>OY725321.1:75862199-77140250 GCA_963242795.1 Inga leiocalycina
CTGCAGAGGCCATGATGCATATTAAAATGACTCAAATTATTGAAGTGCTCATTATTTTTCCTCCTCTTGAGCCTGATTTTTGGGAGGTGTACCACTACTTTTTTATCTGCACCTGAATATTATAATGAATTTAATGTTATTTAATGCTAAGTGAAGGAGGAAACAACAGCTTTTAGGAATTTGCTATTAGTTTCTCCAATAGATTCCTTCTGAATGATGATGCAAAAAGTCCTTATTGCATATGACTGATAGTTGTAGTATGTTCTCTTTTTAGATGGATGCGCAAGAACAGTTCTTCAGGGAACAAATTCAGATCATTCAACAAGCTATTGATACAAAAGAAGATAACTTCGAGAAATTGCAGCAGGATAAACGAGAAAAAGTAAAAAAGTGTTGTGGACATTTTTCTGAGAATAAGGAACACAAGCAAAGGTAAGAACTCCCATCTTAAACATAAGCTCTCTCCTACAGAAGATGGCAACATTTTGGAAACATATGTAAGGGAGCTAATGCATCCTTTAAGATCATCCCAAGGAACTTTAATTTGGACAATGTTCAAAAAAAAAAAAAATCTAAATGTATATGATTTATATTATTACTATTTGATTATATAAAATATACTATATTTTCGGTCCTTTGGTCACATGGGCGATTCTCATTGATTTGGTTAGTAGTAAACAATATCCAGTTCTTGATCTTATGAACTTGGCTAATGACTCCTAGTGTCCTCCATTATCTTCAATCAACAGTGTGGAGAGGTTCTCCAGTTTCATAAGGCTCCAAGACGAAGAGATGAGGGAATTTGAGGCTGAGAGGGACAAACTGGTAAAGATTCATGAAGAGAAAAAGTTGGCTCTCAAGAAGCAGATGTGGCAGGAAGAGGTCGAGCTCGAGAAGGACTTTGAAAATGAACTGACACAGCTCATGAACAGGTTTACTTCAGGCCCTTCGGAGGAAGAAAAATGACGGGAAATGAATGTGGAAAGATGACAAAAAGCTTTAATCTTCATGAGATAGAAAGATTATTATATGCTCTTCCCAGGTTTTGTTCTGCTTCATAGCTGCATATATAAAAAAAAAAAAGCGGATCACGAATCTATATTTTATATGATTCTAGGCATGTTCACAGGACAATTTGATTTTTTTTTTTTTGCAAAAAGCAAGCTAATAATCCAAAAAGGTTAATCCAATTAGACAAGGCTGGTTTCATTTTAGACAAAGACATGGGTTCAAGTTTCATTGTTAATGTGAGGACTTGTTTTCTTGGCAAAAATAATACTACAAGTATTTTGTTAAGGGCTAATTTATAAGTATTTTTATAAGCGCGTTTTGAGTTGTAAAGGCTGTTGTTGTAAGTTTTAAATTTTCAACTTATTACAATTTTTAATTTAAATAGAAAAATGTGAAAAACAATAAAATCGGATTGGTGGAGCAATACTAGTACCCCTTTTCTATAAAATTGGACTGGTTTCATTTCAGACAGACATGGGTTCAAGTCTCATTGTTAATGTGAAGGCTGTTGGTTGTTTGTTAAGCATTATCAATTCGAGGATACGAAATTTGATAATGAAACTGTCCATGACACTTTACTTAATGGCTTATCTTTTATGCTAAATCTCTAAAGTTAAAATAATACTCCCTAGTCCTTTGTATTCGTATAAAATGTTAGGTAACTAATTTGTAAATATTAATAAAGTTAGTGAAGCTTGTTATTTAATTTGTAATTAATATGTGTTGGTTTGAATAGATTTACCTTTCTAATTGTGCGCATTGTCTCCTTTAGGAGAAATTATAAATTTCAGAGACAAAATATATTAAAGTCTTATATTTATTATCAAAATAAATCTTTTATCTAGCTTTTATATTTATGGCAAGACGTAGTATTTATTACTCGCTCCACCCTAAAATATAAGTTTTAAATCTGTGAATGAGTATGTCTCAAAATATGAGCTCCATTTTAGATTTTTGAAAACATTTATTGTTCTTTTTCCAACTTTACTCTTTGACTATATTTGTTGTATTTATTATCTCTCACACGTATCTTCTTTATATATAATGGTATAGTTGAAAAAAATACATATTTATTGCTATTTCTTAATTAATTTTAATTGTTTTCTTGATAAACACAAATTAATTATTTGAAGCTTATGATTAGGGACGGAGTGAGTATTTAACAAGATACTCCCTTCAGCCCTATTTATAAGAGCCCGATAATCAAATACACAGTTTAAGAAATTGGTTAAAATTACTCGCTTCGATCCTATTTATAAAGCTCAACAACTGAATTATGCGAATTAAGAAAGCAATTACAATTAGTTAAAAATAATAAGCATATATTAAATAAACTTCTTTTTTTTAAGTATGCCCTTATTTATGAGGGGTAAATAAAAGAGAGAAATAAAGTAAATACTCCAACTTTTTAATTAATGCAATACCTATAATTAATGAGGAGCAAAAGTAGAAAAAACTCATTAAATACTTAGGCAACTTTTGTCAGGCTTTTATAAAAAGGACCAAGACAATTCAAATTTTGAGATCTTATAAAAGGACTAGAGGGAGTTAAAAACGATAAGTGTGTCTGAAATGAACTTTTTTTTTTTCAAGCATACCCTTATTTATGAGGGGTGAGTATGAGAGAAAAATAAAGTAAATATAAATATCATCAACTTTTTAATTAATGCAATATATATATAATTAATGAAGAGCAAAAATGAAAACAACTCATTAAATGCATATACAACTCTTGTCGTGCTCTTATAAAAATGACCAACACAATTCAAACTTTAGACTCTTATAAAAAGAATTGGAGGGAGTATCAGAGACTTCACAGTTCGGAATCCCTTATTCTCTTCTTTTCCCATCCTCTTCCTTTTCTAATCAATAGATCAACATTTGAATAGTTTAGAATTAATTTTGTTTTATTCAAAATATTATTTTTAATTTCTTTATTATAGTGTTGAATTATTCATATCTAAATGTAGCAACTTGTATTTAGTTAATCATTTTTCTTTTTTAATTTAACATTCAATAATAATTTTATAAAAGATAAAATCTGAATCATTATAAATATTGATCAAATAGTAAGGAAAAAAAAAAGATCAGGAAAAAGGATGGGAAGGGAAAAGGTGGGGTCCCAAACCCAAGACTAGAGTTGGGAAAACGGGCCAGCCCGCGGGTTGTGGGCTAGCCTGAACCAACCCGTGGGCCACATGGGTTGGGCCCGTGCGGCCCGCACTTCTGTGGGTTGGCCTTTTGCCAACCCTAACCTGTAGTGTGCGGGTTGCGGGCCAGTCCGCGGGCCCGCATATTCTTTTTTTTTAAAAAAAAGAACCTATTTTTTAAAGGTAGTCGAAAATACGAGACATATATATATGAGTTATTAAATTTACTTTTCTAGCATCAATCATTCCTCTTATAAAAATTTTAAAACATAATTTACAATTTAAGAGATAAAATTATTAAATTTGTTAAAGTTTATAAGCAAAATATAAACTCATCATCAAACAACCAAAATATAATAATTTTGTTTAAACAAGAAGGGAAGAGGCTAAGATTTTTTCTCTTTAAATTGGGAAGTATCAAAATAGGAGTAGACAACTTATAAATATTATGAAATTATAATATGTAAAAAAAAAAAAAAATTTGTGGGCCAACCCACAGGCAGGCCCGCAGGCCATGCGGTGCGGGCTTGTGCGGCCCGCACTTTCCCGGGTTGGGATTTTTCCAACCCTAACCCTGTCCTAACCCGCGGGCCCACGGGTTGGACCAGCTTTACTGACCCTACCCAAGACCCCAAGGGGTTAGCTGTCCTGTCTGATATAGAGTAAAGTGTAATAAAATAAAATCAAAAATCAAATAAACAAGTAATTTTGTGGATGATGGGCAAGAAGAAATTTTTTTGCCGATGAGAAAAGTTCCTTATAACTTGAACTAAATTTCATATAAAAAGAGAAATCAGGGCTGCTATTATTACCAATAATTATTTTTTCTTAAAAAAATATCATAATTAAGAAATTATTTTTTAATTTTGTGTCCACTTTTCAAAAATCATAAAAATACTAAAATTCCCTTTGCTTATGATAAGGGGGGAAAATTGTATCCAAAAAAAAAAAAATGATAAGGGGGAAAAACTTAGTTGAGGAGAGTTTGTTACTTTGCTGTTTTCCCTTTATACCCTATCTAAAGAGATACTGATTTTTACCATCAACAGATAATACCCTTAATCCAAAAATATAATAGAAATGTACTCCGATAGTTAATATAAGATTCATTTTATAATTCAATTTTTTTTATTAAAGTGAGTATTATATTAAGGACAATTAAGAAGGAATACTAAATTAGAAATAATTCAATCTATAAGATAAAAAAATTATGTCGTTTATGAGTTATTGCGCGAGGCTATCAACAAATATAAAGAACTAGTCTAGTAAAAGATCAATAACATGAATCACGCAAGAAGAAAATCAAATATCTTAGTCATGAATGGTATAGAAGGATAATAACTTGAATAAAATGTCTTGGTTTCTTCTTCACATGGTCAACAAAATGCACCGTGGTTGCCTTGTGTGATTCATGAAAAACATGATGGAAACAAGAAATCGCAAGGCATCAATGTGATTACAATTATACGTCCTTGTAATGTATTGATGATATTGACCAATTCACACGTCTTACTATTTGCTTTTGAGTAATTATGTATAATGTAGGTTTAGTTTTGGGAAAATTTCAGTCAGCCCTATGTAAGATATTTTATTTCAGTCAACCCAAAAAATTTGAAATTTCATTGCAAACCCTTGGGTCAAAATAAAAGTAATTTTTGTAAGTGAAAAGAAAATAATGCCTACTTTCCTTTATTTTTTACAAGAGCATTTATAAGATAAATAAGAGCATTTATAAGATAAATAAAAACATTTATAAGATAAATAAAGGGATTCAAAAGAAACTAAGGAGTTAATAATTTTTTGGCCATTTACAAGACAAATAATGAAATTCACAAGATAAATAAGGATATTTACAAAACAAATAGAGGCACTTGCAAGACAAACAAAAGGGTTTAAAAGAATCCAGGGAGTTAAAAATATTTTGACAATTCACAAGACAAATAAGAGAATTCCTAAAATAAATAAAGGTATTCACAAGGCAAATAAGACAATTCATAAGACAAATAAAACAAGGGGCATTATTATCTTTTTACCCATAAAACTTAATTTCATTTTGACCTAGGGGTGCAATGAAATTTCAAATTCTTTTGGGTTGACTGAAATAAAATCTCTTCCATGGGGGCTAATTAAAATTTTCCCTTTAATGTTATGGGATAAGTGGAATTTGAATAGAGATGATTTTAGCTAGAAAGCATATCCCTTTCATATTGAGGTAGGTTAAGCATGATTTTAGACTAGATTTAACATTTTTAAATTACCCCCTTTGGCATTTATTGCAGGGCACCTTTTATAAGATATTCTTAATTTTTTTAAAAGGTACTAGCTAAATTTGATGAGTATTAAATATTTTTTTTATGGAGGCCCATATTTAATAATCCTAGTGAGAGAAAGAGAGAGAGTAGAAATTAATATAAAGTTGGAAATATAGTTAATAAGGATAATATTGAAAATAGCTTTAATTGTGTAACAAATATAATGTTTTTAATTGTTTTAGTGGTATGTGTGAATTAATTAGAAGTGATTTATAATAAGGACGACGACATAGATTATTAGTCCTTCCAAGAGCTTTCTCTTTGAGGGTATTTGGGAAATGTTATAATCAATTACTCCCCCAGGTCCTTTTATAAGTAACATTTTCTCTTATAGGGGTGATCCTTAATATAAATAATAAATCCTTTTGTCTTAAATTTTGAATTAGTTTTTCCATTTTTACCTCATTAAATATATCTAACTTATTATCTCTTTATAATAAATTTTCACTGGTTATCTCTCATGTAACCTCGTTACAAAGAAAGGTATAATTGGAAAGAATGATATAAATTTGACACATTTATTACTTTCAACTAACATTTTGGACTTTGTGATTTAAATATTTATTTTTTATAAAAAGGACTGGAGGGAGTAAAAAATAAGGCTATTTTATCTTAACGAGACAAAGCTCTTTTCTCATACTCTTTCTGGTTCTATTTATAAGCAACTTTCCTTTTGATTGCGCAAAACGAATTGGTAGTTAAAAACAATAAATGTGTAAAAAATGACATGTTTTTTTTCTATATATGTCCTTATTTATGAAAAGAGTATAGGAGAGAGAATAGATGAAAAGTATGAGAGATAATGAGTATAAGATATGAGAGAGAATGGACATTTAATAAGGGTAAAATAGAAAAAAAAAATTGCTTATAAAAGAGACCAGTCCTATAAAAGAGAAAGTTGCTTATATAAGACCGGAGGGAGTACTTTGCAATATAAAATAACTCAAAATAAACTAATCCAAGACTTTGAGGGGCACTCTGTTTCTTCAAACCAAAATTGGCACACAATTGTAGACTCACAACTTTCGCATGTTCTCTCCATATATTAAAAGGCATACAATCTCAGTCATATCATTGAAGATGTTCATACTAAACACCTCACTTTTCTAAAATACCATGTTCAATTTGGTTTATATAATATATGTACTGATGTAAGATTTTTCAATAATATAACTTTATTCCATTAGCCTTGTCAACTTTTCTAATCATAAAAGGTTACATATCAATATACTTGAAAGCATACACACATAGTCCATATAATGTTTGAAAAGCATAAGAGTTCGATGGCGAAAAAAAAAGATCAGCATCTTGTTCAAGGAAATTTAATTACAAAAAATTAAATTAGGCACACCATGGTCCCACAAAAAGAAAGCATAATAATTAAAGGAGTGGTTTTATTCATTGAGAGCTATTTGAATATAAGTTAAACTTTTCAACACATATATCAATACAGCATTTGATTTATACTAACTACAGCTATAATTAAGTTTCTGAAACTTGAAAGCTCTTCATTTCTTCTTTGAAAGCCTAAAAGGCTAAAACCTTATCCCTATTGAATCAGATATGTAATCGTATCTGCATATCGCTAGCAAACTTAACTAATAATCACAATTAGTTTACTGAATCAAATGAACAAAATTATAGACAATAATTTTATTATTAGAAAAAATTTAGGATCTTATTAACATAATGATATTGGATTATACTCCCCCCAATATTAAATATAAGACCCAATTGATTTTTTTGGAGAGATTAAGGAGTTAAATAAGTTGCTTAATCATATCGTGTGTTGTGTATCATTATATTATATATCACTTTATAAATTAGACAAAATAGTTAGAGAAAAACTATAAATATAAATATTTTAAAGTGATTTATTTAGCATTTTAGTATTTCCAAAAAAAATTAACTAGATCTTATATTTAAGGCCAATGTTAGTATGTGATTAATTTGGTGTTTGTAAGCTCTTTTCTACAAATTTGTACAAATTAAATAAGAGACATAGTTGTTATTTTATGACCTGGATGGATGTTAAGAGACATACTTGTGTAAACAAGAGTTTAATGAATTAAATTTGAAAAAAGTTATCTATAAAATAAAATGAAATTTAATTAATTAGAAGAGTATACAAATTATATTCTATTAATTAAATAAGAGACTTACTACTAAAATCCATTACTTCTAGCAAAATGGGTTATAACCGCTTAAGCATGAGATCTTAAAATTGAGTCAAGGTAAATGTAGAAGATGCTTTTTAGAATAACTATTTGGGTTATCATCAAGAAGAAATAGATGGTTCCTATTATAAGTCACCGGAGTGATGTATTAATTACTATCTCCAATCCTAAATGTAGAAGTTAGTTTGTTATGCAATTGCAACTTATTTTCTTGGATATACTAATTCATTGTATTAAATATGAGTAAATTTAGAATTTTTTTTAAAAAAAAATAGACAAATTTAATGATTTAATCATATCTTTTTTATTTTGATGAGATAGTTAGAAGAAACTTATAAAAAGAATTATATATACATCCAGTGGTGAAAGGAAGAGTATTGGCACTTGGCAGGGTGATAATTACTTCTTTTGAATTCGTATAGTGCTATAAATATTTACTCCATTTGATCCTTTGAGAGTATATTGTCCAATTCTCCTTTGGCTCATCTATTAATAGATGCTTATCATAAGCATATTCAAGTAAGTTTAGATAAAATTCCTCTAACATGCATATCCCTTATGCTCCAATAACCATTTCAAACAAGTGTATGGATTCTTTCTCATGATATATATCCCTTTTTATTGAGCATTCTTATATCTGCACACTAAATTCTAATTTTAAATAGTAGGGGTATATATATATTTTTTAAAAAATGTCACAAATTCTCAACATATCAATTATAAATGGCCATCTTAACTACTCCTTTCAGTCCTTAATATAAGAGCTAAATGACTTTTCTTTAGAAAAATTAATGAAGTTAAATAAATTATAGTAAAGTATTTATATTTATTGTTTTTCTCCAAATTAATTTTCTTGACTTATAAATTGATATATTATTTAATGATACATAACATATGTTATAATTAGGTAATTTATTTAATCTCTCCAAAAAAAAAATCAACTGACTCTTATATTAAGGACCGAAGGTAATACCATTTTTTTTTAATTTTATGAATTAGTTCAAAGAATTTTATATTCAGAACCGAGCCAATATATATATATATATATATATATATATATATATGTGTCCTACTCTTCCCACACTAGGTCACAGCACTTATTTATTATATATTCTTTTTACTACATATACCAATTGATGGATAACTAAGAGGTGACAATGGAAGTGGTGGTGGGTGAAGCTGCTTATTATTGTGCATGTGTAAGTGGACGTTAATATATTTATAGTATATAAGATAGCAGCAAATATCACATATTAACATCAAAATACCACATAAAGTAAGTAATTTATGGTCTCTCTCATCATGTTTAGAACTTAAATTCATATTTATAACTAGTGTAAATTCTTGAAGGAATCCAATGCTGCAAAAAGAATATTGTGCCATTTATGGCCAATGGAACTTCAACAACTACCACTCGCATGCAATCATTCGTTATCATGCTTTCACCATTTTGTATATAAAGTGAAATCAAAAAGCTACATTCTCGCCATCATTACCACCCAAGACCAGAGTGTATTGTTAGGACCTCCATACAAAAAGAATTTAATAAATAAATAGTTACTTTTAGCCAACCAATAAAGTTGGTTGAGTGGTTAAGTCATCGATTTATATTTATTACTAAGAGTTTGAATTTTTCTTGTTCATACCAACATTGGTTTTGATGAGTCTCTCACAGATCCAACTTGGTTGACCTGTATTAACAGAAAATAAAAGAGAAAAGAGACATCTAGAAACTAGAGTTCAAACTTGAGCTATGTCAAAATTTATCACAGACATTCTTTTTGCGTGCGCATCCGGTAGGTATCTGAAGCTAGCCTCTTTCTTGAGGACCCCACGGGTTTGGACTAATCTGGATGTAGACACTGCAGGAGCTCATATTGGGGGCGACCCTCAGTCCGAGACCAACAACTCTATTCACAACCCAAGACTGAAACCCTCAATGTTGTTTAAGGGATCTAGCTAGCGCCTCATCCTGCTAGACCAACTCAATATTGGTAAATTTATCAGAGACATTAAGTGTTCCTATCAGCTGAGTTTTTCACCGCTAGAGATCAAAGACCACATATATACTTTACTTTCCTTCTTCATGAGCTTAATTAATCTTCATGGTCCACCCAGTTTCCGAACTAGTTTCAATGTTCATCGCAATGATAAACACTCATTGTAGTAAGATCTACACAGTTTAAATAAAATTTCAAATGTCTAAATTTAAGAGTTTTAACTAATGAGTTTTAATCAAAAAATCATTTTTTTGAAAACCTGACAGTTAAGATATTATCTTTATTTTAGATTTTGTTCATGTTAAAGGAATCGTTTTTGAGAAAAAAGTATAAAAGTAACAAAAATTCAATCTAAACCATCTAAATTAGATATGAAGGTCTGTAATGATTAAAAGATCTCAGTGCTCATCATGATGATGAGCACTGAAACTAGTTCTTCCACCCAGTTTCTTCAAGAAGATCGATCACATGACATGCTATTGATGAGTTCTATCTGTTCTTTTCAGTATGCTTCAGACATCTACATGACGTTTGAAGTTTCAATTATATACTCATACACACGAATTGATTCTATTGTCTCAGATTATCTGTATCATAATAACTTATCTGTGTTAGCATCCAAACTTGGTAATAAGAACCTGCAAAATAAAAACCCAGGCCTTGAGAGATTCTAGACTAGTGTCCGTACTTGAAACTAGTCTTGCTGATTCAAACCATGAACCTGCAAAATGAAAAATTGTGTGAGATTGAGAAATCTAACTCTACACACACACACACACACACAGAGCTGGAAACAGAAAGAAACACAAGTCTGTGTGTGCGTGTGTGTATTCACAACACAAGAAACGTGAAGATTATAGTTTATATGATGCAGGAAGTGATGAGGAGGAAGCTCTCTAGTAGGTTTCTCAGAGACAGATTCGCAGAACCCTTTTGGCAGACTGGCCATCTCCATTGATTCTCATCACCATAGCTATACATATATGTATGTATGCTATATATGGTATAGGTTTGGATTAAGAAGAAGAGAGATCATCAATCGATTAAAGGATAAAAGAAAATAAGTATTTTTGCTTGGATGAAATAAAAAATGATGAAGCTTTTCCTATAATTTCAGATGATTCTGTCTCTCTCCCCCCTCAATCTATTGAGAGAGAGATAAGGGAGGTGGACAGAATGCCAAAATGGCTATGGAATCAGGCCTCTGAGAAACCCTAGAGAGTAAAGAGAGAGAACTGAGAGGAAAAGAGAGGTTGGTGGGCAGGTTAAGTAGGTGCGTGTGTGTGGGGGGGGGGGGGGGTTTAAATAAAAGAGAGAAAAGTTGATATAATTGGATCAGTAAAGCTGTATCCAACACCTCGATCTTATTTTTAGAGGTGAAATCAGCATCCTAAACTATTTTTGAAGGTGCAATCAGTATCCTAATATATTAAAAATAGAGCAGTTACACCTCTTCACTAATAGAATACTAACTCCGTTTGTTGACACACTCTTTCCTTTCCTCTTTCATCGATCTTAAACTTCAAACCTTGAGTTAATATTCTATTAGTGGAGGGGTGTAATTACTCTATTTTTAATATATCAGGGGCAAAATTGCACCCTTAAATACTAAAATAAGGGATGAACATGTTGAAGATCGATGGAAGAGGAAAGGAAAAAGTGTGTCAGCAAACAGAGTTAGTATTCTATTAGTGAAGGGTGTGATTACTCTATTTTTAATACATTAGGTACTGATTGTACCTCCAAAAATACATTAGGGTACTGATTGCACCTCAAAAAATACTTTAGGATGCTGATTGCAACTCCAAAAATAGATAGGGGTGTGGGGTGCTTTTTTACCCTAATTGAACTGTATGATGCAGGAAGTGATGAGGAGGAAGCTCTCAAGTAGGTTTCTCAGAGACAGATTCGCAGAACCCTTTTGGCAGACTGGCTATCTCCATTGATTCTTATCACCATAGATATACATATATATATATATGTGTGTGTGTGTGTGTGTGTATGCTATATATGGTATAGGTTTGGATTGAGAAGAAGAGAGATCATCAATCGATTAAAGGATAAAAGAAAATAAGTATTTATGCTTGAATGAAATAAAAAATGATGAAGCTTTTCCTATAATTTCAGATGATTCTGTCTCCCCCCCCCTCAATCTATTGAGAGAGAGAAAAGGGAGGTGGACAGAATGCCAAAATGGCTATGGAACCAGGCCTCTGAGAAACCCTAGAGAGTAAAGAGAGAGAACTGAGAAGAAAAGAGAGGTTAGTGGGCAGGTTAAGTAGGTGCGTGTGTGTGGGGGGGAGGGATAGAGAGGGAATAAAAGAGAGAAAAGTTGATATAATTGGGCTATATGATGAGGCTTTGAATTAAGGTAGCATTTTGTGGAAACATTGTGTGTGTGTGTGGGTCTATATATATAATTATACTCCTCCGATCCTTAATATAAGACATATTTATCTAATCTGATTAAATTAAGGAAGTTAGTTAAGTTAGTTAACATAACATATATTTACTAAAACACCTTAATCATCTTCCTTAATTCCCTCATTTCCCCTCCTCCTTGATTATTGTTGAGAGAGCATCAATAGGGGTAAATTAAGAAAAGATTGATAAATATGAAAATTATATCTTATATTTAGAATTAAAATCAACTCTTCAAATATATCTTATAGTAAGATTCGATGGAGTATATATATATATAAAGAGAGATATACGGAAGAAATATATAGAAGCGTGCATGGAGATATAGGAGTTGTGGGGCCATGGTGGGAGCTACCAAGCTTCTGTTTGTTTTCAACACTATGAAACTTCTGTTCTTTTCTTGTACGTGAGAGTTCCCATGGAACATCTTTTACCTTAATGCCTTTTTTAAAGGGAAAATGTCAGTTGGGTCCCAATCTAGGTAAAAAATATCACAAAAGTTTCTTTGAAAAGTCAACTGTCAGAAAAGTTTCTAGGGACTTTTCTGACATGAATTTCCAATGGCCATTTATCAAAATACCCCCAAGCAATTTAACCACTGTTATTTGTTACAACATGTTATGCTATATTTACAACATCGTAAGTCATATTAACAACATAGTAAGTTACGTTATATTTAATGAGTTGTAAACGTAACTGAAGAGGTTGTAAACGCAATACAATCACGCATTTTATATACATGTTGTAAACGTAATTTACTATGTTGTTAATATGACTTACGATGTTGTAAATATAGCATAACATGTTGTAACAAATGACAGTGGTTAAATTGCTTTTCTGATAGTTGACTTTTCAAAGAGATTTTTATGATATTTTTTCTCTAGCTTGGGATCTAGCTGACATTTTCCCTTTTTTAAAGTTTCCTCTCCTCTCAATATACACCTACTCATATGGCTCTAGCTCTAATCCTAATTAATTCACAATAAATAATTGAATAATAAAGGACCACAAGAAACACAATGTGTACTGAAATTTAGAATGGTCAGTCGGTTGATTGAGACAATAATTGAGGGGTCAGTAGTTTAAATACATCGAGATCAACTCATATAAGACTAGTCATAATAGAAATGATATTTAAATAAAAATGCATTAACATTTATACACAAACCACATATAATTCAATAAAACAAAGTTAGTAAAGTATTACAAATCTAGTGTCAGGCCAAAAAAGTACAGATATAATTGAATGCCATTTTTTAAGGAAAAACCATTCTTGATGTATATGTAGTTCTTTTCAATTTTTAATTTGGTGCGCATGTGTTTTTCTTCTTATTAAATATTTTAATTTTACTCTCTTAGCACTGTTAACCTCCATAACTTTGCTCCGTTGGTATTGTTAACCTTTATACGGAAGCTAATTATGTTAAAATAGTAAAATTAAAGGATTTAATAAGGAGAGAAAAACACACGGATATCAAGTTTTTTTTTTTTTTGATCAAATGGATATCAAGTTATAGATCAAAGAAAACCATAAGTGGGGACCTCCAACCCATGGGGCAGAACTTGAAATGGTGTACAACCTTTTAAATTATGAGCTGGAAATTATGGGAGGCTAGAAACAAATTTTTGTTTTGTCAGGAAATTTTACAAGCTTATCGCCTAGTTAATCAAGTCATTTCGCTAAGTGATCATATACCACTCATGCTGTTGAGTTTCATAAGCAGTATAAAATGAGGCTAATCTGTTAGTTTTCATTTCTGTCTTTTGTATTACACCATGTAAATATCCCATGGACATGATTTTTTTGCTAATACTCCATTCGGTCCTAATTATAAGATAAAATTGATATTTTTGGAGAAATTAAGAAAGCTAATTAAATTACTTTAGATTATTTATATTTATTTATTTTTTCTTCAAACTAATTAGTTTGACTAATAAATTAATATATAATCTAAGGATACATAACATATGATATGATTAAGTAACTTATTTAGCTTCCTTAATTTCTCCAAAAAAAGTCAACTTTGTCTTATAATTAGGACCGGAGGTAGCATATCCATCTTTCACTCCAAAAAAAAAAGTGCTGCTGGTGTACAATGATCTCCATCAGGTGGGGTTTGGAGAGAAATAAATGTATGTAGCCTTCCTCTCACAAGAGGAGGAACCACTATAGATCGTTCAGATTAATTTGGATATAGATCATATTGATTTTTTTTTACCTTTGCTTTTTTTTTTTTCCAAAAATACATTTTAACATGTACAAAATCTAATATAAAGGTAATATCTTAACTATCATTTTTTTTAAAAAAATATTTTTTAATTAAAAACATTATTTGAAAATATTAAATCTAGACAATTAAAATTCTATTTGAATAGTCTAAATCTCACCGATTGAATAGCTAGCTCTTGATTTTTGTCATTGCCAATTTGCCATGAGTATTGAAACTGGTTCTCAAGTGGGGATGTTGTTTTTAAGATTTAAACTTATGACTTCTAAATCACATAACAATAATATTACCATTATGGGCTGAAAAAATTATAAAATCCAAACCAGCCAACCCTTCCATACCAACCAAATGAAGGAAATCCGGCCATTGTTTTTATTTTTTTTTCGCTTTTTGCGTTGATAACAAAAAGAGGGTTATTGGGCAAATAAACAAGACTTTGGGGGCACTTTGGCAATGACCAAATAAAGGCAAATAGATAGAGAGCCTTTGGAGTCCTTGATGGCGACAGCCAGCACAACTAAGAATGGTACGTCATGGGCCGGCTCCTACCTTTTATAGTTTTATCCCCTCACATACAATTGGCACCATCTTTTATTTTTGAAGTACTATAAAAACAAAAGTGTCGGTGGATTAATCCAAAAAATATAAAGTACTATCAGTTTTAAGCTTTTTAAAAAAATAAGAAAAATGATAATTACGGATCTTAATAAATCATTAATCCCAATTGGAGATCTCTAATTATTAAAATTTCATTAAAGGATTTAATGGTTTCAGAAGCATTTTTTAAGATAAAACCCCTTTTATATATACACTTTTAGGTATCAGTCGTTGGCGGAGATATCGAGTTTGTTGGGATAACTGAACTGACTGTAAAAATTGTAGCTTTGCATGGGTTCCAGAAGCTGAATAATAAGATACTGGTTTGTCCAAGAGTGGGAGCAATCTTCTCCGAATCTGGTTACGGTCCTCTTCCTTCCCATCCACTTACGGTTCTTTTCTCAATCTAGACCATTGGATTAAGATCTCAACGGTCCAGATTTTTTTTAAATACAAAAATATTATTATTATTATTATAATATTTTTATAATATATTAAATCTGAACTGTTAAGATCTTAATCCAACGGTCCAAATTGAGAAGAGGATCATAAATGAATGGGAAGAAAGAGGACCATAGTCAATCCGGTCTTCTCCAATCAGCTGAGAAGAAGCCGATTTGAATGGGTCTCTGAAGAGAAAACACGAAGAAGGAGGAAAGAGAGAAGGACAAACGGGGGTTGGAGAAATTATTTACACCCTAATTATGGCACAACACCCTGAAAAAGTGAACAAGAAATTAGCTTCTCTAAAACAATAATTTTAGAGAAAAAAATGCTTGTGCGTTCTTTTTCCGGTTTCTGGGCAATTTTTTTCCTAAACTATGGTTTTCACTAAGAAAGTTCTTTTTTAGTTGTTTTCCAAACATACACTTAGATGTAAATTCTCGATAACACACTTGTGAAACTCAGATAACTCAATTAAGAATAAGGTTACTATTTTAAAAACCCTTTGGGCCACCAGGCAGTAGCCGATGTTTTTTTTGATATTCAAACAATTGACTAATCCGGATTGAGATTGTGTAACTAGATACCCCATCCTAAAAATTTTTGTTAACAAGGTGGGGTTCAAATTCATTTCACGTACTTTATGATCTAGTTGATCCATTATTAAACCTAATACCCTTCAGTTCAATAGGTTACTCCTCAAATATAAATTTCAAATAATTATTTGTGAAAAATAGGTAAACCATGAGGCTGTTGAACAATAGTTAAGTCTAGTATAACCCAAATATTCCTTTAATTCCAACTTTGAATTAGTGAACACAAATATTAGTATATATATAGCTTCAGTTGGAAATTCCAACTCAATTTTTTTAAAAAAAAAATCTAGAGAAATATCAGTCTTTTAATAAAAGTTCTATAATTAGATGTAATCAACAATTGTAATTAATGGCCTAACAAGATCTTGATTATCAGTCTTCCAAAAAGAATTATCTCTTTTCTTTTTCCATATTTTTCTTGTATGTCATTTAAATACTGAGTACTATATAAACTTGTGCTGGCAGTTCGGCCCTGCCTAATCTCCTTTCAAATGCATTTATAATATATTATGAATATTGAAATAACAAGTTATTCAATACAGTTTGAATAAATTCCTTTAATTTTATGTTCAAATCCTATTATTGATGATTTTGTAAAATTATGTTGTACATATTGAGATGCAACGTTCCTTAAAAAACATGAAATTACAAAGTTTTGTCCATGTTTTATTCAAATGTTAACTTAATCGAAATTACAAAGGATAATTATATACTGAATGACCTTCTAAAACCTTCAACTTTTCATATTTTTAAGCACATAATTAAAAAAGAAAAATCAGAGAATAGGGCTTCCTTTTGAGGAAAGAAGGGTGAAGTATGAATTAAGGTGTTGTGCTTTTGGGCAGAAGAAGATGCAGAGCACGCTGTCTGTGTCTCCCACTCACTTTGTCAACTCCTCCTTTATGTTTTTTTTTAAAATTTATTTTTGCAAAAAAAAAAAAAACCCTTCAAACTGCGTTGGCCTCAGAAAGAAATCGAGGAAAAAATGTTTTTATAATCTTATTTATAAGGTAGAAAGGATGTTTATTTTAGTCATATTTATAAGTCAAATCATTAAATTTTTCATATGAATGTATAATTTTACCTTTCATTTATTGTTATGCCGACTTTGTTTTCTTTGAGTATATTGTATATTAAATAGGGGCAAAGTTATAAATTTGTTAATAAATTTTGAGAAAGAGTTAACAAGAGGTTCAAATTTTTCTTGGTTTGTGTAAAACATGTGGGAAGAAACTTATAAATAAGATAAGAAAAATAGGTGAAAAAAATCACTGTTTAAATTTTTTTTTTATTCAGGGGGACTGAATTTGATTATCAATACATTCTATGTATGTAATCATGTTGAATGCGGATATATACTTTCATTGAATAAAAACATATAAGGTTCTGTTGTTAAAAAAAAAACATATAACGTCCTTCTCTCCAACAACATAGACATTTCATCGATTTTCCCAAAAATTTAAAAGCAAAAAATAAAAAAAACTCCTCTGATTTTTATATTAGGCAAATTCTTTTATCATATTTATCAGTCATATCATTAAAATTTTTCTAAGAATGCACTGTACTTATGTGATCCTATTTATAAAGCACTTTTAGTGTGTTTTACCCAAACTAAGAAAAACCTTAAACTTCATTAATTTTTCATAAAACTTAACAACTTTCCAACTTTAACCCTAAAAATTTTATATTATATTCTATTAGAATAAAGTCAACACAATAATAAATGAAGGGCTAAAAAGTACATTCATATGGCAAATTTTGGATACGGTCCTCTGCTTTTATCGTTCTCTTTCCATCCTCTGCCCCCCACTACTCATCTCAGCCTTTGGATTAAACTCTAAGCGGCTCAGATTTAATGTTTATAAAAATATTTAAAAAAATATCAAATTATTAAAAAATAATTAAATAAGTTCAAATATGTTAAATTTTAGTTATGATAATTTAAACATGAAATAAAACATATTTAAAAATAATATTTTTATGAAACATTAAATTTGAACCGTTTAGATTTCGATCTAAAGGCTGAGATGAGTAATGAAGGAGGAGAGGATGAGAAGAAAATGGTAAGAGTAGAGGACTGTAGTCAATCCTAAAATATTTAATGAGATACTTGTAAATAGAATACACTAATTTCAAAGTTGATTTAAGGGTAGAGAATTTCATTTAGTTTTACAATCCTAAACAATTGGCAGCTTTTTACAACATTTCACGCCAAAAAGTGTTCAAAGATGAGTAAAATAGCCGTAACCATTAAAACTTAATGTTTGACATTGCTCTTTTTTTTTAAGACTTTAATGATAAAATTGGAACTTAACCCTATTTTCAAACATAAGCATGTCAAAAGATGCATACCAAGAATTAAGGATAAGATATACTATAATAATCTTTTTTCCACAACTTGTTATTTTTCAACTAAGGCTGCTGCTCTACACTATTGTGTCATTTCCACAAGAAAATATGTAACATAATAATTTAAGATCTAGGCTCTTTCATGTGGATGTGAACAATTGGTACAAGACGTTCTACATAAAATAAGACATAATCAACACCACAGCTTTGCAAGTAAGTTTCAATCTTAAATTGAGTAGTAGATAGATTGGACAAATAGATGCTGCTACTTTCTATCCTCGTCCAACTCCATTTCTTACCAGATGCATCCACACCCTCCTCCATCAACCAAAAATGAAATTCAGAATCATATCTTCCCATCCCAGTGTAACGAAATAAAACAAGTTTCTTGTTATGCACAACAACTTTTAAAACAAGCGAATTCATGTCTAAAGCAGGCATTGGCTGTTGCGGAAGCGGAATATATAAAGCGTAACCAATTATACTAAAAAATCACAAATTAGAAACAAAGTCTCTAGACGTAATTTAATAATATAATAAATCACAACTATTATATCTAATAACAGCTAATAAATAATAAATAGGACAACAATAAGGGAAATACCAGAATCTAATTTCACTCTAAATAATTTACAAGTGAAATACTATAAGAGAAGAGGAGATACAAAATACCTTATAGAAGGAAATAGGTAAGTTGAGGGGTGAGATTAAAGGGAAGGAGGAGAGCTCCTTTTATAGCATAAGGAGCGCCTCCTCCTTTGCAATTTCATCGATGTGGGACATATTTCCCACATCCAACAAATCTCCACCTTGGGAAAATTCCCACATACAAATTCTATTTACAATTCAACAATCAATGTTCAACAATGTTGATCAAATCCGAACAATGTTGAAATTTGACAGAGGTCACCACCTGTGTCAGCATATCAGCAGGATTCTCACTTGTCCGTATCTTCTGTATCATGACTCCACCTTCTAAAATTTCTCGTACGAAGTGATATCGAACATCAATGTGCTTCGTCCTTGCATGGTAAACTTGGTTCTTTGCTAATTGAATAGCACTTTGGCTATCACAAAATACTATAATGTCTTCTTGACCAATACCAAGTTCTCCTAGCAATCCTTGAAGCCAAATTGCCTCTTTCACAGCCTCTGTAATTGCCATGTACTCTGCCTCTGTGGTAGACAAAGCAACTGTTGACTGCAAATTTAACTTCCAACTAACTGGTGCTTTTGCAAGAGTAAACACATAACCAATAGTTGATCTTCGTTTGTCCAAATCACCTGCAAAATCTGAGTCACAATACCCAACTAAAGATCGGTCATCTTCCTGCTCAAAAACCAAACCAACATCCACGGTATTACATATATATCGTAGAATCCATTTCATAGCTTGCCAATGCTCCTTTCCTGGATCATGCATATACCTACTCACAACTCCAACAGCTTGTGAAATGTCAAGTCTCGTACAAACCATTGCATACATCAAGCTACCAACAGCATTTGCGTATGGTACCCTTGACATATACTCTCTTTCATCTTCATCCTTTGGCGACATATCAGCACTGAGCTTAAAATGAGGGGCAAGTGGAGTGCTAACCGGCTTCGTTCTCTCATCCATACCAAATCGATTTAGCACTCTCTTCAAATACTCCTTCTGAGATAAAAAGAGTTTCTTTGATTGTCTATCTCTTGTTATCTCCATGCCGAAAATCTTCTTTGCCTCTCCTAAGTCCTTCATCTCAAATTCCCCTTTTAGTTGAACCTTCAGCTTCTCAATTTCTGCCTGATTTTTTGAAGCTATCAACATATCATCAACATATAAGAGGAGATATATAAAGGATCCATCTTCAAGCTTTCGCAAATAAACACAATGATCGTATCTGCTTCTTTTGTACTTATGCCGCAACATAAACTTGTCAAATCGTTTATACCATTGTCTCGAAGATTGTTTCAATCCGTATAACGATTTTTCAAGTTTACACACCATATTCTCATTTCCAGCAACTTTGAATCCCTCCGGCTGAGTCATGTAGATCCTCATTGTAATCAATTCCCTCCTTCTGAGCATAGCCTTTAGCTACCAATCTTGCTTTGTAGCGTACATCACCTTGGTTAGGAAATCCTTCTTTCTTTGCATATACCCATTTGCAACCAATTGCCTTCTTACCCTTCGGGAGTTTGGCCAATTTCCACATACCGTTCTGATGAAGGGACTGCATTTCTTCATTCATGGCATTCCTCCACTTATCCTTCTCTGAGCTCTGGATAGCCCACTTGTAAGTTGAAGGAATATCATCAGCTGCAATTGAGGTTGCACAAGCCACCATGTCCTCGAAACGAGTAGGCTTTCTTATTGTTCGTTTTGGCTTACTGGTTGCTATTGATTCATGTTGCTGTTGAGGTTCATGAGTTGAAACCTCCCTTTCAACTGGCTCTTCATCTGCTACAGGAAAGTCTTCTTTTGTTTCCCCGTCTGCACCTTGTACTGGGAAAATCAATTTTCCTTCAAACTCCACCTGCTTTGAAACACCATCACCTTGCTTGGTATCTTCAGCTGTTATTGTTGTCCTATTTATTATTTATTAGCTGTTATTAGATATAGTAGTTGTGATTTATTATATTATTAAATTACGTCTAGAGACTTTGTTTCTAGTTTGTGATTTTTTTGTATAATTGGTTACGCTCTATATATCCCGCTTCCGCAACATTGGCATCAATATAAACGATTCCATTACCATGTCAAATGAAACTATTCCATCCCTCTCCGCGCCTAACTTCCACTCATACCAAAAAATAGATCCATTACCAGAGGCATTACTCCAAAATATTTGCACGCCATCCATGTCCCCAAATTCTATCTCCCTCCAAGAATCTGTGCTCAATGAATACACTTCCACCCACTTGATCACTCCATGAGGCATATAAATTTTCACTATCTTATAATCATTAAGAATAGGACTAAACCCAAATCCAAAATAGAAAGTGCCATAATCTTCGTCATGAATAATGCCGGGCACTTGTCTCACCTCTTGGGTGGCTGGATTCCATAAGAAAAAAAAGTACCCAAAGATGAATAGGAAGCGGATCGAACACAGATTAAGTCGTTGCAGGAACCAATGATCTCAGTACAAGTCAAGTTACTCATGGAAGGTGGGTTCTGAATCTCAAAGGATAGCATCTCAGAATCGAACACAAATAAGTTTAAATTGGATTATTTGGTGGCCCATATGGACGCATATCTCATATTTCTTATCTCTTGCGGTCTAAAAGTAGATCCAGCAGTTCTCCTATTTAAACGATATTTTAATTTATATCTATGTAGTAGTATTTTATATATTTAAACGATAATTTCAAAAATATTTGCGGTAAGTTCTCCACGTATTTTTTTTTTATGAAGTTCTCCACGTAATTTTTTGTGTGATATTATTATTAAATGATTATAACTGCCTTGAATTATTTAAAAACTTTAAATTAATGTATTAATATAATATCATACTACTTGAATTTCTTAACAAATTTGCTAATTTCTTAAAATATTTTCTAAAATTATATATTTAACTTATCATATATCCAATGCTATTAAAATAAATTATTGATTAAATAAGAAATACTTGCTTTTATATAATATGAAAAATGTTTGGAAGCGGGAAGAGATACCATCCTTTTCCTCTTTCTCATAATCTTTTCATAATCTCATTTTCGATCATCCTTAGATCATGGAATTGATGATTTAGATTTAATATTTTATAAAATTATTATTATAATATTTTATAAATAAAAATTTATTTATTTTTTGTATTATAGTTATGAATTGTATAGATTGGATTTTAAGAGTTTAAATTTACTTATTTATGCTATAATAATAATTTTATAAAATATTGAATATAAACCATTTAATTTTTTAATCTAACGGTGGATATAAGATTATAAGGAAAAAAAATTAGAAAGAGGACATTGCAACCAAGTTTCGATCTTAGAGAAAAATTTTGTGACAATAGATGCTGATTTCATATCTCTATCACAAATTAGCTCCGTGTTGCTATGAATTTCGGAGAAGAAGAAAGCAAGAATAAACTGAGTGAGAGAGAAATGAATCTGAGAACAATATTATTGATAGATCGATCAATCACTATACAAGTGTGTATCTATATAAATACAGAGTGTTACTAGCTGGTAAGCAACTAACTAATAGCTAATTAATCAGTTACAAAACAAACTGATAATTACAACTAATAGTTACAACTACTTTTACAGCCCCCCTCAAGCAAGAATGTGTAAATCAAGCATTCCTAGCTTGGACATAAGATCTGTAAAGGGCGTTGGATCTAAGGGTTTGGTGTAAGCATTAGTAAGTTGATTCTTGGATTTGATAGGCAGCAAATGAAGAATATTAGCTTTAACATTGTCTCGAACAATATGACAATCGATTTCGATACGCTTTGTTCTTTCATGGAAGGTGGGATTGGTAGCAATGTGCCAGACAGATTGGCAATCACAGTAGACCAAAGCCGGAGATGCATGTGGAATATGGAGATCACCTAAGAGATATAATAACCATTGGATTTCTCATGCCAAAGAAGCTAAGGCCCTATATTCAGCCTCAGAAGAAGAGCGAGGCACAGTAAGTTGCTTCTTAGAATGTCAAGAAATAAGAGAATTACCTAAGAAAACACAGTAGCTAGTAATAGATTGGCGAATATCTAAACAACCAGCCCAAGCATAATCGTTGAAACCCTTTAACCAAAAATCAAAAGAGGCAGGGAAGAAAAGACCCTTACCAGGAGAGGATTTCAAATATCGAAGAACCCAATGAGCAGCACGAAGATGAATATCAATAGGACAAGACATAAATTGGTTAAGCTTTTGGATAGCAAAAGCAATGTCAGGTCTGGTATTTGTGAGATAAAGTAACCAACCAACAATTGTTCTATATTGAGTGCCATCAGACAAAGGATGACCAATATCCTTGGAAAGTTTAGTGTTTCAGTGCATGGGCGTCTTATATGGCTTATTGTGAAGAAAACCACAATTATCAAGAATATCTAAGGTAAACTTGCGCTAATGAACATAAATGCTCTGGTGAGATCGAATAACCTCAAGACCAAGGAAGAATTTGAGATCACCAAGGTATTTAATCTTGAAAGCAGAATCCAAAAGGGACTTAACTCATTGAATCTCATCAAGATCATTGCCAATGAAAAGAATGTCATCAACATAGGCTAAGAGAGTTGTGAAAGAATGATTAGTGCATCTCACAAATAAAGAATAATCAAACTTAGATTGAATATAACCAAAAGAAAGAAAAGCACTAGACAGTTTAGAGTGCCACTGCCGACTAGCCTGTTTCAAGTCATATAAAGACTTTTGGAGTTTGCAAACCGTGTTAGGAGAAGGAGAATGAAACCCAGGGGGTATTTCCATATAGACTTCCTCATCCAAATCACCATGAAGGAAGGCATTATTGATATCAAGTTGTTGAAGATGCCAATTTTGAGCAGAAGCTAAAGAAAGTAATAACCGAACTATGGTGAGTTTAGCAACTGGAGAGAAGGTATCAAAATAATCCACCCCCTCGGTTTGTGTATAACCCTTAGCAACAAGGCATGCTTTTTCTCTCTCAAGGCTACCATTAGTACAAAACTTATTTTTGTAAACCTAGCGACAACCAACAACTGGTTTCCTATGTGGACGGGGTGTAAGAGTTCAAGTATGATTCTGTTCTAATGTTGAAATCTCAGCAGCCATGGCAGTACGCCAAATCTTCACAGCTTGAGAATATGTTTTTGGTTCAAAATGAGTAGAAATGGATAAACTAAAGTGTTTATAAAATGGTGAAAGATGAGAATAAGAAAGAACAAAATCAAGAGAATGGGGAGATGAACTTAAACCGGTGGAAGACGGGGATCGAGCTAAGGAATGAAGAGCATGATGATAATCCCTCAAATAAGTAGGAGGATGCCATTGCCTAGTTGATCTTCATGGCATAATGACAGAACCAGCAGAAGGAGAGTCTTGTGACACCTAAGGTTGAATAGGAAAATCAAGCATGGGAGTAGATTGTGGCATAAGAAGATTGGATGAAACAGAAGGAGAGGCCAAATACTTATAAGGAAAGATATGTTCATAAAATGAACGTCTCGAGAGACAAAAACATGTTGAGAATTAAGGTCCAACAGAATATAGCCTTTAACACTAGTTTTATAATCAAGAAAAATACACTTGCGAGCTCTTGGATCTAGTTTGGTAGGATGATTAGAGATAGTATAAGCAACACAAGGACCCAACAACCCGAAGAGTCTTAAGATCAGGTTGAAGATTATAAAGACAGAAGAAAGGACACTGATTGTTAAGCAATGGTGTAGGCAATCGGTTAATAAGATGAACATGTAAAATAGCAAAAGACCAATAAATCTTGGGTAGATCAGAATGAAATAAGAGAGATCTAGCAACTTTGAGGATATGTTGATGTTTCCTTTCAACAATACTATTTTGTTGAGGAGTTTCAATACATGAGGTTTGATGTAAAATTCCTTTAGAAGCATAATAATCAGGCATTGAAAATGCAAGGCCGTTATCATACCGAATGATCTGAATTTTAGCTTGAAATTGAGTTTCAGAAAGTGCAAGAAAATTTTGCAAAGCTTGACGAGCTTCAACCTTGTTATGTAATGTTAAAACCCATGTATATCATGAACAAAAATCAACAATTGTTAAAAAACATTTGTGACCATGAATGGATGCAAGATGATATGGGCCTTACAAGTCAACATGTAACAAAGAGAAAGGTTTATTAGAATGAGAATGACTAACAGGAAATATGTCAAACCCCTTAATATTTTGATATTTACTAGAGTAATAACAGATAGTTTAGCAAGGATATAGAAATAGCATAAACATACTGATATTAAGTACTTGATTACATTACAGGAATCCCCATAGAGTTTGAGAAATATTTACAGATCCCAAAAGAAATGAAATAAAACTATAGATAACCAATAACAACTCTTGACGCTACAAAAAAAATAGTGTATTACCCACGAAAATTACCCACGGAATTCCATCGTTGAAATCGAATTACCGACGGATTAGGGACGGAAACGAAATTACTGACTGAATAAGTTCCATCTCTAAAAAGTATGTGACAAATTGATTTACCGATAGAATTTTTATTCCGTCGGAAATTACCGACGGAAAAAATTCCATTGGTAATTACCGACAGAAAATGAAAATTTTTCCGTCGGTAATCCATTGGTAATGTAATATTATTTTTTTTAAAAAAAAAATCCACATGGCGACCTTAAAAGAGGCCATGTAGACATCACCGGAGGCCCCCCACCGCCAGCCCTCTCATCCGGCCCCGGCGGCCCCTGAGCAGGGGCCACGTGTCCCTCTAACCTTACGCCATATATCTCTGTGAGATAATTGTTGCGTTTTGTGACAAAGGTGGGATTCGAACCTTGGACCTCTGGTATAAATTCTAATGCCTTTGCCAATTGAGCTGTTTTGACCTTGCGTTGTTTATTCACGTAATAATATATATAATGTAATAATTAAAAAATAATAATATTAAGATAAATATATATAATATTAAATATATATTTATATATAATTATAAATTTCGTTTTTTATAATATAAAATATAAAATTTTTTAATTTCTTATTTTTTTAAATATTTAATATTAATATAAATCTATATAATATTACATATATATTTATATATAATTATATATTTCGTATTTTATAATATAAATTTAAAAATTTTTAATTTCTTATTTCATTTAAATATTTAATATTAATATAAATATATATAATATTAAATATATATTTATATATAATTATATATTTTGTTTTTATGTTATAAATTTTAACAATTTTAATTTCTTATTTCATTTAAAATTTTTATTATTAATATTCTATATATTTAATATATTATATTAAATATTAATTTTATGATATTTAAATTTTTATTTGTTATAGATTATTTTTATTTTTATTATTTTATATAAATTATTAAAATATAATAGAAAAATTATTAGATAATAGAAAAATTATTAGTTTTACCTACGGATTACCCACAGAATTTTGTGGGTAAATCGTCGGTAATTACCGATAGAAAAAATTCTGTGGGTAATCCATCAGTATTTACCGACAGATTTTTTTCCATATTTAATTCATCGGTAATTAGCTACCCATTACTTACGGAATTTCGTGGGTAATTTGAATGAGAAATTACCGACGGAATTCCATGGGTAAGGCGTCGGTAATTATCGACAGAAAAAATTCTGTGGGTAATCTGTCAGTATTTATTGATAGAAATTTTTTCGTCTTTAATCTGTCGGTAATTAGAGACGAAATTTTTTTCCGTCAGTAATTCCGTCAAAAAATTTATTTTTTGACAGAATTTACGGATAAAATTTTTTGGTCAAAAATCCGTCGGTAATTTTTCCGATGGAAAATCTGTCGGAAATTACCGACAAAAATAATTCCATGGGTAATTTCATTGGTAATAACATGCTTTTTTGTAGTGTGAACTTGACCAGAACCTTCAGTTGCCGGTATTTACATCTTTGCCCTTAGAGTCGCTTCTTTTAGCTGGATAAATTTTTAAATTTTGGAAAATGGTGAGATTCATACGAATCTCAGTAGTAACATTCAATCAATCATATAAAACGCGATAAATAAATATACAATGCACCATATCATGTAATATAACAAACATACTGTAAAGATGTCTTTGCACTTTGTTCAGGATCAAATGACTGTTTGACCACTAATTGTCTTACTACCTCAGTCGGGTTCCATATGGTTGAATGGTACTTGTGCTTTTCTCATTGGATGGTACTTATGCTTTTCCAATACCACAACTAGATATTGTGTCCACTTTTCGCATAACAGAACATGACATACCCAAAGAATATAAACAATCACATAGTGTATGAAAGATAGAGTTACTATCTGAATTGCCCTTTCCTTGCTCCACTATGAGTCCAATACCCTTTATCTGGCTTAGGCTACTAACAAGTCCTAAAATTCCAAATTTATAATAAATGAGTTATTACTCATTCATGTCTTATTCTAAACTCATATTGTTGGTTATCTTTGCTTAAAAATGCAGGATGACCAAAATGCCCCTGAGGACTCAATCCAAGTTCCTTTATACGCGGTTTAACTGTACTTTACCAAAATTTTTGACTCGAGCTATTCCTACACAATTTCGCATGTATAATCTATTTTTAACCTCAGATTTGACAAATTCAAACCCAAATTCCCAGAATGCCTTTGGCAGCTGATTGAACCATATTTTTATATAATTTTTCATAACTAAGTTGGGATTTTTAATGCATTTTCTGGGACAATATTGCATGATTAAGAACGAATTTTAATTAGAGATATTTGTATTGAATTAATTGCAATTAGGGGGAAAATGGTCAAAAATTTGTTAATTATTCATGCAAATGATTTCTTGAACTTTCGATGCTACTTTGTGTTTAATCTTGCATTGTAGGTGCTTAAGAAGGAAATTTGGAAATTTTGGAGGGTCAAATTAATATTCCGAGGTTTGGGAAAAGATATAGAAAAGGCCCCAAAAATCTGAAAACTACAAATTTATGAAGTAAAAGGGGCAGTAGAAAATTACAGAAAAATACCCAGAAGTTTGAGAAATTATAATTTGCCTATCAAAGTTTCAAAAAGCTGTACTCTGGTCCCTCCTTTAGAACTAGAATTTCATAATGGTCCCTGGTCAAAGGGCCATTAGGTCTGCTTCTGAAATTAAATGGAGACCTGAGACGCTGGAGATGAGAGGATTAAGACATAGATGGGAGTTGAGCGCCGCGAGCTTGAGCTTTGGGAGAGAGCTTGAGAGGTGAAGGGAAGGAGACGGAGCACCACCACCATCGACGAAGTCCCATCACTGCAACTCTGCCGTCGGTTAAAGAGAGCTCAAGCTGGGAGTGGCCGAAACAGAGGAGACACAGATTTGAGAGAGGAGCGCCGCGTAAGAGCTGGGGAGCTTGAGAGAGAACGGAGTGTATCGGAGGGAACGAGACGGAGACTACCACCACTGTCGATGACTTCCCACCATTGCCACCGTTATCTTCCTCTTACACTACCATCTAAGAACTTTACAGTGCGTGAACAGAAACTGAGCCAGAGGCAAGAGCTGAGAGTTGGAGTCACCGGAGGGAGCTTAAACCAGCAACACTACCATCGTCACTTTCTTTATTTTTCACCATTGGAACCACCGTCATTCATCACTGTTGGCTGATTCTCAGGGACAGAGAAGGATCTCCAGTTGCCAGCGAGCATTTCCAACTCCGGCGACTGTAGTTGTTCTCTATCTATTACCCACACCAGCTACCACCACCGATTCCATTACTCTCACCGCTGGAGATCACTACCATCACCGCCAGCCTTATTTCAGACCATCATCATCCCTACCTTCAACGTTCTCCTTTTCTTCTTCACCATCACAGAGTCCTTCCTCTGTTTCCTCAACAAGAGTTGTTGGCTAGCTCTCTTTTTCTCCATTTCTAGATTGGTTGCTCATTCATTATTCATGGATTTTCAGTGTTGCAAGCAAATTGCTGCTACAATCTGATGAGTGGCTAATTCCTTCTTCTTGGTGATGAGAAGGTTGCTTGAGCTCAATGGAATATATAGGGCAGTTTTTTTTCCATCATTCCATTAGTCTAGAATTATATATTTAAATTGCCTAGTTTTAAGAATTATTGTATATGATTTTGGAACTGAAATTGATGTTAATTGTCTCTATTAGTTTGATATTTATGATTGGATTGAATTTTTGTAGCTTGTTGGATTTATATATATGTATTTTCCTTATTGATTCAATGATATTGTGTTATCTACTTGTTATTGTTAGATAGTATGATTGACTTGAATCAATTGAGTGTTATGTTATCGCAGTCATATTAAGAGGAAACATATTATATTTAGTCATTTCAATTGCACATTAAGTGGTTTTAAACAATATCTAAAGAGGAAGTAGTTAGCTACATTTGTAGGAGCTACTATTAATTGAAAATATTGGATTCAAATGTTATCTTGAGGTTTTTCTTAAGACTTGATGAATTTTAACTCCCGTAATATTTTTGAGTAATGATTGTCATTTCTTCATTATCAAGAGCATTTATCATTCATATTGTCAACTCCATACCATTACGTTCACTCTTATCCATCCCATTTTTATAAGAAAAAAAAAACCAAAAACAATAGCTTAGCACTTAGTTAAATTGTGTATTTCTTTTAGTTATTAATTTGAAAAAATTCAAAATTATTTCCCCTTGTTTTATTGCATTTGCATGTCATATAGATTACTTAGGATTCAATAAAAAGCTCCTCGAGAAGAGAGAATGATCCTTGGCTTGCCTATACGTAATCCTTAGTTAATTTTTGATTATGGATCCCAAGGCTAATGATCACCAAAGTCCTTAATCAGCAGCCACAAAGCTAGGGTTTTAGGGGTAAAATTGTCATTTTACGCCATAAAGCCTTCACACTCATATTTCACAGGTTCCCTACACAATTTTCCATTTTAAATACAATAGAATAATCAAATCCATGAAATTCCAGTTCTAACCATGTCAACCAGCTTTGGACGAAAAATCAAGAAAATTTAGGAAAAATGAAGTTTCATGCCTTCAATCAACAAAACACATCCTTTTCACCTTAAATCACTTGTTTAATCACTTAAAAATCTCTTGAACATGATTAATAAAAATTTGGGCAGCACCTCTCCTTGGGGTTTAGGTCTCCCAAAATCACAAAGTCATGAAAACCAAGCCGACAATCATCCAAAGCATCAACAACAAGCATGAATCATTATGTAAGACAAGTTTTCATGGCTTACCTCTTGAGTTCTCTTCTCTCTCCTTCTTGTTTCTCTTGATTTTCTTCTTGCTTCATGTGTTTTTCAAGAAGGCATAGAGATTAGAGAGAGTTTCCATTAATTTTGAAGACAAAACACATGAATTTCACAACCTACTTACCTTGATTTTGCTTCTTCAACTTTTGTGCTTTCTCTTTGTTCTTGCTTCTTTCAAGTTGCTCTTTCTCTCTCTTCTATTGTTTTTGGCCGAAAATGGCCTCTTGAAAAGGGTTAAGAGCCCTTAAAAAAATTATCTTCCACCTCCTTAAAATATTAATATTTTATTGCTAATTTGTCATGTGATTTTTGATTAATTGCTTCATCTTTTTTATCTTGGCTCTAATGGCTTCCAAGTGGCATAATTTATGGCCAAATATTTATTTTTCCTTCTTTTTCTTCTTCTTGGCCAAAATTGGCCATTATTTATTGAAAAATTAAGAATCTTCTTGATTATTTAACAAATGACTAATTTGCCCTCACATTTCTTCCATTTTTGCATGGCATGTTATCTTCCTTCTTCTCTTTTTCATTTTGCCCGAAAATTTCATAAGACTTAGGCCCAAAATTTGTGCTCTTTCATTCTCCAATTTTGGCTACAAGAATAGACTTTTAAGAAGACAAAATTGAACTTTATGTCTTATATTGGCCCAAAATTTCGTGCACCACTACTACTAATATTTTGTCATTCCAAGTGCTCTAAAATTTACCATTCTATTTCATTTATTGTAACAACAAATATACATAGGATTTTTGGTGAGTGAAATTTTGGTGAGTGAAATTTGGGATATTACAAAATGGGAGCCTGATGCTACTAAATTTTAAATAAGCATCACAAGTGTACGGGCCGTTGGAATAGTATAGTAGCAAATCAAGGTCATCCCAATGAGATTCAAGGTAATAGATAATTAGACATTAAAAATTCCCATTTTCATTTAAGTTAAGCAAATCAAAGAAAGAGATTGAAAGACAATTTAAACAAATGCAAAAGAAACAAATCTAATGATTTAAAGAGTTCAATTGATAAAAACAACCTAAAGTAGCTAATCCCTTCTTTAAGTTTTGAAGCATGCATTTACCCAATTAAAAGTACTTAATGTTAAATTGTTAATCTAGAGTTTAAATGAATATAAGTATCTTCCAATCACTTATACTCCTCCCTCAAGTTAAAATTGTTATTCCTAACTAATTTACTCAAGAGGCAATAAATGTCCAAATTCACTCTAATATGATTATATGGGTCCAATAGATATATTCCTATCCTATTGGCAAATTAGAACAAATTCTAATCCCACATTACTTAATTCTATGGTCCAATTAAGATCGCTCTTCCAAGGCTAATCTAAATTCCCCAAATTCATACTTAATGGTGATCAAGCACTAAGTAGATAAAATAATACAAAATTAAGTAAACAAAAATTAACACTAAACACAATTAAATAGTTCATACATCCTCAAATTCTCAAATTAGTTTATAACTACTCTAAGTTTAAAAACAACTAGCCAACACATGGCTTTAATTCCAATCACAGCAGCAGCAAATCTGTCCACAGGCTAGAACAATAAAAGAGAACAAGACAAAAGCAACCACTGTTCACCGATGATTAAAAAAAGTGCAATTGATCCAGTGAAACAGCAGCTTCCTCCCTTCTGATTTTCCACTGCCGCCGCTTGCTCTGCTCTCTCGCTAACTCGGCAGCGTTCTCTGGTTCACTCTCGTCACCGTCGAGGACCTGGGGAAGAAGAAGAAGAAGAATCAGAGACAAATAGAGCTTCCCCAGGTCCCACCTTCAACGCACTCTTCGCTGCTGCTCCTCTGGTTCACGCTCGAAGGAAGATGGTGAAGATGACCTCCAGTTGTCGGCTGCTGCTCTATTTTTTTCCTTTTCTCTGCGGCTGTGTCTTTTTCTCCTTTCTTCTAGGTCTTCCCTTTTTAACCAAAGCTGCTGCATCTCCTTTTTCATTTCTTTCAAAGTCCCACCTGCTTGCTTTCCTGTAGTCAAAACGGTCCAAAACTCCATTCTATTATTATCTTTTCTTTTCGGTCCAATTGACCCATCACATTCCAACTTGTTCCTTCCAATTGCATTACGGCTCTTCTTTTGTTTCTTACGTCAGACGTGGCTGCTGGAGAGAAGAAAAGAAATTAATATATGATAATAGCGATAATAATTGTTATAATCTAAAAATCTTTCTTTCTTTAATTTCTTTCTTGTTTTCTCATGAAAACTTTAAACTATTATTATTATCTATCTATTCTTTCACCCAAACTTAATTATTTCTATTTTAATCTTAAACTTGAATAATTGCTTCAGTGTATGTAACTCATCCTGTAAATCCGTGATTCAAAACAAATCACACTAAGAATACTGACTCCGAAGATCCTCCCAAATGTCAGATGTGCGATCAATCCATAAGATACTCTCGCGATCATAGGGGAAATCGATTTGGTAAGCCAAGCCACGACCATGGTGTTGCACCTTTCCCAGATTGGGAACATAGGATCTATCACGGATGGAGGAAGAATCATTCCATCAATGAAGTGGTACTTGCTCTTGGATTGTCAGGCCATTTTCATAGCCTTGGACCAAGAGTGGTAGTTCGAGCCATCTAAGATTGGAGAGACAAGAACCAAGGATGGATTCTCGTTCGAGTGAACATAATAGGGATTCGTTGGATTCTGAATAGCTTCGGCGAGTCGAGAAGAAGAGGAAAGGGAATATGCCATTTCCAGAAGACAAATTGACAAATCGGAGCTAAGATTGCTCTAATACCATATCACAAATTAGCTCTGTGCTGCTATGAATTTTGAAGAAGAAGAAAGCAAGAATGAGCTGAGAGAGAGAGAGAGAGAGAGAGATGAATCTGAGAACAATATTATTGATAGATCAGTCAATTATTGTACAAGTGTGTATCTATATAAATACAGATTGTTGCCAGCTGGTAAGCAACTAACTAATAGCTAATTAATCAGTTACAAAACAAACTAATAATTACAACTAATAGTTATAGCTACTTTTACACTCTTCTCAGAAGCCTGGCGTCTAGACGAATGAATATGTTGAAAAGGAAAGAGAGAAGGGATTTACACCCTTAATGATGATATATTTAAAAGATAACGATTATATATTTGAAAGATACTAAAAGATAACAGTGATATATTTTAAAGATACATATGATAGTAATTCATTTGAAACTGAATATTCATTATATCAAGTACTATAGATATAAGTTTTTTCTAAAATAAAATTGCGATAAGCATAATAGCATATGTAATTTTTCTTCGGAGCTTGGACACAACATGGAATAAGATTTGAAAAATAGAGACGATTAAAATTATTTCATTGTACTCAGTAGATAATAAAGGGAAAATTAGTGAGAATGACTAAAGAAAAGAAATATTTATTAATAAGTGATGACTTCCTCTTTTTAATAGATTTGATATATATTTTTCATATATTTGGGAAGTCATTGATGATAAATTAAAGGAATTTTCTTGAGATTTTATATGATAATAATTGGGTGTCATTTGTGGGATTTCAAATTAAAATAGAAGTTCTTAAACTTATAAAAGAAGCAATAATAAATTATAAGGGGAAATTTCTCAAATAAATAAATGAAAAAAAGGAAGGAATTTTAAGTTTTATTGATATTATCATTATCATTATCATTATTATTATATTGTTTCCTTATTTTTTTTAGTTGTTTCCACAGGTTTGGACTAATATGGATTCAGGTACTGCAGGAGCTCATATAGGGGGCGACCCTCAGTCCCAAACTATCAACTCCATTCACAACCCAAGATTGAAACCCTAGATGTTGTTTAAGGGATCTAGTGCTCCAACCCGCTAGACCAACTCAACATTGGTAAATTTATCAGAGACATTGAGTGTTCCTATCAGCTGAGTTTTTTACCGCTAGAGATTGAAGAGCACATATATACTTTAGTTTTTCCTTCTTCATGAGCATAATTAATCTTCATGGTCCACCCGGTTTTGAAACCAGTTTCAATCCTCATCGCAATGATGGGCACTGAGAGCTATTCATTGTAGTGAGATGTACACAGCTTAAATAAAATTTCAAATGTTTCGATTTAAGATTTTTAACTAATGATTTTTTAATCAAAAAATCATTTTTTTTTTGAAAAACTAACAGTTAAGAGATTATTTTTATTTTAGATTTTATTCACGTTAAAATAATTGTTTTTGAGAAAAAAGTATAAAAGTAATAAAAATTCAATCTAAATCATCTAAATTAAATCTGAATAGTCTGTAATGATGAAGAGCTCTCAGTGTTCATCATTATGATGAGCATTGAAACTGGTTCTTTGACCCAGTTTCTTCAAGAAGATCGATCACATGACATGCTATTGATGAGTTCTATCTGTTCTTTTCAATAAGCTTCAGACATCTACATGACATTTGAAGTTTCAATTATAGACTCACACACACGAATTGATTCTATTGCATCAGATTATCTGTATCATAATAACTTATCTGTGTCAGCATCCCAACTTGGTAATAAGAACCTGCAAAAAAAAAAAAAAACCCAGGCCTAGAGAGATTCTGGACCAGGGTCCGTACTTGAAACTAGTCTTGCTGATTCAAACCATGAACCTGCAAAATGAAAAATTGGGCGAGATTGAGAAATCTAACTCTATATACACACACACCACACACACAGAGCTGGAAACAGAAAGAAACACAAGTCTGTGTGGGCGCGTGTGTGTTCAGAACACAAGAAACGTGAAGATTATAGTTTATATGATGCAGGAAGTGATGAGGAGGAAGCTCTCAAGTAGGTTTCTCAGAGACAGATTCGCAGAACCCTTTTGGCAGACTGGCCATCTCCACTGATTCTCATCACCATAGATATACATACATACATATATATATATACATGTATGCCGTATATGGTATATAGGTTTGGATTGAGAAGAAGGGAGATCATCGATGGATGAAAGGATAAAAGAAAATAAGTATTTTTGCTCGAATGAAAACAAAAATGATGAAGCATTTCCAATAATTTCAGATGATTCTGTCTCTCTCTCCCCCCCCCCCCCCTCAATCTATTGAGAGAGAGATAAGGGAGGTGGACAGAATGCCAAAATGGCTATGGAACAAGGCCTCTAAGAAACCCAAGAGAGTAAAGAGAGAGAACTGAGAAGAAAAGAGAGGCTGGTGGGCACGTTAAGTAGGTGCGTGTGGGGGAGAGAGGGAGAGAGATAGAGAGTGAATAAAAGAGAGAAAAGCTGATATAATTGGACTATATGATAAGGCTTTGAATTAAGGTGGCATTTTGTGGAAACATTGTGTGCGTGTCTATATATATATAATTATACTTTTTGATTCTTAATATAAGACATATTTATCTAATCTGATTAAATTAGGAAAGATAGTTAAGTTAGTTAATATAACATATATTTACTAAAACATCTTAGTCATTTTCCTTAATTGTTTTATTCCCTCTCCTCCTTAATTATTGTTGAGAGAGTATTAATAGGGGTAAATTAGGAAAAAATTGACAAATATGAAAACTATGTTTTATATTTAGGACTAAAATCAATTCTTTAAATATGTCTTATATTAAGGACAGAGGAAGTATATATATATGTATGTATATAAAGAGATATATGGAAGAAATATATAGAAGCATGAACGGAGATGTAGGAGTTGGAGGGGTATGGTGGGAGCTACCAGGCTTCTGCATGTTTTCAACACTTTGAAACTTCTCTTCTTTTCTTGTGAGAGTTCCCTTGGAACATCTTCTACCTGAATGCCTTTTTTAAATTTTCCCCTCCTCTCAATATATACCTACTCATATGGCTCTAGGTCTAGATCCTAATTAACTCACAATAAATAATTGAATAATAAAGGACCATATAAAACACAATGTGTACTGAAAATTAGTATGGTCATTCGGTTGATGGAGACAATGATTCAAGGGTCAGTGGGTTAAATATATCATGATCAACTCATATCATACTAGTCATAATAGAAATAATATTTAAATAAAAATGCATTAACATTTATACATAAACCACATATAATTCAATAAAACAAAGTTACTAAAGTATTACAAATCTTGTGTCTGGCCAAAAAAGTACAAATATAATTGAATGCTATTTTTTAAGGGAAAACCATTTTTGATGTACCTGTAATTTCTTTCAATTTTTAATTTGGTGCGTGTGTGTTTGTCTTCCTTATTAAATATTTTAATTTTACTCTTTTAGCACTATTAACCTCCATAACTTTGCTCCGTTGGTATTGTTATCCTTTGTACGCAAGCTAATTCCGAAAGGGGTGCTGGCTGCTATTGAGACGCTCAGCAGAGACTTCTTTTGGAACCAACATGAGGACTCCAAAAAATTGCATCTGCTTTCTTGGGACGTCCTTAAAAGAAGAAAATGTGAGGGTGGATTGGGATTAAAAGACTTACATTGCCAAAATAAAGCTTTCCTCATGAAGTTGTGCTGGTGTTTAATCAAAAAACCGGATGCCTTTTGGGTGAAATGTTTATGAGCAAAATACTCATGTGGATCATCTGTTGATCCCCTCATCCAGAGAAGGAGTAAGCAGTCGGCTGTTTGGAGTGGAATTGTGGCTATCTGGGATGACTTCAAGAGTGGCCTTGGCAAATGTCTGAGAAGCGGCCGGAATACGTTAGCTTGGAAGGAATGTTGGACTCCTGTTGATAAGCCGATTGAATTCCTTATAGATAAAAACTTGCACTTAGTGGATAGGAGCGCCACCGTGCGCTCTTTTACGACTCCATCAGGTCATTGGGATAGAGCTAAATGGGCTTCTTTTCTCCCTAACTGGGTGGTGGATAAAATAATGTTGATATCTCCACCTTTGGGCAGCGAAGATGATATTGTTTGCTGGAGGAATGCTACTGATGGGAACTTCAGCATAAGATCAGCATATGACGCTATCTATCATCAGCACAGCCTTAGGTCCCAACATCACTGGCAGTCGCTATGGCACTGGGGAATTCCTGAAAGAGTCAAAATTTTCTTGTGGCAAGTATTCCATGACAGGCTTCCTACTAACGAATTAAGAGCGAGACACAACCCGAGCGTCTTAAACACCTGTCCTTTTCAGTGTGATAGTGTGGAGAGTATCCTTCATATGTGGAGAGATTGTGAGAAAGCGCGGAGAGTGTGGTCAACCTTAACTAACCCTCTATATTATAGTATATTTTTTTATGGTAATCTGCTGGATTGGCTCAATTTGAATCTACAACACTCACCAGAAAACAACAAGATGGCGAGATGGCCATGGTATAAAGTCTTCAGTTACACATGCTGGCTCCTTTGGAAGAACTGATGTAGTCAAGCCTTTGAAGGGTCATCCGACAATCCAAAAGGGATAGTCCATAGATGTATATACCACCTCTCGGAAGGTGTGGAGAATGGCAGGTTTCGACATCAGATATTCCAGGTTCTAGATCGAGGTCTTCTTCATTGGAAACCCTCGGACCCGGGATTTCATCGCCTAGATGTTGACGGTTCGGTGATTAGGGAATTTCAGGCTGCTTGCGGAGGTGCTATCCAGGATCACCAAGGTAGCTGGATACGTGGATTTCAACAGAAGTTAGGTCATACCTTCCCAACTGCTGCTGAAATCCATGCAATCCGTCGAGGCCTTTTACTATGCAAAAAGCTGGGACTGAAGAAAATCAACCTGTTCACAGATTCTCTACAGGCAGTTCACCTATTATTCACCCATTGTGATCCTGATCATCCTTTGTATGACGTTATTTTAGATACTAGATCCCTTGTTTACAGCGACTGGGAGTTGGAAATTTCTCACACTCATAGGGAAAGTATTCATTGTGCAGACTACCTGACGGGAACGACACATAGGATTCCATAAGACTACGTCAAATTAGGGCTTCCCCCATTGGAATGTATTCACCTTTTTGCTTTGGATTGTGGTTCATTACCACAAGACCATTCTGTAGGGTCTAGCCTATAGATTCTGTCATTTACAAGCTTTGCTTGCCTTTGTAACCAAAAAAAAAAAATAGTAAAATTAAGGGATTTAATAAGGAGAGAAAAACACGCAGATATCAAATTATAGATCAAAGAAAACCATAAGTGGGGACCTCCAACGCATGGGTCAGAACTTGAAATGGTGTACAACTTTTGAAATTATGTGCTGGAAATTATGGGAGGCCAGAAACAAATTTCTGTTTTGTCATGAAATTTTACAAGCTTATCGCCTAGTTAATGAGGCCATGTCGCTAAGTGATCATATACCACTCATGCTGTTGAGTTTCAGCAGTTAAATTAAGGCTAATCTGTTAGTTTTCATTCTGTCTTTTGTATTACAGCATGTAAATATCCCATGTACATATATAATTTTTCGCTAATATATCCATCCTTCACTCAAAAAAAAAAAAAAAAAAAAGTGCTGCCGGTGCACAATGATCTCCATTGGGTGGGGTTTGGAAAGAAATAAATGTATGCAGCTTTCCTCTCACAAGTGGGGGAACCACTCTAGACCATTCAGATTAATTTGGATATGGGTCAGATAGATTGATTTCTTTTACCATTGGTTTTTTTTCCAAAAATATATTTTATAGTGTACAAAATCTAATATAAAGGTAATCTCTTAACTATCATTTAAAAAAAAGATTTTTTTTTAATTAAAAACATCATTTAAAAATATTAAATCTAGACAATTGAAATTCTATTTGAATTATGTAGACGTCACCGATTGAATAGCTCTTGATGTTTATTATTGCCAATTTGTAGTGAGCATCAAAACTGGTACTTAAGTGGGGAGGTTGTTTTCAATTTTTAAACTCATGACTTCCAAATTATATGACAGTAATCTTACTGTTGTGGGCTAAAAAATATATTAAATCCAAACTAGCCAACCCTTCCATACCAGCCAAGGGACTTTGGGCAGATAAATAAGACTTTGGGGACACTTCGGCAATGACCAAATAAAGACAAATAGATAGAGAGCCTTTGGAGTCCTTGTTGTCGACAGCCAGCACAACTAAGAATGGCACGTCATGGGCCGGCTCCTACCTTTTATCCCCTCCCATACATTTGGCACCATTTTTTATTATTGAAGTACTATAAAAAAAAAAAAAGTGTCGGTGGATTAATCCAAGAAAAATAAAGTACTATCAGTTTTAATTTTTTTAAAAAAATAAGAAAAATGATAATTACGGATCTTAATAAATCATTAATCCCAATTGGAGATCTCTAATTATTAAAATTTCATTAAAGGATTTAATGATTTCAGAAATCAGAAGCCTTTTTTGATAAGATGAGATAAAACTCCCCTCATATATATACACACACAAGTGAAGTGAAGGTAGTTGGCGTAATCTTTTGTGGGTTAATGGGAGTTATCGAGTTTGTTGGGATAACTGAACCGACTGTAAAAAACGTAGCTTTGCATGGAGCCCGGAAGCTGAATAATAAGATACTGGTTTGTCCAAGAGTTGAAGCAATAAGGTCTAAAAGATCCTTCTCAAAACTCGGCTGAGAAGAAGTCGATTTGAATGGGTCTCGGAAGAGAAAAGGACAAATGGGGGTTGGGGAAATTATTTACACCCTACTTATGGCACAACAACCTGAAAAAGTGAAAAAAAAATTAGCTTCTCTAAAACAATAAATTTTAGAGAAAAAGGTGCTTCTGCGATTTTTTTCCGGTGTTTGGATAATTTTTTTCTGAACTATTGTTTTCACTCCGAATGTGTTTTTTTAATTGTTATCCAAACACACACTTAGACGTAAATTCTCAATAACTCACTTGTGAAACTCATATAACTCAATTAAGAATAAAGTTACTTTTTTAAAAACTCTTTGGGCCACCCGGCAGTTGCCGATGCTTTTTGTGATATTCAAACAACTAACTAATCTGGATTGAGATTGTGTGGCCATGTATCTCTTCCTAGAAGTGTTTTTAACAAGGTGGGATTCAAATTCATTTCAGCTACTTTATGATCTAGTTGATCCATTATTAAACCTAATACCATTCAGTTCAATAGGTTACTCCTCAAATATAAATTTCAAATAATCATTTGTGAAAAATAGGTAAACCATGAGGCTGTTGAACAATAGGTAAGTCTAGTATAACCCAAATATTCCCTTAATTCCAACTTTGAATTAGTGTAAACAAATACTAGTATATATATAGCTTCAGTTGTGAATTCCAACTCAATTTTTTAAAAAAAAAATCTAAAAAAAAATATAGACAAATATCAGTCTTTTAATAAAAGCTCAATAATTAGATGTCATCAACAATTGAAATTAATGGCTTAACAAGATCTTGATTATCACCCTTCCAAAAAGAATTATCTCTTTTCTTTTTCCATATTTTTCTTGTATGTCACTTAAATACTGAGCATTATGTAAACTTGTACTGGCAGTTCGGCCCAGCCTAATCTCCTTTCAAATGCATTTATAATATATTATGAATATTGAAATAACAAGATATTCAATACAGTTTGAATAAATTCCTTTAATTTTATGTTCAAATCCTATTATTGATGAATTTGCAAAATTATGTTGTACATATTGAGATGCAACGTTCCTTGAAAAACATGAAATTACAAAGTTTTGTCCATGTTTTATTTAAATGTTAACTTAATCGAAGTTACAAAGGAAAATTATATACTGAATGACCTTCTAAAACCTTCAACTTTTCATATTTTTAAGCACAAAATTAAAAAAGAAAAATCAGAGAATAGGGCTTCCTTTTGAGGAAAGAAGGGTGATGTATGAATTAACGTGTTGTGCATTTGGGCAGAAGAAGATGCAGAGCACGCTGTCTGTGTCTCCCACTCACTTGTCAACTCCTCCTTTATGTTTTGTTTTTAAATTTTTTTTTTTTTGCAAAAAAAAAAAAAAAACACCTTCAAACTGCGTTGGCTTCGGAAAGAAATCGAGGAAAAAATATTTTTATAATCTTATTTATAAGGTAGAAAGAATGTTTATTTTAGTCATATTTATAAGTCACATCATTAAATTTTTCATATGAAGTATAATTTTACCTTTCATTTATTGTTATGCCGACTTTGTTTTCCTTGAGTAAACTGTATATTAAATAGGGGCAAAGTTATAAAATTGTTAATAAATTTTGAGGAAGAGTTAACAAGGTTCAAATTTTTCTTGGTTTGTGTAAAACATATGGGAAGAAACTTATAAATAAGATAAGAAAAATAGGTGAAAAAAATCACTGTTTAATGTTTTGTTTTTTTATTCAGGGGGACTGGATTTGATTATCAATACATTCTATGTATGTAATCATGTTGAATGCGGATATATACTTTCTTTGAATAAAAACATATAAGGTTCTGTTGTAAAAAAAAAAAAACATATAACGTCCTTCTCTCCAATAACATAGACATTTCATCGATTTTCCCAAAAATTTAAAAGCAATAAATAAAAAACTCCTATGATTTTATTTATAAGGCAAATTCTTTTATCATATTTATCAGTCATATCATTAAATTTTTTCGAAGAATGCACTACACTCATGTGATCCTATTTATAAAACACTTTTAGTGTATTTTACACAAACTAAGAAAACCTTAAACTTCATTAATTTTTTCATAAAATTCAATAACTTTCCAACTTTTTCCCTATCAACATTATATTATATTCTATTAGAATAAAGTCAACGCAATAATAAATGAAGGACAAAAAGGTACATTCATATGACAAATTTCGGATTAACTACGGTCTTCTGCTCTTACCGTTCTCTTTCCATCCTCTCTCCCACTATTCATCTCAGCCTGTAGATTAAACTCTAAGCGGTTTAGATTTAATTTTATAAAAACATTTTTAAAAAATCAAATTATTAAAAAATAACTAAATAAGTTCAAAAATGTTAAAATTTAGTTATGATAATTTAAACATGTAATAAAACATATTTAAAAATAATATTTTTTTGAAACATTAAATCTAAACTATTCAGATTTTAATCTAAAGGCTGAGATGAGTAGTGGAGGAGAAGAGGATGGGAAGAGAATGGTAAGAGTAGAGGACTGTAGTCAATCTCAAAAAATTTAATGAGATACGTTGTAAATAGAATATACTAATTTCAAAGTTGATTTAAGGGCAGAGAATTTCATTTAGTTTCGCAATCCTAAACAATTGGCAGCTTTTAACAACATTTCGCGCGCCACTAAACATATGAAAGTTGAGATAGACTCAGGAAGGCACTTTTGTAATTATCTTTAAAGATTAATCTATGACCAGTGGGTGTCTAGAAGTTTTCTTGGATTAATATCACGCCAAAAAGTGTTCAAAAATGAGTAAAATAGCCGTAACCATTAAAACTGAATATTTGACATTGCTCGTTTTTTTTAAGACTCCAAAGATAAAATTGGAACTTAACCCTATTTTCAAACATAAGCATGTCAAAAGATGCATACCAATAATTAATGATAAAATATATGTAGGAAAAAAATATTAAACTAAAAGGAGATTAGGCGTACCTGGACGAATCCATGTTCGGATCTAGGTCAAAAGCTCCAATACTCCATACTTGTGCCCACACAATTATTAGACTACTAGAGCCTAATTGTGATTTGCACAGCAGATCACCAGAACCAGAAAGATGGTAGGAGAGAAGGGAATTGCCAAAAAACTCAATGGTGGGGCAAGTTGCAATTGAGGAGGCACATCCTATTTATAGTGGTTTATGGATGCCACTAATTAGGAAACGTGTGCACTCCTTCTTGCCCTCCAAGACAGCAATTAATTGTCTCTCAATTAATTCCCTAATTATGGTGATTTGTTCCTCTTTTAACAAATCCATAATTATTGCTAAAACATTCCCAAATCTGTATCTTGTGCTGATTTTATTCTTATTTGATTAGGCTACTTATTTCCTAATCAAATAGTCCAGCCCATCAAGGGCGGACTTGGACCCAAAGTCCAACATCTCCCACTCACACTTGATGGGCCTCCCATCGTGCGTGCGTTACTCTTTCTTGTTTCATACTTGGCGTCTGCCGTGACTGTGTGGGCAAAAATGTCTTTCAGATTTGGTGCTTGTGATACTAGAAATCCTTTATATCGGACCAGCATCCAAGGACACCCTTTATATATAACCGTAAGCTATATGTTCATTGCCTCATATGCCCCAGATTCTCCCATACATATTACTCATGGCATATCTAATCCCTCTCGAGTTAATATGTTGATTAACTTAGATTGCCTTCTACGCATATAGTATCCGCACTTACTAGCTACACATAGAGATAGTAAGGGGTCGACCACAGATACTAGTACATCTTATGTATCTAGGAGTAAATCTTCCTTTTTGACTAAACATCAGTCCATCTTGACTTGGTCGCTTTCCTAGTTTTCACTCGTCTGACCGAATCGAGTGTGATCATAAAGCTTCAGCTAAAGTAGCTATCACCAAACCAAGCTTTCATGATGTCTCGTAAGTCTTAAGGGCATCGTGGAAGGATTCTTCCTTCCTGGGACTCACACTGTGGTGAACTAGGGATCTTTCACCCACATCCTGTGTTGCAGTTTAACTCTCAAGCACATGCAGTATGAATTGCATGCTACGGTGAATGGTTTGAGGTGTACGTCGATTTCTTTATCTTTCACCGTACAGACATTAGTTCCAAAATGTATTCAACATTCGAACCAGAACTTCCTTTTTCACAATATCTCTTTTACAATCTCATTTGTGAAAAAGGGTTCTTTGCCTGGCTACAGGTCTATATTCATGCTTCGATCCATTTTTTGCGTATATGCACACATGTAGATCTCATCCCAGTCTAACTGAAGTGACTCAAACGCAAAGATTCTTCTCAACCATCTCATGGTGATTATTTGCTCGTCTTACCTTCCCATGCCCCTGCAAAACATGGGAAGACGGTTGTTCGTGTGAGTGAACCAACCTCTTTTAACCTGTACGACATACAAAACTGTATACCTTTATGTATTTACTCATAACATACATACCATTTCTTTTATCTTTATATAAAAGAAGTTCACGACCTTATATTTTATTTGTGCCCCTAGATTTTCACTAACTCAATGAAAAACAAGCTATGGGCTCATTAAGGGGATCTACCAACATTCTGTCAATAGAAGGTCATTGAATTGTCGCTTTCCCTCTTTGAAAGCATATCTCTCATAGAGATATATCAAAAAGTATGTTTCGCCTTACTGTGATACTTAGGATCCTCATCATAAGATGTTATTGTTTGGATCCTTCTATCCACCATTCATTCCCAATCTCTCATAGGAATTACTTTAGCCATATGGCACTTTGAATGATGGCAGAACATGCCCTGCGTTCTATTTCCATGGATAACAGGAAAAAATACTATGTATATTTCCTTACTCCATCACCATTTGCCTAGGTCTTGTATTGGAGTATCCTTTCAAAAAGGAAAGTTGTTGTCTTGACAACTTAATCCATGGTTATTCTCATAACCCATTTCACAGCAGGACCAAAAAGCAACTTCCAAGTCTGACCAAAAACATTTAGTCTTATGTACACCAATGTGCACATTCATATTACCAACTATAGTCTCACATGGGACTCTATCCACCTTTCTTATGTTGGATTCCTCATAGGACATATAACCTCTTTAGGTTTATGCCCTTGACTTCAGGGGTGTCTATGGGTTTGCAGTTTGACATCCTAAGATGTCTAAGGATTACACTTGTACATGTCTTAGGTGGAAAAGACTGTATCTTTCTTGTGCAATCCCTGTTTATCTTGTCATTCAAGATATTTGTTTAACCCATGACTTTCTTAACTCAGAATTTAAGGATTCTCTAATCCTTTATTCCTTTGACTCCCTTGACACTTGTTTCATTTGTCACTTGACAAAGGATGACTTCACAAAGAATCATCACTAGACCATTTGAAACTTATGTAGTGTTCTTCGATTATTTCGAAGTTGGTGAGGCTTTCACCTTTTGAAAACCTCATATACTACTATTTAGGTGATTGTTTCTACGAAGCTCTTAACCTGCTTCAGTGTAGAGTTCATCATCCAATTTCCAAAATTCCAAATTGGAAGGTAGTCTTTACATCATCTTGATGCAATTTCAAGACTAAGCTTGTTGTCATAGCCAAAGTTTAGAGTTAAAACGCACAATGGACAACCTTCCATTGTATTACCCCTTAGCCACTAAATGTTTTAGGTTTTATATGCCCTCAACAGATTTGAGAATCTACTTGTTCCCAATCGCCTCTTGATTAGGTGACAAATTACCTAAACACGTATTCGGCTTAAAAAGAATCCAAAACTTCCTGTATGACACTTTGCAATTCATCTTAGCAGGTCCTTCTAGTGTCTTTTAGACACTTATAGATACTTATCATCACCTTCTAAATGATGAAGAGAGCATTCAATCCATTAGAGAATCTATCCCTTATAGTCATTCGCTAGATGACAATTTGCTCCGAGGTAGATTTCATAGGATTCTTTTCCTATGTATGAGTGAGGTAATTGTCTCGTAACTTATCTCTTACCTCTTTCATTGTAAAAATGGTCTCAATCCTTCCACTTGGATCAGTGAACTTAGGAACACTTGGTTATTCCTTGTCACTTGTGAACCTCTTGAAGAGATTTATTGTGATTAATGCTCATTTCCTGCTAGGAAATCTAGGTTTCATGAACGTTGTGTCCCATGGTTTTCTTTCAGTCACTGAACCGCCATTATTTTCACTAATGAAGACGTGTCATGTCAAATTCTCATGTCATCTCACAAAGAGATACCTTGTATACCTTAGCCCTAATCTTCCTTAATCATAGGAAGAAGTGTGAATATAAAGTTGATGACCCTTATGGTCTTATCGAACTTGGCCCTGGTCTAATGCCTGTCCACGATTCATAGGGTAAGGTCGTAACTGACATAGAAGGCATTTGGTTAAGTGTGAATATAATAGCTATGAGTCCACCTACCAACATATGGCTGGTAGCCTCATTGATGCCATTATGTTCACAACCAAATCAAAGGAGAGGTCTAACTCTCTATTTCAACAATTCTATTATGTTGAAGGGTTCTAGGTATTGATAGTTGCCTAACAATGCCTTTCTTGCATACAAAGCATCTTGAACTAATCACATGGGTGTCTCTAACCCTTGTTAGTTAAAAAAAAAAGGTCTTTTCCTTTTAGTTTAACTGATTCCTGACTAGTTCAGCCATTATCTAACAGCTTTACACTTATCAAAAATCAAGTAAACATTACTGTATTTCGAGTAAATGTCCATAACGTTAACGAAACACCAAGCTCTTTGTGTTTTGCCCTCACGTTCATTGGTTTACTAACGTCATAATTTGCCAATTGCAGTGGATTTTCTAAAAAATGTTTCTTTGTCTTTCTTGCCAGGTAGAATAAGTTTTCAACTTGTTCATAAGGGTATTAACCCTTTAGCACACGTTATTTAGCAAATACTCTTTTGCTAGTTTGATCATTCCCTTTGATCAAGGTGTATATCTGGCAAGAAATGGAATCTTTTATCCCTAGAACAGAAACATCAAAATCCAACAAGGGATTTGAGAATCATAGTCCCATCGATCCTTAACTAAAGAGATAGCAAAGATGTGATTCTGTCAGTTGCAATTGCATGGAGTGAATCAGGGTGGTTTATCTATGTAGAGTTAACGTGCAAGTTTCAATCCCTTGATTCTATCTCTTTATTGCTTTGCTTTTGACATGAAGCCATATGCTTCTGTGAAACATCCACAACTCATGTGGATTGCTACTTTTACAACCCTTAAAAGGTTTATCAATGTAGCATTTCATCTTTTGCAGAAACCATTGACCTCTTCTAGATCAAGTTTTCCTCATGGGTTCCTTGCCCTTAGGCATGGAGGATGAATCATCCCACTCTTTAGCTAAGTTCGTCTGACTGATGGATCTTGAATCCTTCAGTCTTTCACATTCAAGTTCAATGTGGTGAATCACATTGCTGAAGGTTACAATATGCATATCAGAGGCAATCTTTACTTTCGTATACGCCCACTCACTGGAAGACATGGCTCACTCCCACTCATTGAGAGACATAGCTTCCTCCCACTCACTAGGAGATGTCTTATCACAACATACACTTGTTGTTTGTTAGAAAGAACTTGGCATTTAGTTTGTCTCAACTTCTTAGTTTGACATCTGCCTCAAGTGTTGCCTAAACAACATGTTAGGACTTAGTACACTATGTTAAAACTTAACTTAGTTTTAACTTTATGGAAGAAGATCACTTATTTCACTATCTTCCAACAATATCCACACGGCTTGGATAAGGTTACATTGCTCAAACCAACATAAGTTTAAGCAATGTTGTTCTTTCTATGCTTGATAGCATAAACCTCTTGTATCCTTCAGTTACTTCAGCCTCTAAATGCTGAAGACTAGTTGGTAGGATGTCCCTGACATCTCATTCTTCTTGAATGAAAGAGATTTGAGAGTTTTTAACTCCACAGATATCTCTATTGAGCTTGTCTTTATAAGCTCAGTCAAATAGACTTGGTCATAATTGGTCACTTAGACGATTATGGTATACAAATCTTATTTGTTTAAATAAGACAAAGGATAATTAGATAATAAGTTCACTAGTTTCATGTTCAGGAGACAACTATGTTGACTCCCATCCCAATTATACTAGTTAGCTCATCACCCTTTTAACCAAGGGTTTAAGAACCGGACCGGACCGGACGGTCCGACTGGTCGGACAGTCGGCCGGTGAAGAGAGCGAGCCGGTTTCCAGAGTTGGGCCGTTTTCATGGGAGAACCACTTTGGGCCGTTTTTCAGCCGCTAATGGGCCGGGAACCATTATTGGCCCGGAACCCGGAACGGGTTTATGTTAACCGGCCGGCCCATTACAATAAAAAAAGGCCAGATTTTTTTTAAGATGTTGGGACTTGGGGAAATTATTGGCGGCAAGAAAAAAAACACTAAAGATTGAAGATTCATTGATCAAATCAAAACTCAAAAGTCAAAACGAGCAAAAAACAAAAAGTGTACTGCTGCAGTGGCTCCCACAGTCCCACTTCCCTTTCAGTTTCAACTTGCACGCACGAGTCCGACAAACCCCTATCGCGAGTTCGCGACTGTGTGCCCTAGTCCGGTTGGAAACGGAACCTCGACCGTCGTCGTCCGTCGCGAGAGCTATCGTCCTCCGCCGTCTCGGTGGTCGTCCTCCATCGTCTTTGGCTTTTGGTTGCTGCTGCTGTCCGTCCTTTGTCGTGAAGGTTTGTGCGTCGTGGCATTGTCTCTTGAGTGATCGTTGTGCGCCATTGTGGCCGCCATTTGCGCCGTCGTGGACCGCCATTTGCGCTGTCGTCCTCCACCGTGCGTGGCGAATGTGTGTGGTGCTGTGATTCTTCCTAACATCAAAACCCCCAAACCTCTGCCCTCACAAGAACCTTCAGTAATGTGTATGCTCTATTCTTTTCTTTACTTTAATCTTGTGCTTTTCTTAGTTAGCTTAGTGTGTCGATTGTTTAAATTGAAATGCATAGCCTTTTCCTCTTCTGAGCGCAATCTGGGTTCAACTTTGGAGGGTTCTTGTCTGATTCTGATGTAGTTATAATCTGTGGGTTATGGCTTAAACTTGTATATTTGTATAATGCTCTGTTTTTTTCTCCTAACACAGAGTATAATGAAACTGATGAACCGACGTGTGGTTGTGGCAGCACCTTTTTATTTCTTTTCACTGGGATATATTTATGAGGGGATGTACAGGGCAAGGAAAGCTATCAAATGTACTTTCCATCGCACAAAAAAATTGTACAAGCCATTCACAAGTATTATTAAACGTAGGTGGAATTTTTAAATTTGCAAGACAGACTGTGATATTAGACCAGAAGGAATACCGACTAAAAATCTCGTATTTTTTTTAACCATGTTCGTTAAACAAGAAGAAAACAAGGAATTATAAGTGAGTCAAAGGACAGAGACTATGGAAATCTAGTTCAACAGGAGCGATGTATGAATTAGCTTCAGTTCAGGCGCAGTGCATGGCATGTGTGCAAGAGAGACAAATTAAAAGGACATTCGTAGTTGGCTTTAATCATCCTAGTACATCTAAACATTGATTTCTTCAGTTGATGATTTAAACGTATGAGAACTGGTCGGAATCAGCTGAGGTCCCACCATCGGAGCTCACGTGGTTCTGAAAAGAACTGAATTACTTCAGCAAATGGACGTGGGGCTTAAACCTTCAAAACGATCGATTTGGAGCCTTTTCTTTTAACTGCTTTCTTTCACCCCATCAGATACAGGTGGATTTTGGTAGTAAAGTAAACCAAATTAATTCAGTGCGATGCGATTCGTTCAAGAGTCACGAGACGAGAGGAAGTAAGAAAGATGAGGCTGCTGGTATATATGATGGAGATGCTTGGCCGCGAGAGAGACACAGAAATAGACCAACTGTGTGGCAGGGGTACTCACGTCTTATCACATGCACGGGGGGTTGCAAAAACTACAAAAGAAGGTCACATTCACATGCAGAGGGGTTAATTTTAAGATGATGAAGGATAAGGTTGACCGTGGGATTCCAATGTGCATGTGAGAGGTGAAACTAGTCGATAGAATGGGAATCAAAGGGCCCCAGTGAGCAACTCTTACAACAAGTAGCAGCAATTGAAGTTGATGGCGGTGGTCCATTTTAGGATATGCAAGATGAGAGGAGGCACAGTGGGAGGGACCATATATGTTATCCCCAAGCCTCCCACATTGGAGCGTGCCATCCAAATCATCAGGAAACGAATCTGATTTTTTTACCAACTCTGCAAATCAATCAGGACAGTAAAACAGGGTTCAAAGAGGTTCACGTCAAGGACTGATGCATTATCTTTCTACTACCCCCTGCAAGTAGCAGCAAACACTGAGCACCTGCAATCCCATGCTTTTTGCTAATGTTGGATTCTAAACTAAACAAGATTAGAAGAAAAGATACGCACAAGTTAGTGGGAAATCATTTTGAGAGTAACAGAATAATGCGGGGCTGAAACAGTGAATGGTCACATGCAGATGGAATCAAATGAGGAGAAGGCCTTAGTTGTACTCGTTTGATTGGGGAATTGTTTTGGGAGGGGAAGGGTGCTTGAAACAGCAGAAGGAGAGGTCATGTCAGAGGGGTGATGGGTCCCGCAGCCACTGGGGTCCAACACCAAGAGCCAAGACCACAAAACATTCTGTCAAGCCTCCCTCCCCCTCCCCTTCCAAGCATTGTCAAATGTATGTATGAATAAATATTAACAACAAAAGCTTAGAATAAAGGCCAAATCTCATATTCTACTATTACATTACATTGTCACCATCAAGGGCAGCCTTGACCCCATTTGACTCATTAATTTCACTACCTAAAATATGCACTTCTCTGCATCCCTCAGTCCATTATTAGCTCTACTTTTACCACCTTCAATCTTTATCCTTGATTCCCTTGTACTCTCCTCCCCTGTTTCCGTGAGGCATTACCTATTACCCCCTTTGGCTCATTTGAACCTGCAATTCCATATCTTGTACAATACTAGTATCTTTTTACTGCAATAAACGTGGTAACGGTTCCGTCAGTTTCTATACTTCGTAGCCAACAACAAATATCCCCAACCCATTATGTTTATAATTAGATATAAATCATAACTAATGTAATTTTAATTTATGCTGAAATTGATGATATATTGTTCTTCCCCCACATCTAACAAGACCAAATTTTTGCAAGAAGGCATAATATATCAAGATAAAAGTGGCACCTTCAATAATCCCATGGCTCTTGAATCTGCAAAATCAATGCGACCTGGTAAAATTCCTTACTTCTTAATTCTTATACAATTATATTATACTATATGAATATGACTTTAATTGTTTTTTTTATATTTGATGATGTTCATTTTAACATGATAGATGAATGGTGGAGGTATTTTGGAGGTAGTTGTCCCAATGTTAAAAAGTTGGCTATTCAATTGTTGAGTCAAACTGCTTCTTTTTCTGGTTGCGAAAGGAATTGGAGCGTTTTTGAAAGGATACACTCCAAGAAAAGAAATAGATTGGAACATAAAAGGCTAAATGATCTTGTCTTTATTCATTACAATTTTCGTTTGAGAAATAGGTATATTTTTCTAGCCTTTTCACTTTACAATTTACACTTTACTACTAAATTTTGTATTGGTTAAAAAGAATTAATTAAATGGCTTCTAATAATTATACTAATATTTCATTTTCATGTGTTTTTTTAGGGTTCTAAACAAGAAAAAAGACTTTGATCCCATTGATTATGAAAGTATTGATAAAATTGAATATTGGATAATGGAAGAAGTTGATTCTACTCCACTTTCAACACTTTCCGCTGAAGAAATAGAAGAAGATATCATTTATGATGATACCACATTGCCAATACCAAAAATTACCATCAATGATGAAGGTTAGATGTTTTAAATTGTAGAGTTAGTTAGACATGTTACTTTTCTTATTTATATTATATGTTACTAATTTTTTTAATTTGGTTTGTTCCACACTATTTTATAAAGATGTTTTTGAAGAACAAGGCAATGAGGTTCATCCTCAAATTCAGGCTGGAATTGGAAGTTCTGAGATTGGAGTTGAAAGCCTTGATTTTGGGTCATTTGCTCAAGAAGATGATGACATGTTTGGTCCAAATGCTTTTCAAGAAACTCATGCCTGGATCAATCAGGAGCCACCAAATACCGATGTTTAACAAGGGATGAAATCATTATTATTTATGCTTTTTGTTAGGTTAATGATTGATTTAAATGTTCTTCCTTAAATAGTGTTTTGTGACTTTACTAATTTCATATGAAATTAGCCTAAAGACAAATTATTGTAATATATATATAAATATAATATTTTTAAATTTAATTATTACGTCACCGGTCCGGCTCAACGGCTCAACTGTTCCAACCGGTTGAACCTTAACCCGCTGACCTTTCCGGCTCAACGTCTGGTCCGGGTTTTAAAACATTGCTTTTAACCACGGTCTTCATTTGAACACTTTCCCCTTTGGATTTCTAGACGCATTCCAGAAAACTCCCACTCAATCAAAGAGCAGTTATCTTAACAAGATAATAACACATTATCATCTAACTGGCATGAATGTTCAAGAAAACAAAAAGAGAATATACTGAATTCAATTCTATAAATTAACAGAGAATTTAATCTTAAATTCAATGGGAAAAAAAAAGAACATTCAAAAATTTAAGCCTCATATCATTGTCTCTTAACTAGGTTCTCCTTCTCATAGGCCCTTCTGACCATATTAACTCATGTAGCATCTAGCTACAATGTCAAGCTCCTCTTTGCCATGTTTACATCCACTCATTTGGATGTATTTGCAGCATACCTCCCACTTGATGAGATGATTCTCACATCTCTATCTCTCTTGTCCTTTGTCACAACACATGTGATAAAAGGTTGGCTTTTAGAAGTCATTGCTTCAACATTTGGGAAGACTTATTATTATTCAATAATCATTCAATAATTTTAAGTTGCTGCAATTTTTCAGGTTTTATCTCTAAGAGTTTGAGTCAAGGTTAAATAGGATTTTATATTCAAAAACTTATTTGAATAATCCCTTACTTTTAAAGAATCATTCAGCATTTAACCTTATGTTGCAACTGAAGAATACTCTTAAAAAATAAGCCAACTTATCCCAAAAATAATAGAACCAACATTGATTCAATTCCAACATTTTTGGGAATCTCTAAGTGCACATAAGCACCTTTTTGACTCAAATCATATCCAAACACGCTTCAAATATATGCAAATTATATATCAAATTGAAGCTCTCAAATTTAGGGATTTTTAGAAACCAACCACATCTCAATCGGAGGTCCCACGCGCTCTCACGTGCCCCTAGAAGGTGTCTGGATGGAAAAATCCTGAAAAATTGGAAAATTCCAGAATTAGCCACTCTCGGCGGTGGCGCGTGACGTACACGCGCAGCCTTGCGGCCACCGGCTGGCGACACACGCCGGCCCAAACGACTCCACGCGCCGTCATCTCTCCGACGGTGCTTGCCACGTGTCAAACGGAGACCCCAGTGGGCCCCACGCGCCATGTGTCCTCTTTTTTTTTTGGGGTCAACAGTCAACAGATGACTGTTGACCGTTGACCGGTCAACGTTGACTGGTCAAACGTGACCCGTCACTGCTAACGTGTCAGTGACATGGCGATGACGTGTCTCGGTCAACGTGGTAGTCAACGGATGACGTGGCCTCATTGACCGATGCTGACGTGGCGACCACTCATTGGCGCCACGTGTCTTTGGCTGACCGATGACGTGGCGTTGACTGCCACGTCATCGTCTTCAACCTCCAGCCGGGTCAACCCGACCCGGTTGGAGCTCCGACAGGTCATTGCAACCCGCCAACTTCGGGAGGCCATATCTCCCTCGTTTTAGCTCCGTTTTTCGCGTTCTTGGTGTCGTTGGAATCGTAGTTCAGCGAACTACAAATCCATGGCATTTATTTGATCTTAAAACCTTTGTTTCATTGATCAAATCACGAGTGAAGTTGCGGTGGCGACTAACGACCCGCGAACTTCTTTCCTTTGTTTCTCCTTCATCCGGACTCCGTTTGACACGTTCTAAGCATTGTTGGAATCGTCTCTTCGAGATCTACACATCCATGGCCTTACTTTGGGCAAAAACACTGAGTTTCAAACACCCAATTTTTCTCAACGTTTTCGGCGCGTCGTAAACCGACGTGGATGTGTGTCTCTGTGTTTCAAAGGCTCTTCTAATCTTTGAGGGGTCAAGTCTTTTCGTTTCTGAATCCACATAGGTTCCAAAAGATCAACTTGAAAGAGATCCATGAAGGGAGGAGGAGAAACGAAGGAAATCGCATGACGTAGTATATATATATACGGTTATTATATATATATAAACTAACCAAAAGGAGCAAACGTATGAACCTAGTATTTTATGTGTGCATGTTGAACAAATCTGGGAAGCACACACAGACACGCATATAATCGAAAAAACATAGGAGGCATATTCATGAACATGTATATATAAAACAAAAACAAATATCATGCTTGACCAAATATATATACATATGCGAGACACTTGTTCATGGTATATCTATGTATGCATTCGAAAATAAATTGAACCATCATATATTCTTTTATCATATAATCCCATATATATGATTGCACAGCGGAAATAAAAATCATGATGGGATATAATTAAAAAATTATAACACATGTTTATTCACATAGAATAACCACAGCCTCAAGGATCAAATGGCTCTGATGCCAATGTAGGAAAAAAATATTAAACTAAAAGGAGATTAGGTGTACCTGGACGAATCCATGTTCGGATCCGGGTCAAAAGCTCCAATACTCCATACTTGTGCCCACACAATTATTAGATTACTAGAGCTTAATTGTGATTTGCACAGCAGATCACCAGAACCAGAAAGATGGTAGGAGAGAAGGGAATTGCCAGAAAACTCAATGGCGGGGCAAGTTGCAATTGAGGAGGCACATCCTATTTATAGTGGTTTATGGAGGCCACTAATTAGGAAACATGTGCACTCCTTCTTGCCCTCCAAGACAGCAATTAATTGTCTCTCAATTAATTCCCTAATTATGGTGATTTGTTCCTCTTTTAACAAATCCATAATTATTGCTAAAACATTCCCAAATCTGCATCTTATGCTGATTTTATTCTTATTTGATTAGGCTACTTATTTTCTAATCAAATAGTCCGACCCATCAAGGGTGGACTTGGACCCAAAGTCCAACAATATACTCTAATAATATTTTTTTCCACAACTTGTTATTTTTCAACTAAGGCTGCTGCTCTACACTATTGTTTCATTTCCACAAGTAAATATAGAACATAATAATTTAAGATCTAGGCTCTTCCATGTGGATGTGAACGATTGGTACGAGACTTTCTACATAAAATAAGACATAATCAACACCAAAGCTTTTCAAGTAAGTTTCAATCTTAAATTGAGTAGTAGATAGATTGGACAAATAGATGCTGCTACTTTCTATCTTCGTCCAACTCCATTTCTTACCAGATGCATCCACACCCTCCTCCATCAACCAAAAATGAAATTCAGAATCATATCTTCCCATCCCAGTGTAACGAACTAAAACAAGTTTCTTGTCATGCACAATAACAGTTAAAACAAGTGAATTCAAGTCTAAAGGAGGCATTGGTATTAATATAAACGATTCCATTACCATGTCAAATGAAACTATTCCATCCCTCTCCGCGCCTAACTTCCACACATACCAAAAGATAGATCCATTACCAGAGGCATTACTCCAAAATATTTGCACACCATCCATGTTCCCAAATTCTATTTCCCTCCAAGAATCTGTGCTCAATGAATACACTTCCACCCACTTGATCACACCATGAGGCATATAAATTTTCACTATCTTATAATCATTAAGAATAGGACTAAACCCAAATCCAAAATAGAAGTGCCATAATCTTCGTCATGAATAATGCCGGGCACTTGTCTCACCTCTTGGGCGGCTGGATTCCATAAGAAAAAAGAAGAACCCAAAGGTGAATAGGAAGCGGATCGAACACAGATTAAGCCGTTGCAGGAACCAATGATCTCAGTACAAGTCAAGTTACTCATGGAAGGTGGGTTCTGAACCTCAAAGGATAGCATCTTAGAATCGAACACAAATAAGTTCAAAAAATCGGCTCCTCCACCCCGTTTGAAAAGAAGACAAGGGTTTTGATTACTTGGGTGGTGGAGGTGGTCTGCGACGAAAGATGGAGACTTAACGAGGTTTTTCCAATGTTTGCTAACACGTTGGAATCGGATTAGAGATTTTACAGGAAGTCGCTTGAATGTTTGTGATGATTTTATCGAGGAGGAATGGAATGTCGCCGTGCGCTACCATCTTCTTCTTCTTCTTTGTTTGGCCAACGCCATGCACTAGCATATGCTTCTTCATGATGGTGACCGAATGAGAAAAACAAACGTCTCAGGTAAAGCCTTGGCGAAGCGGGGCACGTTTATATGGCCACTACGCTGAAAAAAGACGTTAGTTTCATCGATAGATTGGGTTTAAGGGTTTAAATTGGATTTTTTTTTGGTTAAGTTTAAATTGGATTGTTTGGTGGCCCATATGGACGCATATCTCATATTTCTTATCTCTTGCGGTCTAAAAGTAGATCCAGCAGTTCTCCTATTTAAACGATATTTTAATTTATATCTATGTAGTAGTATTTTATATATTTAAACGATAATTTCAAAAATATTTGTGGTAAGTTCTCCACGTATTTTTTTTTGATGAAGTTCTCCAAGTAATTTTTTGTGTGATATTATTATTAAATGATTATAACTGCCTTGAATTATTTAAAAACTTTAAATTAATGTATTAATATAATATTACTTGAATTTCTTAACAAATTTTCTAATGTCTTAAAATATTTTCTAAAATTATATATTTAACTTATCATATATCCAATGCTATTAAAATAAATTATTGATTAAATAAGAAATACTTGCTTTTATATAATATGAAAAATGTTTGGAAGCGGGAAGAGATACCATCCTTTTCCTCTTTCTCATCATCTTCTCATAATCTCATTTTTTTATCATCCTTAGATCATGGAATTGATGATTTAGATTTAATATTTTATAAAATTATTATTATAATATTTTATAAATAAAAATTTATTTATTTTTTGTATTATAGTTATGAATTGTATAGATTGGATTTTAAGAGTTTAAATTTACTTATTTATGCTTATAATAATAATTTTATAAAATATTGAATATAAACCATTTAATTTTTTAATCTAACGGTGGATATAAGATTATAAGAAAAAAAAATTAGAAAGAGGACATTGCAACCAAGTTTCGATCTTAGAGAAAAATTTTGTGACAAGAGATGCTGATTTCATATCTCTATCACAAATTAGCTCCGTGTTGCTATGAATTTCGGAGAAGAAGAAAGCAAGAATAAACTGAGTGAGAGAGAAATGAATTTGAGAACAATATTGTTGATAGATCGGTCAATCACTATACAAGTGTGTATCTATATAAATATAGAGTGTTACCAGTTGGTAAGCAACTAACTAATAGCTAATTAATCAGTTACAAAACAAACTGATAATTACAACTAATAGTTACAACTACTTTTACAGCCCCCTCAAGCAGGAATGTGTAAATCAAGCATTCCTAGCTTGGAAATAAGATCTGTAAAGGGTGTTGGATCTAAGGGTTTGGTGTAAACATTAGTAAGTTGATTCTTGGATTTGATAGGCAGCAAATGAAGAATATTAGCTTTAACATTGTCTTGAACAATATGACAATCGATTTCGATACGCTTTGTTCTTTTATGGAAGGTGGGATTGGTAGCAATGTGCCGGACAGATTGGCAATCACAGTAGACCAAAGCCGGAGATGCATGTGGAATATGAAGATCACCTAAGAGATATAATAACCATTGGATTTCTCATGCCAAAGAAGCTAAGGCCCTATATTCAGCCTCAGAAGAAGAGAGAGGCACAGTAAGTTGCTTCTTATAACGTCAAGAAATAAGAGAATTACCCAAGAAAACACAGTAGCTAGTAACAGATCGGTGAATATCTAAACAACCAGCCCAAGCAGAATCGTTGAAACCCTTTAACCAAAAATCAAAAGAGGCAGGGAAGAAAAGACCCTTACTAGGAGAGGATTTCAAATATCAAAGAACCCAATGAGTAGCACGAAGATGAATATTAGTAGGACAAGACATAAATTGGTTAAGCTTTTGGATAGCAAAAGCAGTGTCAGGTCTGGTATTTGTGAGATAAAGTAACCAACCAACAATTGTTCTATATTGAGTGCCATCAGACAAAGGATGAGCAATATCCTTGGAAAGTTTAGTGTTTCAGTGCATGGGCGTCTTATATGGCTTATTGTGAAGAAAACCATAATTATCAAGAATATCTAAGGTAAACTTGCGCTGATGAACAGAAATGCTCTGGTGAGATCGAGCAACCTCAAGACCAAGGAAGAATTTGAGATTGCCAAGGTCTTTAATCTTGAAAGCAGAATCCAAAAGGGACTTGACTCGTTGAATCTCATCAAGATCATTGCCAATGAAAAGAATGTCATCAACATAGGCTAAGAGAGTTGTGAAAGAATGATTAGTGCATCTCACAAATAAAGAATAATCAAACTTAGACTGAATATAACCAAAAGAAAGTAAAGCACTAGACAGTTTAGAGTGCCACTGCCGACTAGCCTGTTTCAAGTCATATAAAGACTTTTGGAGTTTGCAAACCGTGTTAGGAGAAGGAGAATGAAACCTAGGGGGTATTTCCATATAAACTTCCTCATCCAAATCACCATGAAGGAAGGCATTATTGATATCAAGTTGTTGAAGATGCCAATTTTGAGCAGAAGCTAAAGAAAGTAATAACCGAACTATGGTGAGTTTAGCAACTGGAGAGAAGGTATCAAAATAATCCACCCCCTCGGTTTGTGTATAACCCTTAGCAACAAGGCATGCTTTTTCTCTCTCAAGGCTACCATCAGTACAAAACTTATTTTTGTAAACCTAGCGACAACCAACAACTAGTTTCCTATGTGGAAGAGGTGTAAGAGTTCAAGTATGATTCTGTTCTAATGTTGAAATCTCAGTAGCCATGGCAGTACGCCAAATCTTTGCAGCTTGAGAATATGTTTTTGGTTCAAAATGAGTAGAAATGGATAAACTAAAGTGTTTATAAAATGGTGAAAGATGAGAATAAGAAAGAACAAAATCAAGAGAATGGGGAGATGAACTTGAACCAGTGGAAGACGGGGATTGAGCTAAGGAATGAAGGGCATGATGATAATCCCTCAAATAAGTAGGAGGATGCCATTGCCTAGTTGATCTTCATGGCATAATGACAGAACCAGTAGAAGGAGAGTCTTGGACACCTAAGGTTGAATAGGAAAATCAAGCATTGGAGTAGATTGTGGCATAAGAAGATTGGATGAAACAGAAGGAGAGGCGAAAGACTTATAAGGAAAGATATGTTCATAAAATGAACGTCTCGAGAGACAACAAATGTTGAGAATTAAGGTCCAAGAGAATATAGCCTTTAACACTAGTTTTATAATCAAGAAAAATACACTTGCGAGCTCTTGAATCTAGTTTCACTACTACAAATAGGATAATTTACGACCCAAATTAACGACCGTTTTCAAATAACAGTAGTAGTAAAGCGAAGATGAAGTCTGGGAAATGTTTCAATGACTGTTCTTAAAAAAACAGTCATTGAAACTTAATATTCAACGACCATTCTTAAGAACGGTCGTTGAAAGATACTTTCAACCACTGTTCTTATGAACAGTCGTTGAAAGTGCCCAAAAAGGCGAGCTTGCTTGCCACTTTCAACGACTGTTCTTAAGAACAGTCGTTGAAAGTGAGCTTGCTGCCCACTTTCAACGACAGTTCTTATAGAACAGTCGTTGAAAGTGCTTTCATTTTCTGCTCTAATTCATTCCAGCGCGCGCTTCAGAGAAGTTCACTTTCCCTTTCCCGCCCCCCTCCGACCTTGCTTACAGCTAGAGCGCCTCTCAGTTGATCCCTTTGTTTCTGTTTGCTGTGTCGTGTATCTCGCTTCTCCTTGGGTCTCTCATATAGCATTCTCCGGCCCCCTAGCTCTCCACCCCGTGAGCCTCTGTCTCATCCTGCCTCTCCGCCCCAGCTCGCGGCCTTCTCCTGTGTTAGTTCAGACATGCAACACTCCCTTCTTTTTCCTGGTAATTCCCCGAATCTACTCTGTATGTTATTGGGCTGGTCTGTTCTGCCTTTTTTATGGAAATTAAAGTTGAATGCTTGCATATATATTGTTCACAGAGTTGAAATTTAGTGTTAACAAACCAGAGATTCACTTACATTAGAATGATTTGTAGAGGGCGAAACTTAAAGACAATAGGTAGCTGATGGAATTGTAAGTTTAAGAAGCAAAGATTCAGTTTTGATTTCATTTTTGGTGATGTATGTCTATGTGATGGTCATGGGTCATTCTGAAGACTTAAGTTGAAGGCACATAGGAAGTAATTAAGGCATTTATTCTTAATAACGAGACTTAGAAGATGAGAATATTGTTTATATTTATGTGTGTGTGTATTCTAATGATGCATTGATTAGCCTCTTGCTCGCATTCTATGTGTAAAAGATTGAAGAATAATTTGTCTTCATTGACTAAGTGAATTATACTCTGAATAATTTATGGAAATTTGGTTGAGGTTCTAATGCTTTATGAAGTTGTGGTTATTATTAATTAGAGGAATTTTAATAAATGATATTATGAACTTCATAAGGTTATGAAGAGGAATAACAATGATTCTGTTATATGGACTTTAGGAACTTAAAGAATGAATTTAATTCAGGAGCTGATATATGCAAGTAAGTTTTAATACATTTGGGAACTTTGTAGGTGAGTGAATAGCATCCCATTATAATCTTTATAAATAATGTTTTAGAAGTTATATTTGTATATTAATTACCATATTTTAAGTATGGTTTTATCAAGAAAAGTTTATTAGGCTTATTTAGTTTCTTATATGAATTAGACCTTCCTAACCTTGCAACTATATATATGTGTGTATGTAATGTATGAACTAACCTATTATCTTTCACCCATACTGCTTTTCCTTCATTCCTGTCTCTCTACTTTTGAATTCCCTTTTGGCGTTTCACCATAACTCTCCCTTCTACCAACTCACGTTTATTATAAGTAAGCATAACATGCCATTAAGGGTATGTAGTATGTGTGTATGTGTATAAAATACTTACTTGAACTTTTAAATCATCAAGGGTATGTGTGTATGTGTATAAAATACTTACTTGAACTAATTTTATGAATTGATCTTGGTATATTGATACAATTCGGTCCCAAAAGTGTTAAAATATGAGCAACGTCAGGCATACTCTAACGTCAACCATAAGCTATAATTTTTCCTTTTAAATTTTTTGAACAAGAATGTGTGTTTTGTTGTGATCACATAGAAATTAAAGTGGTATTCTCTTAGTGATGCGAGATGTGTGAATTAATAAGTGTTATTTGCAGGTAAACGAGTGAATTAAAAAGTGCAAGATTAGTGGCGTACGTTTTCTAATTTGCAGACAATCAACAAGGTCAGTTCAACAATGCCTTTGAGTTCATAAAACATGTAGTAGTTTTGGGTAATATTATAATGTTTTGGGTAATAACTCTCATAAACCTGCAGGTATCACTACTGCCATCGTTCTCCCTTGGGTTGTCGTCCTACTACATCCTTGCCTCAGTAGAATCTTCTTCCAAATCCTCAATCACAAACATAGCGTCCTTGGAAGCTAAAGATTAGCTGGTAAGTTATGTTATTGCTTGTTGATGAAAGTTTTTGAAACCTGAGGATATCATGGTGCTACTATTTGTTGTAAGCGTGATAAATTTGAATTACTAAACTTTGAAAATGGTAGTTGAACTGTTAGTTTTTACAGTGTGTCATGAGTGTTTCATATAGCTGTTCTAAACTTGAGCTAGTGTCTGTAAAAATGGATTAGGTGGTAATAAAATGGATCACCGTTGGATGAATGCTTAGAGAATTAGTGAAGAATATGAGAATGGGGTGGAAAAGTTTATTGAATTTGCTAAAATGAATGCGCCTAGTAAAAATGGGAAGTATTTTTGTCCATGTATCAACTGTTTAAATGAGAGTCTACGGGATGTTGATGATATAAGGGATCACTTACTTTGTGATGGAATAAATCTTCGGTACACAAGGTGGATATGGCATGGTGAGGAAGGAACTGCTTGGGCGTCACACGATAAGGAAGTTTTGGAGGTTGGAGATGACAATAGAATGGAGAACATGATTCACGATGTTGAGGTAGAATGTTTTGCACAAACGCCTGTATATGATAGCATACGGAGTGATGCAGAGACACCTTTGTACCCTGGGTGTACAAAGTATACACGCTTGTCAGGCATTTTGCACTTGGTCAACTTAAAGGCAACTTGTGGGTGGACCGACAGTAGTTTCACATTGTTATTGGAATTGTTGTGTGATATGTTTCCAGAGGATAATGTACTTCCAAATCGTATGTATGAGGCCAAGAAAATATTATCTACGATGGGTATGGAGTATAAAAGGATACATGCTTGCCCTAATGATTACGTATTGTACAGAAATGAGTATGAAGGCTTAAGTGAGTGTCCGAAATGTAAAACTTCTAGATACAAAGTAAAGAAAGGTAATAGGTGTGGTGATGAGACAAATAAAAAGCAACCTTTAAAGGTTTTGTGGTATCTTCCAATCATACCGCGGTTCAAACGAATGTTTGCTAATGTGAAAGAAGCAAAGAAGTTGAGATGGCATTATGATGACAGAGTTTGTGATGGAAAATTCCTTCGGCACCCGGCTGACTCTCCACAATGGAAGAAAGTAGATGAAATGTATCTCGGATTTGGCAGCGAGCCAAGAAACCTTCAGCTAGGGCTTTGCACAGACGGGATCAATCCCTATGGTACTTTTAGTAGTACACATAGTGCATGGCCTGTTCTGCTGGTAATTTACAACTTACCTCCCTGGTTGTGTATGAAACGCAAGTATATGATGCTTTCTATGATGATTTCGGGACCTAAACAGCCAGGGAACGATATCAATGTCTACTTGGTATTTTTGATAGAGGATTTAAAGAAGTTGTGGGAGGATGGTGTAGATGTGTTTGATGCATATAAGCAACAGTCGTTTAAGCTACGTGCAATGATTTTCACCACAATTAACGACTTCCCTGCATATGGTAACTTGTCAGGTTATAGTGTCAGGGGTCATAAAGCATGTTCGATATGTGAATCGAGCACACAGTTCCATCAACTCAAGCATGGTAGAAAAACGGTCTACCTTGGTCATAGACGATTTCTTCCTCGATTCCACCCGTACCGTAGGCTGAAGAAGGCTTTTAACGGTTTGCCGGAGAATGAAATGGCTCCGAAGCCATTAACTGGAGATGAGGTTTATAGTCGAGTGGAAAGAATCAATGTCACTTTTGGTAAAAATCAAAAGACTACGGGTGAGAAGAACATATGGAAGAAGAGGTCAATTTTCTTTGATCTTCCATATTGGTGTAGTCTTGATGTGAGACATAGTATTGATGTGATGCATGTGGAAAAAAATGTATGTGATAGCCTTGTTGGTACGCTTTTGCACATACCAGGGAAAACAAAAGATGGGATTAGTGCAAGACTAGACTTGGTTGAAATGGGAATAAGAGAATGACTGCATCCACAACTAAGAGATGATGGTAAGAGAGCGTATATGGAGCCAGCAGCGCATACATTGTCAAAAGCCGAGAGAAGTTTGTGTGGGTGTTTGCACGGCATTAAGGTGCCACAAGGGTATTCTTCTAATGTGACCCGACTAGTGTCAATGGAAGATTTGAAGTTAGTTGGAATGAAGTCTCATGATTGTCATGTCTTGATGCAACAACTATTACCAGTAGCTATTAGAGGCATTATGAAAGATGATGTGCGAAGGACGATAACAAGGTTGTGCAGTTTCTTCAATGCTATTTGTAGCAAAGTTGTTGACATTGCAAGGTTAGACGAATTAGAAAATGAGGGTTATACTATTCTATCCCAACTAGAGATGCATTTTCCTCCCGCATTCTTTGATATAATGGTGCATTTAACAGTTCATCTGGTAAGGGAGGTAAGACTATGCGGCCCAGTTTATCTAAGGTGGATGTACCCTTTCGAGCGATACATGAAGAACTTAAAAGGGTATTCTAAAAATCCTTATCGACTTGAAGCCTCAATTGTGGAAAGATATGTCATTGAAGAGGCTATGGACTTTTGCAACGAATATCTATCAAGGTCAAAGGCCCAATCTCGTCATGAAAAGGGTACAAGTAAGGGAACACGAGGGCTCAAAGTGAAGAGTATGCGTCGTGAAGAGGTGTTGCAAGCACACCTGTATATCTTGAATAACACGGAAGAAGTTCAGCCGTACTTAGCCGAACACAGAAAGAGTTTAAAGGAGATCTATCTAAGGAAAAATGACATGCAGATAGCTAATGAGCAAAACAAGACTTTCATAGAGTGGTTCAAGGATAAGGTAGCGCACAAGACCAATGTGTCTGAGACAATCAAATGGTTAGCTTGGGGGCCTTCTTTTGAGGTCATAACTTGGAATGGCTTCGATATAAATGGGTATTCTTTCTATACAAATGGCCAGGATAACAGAAGTACTATGTAAAACAGTGGGGTGATGGTAGTAGCCGAATCAATGCACTTTTCTAGTTCAAAAGACAAAAATCCCATTTTGGCATCCATGGTCTATTATGGAGTTATTGAAGACATATGGGAGATAAGCTACACTAAGTTGAGAGTTCCTTTATTCAAATGCAAGTGGGTTAACAATAATGCTGTTGAAATAGATCAATTTGGATTCACCTCAGTTGATCTTGAAAGAGTCGGTTATAAAGATGAGCCATTCATTCTAACAAGTCAAGCAAAACAAGTGTTTTATGTCATTGATCCAGCAAATAAAAAATTGTCAATTGTACTCCAAAGTAAAAAACAGAAGGATGGTGATCCGAGTTTGAATCTTGACGACATGCCGCCTTTCACTACAAATCGGCCTATGCAGCTAGAGTCTGAAGTGGAATTGGTAGATGATGATGAATATGCAGCTAGAGTTGATCATTGTGAAGGAATTTGGGAAAACACTTAAAGTAAGATTTTGAATTGTTTAAAGTATGCATGTAATTTCGATTTACTTATCATATGTCACATTTATTTCTCAGTATGATTTTGAATTGTTTAAAGTGTGCATGTAATTTCACTTTACTTATCATGTCACATTTATTTCTTAGTAGGATCATGGCAGGCTCAAATTCGGGCGACTCTGTTGGCTCATCGGTTAAGAAAAAGGTTAGAGGAAACACGAAGTTGAGATCGTTGGTGGCACGTCATGAGGAACAACAGGCGAGCAGGATTCACGTGGAATTTAATGCTAATTTGAAGCCACTCGGGCCAGACGGAGATACGTTCATTAGCTACCTTGGCTTTTTGGGTCGGAGCAAAGTTAGCGTTCTAATTCCTAACTGGCGGGAAGTTTTAAAGGACACGAAGCGTATGATTTGGGAACAAATTTTGGTATGTAAAGTTGTATTTGTATCTATATTTTTATTTCTATTTGTTCATATATAACGACTACTATATATTTTGTTTTGTAGCAAACCTACGATGTTCCCAATATGAAGGACATGTACAAGCATTGGATGGGGGAAGTTCGTGAGCGGTGGAAAGATTTCAAGTCCACGCTCACAACCAAGTACGTTCGAGGGCCAAGGAGTCATGAGGATCCTTGTAAAGAGTATCCGTTTCTTTCTCCAAAAGACTGAAGGTTGTTTGTCGCATCGCGGTAGGATCCTAATTTCCTGGTACATTGTGTTCATCTTAGTCTTAAACATTTTAGTTGAACTTACTTGACATCGCTAACTCAGTTATCATTATTCTTTGTTTATATAGAAATTGAGTCAAGCAAATAAAGAGAGGCGAGCGAAAAACAATTACCCTCATTACATGTCGCGTGGGGGTTATCGGAAGCTCGAAAAGAAGATGATGCAGGATGAATTGCAAAAATTGGAGGAAACAACCCGAGCAGATCCTAGTATAGTCGTGCAGGTGCCACCTCCTCCCCCGCGTCACAAAAAATGGAAAGTAGGGAGGATAAAGGGAGATAAATATATAAATCCAGTCGTTGTTGATGTTGCTAAAAGGATTGTGAGTATTTAATAACAAGTATATTTAAATATGTTTCATTTTTCTAACGTTGGTGGCATGTAATTACTTTCTATTTATCCATTGTATGCCACAGGATGAACTTGAAGAGCAGAGCAGCCAGGGTTCCTTCACTCAAACTGGAAGGATGGACATCTTATCCACGGCTCTTGGTAATCTAGATCACCCTGGTCAAGTTAGAGGGGAGTCAAGGGGAGTTGGTCTCTCTAAATACTTTGGGCGAGGTTCACAAGCTTATGGTCGAGGTGAAATGAGTCAGGAGTTTGTGGACATGGTTCGTGAGGAAATCCGAGCAGAGCTACGTCACTCACTTCGAGACGAGCTTAAAGAAGAGTTATTGAGTGAGCTACGTGGTGAGATGAGTACGATGGTGTTGTCTCACATGCAAGCTGGGATGTGTAATGTGGCGTCTTGATCTGAGGTTTGTAACTAATTTCATTTAACATTATATTGAGTTTTTCCTTACGTTATTTTAATTAATTATTTCATTTCTCTTACTCAGGAATCCCCGGCCTTTCCCAGTACCAAAGGCAGTTACAATCCGCCAGAGGTTGGACATGGCGACCTTGGTCCTTCGCTAGAGCCTGGAGAACCCTGCACTTTGTATTTGGAAGTCCCGTACCTGCGTGCTGTTGCTGATGCTGTTGTATACAGCCATGCCACCACCCACCATAATAACCAAATCCGGGACGATCAACTTAAGGTCAATGTGACAAGTGTTCGACTGGGGGAGGAAGGTGCAGATGTCCCATTCCCTGATGGTGAGGTTGCCAATCTAGGTCACGCAACAGGATCTTTCATCTTGTGGCCTAGACATCTTGTTCAGACTGTGCCAGTCCCTCCAATGGTAGGAAACACCTTACTGTTACTTAATCCTTGACATTCTACTTATAATCGTTTTGTGTGTTACTAGGAACAAGATGATGCGACAAAATTTCCCTTTTTAGCACAACTGCAAAATATTCATCAAGGCATAAATAAGGTCGACTTGCATATGCCTTGTGAGATTGTGGGTCACAGAATCTCGTATAATTATGGACTTGATAACAAAGATATTAGAGAGTTCCTATCTTTGGAGGAGATTGACATAGGATGGGTCACATTTGCAATCATGTGAGTTTAGTTATAATTTTTAATTGTAATTAATGCACTGATATTTAGGGGTTTTAGGTTTCTATATTTACTGTGTCATTTCTCATTTCATTTATGTGGTAGCTGCTTCCACAAACTGTGTGCTGAACGAGGGCTCGGCAGTACATATGGCTTCTTATGTCTTGGCAATATGTCACGGCGTAATAGCCAGAGTTTGGAAGAACGGATGAGCTATGTATGCTATACAATAGGCCAGACTCAGCTACCTTGTTATCTGGCACCAATTGTTGAAGGGCAAGTAACTTTATTTACTATATTTATACACGTTCACTTTGCTAAATAGTATCATGTTATCTAACCTCATTTTAATCTATATATGCATGTGATTATAGTTATCATTGGAGTCTTTGTGTTCCTTGTCCCTCGATCAACGTCATCTTTTGGTTTGACTCATTGGGTCGCAAGCCAGACGCAGATATCAGAAACATTTTTAACATGTAAGTAAATTTATTTGTCCGTCATTGATTTTTGATTTTACTCAATTGTTTTAATGTCTTTTGTTTATCATTTTAATTATTACAGTGCACTGAAGACATATTATATAATGGGTGGGAAGCATGAAGATAAAGCTGGTCATACAAAATGGTTCCAGCCAAACGTAAGTTCTTTACATTCAAGTTCTTTGATTAATGATTGCTTTACATAGGCCTTTATTCTTTTTTACCGTTTGCTTTTGATGTATAGTGTCCACGGCAAGCAGGGAAAACTGAGTGCGGCTTCTATGTTATACTATATATGTATAACATCATTTTCTCTGGCCTTGCTACAAATTTTGAACAGGTGATCATTTCTTGATTCTCAATTGAATTTCAGTTCTTTTCATGTGATTCAATTGTTAGTTATTTCATTCAATTTATTTATTTATGTTAACATATTCTCCATTTTGCACACAGATTTTTGGTGATCAGGACCCCTACACAATCGAAGACATTAATTTGATTCGAGACCTGTTGTCAGGACATCTTCTACAACACATAGAGGGGTCGGGTGATGATGTGTAGAGGTTTTTTTATGTAGTGTAGTGGTTTTGTACAGTGCTATATAAGTTTGCATATTCGAATACTTTTCCTAGTTTCTTATTTATGAGTACTTTGAATTTGTTAAGGCATTATGCTTTCAGAGAACACTTTGGAAAATGATGATGAAAAATAGGGATTTTCATGGAAGCATGTCATCATCTCTTTGACCATATACATGTCATGATTTACATTGAAAGTTAAAGTCTGCACATTGAAATGATCTTATGATGATATATGCGCTATATGTCATGATAGAAAAATTAACAGGTGATTTTCACTTCCATGAGTATTAGGGGAAGCTAGAGAGTTAATCATGAGAGAATGGGAGGACGTGGGGACTTGTAGACACATATGGTGGCGGAGCAGAGGGGGATGATGTAGGGAGTTAAAAAAAAAGAGAGGATACAACGACTGTTATTTAACGGTCGTCTTTTCCCGAATTTTGAACGACACTCAGATAGACGTCCCCCTGAAAACAGTCGTCTAAAGGGCCAAAAAACGGTCGTTAAAAGTCCCTTCCGTAGTAGTGTTTGGTACGATGATTAGAGATAGTATAAGCAACACAAAGACCCAACAACCCGAAGAGTCTTAAGATTAGGTTGAAGATTATGAAGATAGAAGAAAGGACACTGATTGTTAAGCAATGGTGTAGGCAATCAGTTAATAAGATGAACAACATGTAAAATAGCAAAAGACCAATAAATCTTGGGTAAATCAGAATGAAATAAGAGAGATCTAGCAACATTTAGGATATGTTGATGTTTCCTTTCAACAATACTATTTTGTTGAGGAGTTTCAATACATGAGGTTTGATGTAAAATTCCTTTAGAAGCATAATAATCAGGCATTGAAAATGCAAGGCCATTATCATACCGAATGATCTGAATTTTAGCTTGAAATTGAGTTTCAGAAAGTGTAAGAAAATTTTGCAAAGCTTGACGAGCTTCAGCCTTGTTATGTAATATTAAAACCCATGTATATCGTGGACAAAAATCAACAATTGTTAGAAAAACATTTGTGACCATGAATGGATGCAAGATGATATGGGCCCCACAAGTCAACATGTAACAAAGGTTTAATTCATCGGTAATTAGCTACGCATTACCCACGGAATTCCGTGGGTAATTTAAATGAGAAATTACTGACGGAATTTCATGGGTACGGTGTCGGTAATTACCGATAGAAAAAATTCTGTGGGTAATACTGACTAAAATTTTTCGTTTTTAATCCGTTGGTAATTAGAGATGAAATTTTTTTCCTTCAATAATTCCGTCAGAAAATTTATTTTTTGACAGAATTTACGGACAAAATTTTTTCGTCAAAAATCCGTCAATAATTTTTTCGATGGAAAATCCGTCGGAAATTACCGACAGAAATAATTCCGTGGGTAATTCCGTTGGTAATAACATGTTTTTTTGTAGTGTGAACTTGACTAGAACCTTCAGTTGCCGGTATTTACGTCTTTGCCCTTAGAGTCACTTCCTTTAGCTGGATAAATTTTTAAATTTTGGAAAATGGTGAGATTCATACGAATCTCAGTAGTAACATTCAATCAATCATATAAAATGTGATAAATAAATATGCAATGCACCACATCATGTAATATAACAAACATACTGTAAAGATGTCTTTGCACATTGTTCAGGATCAAATGACTGTTTGACCACTACTTGTCTCACTACCTCAGCTGGGTTCCATATGACCGAATGGTACTTATGCTTTTCCCATTGGATGGTACTTACGCTTTTCCAATACCACAACTAGATATTGTGTCCACTTTTCACATAATAGAACATGACATACACAAAGAATATAAACAATCACACAGTGTATGAAAGATAGAGTTACTATTTAAATTGCCCTTTCCTTGCTCCACTATCAGTCCAATACCCTTTATCTGGCTTAGGCTACTAAAAAGTCCTAAAATTCCAAATTTATAATAAATGAGTTATTACTCATTCATGTCTTATTCTAAACTCATATTGTTGATTATCTTTGCTTAAAAATGCAGGATGGCCAAAATGTCCCTGGGGACTCAGTCCAAGTTCCTTTATACCCGGTCTAACTATACTTTACCAAAATTGTTGACCCAGGCTATTCCTACACAATTTCGCATGTAGAATCCATTTTTAACCTCATATTTGACAAATTCAAACCCAAATTCCCAGAATGCCCTTGGCAGCTGATTGAACCATATTTTTATATAAGTTTTAATAACTAAGTTGGGATTTTTAATGCATTTTCTAGGACAATATTGCATGATTAAGAACGAATTTTAATTAGAGATATTTGTATTGAATTAATTGCAATTAGGGGGGAAAATGGTAAAAAATTTGTTAATTATTCATGCAAATGATTTCTTGAACTTTCGATGCTACCTTGTGTTTAATCTTGCATTGTAGGTGATTAAGAAGGAAATTTGAAAATTTTGGAGGGTCAAATTAATATTCTGAGGTTTGGGAAAAACTATAGAAAAGGCCCCAAAAATTCTGAAAACTACAAATTTATGAAGTAAAAGGGGCAGTAGAAAATTACCCAGAAGTTTCAGAAATTATAATTTGCCTATCAAAGTTTCAAAAAGCTGTACTCTGGTCCCCCCTTTAGAACTAAAATTTCATAATGGTCCCTGGTCAAAGGGCCATAAGGTCTGCTTCTGAAATTAAATGGAGACCTGAGACGCAGGAGATGAGAGGCATATTAAGACATAGATGGGAGTTGAGCGCCGCGAGCTTGAGCTTTGGGAGAGAGCTTGAGAGGTGAAGGGAAGGAGACGGAGCACCACCATCGATGACGTCCCATCACTGCAACTCTGCCGTCGGTTAAAGAGAGCTCAAGCTGGGAGTGGCCGAAACAGAGGAGACACAGATTTGAGAGAGAAGCGCCGCGTAAGAGCTGGGGAGCTTGAGAGAGAACGGAGTGTATCGTAGGGAACGAGACGGAGACTACCACCACTGTCGATGACTTCCCACCATTGCCACCGTTATCTTCCTCTTACACTACCATCTAAGAACTTTACAGTGCGTGAACAGAAACTGAGCCAGAGGCAAGAGCTGAGAGTTGGAGTCACCGGAGGGAGCTTAAACCAGCAACACTACCATCGTCACTTTCTTTATTTTTCACCATTGGAACCACCGTCATTCATCACTGTTGGCTGATTCTCAGGGACAGAGAAGGATCTCCAGTTGCCAGCGAGCATTTCCAACTCCGGCGACTGTAGTTGTTCCCTAGCTATCACCCACACCAGCTACCACCACCGATTCCATTACTCTCACCGCTGGAGATCACTACCATCACCGCCAGCCTTATTTCAGACCATCATCATCCCTACCTTCAACGTTCTCCTTTTCTTCTTTGCCATCACAGAGTCCTTCCTCTGTTTCCTCAACAAGAGTTGTTAGCTAGATCTCTTTTTCTCCATTTCTAGATTGGTTGCTCATTCATTATTCATGGATTTTCAGTGTTGCAAGCAAATTGCTGCTACAATCAACTCATGAGTGGCTAATTCCTTCTTCTTGGTGATGAGAAGGTTGCTTGAGCTCAATGGAATACACAGGGGAGTTTTTTTCCATCATTTCATTAGTCTAGAATTATATATTTAAATTGCCTAGTTTTAGGAATTATTGTATATGATTTTGGAACTGAGATTGATGTTAATTGTCTCTATTGGTTTGATATTTGTGATTGGATTGAAGTTTTGGGGCTTGTTGGATTTATATATATGTATTTTCCTTATTGATTCAATGATATTGTGTTATCTACTTGTTATTGTTAGATAGTATGATTGGCTTGAATCAATTGAGTGTCGTGTTATCACAGTCATATTAAGAGGAAACATATTATATTTATCCATTTCAATTGCACATTAAGTGGTTTTAAACAATATTAAAGAGTAAGTAGTTAGCTACATTTGTAGGAGCTACTATTAATTGGGAATATTGGACTCAAGTGTTATCTTGAGGTTTTTCTTAAGACTTGATGAATTTTAACTCCCGTAATATTTTTGAGCAATGATTGTTATTTCTTTATTATCAAGAGCATTTATTATTCATATTTTCAACTCCATACCATTACATTCACTCTTATCCATCCCATTTTTATAAGGGAAAAAAAACCAAAAACAATAGCTTAGCACTTAGTTAAATTGCGTATTTCTTTTAGTTAATAATTTGAAAAAATTCAAAATTATTTCCCCTTGTTTTATTGTATTTGCATGTCATATAGATTAGTTAGGATTCAATAAAAAGCTCCTCGAGAAGAGAGAACGATCCTTGACTTGCCTATACGCAATCCTTGGTTAATTTTTGATTATGGACTCAAAGGCTAACGGTCACAAAAGTCCTTAATCAGCAGCCACAAAGCTACAGTTTTAGGAGTAAAATTGTCATTTCACACCCTAAAGCTTTCACACTCATATTTCACATGTTCCCTACAGAATTTTCCATTCTAAATACAATGGAATAATCAAATTCATGAAATTCTAGCTCTAACCATCTCAACCAGCTCTGGCCAAAAAATCAACAAAATTTAGGAAAAATGAAGTTCCATGCCTTCAATCAACAAAACACATCCTTTTCACCTTACATCACTTGTTTAATCACTTAAAAACATTTTGAACATGATTAATAAAAATTTGGGCAGTACCTCCCCTTGGGGTTTAGGTCTCCCAAAATCATAAAGTCATGAAAACCAAGCCAACAATCAACCAAACCATCAACAACAAGCATGAATCATTATGTAAGACAAGTTTTCATGGCTTATCTCTTGAGTTATCTTCTCTCTCAAAATTTTGTCCTCTCTCTCCTTCTTGTTTCTCTTGATTTTCTTCTTGCTTCATGTGTTTTTCAAGAAGGCATAGAGATTAGAGAGAGTTTCCATTAATTTTGAAGACAAAACACATGAATTTCACAACCTACTTACATTGATTTTGCTTCTTCAACTTTTGTGCTTTCTCTTTGTTCTTGCTTCTTTCAAGTTGCTCTTTCTCTCTCTTCTATTGTTCTTGGCCGAAAATGGCCTCTTGAAAAGGGTTAAGAGCCCTTAAAAAAATTATCTTCCACCTCCTTAAAATATTAATATTTTATTACTAATTTGTCATGTGATTTTTGACTAATTGCTTCATCTTTTTTTATCTTGGCTCTAATGGCTTCCAAGTGGCATAATTTATGGCCAAATATTTATTTTTCCTTCTTTTTCTTCTTCTTGGCCAAAATTGGCCATTATTTATTGAAAAATTAAGAATCTTCTTGATTATTTAACAAATGACTAATTTGCCCTCACATTTCTTCCATTTTTGCATGGCATGTTATCTTCCTTCTTCTCTTTTTCTTTTTGGCCGAAAATTTCATAAAACTTAGGTCCAAAATTTGTGCTCTTCCATTCTCCAATTTTGGCTACAATAATAGACTTTTAAGAAGACAAAATTGAACTTTATGTCTTATATTGACCCAAAATTTTGTGCAGCCACTACTACTAATATTTTGTTATTCCAAGTGCTCCAAAATTTACCATTCTATTTCATTTATTGTAACAACAAATATACATAGGATTTTTGGTGAGTGAAATTTGGGATATTACGAAATGGGAGCATGATGCTACTAAATTTTAAATAAGCACCACAAGTGTACGGGCCGTTGGAATAGTATAGTAGTAAATCAAGGTCATTTCACAGAAATTCAAGGTAATAGATAATTAGGCATTAACATTCCCATTTTCATTTAAGTTAAGCAAATCAAAGAAAGAGATTGAAAGACAATTTAAACAAATGCAAAAGAAACAAATCTAATGATTTAAAGAGTTTAATTGATAAAAACAACCTAGAGTGGCTAATTCCTTCTTTAAGTTTTGGAGCATGCATTTACCCAATTAAAAGTACTTAATGTTAAATTGTTAATATAGAGTTTAAATGAATATAAGTATCTTCCAATCACTTATACTCCTCCCTCAAGTTAAAATTGTTATTCCTAACTAATTTACTCAAGAGGCAATAAATGTCCAAATTCACTCTAATATGATTATATGGGTCAAATAGGTATATTCCTATCCTATTGACAAATTAGAATAAATTCTAATCCCACATTACTTAATCCTATGGTCCAATTAAGATCCCTCTTTTAAGGCTAATCTAAATTCCCCAAATTCATACTTAAGGGTGATCAAGCACTAAGTAGATCAAATAATACAAGATTAAGTAAATAAAAATTAACACTAAATATAATTAAATGGTTCATACATCCTCAAATTCTCAAATTAGTTCATAACTATTCTAGGTTCAAAAACAACTAGCCACACATGCCTTTAATTCCAATCACAGCAGCAGCAAATCTGTCCACAGGCTAGAACAATAAAAGAGAACAAGACAAAAGCAACCACTGTTCACCGATGATTAAAAAAAGTGCAATTGATCCAGTGAAACAGCAGCTTCCTCCCTTCTGATTTTCCACTGCCGCCGCTAGCTCTGCTCTCTCGCTAACTCGGCAGCGTTCTCTAGTTCACTCTCGTCACCGTCGAGGACCTGGGGAAGAAGAAGAAGAATCAGAGACAAATAGAGCTTCCCCAGGTCCCACCTTCAACGCACTCTTCGCTGCTGCTCCTCTGGTTCACGCTCGAAGGAAGATGGTGAAGATGACCTCCAGTTGTCGGCTGCTGCTCTAATTTTTTCCTTTTCTCTGCGGCTGTGTCTTTTTCTCCTTTCTTCTAGGTCTTCCCTGTTTAACCAAAACGGCTGCATCTCCTTTTTCATTTCTTTCAAAGTCCCACCTGCTTGCTTTCCTCTAGTCAAAACGGTCCAAAACTCCATTCTATTATTATCTTTTCTTTTCGGTCCAATTGACCCATCACATTCCAACTTGTTCCTTCCAATTGCATTATGGCTCTTATTTTTTTGTTTCTTAGGTCAGACGTGGCTGCTGGAAAGAAGAAAAGAAATTAATATATGATAATAGCAATAATAATTATTATAATCTAAAATTCTTTCTTTCTTTCTCATGAAAACTTTAAACTAATATTATTATCTATCTATTCTTTCACCCAAACTTAATTATTTCTATTTTAATCTTAACTTGAATATTTATAATAAAATCTCAAAAATGATGCACCAATTTCATTTGATCTTATAATATTATAATCTCTTAGAAATCTTTCAAAATTTGCCTAGTTAACTCTCCAAATATATCTAAAATATTCTTTTAAATGTATAAAATATGGAGAGTTATAGAACCATTTTTGCTTAGCCAAATGACAAGAATCACAATGATCAAAAGATTTATTGGAAGTAACATAGGGATGTGTTTGCTGAATACACTTGAAAACATAATCAAACAAATGTCCAAGTCTAAAATGCGACAAATCAAAACAAGAAGTGTAAAGTGGTTCTGAATGAGTTACTGAAGAAGACAGGCAGCAGGCACTCCTTTGATGAGGAAGAAAATAGAGACTATCGCTTTCCTTAGCTAAACCAATCATCCTCCATTGGGACATGTTCATTAGGAAGAAAGTGTTGCACTGAAAAATAGCATAACAAGATAAGGAATCAATGAGTTTGGACACAGAAATAATATGGAATTGAAAATGTGGTATGAAAAGAATATTATGAATAGTAAGTGAATCAGAAACACATACTGAACCAGATTGGATGGCAATAATAGAACAACCAGTAGGTAAAGTGACTACAATAGGTGATATTGATTTAAGAGAAGTGAAGAAAGAAGCAATAGAACATATATGATCAGTAGCGCTTGTATCCAAGATCCAGAAGTCCTTGAGCAAAATAGAAGTTGACGAAACAGTGTTACTTGAAGTAATATTGTTGACAGAATTAGTTAGGGAAGAAGAGTCAGATTGAACCAGTTGTAGTAACTTTTGATATTGTTCAGCTGTGAAACCAAGATGAGGTAGACTACCTTGATGCTGAGACTGTGACACCAGAGCAAAAGAAGCAAGATTCTCCTTATGCTCTAGTTTCTGAGACACATTATTGACAGAAGAGTTGCACAACTTGAAACCCGGAGGATAGCTATGTTTCTTATAACATGTCTCAACAGTATGGCGTGGCTTACCACAATAAGTACAATGCTTACCACCATGATTAGCATGTTGATGATTGAAACTCCTACCAGTCTTAGCCAAAAGCACATTTGACTCATTAGGAAGAGGAATGATTCCCATTTCCCTCTCTTGTTCCAGAATCAACAAAAATACACGATTAATAGGCGGAAGAGGATCTAAGATCATTATCTAAGATTTAACCGTGTTATACCTATCACTGAGCCCTTTCAAAAATTGTATCACATAATCTTGTTGTTGATACTTACTGATTTGATAAAAACACCACACGAACTATATGTAGAACAACTACAAATAGGAAGAGGACAAAGATTCAACAATTCATTCCAAATAATTTTGAGTTTGGTAAAGTACTCACTGACACTGAGATCACCTTGCTTTAGTGTATGTAACTCATCCTGTAAATCCGTGATTTAGAACAAATCACACTAAGAAAACCGACTCTGAAGATCCTCCCAAATGTCAGATGCGTGATCACTCCATAAGATACTCTCCGCGATCATAGGGGAAATCGATTTGGTAAGCCAAGCCACGACCATGGTGTTGCACCTTTCCCAGATTGGGAACAGAGGATCTATCACGGATGGAGGAAGAATCATTCCATCGATGAAGTGGTACTTGCTCTTGGATTGTCGGGCCATTTTCATAGCCTTGGACCAAGAGTGGTAGTTCGAGCCATCTAAGACTAGAGAGACAAGAACCAAGGATGGATTCTCGTTCGAGTGAACATAATAGGGATTTGCTGGATTCTGAATAGCTTCGGCGAGTCGAGAAGAAGAGGAAAGGGAATCTGCCATTTCCAGAAGACAAATTGACAAATTGGAGCTAAGATTGCTCTAATACCATATCACAAATTAGCTCTGTGCTGCTATGAATTTCGAAGAAGAAGAAAGCAAGAATGAACTCTGAGAGAGAGAGAGAGAGAGAGAGAGATATGAATCTGAGAACAATATTATTGATAGATCGGTCAATCAATGTACAAGTGTACGTATCTATATAAATACAAGTGTGTATCTATATAAATACATATTGTTGCCAGCTGGTAAGCAACTAACTAATAGCTAATTAATCAGTTATAAAACAAACTAATAATTACAACTAATAGTTGCAGCTACTTTTACACTCTTCTCAGAAGCTTGGCGTCTAGAAAAATGAATATGTTGAAAAGGAAAGAGAGAATGGATTTACACCCTTAATGATGATATATTTAAAAGATAACGATTATATATTTGAAAGATACTAAAAGATAACGGTGATATATTTTAAAGATACATATGATAGTAATTCATTGGAAACTAAATATTCATTATATCAAGTACTATAGATATAATTTTTTTCTAAAATAAAATTGCGATAAGCATAATAGCATATGTAATTTTTCTTCGGAGCTTGGACACAACATGGAATAAGATTTGAAAAATAGAGACGATTAAAATTATTCCATTGTACTCAGTAGATAATAAAGGGAAAATTAGTGAGAATGACTAAAGAAAAGAAATATTTATTAATAAGTGATGACTTCCTCTTTTTAATAGATTTGATATATATTTTTCATATATTCGGGAAGTCATTGATGATAAATTAAAGGAATTTTCTTGAGATTTTATATGATAATAATTGGGTGTCATTTGTGGGATTTCAAATTAAAATAGAAGTTCTTAAACTTATAAAAGAAGCAATAATAAATTATAAGGGGAAATTTCTCAAATAAATAAATGAAAAAAAGGAAGGAATTTTAAGTTTTATTGATATTATCATTATCATTATCATTATTATTATATTGTTTCCTTATTTTTTTTAGTTGTTTCCACAGGTTTGGACTAATATGGATTCAGGTACTGCAGGAGCTCATATAGGGGGCGACCCTCAGTCCCAAACTATCAACTCCATTCACAACCCAAGATTGAAACCCTAGATGTTGTTTAAGGGATCTAGTGCTCCAACCCGCTAGACCAACTCAACATTGGTAAATTTATCAGAGACATTGAGTGTTCCTATCAGCTGAGTTTTTTACCGCTAGAGATTGAAGAGCACATATATACTTTAGTTTTTCCTGCTTCATGAGCATAATTAATCTTCATGGTCTACCCGGTTTTGAAATCAGTTTCAATCCTCATCGCAATGATGGGCACTGAGAGCTATTCATTGTAGTGAGATGTACACAATTTAAATAAAATTTCAAATGTTTCGATTTAAGATTTTTAACTAATGATTTTTTAATCAAAAAATCTTTTTTTTTTGAAAAACTGACAGTTAAGAGATTATTTTTATTTTAGATTTTGTTCACGTTAAAATAATTGTTTTTGAGAAAAAAGTATAAAAGTAATAAAAATTCAATCTAAATCAATCAAATTAAATCTGAACAGTCTATAATAATGAAGAGCTCTCAGTGTTCATCATTATGATGAGCATTGAAACTGGTTCTTTGACCCAGTTTCTTCAAGAAGATCGATCACATGACATGCTATTGATGAGTTCTATCTGTTCTTTTCAATAAGCTTCAGACATCTACACGACATTTGAAGTTTCAATTATAGACTCACACACACGAATTGATTCTATTGCATCAGATTATCTGTATCATAATAACTTATCTGTGTCAGCATCCAAACTTGGTAATAAGAACCTCCAAAAAAAAAAAACCCAGGCCTAGAGAGATTCTGGACCAGTGTCCGTACTTGAAACTAGTCTTGCCGTTCAAACCATGAACCTGTAAAATGCAAAATTGGGCGAGATTGAGAAATCTAACTCTATACACACACACACACACACACACACCACACACACAGAGCTGGAAACAGAAAGAAACACAAGTCTGTGTGCGCGCGTGTGTGTTCAGAACACAAGAAACGTGAAGATTATAGTTAATATGATGCAGGAAGTGATGAGTAGGAAACTCTCAAGTAGGTTTCTCAGAGACAGATTCGCGGAACCCTTTTGGCAGACTGGCCATCTCCACTGATTCTCATCACCATAGATATACATACATATATATATATATATACATGTATGCCGTATATGGTATATAGGTTTGGATTGAGAAGAAGGGAGATCATCGATGGATGAAAGGATAAAAGAAAATAAGTATTTTTGCTCGAATGAAAACAAAAATGATGAAGCATTTCCAATAATTTCAGATGATTCTGTCTCCCCCCCCCCCCCCTCAATCTATTGAGAGAGAGATAAGGGAGGTGGACAGAATGCCAAAATGGCTATGGAACAAGGCCTCTAAGAAACTCAAGAGAGTAAAGAGAGAGAACTGAGAAGAAAAGAGAGACTGGTGGGCAGGTTAAGTAGGTGCGTGTGGGGGAGAGAGGGAGAGAGATAGAGAGTGAATAAAAGAGAGAAAAGCTGATATAATTGGACTATATGATAAGGCTTTGAATTAAGGTGGCATTTTGTGGAAACATTGTGTGCGTGTCTATATATATATAATTATACTCTTTGATTCTTAATATAAGACATATTTACCTAATCTGATTAAATTAGGAAAGATAGTTAAGTTAGTTAATATAACATATATTTACTAAAACATCTTAGTCATTTTCCTTAATTCTTTTATTCCCTCTCCTCCTTGATTATTGTTGAGAGAGTATTAATAGGGGTAAATTAGGAAAAAATTGACAAATATGAAAACTATGTTTTATATTTAGGACTAAAATCAATTCTTTAAATATGTCTTATATTAAGAACAGAGGGAGTATATATATATGTATGTATATAAAGAGATATATGGAAGAAATATATAGAAGCATGAACGGAGATGTAGGAGTTGGAGGGGTATGGTGGGAGCTACCAGGCTTCTGCATGTTTTCAACACTTTGAAACTTCTCTCCTTTTCTTGTGAGAGTTCCCTTGGAACATCTTCTACCTGAATGCCTTTTTTAAATTTTCCCCTCCTCTCAATATATACCTACTCATATGGCTCTAGGTCTAGATCCTAATTAACTCACAATAAATAATTGAATAATAAAGGACCACATAAAACACAATGTGTACTGAAAATTAGAATAGTCATTTGGTTGATGGAGACAATGATTTAAGGGTCAGTGGGTTAAATATATCATGATCAACTCATATCATACTAGTCATAATAGAAATAATATTTAAATAAAAATGCATTAACATTTATACAGAAACCACATATAATTCAATAAAACAAAGTTACTAAAGTATTACAAATCTTGTGTCTGGCCAAAAAAGTACAAATATAATTTAATGCTATTTTTTAAGGGAAAACCATTTTTTATGTACCTGTAATTTCTTTCAATTTTTAATTTGGTGCGTGTGTGTTTGTCTTCCTTATTAAATATTTTAATTTTACTCTTTTAGCACTATTAACCTCCATAACTTTGCTCCGTTGGTATTGTTATCCTTTGTACGCAAGCTAATTCCGAAAGGGGTGCTGGCTGCTATTGAGACGCTCAGCAGAGACTTCTTTTGGAACCAACATGAGGACTCCAAAAAATAGCATCTGCTTTCTTGGGACGTCCTTAAAAGAAGAAAATGTGAGGGTGGATTGGGATTAAAAGACTTACATTGCCAAAATAAAGCTTTCCTCATGAAGTTGTGCTGGTGTTTAATCAAAAAACCAGATGCCTTTTGGGTGAAATGTTTACGAGCAAAATACTCATGTGGATCATCTGTTGATCCCCTCATCCAGAGAAGGAGTAAGCAGTCGGCTGTTTGGAGTGGAATTGTGGCTGTCTGGGATGACTTCAAGAGTGGCCTTGGCCAATGTCTGAGAGGCGGCCGGAATACATTAGCTTGGAAGGAATGCTAGACTCCTGTTGATAAGCCGCTTGAATTCCTTATAGATAAAAACTTGCACTTAGTGGATAGGAGCGCCATCGTGCGCTCTTTTACGACTCCATCGGGTCATGGGGATAGAGCTAAATGGGCTTCTTTTCTCCCTAACTGGGTGGTGGAGAAAATAATGTTGATATCTCCACCTTTGGGCAGCGAAGATGATATTGTTTGCTGGAGGAATGCTACTGATGGGAACTTCAGCATAAGATCAGCATATGACGCTATCTATCATCAGCACAGCCTTAGGTCCAACATCACTGGCAGTCGCTATGGCACTGGGGAATTCCTGAAAGAGTCAAAATTTTCTTGTGGCAAGTATTCCATGACAGGCTTCCTACTAACGAATTAAGAGCGAGACACAACCCGAGCGTCTTAAACACCTGTCCTTTTCAGTGTGATAGTGTGGAGAGTATCCTTCATATGTTGAGAGATTGTGAGAAAACGCGGAGAGTGTGGTCAACCTGAACTAACCCTCTATATTATAGTATATTTTTTTCTGGTAATCTGCAGGATTGGCTCAATTTGAATCTACAACACTCACCAGGAAACAACAAGATGGCGAGATGGCCATGGCATAATGTCTTCAGTTACACATGCTGGCTCCTTTGGAAGAACCGATGCAGTCAAGCCTTTGAAGGGTCATCCGACAATCCAAAAGGGATAGTCCATAGATGTATATACCACCTCTCGGAAGGTGTGGAGAATGGCAGGTTTTGACATCAGATATTCCAGGTTCCAGATCGAGGTCTTCTTCATTGGAAACCCCCGGACCCAGGATTTCATCGCCTAGATGTTGACGGTTAGGTGATTAGGGAAGGTCAGGCTGCTTGCGGAGGTGCTATCCAGGATCACCAAGGTAACTGGATACGTGGATTTCAACAGAAGTTAGGTCATACCTTCCCAACTGCTGCTAAAATCCATGCAATCCGTCGAGGCCTTTTACTATGCAAAAAGCTGGGACTGAAGAAAATCAACTTGTTCACAGATTCTCTACAGGCAGTTCACCTATTATTCACCCATTGTGATCCTGATCATCCTTTGTATGACGTTATTTTAGATACTAGATCCTTTGTTTACAGCGACTGGGATTTGGAAATTTCTCACACTCATAGGGAAAGTATTCGTTGTGCAGACTACCTGGCAGGAACGGCGCATAGGATTCCACAAAACTACGTCAAATTAGGGCTTCCCCCATTGGAATGTATTCACCTCCTTTTTGCTTTGGATTGTGGTTCATTACCACAAGACCATTCTGTAGGGTCTAGCCTATAGATTCTGTAATTTACAAGCTTTGCTTGCCTTTGCAAACAAAAAAAAAATAGTAAAATTAAGGGATTTAATAAGGAGAGAAAAACACGCAGATATCAAATTATAGATCAAAGAAAACCATAAGTGGGGACCTCCAACGCATGGGTCAGAACTTGAAATGGTGTACAACTTTTGAAATTATGTGCTGGAAATTATGGGAGGCCAGAAACAAATTTCTGTTTTGTCATGAAATTTTACATGCTTATCGCCTAGTTAATGAGGCCATGTCGCTAAGTGATCATATACCACTCATGCTGTTGAGTTTCAGCAGTTAAATTAAGGCTAATCTGTTAGTTTTCATTCTGTCTTTTGTATTACAGCATGTAAATATCCCATGTACATATATAATTTTCCGCTAATATATCCATCCTTCACTCAAAAAAAAAAAAAAAGCACTGCCGGTGCACAATGATCTCCATTGGGTGGGGTTTGGAGAGAAATAAATGTATGCAGCTTTCCTCTCACAAGTGGGGGAACCACTATAGACCATTCAGATTAATTTGGATATGGGTCAGATAGATTGATTTCTTTTACCATTGGTTTTTTTTCCAAAAATATATTTTATAGTGTACAAAATCTAATATAAAGGTAATCTCTTAACTATCAATAAAAAAAAGATTTTTTTTAATTAAAAACATCATTTAAAAATATTAAATCTAGACAATTGAAATTCTATTTGAATTATGTAGACGTCACCGGTTGAATAGCTCTTGATGTTTATTATTGGCAATTTGTAGTGAGCATCAAAACTGGTACTTAAGTGGGGAGGTTGTTTTCAATTTTTAAACTCATGACTTCCAAATTATATCACAGTAATCTTACCATTGTGGGCTAAAAAATATATTAAATCCAAACTAGCCAACCCTTCCATACCAGCCAAGGGACTTTGGGCAGATAAATAAGACTTAGGGGACACTTCGGCAATGACCAAATAAAGGCAAATAGATAGAGAGCCTTTGGAGTCCTTGTTGTCGACAGCCAGCACAACTAAGAATGGCACGTCATGGGCCGGCTCCTACCTTTTATCCCCTCCCATACAATTGGCACCATTTTTTATTATTGAAGTACTATAAAAAAAAAAAAGTGTCGGTGGATTAATCCAAGAAAAATAAAGTACTATCAGTTTTAATTTTTTTAAAAAAATAAGAAAAATGATAATTACGGATCTTAATAAATCATTAATCCCAATTGGAGATCTCTAATTATTAAAATTTCATTAAAGGATTTAATGATTTCAGAAATCAGAAGCCTTTTTTGATAAGATGAGATAAAACTCCCCTCATATATATACACACACAAGTGAAGTGAAGGTAGTTGGCGTAATCTTTTGTGGGTTAATGGGAGTTATCGAGTTTGTTGGGATAACTGAACCGACTGTAAAAAACGTAGCTTTGCATGGAGCCCGGAAGCTGAATAATAAGATACTGGTTTGTCCAAGAGTTGAAGCAATAAGGTCTAAAAGACCCTTCTCATAACTCGGCTGAGAAGAAGTCGATTTGAATGGCTCTCGGAAGAGAAAAGGACAAATGGGGGTTGGGGAAATTATTTACACCCTACTTATGGCACAACAACCTGAAAAAGTGAAAAAAAAAAAATTAGCTTCTCTAAAACAATAAATTTTAGAGAAAAAGGTGCTTCTGCGATTTTTTTCCGGTGTTTGGATAATTTTTTTCTGAACTATTGTTTTCACTCCGAATGTGTTTTTTTAATTGTTATCCAAACACACACTTAGACGAAAATTCTCAATAACTCACTTGTGAAACTCATATAACTCAATTAAGAATAAAGTTACTTTTTTAAAAACTCTTTGGGCCACCCGACAGTTGCCGATGCTTTTTTTGATATTCAAGCAACTAACTAATCTGGATTGAGATTGTGTGGCCATGTATCTCTTCCTAGAAGTGTTTTTAACAAGGTGGGATTCAAATTCATTTCACCTACTTTATGATCTAGTTGATCCATTATTAAACCTAATACCATTCAGTTCAATAGGTTACTCCTCAAATATAAATTTCAAATAATCATTTGTGAAAAATAGGTAAACCATGAGGCTGTTGAACAATAGGTAAGTCTAGTATAACCCAGATATTCCCTTAATTCCAACTTTGAATTAGTGTAAACAAATACTAGTATATATATAGCTTCAGTTGTGAATTCCAACTCAATTTTTTTAAAAAAAAAAATCTAAAAAAAAATATAGACAAATATCAGTCTTTTAATAAAAGCTCAATAATTAGATGTCATCAACAATTATTTGCAAACAAAAAAAAAAAAACCTTCAAACTGCGTTGGCTTCGGAAAGAAATCGAGGAAAAAATATTTTTATAATCTTATTTATAAGGTAGAAAGGATGTTTATTTTAGTCATATTTATAAATCACATCATTAAATTTTTCATATGAAGTATAATTTTACCTTTCATTTATTGTTATGCCGACTTTGTTTTCCTTGAGTATACTGTATATTAAATAGGGGCAAAGTTATAAAGTTGTTAATAAATTTTGAGGAAGAGTTAACAAGGTTCAAATTTTTCTTGGTTTGTGTAAAACATATGGGAAGAAACTTATAAATAAGATAAGAAAAATAGGTGAAAAAAATCACTGTTTAAAGTTTTGTTTTTTTATTCAGGGGGACTGGATTTGATTATCAATACATTCTATGTATGTAATCATGTTGAATGCGGATATATACTTTCTTTGAATAAAAACATATAAGGTTCTGTTGTAAAAAAAAAAAAAACATATAACGTCCTTCTCTCCAATAACATAGACATTTCATCGATTTTCCCAAAAATTTAAAAGCAATAAATAAAAAACTCCTATGATTTTATTTATAAGGCAAAATCTTTTATCATATTTATCAGTTATATCATTAAATTTTTTCGAAGAATGCACTATACTCATGTGATTCTATTTATAAAGCACTTTTAGTGTATTTTACACAAACTAAGAAAAACCTTAAACTTCATTAATTTTTTCATAAAATTCAATAACTTTTCAACTTTATCCCTATCAACATTATATTATATTCTATTAGAATAAAGTCAACGCAATAATAAATGAAGGACAAAAAGGTACATTCATATGACAAATTTCGGATTAACTACGGTCCTCTGCTCTTACCGTTCTCTTTCCATCCTCTCTCCCACTATTCATCTCAGCCTTTAGATTAAACTCTAAGTGGTTTAGATTTAATTTTATAAAAATATTTTTAAAAAATCAAATTATTAAAAAATAACTAAATAAGTTCAAAAATGTTAAAATTTAGTTATGATAATTTAAACATGTAATAAAACATATTTAAAAATAATATTTTTATGAAACATTAAATCTAAACTATTCAGATTTTAATCTAAAGGCTGCGATGAGTAGTGGAGGAGAAGAGGATGGGAAGAGAATGGTAAGAGTAGAGGACTGCAGTCAATCCCAAAATTTTTAATGAGATACCTTGTAAATAGAATATAATAATTTCAAAGTTGATTTAAGGGTAGAGAATTTCATTTAGTTTCGTAATCCTAAACAATTGGCAGCTTTTAACAACATTTCGCGCGCCACTAAACGTATGAAAATTGAGATAGACTCAGGAAGGCACTTTTGTAATTATCTTTAAAGATTAATCTATGACCAGTGGGTGTCTAGAAGTTTTCTTGGATTGATATCACGCCAAAAAGTGTTCAAAAATGAGTAAAATAGCCGTAACCATTAAAACTGAATATTTGACATTGCTCGTTTTTTTTTAAGACTTCAAAGATAAAATTGGAACTTAACCCTATTTTCAAACATAAGCATGTCAAAAGATGCATACCAATAATTAATGATAAAATATACTCTAATAATATTTTTTTTCCACAACTTGTTATTTTTCAACTAAGGCTGCTGCTCTACACTATTGTGTCATTTCCACAAGTAAATATAGAACATAATAATTTAAGATCTAGGCTCTTCCATGTGGATGTGAACGATTGGTACAAGACTTTCTACATAAAATAAGACATAATCAACACCACAGCTTTTCAAGTAAGTTTCAATCTTAAATTGAGTAGTAGATAGATTGGACAAATAGATGCTGCTACTTTCTATCTTCGTCCAACTCCATTTCTTACCAGATGCATCCACACCCTCCTCCATCAACCAAAAATGAAATTCAGAATCATATCTTCCCATCCCAGTGTAACGAACTAAAACAAGTTTCTCGTCATGCACAATAACTTTTAAAACAAGTGAATTCATGTCTAAAGGAGGCATTGGCATCAATATAAACGATTCCATTACCATGTCAAATGAAACTATTCCATCTCTCTCCTCACCTAACTTCCACACATACCAAAAGATAGATCCATTACCAGAGGCATTACTCCAAAATATTTGCACCCCCTCCATGTTCCCAAATTCTATCTCCCTCCAAGAATCTGTGCTCAATGAATACACTTCCACCCACTTGATCACACCATGAGGCATATAAATTTTTACTATCTTATAATCATTAAGAATAGGACTAAACCCAAATCCAAAATAGAAAGTGCCATAGTCTTCGTCATGAATAACGCCAGGCACTTGTCTCACCTCTTGGGTGGCTGGATTCCATAAGAAAAGAGAAATACCCAAAGATGAATAGGAAGCGGATCGAACACATATCAGACCGTTGCAGGAACCAATGATCTCAGCACAACTGAAGTTACTTATGGAAGGTGGCTTCTGAACCTCAAAGGATAACATCTCAGAATCGAACACAAATAAGTTCAAAGAATCGGCTCCTCCACCCCGTTTGAAAAGAAGACAAGGGTTTTGATTACTTGGGTGGTGGAGGTGGTCTGCGACGAAAGATGGAGACTTGACGAGGTTTTTCCAAGGTTTGCTAACACATTGAAATCGGATTAGAGATTTTACAGGAAGTCGCTTTAGAATGTTTGTGATGATTTCGTCGGGGAGGAATGGAATGTTGTCGTGCACTACCATCTTCTTCTTCTTCTTTTTGCCAACGCCGTGCACTAGCTTATGCTTCATGGTGACCAAATGAGAAAAACAAATGTCTCAGGTAAAGCCTTGGCGAAGCAGGGCACGTTTATATGGCCACTACGCTGAAAAAAGACGTTATTAGTTTCATCGATAGATTGGGTTTAAGGGTTTAAATTGGATTTTTTTTTTGTGAAGTTTAAATTGGATTATTTGGTGGGCCATATCTCATATTTCTTATCTCTTGTGGTCTAAAAGTAGATCCAGGAGTTATCATATCTAAACGATATTTCAATTTATATCTATGTAGTAGTATTTTATATATTTAAAAGATACTTTCAAAAATATATGCGGTCACTTCTCCACGTGTATATATATATATTTGATGAAGTTCTCCACGTAATTTTGTGTGTGATATTATTATTAAATTATTATAACTGCCTTGAATTATTTAAAAACTTTAAATTAAGGTATTAATATAATATAATACTACTTGAATTTCTTAACAAATTTTCTAATATCTTAAAATATTTTCTAAAATTATATATTTAACTTATCATATATCCTATTCTATTAAAATAAAATATTTTTTAAATTAGAAATACTTTCTTTTATATAATATGAAACATGTTTGGAAGCGGGAAGAGATACCATCCACTTCCTCTTTGTCATCATCTTCTCATAATCTCATTTTAATCTCTAGATCATGGAATTGATGATTTAGATTTAATATTTTATAAATAAAAATTTATTTATTTTTTGTATTGCAATTATGAATTGTATAGATTGGATTTTAAGAGTTTAAATTTACTTATTTATGCTTATAATAATAATAATAATAATAATAATAATAATAATAATAATTTTATAAAATATTGAATCTGAAAAATTTAATTTTTTAATCTATCTGGTGTGTATAAGATTATAAGAAAAAAAATAAGAAAGAGGATATCGCAATCAAGTTTTGATCTTAGAGAAAAATTTTGTAGCAAGAGATGTTGATTTCATACCTCTCTCTTCTCATAAGCCTGGCATCTGGACGAACGGACATGTTGAAAAGGAAAGAGAGAAGGGATTTACACAGTTAATGATGATATATTTAAACGATAATAATTATATATTTAAAAGATACTAAAAGATAACGGTGTTATATTTTAAAAAAGATATATATGATAGTAATTCATTCAGAACTGAATATTCATTATATCAAATACTAGATATAAGTTTTTTTTTTCTAAAATAAAATTGCGATAAGCATAATAACATATGTAAGTTTTCTTCGGAGTTTGGCCACAACATGAAATAAAATTTGAAAAATAGAGACGATTAAAATTATTCCATTGTACTCAGTAAATAATAAAGGGAAAATTAGAGAGAATGACTAAAGAAAAGAAATATTTATTAATAAGTGATAACTTTCTATTTTTAATAGATTTAATATACATTTTTGTTATGTTTGGAAAGTCATAGAAGTTTTAAACTTCTAAAAGAAGCAATAATAAATAAGGGGAAATTTCTCAAATAAATAAATGAAAAAAAGCAAGGAAGTTTAATTTTTATTAATATTATTATCATATTGTTTCCTTTTTTTTTTTATTGATATAGATGCATTTCGTTGTGGAAATTGCTAAATTAGGAAGTTTTAAGTAGCAAGAGATTCAACGCCCATTTGGAAATAATGGGAAGAGGAAAGACTAAAAAAAACCTAAACTACTTGCTTGTTTGGTGTGAGGGGAGGGGAGGAAAAGTGGGCGGAGGAAAAAAATTTTTGAGTTGGATTTAAAAAAGAAAAGAAAAGTGGGGTTAAAATTTTTAAATTTATTTTTCTTACTCCTTTATCTTACATGATCTCTATATTAAAATTTTATAACCCTATTTCTTTAAAATTTTCCCCTCCAAATCCCTCATACCAAACAGACCCTACAAGTCACGATGGAAAATAAAGGAGGGAGGTGGCATCTTATAACCATCTTCGTCACCGTTCATTGGGCAGAACTAGAGGGAGGTGACTTGAGGAGAGAGAAAGGCGTTGAGGTTCCATTTTTCTTCTTCATAAGAGGATTGTGGAGAATAGACAAGACTAGAGTAGCTGATTGGATTAAAGCAGTAGCTAGGGCTTGAGGATGAGGCTTTGAATCAATGCTTTGTTTGTTTTCCTTTTCTCTTTTCCTTATGGATTTGAATTTTGAATCTAGTGCTACTGAATTGATTTTGTTTGAGCTGTTATATGTAGCTAGTTTGTTTTGCAATCTTGAGGAGCTATAAAGTTTTAGGTGGATTAAACTTTGTTTTCCCTTATTAGCTAGTTATATTTAATGTTAATTTTGGTTACTTAAATCGTCGGAGGAATCGGCTTATCTGGTGAGATTTCCTCCTTTTTTCTCTCTCTACAAATCTCAAACGTTCTCTATCTAGCTCAGCTGAGAATGGCGTCATTTTTTGCTGCCAAGGGAGGAAGGAGATGATTTAAATGTTACATCTTATAATATTATAATAATTTATGAAATTTCCAAATTCCAAAAATTACACTTTTTGTACATAAACTCCTATGTACATGAAATTGAGTCATGAAGCCCAACCAATGTTTCTTTCATCATGCTACATGTAGGAGACACCTAGGGGTCCTTCCCTTTAGTCTCAATTAGCTTCACAACTTGTCCAAATTTCGTATACACGTAAAGTCTCAATTTTGGTCAAATTTGCATTTTTGCTCAAATTTTTCATAAATTCATATTTAATTGAACAAAATATTCTAAATATATTTTTTCCCTTTATTTTCCTTAATTAATTGAAATTACCTTCAATTAATTTGAAAATAATTTATTTTGTGCTATTTTGGTAAAATTATGATTTTGCCATTACCTTGTTAATCTAATTTATTTTCTTATTTTTCTTTGGGCAATTTCCATCTATTTTTGGACCAAATATTTTCTATGATATTCCTCCATTTTTGGACCTTCATATTGGGCTTTTTAAATTACCCAAATTAATTCCATAATTATTTTTGTCCAATTTCTCATGAAAATGAACATTTATAAGTTCATAAATTCCAAATTCATGGATATTCACCATTTTATTGAATTTCTCAAATATTTGAAATTTTTTTTTGTGAATATAAATTTTGAAGTAATTTTTGGAGCTGAAAAAGTATATTAAGGGTAAAATTGCAATCAGTCTAATAGCACACTAGGTACAACTAGAAAAATATTTTAAGGGGTTAAAAACACCAAATTTTTTTTATACTACATGCTATTTAAAAAATAGTTTTGAAAATTAACATCAGAGTCAGTATATTTGGATTATATGTCAATTTAGAAGTTGGGCAAAATAGTTTGGAAAAAATGATAAATATAAATATTTTAAAGTAATTTAATTAGCTTTCTTAATATCTCTAAAAAGCCAACTTTATCTTATATTTAGAACTAAAAGGAGTATAAATTAGTTATACATATAAATATTTTTTCCATTTTTTTCTCTCTCTCACATCATCCTTCTCCTTTTCGTCTCTCTCTTTCTCACTCTTCCTTTTTCCTCTCTCTTTCCCAATCCCAGCTTTTAGCAAAAGCTTCACTTCCCAGCTTATTGTAATCGAGCATCCATAGTCCTCAAATTAGAAGAAACCCGATCAAACAAAAGTTGAACCAAACATTCCCAAAAATCAAAAAGTAGGCCATCGAGCTTTTGGGCATTGAATTGAGTGTTTGGGGGCTTGAAAAGCCATCCCAAACACACACTAAGTGTGTCTGAAATGAACTTTTTTTTTCAAGCATGCCCTTATTTATGAGAATCGAGTAAGAGAGAGAAATAAAATAAATATATGTATGATCAACTTTTTAATTAATGCAATATATATAATTAATGAGGGGCAAAAATGGAAACAACTCATTAAATATTTAAACAACTCTTGATAGGCTCTTATAAAAATGACCAATGTAATTCAAACTTTGGGCTCTTATAAAAGAATAGGAGGGAGTATCAAAGACTTCACGGTCTGGAATCCCTTCTCTTTCCTGTCCATCCGCCTCTCTCCTCTTCCTTCTAACTACCAAGATCAATATTTGAATGGTTCAGATTTTGTTTTATTCAAAATATTATTTTTAATTTTTTTATTGTAGTGTTGAATTATTCATATCTAAATTTAGCAATTTGTATTTAGTTAATCATTTTATTTTTTTAATTTAATATTTTAATAGTAAGTTTATAAAAGATCAAATCTGAATCATTTATAAATATTAATCTAATGGTTAGAAAAAAGAAGATGAGAGAAAAGGATGGGAAGGAAAGAGGAGAGTTCCACACCCAAGACCTCAAGGGGTTAACTGTCCCGTCAAATACATAGTAAAATATAATGAAATAAAAAAAATCAAATAAACAAGTAATTTTGTGGATGCTGGGCAAAAAAAAACTGTGGATGAGAAAAATTCCTTACAGCTTGAACTAAATTTCATATAAAAAAAAAAGAAATCAGGGCTGCTATTATTACCAGTCATTTATTTTTTCTTAAAAAAATATCATAATTAAGATTTTTTTAAAAAAATTTTGTGTCCACTTTTTCAAAATCAGAAAAATACAAAAATTCCCTTTGCTTATGATAAGGGGGGAAAACTTAGTTGAGGAGAGTTTGTTACTTTGCTTTTTTCCCTATATACCCTATCTAAAGAGATACTAATTTTTACCATCAAAAGATAATTACCTTATTCCAAAAATATAATAGAAATGTACTCCGATCATTAATATAAGACCCATTTTATAATTCAATTTTTTTATTAAAGTGAGTCTTATATTAAGGATAATTAAGAAGAAATACTAAATTAGAAATAATTCAATCTATAGGATGAAAAATTGTGTCGTTTATGAGTTATTGCGCAAGGCTATCAACAAATATAAAGAACTAGTCTAGTAAAAGATCAATAACATGCATCACGCAAGAAGAAATTCAAATGTTTTAGTCATGAATGGTATAGAAGGATAACAACTTGAATAAAATGTCTTGGTTTCTTCTACACATGGTCAACAAATTGCACTGTGGTAGCTTGTGTGATTCATGGAAAACATAATGGAAACAAGAAATCGCAAGGCATCAATGTGATTACAATTATACGTCCTTGTAATGTATTGATGATATTGACCAATTCAAACGTCTTACTATTTGCTTTTGAGTAATTATATATAATGTAGGTTTAGTTTTGGGAAAATTTCAGTTAGCCCTATGTAAGATATTTTATTTCAGTCAACATAAAAAATTTGAAATTTCACTGCAAACCCTTGGATCAAAATAAAATTAAGTTTTGTGGGTGAAAAGATAATAGTGCCTACTTTCCTTTATTTTTTCAAAAGAGCATTTATAAGATAAATAATGGCATTTATAAGACCAATAAAGACATTTATAAGATAAATAAAGATATTCAAAAGAAATTAAGGAGTTAATAATTTTTTGGCCATTTACAAGACAAACAAAGGCACTTGCAAGACAAATAAAGGGATTCAAAAGAATCTAGGGAATTTAAAATATTTTGACAATTCACAAAACAAATAAAAGAATTCCTAAAACAAATAAGGGTATTCACAAGGCAAATAAGACAATTTACAAGACAAATAAAACAAGGGCATCATTATCTTTTCACCCATAAAACTTAATTTCATTTTGACCTAAGGGGAGTAATGAAGTTTCAAATTCTTTTGGGGTTGAGTGAAATAAAATCTCTTCCATGAGGGCTAACTAAAATTCTCCCTTCAATTTTATGGGATAAGTGGAATTGCTAGAAAGCATATTCCTTTCATATTGAGGTAGGTTAAGCATGATTTTAGACTAGATTTAACATTTTTAAATTACCCCCTTTGGCCTTTATATTATAGGGCACGTTTGGGAAGATATTCTTAATCTTTTTTATAAGGTACTAGCTAAATTTAATGAGTATTAAATATGTAATAATCATAGTGAGAGAGAAAGAGAGAGTAAAAATTAATATAAAATTGAAAATATAGTTAATAAAGATAATATTGGAAATAACTTTAATTTTATAACAAATATAATGTTTCTAATTGTTTTAGTGGTGTGTGTGAATCAATTAAAAGTGATTTATAATAAGGATGACGATATATATTATTATTCCTTTCAAGAGCTTTCTCTTCGAGGTTATTTGGGAAAACTCATAATCAATTACTCCTCCTGGTCTTTTTATAAGTAACATTTTTTCTCATAGGGGTGGTTCTTAATATAAATAACAAATCTTTTTATCTTAAATTTTAAATTAATTTTTTCTATTTTTACCTCATTAAATATATGTCACTTATTATCTCTCTATAATAAATTTTACCAATTATCTCTCATGCACCCTCTTTATAAAGAAAGGTATAATAGAAAAGAATGGTACAAATTTGACATATTTACTGCTTTCAACTAACATTTTAAACCTCATCATTTAAGTATTTGTTTTTTATAAAAAGGACTAGAGGGAGTAAAAAATAAGGCTATTTTATCTTAACGAGATAAAACTCTTTTCTCATGCTTTACAACATAAAATAACTCAAAATAAACTAATCCATGACTTTGAGGCATTCTGTTTCTTCAAACCAAAATTGGCACACAATTGTAGACTCTGTTTCTCTCCATATATTAAAAGGCATACAATCTCAGTCATTTCATTGAAGATGTTCATACTAAACACCTCACTTTTCTAGAATACCATGTTTAATTTGGTCTATGTAATATATATATACTGATGTAAGATTTTTCAATAATATAACTTTATTCCATTAGCCCTGTCAACTTTTCTAATCATAAATGGTTACATATCAAAGTTGACCTTGATCTAGTTAATTTATATCCCTTTAGATATTATATATAGATTTTTCCTTTTCAGTTTGAAGGAAGCAAAATTTAAAAAAAAAAAAAAGATAAATTGAGAGAAGAGAATTACACACACTGTTCATGTAATAGACCTTCAATTTCTTAGTTACTACAAAGTCAAAAACTGAACAAAAACTTTCTAATAGAAGGCTTCTAAAAGATCTCCACACTTGATCTTGTAGCCACACTACTATTCACTTGCATGCCTCTGTAGATATATATATACATATATATATATATATAGAAACATTATTCCATTTATACTCATTGCTATTTATTAATTTACTATAATTTCTTATAGAAAAATATTAATATACTATAATTAACCAACTTTTTTGCAGCAATAGTGGAAATGGATCAAACAGCAACAATCACTTTAAGAAAAATATATTATATATGTAAAATAAATTAACTTAATTTAATTTACAGCGTCTCTCTGCGAGTAGCTAGCTTGTATATTAATTTATTTATATGTAAAGATACGATTAGATTTCATCTCCCTTTTGCATAAAATTAATATATATATATATCTTAAGTATTTTTGGTCCCATAAAAAATATCCCTTTTTTTAATGTTCAAAGCTTATGATTATTATTCAGGAAAAAAATTGATGATTATATATTATGCAGTTCATTCAGCAATATTCTTGATAGCATACACATATAGTCCATATAATGTTTGAAAAGCATAAGAATTCGATGGCCAAAAAAATGATCAGTGTTATGAAAATAAGAAAAGTATAAGAGATTGAGATGAGGGAAATGAAGAAATACAAGAGAGAAATAGAGAGCAAAGAGGGAGTGATTCTTATTTCATTTCAAGCTTACAACCCCTTTGATACATGCTTACTATTTATAGGCAACAAATCCTTAACTTCTATTACAAGAGTTACAACAAAAGAGTAAACCCACATAATGGTATAAATATAAAGCATTTGTAGGTTATTTACATTAATAATAGAAAACTCCCACTAAGCCACTCATGTCATAGGTTATATGGATTTAAGTTTAGAATTCCAAAAGACTCATCTTGGAAGGTTATGGACATCCACACCAAATATTGGAATATTTATAACACTTCCCCTTGAATGTCCATAAACAAAATATTGTGCCTCATTAAAATCTTACTAGGAAAAACTCAGTAGAACAATAACCTAATCAAGGAAAAAGAGTACACAATACAAATCAAAACTGTCTCGTTAAAAACCTTACTGGGAAAACCCCGTAGGATAAAATCTTGGTTAAGGAAAAGAGTACAGCATGGTCTCTACTTCACTTTATCGTAATATCATATTTGCTTCCCCTGATAATAACATGAGTTTTACTCCCCCTAATAAGAACATCACTTCCAATATATTTTGGAGCATATCATTCTTTTGGCCAACAAACTATGAATGTTGCATTGTCACCAAATAATTTGCTGAAATGTATTCCTCTAACATATCTTATGGATATTCTATCTTTATCTTATTCATTGCGGAAACATTAAAAGAAATTAAAATTATTCTGAAAATCACAATGGTGGAAAAATCAATTTTAAGACCAAGTAAAAATGACATTTTAGACCTATTCCGGATGAGTTGTTGATACAGCCGGTCTAAAAAGTCTGCTACTTTTTAGACCGGTTAAGAAATCGGTCTAAAAAATAAGTTTTTAGATCGGTTATTTATACGACCGGTCTAAAAATAACGACATTGTAGACCTGTTATTGAAATAACATGTATTAATGTCATTCTTTTTAGGCCGGTTATTTAAATAATCGGTCTAAAAAGTATGACTTTTAGGACCGGTTATTTAAATAACCGGTCCTAAAAGTCATACTTTTTAGACTAATTTTATTGACTACTGGTTTAAAATGTCTTTTTTTAGACTGGTTGTTGAAAAAATCGGTCTAAAAAGTTTCGATTTTTTTAAAAAAAATATTATTCCTATTAAAACATTTTACCCAGCAAGGAGCCATTTCAACTACATCCAAATAAATTCTTCTCTAACAAACACATTATACAAAAGCATTTTCATCAAGCATTACTGGATGGTGTAATACTTGCATCATTCTTCCTACACCCCACATTCCATAGAAGAAACAACAATAAATCATTCTTCGTATATAACCCAAATAATTATTCCCTTACATATTTCCATTTCGTCAAGCATTTTAAAACATAATTTCAAATGGTGTAACTTACATCATTCTTCCTACGTACACCCCGCATTCCACAGAAGCAACAACAATAAATCATAGAAAATCAACACATTATCACACAATATGAAAATTAAGATATGCTACTACACATTTGTATTCCCCTGTTTTAACATTACAGTTTGACAGAAGAAATCAAAACTTTAGCTAATAATATAATCAAAACACTTTAATTGATCATAGAGGAATCTATCGAGAAAGAATATGTACAGTAGACAGTAATCCATCACTGATGATCACTAGCTGGCTCAAGAGCATCTACACTAGGACACCTCATATCCTTCATTTTCCTGTAACGACAACAAAAAAAGTAGTTTTATATATAAAAAATAATATACATAATTCAAATATAATTTATGATAATTACTTTAGTAGCCTAACTTTCAAAGTAGTTTTATAAAGGGATATCCTCCCATATCCCTTTATGATGATCGTTTCTTGTGCCGTGTTCATTATCTGCTTCATCTTCTTCATTTAAGTTTGGTAGACCCTAGAAAAAGAAGGAGTCTCAAGAAATCATTCATTAAATGACTTTCGTGATTAATGTCAACGATCCTTTTTTCCTTGGAGAGCTACAGACCACATTTTATTTGCCTGATCGGTAATGTAGAACACTTGTTTCACTTGATATGCTATAATAGAAGGTTCGTCTCCAAAACTTTTACTATTCAGATCAACCAATGTAAATCCTAACTGATCAATCATCACACCATTGTTGACATCAACCCACTTGTATTTGAAAACGGGAAATTTAATTTTAACATAATTAACCACCCAAATCTCTTCAATAACCCTATAATAAGGTATGGCTACCAATCTAGGGTTCTTATCTTTCGAACTAGAGAAGTGCATAAATTCAGCCAATAATATAACACCACTGTTCTGGATGGTGCTCCTATCATCTAGGGAGTTCATGTAAAATGTATTACTATTGATCACAAATGAAGTCCAACTTATGACATCAACCTCAGGACCACATGCTAACCATTTAATTGTTTTAGAAACACATTCTTCTCCATCAACCTTTTGTTTGAATCAATGTACAAAAGTTTTGTTATGCTCCCTAATTAACCTTTGTACAGTCATTCGACTATTTCCTTTCTGGACTATTTATTTATGAGCATTAATGTAATCTTGAACATCATCAACATTATTCAAGATGTACAAGTAGACTTGTTGCAATTCATTAGGATCCACACTCTTTACTGTAGCCCCGCATCTACCCCCTTCTTTAGCATGACATTCAGGAAGCTCAATATGTCTTACATATGACAAGTAATCTTGACAAAACTCCATGGCTTCTTTAGAAACATATTTCTGAACAATATATGCTTTAGGCCAATGTGCATTCTTCACATACCCTTTTAGGATTTTATAGCTCTTTGAATTGGGTACATCTATCATAAATAGATATGGCCACACAACTTTATCTCTCTCACTAGATGAACAATTAGATGTACCATGATGTCAAAAAAAGAAGGAAGAAAAAGTTTCTCAAGTTGGCACAATATCATATGTCCTTTATTTTCCAGCTCATCCAATCTTTCTATGTGAATGACTTTACTACAAAGAGCATTGAAGAAGAAACAAAGTCTAGTCAAAATATGTTGAAGATCATATTTGACAGTGCCTCGAATAGCTACTGTGAGTAGTTATTGCATTAAGACATGACAATCATGAGACTTTAACCCTACTAACTTCAAGTTTTTCATCGACACAAGCTTCTTAAAATTTGAAGAATACCTTGAAGGAAATTTGTTGCCATGTAAACACTCACAAAAACTTCTTTTCTCATCCTTAGACAAAGTATGACAAAAATTCTCTTACTATATGGCATCGGATGCAAGTCTTCTCGTATTCTCATTTTTTACAAATCTAACCTTGCCTTCATGCCATCCTTAGAACTACCTTGTATATTAAGCAATGTCCCAACAATATTATCATATACATTTTTCTCCATATGCATGAAATCAATACAGTGTCTCACATCAAGATTGGGCCAATAGGGAATATTGAAGAAGACAGGCCTCTTTCCATTTATTTTTTTCATTACTATTTTTTGTAGTCAAACCAAAGATAACATTGATATTTTTTACCTTTTCATAAACTTGCTCCCTAGTCAATGCCTTCGGAGCATCTTCAAACTCTTATCCACAAAAAAAAAAAGCTTTATTTAATCTACGATATGGGTGGCCCTGTCTAAGAAATATCCTATGGTCAAGATAAACTATCTTTCTTCCATGTTGAAGTTGCTGGTAGCATGTGTCTTTTTCACAAATCGGACATGCTTTATGGCCTTTAACACTATATTCTGACAAGTTTCCATATGTAGGGAAGTCATTTATAGTACAAAAGATCATGACTCGTATTTTAAAAACCTCCTTCTTATTCGTGTCAAAAACATCAACACGTTCATCCCATAACTCTTTTAAGTCTTTGATTAAGGGTTTTAGGTAAACATCTATGTCATTTTTGGGTTGTTTTCGTCCCAAAATCAACATATACAAAACATGATGTACTTTCATTTCATGCATAACAAAGGAGATAAGTTGTAAATTACCAACAGAACAGGCCATGTACTATGTATACTGCTTAGGCTACCAAAAGGATTCATGACATCCATGCTAAGCCCAAGCCCAAGGTTCCTAGGTTCTTTGCCGAAGCTAGGAAATAATTGATCTATTTTCTTTCATTGAGAAGAATCAGATGGATGTCGAAGCTTTCCATCGAATATCCTTTCAGCCGCATGCCATTTCAAATTTTTTGCATCATTTTCATTAGCAAACAAGCACTTGAACCTTGGTATGATTGGAAGATACCACAACACTTTTGCAGGGGCATTATTTGATTTGTACCTCGAGGTTTCACATATCGAACACTGTTGTTCATCTTCATGCTCTTTTTTATACAATATACAATCATTAGAGCATGCAGGGATCTGTTATTCTTCATCCCTAGTGGACACAATATTTTCTTAGCATCATAGTATCGATAAGGTAACACATTATCATCTGGAAGCGTGTCCTTAAAAACCTCAAGCGTTTCTGAAAAACTCTTGTCGCTCTATCCATGTCGTGCTTTCAAGCTTACCAATTTCAATACTTCTTTCAACAATTGGTATTTTTTACACCTCGGGTACAACAGCTTCTCAGTATCACTGCACATATTACCATATGCATGTGATTGCTCAAAAGCCTCTTCTACCTCACGAATAATATCCTCTATCCGATCATCCATATCCATGTCATTATCATCAAAGGCCACTCCACCCTGATGAAATGAACTTGACATTTCTAATTCTTCACTATGCCATACCCATACTGTATAACTCTTACAAAATTCTTCACAAATTAAATGTGATATATATCTACAACACTTAGTCGATTCTCATTCAAACATACTGCACAAGGGCAATAAAACATCCCACTCTCATCATCGGTATTTTTTCTAACAAAGTCTAAAAAACCCCTCCCCCCATTATCATATTCAATCTCATCCGTTTAGATTTTATCCAACTACGATCCATATATCTCAACACCTTGTAGCACCCTATCCAACATCAAAAGGATAGACAAAAACAACAACAACAACAACAACAGAGTTTTAGAGATTTCAACGAAATTAAGAAGCATGCATACCAGGAGACAATAACTACACTTGTAGCAATAAACCAATAAATTATGGCATGTTAAGAACCAAGCAATATTTCATAATAAAGGAATATAGATACAAGTTTTAAAACTTGCATTGCAAAGCTATTCAGTTTATACATCAAGTTTCAACTAATTCTAATATGCATCATTTGAAACTAGTATTGCTTCAACAAACCAATAATACTGACAATCAAACAATCATATTAAAACAGAACTTAGAATGGTATTACTCCAAGCCAAATATAATATCACAGGGATGTACAAGTCAAAACATCTAACCTAGATGTGCAGATTTTTTTTTTTCAGAATACGTTATCACAAAACAGTTGGATTTCCAACAACCTATAACAGAAAATTGTAGGAATTAATGCTCAAAACAACATCAAGGGCCATTTTCACAGGACATTATTGATTATTGAACAACAACTCAAGAACATAATACTAACCTGATTGAAGACCAAGGAGTGAGCTTCTAGCCAAATCACGGCAGCGTCGACTAAGGTTAAAATAAAGTCCTCAAATTCGTGGCATTGACAAAGGGAAGTCACAATAGAGGAGAATGGTCATGGCGGAGCATAAAGGTGGCGGCGGAGGAGCGCGATGATGATTAAAGAACAACGACAAGGGAACACAGAAACGGCAGGTGTAATGACGAATGAGCGTTGACCAAAACAGTAATGGGCCACGATGGAGGAGTTCAGAATAAATAGGGACAGAGCTCACAGAGAAATGGATGGTGACAAGAGAAGAAAGGGTTCAGAGGGCGTGGGATCTGAGCGTGGGAATTTTAGACTAGGCAAGAAAACACCTTTTAGATCGGTTGTCACTAACAACCGGTCTTAAAAACATATTTTAGACCGGTTTTACAAAAAACCGATGTAAAAATGGTCTAAAATATTTGATATTTAAAACCAGTTATTTATTTTAACTGCTCTTAAAAGTAAAAAAATGAAGTTTTAAATTATTTTATATTTTAGACTGGTTATTTTGAGAACCGGTCTTAGAAGTTATCTATAATTACAAAACTGCCACCGATCGTCTATTTTAGACCTTATCTGCTATAACTAGTCTAATTGTGGTAGTCTAAAAAGCCAATTTTCTACTAGTGTCGCCAAAATATATCTTGCATCCACATAGTTAGTTTGTTTTGAATAAAATAATATTATATAATATGTTCATAAGACTATCACACTAAATCTCATTTTTGTTATCTACTATGCACCTACAAGAACTAATTTTTATTAATAAAATCATGATAAATACAATATTAGTATGATATAAAAATTTTCTCATAACATATAAGGTACTTTTGGATCATTAAATACAATGTATCTTTGCAAGAAAATTCACTGTGACAAAAATATATGATTTTGAAATCATTTATGCATTCAATAACTAGATCTACAAGCCAAGTAAAATATAAAATTACTCATTTTTCAATCAATTATATATGCTTGACTTATTTTCAAACTCGCACAACATTTTATATGTAGAATGATTTTCTTGTATATACTTTTGACATTTTAGATCCTTCAAGGATTCTCATGTAATATTCATTATCCATATGCATATGCTATATATAATGATATCTAATAGACACATGATTTCATTTGCATATACTGCCAAACTAATAATCTAGGCAACAATTATTATATACACCACCAAATGTTGTACCTCATCATAATCATCATTAGACCTTGTGAAAATCTTTATTTTCACATGAATATTCATATATCACAAATAACTTTATATTTCAAATGTTTTGGACTACAAGTCCATAAATTTAACATATTGAAAGAACATTTTTCATTGTGTCTTGTCCCCTTTTTCAATTGGCCAATCACCTTTTTTTTTCTACTAACACATTTATGTATATGATCCTCATTTGATCACGTGATATTGTTACTAAAACTATTATCAATAACTTCATCTTTTCAGTTTCATTTTTCTTATTGTGACATAATGCATTGATATCTCTTTATTACTTTTAGGTACCTGGATCTCTTTTGAGGTTTTTGCAATTAGTTATGTCTTGACCTCTTTTGGAGTATCTGCCTCCTTAATATGATCATCTTGATTATTTGCTCCTTTTTCTCATACTTCAAGCATGTCTTACTTTCCTTTATAATAATTAGAGCTTTTTTAGCTAGAATATGAGATTTAGTAATTCCCATTTAGGTCAGTAATTGCATCTGGCAGATTTTATGCAACATTTCATGAATGCAAAACCTAATCAACTTCTGGTTCATATTGCTATATTTGATGATCTATACTTGATAGTAATAATGCATTCCTTTTGTTTTCTTTTCCAGCTATTCAATTTCTCCCCCTCATGTTAGAAAAACTTTATCAAATGACAATCAACTAATCATGCAGTATAAGTCTCCTAAATCCATTTATTTCTATTAGCAACAACCCTTTGTTTCATCTAGAGACAAACAAGAAGAAAGAGGTTCTTACCCAACATTTATCTTATTTTTTTAAATATCCATCTATGTGCGTTGTGGTGGATCAATAGGAATGCATATTCAAACTTTTTAAGATAGAATATACCTGGCTCTTGACCAAAAGCCAATTTTATTGGGAGAATTTAGTTGACTAGTATAAGTGCTGCAATATGTAAGTTCAAATATGCCAACATTGAAATATAGATTTTGTTCTCATAAGTATTAATCTAGCTATTTATGGAGGCTTGAATGAATGAATTGTATAATCTAGAAATTTCACTTAACATAATAATTTATTCAAAAATTCCTACAAACTTCAGGTTGAAACTAATAGTAATATCACATGTAACCATCTTATAGATACATCTATCAAATCCATTAAATATTTGTATGGTTTACATGCTATTTGAATGGGCCCATATATGAGTTTGATATATTTCCAGAAATATAGAGATCCATTCCAAATCATGACTTGTGATACTCTCATAATCAAATTTCTTTAAGAACAAGCAGCACATGATAATTCTTGAATCATATAATATATTGGCTATTCATGAAGAATCTTCTAGTTCTTCAATGGATGTCATACATAATCTTTTATATATGACTCGGATGATCAAACAAGTCATGCCAACAATAAATTTGTTTGGATCAGTAAACTGCTAGTTTACTGTGACATATTGCTTAACCAACAACAAACTTTTCAATTTTCATAAGTTTTGATATAATATGTCAATATGACATCCATTTTTGGGAGATCAATAGGTTTTGTGAGGAAGTATGTGAGTAGAACTTTTCAATATTAACTCACACTTGTGTTCTAACAATCTCCTCCTTAAGTGTGAGTTATATAAATACACTTTCTTTATTTCTACATTTCAAAGAAAAATCAGTACATAGTAAGCCAATAATCTATGTTTCACTTGAAAGCTCAATTACTTCATAACTCACATACAATCATGGATTTCAGTCCATTAGGCTATCACTTAGACCCTTTAACAGAGTGAATCTCTGATGTAAATCTATGGGTCATAACATTTCATGATCAATTCTTCTTCCACCTATAGAATTAAAAAATATATATATTAGTTCTCCAGGAACTATATCAATTTTATTACATTTATGTTTTTTAGGAACTAACATATATTATCACATTTTTATATAACTTTATTACTTATAAATAATAATATGCTTCAATTTGCCTCTTTGATGCATATTCAAAGTATAAAATGTTTAGAATTTTTCACTACATAAAGAAATATGAGGAGATCCATAGTCAAAATACATAAAGATCTTATTGCAATGATTTGTGATGTTTAGGAGCTAAAATTAATTTGAGAGAAATGTAAAGACCAAAGCATTATAATATAAAATAATGAATAATTATGATATACATAGTCTTCTTTCAAATATTCCCTACTATTTGATCATCCATATATATCATATTATATATTATATCATGATTAATGTATGAAACTTGCAAATATCATGTGAGAATGCTAAGGAGTAGAAGAAATGACAATACAATGAATTGGGAGAGAAGACAATAACTTATCAATACTAAAATGAAATACAAATTACAGAGTATTGGTATGCCTTTCAATAATGAAATGTTTGGAAACTAACAAAAACTGCACATGCTCAAGAGGAGAAAAGAAATGGAAGACAGAGTTAAAATGAAAAGTATGACTAATAATGAAAGAAAGTACCTTGATGTTGAGATATATGAGTTGAGTGTTTGCTGGGAAATATATAGTGCAATAGAGAAGGACAAGTTCCAAGAAGAAAATAGAGGTGGTAAGCTTCATTAATATATGAATATATGAATAGTATTCACATACACTATATACTTAAAGTTACAAATAAATTGTACAATTATACATAAAGAAGATAATTAAACAACTTAATTGTATAATTGAAGGTTATATAAATAAATACTAGAAACCATTTCATTTGGGAGTTATATGGCATAAGGACAATAACCATGAGGTAGAATCCTAAAAGGCCATGAAATCAAAATATCAATAATTACCAGTAATGTTTAAATTTGTAAATAAATTGGCACTATATTGAAATTTTTAAATGACTAGTAATTACCTTTTTATCTATTTGATTTCATATATCACTCATGCTGATATCACAATGCCAAATAATAATTTCTCTCTCACAAATTAATCACAATCAATTTAAATTTAAACACTACTCAGAATCAAAATTATATAGCCTTCAAGGCTTACAATTATTTCTTTTGACTTTACAAGCTGATCATCTTTCTCCATAACTTATTGCTTTAAGCATCATAACTAATTTTGGTTTTTTTTTTTCAAAATATCTCAGGGTCTTTTTGGCTGCACAATCATTTTGATCTTTATTTTCAATAAATTGGTACATATTAGTCTATATGACTTCTGATCATATTATACCATTTTTTCTATACAAATGACTTCTTGTCAAAATATAACATTTACTCATAATTTTAATCATCTTAGAAATATTATTGTTTCCATGACTGTAGTTGAGTAGCCAAGACAAAGTATTCTTAGCTTTCAATTATCAATTCCGCTAATGCAATATGATCATATTCATTTTCACTCTTACATATATTCTTTGCTTTCAATAGCATCATCAATTTCTCTAAATATTGGTCTTTAGGACCATAGCAAAAATCTTGCAAAGCTAAAATTTTTTTTTTGTTTAGTTTGATATTTGAACCTTTAGTCTTCAGGGCTTTGATATTTGTAACCATTAAATCATCAAAGTGCCAAATTTTTTTCTTGTCAATCTTGCAATTTAATGAAACCAATCGCATTCTTTCTTATAAGAACTGTTACAAAAGTGATGTAACTTTTGGGGTCATCTGATCACGGAATTAAGAATATTATGGCTTATGGCCTTTCGATAAAATTAAAATACTATAAAATAAATTAAGTAAATTCAAATTCATAATCAAATATAAATAATAGATAAGCCCATGATCATATATACCACATTATATGATCATATATAATACTATTATATATCAATGTAATATAATAAACAAATGAAAATAAAAAATTGACATAATGATATAACAATAATATATTAACATAAATAAATGAAATGTAAATACAATAAAAATAAAAAAAGATGAAATAAATAACATAAAATAAAGAAACATAAACAATAATATATAACATAAAATGTAAATAAAATAAAAAATATATAAATGTTAAATATGTAAATAAACAAATAAAATGTAAATAAAATGAAATAATATACTAGAACAACATAAAATGTAAAAATACCATAATATAAAATAAAAAAATATAAATGTTGCATGATAAGAGATTCCCAGAAAATGATAAATAAAAGTAAAAAAAAAACTTGCAAAGGATAATAAAGCAATAATAATCTCCAATCTTAGCCATAGAACTCGATGTATAAAACAATCAGTAAAAGAGTTTCTTTAATTTCATATAATGGCTTAGATTATCCCTGATATACAAGTAAAAGATGACAACATAAAAGATAAAAATAGATAGTGTAAAAGAAAAATAATATAGAACAACAAATCTATACGTAAACTAGAAAGTTAAAATAACATAGAGAATAATATAATAGGGAAATAAGAAAGTTAGACAGTAGAAGAAATAGAAAACTAGAACATAGACCTTCAGAGCAAACTTGTGCTGACAACATGTTATAAAAATAAGAAAAGTATAAGAGATTGAGATAAGGGAAATGAAGAAATACAAGAGAAAAATAGAGCGCAAGGAGGGAGTGATTCTTATTTCATTTCAAGCTTACAACCTTTGATACATGCATACAATTTATAAGCCACAAATCCTTAACTTCCATTACAAGAGTAACAACAAAAGAATAAACCCACATAATGGTATAATATAAAACATTTGTAGGTTATTTACATTAATAATAGAAAACTCCCACTAAGCCATTCATGTCATAGGTTATATGGCTTTAAGTTTAGAATTTCAAAAAACTCATCTTAGAAGGTTATGGACATCCACACCAAATATTAGAATATTTATAACAATCAGCATCTTTTTTTTTTTTTTGGCCAATATAACAATCAGCATCTTATTCAACGAAATTTAATTACAAATAATTAAATTAGGCACATCATGGTCCCACAAAAAGAAAGCATAATAATTAAAGGAGTGATTTAATTCATTGAGAGCTATTTGAATATAGTTGAACTTTTCAACACATATATTAATACAGCATTTGATTTATATTAATTATAGCTATAATTAAGTTTCTGAAACTTGAAAGCTCCTCATTTCTTCTTTGAAAGCCTAAAAGGCTAAAACCTTATCCCAATTGCATCATATATGTAATCGTATCTGCATATCGATAGGAAACTTAACTAATAAACACAATTAGTTTACTGAATCAATTGAAGAATTATAGACAATAATTTTATTATTAGAAGAATGTTAGTATCTTATTAACATAATGATCTTGGATTATACTCCCTTCGGTCCTAAAAATAAGACTCAATTGATTTTTTTCCGGAGAGATTAAGGAAGTTAAATAAGTTACTTAATCATATCATATATTGTCTGTCATTATATTATATATCAGTTTATAAATTAGAAAAAATAGTTAGAGAAAAACTATAAATATAAATATTTTAAAGAGATTTATTTATCTTTTTTAGTATATCCTAAAAAAGTCAAATATGTCTTATATTTAGGATCGAAGTTAGTATGTGATTAATTTGGTTTTTGTAAGCTCTTTTCTAATTATGATTCTTTATTCTGAAAAAAATTTAACTAGACTGTTAGGTTGTTAGCCCTTAATAAATTTTTAAATTTGCAAAAATTAAATAATTCGCATATTATTATTTAATTTTTGTTATTTTATTACCTGGATTGATGTTAAGAGACATACTTGTATATGTAAACAAGAGTTTAATGAATTAAATTTGAAAAAAGTTATCTATATAATAAAATGAAATTTTATTAATTAGAAGAGTATACAAATTATGTTCTCTTAGTTAAATAAGAGACTTACTACTAACATCCATTACTTCTAGCAAAATGGGTTATAACTGCTTAAGCATGAGATCTTAAAATTGAGTCAAGGTAAATGTAGAAGATGCTTTTTAGAATAGCTATTTGGGTTTTCTTCAAGAAGAAATAGATGGTTCCTATTATAAGTCACCGAGTGATGTATTAATTACTATCTCAGTCCTAAATGTAAAAGTTAGTTTGTTATGCAATTGCAACTTATTTTCTTGGATATACTAATTCATTGTATTAAAGATGAGTAAATTTAGAATTTTTTTTTTAAAAAATTAGACAAAGTTAATGATTTAATCATATCTTTTTGATTTTAATGAGATAGTTAGAAGAAACTTATAAAAAGAATTATATATACATCCAGTGGTGAAAGGAAGAGGATTGGCACTTGGCAGGGTGATAAATACTTCTTTTGAATTAGTATAGTGCTATAAATATTTACTCCATTTGGTCCTTTGAGAGTATAAGGTCCAATTCTCCTCTGGCTCATCTATTAATAGATGCTTATCATAAGCATATTCAAGTAAGTTTAGATAAAATTCCTCTAACATGCATACCCCTAATACATTTCAAACAAGTCTATGGATTCTTTCTCATGATATATATCCCTTTTATTGAGCATGCTTATATCTGCACAATAAATACTAATTTTAAATAGTTGGGGTATATTTTTAAAAAAAAGTGTCACAAATTCTCTACATATCAATTATAAATTAGGGAAAATCCTAAAAGAAATACCACTTGAACTTCAAAATCTCAAATTGGTTTTGTTGACAATAAGAGTAATGGGATTGACAAAAAAAGCAATAAGAATGACAGCTCAGGTTTTTGCCAAATAACTTATTTGAGATTTTGAAATTCAAGTGGTATTTTCTTGAAATTTTCCCTATAAATTACCCATATTAACCACTCCCTTCACTTCTTAATATAAGAGTTCATTGACTTTTCTTTGAAGAAATTAATGCGGCTAAATAAATTATGTTAAAGTATTTATATTAATCATTTTTCTCCAAATAAATTTGTCTAGCTTATAAACTAATATATAATTTAATGATATACAACATATGTTATGATTAAATAATTTATTTAGCCTCTTTAATCTCTAAAAAAAAAAGTCAACGGGCTCTTATATTAAAGACCAAAGTAGTACCATTTTTTTTTAAATTTTACGAATTAGTTTTATATTCAGAACCGAGCCTATATATATATATATATATATCTCCTACTCTTCCCACACTAGGTCACAGCACTATTTATTATATATTCTTTTTACTACATATACCAGTTGATGGATAACTAAGAGGTGACAATCGAAGTGGTGGTGGGTGAAGCTGCTTATTATTGTGCATGTGTAAGTGGACGTTGATATAATTATAGTATATAAGACAGCATCAAATATCAAATATTAATATCAAAATACCACACAAGTAAGTAATTTGGTGGTCTCTCTCATCATTTTTAGAACTTAAATTCATATTTATAACTTGTGTAAATGCTTGAAGGAATCCAATGCTGCAAAAAGAACATCGTGCCATTTATGGCCCATATAATGGAACTACAACAACTACCACACACATGCAATCATTCATTGTCATACTTTCACCATTTTGTATATAAATTGAAATCAAAAAGCTACATTCTCGCATCATTACCACCCAAGACCAGAGTTTTTTATTAGGACCTCCATACAAAAAGAATTTAATAAATAAATCGTTACTTTTAGCCAACCAAAGTTGATTGAGTGTGGTCAAGTCATCAATTTATATTTATTACCAAGAGTTTGAATTTCTTTTGTTCATACCAACATTGGCTTTGATGAGTCTCTCACAGATCCAACTTGGTTGACTTGTATAAAAAGAAAATAAAAGAGAAAAGAGACATATCTAGAAACTAGAGTTCAAACTTGAGCTGTCAAAATTTATCAGAGACATTCTTTTTTCGTGTGCATCCGGTAGGTATTTAAAGCTAGCCTCTTTCTCAAGGACCCCACAGGTTTGGACAAATCTAGATTCAGGTCCTGCAGGAGCTCATATAGGGGACGACCCTCAGTGCCAAACCATCAACTCTATTCACAACCCAAGATTAAAACCCTGAATGTTGTTTAAGGGATCTAGCGCCTCATCCCGCTAGACCAACGCCACATTGGTAAATTTATCAGAGACATTGAGTGTTCCTATCAACTGATTTTTTCACCGCTGGAGATTGAAGACCACATATAAACTTTACTTTCCTTCTTCATGAGCTTAATTAATCTTCATGGTCCACCCAGTTTTGGAACCAGTTTCAATGCGCATCGCAATGATTAACGCTAAGAGCTATTTACTGTAGTGAGGTATACACAATTTAAATAAAATTTTAAAGGTCTAGATTTAAGATTTTTAACTAATGATTTTTTAATCAAAAAATCATTTTTTTGAAAAACTGACAGAGATTATCGTTAGTTTAGATTTTGTTCACGTTAAAATAATAATTTTTGAGAAAAGAAATATAAAAGTAACAAATATTTAACCAAAACTATCGAAATTAGATCTGAATGGTCTGTAATGATGAAGAGCTCTCGGATGATGAGCACTAAAACTGGTTCTTCCACCCAGTTTCTTCAAGAAGATCAATCACATGACATGCTATTGATGAGTTCTATCTGTTCTTTTCAATATGCTTCAGACATCTACATGACATTTGAAGTTTCAATTATATACTCATACACACGAATTGATTCTATTGTATCAGATTATCTGTATCAAAATAACTTATCTGTGTCAGCATCCAAACTTGGTAATAAGAACCTGCAAAATAAAAACCCAGGCCTTGAGAGATTCTGGACTAGTGTCCGTACTTGAAACTAGTCTTGCTGATTCAAACCATGAACCTGCAAAATGAAAAATTGTGAGATTGAGAAATCTAACACTATATACACACACACCACACACACACACAGAGCTGGAAACAGAAAGAAACACAAGTCTGTGTGCGCGTGTGTGTATTCACAACACAGGAAACGTGAAGATTATAGTTTAATTTATATGATGCAGGAAGTGATGAGGGGGAAGCTCTCAACTTGGTTTTTCAGATACAGATTCGCAGAACCCTTTTGGCAGACTGGCCATCTCCATTGATTCTCGTCACCATACATATACATATATATGTATGCTATATATGGTATAGGTTTGGATTGAGAAGAAGAGAGATCATCAATCGACGAAAGGATAAAAGAAAATAAGTATTTCTGTCTCTCTCTCTCCTCAATCTACTGAGAGTGAGATTGAAAAATCTAACTCTATACACACACACACACACACACACACAGAGCTGGAAACAGAAAGAAACACAAGTCTGTGTGCGCGTGTGTGTATTCACAACACAGGAAACGTGAAGATTATAGTTTAATTTATATGATGCAGGAAGTGATGAGGGGGAAGCTCTCAAGTTGGTTTCTCAGAGACAGATTCACAGAACCCTTTTGGCCGACTGGCCATCTCCATTGATTCTCGTCACCATACATATACATATATATGTATGCTATATATGGTATAGGTTTGGATTGAGAAGAAGAGAGATCATCAATCGACGAAAGGATAAAAGAAAATAAGTATTTCTGTCTCTCTCTCTCTCCTCAATCTACTGAGAGTGAGATTGAGAAATCTAACTCTATATACACACACACACACCACACACACACACACACACAGCTGGAAACAGAAAGAAACACAAGTCTGTGTGCGCGTGTGTGTATTCACAACACAGGAAACGTGAAGATTATAGTTTAATTTATATGATGCAGGAAGTGATGAGGGGGAAGCTCTCAAGTTGGTTTCTCAGAGACAGATTCACAGAACCCTTTTGGCAGACTGGCCATCTCCATTGATTCTCGTCACCATACATATACATATATATGTATGCTATATATGGTATAGGTTTGGATTGAGAAGAAGAGAGATCATCAATCGATGAAAGGATAAAAGAAAATAAGTATTTCTGTCTCTCTCTCTCTCTCCCCCCCCCCCCCTCAATCCACTGAGAGAGAGATAAGGGAGGTGGACAGAATGCCAAAATGGCTATGGAACAATGCCTCTGAGAAACCCTAGAGAGTAAAGAGAGAGAATTGAGAAGAAAAGAGAGGTTGGTGGGCATGTTGTGTGTGTGTGGGGGGGGGGGATAAAAGAGAGAAAAGTTGATATGATTGGACTGTATGATGAGGCTTTGAATTAAGGTGGCATTTTGTGGAAACATTATGTGTGTGGGTCAATTATACTCCTCGAATTCTTAATATACACTATTACAAAAATGAATTTTAAGACCGATTCAAAATGATTTTAGACCGGTTCAGAATGAAGTTTTGATACAGCGGTATAAAAAGTCTGATACTTTTTAAACCAGTTAGGCAACCGGTCTAAAAGAAAATGTTTTAAGACCGGTTGTAAAGGACACCAGTCTTGAAAATACATTATTTTAATTGGATTGGGGGGGAATAAAAGAGAGAAAAGTTGATATAATTGGACTGCATGATGAGGCTTTGAATTAAGGTGGCATTTTGTGGAAGCATTGTGTGTGTGGGTCAATTATCCTCCTCGAATTCTTAATATACACTAGTACAAAAATACTTTTAAGACCGGTTCAAAATGACTTTAGAGCAGTTCAAGATAAAGTCTTGATATAGCCGGTCTAAAAAGTCTGATACTTTTTGTAACCCCGTACCTTAATAACCATATTTATAGTTCGAAAATGCGTCATTAAGTTGAAATAGAGACCAGTGGTTAACTTAAAACTTTTCCAAAACTTGTTTAGTGCGATCTCACGTTCACATCTTGAATATAATTGGTTTGACCAGTTCGGTTTCATTTATACATATCAGAGTGCAACCAAAAATTCCTGACAACGCTCAGGTTTCGTTACTTAATAAAGGGTTTACAACGCTTAGTTTCCCATACGGGGGATTACACAACACTATTCAATATATACAACATGTGCAATTAATCCCCAACAAAATATGACAACCAACTACCAAAATTAAAACTCTTAGCTATGAGCTCTAACTGCCTTTCGTCACTTGCTTTTCCTTTGAACCACTTGCCCTTGCTGTAGGTTAATCATTGGAAAGAATAAGATTCAAAAGAATCCCAGTAGTAACAATTCACTTATAACATATACAATCACAAAGCATGTAAGCAAATAACAACAACAACAACACAACAGCATTTCTGCAACAGCTTTCACTGCATTCACAACGGCATATTTCACAACAGCACAACAACGGCATTTCACAACGGCAATATTACATCTCGGCATATTCAATGAAATTACATACATGCAAGGCATCATACACAGAATAAGAGAAAGAGTCACTACCTTGTTCTTTCCGCTCGTGCACTGGCACTGGTTTATCACGTGCAGGGCAAATGTCAAATCCTATAATTAGAATTTTAGCAACAGGTTATTATTTAATCCAATTCTTTAATTCAAACACTCAAGTTGGTTATCATTAGGGACATTTAATCAAATGAACTAAAGAGTTAAAGTGGTCAATTAACCTAAAAGACCAATTCTTAACCTCAAAGTTCAACAATACTACATTATGCCATTACATCTTCAATTTTCGCATAAGGGACCAAATCTGCCAGAATTTTCTCCAGACTTTGAAAAATCATAACTAATTCTACAAAAATTGAAATGAGGTGATCCCAAGTCCTATGGAAAGCTATTGAAGTCCTATTCATAGGAAAAATATGAATCATTACTGGAAATCACCACAAAATTCCAGAATTACACAAAATCCCACACTGGTCTAGAATTAAGTCCAGTTTTGACATCAAACTTTGGGCAACCAGAATTCACAGCTCAAAAAACAAAATGACATAAATTATATGTCCATTTTGAAGCTTGGAATGTGAACTTTAATATTGGAAAGTTTCATAATTTTTAGAGATCATTTGGTTATCCAAAAACACCACACTAGTAGAGTATCTCGTTGGAATCCTGTTCAGGCTGAAAATTAAACCCAAATTTACACTTTGAGTTCCAATAACCCAAAATTCACAACCCAGAGCTATTCCCACATAATTTTTTGTGTAGAACACAATGGTAACATCAAAATTAACAAATTCCCACTCATTCTCCATGTCCTGCTTTGGCAGAAAAATCAAAATAAATTCCAATAATTACCAACTTCCAATTTCAGCATCAAACTTATGTCAAATGGTTTCCAATCATCATAAACCACCAATAACATAACCAAAACATCATGAATTATCCAAACCCTTGTTTAGCCAAAATCAGGGCAGATTTACACATGCCAAAATTCTCATTCAACCAACACAACCAATAGCTCAAATTGATGCTAATACTCACCTCTTGCTTCTCCTTAAGTTCTTTCTTTGATTCTTCAGCTTTTGTTCTTGCAAGGTGGCTGAAAACTCCTCTTCTTCAAAAAAAAAAATCATAGAAATGAAGCTAAGGAAGAGAGGAACAAGTTTCATGAAGGACTCTTGAGCCATATATAAGGTTAAGAAGGTGAAAAATCAAGATTAAGCTCACCTTGAAACCTTACTTTTCTTCCTCTGCGTTTTTGCTGCTGCAAACCAACTTTGAGACAAATGAGAGGGAGTGAAAGCATTCAGAAATTCTCTTTCCTTGGCCCTTAATATCTGACCGAAAGTGGGCCAAAAGAAATAAAGAATATGTGTGGTGAATAATTATTCCTTCTTGGTCAAAGTTGATGATATATAAGATGACTTCAATTTTAATTCTCTCACCTCTCTTGCCTTTAGAATTCTTGGACGGAAAGTTTGAGAAAGATGAGGAAATATATGGATAATACTTTCTCTCTTTTTCTTTTATATCCCTAGCCACTTTTATTGACTTTTCATATGGAAAAGATGAAGTGTATGATATTAATTCTCTTTCCCTCATGTCATGCGAATTGTAGCCCATGGAATAGCCAAAAGGGCTTCTTCAATTTATCATAATTTCAACTCTTCAAATATTACTTCTTTAGTTGAAATTGTTGACTTAGTCATCATCTTTTACAACTTGGTTAAATTGCCTTAACATGTCATATGTAATAGCCTATATTGTTTCCTCTTGTCATACATAAGTCATGGCCCTTTGAAGAAGAAGATGATCTTGTAAAATCTCATCTTGCAATATAATATTTAATTGCCAATTTGGCATGTGAAACTTGACTAAATTCATAACAAAATTTCCAGAGGTAATTCTGTCATTAATCCCATCATCTATTCTGTACATTTAGCCCTTGAGTACATTTTGGGATATTACACTTTTTAAACTGATTAAGCAACCTGCCTTAAAGAAAATGTTTTAAGACCGGTTGTAATGGAAACCGGTCTTAAAAATACATTATTTTAAGACTGGTTGTCATAACCACTGGTCTTAAAATACCTCATTTAAGAGCTACGGTAACACATTTAAGACCGGTTGTCCTTAAACCAGGTCTTAAAAGTTTCACTTTTAAGACTGGTTGTCAAAACAACCGGTCTTAAAATCAAACTTTGAAGACCGGTTGTCTCTAAAACCGGTCCTAAAAATATATTTAAGACTGGTTATTATTTATACAACCAGTCTTAAAAGTTTGCTTTATGATTTTTTTTTCTCTTGTATTTGATTATGTTTGTATACCAGAACACATATCCTAGAAGCTACTTCCAAGGCCATACTTGTTAATTGCAAAGTTGAGATTTAAGTGATAAGTCCCCATATTCAATTTATACATGCCATATATATACAGAATTTGTTATGCAATCAACAACTAACTTGCAACAAAATAAATATTGCCATAAAGTGTGTTCATTTTCCTTCCACTTACCATTTCTTTTTTCTTTAGCTTTCTCATTGGGAACTTGTAACTTAAAAAAGAATAAAAGTAATACAAAATTTTTGAAATATACATTTACCTCTTGAGTAAATTTTGTCATGCCTAGGGTCATAATGTTATTAACATGTCTCAAAACATACAACCCACATAAGTTGGACCCTGGTGGTTGCCTACGGCTCTAAAAAACAACATGATATCATTAAAACAAGTATAAAAGCATGCCTTATTGAATACATTCTTAAAAAAACCACTATGTACTAACCTTTGGCATGATCCATGTAGGGTTTTTTATATCACGAACATGCTTATCACGACCAGCGTGTAGAAATGTCCTCATAGCCCTTTCATCAAAATCACAAAGGTTACTTATTTTGCACAAATTCCATGAATTGCCAACAATAGGCAATGCAAGAAAACTTACAAATTCATGGTCTTCTTCAATTCATTCCTTAGTTTGAGGTGGAGGGAGCACAAGAGGATGACTGTATAACTCTTCTTGCATTGAAGAACCAATTGCCAATGATCCCTGAAAAAAAAAAGGATGATTATATATTAAGCAAATATAAAGCATTATATATATTATGAAATATATATTTGTTTTTTACCCATACACATATAGAGTCAAGAAACACTCAATTGGGGTTTCACTAAGCCTCTCTGATAAGTATGTATGTCAGATAGCAGTAGTGGTCCCTTTGTAGTGAAGTTGAACTGGGCATAAGAATCCAAATTTACTGCTTTTGCTAAGGGAAACCAACCTACGATTCATGTACCTACAATAATGCAAGCACACAAATCAAAGTTTAATTTAACGGCATAATTTGTAAAATATTTACTTTCAATTGAAGAAGATACTTACATTAAAAATAGTTGGACAATCGAAACTATAAGATGTTACCGAGGAGCTACCAAGGACATTAAACCATCCCTCTCAAGATAGTATTACACCCCTGACTTGCCAACAATTGAATCAATAGGCCAATCTCTTGTTTGAAAGGACGTATTATGTGCCATCAGAATCACTTGCTGCATGACATTCAATAGAGGCTATGAAACTTCTTGAGTAGAAGAAGGTGTAGGTGGCGGGGCTATGATCGGGGCTTCCTCAGCTCGATCAGAAACAAGGTTCTTTGACCATAAGATGAAAGAGTTGAGGACATCGCTCACAATCTTGAAGTCATCAGAGGGGATAGGGAGAGGTGCCTCTGCAACGATCACCTCTTCAACTGCCACTCTGACTTGATCATCTTTTGTTTGTTGGTGGTGGACAATTGATCCCAAGTTGTGTACGCTTCCCCATGCAAGTAGTCGTCTCTGAGGATCCTCTACAAACAAGTCACAAGGCTCTCCAATTTCTTTTCTAGGACCCTCTAATGACTTACCAATACAACTCCCTTTAGTGCTATGTTTAGGGTTTAGGGAATGTGCCTAAAGAGCACTGGTATCTTATCTTGTGCTCGCCATGATAATCCATTCCTCTTTCATCTTGCAAAACATTTCTTCAAATCGTGCATCAAATGATGCTTCTGCCTTGGCCCCTTACTTCCGCCCTCACAGTGGCCAATATATGCTCCATCTCCTCCCTAGTCACCACACTTGAGGAATGGCGGGGAACTGATCCAAAGTAATCCCTTATGCCTACCCCTCCTCCAACCCCCCTGACACAGCCGAGATGCTCATGCTTTACTGTAGCTACGGTCATGATATCATTCCTCCCATCTGACCTAAACGATACATCGGCTTGTTTTTTTTTTTTTAAAGCTCCTCCTATAAGACACGGATGACAAACTTAGTAATGAAATTTTTTTACTACATAATTAATAACAACAACAATACTTACAATTTTTTCACCAACTATACAAGATTGTTCACTCGTATAAGACCCGCTCCTCTTTTGGTGAGCAAACAACCACTTCTCTTCACAACGTATCAGAGATGGTAGAGAAAAAATAACAAAAGGATCGGATTGAGTTGTTTCTTCCAATCTCTTCTGTTTTGTAGCCAACAAGTCTTTTTCAGCCTTCGTATAACCCCACGAGACATTGTATAGGGGCAATCTTTATTTCTACCACTCTCTCAGGCCTTTCGCCTTTTTTTCCTGAGAATAAGAAATCAAAATTAAGATTACAATCAATAAAGACAATTCACAATTCATAAGTAAATCCAATGCAAAATAAGTCAACTCACCAATGCTTCTGGAGTAGTCCGAAGCCATCTAAATTCTTGCCAAGTGTTTTCATCAATATAAGAATATTTGTCGCACGGATTAGGATGAGGCTGACCTTCTTTCACCTCGATTTATATGTAATTGTTGGCTAGAGTTGTATTAAACTTCCTCTAGCATTCATCACAATACGTCATTGTCTTCTTATACAAAATTTCACTCTCAGGAATGTCGCAAGTGAGCTGTAATACATGCATTGAATAGTTAGTGACAAATTTAATAATTCAACTATACATATTTGATAGTTAGTGAGGGCAATCATTTTATACATGGATAGTTTCCTAAATATGTTGCTTCACACGTTTATCCACATTTCTCAACTCCTCTATCAAGATGCTAGGCTTGTTGCGTGCTAGGAGGCCAACAAAAATCCTATACCGGCTTGCATTAGGCCCGATTGGTTTCCAATATCTATCAAACTCAATCGGAATCTTTTCCCCGATATTCCGATTGAGGGGAATGTCTCCCAATCAGGTGTCTTTTCTACCCCTTCGTATGGGCTGGTTATGTTGCTCACTTTGATCTTGGCTCAGAGCATTGCTAGGCTTGCTCTAATTAACATTAGTTGGATCCGAAGTACCCTCACTAGGATGCCTCATTATCCTTACTTTAAGGACACTATCTAAGGACAATGATGGTTTAAGGAAAATTTGCAGAGGCTGTGATGGTTCAAGGACAATAAATAATTGGGGTCCTCATGCTATCAAAATAAGACTCTGTAGCACTTAATAGCATAACACAACACTATCTACAAAGGCATCGTTCAAAAGCAATTACCAAGTTATGCAGACATGAACAAATAATTAATTGCAATGCACAAGTTGATAATCAATATCAAGCAATATCAACACCATGTAAATGTGATTCTCACTTCTCATATAAGATTCAGAAATTGAGACAAAGCTAAAAACCTGAGCAATAAAAAACTATGTTCTTGCAACTACAGATAAGAAAATAATGGCACCTCCTTTTTCAAACATACAGCACTTGAGCAATAAAAAACTACTATTAACCAAGCATAAAGATGAAAACACTTAAAATGGACGGAAAACTATGTTCCTGAAACTACAGATGAAATAAGGCTGGATAATACTAGTTCAAACAGAGATCCAACTCAATTATTAAGGAGAACTCATAAATTGCAGAACCTTCAATACCAAAGGAAAGATAGAAGCATAACCAACTGTATACTTTAGCAATGGCAAAACTCTATGTGAATCAAACCAGTGATGAAAATTTCCCCATGATTCAAATTGGAACTTAAAGTTAAATTAGAGATCATGGCAATTCAGTCCACCAGCAATTCAATCCCCCAATTGCATGTGAAGGAAACAAGCCAACAACAATAATGCAACTCTTAATTAATTAAAAGAAATTGATTACAAATCTTGTCTAATTGAGTCATAAATATTTGAAGTTCAAGCTTAAGGAACAAACCTAGGGGAGGCAAGCAACAGCAATGAGGGAATGCAATCCACAATACCCCTGCATCAACCGGCGACATTGGTAAAGAATGGAGGAGAGACTTGGGAAGGAGGAGTTTGATGAAGAAACCTAGGGGAGGAAAGCAACGGCAATGAGGGAATGCAATCCACAGTACCCCTGCGTCAACCAGCAGCGTTGGTAAAGAACGGAGGAGAGACTTGGGAAGGAGGAGTTTGATGAAGAAACCCAGGGGAGGCAAGAAAACGAGGTTGAGAAAGAAACCAATTGAAGGGAACAAATGCCAAGCCTTACAGTAATGTATTCAACCGTACATCTGCGTCAACGGCAGCGAAGGTTAAGGACGGAGGAGAGAAGTGGGAAGGAGGAGCTGCCACAAACCAAGGGAGGGGTTTGCAAGATGTACTTGAGTATCAGATTTCAAAGTTGAAATTAGGCGCAAGCTAAAAAGGTAAATTTAGGTCAGTTTTAAAACCGGTTGTTCTACAAAACCGGTCTTCAAAGTAATATTTATAATACCGATATTAAAAATAATGAATTTTTCCACTTTTTTTAAACTAGTTCTTAATAACAACCGGTCTTGAAGTTTTAATATTTGAGGCCGGTTGTTCTTTAAAACCGGTCTACAAAATAATAAACATATTATTTTTTTAATTGCCTTTAATTCAGATAATATATTAGACTCGTTATATTTAGAATAAGTCTAGAAAATATATTACATATATTTATATTTTTTAATTATTTATATTTTAAAATCGGTTGTTTTTGGAACGGGTCTAAAAAGTATTTTTTAGACCTTATTTCAATATAACTGGTCTTAAAAGTTTATTATAATTACAAAAATGCCACTGGTCATTTTTTTAAGACCTTATCCGATATAACTTAACCAATCTAAATATGCTGGTCTAAAAGCCCTTTTCTGTATTAGTGATAAGACATATTTATCTAATCTGATTAAATTAAGGAAGTTAGTTAACATAACATATATTTATTGAAACACATTAGTCATCTTTCTTAATTCCCTCATTCCCTCTCCACCTTGATTATTGTTGAGAAAGCATCAATAGGGGTAAATTAGAAAAAGATTAATAAATATGAAAACTATGTCTTATATTTAAGATTAAGATCAACTCCTCAAATATGTCTTATATTAAGGACCAAGGAGTGTGTGTTAAGATCAATTCCTCAAATATGTCTGATATTAAGGACTGAGTGAGTGTTTGTGTATGTGTAAAGAGAGATATATGGAAGAAATATATAGAAGCGTGCATGGACATGTAGGAGTTGTGGGGGTATGGTGGGAGCTACCAAGCTTCTGTATGTCTTCAACACTTTGAAACTTCTCTTCTTTTCTTGGTCATAATAGAAATAATATTTAAATAAAAATGTATTAACATTTATACATAAACCACATATAATTCAATAAAACAAAGTTACTAAAGTATTACAAATCTAGTGTCTGGCCAAAAAGGTACAACTATAATTGAATGCCATTTTTTAAGGGAATATCATTCTTGATGTACCTATAGTTTCTTTCAATTTTTAATTTGGTGCGTGTGTATTTTTCTTCCTTACTAAATATTTTAATTTTACACCTTTAGCACTGTTAACTTCCATACCTTCGCTCCGTTGGTATTGTTAAACTTTGTACGGAAGCTAATTGTGTTAAAATAGTAAAATTAAGGGATTTAATAAGGAGAGAAAAACACATAGATATCAAATTATAGATCAAAGGAAACCAAAAGTGCGGACCTCCAACCCATGGGGCTGAACTTGAAATGGTGTACAACCTTTGAAATTATGTGCTGGAAATTATGGGAGGCTAGAAACAAATTTCTGTTTTGTCATGAAATTTTACAAGCTTATCGCCTAGTTAATGAGGTCATTTCGCTAAGTGATCATATACCACTCATGCTGTTGAGTTTCATAAGCAGTATAAAATTAGGCTAATCTGTTAGTTTTCATTCTGTCTTTTGTATTACACCATGCAAATATCCCATGTACATAATTTTCTGCTAATATATCCATCTTTCACTCCCAAAAAAAACAAGAAGAAGAAGAAGAAGTGCTGCTGGTGCACAATGATCTCCATCAGGCGGGGTTTGAAGAGAAATAAATGTATGCAACCTTCCTCTTACAAGTGGGAAAATCACTATAGACCATTCAAATTAATTTGAATGTGGATTAGATTGATTTTTTTTTTACCTTTGCTTTTTTCTTTCCAAAAATATATTTTAATATGTACATAATCTAATATAAAGGTAATCTCTTAACTCTCATATCTTTTAAAAAGAAAAAGATTTTTTTAATTAAAAACATTGTTTGAAAATATTAAATCTAGACAATTGAAATTCTATTTAAACTGTGTAGATCTCACCGAATGAACAAGTCTTGATGTTTATCATTGCCAATTTGCCATAAGCATTGAAAATGGTTCTCAAGTGGGGAGGTTGTTTTCAAGATTTAAACTCATGGCCTCTATATCACATGGCAATAATTTTACTGTTGTGGGCCAAAAAAATATAAAATCCAAACCAGCCAACCCTTCCATACCAGCCAAGGGACTTTGGGTTGTTTTTTAAGTGAAGGCAATCCGGCCATTGCTGCTGCTGCTGCTGCTTCTTCTTCTTCTTCTTCTTCTTGGCGTTTTGTGTTGATAACAAGAAGAGGGTTATCGGGAAAATAAATAAGAATTTGGGGACACTTCGGCAATGACCAAATAAAGGCAAATAGATAGAGAGCCTTTGGAGTCCTTGATGTCGACAGCCAGCCCAACTAAGAATGGTACGTCAAGGGCCGGCTCCTACCTTTTATCCCCTTCCATACAATTGGCACCATTTTTTATTTTTTAAGTAAAAGTGTCGGTGGATTAATCCAAGAAAAATAAAGTACTATCATTCTGATCTTATTTATAAGTTTTTTTTTATTAAATCTCACATATCAAGGAAATATAATTAACTCAATAATTATAAGGTAAATTTTTAACTATACCCTCATTTATGAATGGATACTTTTCAACTATTTTTTTTCTATCTATCTTCAAATTATTTCTTCATTGATACAATAAATAAGGGTAAAATTGTCACAATCTCATTTACAACATTGAAACTGAACTTATAAATAGAACTAAATTTTTTTTATCAAAAATGACTTATAAATAGAACCTATTATTTTAATTTTTTAAAAAAAATAAGAAAAATGATAATTACGGATCTTAATAAATCATTAATCCCAAATGGAGATCGCTAATTATTAAAATTTCATTAAAGGATTTAATGGTTTCATAAGACTTTTTTGGTAAAACAAGACAAAACTCCTCCCACGTACCCTTAAGTAAGTGTTGCTCGTTGGCGTAATCTTTTGTGGGTTAATGCGAGTTATCGAGTTTTTGGGATAACTGAACCGACTGTAAAAATCGGAGCTTTGCATGGGGCCCAGAAGCTGAATAATAAGATACTGGTTTGTCCAAGAGTGGAAGTAATGAGGTCTAAAGGCTGAGAACGAGCCCAAGTTCCAAGAAGCCTATTGTAGAAGCTACCTTCTCCGATCGGCGAGAAACCACCACCAGTCACCAGCTTCTCCGATCGGCTGAGAAGAAGTCGATTTGAATGGGTCTCGGAAGAGAAAACACGAAGAAGGAGGAAAGAGAAAAGGACAAATGGGGGTTGGAGAAATTATTTACACCATAATTATGGCACAACAACCTGAAAGAGTGAATAAAAAATTAGCTTCTCTAAAACAAAAATTTCAAAGAAAAAAGTGATTCTGCGTTTCTTTTCTGATGTCTGGTAATTTTTTCCCAAGTTTTCACTTGGAAAGTGCTTTTTTAGTTGTTATCCAAACACGCAACATTCTCAATAACTTACTTGTGAAACTCACATAACTCAATTAAGAATAAGGTTACTTTTTAAAAAACTCTTTGGGTCACCTGACAGTTGCCGATGCTTTTTTAGATATTCGAGCAACTGATTAATCCGGATTGAGATTGTGCAACCAGATACCTCTTCCTAAAAGTTTTTTTAATAAGGCGGGATTCAAATTCATTTCACCTACTACTTTATGATCTAGTTGATCCATTATTAAACCTAATACCCTTCAGTTCAATAGGTTACTCCTCAATTATAAATTTCAAATAATCATTTGTGAAAAATAGGCAAACCATGAGGCTGTCGAACAATAGGTAAGTCTTATATAACCCAAATATTTCCTTAATTCCAACTTTGAATTAGTGAAAACAAATACTAGTATATATATAGCTTCAGTTGTGAATTCCAACTCAATTTTAAAAAAAAAATCTAGACAAATATCAGTCTTTTAATAAAAGTTCTATAATTAGATGTCATCAACAATTGAAATTAATGGCTTAACAAGATCTTGATTATCACCCTACCAAAAAGAATTATCTCTTTTCTTTTTCCATATTTTTCTTGTATGTCATTTACTATATAAACTTGTACTGGCAGCTCGGCCCTGCCTAATCTCCTTTCAAATGCATTTATAATATATTAAGCATATTGAAATAACAAGATATTCAATACAGTTTGAATAAATCCCTTTAATTTTATATTCAAATCCTATTATTGATGATTTTGCAAAATTATGTTGTACATATTGAGATGCCACGTTCCTTAAAAAACATGAAATTACAAAGTTTTGTCCATGTTTTATTCAAATGTTAACTCAATCGAAATTACAAAGGATAATTATATACCGAATGACCTTCTAAAACCTTCAACTTTTCATATTTTTAAGCACAAAATTAAAAAAGAAATCAGGGAATAGGGCTTCATTTTGAGGAAAGAAGGGTGATGTATGAATTGATGTGTTGTGCTTTTGAGCAGAAGATGCAGAGCATGCTGTCTCTGTCTCCCACTCTTTCTTTTTCTTTTTCTGTTTTTTTTTCCCATCGTCTCTGTCTCCCACTCACTTTGTCAACTCTTCCTTTATTATAATAATTATTATTATTATTATTTTACCAAAAAACCTTCAAACTGCGATGGCCCAAATTTGAGGAAAAATATTTTTATAATCCTATTTATAAGGCACAAAAGGATGTTTATTTTAGTCATATTTATAAATTACATCATTAAATTTTTCATATGAATATACAAATTTACCTTTTATTTACTGTTATACCGACTTTGTTTTTATAGAGTACAATATATACTTCTTCTAATCCTATTTATAAACAATTTATCTCTCATTGGGTTGATCCCTTTTATAAGCAACTTTCACTTTTTGTTTGAAAATGCAAGTTTCTTTTTTCTATTTAAATACTACTTTAGTCCTATTTATAATTGTTTTTTACTAAAAAATTTGGTCCTATTTATAAGTCCATTTTCAGGATAGAAAATGCATTTTGTACTTTTTTACCCCTATTAATTACAATAAACAAAAAGAATTTATTCATATTGACTTTTAGAACTAATCATAGATTAGGGCAAAATTGAAAATTTAACCTATAGTTAATGAGTTAACTAACTCTCTTTGGTATGTAATAATTAGTTAAAAAGGACTTATATATAGAACTAGAGTGGTACTCATTATCTCTCATACTTTTTATCTATTCTCTCTCATATACTCTTTTCATAAATAGGGGCATATGTGGAAAAAACATGACATTTTTAACATATTTATTGTTTTTAATTACCACTTCTTTTTACACAATCAAGGAAAAAGTCGTTTATAAATAAGACTGGAGGGAGTATTAAACAAAGGTAAAGTTATAAAGTTGTTAGTAAATTTTGAGGTACAGTTAATGAGGTTTAATTTTTTTTTCTCGGTTTGCGTGAAACATGTGAGAAGAAGCTTATAAATAGGATATGAGAAATAGGTGAAAAAAATCACTGTTTAAAACTTTTTTTGGTCAGGAGGACTGAATTTGATTATTGACACATTCTATGTATGTAATCATGTTGAATGCCGATACTTTTTCTATATAAAAACATACAAGGTTCTGTTGGGAAAAAATACATATAGCTTCCTTCTATCCAAATAACATAGACATTTCATAGATTTTCCCAAAAATTTAAAAGTAATAAATAAAAAACTCCAATGGTTTTAGTTATTAGGAAGATTCTTTTATCATATTTATCAATCACATCATTAAATTTTTCTTAAGAATACACAATACTTCTTTGATCCTATTTATAAAACACTTTTATTGTGTTTTATATAGATTAAGAAAAACCTTAAACTTCATTAATTTTTTTATAAAATTCAACAACTTTCTAACGTATCCCTATCATGGTGACCGAATGAGAAAAACTAATGTCTCAGGTCAAGCCATGGCGAAGCCGTGTGCGTTAATATGGCCATTACGCTGAAAAAAGCGTTAATTTCATCGATGGATTGGGGTTAAGGGTTTAAATTGGATTTTTTTTTTTTGGTTGATTTTAAATTGGATTATTTGGTGACCCATATGGACGCATATCTCATATTTCTTATCTCTGGCGGTCTAAAAGTAGATCCAGCAGTTATCCTATTTAAACGATAAATTAATTTATATCTATGTAGTATTTTATATATTTAAACGATAATTTCAAAATGTATGCGGTAACTTCTCCACGTAATTTTTGGTGTGATATTATTATTAAATTATTATAACTGCCTTGAATTATTTAAAAACTTTAAATTAAGGTAGTAATATAATATAATACTACTTGAATTTCTTAACAAACTTTCTAATATCTTAAATTATTTTCTAAAATTATATATTTAACTTATCATATATCCTATGCTATTAAAATAAAATATTTTTTAAATTAGAAATACTTGCTTTTATATAATATGAAACATGTTTGGAAGCGGGAAGAGATACCATCCTTTTCCTTTTTGTCATTATCTTCTCATAATCTCATTTTAATCTCTAGATCATGGAATTGATGATTTATATTTAATATTTTATAAAATTATTATTATAATATTTTATAAGTAAAAATTTATTTATTTTTTTGTATTGCAGTTATGAATTGTATAGATTGGATTTTAAGAGTTTAAATTTACTTATTTATGCTTATAATAATAATAACAATTTTATAAAATATTGAATCTAAAACATTTAATTTTTCAATCTAACGGTGTATATAAGATTATAAGAAATAAAATAAAAAAGAGGAAATTGCAATCAAGTTCGATCTTAGAGAAAAATTTTGTAGCAAGAGATGCTGATTTCATATCTCTCTCTTCTCATAAGCCTGGCGTCTAGATGAACAAACATGTTGAGAAGCAAAGAGAGAAGGGATTTACACCGTTAATAATTATATATTTAAAAGATAACGATTATATATTTAAAAGATAACAGTGATATATTTTAAAGATACATATGATGGTAATTCATTCGAAACTGAATATCCATTATATCAAGAACTTGATATAAGTTTTTTCTAAAATAAAATCGCGATAAGCATAATAGCATATGTAAGTTTTTTTCGGAGTTTGGACACAACATGAAATAAGATTTGAAAAATAGAGACGATTAAAATTATTCCATTGTACTCAGTAAATAATAAAGGGAAAATTAGAGAGAATGACTAAAAAAAAGAAATATTTATTAATAAGTGATGACTTCCTTTTTTTAATAGATTTGATATATATTTTTGATATATTTGGGAAGTCATAGAAGTTTTTAAACTTATAAAAGAAGCAATAATAACTAGGGGGAAGTTTCTCAAACAAATAAATGAAAAAAAGCAAGGAAGTTTAAGGTTTATTGATATTATTATTATTATTATTATTATTATTATTATTATTATTATTATTATTATTATTATATTTTTTTTTATTGATAGATGCATTTCGTTGTGGAAATTGCTAAATTAGGAAGTTTTAACCAGCAAGAGATGCTACGCCCTTTTGGAAATAATGAAAAGAGGAAAGACTAAAAAAACCTAAACTACAAGTCACGATGGAAAATAAAAGAGGGAGGCGGCATCTTATAACCATCTTCATCACCGTTCACTGGGCAGAACCAGTGGGAGGCGACTTGAGGAGAGAGAAAGGCGTTGAGGTTCCATTTTTCTTCTTCTTCACGAGAGGACTTTCGAGAAGAGAAGAGATTAGAGTAGCTGATTGGATCAAAGGAGTAGCTAGAGCTTGAAGATGAGGCTTTGAATCAATGCTCTGTTTGTTTTCCTTTTCTCTTTTCCTTATGGATTTGAATTTTGAATCTATGCTACTGAATTGATTTTGTTTCTAACTGTTATATGTAGCTAGTTTGTTTTGTAACCTTGAGGAGCTATAAACTTTTAGGTTGATTAAACTTTGTTTTCCCTAATTAGTTATATTTAATGTTAATTTTGGTTACTTAATCTTGTCTATTTCTTGTCTATTTAGTGCTTGATCACCATTAAGTATGAATTTGAAAAATTTAGATTAGCCTTGGGAGAGGGATCTTAATTGACCCTTAGGATTGAGTAATGTGGGATTAGAATAGATTCTAATTTGCCAATAGGATAGGAATATATCAATTAGACCCATATAATAATATTAGAGTGAAATTGAATTATTATTGCCTCTTGGGTAAGTATGTTAGGAAGAACAATTTTAACTTGAGAGGGATATAAGTGATCAAGAGATATTTATATTTACTAATACTCTAGATTAACAAAATTGACATTGAAACTAGTTAATTAGTGAAAACAATGTTTATGAAGCTAATGAGGAATTAGTGACTATGGGTTGCTTGTTTGATAATTCTGATATATAGTTTGTTTTAATTTGATTTTAATTTTCTTTTCACTCATTTGAATTTAATTTGGTTTTATCAAATTAAAAAAGAATGTAAAATCAATGCTCAACCGGGTTTAGATACCAACCCCTTGTGGGAACAATACTTTACTCACTCTTTATTACTTGATAAGGCCCATACACTTTATAGGCTATCATTTTTCCCCTATCAATAAGGGTCTTAAAAATTGTAATTATTTTGAAGGATAAAAATTAAAAATATACTCCCTCCGATCCTAATTATAGGACATATTTACCTAACTTTGGAGAAATTAAGGATAGTAGTTAAATTAGTTAATCATATTTATTTTCCTAAAATGCCCTTATTTAAAACTTAAAATTTAAAAAAAAAGTAAAATTGAGGTGTATGTGGCATTAATGAGTTGCAAGCATTACTCACTTTGTAGAATACATAAGTGTATTCTTAGATTATTATTGTGTTTAATTATTATTGAGAAAGTATCAATAGGGGGTATTTTGGGAAGAAATTGATAAAAATTAGAACTTTATCCTATAATTAGAACCAATATCAACTCCCAAATGTTGTCTTACAATTAGGACTGGAGGGAGTAAAATTTTAATAACAAATATAACTTTGACCAAACCCCCTACATTTTTCTAAGCCATGTCAACTATTGATGTTCCCTCGTCTCTCCCTTTATATAATTTGTTCCTAGTTTATGTTTTTGGAACTTATTCGATATAATATTATTGTATTTGAAATTTATTCATCATAAATTAGCCTAGATAATAATAGAGAAGCTAAAAAAAACCGTAATTGAAAATTTATACCTAAATTTTTTATGCTTGAAAATAATTATAATTTTTAAGATCCTTATTAATAAGCATTTCTTTGCATTGATCCTTCTCCCCAATTCTCCCACTAACAAAGTTTGGGCGCCTCAGAATGTATAAAAATTGAGACAGATTTAAGAGGGCTCATTTGTAATTACCTTTAAGTTTTAATTTGACCTAAAAATTTCAAGGTAGATAGTCTCAGGGAGCTTTTTTGGATTAATATTACCTCGGAAGTGTTAAAAAATGAGTAAAGATGCTCTAACTATTAAAAATTAATGTTGCCTATTTAAAACCAAATGTTGACTGTTAATTTTTTTTTAATAGCTTGGCTTGACGTTACTCTTTTTTAAAGAGTTTGGAAAAAATTGAACCTCAACCCTATTTTCAAACATAAGCATGTAAAAAGATGCATACCAAATATTAAGGATAAAATATACTCTACTAATTTGTATTCTCATCGCTTGTTATTTTTCAACTAAAGCAAAATGCAAGCATAATACTAATTTAAGATCTAGGCTCTTCCTTGTGAATGTTGACAATTGGTACAAGACTTTCTACATAAAATAAACCATGATCAACACCACGACCTATCAAGAAAGTTTCAATCTTAAATTGTGTAGCCGATAAATTGGGAAAAATATGAAGTGCAATTATGTATCTTCGTCCAACTCCATTTCTTACCAGATGTATCCACACCCTCCTCCATCAACCAAAAATGAAATTCAGAATCATATCTTCCCATGCCAGTGTAACGAACTAAAACAAGTTTCTTGTCATTCACAGTAACTTTTAAAACAAGTGAATTCATGTCTAAAGCAGGCATTGGCATCAATATAAACGATTCCATTACCATGTCAAATGAAACTATTCCATCCCCCTCCGCACCTAACTTCCACTCATACCAAAAGATAGATCCATTACCAGAGGCATCACTCCAAAATATTTGCACACCCTCCATGTTCCCAAATTCTATCTCCCTCCAAGAGTCTGTACTCAATGAATACACTTCCACCCACTTGATCACACCATGAGGCATATAAATTTTCACTATCTTATAATCATTAAGAATAGGACTAAACCCAAATCCCAAATAGAAAATGCCATAATCGTCATCATGAATAATGCCAGGCACTTGTCTCACCTCTTGGGTGGCTGGATTCCATAAGAAAAGAGAAGTGCCCAAAGCCAATAGATGTTTAAATTGGATTATCTGGCGGCCCATGCGTGCGGTGACCTTCTCCTGATTCTTCTTTGTGTGAGTATTATTATTTATTAGGGAAAATACCATATAAAGACTTTTGAATTACCTAAATTCTAATTTGGGTCACTGAACTTAACAAATTACCCAAATTCTTGGTATGACTTTGTGCTCTGACTTATATCCAAACATTAATTAAGGATCAAATATACAATAATACTCGTAATATGTATTTCCATCGTGTTAGAAGTAGAATGTCAACGAAATCCCTTACCGACAGGAAGCACAGTCATACATGTAGGAAAAGTCATAGTGTTAGGAAAGAGTTAGGAACGGCATGTCAGATTCAGATTTAATCTTGTGAATGTAACTACGTGTATATATATCCATATGTAATATTACATGAATAAGAACTTGATAATAATCATCTTACATGGCATCAGAGCCTGGTTCTCCGTTTTGTGTCTGAGTTTCAGTTTTCCGGCAAGAACCTCCACATTTTCCAGTGACAAAGCTCCCTTGTTCCTTCAGATCCACCATCACCGGAGTACCATTGAGCAACACGCGCCGGCCATCCGTGTTCCCAGCCACCAGATCGGTCAGATCCCAAAATTTGGCAGCCGTCCGCCTGCGCGTGAGCCTCCACGCGCCGCCACCATCACTGCTGTCCAGAGACACGAGCCGTGTGTGAGCACTGTTCCGTCCACCTTTTGCGACGGCGCTTCCACCAGAGTGATCGACTGATCCTCTTCTACCTTGTCCTGAAGTTTCATGACCATCCGAGACTTTTGAATTTTCAAGCTTTCATCTCCGCATTCGATTTCAACCTTCGTGAATGGCATTTTTGTTACTAACTTCAATATTTGACGTTAGTATTTCTGTCTGCGGGTCCCTCCTTGCCTTTGATTGAGGTACTCTATATCTCTTGACTTCATATCTCTCTGCGGGTCCAGTGGGTTGAAGTTTGCTTAAGTTAATCTCGCTTGGTTTGTTGTGTATCGTACTATTCCTACTCATTTGGTGATCTTGTGATTTTTTGTGCGAATTGTTCGTGTACTACTATTCATTATGGCTGATTCTAAAAATTCTGATATGTTGCCTATATCTGCGAGGATTACTGCTTCACAATTAAATTGGACAAATTATAGTGATTGGAATAAAACTGTTAACGTTTATATTTTGGGGATTGCGATGGAAACCCATTTAACTGCGGATCCTCCTTCTGGTGATGAAACCAAACTTTTGACTTGGCAAAGAGCAGATGCTCAACTTCTGTTTCAAATTCAAAATTCTATTGAACCACAGATCCTGTCTTCTGTTAGCCATTGTAACACTGTCAAGGAAATTATGAACTATCTCGAGTTTATGTTTTCTAACAAAGGAAATATTACTCGAATTCATGAAGTCTGTAAAGGTTTTTATCGTTCCCAACAGCAAGACCGATCATTGAAAGATTTCTTCTTGGATTTCAAGAGGATGTATGAAGAAATGAAGGTTGTTATGTCTCCACAGGCAGATCTCCCAACTCGTATCAAGAACTTGGAACTGCAAGCTATCATAAGTTTCCTTGAAGCTCTCAATCCGTCTTATGAGACTATTCTTTCTCAGATTCTGTCTAGTCAAGAGCTTCCCTCTCTGGAAGATGTTTTCTCCCGGGTTCTTCGTGCTGATAGCCTGATTCAATCTACTGTTGATCCAACTATAAGTGCTCTAGCTGGGCCTGGTCCCTTTGAGAACAGGAATTATGGGTACAGACAAAACAACCATCCTCCGACAATACCTTCTGGCAGTATTATCTGCAATTATTGCAAAGAACCTGGACATATTAAGAAAAATTGTCGAAAATTGCAAAATAAATAGCAGCGTGATCAATAGCGTGGCCTTACTCATATTGCCCAGACCCCTGGTACCTCCGATTCTGGATCTTCTTCTGCAGGGGCCTTAGCCACAGGTACTCTATCCTCTAGTCTTACTACTGCTTCAACTAAGTGGGTCATTGATTCTGGTGCCACCGATCACATGACAGGTAATCATCACTTATTCTCTTCATATGCCCCCTATGCCAACCCATCAACCATATTTGTCGCCAATAGTTCTCCCGTCCATGTTACTGGCTCCGGCACTGTTCAACCTACCGCATCCCTCTCATTATCTTCTGTTCTTAACGTTCCTGATCTCACCTTTAACCTTTTATCTCCAAGTAAACTCACTCGTCATTTAAACTATTTTATCTCACTCTTCCCTGACTATTGTTTAATTCAGGATCTATTGACGAAGCAGATTATTGGTAGAGGCTATGAATCTGGTGGACATTACATCCTTGATGATCAGGTGCCACGTTCTGTTGCTTGTTCTGGTAGGTCATCTCTCTTTGAAGTTCATTGTCGTTTAGGTCATCTGTCGTTGTCCTCTCTCCGGAAATTGTACCCTCAGTTTTCTTCTGTGTCTACTTTAAATTGTGAGTCATGTCGGTTTGCCAAACACCATCGTGTTCATTTGGCACCTCACGTCAATAAACGGGCTGCGTCCCCCTTTGAGTTAGTACATTCTGATGTTTGGGGTCCTTGTTCAGTTCTGTCTCAAACTGGTTATCGTTATTTTGTCACTTTCGTTGATGATTTTTCCCGAACCACCTGGCTTTACTTAATGAAACAGTGTTCTGAATTGTTCACTCATTTTCGTCATTTCTGTGCTGAAATTCAAACCCAGTTTAATACTCCTGTGAAAATTTTATGAAGTGATAATGTAAAAGAATATTTTTCCTCACCATTCACCGATTACATGCAAAGTCATGGTATTCTTCACCAATCCTCTTGTGTTGATACCCCTGCTCAAAATGGTGTTGCTGAAAGAAAGAATCGACATCTCTTAGAAACTGCACGAGCTCTCATGTTTCATTCCTCTGCCCCTAATCGTTTTTGGGCTGATGCTGTCTCTACGGCTTGTTTTCTCATCAATCGCATGCCTTCGGCTGTTCTTGGTGGGGATATTCCATATTCTGTTCTGTTTCCCACCTCTAAGCTATTTCCTGTTAATCCTAAAATCTTTGGTTGTATTTGTTTTGTTCGTGATGTCCGTCCAAGTGTTAGCAAACTTAATCCCAAGTCCCTAAGATGTGTTTTTCTTGGCTATTCTAGAATTCAGAAAGGTTATCGGTGTTATTCTCCATATCTCCGTCGTTACCTTGTTTCCACTGATATTATGTTTCATGAGTCCTCTTCTTTCTTCAAGACTTTGTCCGTTTCTGAATCTCCTTCTGTCATGGAGAATTCAGATGACATCCTGGTTTATCCTGTCCTTCTCTCACCAGTACAGGCAGCTGTTCTGGAACCTGAAATCATCATTGATGTTGATGTTACTAATGATTCATAGTCGCCACCTCCTGCTTCACCAATTGATTCTGTTGATGTCTCCCTCGTTCCTGCCTCTGTTTCCGCCGATCCTCCTCTTGCTGTTACTGAACCACTTGTTCCTGCTTCTATTGTTGATACTTCTGATGACCAACCCATTGCACTTCGTAAAGGTACACGTTCACATTGTCCTCCCAAACGATATGCTGACTGTATCTATCCTATCTCATCTTTTGTCTCTTACCGGTCTTTATCAACTGTTTCATCTTCTCTTGTGGCCACCCTTGATTCCATTTCCATACCTACTACCCTTCACCAAGCTCTAGCTCACCCTGGTTGGCGTGCCGCCATGGAAGAAGAACTTTTGGCATTGGAAACAGCTGGTACCTGGACTCTTGTTGATCTCCCTCCTGGCAAGAAAGCCATTGGATGTAAATGGGTATTTGTTGTTAAAACTAAGGCTGATGGTTCCTTGGAACAACTGAAAGCTCGCCTTGTTGCCAAAGGATATGCCCAAACTTATGGTCTTGATTACTCCGAGACTTTCTCTCCTGTAGCCAAACTCACTTCAGTTTGTCTACTTGTCTCTTTGGCAGCAACATATCATTGGGATCTGCATCAATTAGATGTTAAAAATACTTTTTTAAATGGCGATCTTCTGGAAGTAGTTTATATTGAGCAACCACCTGGGTTCGTTGCTCAGAGGGAGAATAGGAAAGTGTGCTACCTCCGGAAGTCATTGTATGGTCTAAAGCAAAGTCCTCGAGCCTGGTTTGATAAATTCTATAATGTGGTCAAGAAGTTTGGGTTACGTCAAAGCAAGTGTGATCACTCTGTGTTCTACCAACAATCTGATACAGGCATGATTCTTCTCGTAGTATATGTTGATGATATTGTGATTACAGGAAGTAATTGTTCTAGAATCTCATAACTTAAAATCTTTCTGAACTCTCACTTCCAGACAAAAGATTTGGGATCATTAAAGTACTTCCTTGGTATTGAGGTTTTGAGAAGTAAGAAAGGTATTCTTTTGACTCAAAGAAAGTATGTTCTTGATCTCTTAAAGGAGACTGGAAAACTTGGAGCTGCACCAAGCAGCATTCCCATGATTCCAAATCCCTTTCTAGATCTTGATGCTAGTATGTTTGATGAGCTTCCTGATGATTTAAAGAAGAAGATTGATCCAGAGAAATTAAAGCCATTTCCATTTCCTGAGAGATATAGAAGACTTATTGGGAAACTAATTATCTAACAGTAACTCGTCCTGATATAACCTTCTCAGTCAGTAGGCTCAGCCAATTCATGGCATCACCAACAGTGGCACAATGGGAAGCTTTAGAACATATCTTGCATTATTTGAAAGGTTCTCCAGGTCTTGGTATTCTTTATACAGATTATGGGCACACTAAAGTCGAGTGTTTCTGTGATGCGGATCATGCAGGATCTAAGGCCACAAGACGATCCACTACTGGTTATTGTGTGTTTGTTGGTGGAAATTTGATATCTTGGAGAAGTAAGAAGCAATTAGTTGTGTCAAAATCAAGTGCAGAAGCAGAATACAGAGCCATGTCACAGTCAGTACAAGAAATTGTGTGGGTATTTCAACTCTTGAAGGAAATTGGCATTACCACGATATTGCCTGCAAAACTATGGTGTGACAATAAAGCAGCATTTCATATAGCTTCAAATTCTGTGTTCCATGAATGAACAAAACATATTGAGATTGATTGTCATTTTATTCGTGATAAGATCAAAGAAAATGTTGTATCTACAGGGCACATACGATCCGACGACCAACTGGCAGATCTTCTGACAAAAGCCTTACATGGGACACGGGTTAAATATCTTTGTAACAAGTTGGGCATGATCAATATATATGCTCCAACTTGAGGGGGAGTGTTAGAAGTAGAATGTCAACGAAATCCCTTACCAACAGGAAGCATAGTCAAACATGTAGGAAAAGTCATAGTGTTAGGAAAGAGTTAGGAACGGCATGTCGGATTCAAATTTAATCTTGTGAATGTAACTACGTGTATATATATCCATATGTAATATTACATGAATAAGAACTTGATAATAATCATCTTACACATCGCTTGTTATTTTTCACCTAAAGCTGTTGATATAGGAGACGTAAAACAATCCTGGGGTTGAGGATAGAGAGGTTTAGCGTAAAATATGAAATAAAAACCCAACTATGATCATAGTGTACAAAAAATAAAAGGAAAAACCATTTTTCAGCTACCTATGCTTTCCCAAAATACTCGCATGCACATCCTTTATGCTCCTAAATTCTATCTCCTTCCAAATTCTATCTTATAATCATTAGCAATAGGACAGTACCCAAATCCAAAAAAGAATTCGCCATTCTTGACATCAAAAATAACTTCGGCCACCTGTTTCACCTCTCTAATAGTTGGATTCCATAAGTAAAGAGAAGTGCTCAACTACGCATGGAAAACACGTCGAACACAGATCAAGCCGTTACAGGAACCAATGATCAGAGCATTGCACAAGTTACCGAGGTAAGATGTCGTCTGAATGTCAAGGGTTCGCATCCTAGAATTAACCACAAATATATTGTAAGGATCAACTCCACTCCACCGTCGGGAAAGAAAACTAGGGTTTTGAAAACTAGTGTGTGCATACAAAGAAGTTTATAAAAGAAAATGTGCATATCAAAGTATCAAGCAAAAATCAAAGAAATTCTTATTCTATCGTATATAGTTTGTGATTAAATTAGGAATTTATAAATCCTCTCCCTTTTGTAGGAGGATGGAGATAAGTTTTGGAGTTCTTATTTTTTTCCGAATTACAAATGGCAAGCATACGCTTGAAAATCAAAAGAAACGCCACCTAGGACGTAGAACTAGTGTCATCCCTGACACTTCTCTTATCAAGCATGAACCGAGTTCTGCATCTAGGATAAACCTCCAAGAAAAACCTTAACTGAGTAGCCTGCTCATGTGCAGATCTTGCTAGAATGTCAGCACATTGAATGGCCTCTCTGTATGCATGAAAAAGCTCAACTTGACAGTCCCCATATAACAGTTGACGGGTAGCCTCTATAACAGACCAAAACGGATGATCTACCCACAGTCTCTCGTCAACAGACCAATAGCTTCTATTGAATCTGAGAAGACCTGAATATTCCAAAACTTAAAATCTTGACATACCTTTAGGCCTGTTTTAATAGCAATTATCTCTGCAACTACTACAGGTACCGTCCCAATGTTCTTCATAAATCCAACTAACCAGTTTCCCACTTCATCCCGAATCAAACCACCAACGGCTGCAAGGTTATTATCCTTGACTGATGCATCCAAATCTAACCGGACATACCCAGGTGCTGGTACACTCCATGAGGATGTTGAAGACAGATTATCCACAAAGATAGAATGCTGAAATATTCCCTTCAAAGTAACCTCCATGAGATGAAAGAGAACCTGATGAATAACTTCATTCGATGTAGCTATATGATTATCAAACAACTGAGAACATCGAGTCTTCCAAATACACCAACACACATGAGAAAAAACACGCGTCCATGGCCAACATTGATAACACGATCTTCCTGGATTTCTGGTTGCATTCCACCAAAGCCACTCCTGCAAATCAGAAGAGAAAAAAAACTACATATTTGTTAGGATTTATAATTTCTTTCCATACAGATTTTGCTCTCTCACAATCCCTCGGCATATGTAACACTATTTCCTCACAATGACATCCTAGGGGACACTCGCCATTCTGTGAAAGACCTATTCTAGCTCTCAAGGAGTTTGTCATTAATCTCTCATGGGTTATTTGCCATAGGAAGAACTTTATTTTCTCTAGCAATTGCCAGCGCCAAAATCTCCACCAAACCTGCCCTGAATTGTTAACCTGAGGCCTGGTTAAGAAATTATAGGCTGCTTTGACAGAAAAGACCCCATCAGGCGAATTCCGCCATGTAATGACATCCGGCTGACATCCACTTGGGGGTGGGTTTTCATCAATTGGGTGATAACCCATAATGGTAAATGATCCCTCCACTGTTGAATATCCCAATCCCCACTAGGAGTTACAAAATTACAAACAAATGCATCTGGATTTATCATATCCACATTACCTATAACATCCTCAATTAAAGGTCTATCCAATGATAACCATCTATCCCACCAGAATCTTGTAAACTTCCCATCATTCACTTTCTTACCTAACCCTTGTAGAAACTTATCCCACACCTGCAAAATAGCTTGCCAAGTGAGAGAATTATGTTTCTTCTTAGACACCATCGGTACACAACTATCACCACAATCATATTTTGTTCTTAAACACCGAACCCACAGAGCATTAGGTTTTGTAATCAACCCCCAGCAAAGTTTCATGATGAAAACTTTATTTTGGCAAATCAAATCCTTAATTCCTAAACCACCACTCTTTTTACTATCCAGAACTTTTTGCCAAGCAATAAGATGCATTCGCCTGGCATTCACATCTTTACACCACAAGAAATTCCTACTCAACTTCTCAATTTCCCTAATTATACCTTTAGGTAAAAGAGTAGACTGCATATGATACATAGGAAGGGCTGAAATGACTGCCTTAATAAGAACTGTCCGACCTGCCATACTTAGAAACTTACCCTTCCATGATGATAATCTAATCTTTACCTTTTTAACAATGTGCCCAACACTACTACAAAAAGGGGCTTTAGTGGCGTAGGTCCTGTGGCATTTGTTTAAAGAAGCGCCAAAGCTTGTTATTTATTTATTTAAAATCAAAAATATTTGAAAGCTTTGGCGCTTACAAGCATAAACGTCATAATTGACGTTAACCTTGTATGACGTTTCTCTGAACAAGCGCCAAACAAGGCCTCCAGTTTTTTTTTTTTGAAAAAACAATAGGAAGCTTTGGCGTTTTATGTGGAAACGCCAAAGCTTCCTATATTTGAAAAATAGCTGTAGATGTAAGCCTCCACATATATATTTTTAAAAAAAATGAAGATCTGGGAAGCTTTGGCGTTTTATAATTAAACGCCAAAGCTTCCACATATATAATAAATAAAAAACGAAGGATATGAATCATATGATCATTGCAGATTTTTTTTGGATCAAGATATATGGATGGGAAGCTTTGTTTTGAAAAAAAAAATGTGGTGAAGCTTTGGCGTTTTTTAATAAAACGCCAAAGCTTCTATTAAAAACAAAAAAGTAGGGGAAGCCATTACAATAACTTAATACACGATGGAGAAGCTTTGTAAAAAAAAAAAATTGGGGAAGCTTTGGCGTTTTTAATAAAAACGCCAAAGCTTGTATTACAAAAAAAAAAATTGGGGAAGCTTTGGCGTTTTTAATCAAAATGCCAAAGCTTGTATTACAAAAAAAAAAAATAGGGAAAGCCATTACTACACGAAGGAGAAGCTTTGTAAAAAAAAAAATGGGGAAGCTTTGGCGTTTTTATACAAAACGCCAAAGCTTGTATTATAAAAAAAATGTAGGGGAAGCTTTGGCGTTTTTTAACAAAACGCCAAAGCTTCCACAATTATTAAAAAAAAACAAAGGGATCATCTTTACCGAAGGGAGAAGAATCACGTGAAAGCTTTGGCATTCATTGAAAAGTCAAGTCAAAAAAGAATCAACACATAAAATATAGTTAAACTAACCAATTACATAAACACAGTGCCAAAACTTCATATTGAAAAAATAAAAATTAAAAAACACAATAGAAGCTTTGGCGCTTCCTAAAGAAGCGCCAAAGCTTCCATTTTTTTTTTAAATTTTATTTTGAAAATGGGAAGCAATGACATTCTTTTATGAAGCGCCAAAGCTTTCCCTGTTTACAAAATTTAAAAACCCCGCCATTGACATCCCGCCATTATCACTCTCCCGCTTGTCACTTCCCATAACTTCGATCCATTACTCTCTCACTTTATTGATCTATTAGCTTTTCTTATTCGTTATCCCCGCTCCTTCCTCTCTTTGATGGCAGCAAGAGTAGAAGTAGGAGATCCCTAACTTGTAAGCATTGTTTTTTAAACATTTGATCCATGTTTTCTTTTTTTTCTTTTTGGTATAAATTTGCAATGACTTGATTTGAAGTTTCAACTTTGTCAACTTAAACTTCCTATATATTGTTATTTTTTTAATTTTTAAACTTACAAATTAATAATATTGTAATAATACAAATCATTGTAGTTAATGTTTTGTATTTTTTACCATTGTATTGTGATTTGTTTGTTTTATCAAGAAAATAAAATAATTAAAAAAATGATCATCATCGTTTTATATTGTAATTTACCTATTAGATGAAATGTATAGTCATTTACTTACTAAAAAATTATATATGATTATCAGGTATTTATTTTTACATAACACCGTAAAAAAAATATTTAAAAAAAATATTTAAAAAAAAAATAAAAGTCCAAAGGAGGCATTGCCTCCTTTGGCGCTTATGTTAAAAACGCCAAAGGAGGCATTGCCTCCTTTGGCGTTTTTGGTTAAAAACGCCAGAGGCAAATTGCCTCCTTTGGCGTTTTTAACATAAACGCCAAAGGAGGTGTACCTCCTCCTTTGGTATTTTTACAGATTGAAAAGCGCTATAAGTATTTTTAATGGCGTCAAAATAAGCGTCATTATACCGCTTTTTTGTAGTAGTGCAAACAACTCATTTGTGATCATTGAGTGAACAAGAGGGACACCGAGGTACATACCAAGATTTGGGGTCATCCCAATTCCTAATTCCTGACTTAAAGCAAGATTCCTGTTAAAATGAACATTTCTAGAAAAAAAATACCTTAGACTTATCCAGATTAATTCTATGTCAAGAGAATATGACAAAACCTTGCCATGGTTTTCCGGATCACCTCCATCTACTTCGAAGAAGCTTCTGCAAAAAGTAACAAATCATCAGCAAAAAATAAATGAGAAATGAGGGGCCCATTATGTGCTAACCTTAACGGCTTCCATAATCCTCTTGCACATTTCCTCCTTATTAAATGACCCAGTCTTTCCATACACAAAACAAATAAGTAAGGACTCAACGGGTCTCCTTGTCGTACTCCACGAGAGGGGAGAAAACTAGGTCCTTTGTCACCATTCCAAAGTACTTTCATAGAAGCTGACCTTATACACATCATTATAACTTGTAACAGATCCTCTTGAATGCCCACAAATCGTAACCTATCTTGCACAAAATCCCAGTCAAGTCTGTCATAAGCCTTTTCCATGTCTACCTTCATTGCCACATAACCTTCCTTCCAGGCTTAGTTCTCATAAAATGAATGTCCTCTTGGGCAATAATAATATTATCATAACTTGACCTATTAGGGATGAAACTGCATTGTTCAGCAACCACTAAATAGTTCATGACCCCTCAAAATCTTGACACTAATAATTTACTAATCACTTTAAAGCTCACATAACAGAAGAAAATAGGCCTCATATCCTTCAAAATAATAGGATCTTCAACTTTAGGAATTAGCACTATATTTGTTTGATTAATAGCGATGATTGTGGACGGGTCCTAGAATGCCATTCGCACCAAATCACATACCTTATCACCTACCCTATCCCATTGTGTTTGGAAAAAATGTGCTTGCAAGCCATCAGGCCCTGGTGCTTTAAACGCCCCTATGGAAAAGGCAGCATTTTTAATTTCAATATTAGTGACCTCGTCGTGTAGAGCTTCAATATGATCCTGTTGCAAACAAGGGAAATCATTGGGCCAATCGTCATCTTTAATGAGCATCACAAGTGTAAAGCTTAGCAAAGTATTCACTCGCCATCTGTTTCAATGTATCATGCTCATGTATCCATACTCCACTTTCATCTTGCAAAGATAATATTTTCTGATTCTTATGTTTGATGACAGTTGAAGCATGAAAAAATCTAGTATTTTTGTCACCCCTCTGAAGCCATTTACAACGCAATTTCTGAAACCACATGAGCTCCTCCTATAACAGTAATTGATGATATTCCCCCCATAGCCTCCTTTCAAGCCTATATAAACCGTTCCCACAATTGTTCCTCGTACTTCTTTCTGTGCCCTCCAATCTTCTCATAAGATCTTTATTTTTTTGTGAAAAGTTACCCACCTTCACCTTATTCCAATGAGTGACTAATTCCTGAAACCTGGCAACTCCTTGACCCTAGTCTGTGTCCCTCCAAGCCTCCCTTATTGATTCCTCAAAGTCATCCTCTAAAAGCCCTGCTGATTGGAACTGAAACCTGGATCTTGTTAGAGAGAATCTACGAGAATGTGCAAAGGATTGGACAATTACTTTATGATTTGATTTATACTTAAGGTCATGATAGACTATTGAATTTGGAAAATTCGAGACCCATGCTATAGTACCAAACACCCAATCAAGTTTCTCTCTTACTTCTTCTCTTTCCCAAGTAAAATTATCATGAGGATCAGAAATTTCCACCAGACCTGCGTTAGAAATACACTCATCAAAATGCTTCATTGACATAATAGAAGGAGCCGACCCCCCTCGTTTATGTGATTCCTTCCGATACGCATTGAGATCTCCTAGTACCATCCATTCATCATCTATCAATTCAGCTATAGCCCCAATCGATTGCCACAAACTTATCCTTTTTCGATAGTTAACTTCACCATAAACAAACATTGCAAAAAACTTTTGATTTAGACAGCGATTATGAATACGACAAAATAGAAATTGCTCACTAGATGTTAAGTAAACAACCTCATACTGGAAGTCATTCCACAACACCCAAATTCTACCAATAAATCCTGAAGCTTCAATTCTAATCCAGTTTGTGAACCCCAACTTTTTAACTACTCCATCTGCATGATCACCGCTGACACGAGGTTCCAACAGACACAAAATACCAATATCATTCTTCTTAACAATTTATTTAACCAATAGGTGGAAGGCTCGATTTCCAACCCCCCTACAATTCCAACTTGCTAAATTCATAAAGAAATAACATAAGAGGATATAGAGAGAAAACTATCACCTGGACTCTCCCGTCTGTGGAACAAAATCAATGTCATCGGCCTGAGTACCTTCCGGGTCCACTGCCATCTCAACCCAAATATCATTATTGCCCGCAACAGTCCTCTGCAAATCTGGCAGTTCCACATCCTCCTTTAAGAACCAAGAAGCAAGTAAAGAGCAAAGGAAATGAAGCATTACACAAGTAGAAGAAGGAAAGAACTTGTACAACTAGCCTCGGCAAGTTCACAACTTGCTTGAGCAAATAGAAAAAAAAACAAGAAAAATTTATTCTCTGTGTCACTAGCACAACAAGTGGAAAAACTGGCCAAAGCCAGTAAGGCATCTGAAGAAAAATTTGCTGTGTGTCACTGGTCACAGCAAGTGGTAAAACTCACTAAGGCCAGTAAGGAAAAGTATAGCTGCATGTTTTGATTGCTGAAGCAGCAAAAGGCTATTTAACCTAGGGAAAAGCATCAAAAACACACATTCTACACTTTAGAAATTTGAGGCACGAAAGGAGAGAGCTTGGGAAGGAGTTCCAAGCAAGTTTGGAGGCTTGGGTGGTCACTTCAAGAGTTTAAGTATTTCATTTCCAGGATAACTTTGAACCTCCATATGGATTGAGACTATGTTATTCTCTCTTTTCTAGAATCTAATGAGATATTTTGTATTGATTTTATTCTATGCTTAATGTTTCTAAATTCTCGATCAACACTTAGTTGATTTGTTGAATGAGATGATATTTGAGAGAGATTATCTTATTTAAAGAACTTGGATCAAGTCATGCTAGTCTTAAAATTCATATTTGAATAGCAAGTTGGTTAATAGAAAAGAGATTTATCTATTAACCTAGTATTGTCATTATAAGATTGGGTCTTAATGACTATTTTCATTAACTTTTTGCAAGAGAGTGAATGAGTTCTTTGAAAATAGATGTTGGTCTTGACTTGAAAAAGCGTTTTCAATACTTTTGAATCTTAGACAAACACTTGATATTTCATTAGAGCTAATTAAGAGGGAACTAATTGGTTTCATGAACTATAGAGGGGAGAAGAGTAATCTTGGAGTTAGAAATAAATTTTATCTTAATCCAATTCACTTTATTTTGAACCAAAATTGTTTCCATAAATTGAAATATTCGAAATGACTTTGCCAAATCTAATTAAGAGTATAATTGCATTAATTAGGCTAAAGTCATTATGGGAACGACATTTTGTTATACTATTTGCAACCCGTATATGCTAGACGGCAAACAGTTCGATGGAGGTGACCTGCGATGAAAGATGGAGACTCGATGATATTTGTTTGTAGGCACACTGAGATCGGATTAGGGATTTTACCAGAAGTCGCTTGAGAATGTTTGTGATGATTTCTTCGGGAAGGAATGGAGTGTCATAGTGGCCGACTGGGGAAAACAAATTTCTCAGGTAAAGCCTTGGCAACTAAACGAACCGATTTGGAATTGCAATCAAAAGGAGCCGATGTTACGAGACGGAAGCTTCGCTCGCTTATATGGCTACCGCACTAAAAAAGAACGTTTTCAGAGATAAATTGGGTATATAATACGTAAGATAAGATTTTTTTTTTTTTGGATAAAACGATAAGATGAGATTAAGATTATATCTAAAATCTATTTTTTTGAGAAAAAAATAATCAGATGATAGAAAATAAATGTTTTTTCGTTAATTTAATTTTAAATTTTTTAGATAACTTTTCTTGAAAAATGTAATGAGCCAGGTAGAGGGAGAAAATTAAATTAATCTAAAGGCAACAAAATCGAATGAGTAATTTGAATTTTTTTTAAAAAATAAAAATTTAAAGTATATTTTTAGTCATTTACCTAAGGTATATTAGTATTATTTATTGGTCCCTTAATTTTATAAAATATACTTTTGGTCTTATATTTTTAACACCGTTAATATTACTAATGAAAAATATTGACGCAGTAAACTTGAATAATGACTGTGCAGCTAACAACGCATATTTAAGTTTTAATTTTTTTTAGGAAAATACTTATGCCCTGTTTGGTATGGTGGAATTGAAGGCATGGAAATGGAATTGGAATTGAATTCCATGAGTAGTGCATGTTTGGTACAAAGAAATGCTCATGGAATTTAATTCCACATGGAAGCCAAATGGGGCCAATTCCATCAAACTCAATTCCACCCAAATAGCTAAGATTTGCAATTCCATGTCTTCAATTCCAACCTTGCCCTTTCTATGATGAGACCCAGGTTCAGGAACCCGGACTGGACCGGCCGGTCCAGCCCGGAAAACGGCGAACCGGCCGGCGAACCGGTCCGGTCCAGGTTCCAATTTTTTAAAATTTTTTTTTATATTTTTCTTTTAGAATTTCATACTATAAACCTAAAATTTTCAAAGGAGAGGGATTTTTTATTTTTCAACTATAAAGGTATTTTGGTCTTTTCATATATAAATTAGGACTCATTTCCATAACATACCAAATATTTGAAAAAAATAAAATGGTGCAAGTTTTCAGGAGGAGAAGGTTCTGGGCTTCTCTGAATGATGTTTTTTTGGAAAAAAAAAATTGAAGGACATTTTGGTTTTTTCACCTAAAAATCACATCTCATTTCCATGACATACCAAACATACTTTTACACCTCATTTCCATTTCCATATCCATATCCATTTCCATCAAGATTAATTCCATCGTACCAAACGGGCCCTTAGATCAAGTTCCTTATATGCATTTCATCAAGTTCTTCAATCACATATGACCATGTGTCATATTTTTACATTAATATCAATTAACTATAAAGCCAAATGCAAACAATAGAACACATGGTTGTATGTGATTAGAGAACTTGATGTAATGGATATAATGAACTTGATGTAAGTATAATCCATTTTTTTAATATCATATGATTAGATTATTAAACTAAAATAAACCTTCAAACTGTTGCAAATGAAATCAAGTTTTTGATATTTAGATTATTAAACTAATATTTTTTAATACATTCAAGGTTTCGATATTAACTACTTCATTAGAGTTTTAGATATTTTTCAATTTCAATTTACACATAATTTAAATTAAAGATTAATAGTATTTAATTACACAATTATCATTTAAACTTATATAGTCATCACTTGAATTTATTTTGTCAACGTTTTCCGTTAGCAACATTAACTATGATAGATAATAAGATCAAAAGTATACTTTATAAATTTAAAGAACAAAAAGTATATCTTAGGCAAATTTAAAAAACTAAAAGTATGCTTTAGCCAAAATAAAACAATAAATCATCTTATAGACTCACAAGGAAATGTGGACTTGGCTATCGTACTTTTCTTCAAAAGAAAAGGGTGGTCCTTTTCTTCATCGAGGCTGTCAGATTAAAATATCAACAATTCAGATTTAATATATTATTAAAATATTATTTTTAAAATATTATTATAAAAATAATATTTTAATAATATATTAAATCTGGATCATTAAGATATTAATCCTACGGCCCCGATAAAAAAAAGGACCATCATTTTCTTTTGAAGAAAAGGACGGGAGCCGGTCCAAGAATATATCCCATATCTAATAGGATCTTCTCACTATTCCAATAAAACTTTGAAATAATATAATTCTAATTTCATATCCATTTTCTGCATTAATATTGATCATGCGTATATTTTTAAATGGAATTTAAGATTGATAAATTAACTTAGCTAATCAACTTAATATATTTGTGAAGATATGAATGAATCAGTTTGAAAAGTTTGAATTACCATCACATTTTGCTGGCCGAAAAAAAATTTTACCATCACCTTTGTTATGTTTTCTTTTTATAATCAAAGAATCAAGATTTATTTGAAGTATGTCTTGTACCAAAAAAAAACATTGAGGTCTGTTGTAATATTTAAAATCATCAGTCACCAAAAAAAAAAAAAAGATACTGGAGAATCCTATTTAAATCAAGTTAAAATAACAAAATCTAAATTTAGGTCTATACTTTTAAAAAATTCTTAATCAAGCTAAGAGGCCTCATTAGAAATTTTGAAATAGTGTTAAAATACCAAAATGTCCCTATGTTGTTTAAAAAATTGAAAATATGCGTATGCAAATTTAGATTAACTTTACGATTTCGCAAGTCACGTTGGGCTGATCAATTCGTCTTCAATTTTAATATTCAAGATGTAGTCAATTTCAGATTTTTTATTGTATAAATAAAAAAAAATAAAAGCCATAATTGAATTGATGGAAAGTTTACAATTTCCTTGATCACTCTGCCAGACTGAAGATTCATGATGGTTAGTATAGACGCAAATCATCATATGCTATTATTATCTCAAGTATTATGCTTTCAATTTTAAACCAAACAATGAGAAGTGAATGAATGGAAACATGAATAAGAGATTATTATATGCGGTAAGTTTACTATCTAAAATATTATTGTTCCTTTGTTTCGCCGATTCTCCTTATCCTAAAAGTATAACGAGCCCCCTGCTCCAAGAGAAAAATTTAAGATGAATTAATCAACCTAAACATGATTTTTGAAATCATAAAATTAATCTTAACATCTATCAGAAAATTCCTTAAATCTTTGATTCCTTATCATGTATTATTTTATCTTAATTTTTCAATTCTTTAATTGGAAAAAAAATCCCAATTAAATTTAGTTGAAATAATCATTACATATACCTTCAATTTTCTTTTTTAATTATAGAGGGGCATTTTGATATTTTTTGACAACATTCAGAAATTCTTAATGAGGGCTCTTGGCCTGATTAAAAATTTGTTAAAAGTATTGACCTAATTTGGATTTTGATATTTCAACTGGATTTAAATGGGATTCTCCCTACTATTTAAAATCACCATTATGCTAATGCCAAAACCGAAAAATCAGATTCAAGAAGTAAGGTTAAATCCTCCTTTATTAAAACCAAATGTCCACCCTTAACTTTTTTCACACTTGGTGACTTTCATGGCAAAATTAGACTTTAACCTTAGAGCCGTTTTGGTTTAACCCCATTACATGCATGCAATGGTAATCATGATTGTATTACCAAAAGAAGAGTGTTTGGTTGCTCTTTAGCATGGTAATGATGATTACCAAAAAATTGGTAATCCTCATTCATACCTCCCCCCTATGAATCCTTATTATTACCATCCCATTGCATGGTCTAAAAAGTCCAATTTACCCTTTAGTTTCCCTTATCTTTGTTTCACTTATCTCATTTCACTTGCCACATCACATCACAACTGCCACGGCCACAACCTCTTCCTCTTCCACCACCGTCACCTCCACCCTCTGCCGCTATCACTACCTCCTCCACCGCCGTCACCTCCACCCGCGACCGTCGCAGCCACCTCCGGCCCACCGCCACCCTCACCCCTGCCTCCCCCCGCCGCAGCTGCAGCCGCCGCCACTGGCCCACCACCTCCTCCTCCTCCGCTGCCACTCTCACCCCCGCCGCCGCCACCGGCCCACCGCCCACCACCACCACCTCTTCCTCCACCGCCACCCCCCACCCCTGCCCACTGCCACCACCTCCTCCTCCATCCCTGTCGTCATCGGCTTGTAACTATTTTTTCTACAAAAATTATATTAATGGGTAAAATAGACTTTGTATAATATATTAATTTTAAATTATTGTTAAAATATTAATTCATTACACGTTGCTTAAAAATCAAATCAAACACTACCATTGTAATTAATATTGCATTGCATTACCATTGCATCACATTGCACTGCAACGCAGAGTGTAATGAGATCGAACCAAACGGGCCCTTATTTTTAAAGTTAGGCATGTCAAAACAATGCATATAAAAAATTAAGGATAAAATATACTATAATAATATGTATTTCTTTTCGCTTGTTATTTTTCACCTAAAGTTGTTGGATATAAGAGGCGTAAAACAATGCTGGAGTTGAGGACAGAGAGGATTTGCTCAAAATAAAAGGCCCCCAACTATGATCACAGTCTTCCACTGGCTACCCATAATTTTTCTAAATTTTTAATTTGGTGCTTACATTTTCTCTTTCTCAAGATTCAATCATACAACTTTACTACATTTGCACTGTTACTGTTAATTATGCAGAGGAGGCTAACAATGTTAATAGAGGGAAGAATGTATAAATACCAAATTTTTAATTTGAGAAAAAATATAGGTAGGTAGCTACAAAATACTCTAGTTTTCTTTTTTAATAAATGAAATATAAATTAACATTCTCATGATAACAACAAAGCAAAATACCTTCTAATCAATCAATGACATTTAAAAAATTGTTGGTATTATTGATACCTGTTACCTATACACCAACAACTATATCATCATATGTGAAAGAAAAAGGAAGCATTTAATATTTAAAGATCTGCGGCCCATGAATTGGTACAAGACTTTCTACATAAAATGAAATATAATCAACTCTACGGCGTTGGCAGAGGAATGAAATATCATCTTTAATAGTAGACAGAATACTGCTCTTCTTCCGACTCCATTGCTTACCACCAGATGCATCCACACCCTCCTCCATCACACAAAACTCAACTGAAGGTCCCGACCAAGTGAGACAAAATAAAACAAGTTTCTTGTCTTCCACGAAAACATTTAAAGCAAGTGAAGAATTAGTGTTTAAAGGAGACTCTAGTGGCATCCATGTAAACACTTCCTTTGCAATGTCGAATGAAACTATTCCATCCTTCTTTCCTTCCTTCGACGCATACCAAAAGATAGATCCATTAGCGGAGGCATTATCCCAAAATTTTCGCACATCCTTTATGTTCCCAAATTCTATCTCCTTCCAAGAATCTGTGTTCAATGAATACACTTGCACCCGCTTGATCACATGACTGGACTTCCAAATTTTCACTATCTTATAATCATTAGCAATAGGACAGTACCCAAATCCAAAATAGAAAATGCCATTATTGACATCCAAAATTACTCTGGGCACCGGCTTCACCTCTCTAATAGATGGATTCCATAAGAAAAGAGGACTACCCGAATAAGTCCAATACACATAAGCCCTGTAATGAACACAGATGAGGCCGTTGCAGGAACCAACGATCGAAGCATGACACAGGTTACTCATGTAAGGTGGCTGCTTAACGTCAAGGGCTTGCATCTCAGAATCAGCCACAAATAAGCTCAAAGGATTAACTCCACTCCGTTGATGGACAAGGAGACTCGGGGTTTGATTACTGGTGCGGAGGAGGTGGTCTGCGATGAAAGATGGAGACTTCACGAGATTTTTCCAATGTTTGCAGACACACTGAAATCGGATTAGGGATTTTACCGGAAGTTGCTTGAGAATGTTTGTGATGATTTCTTTGGGAAGGAAGGGAGTGTCGAGGTGCACAACCTCCTTCTTCTCCTTCTTTATGGCAACGCCATGCTTCTTCATGGTGGCCCAACTGGGGAGAACAAATTTCTCGGGTAAAGCCGATTAGGGGTTGCAATGTGCGGCAGTCGATTTTACGAAACGGAAGCTTCGCGCTCTTATATGGCCACTCAAGTGAGAAAAAACAAGAGACGATATATATATATATAATACGTAAAATATATTTAAAATCACCAATCACCAAAAAATTACCAATCTTTTGGGCAATTCTCCCAAAAAGAAATTTGAAGTCTGGTTATATATTTAAAATCACCAATCACCAAAAAAAAAAAAAGATACTCGTACTATTTTAAGTCTCCATATGCTAATGCGGAAAAAAAAATTCTATGACCATTTTTTCTCAATCTATTTTTTCAAAAATATTTCACAAATAAGAACTTTTAATACGTAAACTATGAAGTATAATATATTCTATTAAAATATAATAATTTTATAAAAAAAAATCCATAGAATTTGTTTTATCGAAAGATAGTATATATGTTTAAGTATTGCTTCTTCATCAACCAGCTCTTCCTACCCCTGCAATGATCCCTAAACAATGCTATTATCCCTTTTCCAAATGTGTTTAGCTCATTTAGTCATCACCAACTGCTTACGAATTTATTAACTTCTTCTGTTTGTCCTAATATACATATATGTAGTAGTAGACTATTTGCTGCATATTATTGTTTGGGTACAGGTCATTTTTTTCCGAAGTTTTCGCGAAAGAGCTGTGGGTATCCAGAAATTGTTATACTTTGTAAACTTCTAGATACCCACCGCTCTACAGAAAACTTCTAGGACAAAAATGACCCTTAAGCCTCATTGCTTTTGTACTTTTTGTTTGTTTGGATAAGCTGTATATATTCTTTTACTTCTGAAGAGTGTTTAGAAAATTCGTATCCTTCTACAATAGGCAAGATTAAGAACACCATAGTAACGTCCTGTGTAGCTATTCCTACTTAGATTTTCCCCACTCTTGGGGTTTTCTCATTTGATGTGGATTTATAGCAAGCTCCTGTGATCATCTTGTAGTATCTTTTCAAGAGGGTTCTCCAATGCCCAGACAGCTGCATCCACATATCCAAGCTCAAAGAGGTGGTCAAGAATTTCATCATCTGCTGGCTCAAGTGCCCAATTCAATAGCTGAAATAATTTCAAACCAAAACTTTTCATTTGCCCCATTGACTGGGTCAGCAATCAATCAAATTCTCCAAATATAACAAAACGAAAGTTCTTTTACAATTCTATTGGTCCCTTCAGCATAGCTCCTTCACATATTACAATGGATTGGACTAGTATACAGTTTCTTATATATCATTATTTATCTTTACATCATAATTAATTAATATCAGGCTATTCAGTTAAAATAGAAGTGCATGATTCTCTAGTAGTAACATGACAGGGGTATGATTTAAATAAAAACTATACAAGCGTCTGCAAAGATTATAAACCTACATGTTCTGATTAGAAAACCTAATAACAACATACAAGAAACTGCAATTAATTTTTTTTTCCCAATTACAATTCTAGTAAAGAATCAGAAAGCAGACACTCAAGAATTGCGGAAGAAGATACTCTTATAATCATTTTTCTCCTTTTCTTCTCAGAATCTCATCCAAACCCAAGAATCGCACTGATGTTTATCCATACCCAAGAATTTAAAAAAAAAAAAAAAAAATCTGCACAATTACCTGTCGAGGACCCGCCCTGTTTTCAGGATTGCAGTCTGGACTGATCCCTATTCCTTGCAGTCCCATTCGGCTAGCTGGGAAAGCACAAACACGAACCTACAGAAGCAAAAAGAACTTGATTGAGGTAGAAATTTGACAAAAGATATGGCAGATCATAACTATCTTCAATCATTTTTAGGATGAATAATGAAAAATACTGATGCTAATAATAAACTGGAACAAAGTGAGAATCACAACAGGCTGCGAATAAACTTGCCTGATGAAACTTCGCATCATAAAGTATTTTAGAATTGTTCCAGTGCGTAGTCATATTAATTTTATAATGCTCCTCAATGCACTTAATTTCAGGTTAAAAGTAAATACTCATTCGGTTGAATCTAATTTCAGGTTAAAAATGAATAAACATTCAGGTGAATCTAAAGAGTTCAACTAGTACATTAAGTCATTGATATACCGTTTGTGCAGCAGATGTTGGTGGCATAAACAATGTCAGACCTCCATCAATGCATAGACGGTTTCTAAAAAGTGTTGCTGGCCTTGGTGCAAGATATCTGAAGAGCGACATAAAACTTTAGTTATGATGATGGATGGGCCGCGCACAAATTCAAGTGAAATAGTATACTAACAAATCACCCTGGAATATAGGAAGAAGTAAAAACCGCATTGATAAGATCTTCCTTGGAATCAAACTGATCTACCAATAAACCCCTGGGTCTCCAAAAAAGCTGGGTCACAGCAACTGCAATAGAAGAAGCAATGAAATGAGAAAGAGTAAAACTTAATACTACCTCCGGTTCCAAATATAAGAGCTAGTTGGGGGTAGGCTTTAGTCCTAAACATAAGAACTCAATTCACTTTGTCCCTCATATTTATCATTTTTTTTTCTAAACTATTCCTATTAATTCACATCATCACATGTAATGGGAGTTTGCATCAAGGGGGTGGTATCAATGCAAATGATTTTAAGAGGACATTTTTGGAAACCACAAATAACCAATTTAACAAATTTCCTTAATTCACTTACATTAGTAAAGTAGATCTTATATTAAGGACCAAAGGTAGAATAATCCTAGAGGGGAAGCCATCATTTGTATGTTCATTAAACAAATTAAGCTCTCAGCATCACTTATTTCATTACAAATTCTTCTGTTTTAAAGAAAATTGGAACCTCCAAAATAACCAGTCTTACCTCTAATTCTCCCATTAGCTCTGATATGAACGTCATCAGGCAAAAAATTTTCAAGAACTTTGCAGAGAACAGCCTGTGCAGAACAAAATTTGAACCAGAAGTGAAATTTGAGCTTACAGAAAAGGATATCACTCCCAAGCACACAAACTACAATTGATATCAATCTCAAAGTCACTTCCCTTTATGGGACATTAACTTTATTCAATTTTCACCACACTAAGATTCAAAGCTCACAGAACCATTCTTTCGTTTATACACACATTATTATATGAACATATTGGAGCGCCTCTTTTTGTTTTTCCATCCGGAAAGAATTTATGATTAATCATAAGTCATGTAAACAGTGGCAATAGTGAAATTGCGGATCAGAAAATTGCAGCAATCAACATCACTGCAGAATCTTATTTTTTGCAAGGTGAACAGAAGAATGGAACAGGGTCACTACAGAATTTCTGCTTCAACCAAAGAAAGAAAGGACATGTTAAAAATAAGGGGTGGTCAAATTGGTGTTGGTGTTTTTTTTTTTTTGTGTTTGGGGGGGGGGGGAACTTTCACAAGGCAATAACATAATATTCTCAAGCCCCACTTAGGAGCAAATTTCGTAGAGAAAACATATATTTTGTTACTGGAGTTTTACCTTCCTAAGGTTTAGTCCCAGAAAATTTGGAGCTTTAGAGACTAATGAATACCAAGGCAAAAAAATTAAATTAGTCATAATCGTGCAAATGAATTCAAAATTCAAATAACTGACACATAAATCCTCTAGGGACCAAAACATACATTTCTACATTTTCTAATATGTCATCTATAAAGAAATTCTCACAGACAACAAAGAATAGGGTTTCCCCATTGATGAATATGCTCCACAACATAATTGTGAGTTGGCTTTGGTAACTTATAGAATCGACTAGATAAAATTCTTTTGCATTAAAAGCATACCCCCAGCCGAAATGCTGTTCCCCGGCTCCGACAATCTTCAGCCAATATTTTGGTGACTTCCATGGCCTCTTCCATACTAGCTCCAGAGGCAATAACAGCACAGACTATAGCTCCGGCAGAGGAACCAGCCAATGGCGTGGTTTCCTGCTTCAACAAATAAACCGAATAAGTCTTAATTTCAAAGGGGCATAATAAACAAACTTGCAGATTAAGCATGGAATAACACAAATAATGCAAAAGTATCGAGCATGACCACTGCTACTACTAGCAAACAATGTACATCACTTTTCAATGTAGCGTAGAAAACAAATTAAAATAATTCCAAAACGGGATTATCAAGCTCCAAAATTATTCATAATAACTACTTATATTCGTATGAGCATAGATGAACTTTTAGACCTTGTCGCAAACTTCTAATTGGAAATGGAAACCCCGGAATCACAAATACTCAATCAAGAAAATATCCATGAGCAAAAATTAATTGACAAAAGCACAGTAACGTTCGAACTAGCGTCCTAAACTTTCGAAATTAATAGTCTACCTTAATGTAGCCCTTCTCAATGAGAAATTTAGCCACTCCAAGATGATAAGGAAACAAAAGCCCAGCCGCCGAGAAGCTAAACCCAGGGCTAGTGATTACGCGCCTTTCCTGCTCAGCCTCAACGTCCTTAACCCTCTGCTCCCACACGACCACAGGCTCAACTTCATCCTCAGTCAACGCTCCAATGCGCTCCTCGTCATACGCCCCTTTCTTGGTCACAAAGCTGAAATCGGCAACAACAGTGTTGCTACTCCGGCCATTAATCAGTCGCGAAGCAATTCTCAAGAAAATCTCGCCGGTGGCTACGGCCCATGATTTTTCCTCAGAAGAAGATGGCGGAGGAGTGGCGGAGCATTGGAGCTTACGATGCGGCAAAGAATTGACGGTGGAGCTGAGCGTTGGGGTGCGAGGGAGAAGAAGGAGATGGGAATTAGAATTAGAGTTAGGGTTAGGGAGAGGGGAGGGAGAGGGTAGGGAGGAGAAAGGAGAGAAGGAAGAAGCCATGAAGGAAGGAGTAGAGAGGGCTTCTTCGCTGGGATGTGTCTGTGAGAAGAAGAAGCATGGTTGAAGGTTTATGAGATCGATGAGGAAAATATGAATGAAAATGTTTGTTGTTTTGGGACCAGAGAGCAGTTTGGGAGCTCAACGACGCGTAAACTAATTAACTAACTTTCACTCCCAGTCACATGCTGGTTCATGCCCTGCTGGCGCAGGAAGAAGCAGATACATAGTCAGATACTCCCCCTTTTTTTTTTACATTTTCAAGTATTTTATCTCCCTCTAAACCAATGTTGTTGAACCCGGCTGGTCCTGTCTGGAAATCGGCGTACCGGTCAGTACACCGGTCTAGTCCCCGGTCCGGGTTCCTATTTAAAAAAAAATTAATTTTCTTTACAATTTCATATTTATAAGTCTAAAATCTTCAATTTCTCACCGGTTTAGCTTCGGTTTGGCCCCAATCTGACCCACTAACCCTTAACCCAGTACCCCAACCAATTCAATACCCAATCCGAATTTTAATACCTTGCTCTAAACTAAAAAATATAAGGTTAATATAGTCATTAATTTTTTAAGATTTTAAGCACTTGAATTTATTTATTTATATTTATAATAATAATTTTATAAAATATTAAATCTCAACTATTTATCTATTTTTTTTATCTATGCATGATATGAGATTTTGATTTAAAAAAAATACAGAGAGTGAGAGCAATGTTGTGAAAACTGGACCGGACCAGACGGTCGGACCAGTTAGACCTTTGCCCGGGAGGATTTTCGGCTCATTCAGCATGGTTCAACCGTTTCACCATTTAGACTGTTTCAGGCCGCTTCAGACTGGCTATTGGTCCAAGAATTGAGGTGGTTGAACCGGAAACCGTTTATTAGTATTATTAATATGTTATTATGTTATTTTTAATGATTTCAATGTATTGGAACTTGAGATTTAAGAAAAATAATACATATAAGCTTTTATATGTGCTTATTTTTAAGTAATCTTAAAATTTCATATTTATTTTTTATTTTTATATAATTATATATATATATAATATTATTTTTATTTAATTATTATGTTATCAATCCGACCATACAACCCATGACCCGGTAACCTCTCCGGTTCGATGTCCGGTCCGACTTCTAAAACATTAAGTGAGAGGATATGCTCATCATCTAATTAATCGACTTAACACGTGATACTCATCTCCTAAATGAACGGAGCATATAGTTAACTAAATTGTGACTTATTTTAGTTTTTTTCTCACCCATATTCTATTTAGGATGGTTTTTTTCAACTGTAATTAGAACATTAGCAGCAAGTATAATACTTCATCCCATCTAAAATATAAGAGTTAAAACATTAATTTAGTTCGTTGTTTATAAAAATGTGTTAAGTTTGTAAAGTACTATTTTAATCATTTGTATTGAAAATCATTCCCATAATACCAAAAAATTAAAAAATAAAAAACTCTTAATATGTGCCATCGATATAAAAAAAATTTAGGGAAAAAAGTTAGAAATTTGAGAGATGAAATGAATTACTCCCTCCGGTCCTAAATATAGGACAAAATTTGTAGTACAAATTGCACTATAAACTTTGTCCTATATTTAGGACCGGAGGTAGTAAAATTTTATATTTATTTTTTTACTACATATGAACAAAATTTAAGTAATATAGCCATTCAACTGAACTTCTTGATTAATAATCTATCTAAGAAATTTAATTGTCAATAGAGTATAATGGTGTCGTCCAATTTATATAACAGACTTCACCTAGTAAGATAAGACTTGTTAAACAAAATTTAAGCAACCCCATGAGGGGTGTCACGTGCTAGCATACCCGCAAGTATTAAAAATAAAAATACTGTACAACGAACTGGTAGAGTCAGGACATCAAAGAGGGACTCTGTAGGAAGGATCCACCATTTTCAGAATGAACAAGTTGCCTCTGTTACCTCTTGTTATTCTGTTGGGTAAATAATACAGAGAAGAAAGACATTCAGATTGAAAAATAGGCAAAGACAGTTCAGAAGATATAGCCTCTCAAGTAACAGAAGGACTTACCTCAAGTCTTCATCCAAATAAGTAATTTCTATCTGACCCCGACCACTTCCCGGAGATTTAATAGGGATCTGAGATGATAGGATTCATAAAATCGTTTACCACAAAAAATATATAACTTGCACACACACATATATACACAAAAAGACAAATAAATAAGCATGTTGGACATGTACTCTAGTCAATAGTATGGTTTTGTAATACAAAGGAAAAACAGAAATCCCTCTACACTATGGTCATTGGCTAAACTTTGATGTAACTCAGTATTCATATGCATTAAGATGACCATAAGTTCAATCCAAGATCTTGCCTTAAAATATCTTTTCACGTTCTCTAATTTTCCCCCTATTAAATTATCACTCTTTAGGCCAAGTGTAAGAAAATAGTGTTAAGTGTACCAATGCATGTGTCTAGGAGTCCTGGATGCAATTCACCATGAATAAGAAAATTGTGCTTAATTCAGTAAAAGAGAAGTTTGGGAGGTTGTTATGGTGTTCTAGCTATAACATGGGCATATTCTGAGTATGTGACCAATAAACCAAGTATGAGAAGTGACTACCAGGCTAGCAATTTTGAAGAAGTCAAACTTCACAGCCACCCTTCTTGAGTTTAGAGGCACTAAATTGGCAGTAGCCTGCAGCAATAGTGAGACATTTGTAGGCTCCCAATTCCAAATCATACTAAATTTCTTAAGCAATTAAAAGCATTTGAAAATCATGGAAGAAGAAATTAGTGAGTAATTACACATATTTTCCAGAGTTACATTAGAACTCCAAGTTTTTCTTTCAACAAAACCCATCCAAGCTTCCCTTGGCTCTAGTCAAGTCTCTTCCTATTTTTAAAAATTAAACCTCCCTGAAAACAACAAGTAAATTACAATGCCTGCCTTGAAAATAGGAAGGAAACTAATATCATTTCATCAAAACTCAAAAGATGTCTACGAAATTTATTCCTTGTTTCTAGGATGATTCATGCAAGTTTTGATAACAAAACGTAGTATGCATAGTTGTAGTAAAACTCAAATGAGATCTATTAAACTTAATTTTTTTAGGGGAGGTATGTAGGTTTAGAAAAATAAGATATGCAGATGCTCCTCCGGTCCTTTATATAAGACATAGTTGACTTTTTTTGGAGAAATTAAGAAAACTAAATAAGTTAGTTAATCATAGCATATGTCATATATCATCTAATTATATATCAGTTCATGAGTCAGACAAAGTAATTTGGTATAAAAAAGATAAATATCAATACTTTAAAGTAATTTATTTAACTTCTTTAATCTTTCCAAAAAAAGTCAACTATGTATTATATTAAGGACCGAAGAAGTATAATTTACTCAAAACTAGTAGTAAACTGTAAACCTAAATATAGAGTCCCCCTACAATTCATACAAATTGGCGTAGGGTACTTGTATTTAGTTCACACCAATTTTTTTAGTACCTGGTTGTAGAATGGCCAAGTTTCCAAATTTTGAGCCCTCAAAGTATCCAGATCAATGGCCTGATAGATCTTTCCATTTGGTCGCAAGAATTTTGGTCTCTACCATGGCCACAATCAATCCTCACTTTAATTAGGAAGACGAATAAAATTAAGAAAGCAACAACTTACTCGTATCTTAGAAACAAAAAAAAACAAAACAAAACAAATACATGTAACTTATCGACAAACAAAGAGCGACTCACAAATGGTGACTATGCAAGATAACCCAACGACAATTTACCCTATGCAGTATGCATAGACTAGTATGAATCAGTCTAATATCCGAGCTAGCAAATTTTTTCACAGATTTTCTGACAAGTCATCTAAACAGAGTCAAGTTTCAACCCTTAATAACATACAAAGAAAATAACAGAAAGTGCAAAATGGGCACGGAAACTGAATTGGTATATTTTTGCCTTGCCCCTTTAATGATATGTTTATTCCATATTGCGTAACTGTCGGGATTTAAGGTGGTTCTCAAGCCTTCAAGCACTCCTATCCTATCCACCAAACTAAATAGCCTTTTTGGATGAGCTCTTCTCCTATATTAATCTCTATCTCTAGGAGTTCAAGGAAACATGAAAGCCACCGATTGATTGTCGTGGGACATATTAGAAATAAAAAATTATACTTAAGAGCTCAAATTAAAAGATCTTAAATTCTGTAATTACCCCCAAATACCCAAAATTATTGAGCTTTAGGAGACTTGCACCAGAATATTTTAACAAGTCACTATAGTTTTAAATAGCTTAGCTAGTAAGTTTCCTAAAATTGTCGCAACTTTCCCAAACTACAGTGATATCAAGTTGGCCTTTCAAAATAATTAATTCGATCTTCTAATCTAAAATTTAAAATGGTTCCCCTTTTCTGAATAAATTTCAGATGGCTTCCCTAACACAATTTAGTTTCAGAGAAATGAAGATGACATCACGTCAACCAAACAAAGAAGCTCAAAACAACAGTCAGCATGGGCAGGACGCATTAACTAACCAAGTTTTACCCATTGTAATACAATCACAAACCTGTGTTTGCAGAATGGACTGAGATGTTGTGTACAGAAGCTCCCATTTCCCATTCAGCAAATCGGACTTGAGAGGCTCCTTTACAGAGTTCAGGGCCTCAAGTTTACGAGCGATCTAGAAAAAGCCCCAATCATTATTAATAAGACCAAAAAAAGAAAAAGCGGGAGCAAAAATTCTAGAGGTTTTCAGAATTATGCATGAGTTTCACCAGGTCCACACGTTCTTGATCCTCAGGGGTAGCTTCGGCGCCTCGATCAAGAGGTGCTATCGTCTCGTAAAGCTCCTGCTTGAGGCTTTGAACATCTCTGCTTCTACTGCGAAACCCAGGAAAAAAAGAAACCCTATTGCTCCATTTCGAAGAATCGACGAAGGGAATTATGGTGAGAGGCGTAGGGAATTTTGGGGGAAGGGAAGAGAAAAGAGGGTTTGGGTGAGAAGCAGAGAAGGAAGGATGAGAATCAATGCCACATTTGATAAACGAAGGAAGTACAGTAGAGGAAGCCAAGAGTGTAGCCATTGAAAACGATTCAGCTGGCCGCTTGTCAGGCTTATATCGTGAAAGTTCTGGGATTCTAGTGATCTAGCGCGCGCCCTGCCATTGATCCAATAAAATGAGGATTTGGATTTTTTTCCCTCACAAGTCACAACTGTCATGGAGGTTGCATTAATAATTCGGGGTATTATTCCTGAAATCCATCAGCTAACGTGTGACTGTGTGAGAAATTTTCATTTTTGTTACAACGTGCGGAATTCTTTTTTTTTTTTTTTGCCATCTTTTTTGATTTAATACAATTCATTTCACTCACGCACATCAGCATGTCAACATAAGCTGTGTTTGGAAACACTTATTTTTGGACAATAAGTCCTTATTACGTAAACCGAGATAAAACTCTTCTCACATACTTACCTCGTATACCGTGAATCACGATTTATAAACACTTATTATCCAAAAATAAGCTATTCCAAATGAGTACATAATCATTCAAGAATGACGAGTGATATTACCAAGACAACTTGCCATCGAGAGCTAACACTAGAATTAAGGATGTTATCAGGGGACCAGCACATGTATAGTTCTAAAGGTACTTCTTCTTGTCCTAAATATAAAATAGAGTTTTTTTAAAAAAAAAATATTAAGAAAACTAAATAAGTTACTTAATTATATAATATGTTATGTATCCTTAAATTATATATTAGTTTATTAGTCAAACTAATTAAGTTGAAGAAAAAAATAAAAATATAAACACACTAAAATAATTTAATTAACTTCTTTAATCTCTCCAAAAAAAATCAATTTTATTTTATATTTAAGATGAAAGAGAGAATTTTTTAGACTGACACAATTTTTTATTCGAAAAGATCAGGCCCTAATGGCTTAAAGTTACGGCATGAATGAAACCTTCAATAAATCATCAAATTATTTGTCCAAAAAATAAATCATCAAATCAAACTCATCTAAACTTTATGGTTCAAAAAAATAAAAAACTCAACCAAACTTTTGTTAACCGAAACTAGGTGCATTGCTTGAGATTTGAATAGAAAGAAATTGCATTGTTCTTGTTCAACAAATATAATTGCCCAATATTTATGTATACACCAGGTGTTTATAAGTAATATTAATTGAAGGGTCCTGATACCCTTTGGAATTGAAACGAATGGGTGTGGGGAAGAAGTGCTCATGGCCCATGATGGCTTGCAATGCTTCTATTGAAATTGCCATGGGCATCAGGGTACAATTCTTTGAAACAACTCTATGGACTTCTCAGGAACAGTATAGCATGAAGACAATTGAACTAAAGCAAGTGTTCAAACGAGATGAGACGAAGCTACCAAGATTTTGGAGTCAATCTCAATAGAACTTGCAAATAGGATTCTTCTTACAGGAACTAACTCTACTTTATTGCAAAGAAAAGAAAAGGGGCTTTAAGGAAAATCCAATCAAGCAATGAAACAGGATCAATATAAGAAATGGCTAAAACAAAAGAAGAATCCTCCTCAAACTTGGTTGACGTGGTGAAATTATCAAGGGCCACAAGTCGCCCCTCTTAGAGTTCTGTGGCGGAGCCAGAAATAGCCGGAGGACAAATCTAGTATATTCTACCAAAAAAAATGGCCAAATTAGAGCAGTGTCTACATTTTACATCAGGAGAATTAAGCTGACCCTGCAGCAACCTTCTTCCGAACAATTCTTTTCCTCCGCGCCTTAGGTGCTGAAGATTCTGAGCTAGCAGCGGAGTCTGGACTGCCCTGTTTGATACCCAGCAGCCCAAGCCCAGATACAACTGCATTCTTTGATATGAACCATTTTGAAGACGACTTTTCTTCATTCTCAGAAGACCTCGTGTAAACTTTCAACAGGTCGTCTGAATTAGCCAGGGGATCTACCTCAACTCCGAGCCAGGCCCGCCGGGAGGTCTCTCCTAATTGAACATTCAATGCCCTGCACAAAATCCACAATAAACGCTCAAGCAATAGAACAGCTAAATAATATCCCACCACACCAGCAACTACTAGAGTCACATGAAACATCTGCTAATAATGTCAGACATGTGCGGCTCCATATAATGAAGCCAATTATTGAAAAAGCACTGGTGAAAAGCCAGATACAAGAAAAGGAAGCAAAGAATGCAGCTCAATAACTAAAAATGCTGCTGATTTAGCAGGAGAGACAGACCTCAAGACTGTGCTGAAGAACAATGAAACTCCAATAACATCAAAATGGTTAATCATTGCTCTATCAAATCCACATAATAGCTGGTATCTCAGGTTAGCATAAATTCCAAGGAAAGCACCATAACCAAGCGCATTACTGCTCACACTGGGAACTGTCACAGATAGCCTGCAGAGAATTCCCAGGTCAAGAGAAATATAATAAAATTAGCATTTAGCATCTGTAGCTCCACTAATTGGGTGCAGAATTCTACATTTCAGCCCTTGAATGAACCAAATTTGAATATAATGGAACACAAGGTGGGTTTCTTCCCTGCCTACCTTCCCTCCTTTTTACTAGCCAAAGTGTTTGACAATGCACCTTGTACCGCACCAGCAGTCAATCCAACCATGCACAACTCTGCAGCCTTGTATAAGAAGCATTGGATTCTTTTTTGCAAGTCAAATTCTCTAAGTGGATAGCTCTTTTCAAATATGTTGTTTGGAAGCTTCTGCAAGGTATTTTGTAAATCAAACCGAAATGTGTTTCCATATGATCGACAAGGAGCAAGTGACCAAACAACCACAGCATTGCATGCTGCAACAGTGAGCACATTGATAAGTGCAAGATCCCATTCCTGCTTTATCCTGAAGTCAGATTGAAGTTAGCAATTATTAATTTAAATTCATTCAATGAGAACATCAAACAAATCTTCAAATAGTATTAAAATAGACAACACACCTATCCTTCCGATTTTTAAACTCCCACCACACTGAGCAGCCTATTGTAGCAGCCTCTTCTAATAAAAGCCTATACAGAAATGCAGGATCTGCAAGCAACCTGTGCAATATAACATTCGTACATATATATTAAACTATACACTTCCAATAAAAGTTAAACCGATGAGTGAAAGAGATTCGCTTTGATTAGTAAATTTTTCACACAATCAAGAGATCAGCTGAATTACCAAGTCTTATCAGACATGAGAGGACATCTATACCATGTTCTCTAAAGTTTAAGAAGACTGACTTCAGATATTGATGTCCAACAACAACTTCACATTCATAAAGGACAGATATATGTTGAAACAGGATAGCCCACTGTTGTACTATCAGGAAAAAATAAAACAAAACGATGATAGATTTATATCCCTCTGTCGATTAGTACCCATGCTGAACTAGGATACACCTTCTGTCAGGATTATTAGGGGAACATGCATGAGTCCTTCCTTCCTTGTTCCATGTTATGGTTATGTGAGTGACACATGCAACAACAACCATTGATACAAGTTCAAAAGATTCACTACATTGTCAGAAACCAGAACATTGATAAAAAACAGGAATAATTCAAGATCCTCTATGTGTATTCGTAAGTATTGCTAGCAAAGGCAAGAACAGAACTTAATGGATCTGAATCAAACTTAATATATACATATACATACACACACATATATAAGAGTACCTGGGATAATTATAGCGCTTTGGCGTGATGGAAAATTAGGAATTCATTAGATTTTCTATTTAGGATAAAATAAAACCAAGCACCAAACAGCCATCAACTTTAGACCCCATAACTTAAAATAAAGGTTAAAAAAATGGTCATGGGCACTTGACCCCTTCAAATATTGGCATTGTCATGAACAATTTCTGATTAACATTTTTTTCTGAAATGCAACAGATCGTGTAGCGGTTATTCAAGGTAATACATACATGTTTCATCCCTCACAAACAACTAAGCTCCAGAGAAAGTCAAAATAAGACTGGCTCCTTTTCTCTGGTTTTTTCTTTATCGTTCTTGTGCAAAATCCTCAAACTTCCCCATACCCTCCTCCCTCTTCCTACATATGAACCCCATATGCAGATGTTTTTCCTTTCTTAATCCTGAAATTAACACTTAGCATAACAGTTGTGAAATGCTGAGAGGACCATAACAAAAATTTAGCCCTCAATCCTTGCAAAGTTCTCGTTCCAATTTATATATTTCCAAATGCCTCACTGAACCCTCTGACTTAAAGCATTTTCATCAACTCTCTCTCTAAACATTCACTTTCCATGCTAAAGTGAACCTGATTTGGCAGGAACGAACCCAGAAACTGAGTAAAATCAATTGTCAGCTAACAGGGAACATTTTATTTGTAAAGTCATCTCATAACTTTCAAGAGAATCATTCAGTGACGTTACTATTTCCTCAATACTAATAATAATTGTAGATAGAACAACTACTTTGAAATGACCATGTCCTTCATCACTTTCCCCCTTTCGATCCTTATATTTTGATATCTGTTCCATATGGCAAGAGGGACATTATATGTCTGTGACTTTAAATGATTCAGCAAGACACCACAGCAAACTTCATCACTGATCAATCACAAATGAAACTCAAACATAGGATGCAGAAGCACTTACAATAGAACTAGCAGCTGAATAAAGTAAGGAAATAATAAAGAAAGCATATCAAAAGAGCCACAGCCAGTCAGCCAGGACTAAATCACCCATCCACTCAGGGACTTGCATGTGTTGAATCAGCAAAATAATTTTGCTACATGTTACTATTACATTGAAAAATGCATCTGAGGGTGGCCGCACAAATTAGAAGTTCAACTCCCTGGCTCATGCTATGGCTTAAGTCAATTGCAAGTTGTGATTGGTGTAATTAAAGATCTTCAACTTAGCAATTATGGCTCAAAGGCAAGGTAACAAGAGACCTCAAGGTCTCCTGCTGGTTGAGGCAAGAGAACTTGATCCAAATGCTCATTTGGCAATGGGTTTGGTGCCTTTCAAAAGGACAACAGGTGCTAGGCTTAGGTGCCTTGCATAATTTCATATTTTTACCATCTCAATTCCCTTGCTTCGCTCAGGCAAGAATTTCTCTGGCACATCCTGCCTCAAGGTGCTAACATAGTCTATCACCTTTTGAATTCTAAGAGTGTGAATACATGCACAAGTGAGCGCATACATGTGCAAATGCATAACTATGTGCAACTTAATTTAATGTCAGCTCATTTAAAATAAACCAACCTGCCAATAAAAGCCCTTGACATTCCTTGTGGTAGTCCTCGGGAAATGAACCTACTGACTGTTGGCCTTGCGTTGATTGCTAGGACCTTTACCATCTGAGCCGAGCTAACCAAACCCTGGAAATATAATGTCAGTCAGTAAAGGGACATATGGTTCACAGCCTAAAGGTTGCCTACAGCCCTGAAAATTACTCTACCATTTCGTAAGCTTGACGTAATCCAGCAGGCAAATCCATCATTGTTTTTTGCCACTCATTTAACACCGCATCCACAAATTTACGGTCAAATAACTGTGACAAGAACACAGAGAGCTTCATTTGTCTATGAAATTGTGAAAGAAAGTAAAACTTGGCATATATTGTCCAAAAAGATTATTCTAAAATTGCATTAATGAGGTTTCTAACCTCTTCAAAAACTATACGTCTTCTAAACAAGCCACCCTCATCTCCATCATCACCATCGTCAAAGTCATCAAAGTAATCATCATCATCATCACCACCATCATCACCTCCATCACCACCACCATGATTGATTTTCTTTCCAATATCTCCCCCTCCTCCCCCAACATCAAGCTGCAAAGTTTAAATCACAGTCAAACAAGAGGGAGGCTACATTGTAAACAACAGTGGATTTATAATTGATTAAGCTTAATGTTTATGTCAAAAACGTCATAAATTATGAGCAAGCTGTAGGCCAAGCTTAAACATGTTATTCAATCAAAGTAATCAATTCACAAGTGGAAGCAAATTCAAAGAATTAAAAAGATATATATTACGCATCACAAGTGCTGCAGTTGGCCTATTTTTTAAGTACTCTATCCTACAAACAACCTCATATATCATTCATTCTAATGTAAAGGGTCAATGACTCAGCACGATTGCCTTATAAACTAGTCCAAATAGTTGAGGGGGGGAGAGCTAACAACCAGACTTTCTAAAAAACGCATTGCTCCAACTGATGATTACGAACATACATTTAAAAAAGAAAAAATCTTAAGAAAAAGATTAACTAGAACAATCGTACCTATTCAACATTTAGAAGATAAACAGAACTTGTCTGTAAACTGGATATTTAAGTATTGCATCCATAGAAGGCAAGAAACCTTAACTTATTTACCCTTCATTATCAGCAGTGATAAAATGTAACAAGAGACGCTAATTAGCAGTTAGACGAAAAGTATTACTTCATTACAGTATCCATTTTCTATTTGTATCTACCATGTTCACCATCACTACTCCTCATGAAACCAAAGAATACGCAGGTGTATGCTCTACAGAATATTGCATAAGCTATAATGACATTTGCAAAGGACAGAAACAGCTAATAGATCACAAAGTATCAACCCGTAGTCTTCAATCAACGTTTGGACACTGACCTGAGGGCTAGACTTGGTTTGCTTCTGCGTCAAATCAAGTTTGGATTTCTCTAATGTCACCGTACCAAGTGAACTGTATTTTCCCTTCATAACGGGACCCATATTCATTGAAGAGGATGAAGCAAGCGAAGAATCGGAAGTACCGGGAGCATCCGGTAAGCTGAAGCACCGTTCCAATAAAGCCGCAGAACCATTATCCACCTCTGAGGTAGCCGAGGCTTTGACCCCCAAAAACCTTCGCCTGCAATTGAAGCTGGCCTGCTTTGCAACCGGCTGGAGTGAACCGTGTTTCGAAATTGGCAACGAGGTATTCGGCGGCAGAGCCTTGACGGCGGCGCGAGAGTTCATAGGCATGATTTGAGCCGTTTGGAACACCGCGAGTGACATTTGGGAAAACTTTTCCGTTTGGATTGGAAGAAAATTGGGGAAGGATTTCCTCAGATAATTGTCATCGGCGAAAAGGTATCGATGGAAGCGAGTTATCTCTCTCTAAAGACAAGGAACTTAGAGAGAGAGTCGAAAGAGAAGGAAGAAGTGTTGGGTGAGAAGGATTTTGATGGAGTGGGAGATAGCCGACTAGGCGACAACCCAATCCGAAAGTCTTTCCCGTAAGGCGTTACCAGGCGAGTTGGCTCGGCCGACCTAGAACGGGTGGACTCGGTTAGCCTCGTCGAAATCGAATTACAAAAATTAAGAAAAAGAAATACAAAGATGGATGGCGATGGGTAAATTTGTATCAAAGTTTTCACTTCTAGACAATTTTTTTCTAAAAGTTTTTTATGGGGGTAATTTTATCCCAAAAGTTTATAAATAGAGCAATTTTATCCTAATCGTTATCTCAATTGATTTTATCGTTAGTTGACCAAATATATTCAGCTGACAATTCACATATCATCCTCATCATTTTGTTAAGGTGTAAATTTACCCTATAAGTTTTAAATCTAACTTTGAAAAAAAGATAAAGTAGATGACACATAGATTTCTGGCACAAATTTACACTTTAACAAAATTGAAATAGATGACATGTAGACTACTAACTCAGCATATTTGATCACCTAATGGTTAAAATTAACTAGGATAACGTTCAAGGCAAAATTGCTCCCTTTTCAACACTTATGAGGCAAAATTGGCCCAAAAAACTTTAGGGAAAAAATTCTCTTCACATAAGATTTAATTGTTTCGAATTTTATTTTATTTTATTTTATTTTATTTTTAGTTTTTTAAAGGGTTAAGGGGCGGAAGTTTTTTTTGGGGCAATTTTGCCTTGAAAATATCAAAAAGGGAGCAATTTTACTCTGTCCGTTATTCTTGTTAATTTTGACCATTGATTGACCAAATATACTGAGCTGATAGTTCACATATCATTACATCATTTTTGTTTAAACTAGGTTTTACATTATGCCTTTCAAACATGATGTCTTATGTTCAAACCAAAACATACTTGTGTATGAAAAAGGTTCTGTTGGCAAAAACAAAACTCCACTTCAATTATTTTTACCCCTTGTTGATGTGATAAAAAATTTGCCTCTTAACACAAGACTGAATTGTTTCGAACTAAATGTTGTTTTATTTTTATTTTTTTTAGTTTTTTAAAGGGTTAAGGGGCGGAATTTTTTTGGAAGGCAATTTTGCCCGGAAAGTGCTAAAAAAGGAGTAATTTTACCCTGACCGTTATCCTAGTTAATTTTAACTATTAGCTTACCAAATATACTGAGTTGATAGTCTACATGTCATCACGTCAGTTTTGTTTAAACTAGGTTTTGCATGATGTCTCTCAAACATGATATCTTATGTTCAAACCAAGACATGCTTGTTGATGAAAAAGGTTTTGTTGGCAGAAACAAAACCCCACTTCAATTATTTTTGCCCCTTTGTTGATTTGATAAAAAAAATTGCCTATTAACACAAGATTGAATTGTTTCAAATTTTATTTTTTTTTAAGTTTTTTAAAGGGTTAAGGGGCGGAAGTTTTTTGGGAGCCAATTTTACCTCAAAAGTGTTAAAAGGGGAGCAATTTTACCCTAGCCGTTATCTTAATTAATATTGACCGTTAGCTGACCAAATATACTAAGCTGATAGTCCACATGTCATCACGTCAATTTTGTTTAAACTAGGTTTTGCATGATGTCTCTCAAACATGATATCTTATGTTCAAACCAAGACATGCTTGTTGATGAAAAAGGTTTTGTTGGTAGAAACAATACTCCACTGCAATTATTTTCACCCCTTGTTGATGTGATATCTTATTCATTATTAAAATATGACCATTCAAACAGATTAATTAAAGGTGATTTTCAAAAATAATTCTCTTTTTGTTAATTAATGACTTTTATACTCATTGAATAAATTTATGGGAAAACTCCAAAAAAGTTGTTTAAAATGTGGAAAGGACAAATCAGGTATTCCAATTTCACAAATCCCATTCCAGACTGGTGGAAGGAATATGGAATTAACAAATGTTGCTAAAAGACAGTTTCTGCCCCTAAGTTATTTGAAAAAAATATAGAGAAAAGCTCGATAAAGACAAAACATTACCTTACCTAGGTTAGTCAAGAAGAGCCACGGAGTTTCTTAGTGTCGTAAGAGACAATGGTCGAGTGTTATTATCAATCGGCCTTTGTTACAATAATGCTCACCTATCAAGTCACATGGGTTAGAGGTGTTACCTACACGAGCTGTGCCTCTGTCAAATTCTAGAACTCTATTGTCAAGTTGGCTTCCATCTCCATCCTGATACACAATCCCATTCCCCTCTATCTTATCCCACCACCAAAAAGAGAACCATTTCTAGAACTAGTTAGCAAGCTACAACCATATGGAAGAGATTGAAACAGCTCTCTCAACACCAGAGGCTATGGAGGCAAATTCAAATGAAGCAGAGGATCATACAATATAGAACTCACACTTGTGCTATCTGATCCTATTTGAATCTCGCTAAGAAACCCCATGGAATTTGGGATATTGGGAATCTTCTGGGTTAGATTGTGATAGAGGAGATAGAGGAGATTTGAAGAAGGTTACAGAGGAGGAGGATAGAGTGTTGAAGAAGAATTGTAGCTTTGGGTCTCAATTTGACAAAATTGTTGAGGTTGTTGTTGTTCATGGTGGTGATGGTTAAAATAATTCACACCTTGAAACTCTTGAACTGTAGGGTCCCAAGTGGATTGATCATAATTGAGGACATCAATATTTGATGAACCAAATTCTCTTTGTTATAGGGATTTTATGCATTTAGAACAAGATGTTGAGGGTGCAAGATGTCCAATTGTGCGGCGATGGTGATGCCATTAGCTAAGGTGCAAACATCTTCTGAGTACAGCGATAGATGATTCTAGTGCTAGTAATAGGAGAGCTCCTCCATTATAGGAAATTGTGAAACAAGAAAGTGAAGTTGTTAATGTCAAATATAGTATTGTTAATATAGAGACCGGTGTTGTTATTGGCTCCAACAACTTGTTAATTTCACACTTTTCCATAGGCATATGTTGGTTTTTCATATATAAAGTTGTAAAACAAGAAAGTGAAGTCATTAATGTCGAATATGGTGTTATTAATATAGAGAAATGTGTTGTTATTAGCCCCTACAACTTATTAATTTTACACTTTTACTTAGGCATGTGTTGGTTTTTCAAATACAAAGTTATGAAACAAGAAAGTGAAGTCGTTAATATCAAATATGGTGTTGTTAATATAGAGATATGTGTTGTTATTGGCCCTCATGACTTGTTAATTTCACACTTTTTCCTAGGCATATGTTAGTTTTTCATATACGAAGTTGTGAAACAAGAAAGTGAAGTCGTTAATGTCAAATATGGTGTTATTAATATAGAGACAAGTGTTATTATTAGCCCCCCACAATTTGAGGCATCCATTTTTTTTCTTAACTTAACTCAGGGCAATTTCCTCATTTCGTCACAATTTAAAATCCCAGATTCCTACTAACATTCTGAATTGGGATTTCAACAATTCGCAGCTCAAATTTATCTTTTTTCATTTTTAATTGCATTTTAATGGGATTTCCCCTAAATTTATTTTCTCCCGATTTGCATATTTATCATTCGTTCAAAACAAACACACACTCTAAACCTTATTATATGCTAATTCCTCCCTTAATACACAACAATTCCAACCTTATAAGAAATTAACTATGCTAATTGCTAGCATGTAACCTAAACAAATTAATTAATTGTTATGCTAAATTATTTTGTTATTTTGCACCATGATGTTGTATGAGAGATAGTTTCCTTAAATTCAAACATTACTCAGAACATGAGGGGTCCAGCGAGAGAAAAAGGCAATGAGAGAGTAACGAGGAGAGCAAGTCCGAGAGTGGCAGGGGGAACCAAGGCGGTGGATCCAACACCAGAGGCAGCAAAACTCCTTCGGAGTAGTAAAAAGGTAAGGAAAGGGGAGAGTATGGTTGTGACAGGCCAGGTTAATATTCCAAGGATGGAGGATGAAACGGTGGTGGATCCTGCCAGGAAGGAGGTTCAGGGGGTGCCGATTATTGAGGGGAAAATGTCCTATAAGCAGGCTTGTACGACTGGTGAGGGATCGGATGCTGATGAGGAGGAGGAGGAAGATGGCTGGTGGTTGAATGATGGTTGGAAGACAAGGCTTCGGATTGAGCAAACGGCTAAGGGTACGAACATTAAGTTACTGCCGAAGTATAGAAGTAAGATTGCGAGGAAGTGGAGGCATGCTATTATTGTCACAGTCCTTGGGAAAATGGTGAGGGAGGACATCTTGTCCAGTAAACTAAATCAGTTATAGAGTGAGGTGGATACCATCGACATTGTGTCAGGTTTCTTCATTGTTAATTGTAAACGTGAGGAAGTGTGTGAGTTAGCTTTGACTGGTGGTTTGTGGCTAGTGCATGATCATTATATAAGCATCCGGCCCTGGAAAGCAGATTTTGATCCGAACGTTGATCAAGTGACAAGTATTGCGGCCTAGATTTGCATAGCCAAATTGCCTTTGGATTATTATGAGAAAGGTACACTGTTTGTTATTGGCAGCCAAATTGGAACTGTTATTAAGGTGGACTCAAATATGATAAGAAGAGCTAAGGTGCAGTTTGCGCAAATATGTGTACAATTAGATCTCCAAAAACCATTGGTTCCTAGTTTCTTGGTGAATGGAGTGGAAAAGAAGGTCGAGTATGAAGGCCTTCATCTTATATGCTTTAAGTATGGGAAATATGGTCACGATCTTGATCATTGTCAAATGAAAGGCGTCGCCCCATGGAGGGGGAGGAAGCCAACAAACCAGGATTAGAATGGTAGTGACCCACGCTGTATGTTCCATGGAGTGATCGCAGGAAATGGGGGATCACGTTTTAATGCCCTCAAACTTGAAAAGGAGGATACGACACAGAACATCACTGGAAATAGGAATCAGATCATGCCTGCATTAAATACGGAAACCACAAATGGGCTCACAATTGCAATCAAGCCCGCTAAGGGTAATGGGCCAGCAGGTAATGGGTTAGTCGTAGTAAAGGATGCTGCCGCGAAGCAGAGGAAGGACCAGTTTAATGTTCCTAAACAAGATAAGGACCAGTCTGGTCACGGGCCCATGGCAAAATATTTGGAGTTTAAGAATCAATTTGACCACATGACTGCATGTGTTAATGAAACGGAGTGCTTAGTTGCTCCAAACCCAGAGGACGCAATAATGCATGGTATTTCTCGAAGGTAGGAAGTGGAAAATGTCAGAAGCAAAAATCATTCAATGGCTCTGCAGTAGCAACAGGGAACCATGTGGGAACTCCAATTGATCTAGGCGAAGGATCAAGCATGGACTTTTTAGTCCATAGAAACCCTTTGTCTGAAACGCAAGAAGTATCAGTGTACGTGGAGCATGTTGTTGAGGTATGAGGATTAGCTTGCTCTGTCCTATGACCTTTACTGTGTTTGGTGTCATTATGAAGTGCATGATCTGGAATTGTCGGGGGGTAGGTGTGAAACACTTTCCCTCTCTTATTAGAGATATTTCAAAATTCTACGATACTGATTGTCTAGCTCTTCTCTAGACTCGAGCACATGGTGTGAAATCTCAGCGGATTGCAACTAAGTTGGGATACCCATCGTTTGAAGTTATTGATTCGATAGGTTATAGTGGAGGAATTTTATTTCTCTAGAAAACGACGATACGCCAAGTCCGAGTGATAGAGAAAAACTCACAGTTCATGCATATTGCGGCATGTGATACATTGGGGGTGGAGGGTTTATGACCATTGTTTATGCTTCTCCTAACCCTGTCAGACGGAGATCTCTCTGGCAGGAATTGGTTCAGATAATGATTAATGTGGTTGGTGCATGGGTGGTAGTAGGGGATCTTAATGCCACGTTATCTACTGAGGAGAGGTATACCATAGTGACAAACGACACATCAGTGGATAAAGACTTTTTGGAATGGTTTAATCAGTCGGGTTTAACATATATCCGCTTTTCAAGCCCAAAATTTACTTGGCGACGTAAAGGCTATGGGGCTAGACTGGATAGGGGACTAGTGAATGATGCATGGCTAGTTCAGTTCCTAAATTCTAAAGTAATTTATTTCCCCCAATTAAAATTTGATCATATGCCTCTTTTGCTCTATCTAGATCCTCAACAGGGTTAACATTGTAGTGCACGCCCTTTCCGTTTTATAGCCTCCTGGGTGTTGCATGATGATTTTGAGAGGTTGGTGAAAGAAACTTGGGTTAATAAGGCAGGCTGGTCTGAAAATATTGAGCAGTTTACCGCTACGTGTCAGGGATAGAACAGGGATGTTTTTGGCCTTACTCACTATCAAAAGAAGCAACTTTTAAAATGGTTAGGGGGAATTCAATGGGCCATGGAACGGAATGGTGAAAGGAAGAATCTACTCATATTGTAGGGTGATTTATGGAGAGAGCTAGAGAACATTTTGGTGCAAGATAATCTTCTGTGGGCACAAAAGGCTAGGGCAGAGTGGAATCTTATGGGGGACAAAAATACACGTTTCTTTCACATACGAGCGAATGGGCGAAGACGTATGAATCATATTAATGCTTTTAAAGGGGAGAGCGGTTTGTGGATGTATAATAAAGAAGAAATCAAGTCAGAAGCAACACAGTTTTTTATCAATTTATTTATAGAGGAGAACATGTCACGAGAATTGCTCTCTTGTAGTACCTCATATCCAGCTATTAAGCCTAAGCATCTAGTCAAGTGTGGTGGTTCAGTTACTGCAGACGAGATCAAGGATGCTCTGTTTGACATGGGAGCCTTGAAAGCCCCTAGACCAGATGGACTAAATGCATTATTCTATCGAAACCAATGGCAACATGTGGCCCCGTCAATTGTGGAATTAATCACCTTATTGGTTTCTCATCTGAGTGAGATTGGAAGTATTAATGGTACCCTGCTTGTATTAATTCCTAAGAAGGATCCCCTTGAGTTTTTTAGAGACTTGCACCCTATTAGCCTATGTAATGTTATTTATAAAATTATTTCGAAGAATGTGGCTAAGAGAATTAAGAGCTTTCTTCCATATGTCATCAATCCAATCCAATGTAGCTTTGTTCCGGGTTGCTTGAGTTCAGATAATATTATTGTTGCTCAGGAGATTATCCACACCATGAGACTGACACATAGGAAGACAGGGTTGATGGCCATAAAACTGGACCTTGAGAAAGCTTATGATCGACTTAGTTGGGAGTTTCTGACCCATTGCTTATCGAAGCTTCAGGTTCCTCATAATTTATTAGATGTTATTAAATACTGTGTTTCAACATCATCTATGCAGCTGCTTTGGAATGGTGGGAAGGCTGAGAAGTTCATGCCAACTCGGGGTGTTCAGTAAGGAGATCCTATTTCCCCATACCTGTTTGTGTTATGCATGGAGAAACTAACCTATCTGATACAAGATAGCATTGGAAGGGGTGAGTGGTGTCCCATCAAGATATGCAAGGATGGCCCTGCTATTTCCCACCTCATGTTTGCAGATGATATAGTCATTTTTGGGAAAGCATCTTTGCAGCAGGTTCAAGTTATTAAGAGCTGCCTTCAATCCTTTTGTGAAGCATCCGGAATAAGAATAAATGCCGATAAGTCTGGTGTGTTCTTTTCGCCTCACATACATCATAATCGGTGTCATGAACTTAGTAATGCTCTAGGATTCACCCAGACAAGTGACTTGGGGAAATACTTAGGTGTGCCTTTAGTGCATAAACGCGTTACCAAAGATACATTTCATGAAGTGGTCGATAAAGTGCAGAGAAGATTGTCTAATTGGAAGGCGAACACCCTTTCTTTGGCAGGAAGGCAAACTCTCATCTCCTCCGTCACGGCTACTATTCCGAATTATACTATGCAAGCAGCGTCACTACCAGTGAGTACATGTGCAACATTGGAGAAGAAGAACAAAGATTTCTTATGGGGATCATCTGATCGTCAGAGGAAGTTGCATATGATTTCATGGGATAAGGTCTGTATGAACAAGTCAAGTAGAGGAATAGGACTCCATCATGTTAGTCAACAAAACCAAGCTTTTCTCATGAAGCTTGGGTGGAGTCTTATTAAACGGCGGGATTCTTTGCGGGTGCAAGTCATTTGAAACAAGTACAAGTGTGGTAATGATTTAGTCCCAATCATTAGACAAGGATCTAAAGTCTGGAAACGGATTAAGGCAACATGGGAGAAAACTAAGGAAAATTTGGTTTGGAACGAATCCCGTACCGATGTGAGCTGGAGGGGTACAAGGGACGGATCCTTCACAATCAAATCTGCATATAGCAGTTTGGAAGATCCCCATCAAATAGGAAGGGATAGAATATGGGATAAAATCTAGAAGCTTGCTGTCCCGCAACACTGCAAAATGTTCCTATAGTTACTGTACCATGATCAACTACTTACAAATGAGGCCCGTCTTCGCAGGAATTTAATTACATCTTATCGGTATGATAATTGCCCATCAAGGATAGAAACTTGTATTCATGTTATGCGAGATTATCGTGATGCCCGACGCTATTGGGAACAGGTGGTTCCACGTAAATTACAGGGTCAATTTTTCTCGTTAAAAGGGGGTGCCTAGGTGTCAACTAACCTTTTCTTTTCTGACCCATCTTACCAATTTCGTTGTCCTAGCTTCTTTTTTGTTTCATGTTGGCTGCTGTGGAGGAAAAGGAATCTACGAATTTTTTAACATAAGGATCTGCAGAATAGTAGTATTTATGCACAGGTATTAGCTACTATTGGGTCTATTCAAGAGGTCAGCTATAAGCTCCGGGGTACGCAGACGAAGGAGGGATTGAATATGGTTGTTGCTTGGCAATGGGAGTGCCCAGAATTGGGGTAGTGCAAGGTTGATGTGGACGGGGCATTTTTGGAGCGATCATGAAGTGTGGGCTGTGGTGGATTAGTTAGGAGGTCGGATGGGAAGTGCTTGGCAGGTTTCGTATACCGTCTTGATAGTGGCGATAATCTAACGTCGGAGCTGTGGGCATGTTTACTTAGACTTAGAATCGCATGGGATCGTGGGGAAAGGAGATTGATCCTTGAATCTGATTCCACGTCGGTTGTGGAACTTCTACTTAACAATTGCTTGAGCTCACATAAGGAGTTCTATTTGGTGCAACACATTCAAAGTTGGCTATCCCGTGAGTAGAGGGTCAAAGTGAAGCTACGGATTTTCTAGCCACTCGATCTCTTGATTGCATGCTTGGGTGTCATTCCTTTTCAAGCAGTTTCCCAGAGTTGGATATCTTCATTGAGAAGGATAGGCTAGTAGCATGTGGTGCTAGGATGTAATGCATGGGCTAGCGTCGTTTTGTCAAAAAGAGATAGTTTCCTTCTATGACCAATATTACCATTGGCTCGCATTTTTGCCTCATGTTGTAAAAGTTTCATACTCAAACCTAATAGTAATGGGCTTACTCTTTAATGTTTCTCACTGTCATGACCTAATATCACAAATATTTTTTTCAATTAATAAAATATACATAAAAATAAGTGATAAGATCTTATTGGCAAGGAACAATGTAATTTCAAAAAGAACTTTAAAATTGTGCAGGTTTAATTATTTTTAGAAAAATTCAAAATTGCATTATTTCATATCCCTCTAATATATCAACAAAATGTCATTCATTTTATACAAAAGTCTAATCATCAAAAGAAAAGGAGTAAACCCAAGTTGAGGCATTGTTTCATATACCTATAAAATATCATCAAAATGTCATTCATTTTGTAATATCATAAAATTGCATATGATCTTATGGCTCTTAAACTCAAGTTTAGCTTCAAATTGCAAAAATATTTTCAAAACGCTTAGTTCAAAAATCACCAAGTTTTGTCAACATCAAAAAGGGGAAGAATGTTAAATCTTATAAGTTTTGATGATGATAAAGATTGGAAAAATATTACAAAAGATTTAATAATGAATAAAAGGTTTTTGCACAAAGAAGCAAAAGTTTTCTAAGGCCAATAGTGCCATAAATCGAGTAATCACTTGAGTGATGAGTAAGAAAATATACTCTACTTCAGTTATGCTCTTTGTCAAGTCTTGGAAGGCATCACTCGAGTGATCACTCAAGTGATGACTCTGGATCATTTGAGTAACCACTCAAGTGATAAGATAAAAGGCATCACTAGCACAGTACTGGAGTGATTCTGAAAGTGATCTACTGTTGAAAATTTTCTAAGGTCAAATCACCCTAGTGACCACTCAAGTGATCCCATTTTTTATATCACTAGCAAAGCACTCTAGTTATATATCAAGTCGAGATCACTAGCAAAACACTCGAGTGACCCATCAAGTGTTCCATTGCAGATCACTCAAGTGATGCAATTTGTAGGATCACTAGAAGAACACACGAGTAATGTATCAAGTGATCCATTGAAGATCACTCGAGTGATGCAATTTGTAGGATCACTAGTACAATACTCAAGTAATTGATCCAGTGATCTGTTATATTTCAAAATTGCTAAGTCAAAATCACTTGAGTGATCACTCGAGTGATGGTCTCCAGAAAAAAGTGTACCTTCTGCTAATTTTTAAAAATCACTGAATGACCATATAATTGAATATATTTGATTCTCTTTCGGTCTAATATCTTATTTCATTAGTGTGTAAAGCTTTCTCAGGTGAAGATGCAAAGATCAAGTAAAGATATGAAAAAGTGATTTTATGTCAAAAGCATTTAATGTGAGTGGTATTTGAATGAAGACATTATCTCTGCTCCAATAGCTACTTTACCATACATAAAGAATGTTCAGAGGAAGCAACGATACTCTAATGGACAAATGAAATACTCACAACGGTTATTTATTTCATTCCAACTATAAATACAAAGCATTCATAGCGGATCAACTACCAAACTACAAAATCATTCAAGTCTACTTTAAGTGTTCGATTTTTATGTTCATTATTATCCTCTTTATATCATGTACGTCAGTTATTATACATTTACTCTTGAGAGAGAAATTCATAAAAAACTTAACATACTTTACTGAGATTACTTAAGGTAGAGGGACCTTAAGTTGGGTATTGGTTTACATTGCGTAAAGGGAATCGAGTGTCCAATGAAGAAACTAGTTGTTTACTAAAGTGCCAAGATTCCACTGAATCTTGAAAGATATAGTGAAAATCTCATAAGCAATCTGAGAACTGGACATAGGTCAAAGAAGTTGTGACCGAACCAATATAAATCTCTGGTGTATACTTTAGTGATATTCTTCTAACTCCCAACTCTAATTTAATTTCTGTTAATTGTTATCGTTAGTTTTTAAATTATTTTAATAACCCAATTCACTGCCCCTTGGGTGAAACACTTGATCTAACATAGAGCTCAACAACCAAAACGCAACTGTGTCAGAAGCTTCAGAGGCTACTCCCAACGAACATCTAACAGTCATATTCTAAGATGCTCAACGGTCAAATGCTCTCCATCAACTCTAAAAGGAAAAGCATTTAAAATGAACAAAAAAGAAAAAATATGTGCACACAATGTTGAAATGCCAAAACTCTGAATCTTATCCAAAGCTTTGTAATCATAATCCCACCATTTACTTCAATGTTAGTCATCATCTACTTCATATAGAGAGAATTATGATTTCATTGTAATCACTTTATCTTTGTGAGAGTTATTCAAGATTAGGATCTTGAATGGGAAACAGATTGTAATCTTACAAGTTGTAAGGGGGAGCGATTCTTAAGTACGAGATTAAGCTTGAGGTTGTTAAGGTTCTCAAGTACCCGTGAAACTTTAGGGATTGTAAAGGCTTTTATTATGCTTAGATTAAATAAGAAGATAGTGATTGAAAATCTCAAGTGGAGCTTGGGGACTAGATGTAGGTCATTATTGATTGGACCAAACCAAGATATATCACAGTTTGCATCTTTTCTTCCTTAAGCTCTTATATTTCTAGCATATATTATTTGAATAACTGACTGTTGATTTATGAGTCATTACTTTCATAATTATTCTTTCACAAAGATGCAAAAAGATTTTCAAAGTTCTTAAGTTTTTATCTTACATCCAATTCAACCCCTCTTAGATGTCAACTGGTTCTAACAAAAAGAGTCTGAGAAAGCTATTAGGGGAGATATTCTAGGCATTACAACCTAGGTATCACTAGAAATAGGGGTGTTCAAATCCAGGCCTGGTCCCGGTTTTTGGCCGGGATGCAAATTGTATCCCGGTACCGGTCTCGGTCTCGGTCCTGGTTTGGTCCCGATCCCGATAATCCCGAGTGGGATCGGGATCAAACCAAGAAATCCCGGTTTTTAAAAAAAAATTAAATTTAAAATATATTATTATATTAGTTAAATTTTCTATAATCTAGTGTTTAAAGTAATTATTTAACACTTAGTAAGGCCATAATAATCACACAAATTGACCTAGAATTGAAGAATAACATTTATTATTATTATTATTATTATTATCACCTTCATCATTTTTGTTATTATTTTTATACATTATATAGTAGGATTAGTATCACGATATATACAATTTAGCTCCAACTAAATATGTGATACACATTTTATCAAATGATAACTTAAATTATGGGATAAAAAATACAAAAATAAAATAATAACTTATTTTTTAAGGAAAAAAAACCGGGATCCGGATCACAAGGTGTGGTCCCGGTCCCGGGTCCAATAGATCCCGGTCTCTGTTTTCCCGGTCCCAGTTGGGACGGGAAATTCCCGGGATCAAAATGTCCGAGACTAGGACCGGGGCCAGACAACTGGGACTGTGACACTTTGAACACCCTTAACTAGAAATAAAGGCTTAAAAATCTGGAATATTAAATGAAATTACAATCATAATCAATCAAAGATATTAAAGGGATTTGATTCTATCATATTCTGATAGATTCTAACACTCCCCCTCAAGCTGGTGTTGGGATTGGAAGGCACAACAGAAATTTAAAATTACAAAAGTTTACCGATTCCAATTGCGGATCTATCAACGACGTTCAGATTGAGTTAGAAAGAATCTTACTTTTTGCATTTTAGGGTTTTCGATCTCTAGTAATCGACACCTCGGATTAGCTCCCTCTACCGGTATCCACACAAATACGACTCAAACATGGACTGTGTGCTAGCACCTCTAATGCCTCTGTCTCCCTAGGGTTTCTTGCAGCTCCTTATTTTCTCAAATGTGCCAGTATCATGGTGCCCATTCGTTTTTATAACTGATAAGGCTATATTGGATTTTCAAAATTAATCTTAATTTATTTTACAATCAATTAATACTTAATTGTTTTGATGAGATAATTAAATAAATTCGGTTTAATTAAATTTGTCCAACAATTTTAATTAACATATTTATTTAATCTGAATAAAGAGCCTATGGAATTAGATTTAATTTATCTTTATAAATTAAATCTGAGATATTATATCTCTATCAATGTTAGTCCTCTAATTTATCAAATAAAATTAAGCTTGAAACTAACACTACATAATAATATTGTTTTTATGCTTTTCACGAATTTTATATCATATATATGTATGTATGCATGTATGTATAAAATTCACCCACCCTAGATTAAACATTATATTCATTTAATCTTATGTGTCTAAAATTCAATGAACCTAGACATTAGAGCTCGTGTTGGGTTATTCTTATGTGCTACCCTATAGGCCTATACAAAGTTTGTAGTTGGTTAATAACTGTACTAACCCATAAGTCACAAGTGACCTCTAGTAAGACATTATGACTACCCAATTCATATGAGAATCATTAACACGATGCAACCTATTATAAAACCATGTCATGTCCCTTTTGTCACACAATATTTCGCCCAAGGATGAGGTACAAATAATGTCATCCTCTTGTTCCTGACCATTACTTTCCTGATTCCTGAGTAGTCTAACCATAGAGATGGAAACTCCTTTCCATCATAGTATAACTATACATTTCTCAGACTCACTCATTGAGGGGCCCAGTAATATCTCTCTACTAATGTGAGAGATAAATTCCATCTTGATCATTCACATTCCTCTACATGAAAACCACCAAGCTAGATTGTAGTTTTTATTATCACCCGGTCAAAGGTGACTTTTGACTAAGTCAAAGCTTAGTGACTCTCATGTACGAATCCATAATGATCTCACGTCGAAAGGCATAGTGACATTGTTATACATGAGATAAGCTTATGACTTGATCCATACAGCTTTCTCATAGCGGGTCGATCCAACACCCTGTACTCTTACAAGTTCCTAAAACTTTGATTTGTATCTCTATACCTTATCAAAGTCATACTGGTCTCACTTCATCTTTACTCCAGCATAGATGATCGACTATGGACATTTAGGACAATCTTTATGATTTATTCAATGATACAATTATCATAGTGAACATGCAAATAATATGATAACAAAAAAGAGAAACTCATTAAATGATAATATCTAAAGTACAATGATTGGCCCCTGGTGTATAATTTCTAACAGCCGGAGAATATATGTCAATCATTTCCAGCTTGCTTTAAAGCCCTTCAAACTTAGCTCTACCCAATAGTTTTGTCATGTCTGCAATCTAATCTGCAGATCGTGTGTAGGTAAAATTTATTATGCCAGGCTTAACCTTTTCTTTAATAAAGTGTTTGTCTATCTCAACATACTCCGTTCAATTGTGATACATGAGATTCTTTGTTATTTTGATACCAGCCTTGTTATCATATTAGAGTTGTATAGGTCCCTTCTATGAATTCCCAATTCTGTCAGTAATCTGATGACCTAGATTCCTTCACATACTTCAAGGACAATTGCTCTTAAATCAACTTCCGCATTGCTTCTTGACACCACAATTTATTCCTTACTTCTCTATATAACCAAGTTTCCCCACACATATGTGGAATACCATATGGTTGATCTTCTATTCTCCATATCCCTTTCATGGTCTGCATCAGCGTAGATTTCAATATTTCTTGCATATCTTTTCTTAAAGAAGATACCTCTATTTGGATTAACCTTCAGGTAGCTAAAAATCTTGTATACGACCTCCATGTGCTCTTCTTTGAGGCCGGTGCATGAAATGACTCACTATTTCAACTGTATAGCTTATATCTAGACAAGTATTTGTCCAGTATATCAGTTTTCCCACAAGTTTTCGGCATCTTTCTGAGTCAACTAGAATGCCCTCTAGCTTGATCTCTAGGTGACATCCTTCTTCTATTGGTATTTCTTCAGGTAGAGCACCTAACGTCCCTATTTCATGTAACAAATTTAAAGTATACTTCCTCTAGGATATATTGATACCCTTTTTTGTTCTTGCAACTTCCAAACCTAGGAAGTTTCTCATTTCCCTAAGGTCTTTAACATGGAATTCAGTTGACAAATCTCTTTTCAGTTAAACAATGGAGTCTTCATCATTCCCTGTAATTACTATATCATCAACATAGTCAATCAGGATGGTAACTTTCTTATTCTCACATTTTATAAACAGCGTGTCATCTACTTGCCCCTGAGTATATCCAAGCATTTTCACTACTTTGGTGAATCTCCCAAATCACGCCCTTACAGATTGTTTTAGCCCATATAAAAACTTGTTAAGTTTGCATGCTTAGCTGTTAGGAGCTAGAACTCCATCTAGGATCTCTATATACACTTCTTCCTTTAAGTCCCTATTCAGGAATGCATTTTCTACATCCAGCTAATGCAAAGACCAGTCCAAGTTGACTGTAATCGACTATAGCACTTGGATGGTATTGAATTTAGCTATTGGGGCAAAGGTTTCCTAGTAATTAATCCCATAGGTTTGAGTATACCCTTTTGCAACTAGTCTCGCAATGTACTTGTTGTTGATACTTCCATCAAGATTGAACTTCAAGTTGAAGATCCACTTGTATCATATTAATTTCTTCCCTTTAGGGAAAGTAGTAATCTCTCAAGTTTTATTTTCCTTAAGTGCCCTCAACTCTTCTTCTGTAGCCTTTTTCCAATTAAGATCACTTATTGCTTGTCGAAAGTGTCTAAGACTCTTATTTGTGCACTGTTTGCAACAAATTTTTGCATATTTGAAGACAGATTGACATATGAAACAAACCATTGAATTAGATGTTGAGTACAAGATCTTACCCCTTTTCTAAGTACAATAGGCCATTACAGCTCTTCAATATCTAAACCTGGATTAGCATCATGATCATTCCTTTGATTAGGAAAGATGTTTCTATCTATATCTACCTCTTCCCCTTCCTAAGATGGTTGCCTAGTTTCTGCTTCTAGTCTGGCTTCTATATCCACACTTAAATTGATTTCAACATTTGTTTCCAATTCAGTAGGTGTAGGTTCAAGCTCAGGTTAAGGTGGGATAGGCTCATGTTGGATTGGAGTAGTAATAGGAATAGTTTGTTTTGTGGACAAAGCAGGTTCAAGGCTAGCTATAATAGTGGGTTCAGGTGATGGTATGGTTGTAGGAGTTTCAAGGGCTTTGGAAGTAGGGTCGTGCAAAATTAGCCATTCAATATCATAGAGCTCCCCCTGAATGGGTAATTTGGGATAGTAAGACTCTTCTTCATAAAAAACAGTGTCTTTGGATATGAGTAGTTTCTTGGAAGTAAGCAATAACATTTATACTCCTTCTAGGTAGAGGAATAACCAAGGAATATAAATCTGTCAGCTTAGGCACCAAATTTGTTGCCATCATGTTTGTCCAAACACCTTTTGGGGTAATAAGTTGATAAGTGGGCATTTTGAAAAGGTTTCGAGGAGTTTTTGGATGGGAGTGGTGTGGTTGAAAAATTTGGAGGGCATTCGATTAATCAAATATGATACAGTTAGTACTGCATCACCCCAAAAAATAGTGGGAACATTTTGTTCCATGAACAAGGTTCGGGTTGCTTTCAATGGGTAATGGTTCTTTCACTCGACAACCCCATTTTGTTGGGGAGTGTATGGACAGGTTGTTTGGTGGTGAATTATGTGTTGATAAAGAAATTCCTTAAAGAATCCACTCATGTATTCCTTGGTATTATCACTCTACAATACCTTAATGGAAGCTTGGAAATGATTTTTCATAAAGATATAGAAGTTTTGAAGCACCTTGGCTATGTTAAATTTTTCTTTCATTAAGTAAACCTATGTGGTTCTAGTGTGATCGTCTATGAAATTAACGAACTACTGAGCATTAGTTAGGGTTTTTATTCTTGCAGGACCTTAAATGTTACTATGGATTTGTATGAATGATGTAGAGGGTGTATAGCATTGCTTGTAATATGAGGATTAAGTTTGTTTTGCATGATGGCAAGTTTCACAACAAAAAAGAACAGAATTTGTTTTGAATAAACTTGGAAATGCATGCTTCATATAATCAAAATTATGGTGGCTTGAACAATAATGCCACAAAAATACATATTTGTCTTAAGAATTTAAGCTAACCAGTGCCTTCCTTGCATTCCAAGCATCTCTATTCTTCAATCCTTCAAAGTAGAAAAGTTCATCCTATTTTCTAGAACTCCTAATCATCCTCTCCAAGGTTAAATACTAAAAAATACATAAGCCATCATCAAATATTGCTTAGCATATTCACCCTCAATTTGCTCACAGAAAGATACTATGTTACAAGCAAGTGCAGGTACAACCAAAACATTGTGTATTCTCAAGTGATTAGATGGTGTAACCATGTCAATTCCCTTAACTTTTGTAAATACGCCATTAGCTACTTTGACTATGAGGTTTTCATGACACAATTTAAGAATTGCAAACAACGTTTTATTACCAGTCATGTGATCTGTACCTCTAAAGTCAACAATTCGTGTTTCTTCGCTAGTCATCAGAGCATTGAGAGCTATAATAGAATTACCTGATTGCATCATATTGACACTTAGGGTTGTTCTCGGGACAGGACCGAATCAGGAAATCTCATTCCTAATCTCGATCCTAAGAAGAGTTTGGCAATAATTTTCATTCTCAATCTTAATCCCTTTCTTTCTTTAAAAAAACTTCTCTCTATTGAATTTTTTGTTGTGTTTCCTTCAGTCTAGTATAAATATATAATTTGTCCAATATCATATTGTACTAAATTAGTCCGATACAAATATATAATTAGTCTAATACAAATATTTAAAGTGAATTAAAAGGAAGTATGGATTTCATTGTAGGCTTGAATGGCTGAATCTATTTGGTACCAAATGAAAGAACAAGAAAACTAACCATCGTTTTTATTTTGGAAATCAAAACAACGTCATTGGATTAGTTGTCTAGTGCTTGGTCTTCATGTGGCATGCTTGAAGTTGCCGATTCAGTTGCAAAAAAGCACAAGGACAAGAACAAAAAATTATAATTATTTAATAAATAATAAATGAAATTAACTAAATAAACTAAAAGAATAAATATTACCTTAAGGTTGTTAGAGATTTTCACATTTTCTTTTATATTTGATCTTGTCGTCTTGGATATTTAAAAAAATGTATGTATATATATTCGGGATTGAAAAAAGGTCAGGATTAGGAAGTCTCATTCTTGATCCCGATCTCGAATAATTTTTCCCAATTTTGAATTTTTCCTTTCCCAAAATTTTTGGGACGAGAAAATCCCGCCCTAATTTGCTCGGGATTGGGACGAGAAGACCAGGATGAGAAAATGTTGAACACCCCTATTGGCACTGGGCATAGAATTTGACTTATTCTATTTTTCAAGTATCCTGTGAAGCACCTGTAATTCTTTCTTGTCTAGGCGATCATCATCTTCTGCCTTTTGATCAGTTGTGGTGAGATGACTCTGTTGGAATTTTTGCTTCCAATTTGATGGCTTTCCATGTGGCTTCCAACTTTCTTTTCTGGTATGACTCTTCTTGCTACAATAATTGCACCACTTGTTGGACCTTCGTACACCTTGTGGTCCTCTCACATTAAGAGTTGAGCCCTCAATTTAACCTGGGCCACTTTGATTCAGGAGTTTTTTGCTCTCTTCATATTGTACAAAGTTAACAATATCAGATAAATGTGGTAAGCGTTTCAATTCCATAATTCTACCCCTTATTTCCTCTAAATGGTTATTTATGCCTGGAAGAAAGTCATGTGTCCTTCCTTCTTCCACTATCCTCTTGTACAATTGAGCATCTTCAACATTTTTCCAGGGATGAACCTCAAACGAGTCCTGTTGCTGGCATAATTGTAGCAAAGCATTATAATATTCAGTCACCGACATGTTACCTTATCTCAAATCACGGAGTTGATGTTTCAGATGGATTAAAGTAGCGGTGTTATCAAGAGAGAAGTTGATTCTCCTAGCTACATCCCAGATTTCTTTTATCGTATTCTCATAAAGATAGCCTTTACTAATATCTAGAGTCATCAAGTTGCAGAACCAACTATTACTTGGTTATTCTCAGCTAACAGGTATCAAAATTTGGATCATCATGGGTTGGTTGAGAAGCTTCTCCGTTAATATACTTCTCCTTGCTCTTACCATGTAAATATCTCAACACACTTTGGGACCACTAGAGGTAGTTCTTCACATGAAGTTTGTGGTTAATAACCATAATTTGGTTTTTTGATATTATAAATTAAAATCCAAAAAAACTACAAGGACCCAATTAAAAGTCCGGTGAAACAATAAGAACTTGATAAAAAGAAAAAAAAAACTACAATAACTTAATTAAAAACAGATGAAAGTGTAAGGACTTATAAAAAGAAAAAAAAATTATAGGGACCTAATTAAAATTGGTTGAAATTATAAGAACTTACAAATTAATTATCCTTTTTTGCATTTATACTTTTAAATTTAGGGAGATAAATTGATTTTTTAAAAAAAGTACAATAGGGGATTCCCAAGTCCCAACTACGAATATACATGAAGATCGTATAATATTTTCGCAGCACATGCATGAGCTCAATTCCTCGAAGAAACCCAAAAGCACTTCAATTGCTTCGAATTATCTCTCAAGCAAGCTTATTACGTACCTTGCATGTTTCATGAAGCTTGAAACACTAACAGTTATGGAAAAAGAATCACTTCTTGTTGGCCCCAAAGCCATCCCTTTCATCTCCTTCAGCCTCCTTCTTCTTCCTCGGAAGCCCTCATTAATCAACTTGCAATATTTGATTATATATATAAATAAATACTTCCATCTTCTTCCTCAACACTCAAATCTCTGCAATCTCAGAGAAGCTCAATTATATTTTAATTATAATTGATCTATGGATATGGGAGGTCGTCCTCGCGCTGTCGTCAATGGCGTTAGGAGAACCAGAACCTTCCACTACTTCTGGTGCCAAAATTGCCAGCGCGCTGTCAGAATCCCCTCCTCTGCAAACCCTACTTTCTCTGTTTGCCCCTTTTGCTCCAATCAATTACACCTCGAACTCGACATCGCGAGGCCTACGCTTCTCATGAATAATCCTCCTCCCAATTTAGAGCCTTCCCCTGCTTCTCAATTGATCAACGGATTAGCTCTCATTCTAGATCCATCTATGAGAGAGCGAAACACTCAATTGGATCAAAATCGAAATGTTCAATGGATTGAAGAAACAGAAGAAGGGCCGAATTCTCAAACCTGGATCACTCTCCGATTTGTGAGACCAATTCGTCCACAAAGACAAATTCCGGGAGCCTTCGACGAGAGCAGGACACCTCCGGCTGCAGATTCCGCCATCGACGGCTTGCCGACGGTGAAATTGACGGAAACACAATTGACAAGCGATCCGAATTGCGCGATTTGCAAAGACGAGTTTGAGATTGATATGGAAGTGAAAGAGTTACCTTGCAAGCATTTCTATCATTCGGATTGTATTACTCCTTGGCTTCGAATTCACAATTCGTGTCCTATCTGCCGCCATGAGCTGCGAAGCTCTTCGTCGTCGTCGTCTTCTTATTCCAATTTCGGTGAAAATTTCTCACATTTTGACTATCGATATGGATTTGGGTTTGAAGATGCTTCATACGGCTTGAATTGGCTTTGGAGCCAGCTTGCTTCTTTTCGACCTGTTCGTGCGGTTATGGAATGGGCTCAGCGATATTTGTTTGATGATTTCCATGAAAATCATGAACGACGACGAGGTAAGCTTCTGCAATAAACATAATTTTGAAGCCCTAATACGTCAACTTATAAGTTATAAGTGAACGCCTAGAGACTTTAATTACAATACCTTGACTTTTAATCCTCCATAGTCAAATTTTCCGAACAAAAAATAGTCAAATTTTAAATTTTATATTGATCTTATCAATTAATAATTATATTGAAGTTTACACTGATAATATTGATATATTCTGAATCATATGCATAGTGTATACAGTATACTATTGGTGTTTATGAGACAAAAATGTATGTTTTCCTCTTAAAAAATGTCCGTAGGTAAAGTATAAAAGTAGGATTAAAGTGTAAATCTATTTCAAAATTTTTGTTAAGAAACAATGTTATTCTATAAGCTTTTTTAAGTTTAATGTTACCCATAAAGTGATAAAATTAAGCAATATTGTCAATTTCTGTCAATGTAATGGAACCCAGACCGGACCAGCCGGTCCAGCCCGGGAACCGGCCGGGAAATCAGTCCGGTCCGGGTTCACTTTTTTTAAAAAAAAAAATTTAATTTTTCCTTTAGAATTTTATACTATAAGTCCAAAATTTTCAATTTCTCACCGGTTTGGTCCCGGTTTAACTCCAGTTTGACCCACTGACCCTTAACCCAATACCCCGACCGGTTCAATACCCGGTCCGGATTTTAATACCTTGATTTCTATTAAAAAGTTAATAGTTAACGTTAGTTTTTTAACGGAATATTTTAAAACTTCTGGGGTGACATTGAGCCTAAAAAACCTTTCAAGACATCATTGTTACTCAGCTAAAACTTTCAATACAAATTTGTACTTTAACCCTATAAAAATAACATTTAAGTTGAAAATATAACAGAAAATAAATATGAAAAAATTGCTTAGGAAAATGATTCCAACAAGTTTTCGATATTTTTAACCTTGCTTTTGAGAGTTCAAGAATAGATATGTGGATAGGGGCATTTAGTTTAATTATTTTTTTAAAATGTAAGTGAATGACCAAAGTTTATATAATTGATGGGCGAAAGTTTACCTTTTTCCTAACTTTATAGTTTATACAAGATTTCAGTTTAATTCCTTAATTTTACAAGGTATTTTTCAGTCTTCTAACCCTTATACTATTAGTTTTAAATAATGATTTTTATACTAATTATTATTATTAGTTAAAATTAAACTTAATAGTTCAATATCTAGAATATTTTGCTAACATTTGAAATTTTGATGTCAGCATTTTTTTAATGATATAGGGTTAATGAAAAAATAACAGTTTACAAAATTAAGTGACTAAAATGGAAGGTGTGTGAAGTTACTTAAAGGACCTGATATCACTTTTGCTCTAATTGATACTTTCAAAATTTTAGGGTACTAAAGAGTCATTATGTTTCTTATTTAGTCCCAAAAATGTATTAAAGAGACTTGGTTGGGACTTGGGAGCTTTTATTTTATATGACTAACAAAGATTGTGAGAAATATGCAGGTGGCCCGTGGTGGCGCTCATTGTTCATCATATAGTCTCTTTGTCATATGACCTCATTTGCTTTAAACTTGTTTCATTAATCTGGCTGCAACAAAGCAGGTAACATCCACATATTTATTTTTAAACATTCTGCATGTTTTTTTACCCATTTGTTTTAGTTTTTGTCTATAAGTGTTTCAAGGTTTCTTTCCATACAACATAATGGAGTACGGTGGAGAAATATGGGGTTAAAAATAAGGTAAGTTTACCTAGGTCCATATAGATGAGCAGGTAGGACCTCCTTGTTGACAAACAATTATGCAATTCTCAAAATTTTTATATATTGTATTTTGTTTTTAATATAACACCCAGTTGATTAATTTAGAAAAATTAATAAAATTAAATAAATTACTTAATTGTAATATATATTACTTGATGTCTTTGAAATGCTTGTGTATATCATTAGATTAATATATCAATTTATAAGTGACAAAATAGTTTGGAGGAAATTTAATAAGGATTAAGAGGCAATTTTGCAAGGTATTAAAACCCGGACCGGGTACTGAACCGATCGGGGTACTGGGTTAAGGGTCAGTGGGTCAGACCGGGGCCAAACCGGAGCTAAACCGGGACCAAACCGGTGAGAAATTGAAAATTTTAGACTTATTGGTATGAAATTCTAAAGAAAATATTTTTTAAAAAAAAAATTTTTAAACGGGAACCGGACCGGCCAACCGGCCGGTTTGCCGGTTACTGGGCCGGACCGGTCCAGTTTCCATAACACTGCAATTTTGTCTCAGAAGTTTTCATCGATGTGCAATTTTGCCCTGGCCGTTATCTCAGATAATTTTGACCATAGTTGATTAAATATGCTGAGCTGATAGTTCATATGTCATTCATATCATTTTTGTTAAGGTGTAAATTTGTCTCGAAAGTTTTAAATCTAACTTTCAAAAAAAAATGAAATAGCTAACATATGGACTTCTAGGGTAAATTTGCATCCTAACAAAAATGATGTAGATGACATGTGAGCTACTAACTCAGCATATTTGACCAACTAACAATCAAAATTAACTAAGATAACGGTCATGACAAAATTGCTACCTTTTAAAACTTCTAGGGCAAACAACCCCCTGAGGAAAACCTTTCAGGATAAAATTGTCTCTCGATGAAAACTTTCATGACAATATTGCCTCTTAACCCAAATAATAAATATAAATATTTTACAGTAATTTATTTAACTTAATTAATTTCTCCAAATTAGTCAATTAGGTTTTATATTAAAGATTGGAGATAATATTTTTTAAAAAAATCAAATATGACAAAGCGAAAATAGATTTTTTTTTTTTTTTCATATAGTTTCATAGGCTTAGAGAGAACCAAAAAGAAGCCTGCACAATTATGAAACTGAATGACTCCAAAGAATTTGAATTCTTTCAATTGAGCTCCCTGGTTAAACTTCAATGGAGGGATATTAACCATTAGATTGTGATCCAATAATATTGAAAAATCAAGTGTCTTATGCTTAAGTTTTTTTTTCAAAAATAAAATAAAATTTGTAAATGTCTCCTCAATATTACTAGATCACAATCTGATGATCAATACCTCTCAATTGAGGAAATCTAAATCCCAGTCCAAAAGATCTTTTCTTTCGTCCATAAACTTTCTTCTTAAAAAAAAAAAACAAATGTTTTGGGGGAGGCAGGAGAGGATGCGCCTGTGACGCCTATTCATATGTGTTCTCCAAAAGGTGAAATTCACCTCGTATCTCCCCCCCCCCCCCCCTCTATATAAATATATATACTCTCTCCTATAAGACTCAATTAACTCTTTTTTTAAAAAAAAATTAAGAAAGTTAAATAATTTAGTTAATGATAACATATAATGTATATCATTTGATTATATATCAATTTATAAGTCAAATAAATTAGTTTAATATAAAAAAAAGATAAATATAAATATTTTAAAATAATTTATTTAACTTCTTTAATTTATAAAAAAAATCAATTGAATTTTATATTAAAAACAGGAGGTAGTGCAGTGTGTGTGTATCTCCAGGGATTCTAACTAACTTATGAGTGATGACATGATGTCATCTGTTGAAGTTGAAGCAGTTGTTGAGGCTCGGGACTTTGGGAATGTAAGAAGCAGATTCTGGAGTTTCATATGAAATTGAAGAAGCAAAACATGGGCGATACATATTCCAAGGCTAGGAAAAAAAAAATGTAAACATAACACATTATTTCATTACAGTTGCCGACATAGAATGATAGAAAAGGCAAAAGATGCCGGATATTATTGTATATATATCATTAGTCCTTGTTGGCAAATATATATATATATATATATATATCTCATTAATCCTTAGCCAGTTAGCCATATACACACAACATATTTACTGTCCTGTGCTTGTCCTCTCTTCTTTTCCATTTTATTATGTTACTGCTTGTTTTATGAAGATTTTAGTGTTGTTTCATCTCGCTTTTTAAAATCTTTTAACAATTTTTCTGCCAATTTTTTAATTATTCATCTCCCTTTTTGAATAAATTAATCTCTCCATTACAGAAATACTATGTGTTTTTAGTAATCTGTTGATCTTGATCACACATTGATCAAAGTAAGATGTGAATGACTCTATCCTAAACGTTGCAAAATCCTGTTTTTAAAATGGGTGTTTCAATTAATTTATTTCAAGTAATTTTATGCTTTTCCAGGTCAATATTTGAAAGAGATTTTGTCCCATAAAGCATAAAAACAAAACTTTTAATTAATTATGGGGTTTTCTAAACACCCCCTTGAGTCCAAAACCTGAGTCATCGAGAGAAGTAAAGAGAAATGAACATATGACCTTTTTCTGGATATTGCTGGAGAAGAGAGGTTTTGAAAGTTAAACAGTAGAATCAGATGCGCAAAGAACCCATAAAACTTGACATATCATACACTTGAATGGATTACAGAACACGTTATTCTCGCATGTATAAGCCACTCTTTGCTCTTTTAATGAGTGATGCTTGTTGTTAGTTTTGATTTACAATAAAAGCTTTTGAAGAAACATATAAGCACATCAAACACTTCCTTTATTTTCCTTTTTTTTGGAGACCCCACTTTGACATGGTTATATATTTCCCCATAATTGACTTTTAGTTTACTTACCCTTTTATAGATCAAATCTACTATCTACCACTCTCTCTATGTAATAACTAAACGGGACGCCTGCCAACTTTTTGGCTTTGACCCTTTTAATCCGCTTCTGATTTGAAAGGAGCTTCCAAAAGCACCATTACGCTGTTGTCTCCTTTGCTGGGCTTTGCAGACCCTTCATTTGGCAACTTCTCCATATCTTTTACACTCGGATATCATAGAGAAAGACAAAAGAGACAATATGCCGATAGCAAGGAAAATGCCAAGAGCAAGATTTCCCCAAGAGAATCACCACTTGCTGATGCTGCACCAAGGAAACAAAGACCAGTTTACTTAGAAAATAGAAATCAAAGTTTCAGATAACAAAGTAATATGGCTTCAATGTGATGATTTTGCTAATGAACAGACGAATGTGAGAGTATTATTAGTGTTTTTAGCCATTACCAACTAGTCCTGACCCAAAACAGCAACTTCACAGGTACTCAATGTAATATGTAAGACACCTCTACTTTTAATGTTTGATGCAAGCTTTTTGTCTACGAGGGGCTTCCTGAAACCTTTTTAATTGACATCGGTAGTATACCAATCAAAAATCACTTCAGTTCTCCCTATGGAGAAAATCAATTTAGCAGCTAGATACCCCTTTTATATTCTTTTACACCATTACCCAGTGACGAAGCTAATCTTGACACAAGTTGCCTAGTTGGTACCAAGAATGTGCATCGGAAGCAGTAGTGCAATTCCATCATAAGCAAAATAAAGCCCCAGAAAAAAAGTCTCCCTCATCCCGGATGCGCACATACAATAATATCATTACCAATAAAGTACAGAGAGCATAAGGTAAAATGTCAGAATCTTTAAAATGTATATAATGAATAGCAAAGAATTTATGAGAATCTTTAAAATGTCAGAAGCATAAGGTAAATCTTATCACCAGTCCAGTAGAGCCAAGCATGAGAAATAAGAGGAAAGATCTTATCAAAGAATATGAACTTACATGAAGATAATGAAGAGAGAGACCGATGTATTGGCTTTACAGCTTTTCCTCTGCCAAGGCCAGGCTTGGAGCCCTGGGATGTCTCAGTTGTAGGTGCCTGATCTGGGGATATCTCAGCTGTAGATTTCACAGAATGTGAGGGAGGAGCAGCAGCAGAAGATTTATAGGATGGGTTAGAATAAGATTTTGGGGATGATCTTGGAGGATATGATAAGCCACTATATGGACAGGGGTCAGGTGGATATTCCGTCTCAGAAGATGGCGCAGGTGATGACGCTTGACAGTCAAAACAAGGGTATCGGTTAGCAGTAGCTGGGGATACTGGTGAGTGAGAAGGAGAATGATATGGTGAAATTGAAGGTTCGGCCGGATCAACTTGCTCTGGGGATGGTGCAGGGGCAGAAGATGGTGCGTCTCCTCGAAACATGCCCTTAAAATAAGATGATAATCTGACTTCTTTGACTTTGCCAAAGGTAGAGTTACCACGGCCAAGATTTTTCTCAGTAAAGCCTGATATTATTCTAGCCAATTCAAGGTATCTCTGAGGTGAAATTACTCCATATGTTGATGTGACTGCAACCTCCACTGTCACGGGGGGAGCTACAGTTGAGCCAATTTCATTTGTTAATTGAACGTAAACATTCTGCATGAAAAGTAGAAACGGGATCAAAGACAGGTACCTCACAATCTAAGCATACCTTATCTTCAACAGAAGATAGTGGATGTTAAAAATTCTTCTCAAGAACTAATTTTCCAGTCTGTTTTCTACATTAATTTAAAGTGTGGCCTTCTCCTTCAACGAATCTTTCAATATAAATTGTATTAACAAATACGCAACAATAAAAAGGTTATAATTGTTAAAACCAAAAGTAATCTCACAGAAATCAGAAGTCTATATGAATTTTCAAAACCATATTGCATTTCCTACAGCCCAAAATAAAGATGAAATAGATCATGAGAGCATACCTCATTAGATCTTAGATCCAAGTTCAATCTCAGCTCCTTCTTGAAGACATCAAAACCATCCAGTATTGCATTTATCGAACTATTGAGAGTAAAATTAAACAGAATCTCAGGCATCTGAATAATAGGACCCAGCTGCCATGGTATTACAGTTATGCCTCCAGGAAATGTTGCAATCTCAAACATAGACGCATTCCCAAATATTGAGGTTGTCAAAGTCAGATTAGTTTGTTTGAGGAACAATTCAACTAATGACGACTTCAGCAGACTCAAGTCCACTGAATATATTGGAACATCCAGTGGATTAGAGAGAAAACCAAACGTTACATTTGCCAAGTTAGGCGTACCACTCTGGTGTATGGATAGAACAGCCACCTGTTAGGAGCAAGAAGCCTAGAAGTCATGTTCTGTATTTGAACTAAGACTAAAGAATGAAAGCAGAAGCTTGAGGACAAACCTCTGTATTTGGGACGCCTATTTCACTGTATATATCATATTCTAGTTTTTTAATGTATGGAATTAGCTCTGAAACTGGCTTTTCCAGTGTGAAGGATGCTTGAACAGTAGCTGAAATCCACAAAAGAAAAGCTATTAAGAAACTTATAAAAAAAAAAGTATAATTACAAAAATGATAAAGAAGAGGAGTCTTAGACAAAAGAGTTGAAGTATTTTAACAAACTACATGTATTGCCCAGTACAAAATACATTAACAGAAAAGGAATTTGCTTTCACAATTACATGGTTGCCTTAGAAGGGTTTATTCCTGATGGAGACAGTAACACACCCAAATCATCATAGGATTGGCCCGTAAATCAAGTTATTTTACTCCCAACTTGATCAACCTGGCCTTCAAATCTCCGACAAATGAGAATAGTTTTTAGCAGTATTCACTGGTGTCACACTAAACATAGATACGGCTCATCATTAGCAACTGTCAGCATTTGGTGTTGTACTCAGCCTCCTCTATATATCTTTGAAATTTTGAAGTTAAATCTTTCTTCATTATATTGTACATGCTCTTTCTTGCCAGTTTTGATACGTGTAAGAGCTATATATGTCATGTCAGAACCGATTAGCATAATTTAGAAAACTTTCTTTCTCTCTTTCAACAAAAAAAAAAGATATACAAAATTAGGCAAACTCTCTGGAACACCAAGATTTAAATCAATTTCATTCTAAATGATATCATATTTCTTTTTCAGATTTAAATCTCAGGAAGCTTCATGGTTGAAAAGATGACTTGGAAAAACGGAGTTTCATTGAGTGAAACTCATTTAGTTGACCCATGTGAACCGCTAGTAAATTAAAATGCGTCACTCATCTCACTCAAATCTTCTTATGCTTTCATGGATCACATGAACGACAACCATTAAATTCAATCATATTCTTAATTTGTCACAAGCAAGGAAATTTAGTGGATCTTAAACTTATAGCTTCCATTGCAAACAATATATTCAAAATGACTTCATTCAACATAGACTACAATTATATCTGATCAAACAAAATAGAAGATTGACTAACATGTAATTATCTCTTACTTCCAAAACTGAATTCAAAAAACTAATCATATCTGAGCACTTGTGTCAATCATCTCGACATGTGTGCCAAACTTATATATAGTCCTAAAATCTCTCTAGATCACGACAGCCAAAAATGGCAATCTACAAGGCAGGAGATCCACGATTTTCTCTTCCCAGATTTAGTCATCCCTATTTTTCAGTATGGGGGGCGCAAATGAGTCTATCAGCACTACCAAAGGTGCAAATGATAATTTGATTATTGACAAAGATATTGTAATTTTTTATGTTGAATATATACATTTTTTAACTTTACATAGACTATAGTTAATGCATGTTTCCATACATAGTCTTTCAACTAGATATAAATTAAATCAAAGAAGAAAATAACATGCTCAATTTTGGGGATAATATTAAAGACACCCGAAGTTTCAGGACATATGTTTGGTGATCTCTATACATATCACAGTCAGGAAGCCGTCAGATGTCAAATCTGCAGCAGCATAAGCAAGACGTTTAACAGAGAAATGAGGCTGCCGCTCCTCTTGGCATGTGTCATGATATAGATCATGTCGAAAGAACGTCCCCAAAATTTAAGGAGAAAACATTTTGAATTTACACATTTACGTTCCTAAAATTATATAGAAATATGATCATACAATAATCTGGCTGACAACTGCCCAAGGAGCCTCCCAAAGCAGAAGGATTCCTCGATTGGAAGAAAGAAAAAAAAGTTAACAGCACTTAGTTCATAGCATCACAAACAAAATCTGACATCCACCGACAAATACAAACCCGAGATCACCAATAACCCCCCAATCAAATCAAGTGCATCAGGACCAAGAAAGAAAACCAAGTAGACAGTAATTAGAATCATTAGAAAACTAGAATCGATCAATCAAAATGTGAAATTAGAAATTCCCATTTACAAAAATCACCAAATCAAGCCAATCTGTTCAAAGCATGGTAAAGAGAAAGGGGAAAAACTCACCACTATGCTTAATTGCATCACTGGCATCATACTGGGACTTTATCGCGAATCTAGGGAACAGCCAGAAAAACCCAGAAACCAAAGCCGACAGACTCAAGATCAAAACGAAGATGCACTTGAAACTGAACTCATTTGCAAATCTTCGAAGAACCACCGAACATCCCCGACAGAGAAGTCCCGACGAAGCTGGATCCTCAGGGTCATGGCTCTGCCGTTGATGCAGATTTTGCTGTTGAATTTTGCCCATTCGCAAAGCATCTGGAATACACAAAACCTTCACAATTTCTCTCTCTCTCTCTCTAACCAGAGCTGGCACCACGCAGTTCCCTCAGCAACAAGAAGAAGAAGGGGCTCGACAAGTGTACAAGAAACAAGTGTTGACGGTGGGCAAGCCTATTCAATTAACATTTAACAACTAGAGAGAGACCCATTGTCCCACCACTCTCCCTCTCAAAAGGATCACTATCCACTACACTCCACATCCAAATTACAAACACACTCTCTCTCTCTCTCTCTCTCTCTCTCTAGATTTTCTTCTATTTTATGCCGATGGTGCTTTTTAGGCTACCGAACGTTGAGGAGAAGCAAAGGCGAAAGAGAAAAGGAAAGTGCGTTAGGGCGTAAGGTGGAGAAAGCTGTATCCCCCTTATTATCACCGTGGACAAGCAAAAATTAATAATATATAGTAGTCTAATATAAAATTAATAAAAATGAGAGAAACCATTTTCTAAGTAACTTAAACTTTATCTTAATTTTTAATTGGGCATCTATATGTTTTTTTTTTGGTAATAGCATATATGCGTTTTTATCTCTTAATTAAATCCTTAACTTTGTTCTATTAACCCAATTAACTTATGTATCGGGGCTAATAATACTAACAGAACAAGGTTACATAAGTTAACACGTTTTTAACATAGTAAACTTAAAAGATTTAATTAAGATAAAATACATGTTAGATATCAAATTAAAAATTGAGAAAAAGTATAACTACATGCGGAGCAGTTTACCCCTTTTTTTATAAAGTTTACCCTTTTTTAATTAACACCTTATGCTCAAAGGATGAAATGTCCTGTTTATCTATAATTTTACATTATTGCCCAAATCGCTGGGAAGCCTTCCATCATCTATTACCACTGAACATTATTGCCCAAATTGCAAGAATGCCTGCACCAACCCCAGACATGACCAACGACACCTGCTACTGGAATTTGAGTGATAATGGAAACTTCACAGTCACCTCGGCATACCACTCATCACAGGAGCCTGAATGGCAAGATCCTGAACACTTCTGGTCATGGATATGGAAGTGGCCTGTCATGCAACGTGTTCGAACATTCCTGTGGCTAGCAATTCAGGAACGGCTCCTAACCAATGCTGAGAGATTAAGAAGACGGACGACAAATCAAGGGTTCTGCGCAATATGTAATTCAGGATTTGAGGACTTAGATCATGTGCTTCGCCAATGTCCATTTGCAAGAAGCTACTGGCAGAAAGTGATCCCAGCCCACCTCTGGCGCCACTTCTATGCAAAACCCTTTAAAGAATGGCTCCTAGCCAACCTCAACCACCGCACCGTTCCCCTCAACTAGAGGCTCTTTTTTGGCTACTTAGCTTGGAAATTATGGAATCGTAGGAACAACTGTATTTTTTCTAATGATGTCATGACTGTTGATTCTGTCCTTGCTATTGTTTGTAATCTGGTTTCTCACACCATTAGAGTAGGGTCAATCATTCATTTGGTAGACCCTCCTACTTAAATGGTTGTTCTTGTAATTGCTGTACATATATAGATAATCTATCTCATTACCATTCAAAAAAAAATCTATAATTTTACACATTTTTTGGTTATGTGAACATTTTAATATGTACTAGTAATTATTTGGATTTACAAACGGAATCCAACCATACTAGTTTGGGATCACATTTGATCATGTAAAAAGCGCTTAGCTATGCAAATTGAGACAAAATTCTTCTCACATACTTATCTCGTATATCATAAATCATAATTGAAATTTTATTTTTGAAAGCTCCAATCACTATTTCAAGTAAGCACATTATAAATGGAGCTTCCATGTCACTAGAGTACAATCATCCACTAACAATGTTGTTAATTTATCAATTGTATATAATGAGGTATAAATGATAAAAAAGTATGTATGTATGCTGTTAATTTACCAAAAATGTAGAATAAGATGAATTTAGGTTAGTTTGTTGTTGGGATATACACCAAGGAAATTAAATCCGGACCGGCCACTGAACTAGTCGGGGTAGTGGATCAAACCGAAGTCAAACAGAAACTAACTCAGGGCCAAACTGATGAGAAATTGAAGATTTTAGATTTATTAATATGAAATTCTAAAAAAAAATTTTAAAAAAAATCATTCTTTTTAAAATTACCGAACCGAATTAATGACAGAACAGGACCCGTCTACCGCCCAGTCCAATCCAGACTTGAGTACAATGATATACATATATTTTAGGATTCCTTAACAAGTCCATCACATGAACATATGGGAAATTAATTATTTGCATTGTTCAAAAAGCTTATTGGAGGATGCTTTTGTGCTTAGGAAGCCAAGGAATTGACTGAGGCACGCCACACACGTGGCCAATAAATGCCTCGGGGAATATTTATTAATAGGATTACGCATTTGGGAAGCTTAATGAAATGGGAGATGATGATATCAAATTACAGCATTCGGCTATTGTACTAAATATAAAATATATTTAAAGAATTGATTGATCTTAAATATAAAACATCATTTTGACATTTATCAGTATTTTTTAAAATTATCCCTATTGATATTCTATCAACTATAATAAAGAGTAGGAAAGGAAATGAGGGAAATAAAAAAAAAAATTAAAACGTTTTAAAAAATACATATTATATTAATTAATTTAATCAATTTTTTTAATTTAAATTAAATAAGTATATTTATATTAAGAACCGTATCATAAAATTAATTCTATCAACTTAACTGCTATGCTCCGTCAAATTGCATAACATATATATATATATATATATTCGTATACATCCATCAAGGTGTGTCCGCATGTATTAAGGTTTGGCGTCTAATCTATCGCACTTGTAGAACCAAAAAAAAAAAAAAAGTTATTACACTTAAATTCATTAACTAATTCATTAAAATCAAAAAATTATAGCTAACATATTAAATTCGTCTTAAATTTAAAAAAAATCAATTTTTACTATATTAAATGATGTATTAAAGGGGGGAGAGAAATACAAAGAGTTACTCCCTCCCTTCTACAATATTGAGCGTTTTTAAAAGAATAGTTTGGTCTATAATATAAGTCACTTGTAAGATAATCAATACTCATTTTTCAGTTTTATCCCTATAATTAATGTTGATTTCCAATTTGCCCATTTATTAAATTTTCAAACACATTTTTCAATAAGGATAAAAGTGAAAACAAATTTCAATTTAGAACGTATTTAATGAGTTAATTGTCACTTTTTGTTCTCCGTGAATTAGTTAAAGTGTCGTATATTTAGATTAGAAAGAGTATATTTAAACACTATTTACAAAAGTAAAATTGACAAATAAACATTAATTACTCTCCGAATTACTTATATTGTACATCAAGTCATTTTTCTAAAAATAACTTATATTATAGACCGGAGGGAGTAGGATTGTAAATCACATTAAAAAAATAGTTTCTATGATCAATTCAAATATGCATTTACTCCTCTAATCCTATTTATATAGCATTGAGAGATAAAAATTTTGGATCCCATTTATCAGGCGTCTCATGAGATTTTTCATATGTGCATTTTTGCCTTAATTTGTTATTATACGTTGACTTTGTTATCCTATGGTGAATATATATTAGCTAGATAGAGATAAAGCCTGAAAAGTTGTTGAATTTTGAGGTAAAATTAATAAAATTTAATATTTTTTTTAGTTTATGTGAAATATACAAGAAATTATAAAAATGACCAAAATAGTATCCCGCCACCTTTTCTCTTATTCTTCAAATTCTTCCCAAAAGCATATAAAATACATTCTAGATAAAAAAAAAGGACTGTTTTTTAAAATAAATGTAAAATGTCAAATATGGTCTTAAATAAAAATTAGTGCTTTCTCATGTCCTAAATGTAGGAGCTAATTGAGATGTTGATTTTGATCTTAAATATATATTTCTATTCATTTTGTTTCTTGTATATATTGTTTTTTTTTTCAAACTATCCACATTGATAGTCCCCTCAATAACAATACTCCATCTGGTCCTTATTATCAAATACTTACTAATAAGTGTTCTTAACCCTTTTTATAAGGTAATTGCTTGTTTCCAAAGAAAATTAAATATTTTTCTTATGTGTCTGCCCATATTTAATAAGGGTAATGAGAGAGAGTAATAATTAAGATAATATTAGAATTCAGTGCAATTAGTACGAATAATATTAGAAATTACTTAAATTTTAGGACAAATTTAATATTTTTCACTGTTTTTATTGATTTATAATAATTGTTAATTGGTGCATTATAATAAGGATCAGAGAAGAAGGATATTAGCAATCAAAACCATATACTTTACTAGACATGTGTTATATAAGAGTATTTTAAAGAGACAAAATCATATTTATTATAATTAACTAATTTACTCATATTTCTTTTTCAATCCAAATTAGTTAAGCAACCCTTGAATTAAAGAAAAAAAGAATGCAAAATAATTATTATTAAATATGTTAATATTTTGATATTTATACTTTCATAGTTTCATGTGAGGAAAAGGAAATGGTTTTTCCTGGAGGGAACCGACAAGGCTTGTGGTGTGGGTGGAATGAGTTCAAAGCCAAATTCAAAACACAAATGGAATGATCGTTGGCACATGTTTTGTTTTTTTTTCAAATGATTATAACCATTTATAATTAAAAAATTATTTAATCTTTAATTAATTTGAGATTTGAACCTTGAACTTTAAAATAACTGGGACAGAAAAATAAATAGGATGGTTTATTTAAATTTGGGGGTTGAAGTTGAGATGTCGGAGAAAAGAGTAGGCAGCGAATATTGTCGGATTCGACACCGCTTGCCACTTCAACATCACCAATCACTACGAGTTAAATGTTCCTTGTCCATTAGTTGTGTGGGCACTCTCGCGACAGCTCACCCCTTGACCTTTTCATTTTTCTACTTTTCTTTTTTATTTAATTTCTAACAGTTTGTGTATATTAACATTTGTAAAATACAATTGGGATGAAATTTATTGCATCATTGGGAAGCGGGCTCGCCACTCAAAAAAAAAAAAAAGATAAGAACACAAATTCAAATTTTAGGAAATGTATTTATTATAAGGAGCAAAAACTCTTTGTGACATAGGCCTTAAAAGGAGAAGCCTTTGGCCATATAGAAAAAGAGAAAATTTCACTGCAGCCGTTTGGTAGAAAATTATTCTCAAATAACTCCCATAATTTTTTGAAACTTCACTACACCCCTAACGGCCCGTTTGGTACGCTGGAATTGATTTTGATGGAAATAGATATGGATATGGATATGGATATGGAAATGGATATGGAAATGGAAATGGAAATAGGAACTAAAAGTATGTTTGGTATGTCATGGAAATGAGATCTAATTTTTGTATAAAAATACCAAAATGTCCTTCAATTTTTTATTTTTTATTTTTATTTAAAAGTAGTGGAGGGTAATAGATGGAAATGATCATATAAAATTATAAATCTTAAGGGTAAAATGAGAATTCCATGGAATTTGTTACAATTCCATGGGGTATATGATGGAAGCTTAATTCCATCAATTTGATGGAATTGGCTCTTTCATGGAGGCCAATTCCATCATACCAAACATACTTCAGCATAGAAATGAATTCCATTTCCATTTCCACCCACCTCAATTCCAGCGTACCAAACGGGCCCTAAAGTTATACTGAAAATAAAATTTATGGATGAAAACATAATTGTGCCCTTACTTTACAAGTCAAATATGATTAATTACAAGGCACATGAGATTTTACAAGTCAAATATATTTATTTATAAGAAAAATAAGTGAAATTACAAGAGCATTTTGGCCATATACAAGACAATAAGTATATTCATAAGAATACATGCTATTTACAAGACACGTGGGAATTTACAAGTTAAATATGTGTATTTACAAGAAACACGTGGGAATTTATAAGACTATCTCGGTCATATACAAGATAAGGACATAAATATATTTTCAACTAAAAAACTTAATTTCAATTTAACCCTAAGGGTGTAGTGAAGTTTTAAAAAATGTTGGGGACTATTTGAGAATAATTTGGTGCAGAGAGGATACAGTGAAGTTTTCCCTTTTTTTTTTATATGGTTAAGGGTTTCTCCTTTAAAGGCTTAGAGTGAAAAGGTTTTTTGTCTCTTTCAATAAATATATTTTATAAAATTTGAATTTGTGTTCACGGTATGAGGCAGCTCCCAATGATGAAAGTAAGTTCACCCCAATTGTATTTTTCAAACTAGAGTTGGGTAAAAATCAATTAGTTTAATAAAATTTATGTTTGGATACAGTTTTATTAAAAATATTGGTTTGACATAAAATTGAAAAGTCAGTGTCAAAGGTTTCAAGGAAAAGCTAATATGAAGATATTTGTTTCCTTCAATCTGGAAAAGCTAATATATTATTTGATCCTTGAATTTCCCACCGTTAGGTTTATTAGTCGTTAAAATTCGAAGATGTTAAATAAAGACAAACACAGAGAGAAAACTTTAGCTTAATGGCCTGGTAAAGAGGGAAAAAGGTTTAGGAATTATTCTCTCTTGTCCTAATTATAAGATAAATTTGATTTTTTTGAAGAAATTAAGGAAATCAATTAAATTACTTTAGAGTGTTTATATTTTTAGTATCTTTAGATTATATATTAGTTTATTAATTAAATTAATTAGTTTTGAGAAAAAAATAAAAATAAAAATACTCTAAAATAATTTAATTAGTTTCCTTAATTTCTCTAAAACAATTAACTTTATCTTATAATTAAAACCGGAGAAAGTACCTACTAAACGATAAGGAGATACCCAAGGTGCAAGGGCTCATGCAAAACAAGCACCAAGTGTATTTTGTTTATTGGGGACAAAAACTAATTTCTTTTGACATACGAATCACCCGTGAGCCTTTTTTTTTTTTTTTTAATTTTTTTTTCAAGAGGACCCATTTCTAACACATATTCATTTTCTTTAATTTTTAGGAATATCTACGTTCCAAACAGTTTATTAATCTATGTCTAAATAGTAAATACGGAGGGCGACAAACCACCCTTAAGTTTTTTTTTTTTTAAATAAGGACCATCGTCTATTAAGAATATATCATAAATATACCAATGTATTTGGCCCTATTAAAAAAAGTTAGATATAATTTTACCAATAAAGTTTTTTTCTGAGGAGCGTCTATCACAAATAAATTTTGAAACAGATTATAATACTAATAAACAATTTAAAATGGTGCAAAGTTAGATGTAATTTTACCAATAAAGTTTTTTCTGAGGAGCGTCTATCACAAATAAATTTTGAAACAGATTATAATACTAATAAACAATTTAAAATGGTGCAAAGTCACTAAGACCGTTAAATTTCATCAAACATATGTTAGGTTTTACGTTAAATTGGACTTGATGAATTAACAGTCATTTGATGAAATTTAATAACCTTGATGAATTTACACCTTAACCCTAAAAATAATTTTAACAGTTTAAACACAAAATTCTGAATTTGAGTCCATATATATAAAGATAAAAACCACCTTTAGTAAAGTTTTTCGAGACAATGCTCAATCATAACTCAATCAAACAATCATGTACAAAAGAATAAAACATTTGGGCAAAATAAAACATAAATATTTCTTGGAGTAAGGAGAATAATCTCTTCCTCAATTAGTTTTACTTCTTACTCTAGATTACAAAATTGAGTTGTAATCTCACGTTTTCAAACACGGAAGTCCTAACAAAACAACCAATGCCAATTATTTAAGCTGATTTTTTAGATTTTAATTTTTACAATAATAGTAATTAAAGGTTTTAATTAATTTCAATTTCATCTCGTACAATTCATTTCTTTCCTACCCTTGCTTCTCCTTCTTGGAGACATATATTTAAGAAACTCTTGTCTTAATCTATGTAGGGTTGCTTTTATTGATTTATTTGGAACACAATATCTATAAAAAAACTAATAAGTTTAAGAAGGGAAAATCCCGTATAAATCTAATTAAAATGCCAAAATCTAAATTTAAACCTATATTTTTAATAAATTATTAATGAGGTCAAGAGGTTTAATTAGGAATTTTTGAATGTTATTAAAAAAACTAGAACATCATCCTATAATTAAAAAGGAAAATTGAAGATAGCTAGATGCAGCCCATTTTTTAGGATTTCAATGGTATTTATTTAATATTTTCTCTTTATTTTTATTAGTTTGCTTGTTTGTTTGATAAAAAAAAATTGGTTAGTTTGTTTTATGATTTGTATTCTTATAAAACAAACAATATTTATCTATATATACAATATAATTTTTTTAAAAAAATTGTACTATTTGTCAAAATAAAATTATTCAAATTTTTATGTATCATATATAATCGCAATAAATATTTTTGTCCAACAAAGATATTATATAAATATAAGTATAAATCTATATGTACATTATAATATTTTTTTTAGAAAATGTACTATTTGTGGATATAAAGTTATTCAAATATGTATATATATAATATATAATAGGAACAAATATTTTTGTCCAGCTAATATATTTTGTAGATATAAGAATATAATGGGTGGACTCATTTTTCTATTTCATTAAAAACCTTCACATGTGGTTGTTGGGGAATTTCACTTATTCCATTTCTCTAACGTTGATCTTATATGCAAGACAAAGAAATTAGTTGTCCCTTCTTCTAAAGGAAATTAACAAAAATTGATGTGCCTATTTCATTTTTTAATCACATATTAAATCATGGAGTGAATTTTATTGGGTTTTAATTAATACACTGATAATCATAACTAAAAATAAGAAAACAAATAGAGAATTGAATTAGCAGACATAGGTGATTTGGTAAAGAAGAGATGACTTTAAGGAGGCAAAATGGACATTTAACAATATTTAAAAGTTCCTAATTAGGCCTCTCGGCGTAATTAAGTATTGTTAGAAGTGGAGGCCTAAATTTAAATTTTGGTATTTCAACTAAATTTATATAGGATTCTCCCATTTAAGAACACCAAAAATGTTATGTGGTTTTTATTTTAGGAAACGCATGAATTAAATAATAAGTGCAATAAGTTAGTCAACATTATAAAAATAAAATTACATTTGTATCGTTCATAAATGTACCCTTAAATGACCTCAAAATTAAGGAAAATACTTATTTCAAGTTTCTTATATCCATTTCGTCAAGTTCTCCAATCATATCGAACCATGTGTCTTATTTTTAAATTTTTATCATTTAACAATAAACTCATATATAAAAAATAGAATACATAATCATATATGATTAGAGAACTCGATGTAATGGATAGAAAGAACTTGATGTAACTATAGTCCCAAAATTAATTCCTACGTACATATGGTAAATTTATTTAATATTATGAAAGCTCCATTTGTTGTGGCTTTTGATAAAATCAACAAGATCATGTTTATAAATAGTACAACTTTGTTAGAGTTTTTATATTATATAGTAGTATTATTAATAATTCACGTGCATTCTTTTATTTTACAACATCTTAAAGAGGTGATTTCTTTATTTTTTTAAAAAAATAAATTTTATAAATTAAATATAGTCTCATGCTAATTTATGAATTAAAATTATAAGATTAGGATCCTTTTCAGTTTTCACACATAGATGCATATTTGTTTAATAGTAAAAGAATTCCATTTGGCGTGCCTTTGGGTAAAACAAGAAGACAGATGGATAGCTTGAAAAAACCTTGTACAATCATATTGTCCACTAATTTAAAGATAGGAACCAAAAGAAACAAGAAAATAATAAAAAAAAAAGAGGGAAAAGGCAAAATATTGGGATAACGTCGAATCTTGCAAATGGCAGCAAAAGCCCAAAATGGATTAATTAAATATGGCAGGTAAGAGATGATATGCCCGTCTGGTACAATGTAAGAGCATGTTTTAAATAATGTGATTCTTTAATTTATTTTAGGGAGAATTGTATTTAGGTCTCAAAAAAGAGGAGAAATGGAGAAATGATCCCTATAGATTACAAAATAAAAAAAATGGTCTTATGGAGTTGTCAATACAGGCTCTTGGAGTTGTTAATGAGTTGTCAATACAGGCTCATGGAGTTGTTAATGGGACCATTTTTTTATTTTGCAATCTATAAGGATCATTTTTTTATTCTTTTTCTTCCATAGGACCTCAATGTAATTCTCCCTTTATTTTATCTTCCTAATTTATATTTTTTTAAATATTCCCGAATAACTGCACGTATTAAGATGATTGTCTATGGTTGAAGTAATTTCCCATTCAATGCAACCTATTAGAATGAATAATTTTAGAAAAAGTGACTCATTTTTTATATGTAACTAACTTAATTAATTTCTTAAAATCAAAATTCAAGGAAGAATCTCCTAGTGAAAATTTTATTAATGAAAAATATCAAAATCAGAGTACTAAAATTTGCAAAATACCGGTATTTTTTATATACAAAAATTTATTAGGATTTTCTTACAATAAAATTTCTAGTGAAAATTTTTTCCTATTTTTTTAATTTATGTAAATTATTTATGTATTTTTTATATTTAGAATGAGAGAAGAAAAAATTATTGAAGTTTTGCCTTTTGAATTAGATAATGATGGGTAGTTACCCCATTTTTGTGAAAGCAGTTAAAGCGGCATCTATTGCATGGTAGTTCTATCCAAGGCGCTACCAACTGTAATTGCTTGTTATGTTCTAATTTCCAAATTAGCTCACTTGCCAAACGGTTAGTACAGTATAGTAGTACGTCATTGAAACATTTTTTTAAACAAAAATGTAATTACACATTGCGCGAAGTTAATTTTTTCTTCTTCTTCAGTTTGGCTTGTGTAATACCCCATGCGCCGTTTAATTTTTTTTTCTTCAAAAAGTATAAATTGTAGTTTTTATTTTAAAACTTGAAAATGATATTGAAATTGTAAAACAAGTACTACTTTTTAATTTACTTGCTTTGTATAAACTAGGGTGTGCAAAAACCTGGTGGCCTAGTCCAATCTGGTACAATCCGAAATGGTTTGATCCAATCTAATCTAGTCTAAATAAGTAACATAATGAAATTGGACTAAACAGACTAATCAGACAGGATCAGGTTCAAAACTAGGTGATCAGACTATCTGGTTTGGTCCAGTCTAGTTTAGGTGAATTTTTTAAAATATTTTGTAATTTAGATGTTGATTTTTATTTTTATCTAATGTTGTTCTAGCTTTTAAAGTATTTATGATTAAATTTTATTGTTTTGGGGTGATTTTTATATGCTTGTAGGTATTTTTATTATCTTAATTGTGTTTATCAAAGATAATAAAAAAATTGTGTTTATTAGGTTTAATTCTTGCCTTTCTACCGAGGGAAAAAAAATTAGGGAATTTGTGGTCCTAGACTACCTAGACCCTCCATTAGTCTGGTGGAACAAGTTTAGTTTAACTTGAACTCAGGTTCTCACTGAGCTAGACTAGACTACGAACTGCCAAACCCAATTTATCCATGAAAACAGACCAAACTTCAAACTAGACTTTGGTCTGATTTAGTCCATCAATTGTGCAATCCTAGTATAAACTATCCAAATATAAAATATTTATATTAACATCACTAAATGAATTTTAATCTAGCTGATATCTGTAAGCATTAATATATATTTATGTAAGTAATTTTTTGTTATAAGTTTTTTTTAAAATAATGATTTGTTTTTATTCTAGTGCATTTCAAATCTGCTTGGAATGACAATGCATCCATATATACTTGAAAAAATTTTAAACTTCATTAACTCTACTTTTTCAACTTTACTCAAATTTAATATACAACATGTCACATAAAAAGAAATTTAATATAATAATAAATGAATGGTATAATCATAGTTGGCAAAAAAAAAGAATGGTATAATCATAGCATCATACATTGTGTTCAAAAATAATTCTGTTCGAAATGCCATACTAAGTGGGAATCTTTTTATCTTGGCCACCCAATATCTCCATCCCTTTTGGGCTTGTCATTACATGTTGGGCCGAAGCTTAGTATTTGTATTACCGATTTGTTGAAACGGTTTTTGAATCTTAAGTGCGTGTTTGGAAAAGCTTATTTTTGTCCAAAACGTGCTTATAATTCGTGATTCACGGTATACGAGGTAAGTATGTGAGAGGAGTTTTTTCTCGGCTTGCGTAATAAGCCCGTTTTTACTGTGCAAAAAGCTTAAACAAACACGCACTAAGTATCTTAAGCCAAAAAGTTGGGGAAAATCCTAGAAAATGACCTCTAACATTTCAAAATTCCAAATCAAGTTTGTTTTCTATAATTAATAAAGGATTGATTAAACTTGATAAGGAATTCACCGCTCATTTTAGTGAGGAATCACTAATTTAAGATTTTGGAGGTTTTTTTCAGGGATTATCCCAAAAAATTATTACAATTTCTATCTTATTTATTTTTACAATTATATATGCTTTGAAAAAATTTATACAAAAAAGTCATCAGCAATGTTTTATTAAATAAAATGCCTCAGTTTTTAAAAGTAAATTAAGCCAAATATCCTCAGTAGAGGATAAACAACTTTATTAGCCTCATTTTCATAATTCACATAATTTGAATACAATATCTTACTGATATGATGATACAAAAATCTTTGTCATTTGAATGGTATGAGTAGTATATATGTGAGGTTAATATATATAAATATTTCATTCTGTGAAATAATCCTAGCTAGAAAGTTATATATTTAACATGAATTTCATCGTCAAAATAATTTCCGTAAATAGTTCATCCGCAAGAAAGTAGTAAAAACAAATCTAGGATGAAATGACTTCATTTTAAGAATGAATTAGACACATTTTTATAATTAATTACATGCAGTTTGATAAAATCAGCAACGTTATCAATGATTTATAGATAATTCAGATGGTTAAACGTTTGTATGAGAAGGAACGTTATTGCTGGCTTATTTTGATTAAAACAAAATTCACAAGAAATAGTATTATTTCGTAAATCATAAATAATGTAGCTCAAGCTTCCATATAATACACGGGATGGCTTGTAAAATATCTTGAAGATGTATTGATAAAAGTTTAGGTGAGAATATCTTGAAAATGTATCGATAAGCAAAAATTGGGATTAAAAGTTTGGATAAGTTGGATTCGATGGTCACTAGGGTTAGAATATGCCATATTTATTGAGGTATTTACAGATGATCTATCAACAAGGTTGTCTCGTCGGCGGGATTGAACTCACAACTATATAGTTATCAATCAATTCTTCACTAACTAGACTAACCTTTTTTTTTTTTTGGTTATAGAGAAAGTTTAGGTAGGTTCGGTATCAGTTCCCTGCCAAGGCCAGGGCATAGCTCCAGGGCTCTTCGAGCACTTACAAGGGACTTACGAGATCGCCTACCAACGAAGTTTCCCCATCAGTCAGAGGGTTCAAACACACTCCTTTATGATTGAGGTGGCAAGACCTTAACCAACTGTGCCAAACCTCGTTGGCAACTAGACTAACCTTTATTGGCAATATAAATTGTTTTTCATTATATTTTATTAAGGGTATTCATGAAGCCCAAGATGCGTATCCAAACCTAATAAAAAAATGCCCAATCCAACCCACAAAAACGCCCAAAACAAAAATGGGCATTTTTTGACTGGGCATCAAACACTTTATGCTCCCATTGCCATTCGTTGAGAGACCTATTAATAATAAATCAAATAATTGTGACAGAAACTAGACAACCTAAAGCCAATGTCTTTGTGACTTTAGGGTGTGTTTGGTTTGAGGGGAAGGGAGGGAAGGGAAGGGAAGGGAAGGGGGGTGGGTGACAAATTACAATTTTAGATTGGAGAAACTCAAAATTTACAATCTTATTATTTTAAATTTTGGATTCTCTCCTAAAATTTAAATATTTTTAACCTAAAAACGTAATTTAACCCCATTTTTTCTCCTTCCCTCCCTTCAAACCAAACACACCCTTAGTGTCTGATTTTTTTAATATTTTAGAAGTATTTTTATGATTTATGAAATAATTATGTGAGAGGAGTTTTATCTCGACTTACAGAAAAATATATTGAAATAAAGAAGTGTACAAAATTTTTTGTAAGGGAAGGAACTTACGGATTGAATTCAGCTTCCATTTGCGCAAGCAATACCCAACGGTCAGAAATCAAATAGTTGTGGTGAATGAGTTGGAAGGGTACAAATTTGTTTGCAAAACCTAAAGAGCAAGGAATTGATGAGAGAATGTGAAAAGCCAAGCTTTTTTTACCTTGCACTTTGCCATATAAGATTCAAGGAAGTCCACAAATTCACTCATGTTTGTATTGTTTTTATTTGCTTGTGATGTGAGTCCCAAAATTTCAAAGGAATGGGCCCCAATCTCCCACTATGATTGAGATTCCCTATCTAAGTCTAAAGGTCTATTATTATGCCCTTTAGATCACAAAAAGCCACCCTCCTTACCTTATCTTCTCGTTATGCTACAAATATTTTATACCAACAATATATTTAATTTCTTTCTTGTATGCAGCCCCAGAAAACAGATGCATCAATCAACGGCTCTATGTACCTATTCCACCTCCCCTGTTAATGATTTTGATTTTTTTTTATCATTATAAACTATAAATTAGTAATTAAATCGATCATCGTAAAAAGACTTTGACTGTTTAAAAATGAAGTCTTGGGTTCAATTCTCAAAAGAAATAAAAATCGGTTTTAGGAGAGTTATCTCTAACTTAGTATAATGCTCGAATTTGTCCTAATCATATAATCTTGTAAAAAAAAATCAGTACTCGTTCTTTTTGTCTTTAATATAAGATATATTTAGAAAATTGATATTGATATTAAATATAAGATATAGTTTTCATAGTTATCAACATATTCCTAATTTACTCCTATTAATACTTCCTCAACAATAATCAAGGAGGAGATGCAAGGCGGGAATTATAGAAGATGATTAGGGTATTTTAGAAAATATATGTCATGTTAACTAATTTCCTTAATCTAATCAAAATAGGTAAATATGTCTTTTATTAATGATACAAGGGAGTAATTAAAATACAAATATAATCAAATCAAAGTAAATTATAAACATGTTAAAAATTAGCTAATTCTCCTAAAATAAAATTCAATTTTTGATAGGGAATTATATTTCATTGAAGTCATAATCCTATCAAGCGCTCATAGCATTCCCGTCCAGATTAGTCGGTTGCTCGGTGACCTGTGCCAAAAAAGCCAGGAGCCAGAAAAAGGACTGGATACCAGATGATTCGTAAGGATAGAAATAAAAAAAAAGGAAAAAAAAAGTTTCATATGTTGCATTTCCATAAAATGAAATTTTTGGATCCTTTGAAGCCATATTTTCTAACTCTATTTTTAATCTTTTCACAAACTAAAACTAAAATAAACACACACATTAATTTATGGTGCTTTGTAGACCATACCTTAACTGTACTCCATAAAATGTCAAAAAAAAAAAAAAAAACTCATCCCTTATATGATTAATTCCTCACCCACTTTTGCTTACACTAAACCCACTTTCTTCTTCAATTCTCAAACACACGGAGAGAAAACGGGGAAAAAACATGGAAGCTCTTCTCTCCCAATTCACCTTTCTCTCAGACCAAGCTTTACAAGACAAGAACTTTGATCCATCCACCATAGAAGACCTAATGAAGCTCTTTGAAATTGAGTCATACAAGGCTTGGGCGGCCATGGAGCTTGAGGCAGAGAAAGAGGAAGAAGAAGCAGAGAATGATCTGCAGAAAGCAGAGGACTATCTTGACTCTGTGATGGAATCTGCCATGGATGAGTTCAGAAGCTTTGAACTTGAGCTTGAGAAGATGGAAAAATCTGAACTTGATAGCCTTGTTCACACCGCTGAGAGTGCCAGAAAAATGGGTAGGTTATCGGAAAAAGCTGCTTCTGTTGCTTCCAAAAGGTATATTGAAGCTGCTCTGAGTTCTGCTACTGCTTCCATGAAATCTGCTTGGAAAGGTCTTTCTTCTGGCAAGGTTCATCCTTCTTAGGCTGCAAAATTTCCAGATCAAATGTGAAACCACAATAAATTATTGATTTATTTTCAGTTTTTTCATATGCATACTCTGGAAATGTACTAAAGTTGTCACTGTGACGTTGAAGAAGAACAAGTGTAAAATCTGAAAGATTTATTGTTCACGAAGCAGAAAAATTCATTTTTTTTGGATAGATCTGATTGATTGAAGGCTTAGGATTTTACCCATATGTTAACTTTGAACAGAACGTGAACTGATTAAAGAACATTCTGATTTGATTCTGGGTAGATCTGATACACACTAATGCTTTTAGAATTTCAAGAAGCTTGCTTTTGAACATTGTGTACTGATCTGATTCTTTTTTTTTTGGCCAAAGTGTACTGATCTGATTCAAGTAATGAAAAAGTAGGTTTAATGTGCCTTTTCCTCTTTTGATTTTCATAATTGGGTGTTTTTACCTTTTATTTTCCAAGATGAAAGTAATGTCTTCTTCTTCCTCCTTGGCTGAAGTCATAATTATGGTGAAATTTTGTTCTGAACATTCAGGTTTGAGTGAAAACATTGCAGATTTAGTGTTCATGAAAGAAAATTCATCCATTTTGGGTAGGCCGGATTAGCTAAGGGGTTGAAATTTCATGCAGCAAAATTTGAACTTTCTGGACTCAAGAAAAAGGGTTATCTCAATTTCATATTCTATTTGTTTTTGATTATACTAATATTGTTCAAGGATTTGATTAATTTCTAATCCTACCATTTTCTGTACTGAAGTTTTTTGGTCAGTTTCCGTACAGAAGTTACTTAAACAAAATTATAGCATTTAAATTCTTTTTATGGGATTTAAGGAACACCTTGATGTGAATAAATTGGACCTCTTGAGATCTACAAAGCCTCTAACTTTGAGTCAGTGACCTGTAATCCCTTATCGTATCAAAGTTTAAATTTAATAAACTGAAGTTTTAATTTTTAATAATAAACTCATTGTTGTTAATTTTACCATCAAGCTGCTCATAGAAAATTGTCACATCATATTAATGAAAATGACATGGCATCTAGTGTGGATTTAAATTCTTTTTAATTACCGGATATCATGTCATCCTTATTAATTTAACGTTGCAGTTTTTGTCGATAACAATTTATGGGATTTAATATCATAAATTAAAACATTAAAGAGTTAAATTTAAACTTTATGTAAGCAACCAAAGTTGGGCGGTTTGGAATCCCTCCCCCACTCCCATTCTCTTTTGTCTTTTTCTTTTTCAAATCATAAGATCAATATTTAAATGATTCATATTTAGTTTAACACAAAATATTATTTTTATTTTTCATTGTAATATTAAATTTTTCATATCAAAATTTAGCTATTTGTATTTAGTTTATTATTTTTATTTTTATGATTTAGCACTTTGAAAAAGAGAAGAGTAGAGAAGAGGATGAGAAGGGATCAAGTCAAAAGTTGAGAGAGATTTTATCCTTACAAAATTTATTGATATTACATTTTTATAAATATTCGTGAATTATATTTTATGGATTTTAAATTTAAAATTTAGGAGAAAGACAATTATTGTTTAATTTTCAAATTATCTGCTTGTGTTTGCTTTTGATACCTAGAGAGACTGAGAGCCGCAATAAGGGCTTGTTTGGCAGGTGCATAAAGTTTGGCCAGGAAAAGACAATAAGAGGTAACTAATAAATTTTTTTTTTTTGGGAACATGGAAAGCCTCTTTTCATATCAAAAGGGCCTCTCTATTTTTGCGGGAGAATGGACCTGTTTGAGTTTGAGTTCCGAAAAAACGTTAATGCAAGTTGGGACAAAATTCTCCTTACATATTTATTATGTATACTATAAATCACGTTGTAAAAACAACTTATACTAAAACATACACTAAAAAGAGCCTATTTGGTCACATAAAAGCTAACATTTTTTCCTTTATAGTATGCTTGGTACAAGTAAAATAGAGGGGATGAAGAAAAAAATTTAATAAATTCAATTCAAAAAATTGGAGAATCAGAGTTAAAAAATTGTAATCAATTTTTCTTACTTTTTTTGTGCCAACAATTTTTCTTACTTTTATATCTTACATCTTTTCTTTATTAAAATTTTTTAACCCTACTTATTCATTTCTTTAAAATTGAACTTATTAAAATTTTCCCCTCCCTCGATTTTCCCTATGCCAAACAAGCCCTTTAGATTAGATTTGAATGTTAATACACATAAATAAAATTTTGCACTTAGGACAAAAACAAACTCCTTAACTAGCTCCTAGATCCAAGGGAGCATACATCAATCTCTGACAATCTGAACAAAATCACTTATTATACAAAACCCCAAGAAATATATACACTAAATTATACATAATACATTTATGAACTCAATATGTTCAAGTGCCCTTTTTGCCTTGCTGCCTCAGATTCAAACACTATTAGTCTTGTGTTTCTTATTTTTTGAATTCTCGATGTTGTCACACTCAACCTCCGTTTTGCTTGGAGATGAAAGGCTAAGAGGCTTGATTCCCTCCAGCTCAGGATCAGGTGAGAAGTTAAATGGTAATTTACTATCATCCACCCTCCTAAATGTAATTGAAATCCTGTAAAAGGAAGGAACAAAAATCTCAAAATACAATACACAACAACATCATATTGAGATTTTCTAAAGGATACCCTACACAAGATAGGTAAACAAGGTCAAACATGATGACATGTTGCTCCGATCCTTAATATAAGACAAATTTACCTAATTTGATTAAATTAAGGAAGTTAGTTGAGTTAGTTAATATGACATGTATTATCTAAAACACCCTAATCATCTTCCTTAATTCCTTATCTTCATTGATTATTGCTGATGAAGTTTCAATAGGAGTAAAATAGGATAAAATAGGAAAAGATTGACAAATATGAAATCTATGTCTTATATTTAGAATCAAAATGAACTCCCTAAATATGATTTACATTAAGGACCAGATGGAGTATCATATGATTTGGCTTGCTCTAAACAACATTTACAAGCCAATTTATCTTAAGAACTTTTGACAGATGAGTGTGTGTGAGTGAGAAAAATTCACATTACCTTTTGGTTGGGACAGATGGGATACAATGTTTAGCCTTGTCAGCTCCATTGCCATTGATAATGAATACAGATCTGCATTATAAAAAATGAGCATTAGAATCTCTAAATGTTAAACAAGAATTTGACCAAAAACCATGATTTACACAAATCTACATCTAACATGACACAAGAATATGGAGCTTTTAACTTGTTCAAGTCTAGTTAACATGTTCAAAATCCAAGAATGCCAAATATGATTCCAATATTTAGACAAAATAGGTCCAACTAAATTGAAATGCTCATATAGCTCTATATATCTAGATTTTTCTCAAGAAGGAAATCAAGCTTACCCAACTGGCAAAGGGACAGAAACAGGCCCTTCGAACTCCCCAGGACGGACAGCTTTCAAATTTGAACCAAATAATATGTCACACCCAGATAACAATGAAACTGTCGAAAAAGGTCGGACAAAATCATGGTGATCGATATGAGGAGGAATGCAATCGCCTTCTTCGTATATGTTGACAACGCAACTGTTAGGGATGCACGTTGCAGGCAGTATGTGCCACCTAACCAGCCTCTTGATCATTTTCTTGAACAAGTTTGGTAATGGATCAGCCTCTTCATCTCTTAGAATGCCAGGAGGATTGCCATGTTTGTCCTGCAAGATTTAACATGAAGCCAATAAGTTAGTTAAGATAAAAAAAATATAAAAATAAAAAAACAACTCATGCCAAAGATTAAAGGAGAGGGGAAAACAAATTTAAACTTACTACTGCATAATTGTAACAGCAACCAAATTGTATTGTTACACGCCCTTTGCCGCGCATCCACTTTTTAGGTTCTGAATATGTGCGTTCTAAAAATAGAAAAACACAAATAATGGAAGTGTGGGAACAAAATCTTTGGAAACTTAACATACACCAAAAACACAATAAAAGAGAGGAGCCTTCAATTTACTAGTTTAGGAAGTGTACAATGTGCAAAAAGGGGAAGAAATAAGCTATTTTAAATGTTTTACGACGATTCTCATTGAAGATGCTGAAAAACTATGCTGTTGATTTTATTGAACAGGAGATAACCCCGCCTTAATTGTTCTTATAGGGTCTGTGTCTATAATCAGTGTCAATTCTAAGTAGAATACAAACACTTTACTGCATGAATTGAAGCATAACTAGTCTATAGACAAAGCTATACATGTTCTTTCAAATAAGTTCTAAGGATGTACCAAAAATAGCCATATGCATTAGCAACAAAGACTAGAAATACAGAGAAAGTAAAATTCAGAGCATATGAATTAGTTAAATGCTGAATCAAGAATTGAAAAAGGAATGGTACCTTTAAATTGCCCATTTTGACCAATCTTTTGCAATTTATAGACATATCTGACAATATTCCTTTGTTCCTCAGCATTGAATACCTGCTTATGAAGTTCAAGCCCTTGAAGAATATTCAAGTCTCTCCCATCAATTTTTTCAGTGTGAACAAAGTCTTTTTTACTGCTAACCAGTGAAAACCTGATATGCTCCTTTCGTTCCTCAGGCATTCCACACTCAAACGATGAGACTCCACCGATTCCATCTCTTAGTGGCAAGTCAAAATCAGATGGCGGCGCTATAGATTGGCGTTTGCGATTCAAATATTTCGGCGTAGAATCAGAAGCATGTCTATTGTTATGCTTCCTCAACCAAGGAGTTTCACGCCTTTGTCTTGCGGTATCCTCTTCTTCTCTGTGCCTTCTACTGTGAAACACCGGAGCATTACTGATTCTGGATTGACAGTATGCATCTCTAGAATATGCATACTCATCATTATCAGCATAAGATGTTTCATAGTGCTTTCCTGCATTCAAAAGAAGCGCTAAATAAATATATGATAAAAAATGTTTCATTATTCATTTTAGTAACTGTCAATTTGTTTTTTAATCAATTCTAAACTTTTTTTTTTTGGTAATCGCCATGTAAAGATAAAAGTAATGCATTACCACTCCTAAACTTGTAGGATGCATCTGTAGAGGATACATAATAATCATCTTCATCCTCAGCATAAGGGGTTTCATAGAACTTTCCTGCATTTAAAAGAAAAGCTAAATAAATATATATTACATAAACAGAGAATGAAAAGTACTTTCAAACTGTTTTTTTCCCAATCAATTGATTTTTTTATTTTAAACCTTGTATCAGTTTTCAAAAGGATCCTAAATACACATGTAAGTGCACAGAGTTGAAGCTAGTTTATCATCTTTCAATCAATCAATAAAAAGGCATAAAAATGTGTTACCATTCCTGGACTTGTAGGATGTTTGCCTAGGAGATACATAGTAATTATCATCATCAGCAGCATCTGAGGTTTCGTAGTGGTTTCCTGGTGTTTATTAACAAAGTATTAAATTTATGAACAAAATCAAACATAACAGATAATACTTTTGCCTGAGATTGTTTTAAATAAAAATTTTAAAAAACGAAATTGGAAAAAAGATAAATTAAAAAAAATACAGAACGAACATAAATTACAGAGATTGGAAAAAAGAAAAAAAAAATCCCGAACCTTAACCAGTGAACCAGAAAGAAGAGCGAAATAACTGTAAAGAAAACAAAAATTCATAAGGAAAAAGGGAAGTTAGATTGCTTTTACGGAGATTCCAAATTCGTTCATGAAGACGAGCCTCGCAATGGTGGCAGAAGCTATCAGAGAGAATCTGCAATATCTGCCCCTTATTCAGCGACTCCAGGATCTCCATGAACCGCCGACGATGCTTCTACCGGAAAATTCCGATCAGAAATCAAATTACCGAAAAATTGGAAGCAAAGCGATGCGAGGGAGAAAGAGCGAGTTGACACACTTGACTAAAAGGAACTCGGAAACAAAACCGAAGCCAAGAAAAGTATCTATTTGAAAAGTGAAAACAAAGCGATGTGAAAGAGAATGAGAGAGATCAAAACAGAGATTTCAGGCAGAGAGCAAAGCAGTGAGGGAGAAGAGAGAGTGAGAGTCTGAGAGAGAGAGAGAGGAAGGAACGACTTTGTGAGTTGACTGACTTTTCAAATTTTGGGTTCCTTTCTAGTCCTCCTGAGTCCTGATCGAGCCAATTAATTTACTACTATTATTTTATCTAAATGGAAAAAAATAATTTATTCTTTTATTGTTCATGTATGGTTTGTAAGGAACGAAAAATCGGATCGGATAATGAACTGGTCACAGTACAGGTTTAGAGGTTAATTGGTAAAATTTCTATAGATAAACATGAAGATTTTTTTAAAAAAATACTTAAAATCTATTAGTATGAGTTATAATGCCTATACTTATGCAATGATATCTCCTTTTCTATAATTATTATATCTTTTTAAATAAATTTTTTCATGATCTTCTTCATCTTTTTAGATTTGTTCTTTCTTTACCTATTTTTCTCTTCATTTGGGTCTTCAACTTTCAATTATCCCCTAAAAAAAGCAAAAACAAATTATAAAAAAATAAAAAAAATTCAACCGGTTGAACCACCAGTTTTAACTGGTTCTGACCGGTTCAACCGGTTTCGGACCAGTTCGACTGGTTTGCAATGTTTTGAAATTTGAATCGGACTGGCCAGTTCGGCTCAAGAATTGGCGAATCGAGCATGAAACTGGTCCGGTTCACGTTCAGTAATTTTTTTTTTTCAAATTGATTTTTTTAATTTTCTTAGAATTTCATATTAATAAGCCTAAAATATTCAATTTCTTATCGGTTTGACCCCGTGTTAGTTCCGATTTGACTCCGGTCTGACCCATTGATCCTTGACCCAGTACCCCGACCGGTCCGGGTTTCAGAACCTTGATGGTTTGTTTGTTTTTAGTAAAAAAAATAGATTTTATGTCATTTTATCATTAAGATTTTATTTTTTCTTTAATTTAAACAGAAAGCAAATCTGAAGTAAAAGAATCTTTAATTTAATGTTTTTTATAGGGTGTAAAGAAGATTTTAAATCTAAAAAAAAAAGCATAAATTTGAACTCTCCAAATCAACCCATTTCATCCCAGTTTAATATTTCCAAATTTTGTAACATATGCTAAATGTTTTCATGATAAGCATTTATTTAAACAAAGGGGAGTTGTAGACCAGGACTTGTTTTGTATGAGGGATTAGGAGGGAGGGAAAGGGAGGAGAAATTTTTATAAGTTGAATTTAAAAAAATTAGAGAAATGGGATTAAAAGTTTTTAATCAAGTTTTTATACTTTTTTATGTTACATTTCCTGTTTATTAATTTTTTATAACCCCCTTCTTCAATTTTTTTAAATTCAACTTATAGAATTTTTATTTTCCTTCCCTTTCCCTCCCCTCATATCAAACAGGCAACAACCCCCAAAATGCTTGCCTGTGAGGATGATGATCTAGACCATAATCTCTCATGTGCAATATTTAGATCCCCACATACTTCTAGTCCTTTCCTGATGGCCAAAATCTCTGCGGCTGTGACTGCACAATTCTCTAACCGACATTTGAATCCCATGACCCAATCCACCAAGTCTCCTGGCTGCACCCCACACTCAAGCTTCTTCCATCAAGTGAAATACATATAAGCCAGCAAGTATGAGCAAAAAATTGTGGTCCATGTCCATCTTTTAAGCCTTGCTCGTCGTCCTGGATGTTTCCTTGAATTCCAAATTAGCCAATCCTGCAATTGTAAGAAAAGAAGACAGAATAATAGTCGGGGTGTAAAATCATTTTCCAAAGAGACTGTGGTTGAAATTGCTTTCCAGGTTAATAAGAATGATCTCGGTTGTACTATTTTTGGAAACACAGCATCCCCACATTGATATCTAGCACGTAAACATTTGACCCAAAGAGACTGTGGTTTAGTAAATAGCCCCCGCCTTGCTTCATAATAAAGGCCTTGTTTTGATTCTCAAGCTTCTTGATTCCCAAACCCCCGCTTTCTTTGACTGAATAATTTTGTGAAGCAATCATATGCATCTTTTTAGCATTTTCATCTTGACGCCACAAAATAATCTTACTAGCTTTCTCAATTTCTTGCAACACACCCCTTGCCTTGGTAAAAGAGTAGATTGCATTTGATAAGATGGCAAAGTAGAAAATGACTGCTTTAATCAAGACCGCATGCCCTGCCATACTCAAGAACTTACCCTTCGACATCGAGATGAGATTTGACCCTTTTAGTAATTATATGACCAAAAGTCTCTTTTGTGACTCTGGAATGGATAAGCGGTGCTCCCAAGCACTTTCTCAAATCCCAAGCATTTGACTTAGTTGCAGCGCTACATTTATCAGCATCCGCTTGGAGAAAAAAGCCTTTGACTTGGGGGCAAGTTTATTCGATGACCAGAAACTGCACAAAAACAACTCATAACCTTCTTGATTTCCAAATCTGATCTGATGAAGCTTCTGCAAACAGGAGAATTGGAGAAAGGTCATCAGCAAAAAATAGGTGAGAAATGTAAAGGCCGTCATTTGAAAACTTCAAAGGTTTCTAGCGGCTCTGCCGACATTCAGCCTTAATCAAATGACCCAACCTCTCCATACAAAGCACAAATAGATATGGACTAAGATGATCTCCCTGTCTCACTCCTCTTGATGGTGAAAAACGCATACCAGCTTTTCCTCCCCACAAAACTCTCATACTTGCCGAACATACACATGCCATAATGACTCTAATTAGACTAACATCCAATCCAATACAGTACAGAGCATTTTTAAGAAAGTTCCAATTTAACCTATCATAGGCTTTCACCTTATCCACTTTGATAGCTACATGTCTTTTCCTTCCTGGCTTGTTTCTCATCAAGTGTATCGCTTCTTGAGCTATGACAATGTTGTCACAACTCGATCTTGAAGCAATGAAACAACACTGCTCAGGTCCCACCAACTTATTCATAATATTTCTGAATCTATTTGCAAGGAGTTTGGTGAGAATTTTAAAACTTACATTACATAAGGAGATAGGCCTCATATCTTTTAGGGACGTCGGCACTTTCACCTTTGGGATAAGAACTATATTTGTTTGGTTTACTTCTGCAATAGAATTTGGATTAACAAACACATCTTCACCAATTTACATAGTGCCATGCCTACTTTCTGAAACAGTAACAATAAAAGTAGGTAGTGCGGTTGGTGTAATGGCTTGGTTGGTGGCTGTTTCTTTTCCTTTATTCCTTTGGCTTTCATCATGCTGTTTATTCCTTATGTTTTTTTTCATCATTCTGTTTCCTCATATAAGCAGTATAAATGGGAGTGTGAAGTGTGTTGTAGCATTCAGAGTTTGATTAAGAAAACAGAGTGTATGGTTTCTGAACCATTTTGGTACCAGAGCCTTGTTCCAGAGGGAGAGAAAACGAGAGAGTGAGGAATAGGATTGAGAGAAAAAACGTTGAAAAAACAGGGTGTGCGAATTCCATCCTACCGACGGATTTTCAGAAATCTGACCCCCCCATCATCTTCAGAAGGTCCCAAAACCCAGAATAGGCTTCGACGCCATCGTGAACCGCCGTCATGGGCCGCCTTTGTGTCACACGCGCTGTCAACGGAAACACGCTCCGGCCACGCGTTGTCCTGAGGTTGAAGACGACCCACGTCAGCCGCCACGTCACTCGCCACGTTAGCACGTCCGTCCAGTCACTGGCAGCTGGTCCACTCGCTGACTGCCACGTGTCACTTACGCCATGTAATCATCATCGTCAGCATCTGCCGTGTCATTAGTCTAGTCATCGTCCACGTCATCAGTCAACGCCAGTTCATCCAATCCCTGACTGACACGTGTCACTCTAGCCACGTCAGCATAACGGTCAGTCAGAATTTTGTTAAAAGTACATTTTGGGCCCTAAATTCTGCCAAAATTAAATTTAGGCCCTAAACTTTAGGAAATTAGATTTTGACCCCAATATTCTGCAAAATTACATTTAGGCCCCTAAACTTTCTGAAATTGCATTTTGACCCCAGATTCTGCCAAAATTACATTTCAACCCCTGAACTTTCTGAAATTTCATTTTGACCCCCAAATTCTGCCAAAATTACATTTCAGATCCCTGAACTTTCTGAAACTATATTTTGATCCCAGATTCTGCCAAAATTACATTTCAGACCCCTGAACTTTCTGAAATTGCATTTTGACCCAGATTCTGCCCAAAATTACATTATTGCCCCTAATTACCCAAATTTCCTATTTTACCCCTGACTTTTCCAAAGACACAAATCCTTCCCCTACCCTTCTACCTTGTACCTAATAACTACGTACTTAAGTCATAACCTGTCAAACAAACTACAAAATGCTTCCAAGACGCAGGAATAGACACGAGATTGAGATGGAGGAGATGATACGCCGGATTTAAGAACTAGAGGCCACTATAGCAGAACAGCAAGCCTTGCTCGAAACTCATAGAGATCACTCAGAAGATGATTTGAAAAGCCACAGTTCGTCATCCTCTGACTACCATCATCGTCCTCGACAACAACCATTTCGTCTTAATGACATTAAGGTAGACATTCCTGAATTTGAGGGAAGACTCCAACCGGATGAATTCATTGACTGGCTACAAACAGTTGAACGAGTCTTTGAGTACAAAGAGATTCCAGATGAGCAGAAAGTTAAAATTGTCGCCATCAAACTGAAAAAACATGCCTCCATATGGTGCGAGAATCTCAAAAGAAGGCGTGAAAGAGAAGGAAAGAGCAAGATACGCTTGTGGGACAAGATGCGACGCGAGCTCTCACGTAAGTTTCTTCCAGAAAATTATTATCAAGATAATTTCCTTCAGTTACATAATCTCCGCTAAAAGGCTATGTCTGTAGAGGAATATACCAGGGAATTTGAGAAACTTATGATGAAATGTGATATACAAGAAAGGGAGGAGCAAACAATAGCTCGTTATCTCGGAGGGTTAAATACGAACATCACTCATCCAGTACAACTCCAGCAATACTGAACTTTGGACGACGTCATTCGTTTAGCCATTCGTATCGAGAAGCAGCAGCCCAGAAGGCCTCTGTATCAACCGTCCCCCTCAACCAGAATTCCTTTTGATGGGCGTAAGCCATAAATACACCATCCTAGCTCTTCAAGCACACCTCCACCTAAGGCTACTAGGGAATTCAGCTCCAAAGCACCTAAATGTTTCAAATGTCAAGGGTTCGGTCATATCATTTCTAACTACCCTAACCGCAGAGTTGTCACCATTATTGAAGGAGAAGCTTCTGTAGTATTTGAAGAAGAAAGGGAGCCTATGCCTATAACAGAACCAATATTTGATGAGGAAGTTACTCCTACTGATCACGGTGAATCACTTGTGATTAGGAGAAGTCTACATACAACAACTGTGAGAGAAGAGCCTTGGCTACGTCACAACATTTTTCATACTCGTTGCACTACACAAAGTAAAGTCTGTGACGTCATCATTGACAACGGAAGCTGTGAAAATGTAGTTTCCAACTATATGGTAGAAAAGTTGTACCTACAGACTCAACCATCCGTGCCCTTACAAGCTCCAATGGCTTAACCAGGACAGCGAGGTAAGAGTTTCAAAATGATGCCTTATTACGTTTTCCATCGGTAAAAGGTATCATGATGAAGTTTGGTGTGATGTTGTTCCCATGGATGCCTGTCATCTTCTTTTGGGGAGACCTTGGCAATATGATCGACATGTTTTGTATGACGGTCACGCAAAAACATATTCCTTCCAGAAGGATGGCGTGAAGATCCAGCTTGCTCCTTTGCCACTTGATAAACACAATAAAGGCAAAAATGAATCCAAATCATTAGTGTCTTAGTCGAGAAGGTAACCAAAACAGAAAGCCAAGTAATGGGTTTTCTCCTCTTGCTCGAGGCAAATAATGAAACTGACATCCCACCTGAAGTACAGCCATTATTAGATGAGTTTCCTAATGTAATTCCAAATGAAATGCCGCCAGGATTACTACCCATGCGAGACATTCAACATGCTATGGATTTCATTCCAGGAGCAGTAATTCCTAACTGGCTAGCTTATAGAATGAGTCCTCGAGAAAATGCTGAAGTTCAAAGCCAAATTGAAGAATTGCTGAAAAAGGGATTAATCCGAGAAAGTGTCAGCCCTTGTGCCGTACCTGTACTCCTAGTCCCCAAGAAAGATGGAAGTTGGAGAATGTGCATAGATTGCCATGCAGTCAACAAGATCACAATTAAGTATCAATTTCTGATACCCAGACTTGATGACATGCTCGACCAATTATATGGCTCCACTACTTGACCTTCGTAGCGGATACCATCAAATCCGAATTTGCCCCGGAGATGAATGGAAGACAACTTTCAAAACTAGAGATGGGTTGTACGAATGGAATGTGATGCCATTTGGGTTGACAAATGCTCCTAGTACATTTATGCGCTTAATGAATCAGGTCCTTCGCCCTTTCATTGGCAAGTTTGTTGTTGTTTACTTTGACGACATTCTTATCTACAGCAAAAGCCTAACGGACCATTTGGAGCATTTACGACAAGTGTTGCAAGTTCTTTGAGAGCAGAAACTTTATGCTAATTTGAAGAAGTGTACTTTCTTGACAAATGAAGTCATTTTTCTCGGCTATATTATCACTGCAGAGGGTGTACGGGTTGATCCAAGCAAAATTGAAGCCATAAACAGTTGGACAACACCGCAATCCATCCAAGAAGTCAGAAGTTTCCACGGATTAGCTTCCTTCTATAGGCGATTTATGCAAAACTTCAGTTCCATTGCCGCACCCCTCACGGATTGTATTAAGGGAGACAAGTTCCAATGGATAGAGAAAGCTCAGAAAAGTTTTGAAGAACTGAAGAAACGCTTGACAGAAACTCTTGTGCTAGCCCTTCCTAATTTTGACAAAGTGTTTGAGGTCAGTTGTGACGCCTCTAACACTGGAATTGGTGCCGTCCTAAGTCAAGAAGGCCATCCAATTGCTTTCTTCAGTGAGAAGCTTAACGATGCTAAGCCTCTACCTATGATAAGGAATTCTATGCCATTGTTTGTGCTCTACAACATTAGAATCATTACCTCCTCAATAAAGAGTTCATACTCTTTTCTGATCATGAAGCCCTCAAGTATCTAAACTCTTAGCACAAGATCAGTCGTAAGCATGCGCGTTAGAGTGAAATCTTACAGTCTTATCCGTTTTTGATAAAACATAAGGCTGGAATTTTTAAACTCAGTAGCTGATGCTCTTAGCCGCCGTCATGCATTACTATCAACAATTCAAGCCAAAGTTGTTGGGTTTGAATGCGTCAAGGAGTTGTACCAGGATGACCCGAATTTTCGTGGAATGTGGGAGGCGACTACAGGTCAACTTTTACACCAATATTACAGACAAGATGAGTTTTTATTTTGAGGTAAATCCCTGTGCATCTCTCTGTGTTCTTTACAAGAGGCAAAAATTTGGGAAGCTGCTGGTCACTTTGGTAGAGATAAAACAGTTGCTCTAGTCAAAGAAAATTTCTACTGGCCAAGACTTGAACGAGATATCAACAGGCACATACAGAGATGCAGAATATGTCATTTGGCCAAAACCAAGGGTCAAAATACGGGATTATACATGCCTTTACCAGTCCCAGAAGCACCATGGGAAGATGTAAGTATGGATTTTACGCTGGGACTACCACGAACTCAAAGGCAGAAAGATTCTATTATGGTGGTTGTGGATCGATTTTCAAAGATGACCCATTTTATTCCTTGTCAGAAGACTAATGATGCTGTGCAAGTTGCTGAACTGTACTTTAAAGACATTTTTTGACTCCATGGCATTCCCAAGACTATCATGTCTGATCGTGATGTTAAGTTTCTTAGCCATTTTTGGAGAACTCTCTGGAAGAAGATGGGTACTAAACTTCAGTTTAGCAGTGCTAGTCACCCTTAAACGAATAGACAAACAGAAGCTATAAACAAGATTCTTGGCAATCTTCTACAAAGCTTTATTGGAAAGAATTTGAAGCAGTGGGATCTTATCCTTGCTCAGGTTGAATTTGCTTATAACAATTCAATCAACCAAGCTACTGGAAAGTGCCCTTTTGAAGTTGTTTATGGCACTCGACCTCTCAATCCATTCGACCTGATTCCTTCAGCTAGTAAACAGTATTACAGTGTAGATGCAGACCAAAGGGTTGAAGAAATCAAGAAACTACATAAGCAAGTCCGAGATAGGATCCAAAAGTAAAATTTGAAAATTAAAGCACACAGGGACAAGCATCGAAAGCAGCAAATTTTTAATGTAGGAGATCTGGTTTGGATACATTTGAGGAAAGAATGTTTTCCTAAACAGCCAAACGCCAAGTTGTCTCCTTGAGCTGATGGTCCATTCAAGATTATGCAGAAAATTAACAACAAAACTTACAAAGTGGAATTGCCAGGTGCCTACGGTGTTTCAGCCACTTTCAATGTTGTAGATCTATCTCCGTATCTTGATGATGATGTTGTTTTTGACTCGAGGACGAGTCCTGTCCAACCCTAGGAGGATGAAATAGTAACAATAAAAGTAGGTAGTACGGTTGGTGTAATGGCTTGGTTGGTGGCTGTTTCTTTTCCTTTATTCCTCTGGCTTTCATCATGCTGTTTATTCCTTATGTTTTTTTTCAACATTCTGTTTCCTCCCATAAGCAGTATAAATGGGAGTGTGAAGTGTGTTGTAGCATTTAGAGTTTGATTAAGAAAATAGAGTGTATGGGTTTCTAAACCACTTTCTCCCATTGCGACGGGAAGAAATGAGCTTGTAAACCATCTGGGCATTGTGTTTTGAAAGCCCCATAGCAAATGCTGCATTTTTTATCTCAAGATCATCCACCTCTCTATACAGCAACTCTTTCTCAATCAATGTTATTTGAGGAAACTCTTCTTGCCAATCTTGAGATTGATCAACACTTGCTTCCTTAGTGTAGAATGCTTTATAGAAATTAGTGGCCATCTCACTAATTAATGCTATCTTGGTCACTTATCCGCTGCCCATTATCATCTTGGAGTGCTAAAATCTTCTGTTTCTTTCTTTTGGCGACGGTAGAAGCATGGAAGTACTTAGATTTCTGGTACCAGAGTAATTTTTCTTGGAGAGCTAACTTATTATATATGCTCCGCCCAAAGCTTCTTTTCTTAACGATACAGACCATTTGCTTGCTGGCTCCCTTTGCACCTTTCTCTTCCCTCCAACTGACGAAGCATTATCGCTTTTCTCCACGGTATGTTTCCAATTTTTTCATCATTCCGCTGATTTACTGAATTCTAAAATTGAGCAACTCCCTGAATCCAATCATTATTCTCCCACGCTTTTTGAACCATTGCCTCAAAACCTGCCTCCAAACACCATGCAGCTTTACAATGAAAGTGCCTCTGACTCTATTATACACCTGAGTGTTGCTACAAGAAACTATAAGTACTTTATGATCTGACTTATAGTTTAAATCATGAGTAACATTAGAATGGGGATAAGCAACTTCCCAGGCCAAATTGCAGAAAACACAATCAAGCTTTTCTCTAACTCCTTGTGATTCACATGTGAATTTCGATACACGTCATATATTTCAAACAAGCCAGCATGAGAAATACATTCACTAAAATCAGACATGGAAATAGAATTTGGAGCTGCACCGCTTGATTTTTTATTGGGGGAGAGATATGCATTAAAGTCTGTTAGATCAAGTGTTTCACCCAAGAGGGGGGGTGAATTGGGTGATACTGAAATTTCTTTCGAAAATATAAAAAGAATTAAAACAGTAATGAGTAAGGAGAAATATCACCGAAGTGTACACCGGGAGTTATACTGGTTCGGTCACAACCACTTTGACCTACGTCCAGTCCTCAGAGCTTCTCTGAGAGTTTTCACTATAGCTTCCAAGATTCAGTGGGTTCTTGGCACCTCAGTACAAGCAAGTTCCTTACACCTGGACACTCGCTCCCCCTTACAGGTTGTAATCCAATCCCAACTCAAGGTTCCACAACCTTAAGTTTTCTCAATAACAAATATTGAGTTTGAATGAAATATCTCTCTTACAGAGTAAATGATAATCACTGAAGCATAGAAATACAATTTCAATGTGAAAACAGAGCAATGAACTTAATGATATGTTCGTATGTGTGTTCTTGTGTGTCCATCTCTGTTTAGATGTTCCCATATATATAGATACGTTGGTAATGATTGCTGGAACATATTTCTTCATGTCCGTTGGAGCGTGCACAGCCATTATTGACTTTTCCAGTTTTTTTTTAAAAAACATACGTTATGGTAGGTGACGGTCGATGACATTTGAGCATTGCTTTTGACTTTCCTTATTTGGTGAGATCTCTTCAACATTTGCCTGTTGAAATGCTAAGTACACTAATATAATAAGAAGTTAATCAAATAGGAAACAGAACAATGACCGTTGGAATGATTTCAAACTTTCTGGGTTTTCTTACTCGAGTAGCTCCTCGAGTAACCCTTGAAGTTTACTCGAGTAGCTCCTCGAGTAACATTGTGAAATCATTGTTCAACTGCAAGTCAATGAATAAATATAAGATTACTCGGGTAGTGCATGGAGTAAACTAAATTTCAAACCTTTGGGAATACTTATTTACTCGGGTAGCTACTGTAGTAATGCTTTTTCAACTTCATAGATTACTCAGGTAACACCTCGAGTAATTCATTAAACAACTTTTGATTACTCGATGCTCTACTCCAATAATATTGGCAGGATTTTAAGGCCGAGAGCAATTACCTTGTTACTCGAGTAGGGACTCGAGTAATGCATTCATTTTTGCATAGGTTACTCGGGTAGCTCCTCGAGTAACTAAGACTTTTAAGCATGATTTACTCTGGTAATGACTTGAAGTTTACTTTGAAAAATTTGTGCATACTGGGGTACTTACTCGAGGAATCCACTTAAAATAAACCATGAAAAACTTGTATACTAGAGTAAGTACTCGAGGAAGATGAAATAAAGAAAGATCAAGTCACTCGGGTACCAACCTCAAGTTTTCACTTACCTTAGTCTGTTACTCGAGTAGCTCCTCGAGTAACATTGGCAGTGGTACAAAGTGCCGAGAGTTACATCTTTTCACAAACAGAGTTACTCGAGTAGCTCCTCGAGTATCATGAAAAACTTGAAGGGAACTGGAAGTTTCTGACCTGGTTACTCGAGTAGCTCCTCGAGTAACATTAGCAGTGGTACAAAATGCCGAGAGGTCCATATTTTAGGAAACACAGGTACTCGAGTAGCTCCTCGAGTATCATGGGGAAAACTTGAAGCCAACTGGAAGTTTTCACATGGTTACTCGAGTAGCTCCTCGAGTAACATTAGCAGGCCGAGAGCAATCTTCAAATTTTACCTGGTTACTCGAGTAGCGCCTCGAGTAATGGTAACAGGTAACTGGAAGTTTTGCTTGGTTACTTCAAGTTTTGGCTCATTACTCGAGTAGAGCCTCGAGTAATGCCTTAGAAATTGTACTTCTGATCAAGTTCCTCAGCATTTTCTTTTGGCCAATCTTCACTACTTCCATGCTTACCTCAAGTAAAGCTTATTCCTGTCATTACTTAGTTCAAACTTGATTATTAAACATTTCCTTTTCAAACCATTCTTTTGTTATCATCAAAACATGAGATCTAACAAAGTCTCCTAACAATATCCAGGCTTCCTCTGTTAGCTCTGTTATTGCTCTTATAGCTTTGCCACAACCTTGTCCTCTTCCTATAATTTGTCTCCCCATAAATAAAAGTCATAGAAACCCAGTTGTTTGACCCACCTCTGCACACAAAGAAGTGAAATTCTAAATGAAAAATGTCCGCAACAAAAATAAAAATTTATAAAATTTTAAATACACAGCTTCAAACATTTATAATTCATATATATTCTTTAATAATTTGATAAGTAATATTTAATAGTTAAATAAGATATATTGTTTTAAATTTATAAATATTTTATACTTATTTAATTTATTTTATATATTTGTCTCTCTGATCATTTTGTTTAAAAATATGAATCTATAATAGATGTTTTTTTTATTCTATTATGAAATGCATGTGTATGTATAAATACGCATTTATATTAATAATTATATCCAAAAAAAATTTAAGAATCAATTATAAATATCAAGTCTTATGGCCTCCTAAATTTTATCAAAATGTAATTATGATCATAGTTATTGTAGCACTATCTCTGATATCAAAATGCGAGCTCTGATATCAGAATGGTATCAGAGTCAGGTTTAATCAACTTGAACATCAATATCAATCAATATATACTACCAATAATGCTAGCTTCATCCTGATTGGTTCAAGTGCAATGTCGGAGTCATCACTTTCTTTATTTTATCATGACACAGAAATTTAAAGATGATTTAGTTACATGATTTATTATCTCAATGTTACAGACTTTAATGAGTTTGTTGGCAAAAAAAAAAAGGTGTTGGTTAGAAATGAAATGATTCCAAAATTTTGATTTCCTAGCAAGAAAGTATATAAAATGAAATGAAATGAAAATAGGTGGTTAAATATTTAATAAAAAATTATAGTTTAAATAATTCAAGTTGAATATAGGTAGTTAGATTTAGATTTAAATAATAATTCAAGTTGAATCATAGATTCATAGTAAATCTTCTTTTTTCTATTAGGCAGTTCCTGGTTAAAAAAAAAAGTGGAATAGTTTTTTGGTAAAAAAAAGGTTCAATATAGGTAGTTAGATTTAGCAAGGATATAAATCATACTATGAAATCTTATGTATTCCGTTACACAATACATACACACACACACATGTCGGTGGCGCCCGTTTTGACTTCCTTTTTACACATCTTCTCCATTTATGAATTAAGTAAGACTCATCATTTGCAGATTTATCCTGGAAATCGAAGGCATGTGATACTTTTTTGGTGCAAGGGAACAATTAGGAGATACTACTCCTATAGGTATTATATATAATCATCACTTATTCATGTGTTCATTCTTTTGATGATTTAAAGTTGAAAGCATAATCCTTGAGACGTGAATCTTAGCATAGGATGACCATAAACCTTGGCATAATTCAGATTAGAAAAATTGATATATTGTAGCTCCTCGCTTTCGATAGTATCAGTTTTGAGGTTGTCACCCACTAAATCGTGTGAGAGGGGAGTATGCAGATCCTTATAATGCATCTTTTGTTCTCTCTCTAGCTGATGTGAGACTTCACAATTTACACATGTTGTTCCCTTCTGAGTTGATGTGAGAATTTACAATTCACCCCTTTAGGCCTAGCATTCTCGCTGACACATCGAGAGGGTTTTGGGGTCGTCACCTCTCGCAGTCTTAAATCGTAGTCTTAAAATTTTGATATTCAATAAAACGATATGGCTCACTCAATAACTTCATTAAAATTCATTAATTTAATAATAATTTAAATAATTCAAGTTGGATAGGTAGTTAGATTTATATGTGTGTTAAATGATCACCTATATGAAATCTTTGTATCTATTCCGTTATAGAGAGTACTTATTTGTGTATATATATTTCAGCTTTATACCTACCTATCTTACTTGATTGAGACTATCTCCAAACCTTGGCATAATTCAGATTATAAAAATTGTAATATTGTAGCTCCTCGCTTTTGATAGTATTAGTTTTGAGGCCGTCACCCACTAAATTGTGTGAGAGGGGAGTATCCAGACCCTTATAAGGCATCTTTTGTTCACTCTTTAGTTGATGTGAGACTTCACAATTTACAAATTTTGTTCCCTTTCGAGTTGATGTGAGAATTCACAATTCACTCCTTTAGGCCAAGCGTTCTCGCTGACACATCAAAAGGGTTTTTGGGTTGTCACCTCTCGCAGTCTTAAAATTTTGATATTCAATAAAACGATATGGCTTGCTCAATAACTTCATTAAAATTCATTAATTTAATAATAATTTAAATAATTCAAGTTGGATAGGTAGTTAGATTTATATGTGTATGAAATCTTTGTATCTAATTATAGAGAGTACTTATTTGTGTGCATATATTTCAGCTTCATACCTACCTATCTTACTTGATTGACAGTATCTCCAAACCACTTTTTTGATTTGAGAGCAGATTAATTCCTTTCAAGACTTAGAGCGCAAAGAGTTTTCACCCTCCCAAGAAAGTGCTTTTATTGAGACCGGAACTTGTGTAGAGGCCGATTATCATCTCAACTAACGGCCTTGTTTATGTATCTTCATTCAAGAAACAATACCCATTAGTTATCTCTCATCATCTTGGAGGCGATAGCAACTGGAAGTGTTCTGAGATGTCATAACCCCCTCAACAGTGGTTTCATGTTTAAGCCTCAGCCTACCAAAATTCATGATTTCCATTCATTTTCCTCTCAACATCTTTCATCAGAACCCATCTATATTATCGGCCAAGATGTCTTCTGATTTTATCAGACTTTTTAGGTATATATATTGACATAGAACTTTTTAGCACTTTTTAAAAATTTACCATCGATTCCTATAACTGAAGTTAGTTGTCTTTGTTAAGATTCTTGAAAAACTAAGAAAACGTGTTTCAACTTCGAATGCAACCCAGATTATGTGGTAATTATCTTGTCCATCGTCTTAGTGCCGTTGGTTTTCTCAAGATTGTGTGTTATATATATACATATATATGATGACACCACTTATTCTAATTCTTTTTTTATTTTTTGAATCAAGGTTTAGAAAACTCATAGATGCATTGAACAATTCTGAACAAATCCCTCAAACTTCCGAAGAAGTATCTCGGCTGATCATCAAGGCCCTCAAAGAGCATCCAAAGGCCGAAGTTGAGGAATTACTAAGTTTCTACAGTCTTCCTCTGCCACACACTCTAGCTTGCACCAATAATGATAAAACCTCTAAATCCTGGGCTAAAGGAGTCAAACTTAAACTACATACCTTACCCGTAAGAATACTCTTACACTTGTTATTTTCTATTGTTAGTTGTTAGAATGTGTACAGGCACTTGTAAATTAGCCCATATATGAATTTGACTTAATGATATAACTAACTCCACCTAAGTTTTATCCAAATGGTTATATTAACACCGAATGAGACACTTTAAACTGGAAAAATAATATTGAATTCCATAAATCATTTATGAATGTACATGGGTCCTTATATAAGCACCAGTTACAAGTCATAACTTGATATGAAGACTATACACTTGCCTAACTAACTTCCGTTCTGTACAACTGAACTAATATTTACAATATAACTAAATAGTACAGCTAACATTTACAATGGACTATTATACCCTAATACCCCCTCAAGCTGGAGAATGTATATCAATCATTCCAAGCTTGGAAAGGATTGTACAAAATGGAGAAGGAGACAAAGGTTTAGTAAAAATATCAGCCAACTGATCTTGAGATTTGATAGGAAGAAGATGAATCAAACCAGACTTGATCTTTTCCCATACAATATGGCAGTTAATTTCGATGTGCTTAGTTCTTTCATGGAAAGTGGGATTAGCTGCAATATACCGTGCTGATTGACTATCACAGTAAAGAGAAGCAGGGGAAGTAAGAGGGAGACCAAAATCCTGAAGGAGATACTTAAGCCACTACAATTCACAAGTAGAAGAGGCAAGAGCATGATATTCAGCTTCAGAGGAAGAAGTGGAAACCATTTGTTGCTTCTTGGATCGCCAAGTAATGAGAGCTTGATCCAGAAAACCACAAAACCCAATAATAGGCCTCCTAGTGTCAAGACAACCAGCCCAATCAGAATCACTAAAAGCACTAAGTTTCAAAGTAGATGTTGTTGGAAAAAACAATCCACGACCAGGAGCTCCTTTAAGATATTGAAGGACCCTATGAGCAGCCTGTAAATGAACAGTGGTGGGATGCTGAACAAATTGACTCAGCTGTTGGACAACAAATGACAAATCTGGCCTAGTATTGGTAAGATATAACAGCCGGCCAACCAAGGTTCGATAGATAGAACTATCATCATGCGAAGTACCATAATCCTTAGTCAATTTAGCATCTCTAGCCATTGGAGTAGACACAGGTTTACAATCCAAAAAACCACTGTCAGCAAGAATATCTAAAGCAAATTTTCTTTGATATAAAGCAAAACCTTTAGAACTCCTGGTAATTTCCAAACCCAAGAAGTACTTGAGATCACCAAGATCCTTGATTTTAAAAGTGTCATCAAGAAAAGCCTTAATAGAATTAATTTCAAGCAAATCAGTACCACTAAGGATAATGTCATCAACATAGACAATTAAGACAGTAAGAGAAGTCTCAGTATTCTTAATGAATAAAGAATGATCAACTTGAGAATGATGGTAACCACAAGAAAGCAAAGCCTCAGACAACTTAAAAAACCACTGACGGTTGGCTTGCTTCAAACTATAGAGAGAACGTTGCAACCGATACACTTGGTGAGGAGAAGAAACAGACAAACCAAGGGGAGGAAGCATATATACTTCCTCATGAAGATCACCATGCAAAAATGCATTATTCACATCAAGTTGCTTAAGGTGCCAATTGTGGGTAGCAGCTAGAGCAAGCAACAAACGCATTATAGTAAGTTTAGCAACAGGAGAAAAAGTGTCATTATAGTCAACACCTTCGACTTGTATGTAACCCTGAGCTACTAAACGATCCTTATACTTGTTAAGACTGCCATTCGAATTGTACTTCTTAGCAAAAACCCATTTACAACCTATGGGGCGCTTTCCAGCTGGTAGATAAGTTAATACCCAGGTATGATTCTGTTGTAAAGCATCTAGTTCAGCAGAAATAGCATGTCTCCAACCCTCATGCTTAATAGCTTGGGAATAGGTTTTTAGTATATCATCAATAGAGATAGAAAGTGTAAAATGGCGAGAAGATGGAGAAAGATTAGAATATGAAAGAACATGAGAGAGAGGATGGAAACTACCTACCTCCATGGAATCAGGTACCACTGATGCACATTGAAGAGAATAGTAATAATCATGCAAATAAGGAGGAGGTTTTCGAGGTCTAGTGGATCTTCTTGGTTCTGGTAAAGGAGAAGAAGGAGGAACAAAAGAGGAAGAAGGGGAAGCGGATGAAGAATCTGGAATAGGGACAAAGGGAAGAGAGTCAAGGAAGTCAAGAGAAGGAAGAGCCAAAGAGAGGTAGGGATAGAAGTCTGGTCTTCATTACAGAAAGGAAAAATGGACTCATAAAATTGTACATTGCGTGAAACACTAATCTTTCTGGTATGTAAATTTAAAATGATATAACTCTTTGTACCAGATTGAAAACCAAGAAAACACACTTATGAGCATGAGAATCAAACTTAGTTTGATGTTGAGTTAAAGAAGAAGCAAAACAGAGACAACCAAAAACCTTCAAAATATTCAAATTAGGAGATTGTTGAAATAAAAGATCATAAGGACATTTATTGTTCAGTAAAGGTGTAAGCAAGTGATTGATGATATAAATGACATGCATAATAGCATAAGACCAGTAAGGGCAAGGCAAATGACTTTGAAATAATAAAGCCCTAGCCACATTGAGAATATGTTGGTGTTTCCTCTCAACTCTACTGTTCTGTTGAGGAGTTGTTAACTTCATGAAATGCTTGCTAGAATTTCACATTTCATCCTGTTTTACCTCACTTTGGGTGTATTAGTGAGCGTTCGAGAGTGTTAAAGTGATGAAATGTGTTTTTCTCATGCTATGCACAGCAGATCGCAATTGTGGAGGACATTATTCACTAACTGCTATGAATGCCTAACTACGTTTGTGAGTCCTTTGTGTGAACTGTTACAGATTCAGTCATAGCTGGCCCAGAGGAAGCCACACGCAGTGAGAAGGAGGCAAAGGAAGTTGAAGCCATCAACTATTCCAGGGGAAAGCAAGCTGGGAGGAGAACAGGGCAGAAAAGAGAAGATGAACTCTGGAAGGAGCCTGGCCGTGGCCAGCCATCTCATAGGCCGCGACCAACCAACTCATAGGCCGCGGCCCACATATGCTAGACTTGAAGTTTAAAGAGTTAAATGGATGGTTTGTTAATAACATAGAGATATAGTTATTAACCTAGGATTGTCAAAGTAAAGGAGGCTGTTTAATGATTATTTTCCCTTAAATACAACAAGAGATTGTGTATCTTAATGGAGGATGTAAGTTTGGTTATGACTTGAGAGAGCTTGACCATTTGCTATCGAACCTTAGACTGACATATATATATATTCCATAAAAGTAATATCAAAGAAGAAGTAGATTGAGTTTATGATATTCAAAGGAAGCGAACAATCCTAGGTTTACTCTAATTGATTGAATTCACAGGACTCATAGTTTCATTTAGTAATTTTTAGTTGTTATCAACATATCTTTTGAATTTGTTTTTCTCACACTCAACACTTTGCTTTGATTCAACTTAATCAAACACATCAAGCCCATTGCTTGACTAAATTGTTACTCAAATCCTCAAGGGAACGATCTCACTTATCACTTTATTACTTGTCGCGATCTGTGCACTTGCGGAGGCGAACAGGAGTCTCAACACAAGAAGTATGATGAATGATCCCATGTTCAAAATAAAAATCAGTAAGAGCAAAATCCATGCCATTATCAGACCTAATTATTTGAATTGAGGTATTAAATTAGGTATGAACCATCTGGACTAAATGTTTGACAAGAGGTGCTACTTCATATTTTTGTTTAAGAAGATAAACCCATGTAAATCTTGAAAAATCATCCACAATAGTAAGAAAATATTTATGGCCATGAACAGAAGGAAAATGATAAGGACCCCAAATATCCATATGAACGAGATGAACAATTTTATTAGACTTTGTAACACTTACATGAAATGGTAACCTTTTTTGTATAGCAAAATGGCAAACATCACAACATTGAAAGGTAGAATCACAAGAAATAAATGGAAATTGGTGAAGTATGGTAGACATGGTAGAAGTGGAAAGATGGCCTAACCTAAAGTGTCAAAGATCAAATGGTGTGGTACACGGTTTAACTGTAAGATTATTGATTGTATGTGCCTTTAGATTTGCATGATGTGACATGATGTATAATCTTGTCTTCCATGATGGCAGGAGTTTGATCAAGCACTTGGTAGTTTGAAATGAAATAGTACAGGGTAAAGAAGTAGTGATTTTAGAAACAGAAATAAGATTGAAGCGGAAGTCAGGGACATATAAGACATTATGGATAGAAAATGAATCAGAAAAATGAACACTACCATTGTAAGTAGCAGTAACACGGTTGCCATTAGGTAAATTGATAATGATAGGACAAATATGTCTATAAGTCGAGTATAAAGATAAAGAAGAACACATATGATTAGTAGCTCCAGAATCAATGATCCATGAAGTTGTAAAAGATGAAGAAATGGGAGTAATACACATACCAGAAGCATTAACATTATTTATGGAGGATGAGGGTGGTTGTGGTGAAGTATTTGTCTGAACAAGTGCTAACAACTTCTGGTATTGTTCTGGAGTAAAACTGTAGGATGGATTAGCCACCTTTGGTTGTTCATTAGTATTTTGACTAGGAAGCACATTCAGACCAGACACAGAATTAACAGAAGAGTTGCAAAATTTAAACCCAGGGGGGAAGCCATGCTTCTTGTAACATGTGGATTCAGTGTGCTTCATCTTCCCACAATATGTACATTGTTTCATGGGCTGAGAAGAATTTCCAGAAGAATTATAATGGGGCTGAGAGGTTTTATTTAACAAGGTAATAACCTCAGTCCTCTGGAAACCTAATTCCCTTTCTTGTTGAGCTACCAAAGAAAATAACCGATTAATGTTAGGCAAAGGATCTATAAGCATAATCTGTGATTTCACAAATGCAAAACAGTCACTCAGCCCTTTTAGGAATCTAATAACATATTCCTGGTCCATATTTTTCTTATAGAAGCTACTAATGCCACATGAACACTACGGAGTGCACACACAAGAATGCAAAGGTCACAGTGTAAGGTATTCATCCCAAAGAATCTTAAGTTTGGTAAAATAGTCACTTACAGACAAATCTCCTTGCTTTAAACTCTGTATTTCCTCCTGAAGATCAGCCAAACGGAAGATATCGTTATGAGAGAATCGATCTTTGAGATCCTCCCAAACATCGGCAACACGATTAATCCAGAGAATGCTTTGTGTGGTGGTAGGAGACACCGATCGTGTAATCCAAGAGAGCACCATCATATTGCATGTCTCACAAGTTAAAAACAGAGGATCCGATGAAGACAGAGCTGGAATTGATCGATCAATGAATCTAGTTTTATTCTTGGACAGTAACGCCATCCGCATCGCTCATGGCCGTGAATGGTAATTTGGACCAGTGAGTACCGATGAAACAAGAATCAACGACGGATTCTCGTTAGGATGCAAGTAGAATGGATTCGATACCTTCTGAGTTGCGTCGGCAACCGGAGAAGCAAAATCACTGGGAAGAGATCCGCCTGTGGCGGAAGTGGAAGAAGATTGGTGTACTGGAATGGTTGATATTACAAGACTTGCTTAAGAAAATGAATCACGAGAATACTAAGGAAAAATGAACCATATTTGTGAAATCAAGAGGAGAAAAGGATGTCAGTTAATTGATCAGACCGAGAGAGAGAAGAGAAGAATCGGGAGAAATTGAGAAAGGAAGGAACAAATGTGAAACCCTAGAAATGAACTGAGAAAAGCACAAAGTCAAATACTTCAGGCTCTGATACCATAACACTGAATGAGACATTTTAAACTGGAAAAATAATATTCCATAAATCATTTATGAATGTACATGGGTCCTTGTATAAGCACTAGTTACAAGTCATAACTTGATATGAAGACTATACACTTGCCTAACTAACTTCCGTTCTGTACAATTGAGCTAATATTTACAATATAACTAAATAGTACAGCTAGCATTTGCAATTGACTATTATACCCTAATATATATTGTTATATTATGAATACTCATATATATATTTTTTGTCTCTAGGTTGATGGAAAAGTAGTAGCAGATGGTGATACCCTAACTATTTATGTTAGAGCATCAGACCATGAAGAAGAAAATTTGGTCCCAAGCCACGTACTGGAAGCAAATCGTAAAAGAATACAAGCTCGAGCCTTGAGGAATTATGCAGAGGCCAATGCTCTTCATCAACAAATCATCGATTCTGGATATCGGTTGGGATTTCAATCTCTTAATTCTGAAAAGTGTATGTTTCTCTTTTCCACTTGAATGACTTCTAATTAATAAAGTTATATTCTGTTATATTGTCCGCCAGTGTGATCAAATTTCAAAATGAGGAAGTTCTTGCGCACAAATATAGAATTAGTTTTTTTGCATTTAACACTCTAAAAGTGCATAATTGAAGTACTCAATACCAGGAAATTTAAACCGCCTTGTCCAAAAGGAGAACATCGTTCTAGAAACCAAGTTCTTTTCGCAAATTGCCCTGTTGATATTTAAATATTCTGGCAAAAAAAGAAAATGAAATCTTGATAACTACAAATTAAACAATTATCTTGCTTGTCAATATCGATTTTATACAAGTTAAGTATCAGAATTAATATTATTTATCATAATGATAATATTAATATCATCAGTGTCAATTGAAAAAAAAAATTTCAATCCTTCCATATGCATGAAAAATATATAAATTTTATGTGCGTGTACGCGTTTTTATATAAAAGATTTATAGCCATGCCATAATTTTTTCTTTCGACTGTTGCCATCGCCTAGTGATAGACGTACGAGTCTTGTTTTTAGGGGACGATAAGATTTATCCTATTTTATTCTGACATAGATTTTTAAAGATGATTTAGCTACATGATTTATTATTTCAATGTTACAGACTTTAATGAGTTTCTTGGGAAAAAAAAGAGTTAACTAGAAATAAAATGATTCCAAGATTTTGATTTCCCAGCAAGAAAGTGTATAAAATGAAATGAAATGAAAATAGGTGGTTAATATTTAATAAAAAATTATAATTTAAATAATTCAAGTTGAATATAGGTAGTTAGATTTGGATTTAAATAATAATTCCTGTTGAATCATAGTAAATCTTTTTTTCTATTAGGTTAATTCCAGAATACACATATGTGTTTGTCGGTTAAAGTGAAGGTCGTTGAATGTGAAGAAATTGTAAACCGCCTTGTCCAAAGGGAGAGAAAACAGTGCCTTCCAGTTCTAGAAATGAAGGTTCTTTTTGCAAATTGGCTTGTTCATATTTAAATATTCTGGGAAAAAGGGAAAAAGAAATCTTGATATTTAGATAGCTGGATTAATTAAAATAAGGCCAAAAGAAATTAATAAGAAAATATTTGTTTTTTGTAAAAAAAGTGAATGAGGTTATCAAATTTTTTTTTAAATCTTAACATTACTCAACTACATTTGAAATTTAATAAAAATTAAGCATAAGTAATAATATTATTTACTAAAATAAAAATAATAATACTATCAGCATCCATTTCACCGTGATTCGTGAATAAAGGATATATATTTCAATCTTTCCGCAGGTATAAAACAATGATTGATTAATTAGTTAATTTTTTTTTCTTTTTAATGTTATAGACTTCAATATAAGTTAGTTTTTTTTTGGCAAGAAGTATAAGTTAGTTAGAAAAGAAACAATTTCAAAATTTTTCTTTCTACCAAGAAAGTACATAAAAAACGAAACGAAAATATATTATTAATATTAAGTTAAGCCTTTTTTCTCTATTCCATTTCAGAATACGTACACCCATATATATATATATATATATATATATATAAGTTTTGAGGTTCGTTTTCACCCATCTACATTCTTGAGCTTCGTTTTTGCGTATCTTCTTTCATAACTCTTGGTCTAAGTAGATCAAGGGAAACAAAGGGACAAAGGAACAATCAATCATCTGGGAGATAATATTCCTACAGGTATTATATACAATAATCTCTTATTCATGTTTTTGGTTCATTCATATGTAGTTCTTTTGATTTAAATTGTAAAGCATAATCCTTGAGATGATTTGCATATGAAAAGGCATGATTGCACATAACTCTAAGTGAGTCATGTAATTAACACACACATAGAAGTTAAATCCGGTTGAAATAATTAAAACTGAAAGCAGATCTACGACACCTATGTTCTTTACACAAGATTTAGAAATCCCAAATTAATTAGTTCATTCTGATCTTATGATGGTTTAAAGTCAAAAGCATAATCCTTAGCCTGAGATGCTAATTAATAGCATATGATGAGTAGTATGTGTACTCACCAACGTGGATCTTAGCATAAGATGATTAGCATAAACCTTAGCATGATTTAGATTAGAAAAATTTGAACATCTCAACATCTCGCTTTTGATATTGTCCGCTTTGAAAGTTCATCTCTTCCGGTTTTAAAACGCATAGAGAGGAGAGGTATTTAAACCCTTATAAAGTGTCTTTTATTAGTCTCCCCAATTGATGTGACACTTCACAATCTACTGCTTTGAACCCAACATCCTCACTGACACATCAATCGAGCATGGCTCTCATATCCATTGTAAAATCTCAGCCACTCGCTCTCGATATATATTTTCCATTTTGGGGCCGTCACCCCTCCCAGTTTTAAAACACGTCTATTGGATATACCCAGAGTCACTTTATAAGGCATCTTTCGTTCCTCTCTCAGCTTCACATTTTCATAGTCTTTTCACTAGATTTAGAAGTCTCTAATTAGAACTGTACTTCAATAAAAGGACAAAACTTAAGTCAAGTTAAGTACGTTATTTATTAAAAGTGTATGCCTGAATTTATATTTTTGATATTTTGACTGCATTTAACAAATATATTATAAGATGTTTTTATTATGTCATATTAGAATTTTAAAAAGATGATTTAGTTACTTGATTCTTTCATTTTAATGTTATAGACTTTAATATGAGTTAGTTAGAAAAGAAATGATTCCAAGATTTTGTGTTCTTTACCTGAATCCAGTTATAACAAAGTTCTCTTATGTTATATTGCACAGTGTGATTAAGTTTGATAATGAAGAAGTTCTGGTGCGCAAATAGAGAATTCATTTGAGGTAATAATGAAATGTAAATTAGAGTAAATTACATTCACGATCTCTTTATTTCCTCTTAATTACAAAAGCATGGACATTACAGTTTGATCGAATCTTGGTTATCGTCATCTGGTTTTTTTTATGTATTGCATATGTTTCCTTTTGAGACTATTTTGATTTTAAAAACATGTAGTCAGAGAAATAAACGAAAAAATTCCGTATCATAACTGGACATAATTCACAAAAGTATGAAATTTTAGAGATTAATAGCGCATTTGCTTAAAGCATCCGGGAGATGTATAGTTCAAAGATTAATAGCAAGGTTATCAAATCAGACCAGCCGCTAAAGCGTCTGGGGTACTGGGTCAAGGGCCAATGCGTTTTTATGGAGTCAAACCAGAGCTAACCTGGGGCCAAACCGGTGAGGAAGTGAAAATTTCAGGATTATTAATATGAAATTCCAAAGAAAAAAATATTTTTTTTTAAAAAAATAGGTGAAACCGGGTTGATGCCCCGACCGGACCGGTTTGCCTACCGGTTTGCCGGTTTCTGGTTTAATTACTTGGATTAAAAGAGTGTAATGGTATATACGTACCTGTTGATATTTAAATATCGTGGCAAAAAAGAGAAAGAAAGTAGATATTTAGATAGCTGAATTAATGAGAATGAGGCCAAAATGAATTATCAATAATTTTGTTATAAACTAAAAAAGCATCAGTAATTCAGTACTAATTTTTTTTACTAAAATAAAAAATTAATATTGAGTATCCTTGTCATCATCATGATTCGTTAATAAAGAATATACTCCTCCGGTCCTTAATATATAAGACATATTTTGGGAGTTGATCTTGATCCTAAATATAAGACATAATTTACATATTTTTCAATCCTTTCTTAATTTAGCCATATTGAAGCTTTCTCAACAATAATCAAGTAGGAGAAGGAATCAGGGCACTAAAGAAGATGACTGGGGTCTTTTAGAAAATACATGTGATATTAACTAATTCAACTAACTTCCTTATTAATCTAATGGAATTAGATAAATATATCTTATATTAAGGACCGGAGGAGTATATCTCAATCTTCCCGCGTGCAAAAAACTTCTTATGGGTGGGTCGTGTGCGTATACATTTTTACCTATACGAATCTCTAATTAAATACATCAAATAATTAATATTGAATAAAAAGTAAATATGATAAGATTCAGGAAAAATTGAGGGATAAATCCCTGTTTGACAAATTAATTGGAAAATGAGACATGAAGCATTTAGGCTTTTGAGAGTCAATAAGTGTGAGAGGTAAAAGAACAAATCACCCTTTGTGGAAGCTCATGTTCAAATTGCAGATGCTCATTTGCAAATCCTGGATACTCATTTGCCAAGTTTGGTAGCTTTCTACCGCTTGAGGTCTCCACTCTCACAGCCAACAACCTTTTTTCCCAATGACCGTCAACTTTTTAACCCACCTTCTCACGCGCGAAGGAGAAAAATCTTGATAGTGAAGACGGGGAAACCCATTGCCATTCAACGAAGACCGGTCGCCGTTATGTGATTTTTGGATCTTGATTTTTAGAAAGTTGTGCATTTCGTTTTATTTGCGCCTTTGTGGATTCAATAGTGTAGAGGGGATTTGATTGCTTTGCCTTTGTGTGGAAGGAGATCAATCTATTTTGCCTATGATTTGTTGGCTTACTTCTATTGGTCCGATTTCACGATGTTGGGGATTGGAGATTGGAGCAGAAGGTATTTTTTAAAATTTTTTAATGAGGCTATGTTTTTTGCCATTTTTAAGAAGGGTAATTTGGTCTTTCCCCCTCACATTTAGTGACACTCAAGGACTTGAATATTTCAGGTCCCATTCCCCAATTAACCTGTCAAATAGGGATTTATCCCCAATTTTTCGTGAGATTCATTTTATTTTATCTTGGCATATTCAATTTTTAAAGATGATTGATTAGTTACTGAATTTTAACTATTTCATTGTTGTAGACGTTGATAAAATTTAGCTAGAAAGGAAACAATTTCAGGATTTTGATTTTCCTCCTAAAAAATAAGATAATGAAATGAAATGAAAAAAGTATTATATTAATATTGAAAAAAATTTATTATAACATTATAATTTAATTAATTCAAGTTGAATACAGGTAGTTCCTCGTTTAGAAAAAATAATATTTTTTTGGTAAAAAAAATTTCAATATAGGTAGTTAGATTTATAGAGGATATAAACCATACTATTAAATCTTGTGTATTGCGTTACAGAAGCCATATACTCACACACGTCGGTGGCGCCTCTTTTGACTTCCTTTTTACGCATCTTCTCCATTTATGAATTAAGCAAGACTCATCGTCCGCAGATTTATCCTGAAATTGAAAGCTTGTGATACATTTTGGAGATACTACTCCTACAGGTATTATGTATAATCATCTCGTATCCATATTATTCATCTGTTCGTTCTTTTGATGATTTAAAGTTGAAAGCGTAATACTTGAGACGTGAACCTTAGGATAGGATGACCATAAACCTTGGCATAATTCAGATTAGAAAAATTGTAATAGCATAGCTCCTCGATTTCGATAGTATCAGTTTTGAGGCCGTCACCCAATCGCGTGAGAGGGGAGTATCCAGACCCATATAAGACATCTTTTGTTTCCTCCTCAGTTGATAAGAGACTTCACAATTTACACATGTTGTTCCCTTTCCCGTTGATGTGAGAATTCACAATTCACCCGTTTAGGCCTAGCATTCTCACTGACACATCGAGAGGGTTTTGGGGTCGTCACCTCTCGCAGTCTTAAAATTTTGATATTCAATAAAATGAGATGGCTCACTGAATGACTTGATTAAAATTCATTAATTCAATAATAATTAAAATAATTCAAGTTGGATTGGTAGTTAGACTTATATATGTGTGTTAAATGATCACCTATATGAAATCTTTGTATCTATTCCGTTACAGAGAGTACTTATTTGTGTATATATATTTCAGCTTCATACCTACCTATCTTGATTGACAGTATCTCCAAACCACTTTTTTTTTTATTTATTTGAGAGCAGACTAATTCCTTTCAAGACTTAGAGTGCAAAGAGTTTTCACCCTCCCAAGAAAGTGCGTTTATTGAGACCGGAACTTGTGTAGAGGCCGATTATTATCTCAACCAACAGCCTTGTTTATGTATATTCATTCAAGAAACAATAGCCATTAGTTATCTCTCATCATCTTGGAGGCGATGGCAACCGGAAGTGTTCTGAGATGTCATAACCCCCTCAGCAGTAGTTTCATGTCTAAGCCTCAGCCTCCCACAATTCGTGTTTTCCATTCATTTTCCTCTCAACATCTTTCATCAGAACCCATCTATATTATCGGCCAAGATGTCTTCCGGTTTTATCAGACTTTTCAGGTATATAAATTGACGTAGAACTTTCAGCACTTTTTAAAGATTTACCATCGATTCCTGTGACTGATGTTGGTTTTCTTTGTTAAGATTCCTGAAAAACTAAGAAAGCGTGTTTCGACATCGAATGCGACCCAGATTATGTGGTAATTATCTTGTCCATCGTCTTAGTGACGTTGGTTTTCTCAAGTTTGTGTGTTATATATACACATATATATGATGAGACCGCTTATTCTAATTCTTTTTTAATTCTTTTTGAATCAAGGTTTAGAAAACTCATAGATGCATTGAACAATTCAGAACAAATTCCTCAAACTTCCGAAGAAGTATCTCGGCTGATCATCAAGGCCCTCAAAGAGCATCCAAAGGCCGAAGTTGAGGAATTACTGAGTTTCTACGGTCTTCCTCTGCCACACACTCTAGCTTGCACAAATAATGATAAAACCTCCAAATCATGGGCTAAAGGAGTCAAACTTGAACTGCATACTGTAACCCCCTGCCGTAATTAATATCCGGATTATGCAATTAACGTGAAATAGAGACCAATAAGACAAAACATCATTTATAAACCCATCGACCCAGACGGGATTTTCACAATTACATTTCGAAATCATTTACAACACGGTCTCATATTTTCACTCCGAATATAATTACTATGCGAAGATAAATTACATTTACACAATTATCAGAGTACGCAATATAAATTTCCGGCAATCCCGGAATCATATCTTCGCTCGATAATCATAGGGCACATTAGCCCATACAACTCATCGATTAGGGATTACACAAACTACTCATATACATAACCAAATATTTATCCAAATATACACATATATTATCCCAATTACTTCTTGATAACCAACACTAAGCTCTCACCCAGAAACGAGTCCTCTTCGTCCTTGGATGCTTGCTTCATCCTCAATCTTCCTTCCCTGTCTAAAATGTTGATAGGGGAGGGTGAGATTCTAGGGAATCTCAGTAGGAAACACATACCAATATGCATGCAAGATAAGTATTTAATGCACGACATGCTTGCATCACAATAACACATGTTCACATCATGATATATCCGCATGCTCAATGTTTCAACAACATACTCATGGCCATAGTATAATAGAAACAGAGCTACAATCATTCTCATATGTTTCACATAATTCACGCAAGGCAATAACATGCATCAATACACAAATACAATTATCAATACATGCAGGAGAGGTAAGTTCCCTACCTCCAGTCTTTTCTCCTCGATTTGCGTGCCAGCAACTCGGGGCTTCACATTCGATCCTACAATGTCAAATGTACTATTTAGACACTCCCAAAGTGTTTCTGGGGGTTATATGAGGCTATATTGAAAATTTACTAAAATACCCCCGGGGACCCGGTCCGGCCCCACCGTACCCGGTCCGACTGTACTTTTCCTGAAATTTTGACATGGGCTATTCTAACATATTTTTGCCCAAGGAATCCATTTCCGGACTCGGAATTATCAAATTCAATGTCAATTACAAAATTTACCCTTGGCAGCCCCACTTTTAGGGTTTTAGGGGCGTTTCCGTAATTATGCTTTCTCGGCCTTTTCCGAAAAAGTGCCCAACTGTAACCCCACCTATTTTCGCCCACTGAATCCAATGGAATCATCAAATCATTGAAAATCCAACTCTAAGACCCATTTACAATGCTGACCGAAATATATAGGTTTTAAGGGGAAAATTGGGGTTTTTCGGTTTCGGCTCTGTAAACACGTTCCTTTCTACTCCTAACCACTTTATTGACTATTCCATTAGGTTACAACTACCATTTAGTATCAATTTGGGCAGCATAACAGCCCCACATACCCATTTCCAAAAATTAAAACCAATGGCAATCCGGTGAAATTTCACCGATTAAATTGCCCACAGCAGCCAGAATAGTCAATATACAAGAGTTTGGAAGTTACCTCAAGCTCCCACTTGATTTTCCTTGACTTGGCTGAAAACCCTAACTTCAAAACACCAAAAGAAGAGCTTCCAAACCTTAAAGAACATAAAGGAGTAGCTTAGGATCGGAGTTATACGCGTTAGGAGCTAGATCGTCGGAGAAATCGGCTTACCTTACGAGATTTCTCCTCTTTCTCTCTCTAAGAGCTCTCAACTTTCTCTCACTATCTTCAGCTGAAAATGGCGTGAATGGCTGAAGAAGATGATCAATGTGATTAATAATCCATGCTGACATCATCTTTTAATGAGATGATGTCATAATTCCCATTTTCGGATTTTCTGGCAGATTTTCTGCCCAATCTTTGAAAAATCATAACTAATTCTAGAAAAATCGAAATGAGGTGATCCCAAAGCCAAATGAAAGGTATTTAAGTCCTCTTCATTGGAAAAATATGATCCATTACTAGAAATCACCACACGATTCCAGAATTACACAAATTTCATCACTGCCCCAAAACAGAGTCCATTTTCGACCTTAGACTTTGGACAGCTATAACTCCCAGTTCCCAAAACGAAATGGCACAAGTTATATGTCCATTTTGAAGCTTGGGATGTGAACTTTAAGACTGGAAAGTTTCATAATTTTCTGACATCATTTGCCTATTAAAAACGTCCACACGAGAAGACTGCCTAGACAGAATTCACACTGGACAACATTTCTAGTTTTGCAACCAATGTGTCCAATCCAATTTAAATCAATTCCAATGATTAAATACCACAACATGACACCATTTCCATCACAATACCCCATTCAATTATTCCCTCTATTCTAAGTCAATTTGGATGTTAATCCACAATTGAACTCAAATACAGGGTTTTGGCGTTGTTCATAACACAAGTGACTACAATCCACTTTATATTCTCTAAAAGGGTTCATTGATCACTAACCACGTCCACTTTTGTAGTCATTAACCCCCAATCACAATTTGGGATCTTGCTAAACCGGGGCTTAGCAATCCACTAATCTCAGGCTTATTCTCTAGCCTCGAGTCTCAAAATTCGGGGTGTTACATTTCTCCCCCCGTTCAATAAATTTCGTCCTCGAAATTTGTCATACCACTTAATCCATAAACTACGGATGCTTCTTCACGACAGCTTCCGTTTCACAATTCATGTCACATTGGATGGTCTCCTCTAGATCACCCACACACAACTGATAATCCACAAATCCTATTCTCGCAAGAATCTCAAACAATGAATGCAACTCAGTTGCCACAAATTGCAATCGGCCCATTTCACGATTGCCGCACAAACATAATCACCACATGGTGTCAAACAAATACAATTGCCTCCACGTACGATTGCCACAAAACCATCATCACATAATCACAATCGTCGCAAGCCCTCCAATTCATGAGTGGCTAGTGCATCTCAATATCCAGAGGCTCTAAATCAGGAGCCATATCATAAGATCTCGGCAGTTAGGCAGCATAGGCCACCACTCTGCTCAACTCAATCTAGTTACCCCTTTCGGGAGTAACCCTACAACCTCAATACATCAAACGACAGCCTCAGCTGTATACACAAACATTCAGCTTCTGCTATATCCACTTTCACAGCTTTACCCTCACCCGTACACCCACCAGTAACTCTACTAGTGGTAACCGGGACTTTTGGGTCTCACAACACAATATTACTTCACCGTATCAACTTTCACGGTGTCACCCTCACCCGTACACCCACCAGTGACTCCGCTAGTGGTAACCGGGACTTTTGGGTATCAACACAATATTACTTCTGTATCAACTTCATGGTGTCGCCCTCACCCGTACACCCACCAGTGACTCCGCTAGTGGTAACCGGGACTTTTGGGTATCAACACAATGTCACATCATCTGGTCACTCCAGAATCTCAATTTCTTCTATCCAGGCGCCTTTTATTGTCACACCCCCTTAATTGGTGCCCACGCTTCCGCTGCGTGGCTGGCTCCCACATCACACCCGTCCGATGGATGCCCGTGGGTTACCGGACTCACGAGTTTATTGTCACACCCACCCCGGTTTTACCCCCTCTAGGGATGCCCCGTGCCGGTGGTGCCCGGGATTCTTTGGGTATTCACAACAATCACATTGTCGTATCAAGTTTCACGTCATTACCCTCACCTATCCAGGACTTTTGGGTATTACACAATGTCCACGGCAGATTCACATTGATGCGTGACGATTTCCATAAAACGACAGCACCCACGGCTAAATACACAATGATACGTAGCTTTCGCCACTTGCACACATATCACATTGCAAGAATGCCTCGGCTTCCGCCGCTTGCACAAATATGACAGCTTCTCATTGTCTCACAAATACAAATTGCCCTTCTGGCATTCACATCACAGTTCACATTTACAACAACACACATCGCAGATTCTAATTTTACGCACCGCCTTTCGGCCTGGGGTCAACACCGGTGCAACCAACGTGGTGGCTAGCCAGGTTGGCCATGTTGAGGTAATTGCCCTCAAGACAAGAATCCTCGAACATGTAGTCGAATTAGCCATCAGCTGAATTAGCTCTGCTCTACTACACAACAATACCTCAGTCCCAGCTTATCCACAATGTTCATAGGTTCATCATCACACTCCACTCTCATCCCCTTTCTCCGCCGAGAAGACACACAGTCTTGACCCGAACCGTTGTTAGCTACTCAGGGACTATCGACGTGGCAGTGCACACACATAGCCATTCAGGCTCACAATAGTAGATCCACGATCACACCCTACCCTCATCCCCTTTTACCGCCGGAAAGACACACAGTCTAATCCGAACCGTTGCTAGCGACTCAGGGACTATTGGCGTAGCGGTGCTCACACATAGCCTTTCGGCTTCCACATCACACTCCACCCTCATCCCCTTTCTCCGCCGGGAAAACACACAGTCTTACCCGAACTGTTGTTAGCTACTCAGGGACTATTGGCGTGGCAGTGCATACAAATAGCCTTATAGCTCATACAGCTAACCGGCTTTCACAAACGGCCCGTCGGCCTTCACAAATAGCCTGTCCCCCGTAAATTACCGCCCCGAAGGCACGGTCCTCCGCCATAGGAATCACCCCATGCGGCCGCAGGTAAGAGACTCACAAATAGCCGTCACACCCCACCGCCGTCTCACCCCACCGGGCCACAACGGTTAGTGCCCTCTCCCACCAATCGGGTGCGGAGAGGCTGGGTACACTACGTCGACCCAGGACTCATAATGCACAATTGTAACAAGCTGGAACCAGGCGTCTTAACCACTTCACCTTCAACATCTCAAATTCTTTTCACATACTGAGATCCTTCAAGACCTCTCTTTACAATACGACTTGACCCCGAAGTTTTTCCTCCCGAAGCCATAGTTATCATATCATTCTCACATCAACCTCGAGCCTCTGCTCAACACGATTCTCAAACCTATTACATTCCCACGCTTCCGCTGCACACTCTGAGGTCTATCTCCTCATCTGTGCTATAACAATGTCAAGTTGATGTAACAGGAGTCCCATAGGAATCTCCTACTACAACTGACAACATTCACAATCTGTACCAAATCTTGGCTCGATTCAACTCGAATCATTGAAAGCCATTATCAACACATCGTTGAGATCCCATACTCCCAACGTTCCCAGAGCTCTATTCTACGATTCAACGTCACGGCGATTGCTCTCCACGGTTCATTATCAAGGTGGCTGCACTCTAGGGTTCATCGTCACAGTGGCTCCACTCTAGGGTTCATCGTCATGGTGGCTCCACACTACGCTACTGCACTCGGTGCTTCACTCAGTCCACTGACTGGTCAGCCCCTCCGGTCAGAGTTTTCCGTAGGTAGCCCTTTCCAATCGGATCTCACCGTAGGTAGCCCTTTCCGATCAGATCTCACCGTAGGTAGCCCTTTCCTATCAAAAGTCCCCGTAGATAGCGTTTTCCGATCCGAATCCTCCGTAGATAACTTTCTCTCCGTGCTGGATTAACACCCAACACTCTCAGAATAACTGATACACATTTCAATTCACTTCCTGTACCATACCCTGGTACCACAGACGATTGAGGTCAAATCCAATCTCTAAGAATCAACCCAGTTATTGAGTCTAATCCTTAGAACACAACCCATCTGTCCAAACCTCAACCTTAGTTGAACTGGGAAATCACTTCCCCCATTTCCATAGAGCACCATCTGCCCTAACACACAGTCAAATATCTCAGCCAGCCGAAGGCACACAAGTCCCCTAGGTCTTAAGGCTTTTACACACATAAGATCAGTATGACATTACTACATGTAACATCATACCACTTTGGGTTACATACCCAACATCTAGGTTAGTCCTGATACCTAGAGCATCAATATCAACCACCTTGGAAACCATCTTCCTCGGTTTCAAATCAGATGATGGGTTTGATTACAACCACCTCTGGGTTTACAGCTCAAATTCTAGGACGAATCACTATGTCTTTCGATTACACAATGATCCTCCACTCTAGAATAACCAACAATGTATACACATATTCCTCAAATCTCTTATGTCCACAATGACAAATCACACTTGTGTATACACAATCACTATCACAAAACATCATCTACCACCAAGGTAGAGATCTAAGAGAGCTATCCTAGCAAATTCCCAAGTTTGCCAGGAACTGTAGCTCTGATACCAAAATGTAACCCCCTGCCGTAATTAATATCCGGATTATGCAATTAACGTGAAATAGAGACCAATAAGACAAAACATCATTTATAAACCCATCGACCCAGACGGGATTTTCACAATTACATTTCGAAATCATTTACAACACGGTCTCATATTTTCACTCCGAATATAATTACTATGCGAAGATAAATTACATTTACACAATTATCAGAGTACGCAATATAAATTTCCGGCAATCCCGGAATCATATCTTCGCTCGATAATCATAGGGCACATTAGCCCATACAACTCATCGATTAGGGATTACACAAACTACTCATATACATAACCAAATATTTATCCAAATATACACATATATTATCCCAATTACTTCTTGATAACCAACACTAAGCTCTCACCCAGAAACGAGTCCTCTTCGTCCTTGGATGCTTGCTTCATCCTCAATCTTCCTTCCCTGTCTAAAATGTTGATAGGGGAGGGTGAGATTCTAGGGAATCTCAGTAGGAAACACATACCAATATGCATGCAAGATAAGTATTTAATGCACGACATGCTTGCATCACAATAACACATGTTCACATCATGATATATCCGCATGCTCAATGTTTCAACAACATACTCATGGCCATAGTATAATAGAAACAGAGCTACAATCATTCTCATATGTTTCACATAATTCACGCAAGGCAATAACATGCATCAATACACAAATACAATTATCAATACATGCAGGAGAGGTAAGTTCCCTACCTCCAGTCTTTTCTCCTCGATTTGCGTGCCAGCAACTCGGGGCTTCACATTCGATCCTACAATGTCAAATGTACTATTTAGACACTCCCAAAGTGTTTCTGGGGGTTATATGAGGCTATATTGAAAATTTACTAAAATACCCCCGGGGACCCGGTCCGGCCCCACCGTACCCGGTCCGACTGTACTTTTCCTGAAATTTTGACATGGGCTATTCTAACATATTTTTGCCCAAGGAATCCATTTCCGGACTCGGAATTATCAAATTCAATGTCAATTACAAAATTTACCCTTGGCAGCCCCACTTTTAGGGTTTTAGGGGCGTTTCCGTAATTATGCTTTCTCGGCCTTTTCCGAAAAAGTGCCCAACTGTAACCCCACCTATTTTCGCCCACTGAATCCAATGGAATCATCAAATCATTGAAAATCCAACTCTAAGACCCATTTACAATGCTGACCGAAATATATAGGTTTTAAGGGGAAAATTGGGGTTTTTCGGTTTCGGCTCTGTAAACACGTTCCTTTCTACTCCTAACCACTTTATTGACTATTCCATTAGGTTACAACTACCATTTAGTATCAATTTGGGCAGCATAACAGCCCCACATACCCATTTCCAAAAATTAAAACCAATGGCAATCCGGTGAAATTTCACCGATTAAATTGCCCACAGCAGCCAGAATAGTCAATATACAAGAGTTTGGAAGTTACCTCAAGCTCCCACTTGATTTTCCTTGACTTGGCTGAAAACCCTAACTTCAAAACACCAAAAGAAGAGCTTCCAAACCTTAAAGAACATAAAGGAGTAGCTTAGGATCGGAGTTATACGCGTTAGGAGCTAGATCGTCGGAGAAATCGGCTTACCTTACGAGATTTCTCCTCTTTCTCTCTCTAAGAGCTCTCAACTTTCTCTCACTATCTTCAGCTGAAAATGGCGTGAATGGCTGAAGAAGATGATCAATGTGATTAATAATCCATGCTGACATCATCTTTTAATGAGATGATGTCATAATTCCCATTTTCGGATTTTCTGGCAGATTTTCTGCCCAATCTTTGAAAAATCATAACTAATTCTAGAAAAATCGAAATGAGGTGATCCCAAAGCCAAATGAAAGGTATTTAAGTCCTCTTCATTGGAAAAATATGATCCATTACTAGAAATCACCACACGATTCCAGAATTACACAAATTTCATCACTGCCCCAAAACAGAGTCCATTTTCGACCTTAGACTTTGGACAGCTATAACTCCCAGTTCCCAAAACGAAATGGCACAAGTTATATGTCCATTTTGAAGCTTGGGATGTGAACTTTAAGACTGGAAAGTTTCATAATTTTCTGACATCATTTGCCTATTAAAAACGTCCACACGAGAAGACTGCCTAGACAGAATTCACACTGGACAACATTTCTAGTTTTGCAACCAATGTGTCCAATCCAATTTAAATCAATTCCAATGATTAAATACCACAACATGACACCATTTCCATCACAATACCCCATTCAATTATTCCCTCTATTCTAAGTCAATTTGGATGTTAATCCACAATTGAACTCAAATACAGGGTTTTGGCGTTGTTCATAACACAAGTGACTACAATCCACTTTATATTCTCTAAAAGGGTTCATTGATCACTAACCACGTCCACTTTTGTAGTCATTAACCCCCAATCACAATTTGGGATCTTGCTAAACCGGGGCTTAGCAATCCACTAATCTCAGGCTTATTCTCTAGCCTCGAGTCTCAAAATTCGGGGTGTTACACATACCTTACCTGTAAGAATACCCATACACTCGTTGTTTTGCTATTGTTAGTTGTTAGAATGCGTACAGGCACATGTAAATTAGCCCGTATATGAATCTGACAAAATGATATAACTAACATCTCACAAGTTTTGTCCAAATGGTTACATTGTTATATTATGAATAATCATACATATTTTGGATTTGTCTCTAGGTTGATGGAAAAGCAGTGGCAGATGGTGATACCCTAACTGTTTATGTTAGGGCATCAGATCCTGAAGAAGTATATTTGATCCCACGCCATGTACTGGAAGCAAATGGTAAAAGAAAACAGGCTCGAGCCATGAGGAATTATGCAGTGGCCGATGCTCTTCACCAACAAATCATCGATTATGGATATCGGTCGGGCTTTCAATCTCTTAATTCTGAAAAATGTATGTTTCTCCTTTCCACTTGAATGACTTCTAATTAATAAAATTATATTCTATTTTATTGTCCGCCAGTGTGATCAAATTTCAAAACGAGGAAGTTCTTGCGCATAAGTATAGAATTCGTTTAAGGTAATAATAAAATTAAGAAACACTAAAGTAAAATTTCAGCAAACATCTCTTCTATTTTGAAATCTTGCGCTGACATATCTCTCTTGAATAGAATGGTATTTTTAACCTTTTAGGTTATTCATTTATTAATGTTGTGCTGGAGTCTGGGTTGACACGTGTCCTAAATGAAATCAGGGGTATTGATGCACCAGAGAGTGAAATGCCATATGGCAAAGAAGCAAGAGAAGAATTGACTAAGATGGTTGAAGGAAAATCTCTAAGGATCCTTCTTTACGAAACAGACTGTTATGGACGTTTTGTGGGAGATATCTACTGCGATAACATTTTTGTTCAGGAATTGATGTTGAAGAAGGGATGTGCATGGTATTACCCTCATTATGATAGCAGGGAGGAATTAAGAAAAGTAAGTAATGTTGATGCTAACATATTGCTACATAACCTCCCTATTAGAATTAAAAATGTTCATATTTTTAGTTACATCTAAACGCCCTATGTAACATCTCAGCACTCCTACTTGAAAATGTCCGCTTTAGGGTCCTATTACTGCCTACATTGAAGGGGGAGGGGAACAAATGACCCTTTGTAAGGGTATCATAAGTACCTTATCTCTTGACTCGTTTTAGAAACTGTGAGAGGTAACGAGGCCCTAAACAGACAATTTGAAAGTGAGACGCTGAGATGTTATATACTACAAATAAGATTAAGATACTAGAAGAACTAGAGAAATAATATAGTGCGCTGGATGCGTCACAAATAAAATTAGGAAGGAGGATGCAACTGAAAAATACTATTAGAGTGCTGAATTTTAGTTTTCCCTTAAAAAACCTTTATATTTGTTGGCTTTGAATTTAACTCTGTTTTTAACCTTATAACTTTGCATTTGTAGTGGGAAAACGAAGCCAAAGTAAAGCAAGCTGGATTATGGGCGTTTTCCAACCCTGAGGAGCCATGGGAATGGAGAAAGAATCAACGACATGCAATTAACACCATTTCACATCACAATCATAAAAAAATTGCGCAACCTAAGTTACAAATAATTCACAACTCCTGTACTGTGTTATTTTGAATTCAAAGGGTTACAAATATGTAACATGACTAGAGAAATTATATGTGTATACACTGAAAAAATTCAGTTGAGTCCTTTTCTTTTTTTCGGATGAAAACTTAGCAACACGTTACAATGTACTCAAATATTAACGTTAAAATTTAATCAGACAGCTTCTTCTGCAATGTTTTGACTTTAGAACCTCTTTCATTGTAAAGGCGCCATCCCCATTAAGCTTCAAATATTCTTTATATGGCGTCCAAATTTATTTGTCGCATCAAGTCCCTACTCAAAATTTTCTTGTTTCACGCCAGCCATAACTTGATCTCAATGTAACATCCTAGCCCTCGCTCTCGATATTTTTCATTTTGGGGCCCGTTACCCTTCACGTTCTTAAATTGTATCCGGCGTCCTAAAGTATATTTTTAGTAATACTCAATATTTTTAAGTAGTTTTTTGTGATTTTGTTAACCTAAAGTATTTTTTTTAATAGTACTTAGTATCATAAAGTAATTTTTTGTGCATTTAACACTCTAAAAGTGCATAATTGAAGTACTCAATATGAAGAAATTGTAAACCACCTCGTCCAAAGGGAGAACATCGTTCCAGCTCAAAAAAGAGTAGAACATCGTTCTAAAAACGAAATTGCCCTGTTGATGTTTAAATATTCTGGCCAAAAAGGAAAATGAAATCTTGATAATTATAAATTAAACTATTATCTTACTCATCAATATCGATTTAATATAAGTTTAGCATCAGTATTGATCGTATTTACCAGAATGATAATATTAATAGTATCAGTGTCAATGAAATAAAAAATACAAATTTCAATCCTTCCATATGCATGAAAAATATGTAAATTTTTTGTGCGAGTACGCGTTTTTATATAAAAGATTTATAGCAACGCCATTTGTTTTTTCTTTCGACTGTTGCCATCGCCTGATGATGGACGTACGAGTCTTGTTTTAGGGGACGATAAGATTTATCCTATTTTATTATGACATAGACTTTTAAAGATGATTTAGTTACATGATTTATTATTTCAATGTTACAGACTTTAATGAGTTTTTTTTTTTATGCACTACAAACTTTAATGAGTTTGTTGGCAAAAAAAAGGTTAGTTAGAAATAAAAGGATTCCAAGATTTTGATTTCCTTGCAAGAAAGTTTATAAAATGAAATGAAATGAAAATAGGTGGTTAATATTTAATAAAAAAATTACTCCCTCCAGTCCTAAATATAAGACAAAGTTGACATTTTTAGAGAAATTAAGGAAGCTAATTAAATTACTCTAGACTATTTATATTTTTATTTTTTTCTCCAAACTAATTAGTTTGACTAATAAACTAATATATAATCTAAGGATACACAACAAATGATATGATTAAGTAACTTATTTAGTTTCCCTAATTTCTCCGAAAAAAGTCAACTTTATCTTATAATTAGGACTAGAGGTAGTATAATTTAAATAATTCAAGTTGGATAGAAGCAGTTAGATTTAGATTTAAATAATAATTCAAGTTGCATCATAGTAAATCTTTTTTCTGTTGGGTTAATTCCAGAATACGTATGTGTTTGTCGGTTAAAGTGAAGTTCGTTGAATGTCAAGAAATTGTAAACCGCGTTGTCCAAAAGTAGAGAAAACAGTGCCTTCCAGAACTAGGAATGAAGGTTCTTTTTGCAAATTGGCTTGTTGATACTTAAATATTCTGGGAAAAAAAGAAAAAGAGAAAGAAATCTTGATATTTAAAAATATTAATACTATCAGTATCCATTTCACCGTGATTCGTGAATAAAGAATATATATTTCAATCTTTCCGCATGTATCAAACAATGATTGATTAGTTAGTTAATTTTTTTTATTTCAATGTTATAGACTTCAATATAAGTTAGTTTTTTTTCTGTTGCCAGAAATATAAGTTAGTTAGAAAAGAAACAATTCCAAAATTTTTCTTTCCTACCAAGAAAGTACATAAAAAAGAAATGAAAATATATTATTAATATTTAGTTAAGTCTTTTTTCCCCTATTCCGTTTGAGAATACGTACACCCACCACTATATATATATGTGTGTGTGTGGTGTGCGTGTACAAGTTTTGAGCTTCGTTTTCACACATCTTCGTTCTTAAGCTTCGTTTTTGCGTATCTTCATTCATAAAGCTAGATCCAAGGTCTTCATTTTTTTTTTGGGAATAGAAAACTTTTGGTCTAAAGAGATCAAGGGAAACAAACGGACAAACGAACAAGCAATCATCTGGGAGATAATATTCCTACAGGTATTATATGCAATAATCTCTTGTTCATGTTTTTAGTTAATTCATATGTCCTTCTTTTGATTTGAAGTGTAAAGCATAATCCTTGAGATAATAACAGCCTGCGATGATTTGCATACGAAAAGGCATGATTCCACATAACTCTAAGTGAGTCATGTAATTAACACACACATAGAAGTTAAATCCAGCTGAAATAAATAAAACTGAAAGCAGATCTACGACACCTATGTTCTTTTCACAAGATTTAGAAATCCCAAATTAATTAGTTTGTTCCGATCTTATGATGATTTAAAGTTGAAAGCATAATTCTTAGCTTGAGATGCGGATTAATAGCATATGATGATTAACATCTGTACTAACCGTCGTGAATCTTAGCATAAGATGATTAGCATAAACCCTGGCATGATGTAGATTAGAAAAATTTTAACATCTCAACATTTCGCTTATGTTTTGGTCCGCTTTGAAAGCTCATCCCTTCCGCTTTTAAAACACATCGAGAGGGGAGATTTCTAAATCCTTATAAAGCGTCTTTCGTTACTCTCCCCAATTGATGTGACACTTCACAATCCACTCCTTTGAATCCAACATCCTCACTGACACATCAATCGAGCCTGGCTCTCATATCAATTGTAAAATCTCAGCGACTCACTCTCGATATATATTTTCCATTTTGGGGCATCACCCATCACAGTTTTAACACACATCTATTTTATATACCCAGAGTCTAGACTTTATAAGATATCTTTCGTTCCCCTCCCCGCTTCACATTTTCACATAGTCTTTTCACTAGATTCAGAGGTCTCTAATTAGAACTTTAATAAAAGGACAAAACTCAAGTCAAGTTAATTACGTGATTTATTAAAAGTGTATGCCTGAATTTATTTTTTTGATATTCTGAATGCATTTAATAAATATATTATAAGATGTTTTTATTGTGTCATATTAGAATTTAAAAAAGATGATTTAGGTACTTGATTCTTTCATTTTAATGTTATAGACTTTAATATGAGTTAGTTAGAAAAGAAATGATTCCAAGATTTTGATTATTTCTTACCGGGAAAGTATATAAAGGAAAGAAATGAAAATACGTTGTTAATAATCTTTGTTTTCATTCGGGTGTAAAGATGGTACCCATATGTGTATAAATACATTACAATCCATTTCAGCATCATATCTACGTCTCCAAACTACTTTAGATTTCAGACTGATCTCTTTCAAGACTTAGAGGCAGCTCCCGCTTACCATCTCATCGGTCGTCGATCCTCATCTTAGAGGCAATGGCAACCGGAAGCGTTCTGATGTGCCATAACTTCCCCGGAAACTGTTTCATCTCTCAGCCTCCCACAGTTCATTATTTCGACCCATTTTCCTCTCATCCTCTTTTGTCAAAACCCATCAATGTTGTTGGCCAAGATCTCTTCTGGTATCATCAGACTTATCAGGTATATATAAAACTTTGAAAACTTATCATGGATTATTCTATGGAGAAACATAGGTCTTGTTTGATTTTCTTGCCCATAACACACACTAAAATTTTGTTATGTTTGATCTGATAGGAATCTTTGAGTTTCTTTGATCATCTTCGTCCACTCCCCATACCATATGCAAATTACGAAACCCCTCCGTCCTTATTGCCTGAAGGAGTCGAACTTGAGCTGCACACCTTACCGGTGAGAACATTAATATTTTATTTTAGTATTTGTTATTTTAATTTAATTATTCAAATTATAATTGTTAAATACTCCTACTTTTTTTCAGGTTGATCCAAGAGCAGTGGCAGATGGGGATACCATAACCGTTTATGTTAACGCCTTAGAGGACCCCACACAAATTCCTTTGATCCCTCCTTATGTGTTTGAAGCACATCTTAGAAGAAATGAAGCTAAAGCCATGAGAAATTATGCAGAGGCTGATGCTCTTCAACAAATAATTAACAACTACGGATTCCGGTATAGGGATTTCTTGCAATCTTGTGGTTTTGCCCCCGTTTTTCGTTCTCTGTTTTCTTTTTCCAAAAGGCTTGTTTGTGTTCTTTACCTGAATCCAGTTATAACAAAGTTCTCTTATGTTATATTGCACAGTGTGATCAAGTTTGATAACGAGGAAGTTCTGGTGCGCAAATATAGAATTCGTTTGAGGTAATAATGAAATGTAAATTAGAGTAAATTACATTCATGATCTCTTTGTTTTCTCTTATTTACAAAAGCATGGACTTTACGGTTTGATCGAATTTTGGTTATCGTCATCTGGTTTTAAATTGTTGATTTTTGTCTAGAGTCAAACATTGATCTGTATTCTAAATGAAATCAGGGGCATTGATGCACCAGAAAGTGAAATGCCGTATGGAAAAGAAGCCACGGAAGAATTGACCAAGATTGTTGAAGGAAAATGCTTAAGGATCCTTGTTTATGAAATAGACTCATACGGACGTCTTGTGGGAGATATCTACTGCGATAATAATACCTTTGTTCAGGTATATATTTTCTTACTCACATTTATATTGTAGCTTTATTTATGTCTGACTAAAACACGAAATTCATATCTAAGTTGTCATGGTTCATTTCTTTATTTATTAATAAGGAATTAATGCTGAAGAAGGGATGTGCGTGGTATTACCCTCATTATGATAAGAGAGAGGAATTAAAAAATGTAAATAACGTTTCATGCCAGCAATTAAAACATTTTAACTTTCTATTTGTTTGTTTTGAGTTTAATTTAAAAACTCTGTTTTAAGCTGATAATTAATAACTCCGCGTCGTTGCAGTGGGAAAACGAAGCTAAAGTGAGTCAAGTTGGATTATGGGCTTCTTCCGACCCTGAAGAGCCATGGGAATGGAGAAAGAATCAACGGAGTATTGCAATTAACACCGTTCCACGTCGCAATTGTAAAAAGAATATCCCACCCAGATTACAGAGACTAGCAAACAAGAAAAACAGAATTCACAAGTCCTGAACTATGTGGTTTTGAGTTCAATGATCCACAAATATGTAATATGACTTGAGAAATTATACACCTGTGTGGAAAAATTTCAGTTGAATCCTTTTCTCTTCTATTGGTTATTGGTTGCTAAAATCATTCCGTAAATGCTTTATATCTTTACAATCATGTGGGGAGGGGAGAATGACACTTTAGAACCCGCCGGGAAAATTAATGTTCCGATAACGACTTGTTAAGATTTTTTAGTAATATTTTCATTTGAAAATTCTTAAAATAAATATTGACAATTTAAGTCATAATAGGATAAAACATTAATGTTATTCTTTTAAAAGAATTTATAAAAGAAACATTTCCAGTAGTTTGCTTTTCTACCAAGAGAGATCATACAAAAATGAAATGAAAATATATTTTAAATATTCAGTCAGTCTTTTTTCTATTCGGTTCCAGAATACATACATAATTACGTATATGTGTGAGTTCTGAGCTCCTTTTTACGCATCTTCGTTCATAAAGCAAGACCCATCAGATCAATTCAAATTTGTGGATTATCTTGATGAGTTGTGAGGTGAAAGAAACGTTGATGGAATGAAACAGACAAATGTAATTACATTGGAGATAGCTCTAAAGTTTGTTTGATGAACTGGGAGGTGATGAGGAGAGAAAGTTCATCTAAAAAATAAACTCTTATAATTAGGGTAGAGACAGTTTTAGAGAGGTTTTTTTTTATGGATATTGTATGAACAAATTCAAGACTAATAAATAAGAAGATAAATCTTGAACCCGATCGCATCAAGTGATTTTGATTGCAATAACCTCATGATTATAGAAACTGCGTGCATGTATTGCATATGTTTCCTTTTGAGACTTTTTTGATTTTAAAAACATGTAGTCAGAGAAATAAATTAAAAAAATTCTGTATCATCACTGGACATAATTCACAAAAGTATGAAATTTTAGAGTTTAATAGAGCATTTGTTTAAAGCATCCCGGAGGTGTATAGTTCAAAGATTAATAGCAAGGTTATCAAACCCAGACCGGCCATTGAACCATCTGGGGTACTGGGTCTAGGGCCAGTGGGTTAGAATGGAGTCAAGTACACTAATATAATAAGAAGTTAATCAAATAGGAAACAGAACAATGACCGTTGGAATGATTTCAAACTTTCTGGGTTTTCTTACTCGAGTAGCTCCTCGAGTAACCCTTGAAGTTTACTCGAGTAGCTCCTCGAGTAACATTGTGAAATCATTGTTCAACTGCAAGTCAACGAATAAATATAAGATTACTCGGGTAGTGCATGGAGTAAACTAAATTTCAAACCTTTGGGAATACTTATTTACTCGGGTAGCTACTGTAGTAATGCTTTTTCAACTTCATAGATTACTCAGGTAACACCTCGAGTAATTCATTAAACAACTTTTGATTACTCGATGCTCTACTCCAATAATATTGGCAGGATTTTAAGGCCGAGAGCAATTACCTTGTTACTCGAGTAGGGACTCGAGTAATGCATTCATTTTTGCATAGGTTACTCGGGTAGCTCCTCGAGTAACTAAGACTTTTAAGCATGATTTACTCTGGTAATGACTTGAAGTTTACTTTGAAAAATTTGTGCATACTGGGGTACTTACTCGAGGAATCCACTTAAAATAAACCATGAAAAACTTGTATACTAGAGTAAGTACTCGAGGAAGATGAAATAAAGAAAGATCAAGTCACTCGGGTACCAACCTCAAGTTTTCACTTACCTTAGTCTGTTACTCGAGTAGCTCCTCGAGTAACATTGGCAGTGGTACAAAGTGCCGAGAGTTACATCTTTTCACAAACAGAGTTACTCGAGTAGCTCCTCGAGTATCATGAAAAACTTGAAGGGAACTGGAAGTTTCTGACCTGGTTACTCGAGTAGCTCCTCGAGTAACATTAGCAGTGGTACAAAATGCCGAGAGGTCCATATTTTAGGAAACACAGGTACTCGAGTAGCTCCTCGAGTATCATGGGGAAAACTTGAAGCCAACTGGAAGTTTTCACATGGTTACTCGAGTAGCTCCTCGAGTAACATTAGCAGGCCGAGAGCAATCTTCAAATTTTACCTGGTTACTCGAGTAGCGCCTCGAGTAATGGTAACAGGTAACTGGAAGTTTTGCTTGGTTACTTCAAGTTTTGGCTCATTACTCGAGTAGAGCCTCGAGTAATGCCTTAGAAATTGTACTTCTGATCAAGTTCCTCAGCATTTTCTTTTGGCCAATCTTCACTACTTCCATGCTTACCTCAAGTAAAGCTTATTCCTGTCATTACTTAGTTCAAACTTGATTATTAAACATTTCCTTTTCAAACCATTCTTTTGTTATCATCAAAACATGAGATCTAACAAAGTCTCCTAACAATATCCAGGCTTCCTCTGTTAGCTCTGTTATTGCTCTTATAGCTTTGCCACAACCTTGTCCTCTTCCTATAATTTGTCTCCCCATAAATAAAAGTCATAGAAACCCAGTTGTTTGACCCACCTCTGCACACAAAGAAGTGAAATTCTAAATGAAAAATGTCCGCAACAAAAATAAAAATTTATAAAATTTTAAATACACAGCTTCAAACATTTATAATTCATATATATTCTTTAATAATTTGATAAGTAATATTTAATAGTTAAATAAGATATATTGTTTTAAATTTATAAATATTTTATACTTATTTAATTTATTTTATATATTTGTCTCTCTGATCATTTTGTTTAAAAATATGAATCTATAATAGATGTTTTTTTTATTCTATTATGAAATGCATGTGTATGTATAAATACGCATTTATATTAATAATTATATCCAAAAAAAATTTAAGAATCAATTATAAATATCAAGTCTTATGGCCTCCTAAATTTTATCAAAATGTAATTATGATCATAGTTATTGTAGCACTATCTCTGATATCAAAATGCGAGCTCTGATATCAGAATGGTATCAGAGTCAGGTTTAATCAACTTGAACATCAATATCAATCAATATATACTACCAATAATGCTAGCTTCATCCTGATTGGTTCAAGTGCAATGTCGGAGTCATCACTTTCTTTATTTTATCATGACACAGAAATTTAAAGATGATTTAGTTACATGATTTATTATCTCAATGTTACAGACTTTAATGAGTTTGTTGGCAAAAAAAAAAAGGTGTTGGTTAGAAATGAAATGATTCCAAAATTTTGATTTCCTAGCAAGAAAGTATATAAAATGAAATGAAATGAAAATAGGTGGTTAAATATTTAATAAAAAATTATAGTTTAAATAATTCAAGTTGAATATAGGTAGTTAGATTTAGATTTAAATAATAATTCAAGTTGAATCATAGATTCATAGTAAATCTTCTTTTTTCTATTAGGCAGTTCCTGGTTAAAAAAAAAAGTGGAATAGTTTTTTGGTAAAAAAAAGGTTCAATATAGGTAGTTAGATTTAGCAAGGATATAAATCATACTATGAAATCTTATGTATTCCGTTACACAATACATACACACACACACATGTCGGTGGCGCCCGTTTTGACTTCCTTTTTACACATCTTCTCCATTTATGAATTAAGTAAGACTCATCATTTGCAGATTTATCCTGGAAATCGAAGGCATGTGATACTTTTTTGGTGCAAGGGAACAATTAGGAGATACTACTCCTATAGGTATTATATATAATCATCACTTATTCATGTGTTCATTCTTTTGATGATTTAAAGTTGAAAGCATAATCCTTGAGACGTGAATCTTAGCATAGGATGACCATAAACCTTGGCATAATTCAGATTAGAAAAATTGATATATTGTAGCTCCTCGCTTTCGATAGTATCAGTTTTGAGGTTGTCACCCACTAAATCGTGTGAGAGGGGAGTATGCAGATCCTTATAATGCATCTTTTGTTCTCTCTCTAGCTGATGTGAGACTTCACAATTTACACATGTTGTTCCCTTCTGAGTTGATGTGAGAATTTACAATTCACCCCTTTAGGCCTAGCATTCTCGCTGACACATCGAGAGGGTTTTGGGGTCGTCACCTCTCGCAGTCTTAAATCGTAGTCTTAAAATTTTGATATTCAATAAAACGATATGGCTCACTCAATAACTTCATTAAAATTCATTAATTTAATAATAATTTAAATAATTCAAGTTGGATAGGTAGTTAGATTTATATGTGTGTTAAATGATCACCTATATGAAATCTTTGTATCTATTCCGTTATAGAGAGTACTTATTTGTGTATATATATTTCAGCTTTATACCTACCTATCTTACTTGATTGAGACTATCTCCAAACCTTGGCATAATTCAGATTATAAAAATTGTAATATTGTAGCTCCTCGCTTTTGATAGTATTAGTTTTGAGGCCGTCACCCACTAAATTGTGTGAGAGGGGAGTATCCAGACCCTTATAAGGCATCTTTTGTTCACTCTTTAGTTGATGTGAGACTTCACAATTTACAAATTTTGTTCCCTTTCGAGTTGATGTGAGAATTCACAATTCACTCCTTTAGGCCAAGCGTTCTCGCTGACACATCAAAAGGGTTTTTGGGTTGTCACCTCTCGCAGTCTTAAAATTTTGATATTCAATAAAACGATATGGCTTGCTCAATAACTTCATTAAAATTCATTAATTTAATAATAATTTAAATAATTCAAGTTGGATAGGTAGTTAGATTTATATGTGTATGAAATCTTTGTATCTAATTATAGAGAGTACTTATTTGTGTGCATATATTTCAGCTTCATACCTACCTATCTTACTTGATTGACAGTATCTCCAAACCACTTTTTTGATTTGAGAGCAGATTAATTCCTTTCAAGACTTAGAGCGCAAAGAGTTTTCACCCTCCCAAGAAAGTGCTTTTATTGAGACCGGAACTTGTGTAGAGGCCGATTATCATCTCAACTAACGGCCTTGTTTATGTATCTTCATTCAAGAAACAATACCCATTAGTTATCTCTCATCATCTTGGAGGCGATAGCAACTGGAAGTGTTCTGAGATGTCATAACCCCCTCAACAGTGGTTTCATGTTTAAGCCTCAGCCTACCAAAATTCATGATTTCCATTCATTTTCCTCTCAACATCTTTCATCAGAACCCATCTATATTATCGGCCAAGATGTCTTCTGATTTTATCAGACTTTTTAGGTATATATATTGACATAGAACTTTTTAGCACTTTTTAAAAATTTACCATCGATTCCTATAACTGAAGTTAGTTGTCTTTGTTAAGATTCTTGAAAAACTAAGAAAACGTGTTTCAACTTCGAATGCAACCCAGATTATGTGGTAATTATCTTGTCCATCGTCTTAGTGCCGTTGGTTTTCTCAAGATTGTGTGTTATATATATACATATATATGATGACACCACTTATTCTAATTCTTTTTTTATTTTTTGAATCAAGGTTTAGAAAACTCATAGATGCATTGAACAATTCTGAACAAATCCCTCAAACTTCCGAAGAAGTATCTCGGCTGATCATCAAGGCCCTCAAAGAGCATCCAAAGGCCGAAGTTGAGGAATTACTAAGTTTCTACAGTCTTCCTCTGCCACACACTCTAGCTTGCACCAATAATGATAAAACCTCTAAATCCTGGGCTAAAGGAGTCAAACTTAAACTACATACCTTACCCGTAAGAATACTCTTACACTTGTTATTTTCTATTGTTAGTTGTTAGAATGTGTACAGGCACTTGTAAATTAGCCCATATATGAATTTGACTTAATGATATAACTAACTCCACCTAAGTTTTATCCAAATGGTTATATTAACACCGAATGAGACACTTTAAACTGGAAAAATAATATTGAATTCCATAAATCATTTATGAATGTACATGGGTCCTTATATAAGCACCAGTTACAAGTCATAACTTGATATGAAGACTATACACTTGCCTAACTAACTTCCGTTCTGTACAACTGAACTAATATTTACAATATAACTAAATAGTACAGCTAACATTTACAATGGACTATTATACCCTAATACCCCCTCAAGCTGGAGAATGTATATCAATCATTCCAAGCTTGGAAAGGATTGTACAAAATGGAGAAGGAGACAAAGGTTTAGTAAAAATATCAGCCAACTGATCTTGAGATTTGATAGGAAGAAGATGAATCAAACCAGACTTGATCTTTTCCCATACAATATGGCAGTTAATTTCGATGTGCTTAGTTCTTTCATGGAAAGTGGGATTAGCTGCAATATACCGTGCTGATTGACTATCACAGTAAAGAGAAGCAGGGGAAGTAAGAGGGAGACCAAAATCCTGAAGGAGATACTTAAGCCACTACAATTCACAAGTAGAAGAGGCAAGAGCATGATATTCAGCTTCAGAGGAAGAAGTGGAAACCATTTGTTGCTTCTTGGATCGCCAAGTAATGAGAGCTTGATCCAGAAAACCACAAAACCCAATAATAGGCCTCCTAGTGTCAAGACAACCAGCCCAATCAGAATCACTAAAAGCACTAAGTTTCAAAGTAGATGTTGTTGGAAAAAACAATCCACGACCAGGAGCTCCTTTAAGATATTGAAGGACCCTATGAGCAGCCTGTAAATGAACAGTGGTGGGATGCTGAACAAATTGACTCAGCTGTTGGACAACAAATGACAAATCTGGCCTAGTATTGGTAAGATATAACAGCCGGCCAACCAAGGTTCGATAGATAGAACTATCATCATGCGAAGTACCATAATCCTTAGTCAATTTAGCATCTCTAGCCATTGGAGTAGACACAGGTTTACAATCCAAAAAACCACTGTCAGCAAGAATATCTAAAGCAAATTTTCTTTGATATAAAGCAAAACCTTTAGAACTCCTGGTAATTTCCAAACCCAAGAAGTACTTGAGATCACCAAGATCCTTGATTTTAAAAGTGTCATCAAGAAAAGCCTTAATAGAATTAATTTCAAGCAAATCAGTACCACTAAGGATAATGTCATCAACATAGACAATTAAGACAGTAAGAGAAGTCTCAGTATTCTTAATGAATAAAGAATGATCAACTTGAGAATGATGGTAACCACAAGAAAGCAAAGCCTCAGACAACTTAAAAAACCACTGACGGTTGGCTTGCTTCAAACTATAGAGAGAACGTTGCAACCGATACACTTGGTGAGGAGAAGAAACAGACAAACCAAGGGGAGGAAGCATATATACTTCCTCATGAAGATCACCATGCAAAAATGCATTATTCACATCAAGTTGCTTAAGGTGCCAATTGTGGGTAGCAGCTAGAGCAAGCAACAAACGCATTATAGTAAGTTTAGCAACAGGAGAAAAAGTGTCATTATAGTCAACACCTTCGACTTGTATGTAACCCTGAGCTACTAAACGATCCTTATACTTGTTAAGACTGCCATTCGAATTGTACTTCTTAGCAAAAACCCATTTACAACCTATGGGGCGCTTTCCAGCTGGTAGATAAGTTAATACCCAGGTATGATTCTGTTGTAAAGCATCTAGTTCAGCAGAAATAGCATGTCTCCAACCCTCATGCTTAATAGCTTGGGAATAGGTTTTTAGTATATCATCAATAGAGATAGAAAGTGTAAAATGGCGAGAAGATGGAGAAAGATTAGAATATGAAAGAACATGAGAGAGAGGATGGAAACTACCTACCTCCATGGAATCAGGTACCACTGATGCACATTGAAGAGAATAGTAATAATCATGCAAATAAGGAGGAGGTTTTCGAGGTCTAGTGGATCTTCTTGGTTCTGGTAAAGGAGAAGAAGGAGGAACAAAAGAGGAAGAAGGGGAAGCGGATGAAGAATCTGGAATAGGGACAAAGGGAAGAGAGTCAAGGAAGTCAAGAGAAGGAAGAGCCAAAGAGAGGTAGGGATAGAAGTCTGGTCTTCATTACAGAAAGGAAAAATGGACTCATAAAATTGTACATTGCGTGAAACACTAATCTTTCTGGTATGTAAATTTAAAATGATATAACTCTTTGTACCAGATTGAAAACCAAGAAAACACACTTATGAGCATGAGAATCAAACTTAGTTTGATGTTGAGTTAAAGAAGAAGTAAAACAGAGACAACCAAAAACCTTCAAAATATTCAAATTAGGAGATTGTTGAAATAAAAGATCATAAGGACATTTATTGTTCAGTAAAGGTGTAAGCAAGTGATTGATGATATAAATGACATGCATAATAGCATAAGACCAGTAAGGGCAAGGCAAATGACTTTGAAATAATAAAGCCCTAGCCACATTGAGAATATGTTGGTGTTTCCTCTCAACTCTACTGTTCTGTTGAGGAGTTGTTAACTTCATGAAATGCTTGCTAGAATTTCACATTTCATCCTGTTTTACCTCACTTTGGGTGTATTAGTGAGCGTTCGAGAGTGTTAAAGTGATGAAATGTGTTTTTCTCATGCTATGCACAGCAGATCGCAATTGTGGAGGACATTATTCACTAACTGCTATGAATGCCTAACTACGTTTGTGAGTCCTTTGTGTGAACTGTTACAGATTCAGTCATAGCTGGCCCAGAGGAAGCCACACGCAGTGAGAAGGAGGCAAAGGAAGTTGAAGCCATCAACTATTCCAGGGGAAAGCAAGCTGGGAGGAGAACAGGGCAGAAAAGAGAAGATGAACTCTGGAAGGAGCCTGGCCGTGGCCAGCCATCTCATAGGCCGCGACCAACCAACTCATAGGCCGCGGCCCACATATGCTAGACTTGAAGTTTAAAGAGTTAAATGGATGGTTTGTTAATAACATAGAGATATAGTTATTAACCTAGGATTGTCAAAGTAAAGGAGGCTGTTTAATGATTATTTTCCCTTAAATACAACAAGAGATTGTGTATCTTAATGGAGGATGTAAGTTTGGTTATGACTTGAGAGAGCTTGACCATTTGCTATCGAACCTTAGACTGACATATATATATATTCCATAAAAGTAATATCAAAGAAGAAGTAGATTGAGTTTATGATATTCAAAGGAAGCGAACAATCCTAGGTTTACTCTAATTGATTGAATTCACAGGACTCATAGTTTCATTTAGTAATTTTTAGTTGTTATCAACATATCTTTTGAATTTGTTTTTCTCACACTCAACACTTTGCTTTGATTCAACTTAATCAAACACATCAAGCCCATTGCTTGACTAAATTGTTACTCAAATCCTCAAGGGAACGATCTCACTTATCACTTTATTACTTGTCGCGATCTGTGCACTTGCGGAGGCGAACAGGAGTCTCAACACAAGAAGTATGATGAATGATCCCATGTTCAAAATAAAAATCAGTAAGAGCAAAATCCATGCCATTATCAGACCTAATTATTTGAATTGAGGTATTAAATTAGGTATGAACCATCTGGACTAAATGTTTGACAAGAGGTGCTACTTCATATTTTTGTTTAAGAAGATAAACCCATGTAAATCTTGAAAAATCATCCACAATAGTAAGAAAATATTTATGGCCATGAACAGAAGGAAAATGATAAGGACCCCAAATATCCATATGAACGAGATGAACAATTTTATTAGACTTTGTAACACTTACATGAAATGGTAACCTTTTTTGTATAGCAAAATGGCAAACATCACAACATTGAAAGGTAGAATCACAAGAAATAAATGGAAATTGGTGAAGTATGGTAGACATGGTAGAAGTGGAAAGATGGCCTAACCTAAAGTGTCAAAGATCAAATGGTGTGGTACACGGTTTAACTGTAAGATTATTGATTGTATGTGCCTTTAGATTTGCATGATGTGACATGATGTATAATCTTGTCTTCCATGATGGCAGGAGTTTGATCAAGCACTTGGTAGTTTGAAATGAAATAGTACAGGGTAAAGAAGTAGTGATTTTAGAAACAGAAATAAGATTGAAGCGGAAGTCAGGGACATATAAGACATTATGGATAGAAAATGAATCAGAAAAATGAACACTACCATTGTAAGTAGCAGTAACACGGTTGCCATTAGGTAAATTGATAATGATAGGACAAATATGTCTATAAGTCGAGTATAAAGATAAAGAAGAACACATATGATTAGTAGCTCCAGAATCAATGATCCATGAAGTTGTAAAAGATGAAGAAATGGGAGTAATACACATACCAGAAGCATTAACATTATTTATGGAGGATGAGGGTGGTTGTGGTGAAGTATTTGTCTGAACAAGTGCTAACAACTTCTGGTATTGTTCTGGAGTAAAACTGTAGGATGGATTAGCCACCTTTGGTTGTTCATTAGTATTTTGACTAGGAAGCACATTCAGACCAGACACAGAATTAACAGAAGAGTTGCAAAATTTAAACCCAGGGGGGAAGCCATGCTTCTTGTTACATGTGGATTCAGTGTGCTTCATCTTCCCACAATATGTACATTGTTTCATGGGCTGAGAAGAATTTCCAGAAGAATTATAATGGGGCTGAGAGGTTTTATTTAACAAGGTAATAACCTCAGTCCTCTGGAAACCTAATTCCCTTTCTTGTTGAGCTACCAAAGAAAATAACCGATTAATGTTAGGCAAAGGATCTATAAGCATAATCTGTGATTTCACAAATGCAAAACAGTCACTCAGCCCTTTTAGGAATCTAATAACATATTCCTGGTCCATATTTTTCTTATAGAAGCTACTAATGCCACATGAACACTACGGAGTGCACACACAAGAATGCAAAGGTCACAGTGTAAGGTATTCATCCCAAAGAATCTTAAGTTTGGTAAAATAGTCACTTACAGACAAATCTCCTTGCTTTAAACTCTGTATTTCCTCCTGAAGATCAGCCAAACGGAAGATATCGTTATGAGAGAATCGATCTTTGAGATCCTCCCAAACATCGGCAACACGATTAATCCAGAGAATGCTTTGTGTGGTGGTAGGAGACACCGATCGTGTAATCCAAGAGAGCACCATCATATTGCATGTCTCACAAGTTAAAAACAGAGGATCCGATGAAGACAGAGCTGGAATTGATCGATCAATGAATCTAGTTTTATTCTTGGACAGTAACGCCATCCGCATCGCTCATGGCCGTGAATGGTAATTTGGACCAGTGAGTACCGATGAAACAAGAATCAACGACGGATTCTCGTTAGGATGCAAGTAGAATGGATTCGATACCTTCTGAGTTGCGTCGGCAACCGGAGAAGCAAAATCACTGGGAAGAGATCCGCCTGTGGCGGAAGTGGAAGAAGATTGGTGTACTGGAATGGTTGATATTACAAGACTTGCTTAAGAAAATGAATCACGAGAATACTAAGGAAAAATGAACCATATTTGTGAAATCAAGAGGAGAAAAGGATGTCAGTTAATTGATCAGACCGAGAGAGAGAAGAGAAGAATCGGGAGAAATTGAGAAAGGAAGGAACAAATGTGAAACCCTAGAAATGAACTGAGAAAAGCACAAAGTCAAATACTTCAGGCTCTGATACCATAACACTGAATGAGACATTTTAAACTGGAAAAATAATATTCCATAAATCATTTATGAATGTACATGGGTCCTTGTATAAGCACTAGTTACAAGTCATAACTTGATATGAAGACTATACACTTGCCTAACTAACTTCCGTTCTGTACAATTGAGCTAATATTTACAATATAACTAAATAGTACAGCTAGCATTTGCAATTGACTATTATACCCTAATATATATTGTTATATTATGAATACTCATATATATATTTTTTGTCTCTAGGTTGATGGAAAAGTAGTAGCAGATGGTGATACCCTAACTATTTATGTTAGAGCATCAGACCATGAAGAAGAAAATTTGGTCCCAAGCCACGTACTGGAAGCAAATCGTAAAAGAATACAAGCTCGAGCCTTGAGGAATTATGCAGAGGCCAATGCTCTTCATCAACAAATCATCGATTCTGGATATCGGTTGGGATTTCAATCTCTTAATTCTGAAAAGTGTATGTTTCTCTTTTCCACTTGAATGACTTCTAATTAATAAAGTTATATTCTGTTATATTGTCCGCCAGTGTGATCAAATTTCAAAATGAGGAAGTTCTTGCGCACAAATATAGAATTAGTTTTTTTGCATTTAACACTCTAAAAGTGCATAATTGAAGTACTCAATACCAGGAAATTTAAACCGCCTTGTCCAAAAGGAGAACATCGTTCTAGAAACCAAGTTCTTTTCGCAAATTGCCCTGTTGATATTTAAATATTCTGGCAAAAAAAGAAAATGAAATCTTGATAACTACAAATTAAACAATTATCTTGCTTGTCAATATCGATTTTATACAAGTTAAGTATCAGAATTAATATTATTTATCATAATGATAATATTAATATCATCAGTGTCAATTGAAAAAAAAAATTTCAATCCTTCCATATGCATGAAAAATATATAAATTTTATGTGCGTGTACGCGTTTTTATATAAAAGATTTATAGCCATGCCATAATTTTTTCTTTCGACTGTTGCCATCGCCTAGTGATAGACGTACGAGTCTTGTTTTTAGGGGACGATAAGATTTATCCTATTTTATTCTGACATAGATTTTTAAAGATGATTTAGCTACATGATTTATTATTTCAATGTTACAGACTTTAATGAGTTTCTTGGGAAAAAAAAGAGTTAACTAGAAATAAAATGATTCCAAGATTTTGATTTCCCAGCAAGAAAGTGTATAAAATGAAATGAAATGAAAATAGGTGGTTAATATTTAATAAAAAATTATAATTTAAATAATTCAAGTTGAATATAGGTAGTTAGATTTGGATTTAAATAATAATTCCTGTTGAATCATAGTAAATCTTTTTTTCTATTAGGTTAATTCCAGAATACACATATGTGTTTGTCGGTTAAAGTGAAGGTCGTTGAATGTGAAGAAATTGTAAACCGCCTTGTCCAAAGGGAGAGAAAACAGTGCCTTCCAGTTCTAGAAATGAAGGTTCTTTTTGCAAATTGGCTTGTTCATATTTAAATATTCTGGGAAAAAGGGAAAAAGAAATCTTGATATTTAGATAGCTGGATTAATTAAAATAAGGCCAAAAGAAATTAATAAGAAAATATTTGTTTTTTGTAAAAAAAGTGAATGAGGTTATCAAATTTTTTTTTAAATCTTAACATTACTCAACTACATTTGAAATTTAATAAAAATTAAGCATAAGTAATAATATTATTTACTAAAATAAAAATAATAATACTATCAGCATCCATTTCACCGTGATTCGTGAATAAAGGATATATATTTCAATCTTTCCGCAGGTATAAAACAATGATTGATTAATTAGTTAATTTTTTTTTCTTTTTAATGTTATAGACTTCAATATAAGTTAGTTTTTTTTTGGCAAGAAGTATAAGTTAGTTAGAAAAGAAACAATTTCAAAATTTTTCTTTCTACCAAGAAAGTACATAAAAAACGAAACGAAAATATATTATTAATATTAAGTTAAGCCTTTTTTCTCTATTCCATTTCAGAATACGTACACCCATATATATATATATATATATATATATATATAAGTTTTGAGGTTCGTTTTCACCCATCTACATTCTTGAGCTTCGTTTTTGCGTATCTTCTTTCATAACTCTTGGTCTAAGTAGATCAAGGGAAACAAAGGGACAAAGGAACAATCAATCATCTGGGAGATAATATTCCTACAGGTATTATATACAATAATCTCTTATTCATGTTTTTGGTTCATTCATATGTAGTTCTTTTGATTTAAATTGTAAAGCATAATCCTTGAGATGATTTGCATATGAAAAGGCATGATTGCACATAACTCTAAGTGAGTCATGTAATTAACACACACATAGAAGTTAAATCCGGTTGAAATAATTAAAACTGAAAGCAGATCTACGACACCTATGTTCTTTACACAAGATTTAGAAATCCCAAATTAATTAGTTCATTCTGATCTTATGATGGTTTAAAGTCAAAAGCATAATCCTTAGCCTGAGATGCTAATTAATAGCATATGATGAGTAGTATGTGTACTCACCAACGTGGATCTTAGCATAAGATGATTAGCATAAACCTTAGCATGATTTAGATTAGAAAAATTTGAACATCTCAACATCTCGCTTTTGATATTGTCCGCTTTGAAAGTTCATCTCTTCCGGTTTTAAAACGCATAGAGAGGAGAGGTATTTAAACCCTTATAAAGTGTCTTTTATTAGTCTCCCCAATTGATGTGACACTTCACAATCTACTGCTTTGAACCCAACATCCTCACTGACACATCAATCGAGCATGGCTCTCATATCCATTGTAAAATCTCAGCCACTCGCTCTCGATATATATTTTCCATTTTGGGGCCGTCACCCCTCCCAGTTTTAAAACACGTCTATTGGATATACCCAGAGTCACTTTATAAGGCATCTTTCGTTCCTCTCTCAGCTTCACATTTTCATAGTCTTTTCACTAGATTTAGAAGTCTCTAATTAGAACTGTACTTCAATAAAAGGACAAAACTTAAGTCAAGTTAAGTACGTTATTTATTAAAAGTGTATGCCTGAATTTATATTTTTGATATTTTGACTGCATTTAACAAATATATTATAAGATGTTTTTATTATGTCATATTAGAATTTTAAAAAGATGATTTAGTTACTTGATTCTTTCATTTTAATGTTATAGACTTTAATATGAGTTAGTTAGAAAAGAAATGATTCCAAGATTTTGTGTTCTTTACCTGAATCCAGTTATAACAAAGTTCTCTTATGTTATATTGCACAGTGTGATTAAGTTTGATAATGAAGAAGTTCTGGTGCGCAAATAGAGAATTCATTTGAGGTAATAATGAAATGTAAATTAGAGTAAATTACATTCACGATCTCTTTATTTCCTCTTAATTACAAAAGCATGGACATTACAGTTTGATCGAATCTTGGTTATCGTCATCTGGTTTTTTTTATGTATTGCATATGTTTCCTTTTGAGACTATTTTGATTTTAAAAACATGTAGTCAGAGAAATAAACGAAAAAATTCCGTATCATAACTGGACATAATTCACAAAAGTATGAAATTTTAGAGATTAATAGCGCATTTGCTTAAAGCATCCGGGAGATGTATAGTTCAAAGATTAATAGCAAGGTTATCAAATCAGACCAGCCGCTAAAGCGTCTGGGGTACTGGGTCAAGGGCCAATGCGTTTTTATGGAGTCAAACCAGAGCTAACCTGGGGCCAAACCGGTGAGGAAGTGAAAATTTCAGGATTATTAATATGAAATTCCAAAGAAAAAAATATTTTTTTTTAAAAAAATAGGTGAAACCGGGTTGATGCCCCGACCGGACCGGTTTGCCTACCGGTTTGCCGGTTTCTGGTTTAATTACTTGGATTAAAAGAGTGTAATGGTATATACGTACCTGTTGATATTTAAATATCGTGGCAAAAAAGAGAAAGAAAGTAGATATTTAGATAGCTGAATTAATGAGAATGAGGCCAAAATGAATTATCAATAATTTTGTTATAAACTAAAAAAGCATCAGTAATTCAGTACTAATTTTTTTTACTAAAATAAAAAATTAATATTGAGTATCCTTGTCATCATCATGATTCGTTAATAAAGAATATACTCCTCCGGTCCTTAATATATAAGACATATTTTGGGAGTTGATCTTGATCCTAAATATAAGACATAATTTACATATTTTTCAATCCTTTCTTAATTTAGCCATATTGAAGCTTTCTCAACAATAATCAAGTAGGAGAAGGAATCAGGGCACTAAAGAAGATGACTGGGGTCTTTTAGAAAATACATGTGATATTAACTAATTCAACTAACTTCCTTATTAATCTAATGGAATTAGATAAATATATCTTATATTAAGGACCGGAGGAGTATATCTCAATCTTCCCGCGTGCAAAAAACTTCTTATGGGTGGGTCGTGTGCGTATACATTTTTACCTATACGAATCTCTAATTAAATACATCAAATAATTAATATTGAATAAAAAGTAAATATGATAAGATTCAGGAAAAATTGAGGGATAAATCCCTGTTTGACAAATTAATTGGAAAATGAGACATGAAGCATTTAGGCTTTTGAGAGTCAATAAGTGTGAGAGGTAAAAGAACAAATCACCCTTTGTGGAAGCTCATGTTCAAATTGCAGATGCTCATTTGCAAATCCTGGATACTCATTTGCCAAGTTTGGTAGCTTTCTACCGCTTGAGGTCTCCACTCTCACAGCCAACAACCTTTTTTCCCAATGACCGTCAACTTTTTAACCCACCTTCTCACGCGCGAAGGAGAAAAATCTTGATAGTGAAGACGGGGAAACCCATTGCCATTCAACGAAGACCGGTCGCCGTTATGTGATTTTTGGATCTTGATTTTTAGAAAGTTGTGCATTTCGTTTTATTTGCGCCTTTGTGGATTCAATAGTGTAGAGGGGATTTGATTGCTTTGCCTTTGTGTGGAAGGAGATCAATCTATTTTGCCTATGATTTGTTGGCTTACTTCTATTGGTCCGATTTCACGATGTTGGGGATTGGAGATTGGAGCAGAAGGTATTTTTTAAAATTTTTTAATGAGGCTATGTTTTTTGCCATTTTTAAGAAGGGTAATTTGGTCTTTCCCCCTCACATTTAGTGACACTCAAGGACTTGAATATTTCAGGTCCCATTCCCCAATTAACCTGTCAAATAGGGATTTATCCCCAATTTTTCGTGAGATTCATTTTATTTTATCTTGGCATATTCAATTTTTAAAGATGATTGATTAGTTACTGAATTTTAACTATTTCATTGTTGTAGACGTTGATAAAATTTAGCTAGAAAGGAAACAATTTCAGGATTTTGATTTTCCTCCTAAAAAATAAGATAATGAAATGAAATGAAAAAAGTATTATATTAATATTGAAAAAAATTTATTATAACATTATAATTTAATTAATTCAAGTTGAATACAGGTAGTTCCTCGTTTAGAAAAAATAATATTTTTTTGGTAAAAAAAATTTCAATATAGGTAGTTAGATTTATAGAGGATATAAACCATACTATTAAATCTTGTGTATTGCGTTACAGAAGCCATATACTCACACACGTCGGTGGCGCCTCTTTTGACTTCCTTTTTACGCATCTTCTCCATTTATGAATTAAGCAAGACTCATCGTCCGCAGATTTATCCTGAAATTGAAAGCTTGTGATACATTTTGGAGATACTACTCCTACAGGTATTATGTATAATCATCTCGTATCCATATTATTCATCTGTTCGTTCTTTTGATGATTTAAAGTTGAAAGCGTAATACTTGAGACGTGAACCTTAGGATAGGATGACCATAAACCTTGGCATAATTCAGATTAGAAAAATTGTAATAGCATAGCTCCTCGATTTCGATAGTATCAGTTTTGAGGCCGTCACCCAATCGCGTGAGAGGGGAGTATCCAGACCCATATAAGACATCTTTTGTTTCCTCCTCAGTTGATAAGAGACTTCACAATTTACACATGTTGTTCCCTTTCCCGTTGATGTGAGAATTCACAATTCACCCGTTTAGGCCTAGCATTCTCACTGACACATCGAGAGGGTTTTGGGGTCGTCACCTCTCGCAGTCTTAAAATTTTGATATTCAATAAAATGAGATGGCTCACTGAATGACTTGATTAAAATTCATTAATTCAATAATAATTAAAATAATTCAAGTTGGATTGGTAGTTAGACTTATATATGTGTGTTAAATGATCACCTATATGAAATCTTTGTATCTATTCCGTTACAGAGAGTACTTATTTGTGTATATATATTTCAGCTTCATACCTACCTATCTTGATTGACAGTATCTCCAAACCACTTTTTTTTTTATTTATTTGAGAGCAGACTAATTCCTTTCAAGACTTAGAGTGCAAAGAGTTTTCACCCTCCCAAGAAAGTGCGTTTATTGAGACCGGAACTTGTGTAGAGGCCGATTATTATCTCAACCAACAGCCTTGTTTATGTATATTCATTCAAGAAACAATAGCCATTAGTTATCTCTCATCATCTTGGAGGCGATGGCAACCGGAAGTGTTCTGAGATGTCATAACCCCCTCAGCAGTAGTTTCATGTCTAAGCCTCAGCCTCCCACAATTCGTGTTTTCCATTCATTTTCCTCTCAACATCTTTCATCAGAACCCATCTATATTATCGGCCAAGATGTCTTCCGGTTTTATCAGACTTTTCAGGTATATAAATTGACGTAGAACTTTCAGCACTTTTTAAAGATTTACCATCGATTCCTGTGACTGATGTTGGTTTTCTTTGTTAAGATTCCTGAAAAACTAAGAAAGCGTGTTTCGACATCGAATGCGACCCAGATTATGTGGTAATTATCTTGTCCATCGTCTTAGTGACGTTGGTTTTCTCAAGTTTGTGTGTTATATATACACATATATATGATGAGACCGCTTATTCTAATTCTTTTTTAATTCTTTTTGAATCAAGGTTTAGAAAACTCATAGATGCATTGAACAATTCAGAACAAATTCCTCAAACTTCCGAAGAAGTATCTCGGCTGATCATCAAGGCCCTCAAAGAGCATCCAAAGGCCGAAGTTGAGGAATTACTGAGTTTCTACGGTCTTCCTCTGCCACACACTCTAGCTTGCACAAATAATGATAAAACCTCCAAATCATGGGCTAAAGGAGTCAAACTTGAACTGCATACCTTACCTGTAAGAATACCCATACACTCGTTGTTTTGCTATTGTTAGTTGTTAGAATGCGTACAGGCACATGTAAATTAGCCCGTATATGAATCTGACAAAATGATATAACTAACATCTCACAAGTTTTGTCCAAATGGTTACATTGTTATATTATGAATAATCATACATATTTTGGATTTGTCTCTAGGTTGATGGAAAAGCAGTGGCAGATGGTGATACCCTAACTGTTTATGTTAGGGCATCAGATCCTGAAGAAGTATATTTGATCCCACGCCATGTACTGGAAGCAAATGGTAAAAGAAAACAGGCTCGAGCCATGAGGAATTATGCAGTGGCCGATGCTCTTCACCAACAAATCATCGATTATGGATATCGGTCGGGCTTTCAATCTCTTAATTCTGAAAAATGTATGTTTCTCCTTTCCACTTGAATGACTTCTAATTAATAAAATTATATTCTATTTTATTGTCCGCCAGTGTGATCAAATTTCAAAACGAGGAAGTTCTTGCGCATAAGTATAGAATTCGTTTAAGGTAATAATAAAATTAAGAAACACTAAAGTAAAATTTCAGCAAACATCTCTTCTATTTTGAAATCTTGCGCTGACATATCTCTCTTGAATAGAATGGTATTTTTAACCTTTTAGGTTATTCATTTATTAATGTTGTGCTGGAGTCTGGGTTGACACGTGTCCTAAATGAAATCAGGGGTATTGATGCACCAGAGAGTGAAATGCCATATGGCAAAGAAGCAAGAGAAGAATTGACTAAGATGGTTGAAGGAAAATCTCTAAGGATCCTTCTTTACGAAACAGACTGTTATGGACGTTTTGTGGGAGATATCTACTGCGATAACATTTTTGTTCAGGAATTGATGTTGAAGAAGGGATGTGCATGGTATTACCCTCATTATGATAGCAGGGAGGAATTAAGAAAAGTAAGTAATGTTGATGCTAACATATTGCTACATAACCTCCCTATTAGAATTAAAAATGTTCATATTTTTAGTTACATCTAAACGCCCTATGTAACATCTCAGCACTCCTACTTGAAAATGTCCGCTTTAGGGTCCTATTACTGCCTACATTGAAGGGGGAGGGGAACAAATGACCCTTTGTAAGGGTATCATAAGTACCTTATCTCTTGACTCGTTTTAGAAACTGTGAGAGGTAACGAGGCCCTAAACAGACAATTTGAAAGTGAGACGCTGAGATGTTATATACTACAAATAAGATTAAGATACTAGAAGAACTAGAGAAATAATATAGTGCGCTGGATGCGTCACAAATAAAATTAGGAAGGAGGATGCAACTGAAAAATACTATTAGAGTGCTGAATTTTAGTTTTCCCTTAAAAAACCTTTATATTTGTTGGCTTTGAATTTAACTCTGTTTTTAACCTTATAACTTTGCATTTGTAGTGGGAAAACGAAGCCAAAGTAAAGCAAGCTGGATTATGGGCGTTTTCCAACCCTGAGGAGCCATGGGAATGGAGAAAGAATCAACGACATGCAATTAACACCATTTCACATCACAATCATAAAAAAATTGCGCAACCTAAGTTACAAATAATTCACAACTCCTGTACTGTGTTATTTTGAATTCAAAGGGTTACAAATATGTAACATGACTAGAGAAATTATATGTGTATACACTGAAAAAATTCAGTTGAGTCCTTTTCTTTTTTTCGGATGAAAACTTAGCAACACGTTACAATGTACTCAAATATTAACGTTAAAATTTAATCAGACAGCTTCTTCTGCAATGTTTTGACTTTAGAACCTCTTTCATTGTAAAGGCGCCATCCCCATTAAGCTTCAAATATTCTTTATATGGCGTCCAAATTTATTTGTCGCATCAAGTCCCTACTCAAAATTTTCTTGTTTCACGCCAGCCATAACTTGATCTCAATGTAACATCCTAGCCCTCGCTCTCGATATTTTTCATTTTGGGGCCCGTTACCCTTCACGTTCTTAAATTGTATCCGGCGTCCTAAAGTATATTTTTAGTAATACTCAATATTTTTAAGTAGTTTTTTGTGATTTTGTTAACCTAAAGTATTTTTTTTAATAGTACTTAGTATCATAAAGTAATTTTTTGTGCATTTAACACTCTAAAAGTGCATAATTGAAGTACTCAATATGAAGAAATTGTAAACCACCTCGTCCAAAGGGAGAACATCGTTCCAGCTCAAAAAAGAGTAGAACATCGTTCTAAAAACGAAATTGCCCTGTTGATGTTTAAATATTCTGGCCAAAAAGGAAAATGAAATCTTGATAATTATAAATTAAACTATTATCTTACTCATCAATATCGATTTAATATAAGTTTAGCATCAGTATTGATCGTATTTACCAGAATGATAATATTAATAGTATCAGTGTCAATGAAATAAAAAATACAAATTTCAATCCTTCCATATGCATGAAAAATATGTAAATTTTTTGTGCGAGTACGCGTTTTTATATAAAAGATTTATAGCAACGCCATTTGTTTTTTCTTTCGACTGTTGCCATCGCCTGATGATGGACGTACGAGTCTTGTTTTAGGGGACGATAAGATTTATCCTATTTTATTATGACATAGACTTTTAAAGATGATTTAGTTACATGATTTATTATTTCAATGTTACAGACTTTAATGAGTTTTTTTTTTTATGCACTACAAACTTTAATGAGTTTGTTGGCAAAAAAAAGGTTAGTTAGAAATAAAAGGATTCCAAGATTTTGATTTCCTTGCAAGAAAGTTTATAAAATGAAATGAAATGAAAATAGGTGGTTAATATTTAATAAAAAAATTACTCCCTCCAGTCCTAAATATAAGACAAAGTTGACATTTTTAGAGAAATTAAGGAAGCTAATTAAATTACTCTAGACTATTTATATTTTTATTTTTTTCTCCAAACTAATTAGTTTGACTAATAAACTAATATATAATCTAAGGATACACAACAAATGATATGATTAAGTAACTTATTTAGTTTCCCTAATTTCTCCGAAAAAAGTCAACTTTATCTTATAATTAGGACTAGAGGTAGTATAATTTAAATAATTCAAGTTGGATAGAAGCAGTTAGATTTAGATTTAAATAATAATTCAAGTTGCATCATAGTAAATCTTTTTTCTGTTGGGTTAATTCCAGAATACGTATGTGTTTGTCGGTTAAAGTGAAGTTCGTTGAATGTCAAGAAATTGTAAACCGCGTTGTCCAAAAGTAGAGAAAACAGTGCCTTCCAGAACTAGGAATGAAGGTTCTTTTTGCAAATTGGCTTGTTGATACTTAAATATTCTGGGAAAAAAAGAAAAAGAGAAAGAAATCTTGATATTTAAAAATATTAATACTATCAGTATCCATTTCACCGTGATTCGTGAATAAAGAATATATATTTCAATCTTTCCGCATGTATCAAACAATGATTGATTAGTTAGTTAATTTTTTTTATTTCAATGTTATAGACTTCAATATAAGTTAGTTTTTTTTCTGTTGCCAGAAATATAAGTTAGTTAGAAAAGAAACAATTCCAAAATTTTTCTTTCCTACCAAGAAAGTACATAAAAAAGAAATGAAAATATATTATTAATATTTAGTTAAGTCTTTTTTCCCCTATTCCGTTTGAGAATACGTACACCCACCACTATATATATATGTGTGTGTGTGGTGTGCGTGTACAAGTTTTGAGCTTCGTTTTCACACATCTTCGTTCTTAAGCTTCGTTTTTGCGTATCTTCATTCATAAAGCTAGATCCAAGGTCTTCATTTTTTTTTTGGGAATAGAAAACTTTTGGTCTAAAGAGATCAAGGGAAACAAACGGACAAACGAACAAGCAATCATCTGGGAGATAATATTCCTACAGGTATTATATGCAATAATCTCTTGTTCATGTTTTTAGTTAATTCATATGTCCTTCTTTTGATTTGAAGTGTAAAGCATAATCCTTGAGATAATAACAGCCTGCGATGATTTGCATACGAAAAGGCATGATTCCACATAACTCTAAGTGAGTCATGTAATTAACACACACATAGAAGTTAAATCCAGCTGAAATAAATAAAACTGAAAGCAGATCTACGACACCTATGTTCTTTTCACAAGATTTAGAAATCCCAAATTAATTAGTTTGTTCCGATCTTATGATGATTTAAAGTTGAAAGCATAATTCTTAGCTTGAGATGCGGATTAATAGCATATGATGATTAACATCTGTACTAACCGTCGTGAATCTTAGCATAAGATGATTAGCATAAACCCTGGCATGATGTAGATTAGAAAAATTTTAACATCTCAACATTTCGCTTATGTTTTGGTCCGCTTTGAAAGCTCATCCCTTCCGCTTTTAAAACACATCGAGAGGGGAGATTTCTAAATCCTTATAAAGCGTCTTTCGTTACTCTCCCCAATTGATGTGACACTTCACAATCCACTCCTTTGAATCCAACATCCTCACTGACACATCAATCGAGCCTGGCTCTCATATCAATTGTAAAATCTCAGCGACTCACTCTCGATATATATTTTCCATTTTGGGGCATCACCCATCACAGTTTTAACACACATCTATTTTATATACCCAGAGTCTAGACTTTATAAGATATCTTTCGTTCCCCTCCCCGCTTCACATTTTCACATAGTCTTTTCACTAGATTCAGAGGTCTCTAATTAGAACTTTAATAAAAGGACAAAACTCAAGTCAAGTTAATTACGTGATTTATTAAAAGTGTATGCCTGAATTTATTTTTTTGATATTCTGAATGCATTTAATAAATATATTATAAGATGTTTTTATTGTGTCATATTAGAATTTAAAAAAGATGATTTAGGTACTTGATTCTTTCATTTTAATGTTATAGACTTTAATATGAGTTAGTTAGAAAAGAAATGATTCCAAGATTTTGATTATTTCTTACCGGGAAAGTATATAAAGGAAAGAAATGAAAATACGTTGTTAATAATCTTTGTTTTCATTCGGGTGTAAAGATGGTACCCATATGTGTATAAATACATTACAATCCATTTCAGCATCATATCTACGTCTCCAAACTACTTTAGATTTCAGACTGATCTCTTTCAAGACTTAGAGGCAGCTCCCGCTTACCATCTCATCGGTCGTCGATCCTCATCTTAGAGGCAATGGCAACCGGAAGCGTTCTGATGTGCCATAACTTCCCCGGAAACTGTTTCATCTCTCAGCCTCCCACAGTTCATTATTTCGACCCATTTTCCTCTCATCCTCTTTTGTCAAAACCCATCAATGTTGTTGGCCAAGATCTCTTCTGGTATCATCAGACTTATCAGGTATATATAAAACTTTGAAAACTTATCATGGATTATTCTATGGAGAAACATAGGTCTTGTTTGATTTTCTTGCCCATAACACACACTAAAATTTTGTTATGTTTGATCTGATAGGAATCTTTGAGTTTCTTTGATCATCTTCGTCCACTCCCCATACCATATGCAAATTACGAAACCCCTCCGTCCTTATTGCCTGAAGGAGTCGAACTTGAGCTGCACACCTTACCGGTGAGAACATTAATATTTTATTTTAGTATTTGTTATTTTAATTTAATTATTCAAATTATAATTGTTAAATACTCCTACTTTTTTTCAGGTTGATCCAAGAGCAGTGGCAGATGGGGATACCATAACCGTTTATGTTAACGCCTTAGAGGACCCCACACAAATTCCTTTGATCCCTCCTTATGTGTTTGAAGCACATCTTAGAAGAAATGAAGCTAAAGCCATGAGAAATTATGCAGAGGCTGATGCTCTTCAACAAATAATTAACAACTACGGATTCCGGTATAGGGATTTCTTGCAATCTTGTGGTTTTGCCCCCGTTTTTCGTTCTCTGTTTTCTTTTTCCAAAAGGCTTGTTTGTGTTCTTTACCTGAATCCAGTTATAACAAAGTTCTCTTATGTTATATTGCACAGTGTGATCAAGTTTGATAACGAGGAAGTTCTGGTGCGCAAATATAGAATTCGTTTGAGGTAATAATGAAATGTAAATTAGAGTAAATTACATTCATGATCTCTTTGTTTTCTCTTATTTACAAAAGCATGGACTTTACGGTTTGATCGAATTTTGGTTATCGTCATCTGGTTTTAAATTGTTGATTTTTGTCTAGAGTCAAACATTGATCTGTATTCTAAATGAAATCAGGGGCATTGATGCACCAGAAAGTGAAATGCCGTATGGAAAAGAAGCCACGGAAGAATTGACCAAGATTGTTGAAGGAAAATGCTTAAGGATCCTTGTTTATGAAATAGACTCATACGGACGTCTTGTGGGAGATATCTACTGCGATAATAATACCTTTGTTCAGGTATATATTTTCTTACTCACATTTATATTGTAGCTTTATTTATGTCTGACTAAAACACGAAATTCATATCTAAGTTGTCATGGTTCATTTCTTTATTTATTAATAAGGAATTAATGCTGAAGAAGGGATGTGCGTGGTATTACCCTCATTATGATAAGAGAGAGGAATTAAAAAATGTAAATAACGTTTCATGCCAGCAATTAAAACATTTTAACTTTCTATTTGTTTGTTTTGAGTTTAATTTAAAAACTCTGTTTTAAGCTGATAATTAATAACTCCGCGTCGTTGCAGTGGGAAAACGAAGCTAAAGTGAGTCAAGTTGGATTATGGGCTTCTTCCGACCCTGAAGAGCCATGGGAATGGAGAAAGAATCAACGGAGTATTGCAATTAACACCGTTCCACGTCGCAATTGTAAAAAGAATATCCCACCCAGATTACAGAGACTAGCAAACAAGAAAAACAGAATTCACAAGTCCTGAACTATGTGGTTTTGAGTTCAATGATCCACAAATATGTAATATGACTTGAGAAATTATACACCTGTGTGGAAAAATTTCAGTTGAATCCTTTTCTCTTCTATTGGTTATTGGTTGCTAAAATCATTCCGTAAATGCTTTATATCTTTACAATCATGTGGGGAGGGGAGAATGACACTTTAGAACCCGCCGGGAAAATTAATGTTCCGATAACGACTTGTTAAGATTTTTTAGTAATATTTTCATTTGAAAATTCTTAAAATAAATATTGACAATTTAAGTCATAATAGGATAAAACATTAATGTTATTCTTTTAAAAGAATTTATAAAAGAAACATTTCCAGTAGTTTGCTTTTCTACCAAGAGAGATCATACAAAAATGAAATGAAAATATATTTTAAATATTCAGTCAGTCTTTTTTCTATTCGGTTCCAGAATACATACATAATTACGTATATGTGTGAGTTCTGAGCTCCTTTTTACGCATCTTCGTTCATAAAGCAAGACCCATCAGATCAATTCAAATTTGTGGATTATCTTGATGAGTTGTGAGGTGAAAGAAACGTTGATGGAATGAAACAGACAAATGTAATTACATTGGAGATAGCTCTAAAGTTTGTTTGATGAACTGGGAGGTGATGAGGAGAGAAAGTTCATCTAAAAAATAAACTCTTATAATTAGGGTAGAGACAGTTTTAGAGAGGTTTTTTTTTATGGATATTGTATGAACAAATTCAAGACTAATAAATAAGAAGATAAATCTTGAACCCGATCGCATCAAGTGATTTTGATTGCAATAACCTCATGATTATAGAAACTGCGTGCATGTATTGCATATGTTTCCTTTTGAGACTTTTTTGATTTTAAAAACATGTAGTCAGAGAAATAAATTAAAAAAATTCTGTATCATCACTGGACATAATTCACAAAAGTATGAAATTTTAGAGTTTAATAGAGCATTTGTTTAAAGCATCCCGGAGGTGTATAGTTCAAAGATTAATAGCAAGGTTATCAAACCCAGACCGGCCATTGAACCATCTGGGGTACTGGGTCTAGGGCCAGTGGGTTAGAATGGAGTCAAGTACACTAATATAATAAGAAGTTAATCAAATAGGAAACAGAACAATGACCGTTGGAATGATTTCAAACTTTCTGGGTTTTCTTACTCGAGTAGCTCCTCGAGTAACCCTTGAAGTTTACTCGAGTAGCTCCTCGAGTAACATTGTGAAATCATTGTTCAACTGCAAGTCAACGAATAAATATAAGATTACTCGGGTAGTGCATGGAGTAAACTAAATTTCAAACCTTTGGGAATACTTATTTACTCGGGTAGCTACTGTAGTAATGCTTTTTCAACTTCATAGATTACTCAGGTAACACCTCGAGTAATTCATTAAACAACTTTTGATTACTCGATGCTCTACTCCAATAATATTGGCAGGATTTTAAGGCCGAGAGCAATTACCTTGTTACTCGAGTAGGGACTCGAGTAATGCATTCATTTTTGCATAGGTTACTCGGGTAGCTCCTCGAGTAACTAAGACTTTTAAGCATGATTTACTCTGGTAATGACTTGAAGTTTACTTTGAAAAATTTGTGCATACTGGGGTACTTACTCGAGGAATCCACTTAAAATAAACCATGAAAAACTTGTATACTAGAGTAAGTACTCGAGGAAGATGAAATAAAGAAAGATCAAGTCACTCGGGTACCAACCTCAAGTTTTCACTTACCTTAGTCTGTTACTCGAGTAGCTCCTCGAGTAACATTGGCAGTGGTACAAAGTGCCGAGAGTTACATCTTTTCACAAACAGAGTTACTCGAGTAGCTCCTCGAGTATCATGAAAAACTTGAAGGGAACTGGAAGTTTCTGACCTGGTTACTCGAGTAGCTCCTCGAGTAACATTAGCAGTGGTACAAAATGCCGAGAGGTCCATATTTTAGGAAACACAGGTACTCGAGTAGCTCCTCGAGTATCATGGGGAAAACTTGAAGCCAACTGGAAGTTTTCACATGGTTACTCGAGTAGCTCCTCGAGTAACATTAGCAGGCCGAGAGCAATCTTCAAATTTTACCTGGTTACTCGAGTAGCGCCTCGAGTAATGGTAACAGGTAACTGGAAGTTTTGCTTGGTTACTTCAAGTTTTGGCTCATTACTCGAGTAGAGCCTCGAGTAATGCCTTAGAAATTGTACTTCTGATCAAGTTCCTCAGCATTTTCTTTTGGCCAATCTTCACTACTTCCATGCTTACCTCAAGTAAAGCTTATTCCTGTCATTACTTAGTTCAAACTTGATTATTAAACATTTCCTTTTCAAACCATTCTTTTGTTATCATCAAAACATGAGATCTAACAAAGTCTCCTAACAATATCCAGGCTTCCTCTGTTAGCTCTGTTATTGCTCTTATAGCTTTGCCACAACCTTGTCCTCTTCCTATAATTTGTCTCCCCATAAATAAAAGTCATAGAAACCCAGTTGTTTGACCCACCTCTGCACACAAAGAAGTGAAATTCTAAATGAAAAATGTCCGCAACAAAAATAAAAATTTATAAAATTTTAAATACACAGCTTCAAACATTTATAATTCATATATATTCTTTAATAATTTGATAAGTAATATTTAATAGTTAAATAAGATATATTGTTTTAAATTTATAAATATTTTATACTTATTTAATTTATTTTATATATTTGTCTCTCTGATCATTTTGTTTAAAAATATGAATCTATAATAGATGTTTTTTTTATTCTATTATGAAATGCATGTGTATGTATAAATACGCATTTATATTAATAATTATATCCAAAAAAAATTTAAGAATCAATTATAAATATCAAGTCTTATGGCCTCCTAAATTTTATCAAAATGTAATTATGATCATAGTTATTGTAGCACTATCTCTGATATCAAAATGCGAGCTCTGATATCAGAATGGTATCAGAGTCAGGTTTAATCAACTTGAACATCAATATCAATCAATATATACTACCAATAATGCTAGCTTCATCCTGATTGGTTCAAGTGCAATGTCGGAGTCATCACTTTCTTTATTTTATCATGACACAGAAATTTAAAGATGATTTAGTTACATGATTTATTATCTCAATGTTACAGACTTTAATGAGTTTGTTGGCAAAAAAAAAAAGGTGTTGGTTAGAAATGAAATGATTCCAAAATTTTGATTTCCTAGCAAGAAAGTATATAAAATGAAATGAAATGAAAATAGGTGGTTAAATATTTAATAAAAAATTATAGTTTAAATAATTCAAGTTGAATATAGGTAGTTAGATTTAGATTTAAATAATAATTCAAGTTGAATCATAGATTCATAGTAAATCTTCTTTTTTCTATTAGGCAGTTCCTGGTTAAAAAAAAAAGTGGAATAGTTTTTTGGTAAAAAAAAGGTTCAATATAGGTAGTTAGATTTAGCAAGGATATAAATCATACTATGAAATCTTATGTATTCCGTTACACAATACATATACACACACACATGTCGGTGGCGCCCGTTTTGACTTCCTTTTTACACATCTTCTCCATTTATGAATTAAGTAAGACTCATCATTTGCAGATTTATCCTGGAAATCGAAGGCATGTGATACTTTTTTGGTGCAAGGGAACAATTAGGAGATACTACTCCTATAGGTATTATATATAATCATCACTTATTCATGTGTTCATTCTTTTGATGATTTAAAGTTGAAAGCATAATCCTTGAGACGTGAATCTTAGCATAGGATGACCATAAACCTTGGCATAATTCAGATTAGAAAAATTGATATATTGTAGCTCCTCGCTTTCGATAGTATCAGTTTTGAGGTTGTCACCCACTAAATCGTGTGAGAGGGGAGTATGCAGATCCTTATAATGCATCTTTTGTTCTCTCTCTAGCTGATGTGAGACTTCACAATTTACACATGTTGTTCCCTTCTGAGTTGATGTGAGAATTTACAATTCACCCCTTTAGGCCTAGCATTCTCGCTGACACATCGAGAGGGTTTTGGGGTCGTCACCTCTCGCAGTCTTAAATCGTAGTCTTAAAATTTTGATATTCAATAAAACGATATGGCTCACTCAATAACTTCATTAAAATTCATTAATTTAATAATAATTTAAATAATTCAAGTTGGATAGGTAGTTAGATTTATATGTGTGTTAAATGATCACCTATATGAAATCTTTGTATCTATTCCGTTATAGAGAGTACTTATTTGTGTATATATATTTCAGCTTTATACCTACCTATCTTACTTGATTGAGACTATCTCCAAACCTTGGCATAATTCAGATTATAAAAATTGTAATATTGTAGCTCCTCGCTTTTGATAGTATTAGTTTTGAGGCCGTCACCCACTAAATTGTGTGAGAGGGGAGTATCCAGACCCTTATAAGGCATCTTTTGTTCACTCTTTAGTTGATGTGAGACTTCACAATTTACAAATTTTGTTCCCTTTCGAGTTGATGTGAGAATTCACAATTCACTCCTTTAGGCCAAGCGTTCTCGCTGACACATCAAAAGGGTTTTTGGGTTGTCACCTCTCGCAGTCTTAAAATTTTGATATTCAATAAAACGATATGGCTTGCTCAATAACTTCATTAAAATTCATTAATTTAATAATAATTTAAATAATTCAAGTTGGATAGGTAGTTAGATTTATATGTGTATGAAATCTTTGTATCTAATTATAGAGAGTACTTATTTGTGTGCATATATTTCAGCTTCATACCTACCTATCTTACTTGATTGACAGTATCTCCAAACCACTTTTTTGATTTGAGAGCAGATTAATTCCTTTCAAGACTTAGAGCGCAAAGAGTTTTCACCCTCCCAAGAAAGTGCTTTTATTGAGACCGGAACTTGTGTAGAGGCCGATTATCATCTCAACTAACGGCCTTGTTTATGTATCTTCATTCAAGAAACAATACCCATTAGTTATCTCTCATCATCTTGGAGGCGATAGCAACTGGAAGTGTTCTGAGATGTCATAACCCCCTCAACAGTGGTTTCATGTTTAAGCCTCAGCCTACCAAAATTCATGATTTCCATTCATTTTCCTCTCAACATCTTTCATCAGAACCCATCTATATTATCGGCCAAGATGTCTTCTGATTTTATCAGACTTTTTAGGTATATATATTGACATAGAACTTTTTAGCACTTTTTAAAAATTTACCATCGATTCCTATAACTGAAGTTAGTTGTCTTTGTTAAGATTCTTGAAAAACTAAGAAAACGTGTTTCAACTTCGAATGCAACCCAGATTATGTGGTAATTATCTTGTCCATCGTCTTAGTGCCGTTGGTTTTCTCAAGATTGTGTGTTATATATATACATATATATGATGACACCACTTATTCTAATTCTTTTTTTATTTTTTGAATCAAGGTTTAGAAAACTCATAGATGCATTGAACAATTCTGAACAAATCCCTCAAACTTCCGAAGAAGTATCTCGGCTGATCATCAAGGCCCTCAAAGAGCATCCAAAGGCCGAAGTTGAGGAATTACTAAGTTTCTACAGTCTTCCTCTGCCACACACTCTAGCTTGCACCAATAATGATAAAACCTCTAAATCCTGGGCTAAAGGAGTCAAACTTAAACTACATACCTTACCCGTAAGAATACTCTTACACTTGTTATTTTCTATTGTTAGTTGTTAGAATGTGTACAGGCACTTGTAAATTAGCCCATATATGAATTTGACTTAATGATATAACTAACTCCACCTAAGTTTTATCCAAATGGTTATATTAACACCGAATGAGACACTTTAAACTGGAAAAATAATATTGAATTCCATAAATCATTTATGAATGTACATGGGTCCTTATATAAGCACCAGTTACAAGTCATAACTTGATATGAAGACTATACACTTGCCTAACTAACTTCCGTTCTGTACAACTGAACTAATATTTACAATATAACTAAATAGTACAGCTAACATTTACAATGGACTATTATACCCTAATACCCCCTCAAGCTGGAGAATGTATATCAATCATTCCAAGCTTGGAAAGGATTGTACAAAATGGAGAAGGAGACAAAGGTTTAGTAAAAATATCAGCCAACTGATCTTGAGATTTGATAGGAAGAAGATGAATCAAACCAGACTTGATCTTTTCCCATACAATATGGCAGTTAATTTCGATGTGCTTAGTTCTTTCATGGAAAGTGGGATTAGCTGCAATATACCGTGCTGATTGACTATCACAGTAAAGAGAAGCAGGGGAAGTAAGAGGGAGACCAAAATCCTGAAGGAGATACTTAAGCCACTACAATTCACAAGTAGAAGAGGCAAGAGCATGATATTCAGCTTCAGAGGAAGAAGTGGAAACCATTTGTTGCTTCTTGGATCGCCAAGTAATGAGAGCTTGATCCAGAAAACCACAAAACCCAATAATAGGCCTCCTAGTGTCAAGACAACCAGCCCAATCAGAATCACTAAAAGCACTAAGTTTCAAAGTAGATGTTGTTGGAAAAAACAATCCACGACCAGGAGCTCCTTTAAGATATTGAAGGACCCTATGAGCAGCCTGTAAATGAACAGTGGTGGGATGCTGAACAAATTGACTCAGCTGTTGGACAACAAATGACAAATCTGGCCTAGTATTGGTAAGATATAACAGCCGGCCAACCAAGGTTCGATAGATAGAACTATCATCATGCGAAGTACCATAATCCTTAGTCAATTTAGCATCTCTAGCCATTGGAGTAGACACAGGTTTACAATCCAAAAAACCACTGTCAGCAAGAATATCTAAAGCAAATTTTCTTTGATATAAAGCAAAACCTTTAGAACTCCTGGTAATTTCCAAACCCAAGAAGTACTTGAGATCACCAAGATCCTTGATTTTAAAAGTGTCATCAAGAAAAGCCTTAATAGAATTAATTTCAAGCAAATCAGTACCACTAAGGATAATGTCATCAACATAGACAATTAAGACAGTAAGAGAAGTCTCAGTATTCTTAATGAATAAAGAATGATCAACTTGAGAATGATGGTAACCACAAGAAAGCAAAGCCTCAGACAACTTAAAAAACCACTGACGGTTGGCTTGCTTCAAACTATAGAGAGAACGTTGCAACCGATACACTTGGTGAGGAGAAGAAACAGACAAACCAAGGGGAGGAAGCATATATACTTCCTCATGAAGATCACCATGCAAAAATGCATTATTCACATCAAGTTGCTTAAGGTGCCAATTGTGGGTAGCAGCTAGAGCAAGCAACAAACGCATTATAGTAAGTTTAGCAACAGGAGAAAAAGTGTCATTATAGTCAACACCTTCGACTTGTATGTAACCCTGAGCTACTAAACGATCCTTATACTTGTTAAGACTGCCATTCGAATTGTACTTCTTAGCAAAAACCCATTTACAACCTATGGGGCGCTTTCCAGCTGGTAGATAAGTTAATACCCAGGTATGATTCTGTTGTAAAGCATCTAGTTCAGCAGAAATAGCATGTCTCCAACCCTCATGCTTAATAGCTTGGGAATAGGTTTTTAGTATATCATCAATAGAGATAGAAAGTGTAAAATGGCGAGAAGATGGAGAAAGATTAGAATATGAAAGAACATGAGAGAGAGGATGGAAACTACCTACCTCCATGGAATCAGGTACCACTGATGCACATTGAAGAGAATAGTAATAATCATGCAAATAAGGAGGAGGTTTTCGAGGTCTAGTGGATCTTCTTGGTTCTGGTAAAGGAGAAGAAGGAGGAACAAAAGAGGAAGAAGGGGAAGCGGATGAAGAATCTGGAATAGGGACAAAGGGAAGAGAGTCAAGGAAGTCAAGAGAAGGAAGAGCCAAAGAGAGGTAGGGATAGAAGTCTGGTCTTCATTACAGAAAGGAAAAATGGACTCATAAAATTGTACATTGCGTGAAACACTAATCTTTCTGGTATGTAAATTTAAAATGATATAACTCTTTGTACCAGATTGAAAACCAAGAAAACACACTTATGAGCATGAGAATCAAACTTAGTTTGATGTTGAGTTAAAGAAGAAGCAAAACAGAGACAACCAAAAACCTTCAAAATATTCAAATTAGGAGATTGTTGAAATAAAAGATCATAAGGACATTTATTGTTCAGTAAAGGTGTAAGCAAGTGATTGATGATATAAATGACATGCATAATAGCATAAGACCAGTAAGGGCAAGGCAAATGACTTTGAAATAATAAAGCCCTAGCCACATTGAGAATATGTTGGTGTTTCCTCTCAACTCTACTGTTCTGTTGAGGAGTTGTTAACTTCATGAAATGCTTGCTAGAATTTCACATTTCATCCTGTTTTACCTCACTTTGGGTGTATTAGTGAGCGTTCGAGAGTGTTAAAGTGATGAAATGTGTTTTTCTCATGCTATGCACAGCAGATCGCAATTGTGGAGGACATTATTCACTAACTGCTATGAATGCCTAACTACGTTTGTGAGTCCTTTGTGTGAACTGTTACAGATTCAGTCATAGCTGGCCCAGAGGAAGCCACACGCAGTGAGAAGGAGGCAAAGGAAGTTGAAGCCATCAACTATTCCAGGGGAAAGCAAGCTGGGAGGAGAACAGGGCAGAAAAGAGAAGATGAACTCTGGAAGGAGCCTGGCCGCGGCCAGCCATCTCATAGGCCGCGACCAACCAACTCATAGGCCGCGGCCCACATATGCTAGACTTGAAGTTTAAAGAGTTAAATGGATGGTTTGTTAATAACATAGAGATATAGTTATTAACCTAGGATTGTCAAAGTAAAGGAGGCTGTTTAATGATTATTTTCCCTTAAATACAACAAGAGATTGTGTATCTTAATGGAGGATGTAAGTTTGGTTATGACTTGAGAGAGCTTGACCATTTGCTATCGAACCTTAGACTGACATATATATATATTCCATAAAAGTAATATCAAAGAAGAAGTAGATTGAGTTTATGATATTCAAAGGAAGCGAACAATCCTAGGTTTACTCTAATTGATTGAATTCACAGGACTCATAGTTTCATTTAGTAATTTTTAGTTGTTATCAACATATCTTTTGAATTTGTTTTTCTCACACTCAACACTTTGCTTTGATTCAACTTAATCAAACACATCAAGCCCATTGCTTGACTAAATTGTTACTCAAATCCTCAAGGGAACGATCTCACTTATCACTTTATTACTTGTCGCGATCTGTGCACTTGCGGAGGCGAACAGGAGTCTCAACACAAGAAGTATGATGAATGATCCCATGTTCAAAATAAAAATCAGTAAGAGCAAAATCCATGCCATTATCAGACCTAATTATTTGAATTGAGGTATTAAATTAGGTATGAACCATCTGGACTAAATGTTTGACAAGAGGTGCTACTTCATATTTTTGTTTAAGAAGATAAACCCATGTAAATCTTGAAAAATCATCCACAATAGTAAGAAAATATTTATGGCCATGAACAGAAGGAAAATGATAAGGACCCCAAATATCCATATGAACGAGATGAACAATTTTATTAGACTTTGTAACACTTACATGAAATGGTAACCTTTTTTGTATAGCAAAATGGCAAACATCACAACATTGAAAGGTAGAATCACAAGAAATAAATGGAAATTGGTGAAGTATGGTAGACATGGTAGAAGTGGAAAGATGGCCTAACCTAAAGTGTCAAAGATCAAATGGTGTGGTACACGGTTTAACTGTAAGATTATTGATTGTATGTGCCTTTAGATTTGCATGATGTGACATGATGTATAATCTTGTCTTCCATGATGGCAGGAGTTTGATCAAGCACTTGGTAGTTTGAAATGAAATAGTACAGGGTAAAGAAGTAGTGATTTTAGAAACAGAAATAAGATTGAAGCGGAAGTCAGGGACATATAAGACATTATGGATAGAAAATGAATCAGAAAAATGAACACTACCATTGTAAGTAGCAGTAACACGGTTGCCATTAGGTAAATTGATAATGATAGGACAAATATGTCTATAAGTCGAGTATAAAGATAAAGAAGAACACATATGGTTAGTAGCTCCAGAATCAATGATCCATGAAGTTGTAAAAGATGAAGAAATGGGAGTAATACACATACCAGAAGCATTAACATTATTTATGGAGGATGAGGGTGGTTGTGGTGAAGTATTTGTCTGAACAAGTGCTAACAACTTCTGGTATTGTTCTGGAGTAAAACTGTAGGATGGATTAGCCACCTTTGGTTGTTCATTAGTATTTTGACTAGGAAGCACATTCAGACCAGACACAGAATTAACAGAAGAGTTGCAAAATTTAAACCCAGGGGGGAAGCCATGCTTCTTGTAACATGTGGATTCAGTGTGCTTCATCTTCCCACAATATGTACATTGTTTCATGGGCTGAGAAGAATTTCCAGAAGAATTATAATGGGGCTGAGAGGTTTTATTTAACAAGGTAATAACCTCAGTCCTCTGGAAACCTAATTCCCTTTCTTGTTGAGCTACCAAAGAACATAACCGATTAATGTTAGGCAAAGGATCTATAAGCATAATCTGTGATTTCACAAATGCAAAACAGTCACTCAGCCCTTTTAGGAATCTAATAACATATTCCTGGTCCATATTTTTCTTATAGAAGCTACTAATGCCACATGAACACTACGGAGTGCACACACAAGAATGCAAAGGTCACAGTGTAAGGTATTCATCCCAAAGAATCTTAAGTTTGGTAAAATAGTCACTTACAGACAAATCTCCTTGCTTTAAACTCTGTATTTCCTCCTGAAGATCAGCCAAACGGAAGATATCGTTATGAGAGAATCGATCTTTGAGATCCTCCCAAACATCGGCAACACGATTAATCCAGAGAATGCTTTGTGTGGTGGTAGGAGACACCGATCGTGTAATCCAAGAGAGCACCATCATATTGCATGTCTCACAAGTTAAAAACAGAGGATCCGATGAAGACAGAGCTGGAATTGATCGATCAATGAATCTAGTTTTATTCTTGGACAGTAACGCCATCCGCATCGCTCATGGCCGTGAATGGTAATTTGGACCAGTGAGTACCGATGAAACAAGAATCAACGACGGATTCTCGTTAGGATGCAAGTAGAATGGATTCGATACCTTCTGAGTTGCGTCGGCAACCGGAGAAGCAAAATCACTGGGAAGAGATCCGCCTGTGGCGGAAGTGGAAGAAGATTGGTGTACTGGAATGGTTGATATTACAAGACTTGCTTAAGAAAATGAATCACGAGAATACTAAGGAAAAATGAACCATATTTGTGAAATCAAGAGGAGAAAAGGATGTCAGTTAATTGATCAGACCGAGAGAGAGAAGAGAAGAATCGGGAGAAATTGAGAAAGGAAGGAACAAATGTGAAACCCTAGAAATGAACTGAGAAAAGCACAAAGTCAAATACTTCAGGCTCTGATACCATAACACTGAATGAGACATTTTAAACTGGAAAAATAATATTCCATAAATCATTTATGAATGTACATGGGTCCTTGTATAAGCACTAGTTACAAGTCATAACTTGATATGAAGACTATACACTTGCCTAACTAACTTCCGTTCTGTACAATTGAGCTAATATTTACAATATAACTAAATAGTACAGCTAGCATTTGCAATTGACTATTATACCCTAATATATATTGTTATATTATGAATACTCATATATATATTTTTTGTCTCTAGGTTGATGGAAAAGTAGTAGCAGATGGTGATACCCTAACTATTTATGTTAGAGCATCAGACCATGAAGAAGAAAATTTGGTCCCAAGCCACGTACTGGAAGCAAATCGTAAAAGAATACAAGCTCGAGCCTTGAGGAATTATGCAGAGGCCAATGCTCTTCATCAACAAATCATCGATTCTGGATATCGGTTGGGATTTCAATCTCTTAATTCTGAAAAGTGTATGTTTCTCTTTTCCACTTGAATGACTTCTAATTAATAAAGTTATATTCTGTTATATTGTCCGCCAGTGTGATCAAATTTCAAAATGAGGAAGTTCTTGCGCACAAATATAGAATTAGTTTTTTTGCATTTAACACTCTAAAAGTGCATAATTGAAGTACTCAATACCAGGAAATTTAAACCGCCTTGTCCAAAAGGAGAACATCGTTCTAGAAACCAAGTTCTTTTCGCAAATTGCCCTGTTGATATTTAAATATTCTGGCAAAAAAAGAAAATGAAATCTTGATAACTACAAATTAAACAATTATCTTGCTTGTCAATATCGATTTTATACAAGTTAAGTATCAGAATTAATATTATTTATCATAATGATAATATTAATATCATCAGTGTCAATTGAAAAAAAAAATTTCAATCCTTCCATATGCATGAAAAATATATAAATTTTATGTGCGTGTACGCGTTTTTATATAAAAGATTTATAGCCATGCCATAATTTTTTCTTTCGACTGTTGCCATCGCCTAGTGATAGACGTACGAGTCTTGTTTTTAGGGGACGATAAGATTTATCCTATTTTATTCTGACATAGATTTTTAAAGATGATTTAGCTACATGATTTATTATTTCAATGTTACAGACTTTAATGAGTTTCTTGGGAAAAAAAAGAGTTAACTAGAAATAAAATGATTCCAAGATTTTGATTTCCCAGCAAGAAAGTGTATAAAATGAAATGAAATGAAAATAGGTGGTTAATATTTAATAAAAAATTATAATTTAAATAATTCAAGTTGAATATAGGTAGTTAGATTTGGATTTAAATAATAATTCCTGTTGAATCATAGTAAATCTTTTTTTCTATTAGGTTAATTCCAGAATACACATATGTGTTTGTCGGTTAAAGTGAAGGTCGTTGAATGTGAAGAAATTGTAAACCGCCTTGTCCAAAGGGAGAGAAAACAGTGCCTTCCAGTTCTAGAAATGAAGGTTCTTTTTGCAAATTGGCTTGTTCATATTTAAATATTCTGGGAAAAAGGGAAAAAGAAATCTTGATATTTAGATAGCTGGATTAATTAAAATAAGGCCAAAAGAAATTAATAAGAAAATATTTGTTTTTTGTAAAAAAAGTGAATGAGGTTATCAAATTTTTTTTTAAATCTTAACATTACTCAACTACATTTGAAATTTAATAAAAATTAAGCATAAGTAATAATATTATTTACTAAAATAAAAATAATAATACTATCAGCATCCATTTCACCGTGATTCGTGAATAAAGGATATATATTTCAATCTTTCCGCAGGTATAAAACAATGATTGATTAATTAGTTAATTTTTTTTTCTTTTTAATGTTATAGACTTCAATATAAGTTAGTTTTTTTTTGGCAAGAAGTATAAGTTAGTTAGAAAAGAAACAATTTCAAAATTTTTCTTTCTACCAAGAAAGTACATAAAAAACGAAACGAAAATATATTATTAATATTAAGTTAAGCCTTTTTTCTCTATTCCATTTCAGAATACGTACACCCATATATATATATATATATATATATAAAAGTTTTGAGGTTCGTTTTCACCCATCTACATTCTTGAGCTTCGTTTTTGCGTATCTTCTTTCATAACTCTTGGTCTAAGTAGATCAAGGGAAACAAAGGGACAAAGGAACAATCAATCATCTGGGAGATAATATTCCTACAGGTATTATATACAATAATCTCTTATTCATGTTTTTGGTTCATTCATATGTAGTTCTTTTGATTTAAATTGTAAAGCATAATCCTTGAGATGATTTGCATATGAAAAGGCATGATTGCACATAACTCTAAGTGAGTCATGTAATTAACACACACATAGAAGTTAAATCCGGTTGAAATAATTAAAACTGAAAGCAGATCTACGACACCTATGTTCTTTACACAAGATTTAGAAATCCCAAATTAATTAGTTCATTCTGATCTTATGATGGTTTAAAGTCAAAAGCATAATCCTTAGCCTGAGATGCTAATTAATAGCATATGATGAGTAGTATGTGTACTCACCAACGTGGATCTTAGCATAAGATGATTAGCACAAACCTTAGCATGATTTAGATTAGAAAAATTTGAACATCTCAACATCTCGCTTTTGATATTGTCCGCTTTGAAAGTTCATCTCTTCCGGTTTTAAAACGCATAGAGAGGAGAGGTATTTAAACCCTTATAAAGTGTCTTTTATTAGTCTCCCCAATTGATGTGACACTTCACAATCTACTGCTTTGAACCCAACATCCTCACTGACACATCAATCGAGCATGGCTCTCATATCCATTGTAAAATCTCAGCCACTCGCTCTCGATATATATTTTCCATTTTGGGGCCGTCACCCCTCCCAGTTTTAAAACACGTCTATTGGATATACCCAGAGTCACTTTATAAGGCATCTTTCGTTCCTCTCTCAGCTTCACATTTTCATAGTCTTTTCACTAGATTTAGAAGTCTCTAATTAGAACTGTACTTCAATAAAAGGACAAAACTTAAGTCAAGTTAAGTACGTTATTTATTAAAAGTGTATGCCTGAATTTATATTTTTGATATTTTGACTGCATTTAACAAATATATTATAAGATGTTTTTATTATGTCATATTAGAATTTTAAAAAGATGATTTAGTTACTTGATTCTTTCATTTTAATGTTATAGACTTTAATATGAGTTAGTTAGAAAAGAAATGATTCCAAGATTTTGTGTTCTTTACCTGAATCCAGTTATAACAAAGTTCTCTTATGTTATATTGCACAGTGTGATTAAGTTTGATAATGAAGAAGTTCTGGTGCGCAAATAGAGAATTCATTTGAGGTAATAATGAAATGTAAATTAGAGTAAATTACATTCACGATCTCTTTATTTCCTCTTAATTACAAAAGCATGGACATTACAGTTTGATCGAATCTTGGTTATCGTCATCTGGTTTTTTTTATGTATTGCATATGTTTCCTTTTGAGACTATTTTGATTTTAAAAACATGTAGTCAGAGAAATAAACGAAAAAATTCCGTATCATAACTGGACATAATTCACAAAAGTATGAAATTTTAGAGATTAATAGCGCATTTGCTTAAAGCATCCGGGAGATGTATAGTTCAAAGATTAATAGCAAGGTTATCAAATCAGACCAGCCGCTAAAGCGTCTGGGGTACTGGGTCAAGGGCCAATGCGTTTTTATGGAGTCAAACCAGAGCTAACCTGGGGCCAAACCGGTGAGGAAGTGAAAATTTCAGGATTATTAATATGAAATTCCAAAGAAAAAAATATTTTTTTTTAAAAAAATAGGTGAAACCGGGTTGATGCCCCGACCGGACCGGTTTGCCTACCGGTTTGCCGGTTTCTGGTTTAATTACTTGGATTAAAAGAGTGTAATGGTATATACGTACCTGTTGATATTTAAATATCGTGGCAAAAAAGAGAAAGAAAGTAGATATTTAGATAGCTGAATTAATGAGAATGAGGCCAAAATGAATTATCAATAATTTTGTTATAAACTAAAAAAGCATCAGTAATTCAGTACTAATTTTTTTTACTAAAATAAAAAATTAATATTGAGTATCCTTGTCATCATCTTGATTCGTTAATAAAGAATATACTCCTCCGGTCCTTAATATATAAGACATATTTTGGGAGTTGATCTTGATCCTAAATATAAGACATAATTTACATATTTTTCAATCCTTTCTTAATTTAGCCATATTGAAGCTTTCTCAACAATAATCAAGTAGGAGAAGGAATCAGGGCACTAAAGAAGATGACTGGGGTCTTTTAGAAAATACATGTGATATTAACTAATTCAACTAACTTCCTTATTAATCTAATGGAATTAGATAAATATATCTTATATTAAGGACCGGAGGAGTATATCTCAATCTTCCCGCGTGCAAAAAACTTCTTATGGGTGGGTCGTGTGCGTATACATTTTTACCTATACGAATCTCTAATTAAATACATCAAATAATTAATATTGAATAAAAAGTAAATATGATAAGATTCAGGAAAAATTGAGGGATAAATCCCTGTTTGACAAATTAATTGGAAAATGAGACATGAAGCATTTAGGCTTTTGAGAGTCAATAAGTGTGAGAGGTAAAAGAACAAATCACCCTTTGTGGAAGCTCATGTTCAAATTGCAGATGCTCATTTGCAAATCCTGGATACTCATTTGCCAAGTTTGGTAGCTTTCTACCGCTTGAGGTCTCCACTCTCACAGCCAACAACCTTTTTTCCCAATGACCGTCAACTTTTTAACCCACCTTCTCACGCGCGAAGGAGAAAAATCTTGATAGTGAAGACGGGGAAACCCATTGCCATTCAACGAAGACCGGTCGCCGTTATGTGATTTTTGGATCTTGATTTTTAGAAAGTTGTGCATTTCGTTTTATTTGCGCCTTTGTGGATTCAATAGTGTAGAGGGGATTTGATTGCTTTGCCTTTGTGTGGAAGGAGATCAATCTATTTTGCCTATGATTTGTTGGCTTACTTCTATTGGTCCGATTTCACGATGTTGGGGATTGGAGATTGGAGCAGAAGGTATTTTTTAAAATTTTTTAATGAGGCTATGTTTTTTGCCATTTTTAAGAAGGGTAATTTGGTCTTTCCCCCTCACATTTAGTGACACTCAAGGACTTGAATATTTCAGGTCCCATTCCCCAATTAACCTGTCAAATAGGGATTTATCCCCAATTTTTCGTGAGATTCATTTTATTTTATCTTGGCATATTCAATTTTTAAAGATGATTGATTAGTTACTGAATTTTAACTATTTCATTGTTGTAGACGTTGATAAAATTTAGCTAGAAAGGAAACAATTTCAGGATTTTGATTTTCCTCCTAAAAAATAAGATAATGAAATGAAATGAAAAAAGTATTATATTAATATTGAAAAAAATTTATTATAACATTATAATTTAATTAATTCAAGTTGAATACAGGTAGTTCCTCGTTTAGAAAAAATAATATTTTTTTGGTAAAAAAAATTTCAATATAGGTAGTTAGATTTATAGAGGATATAAACCATACTATTAAATCTTGTGTATTGCGTTACAGAAGCCATATACTCACACACGTCGGTGGCGCCTCTTTTGACTTCCTTTTTACGCATCTTCTCCATTTATGAATTAAGCAAGACTCATCGTCCGCAGATTTATCCTGAAATTGAAAGCTTGTGATACATTTTGGAGATACTACTCCTACAGGTATTATGTATAATCATCTCGTATCCATATTATTCATCTGTTCGTTCTTTTGATGATTTAAAGTTGAAAGCGTAATACTTGAGACGTGAACCTTAGGATAGGATGACCATAAACCTTGGCATAATTCAGATTAGAAAAATTGTAATAGCATAGCTCCTCGATTTCGATAGTATCAGTTTTGAGGCCGTCACCCAATCGCGTGAGAGGGGAGTATCCAGACCCATATAAGACATCTTTTGTTTCCTCCTCAGTTGATAAGAGACTTCACAATTTACACATGTTGTTCCCTTTCCCGTTGATGTGAGAATTCACAATTCACCCGTTTAGGCCTAGCATTCTCACTGACACATCGAGAGGGTTTTGGGGTCGTCACCTCTCGCAGTCTTAAAATTTTGATATTCAATAAAATGAGATGGCTCACTGAATGACTTGATTAAAATTCATTAATTCAATAATAATTAAAATAATTCAAGTTGGATTGGTAGTTAGACTTATATATGTGTGTTAAATGATCACCTATATGAAATCTTTGTATCTATTCCGTTGCAGAGAGTACTTATTTGTGTATATATATTTCAGCTTCATACCTACCTATCTTGATTGACAGTATCTCCAAACCACTTTTTTTTTTTTTTTTTATTTGAGAGCAGACTAATTCCTTTCAAGACTTAGAGTGCAAAGAGTTTTCACCCTCCCAAGAAAGTGCGTTTATTGAGACCGGAACTTGTGTAGAGGCCGATTATTATCTCAACCAACAGCCTTGTTTATGCATATTCATTCAAGAAACAATAGCCATTAGTTATCTCTCATCATCTTGGAGGCGATGGCAACCGGAAGTGTTCTGAGATGTCATAACCCCCTCAGCAGTAGTTTCATGTCTAAGCCTCAGCCTCCCACAATTCGTGTTTTCCATTCATTTTCCTCTCAACATCTTTCATCAGAACCCATCTATATTATCGGCCAAGATGTCTTCCGGTTTTATCAGACTTTTCAGGTATATAAATTGACGTAGAACTTTCAGCACTTTTTAAAGATTTACCATCGATTCCTGTGACTGATGTTGGTTTTCTTTGTTAAGATTCCTGAAAAACTAAGAAAGCGTGTTTCGACATCGAATGCGACCCAGATTATGTGGTAATTATCTTGTCCATCGTCTTAGTGACGTTGGTTTTCTCAAGTTTGTGTGTTATATATACACATATATATGATGAGACCGCTTATTCTAATTCTTTTTTAATTCTTTTTGAATCAAGGTTTAGAAAACTCATAGATGCATTGAACAATTCAGAACAAATTCCTCAAACTTCCGAAGAAGTATCTCGGCTGATCATCAAGGCCCTCAAAGAGCATCCAAAGGCCGAAGTTGAGGAATTACTGAGTTTCTACGGTCTTCCTCTGCCACACACTCTAGCTTGCACAAATAATGATAAAACCTCCAAATCATGGGCTAAAGGAGTCAAACTTGAACTGCATACCTTACCTGTAAGAATACCCATACACTCGTTGTTTTGCTATTGTTAGTTGTTAGAATGCGTACAGGCACATGTAAATTAGCCCGTATATGAATCTGACAAAATGATATAACTAACATCTCACAAGTTTTGTCCAAATGGTTACATTGTTATATTATGAATAATCATACATATTTTGGATTTGTCTCTAGGTTGATGGAAAAGCAGTGGCAGATGGTGATACCCTAACTGTTTATGTTAGGGCATCAGATCCTGAAGAAGTATATTTGATCCCACGCCATGTACTGGAAGCAAATGGTAAAAGAAAACAGGCTCGAGCCATGAGGAATTATGCAGTGGCCGATGCTCTTCACCAACAAATCATCGATTATGGATATCGGTCGGGCTTTCAATCTCTTAATTCTGAAAAATGTATGTTTCTCCTTTCCACTTGAATGACTTCTAATTAATAAAATTATATTCTATTTTATTGTCCGCCAGTGTGATCAAATTTCAAAACGAGGAAGTTCTTGCGCATAAGTATAGAATTCGTTTAAGGTAATAATAAAATTAAGAAACACTAAAGTAAAATTTCAGCAAACATCTCTTCTATTTTGAAATCTTGCGCTGACATATCTCTCTTGAATAGAATGGTATTTTTAACCTTTTAGGTTATTCATTTATTAATGTTGTGCTGGAGTCTGGGTTGACACGTGTCCTAAATGAAATCAGGGGTATTGATGCACCAGAGAGTGAAATGCCATATGGCAAAGAAGCAAGAGAAGAATTGACTAAGATGGTTGAAGGAAAATCTCTAAGGATCCTTCTTTACGAAACAGACTGTTATGGACGTTTTGTGGGAGATATCTACTGCGATAACATTTTTGTTCAGGAATTGATGTTGAAGAAGGGATGTGCATGGTATTACCCTCATTATGATAGCAGGGAGGAATTAAGAAAAGTAAGTAATGTTGATGCTAACATATTGCTACATAACCTCCCTATTAGAATTAAAAATGTTCATATTTTTAGTTACATCTAAACGCCCTATGTAACATCTCAGCACTCCTACTTGAAAATGTCCGCTTTAGGGTCCTATTACTGCCTACATTGAAGGGGGAGGGGAACAAATGACCCTTTGTAAGGGTATCATAAGTACCTTATCTCTTGACTCGTTTTAGAAACTGTGAGAGGTAACGAGGCCCTAAACAGACAATTTGAAAGTGAGACGCTGAGATGTTATATACTACAAATAAGATTAAGATACTAGAAGAACTAGAGAAATAATATAGTGCGCTGGATGCGTCACAAATAAAATTAGGAAGGAGGATGCAACTGAAAAATACTATTAGAGTGCTGAATTTTAGTTTTCCCTTAAAAAACCTTTATATTTGTTGGCTTTGAATTTAACTCTGTTTTTAACCTTATAACTTTGCATTTGTAGTGGGAAAACGAAGCCAAAGTAAAGCAAGCTGGATTATGGGCGTTTTCCAACCCTGAGGAGCCATGGGAATGGAGAAAGAATCAACGACATGCAATTAACACCATTTCACATCACAATCATAAAAAAATTGCGCAACCTAAGTTACAAATAATTCACAACTCCTGTACTGTGTTATTTTGAATTCAAAGGGTTACAAATATGTAACATGACTAGAGAAATTATATGTGTATACACTGAAAAAATTCAGTTGAGTCCTTTTCTTTTTTTCGGATGAAAACTTAGCAACACGTTACAATGTACTCAAATATTAACGTTAAAATTTAATCAGACAGCTTCTTCTGCAATGTTTTGACTTTAGAACCTCTTTCATTGTAAAGGCGCCATCCCCATTAAGCTTCAAATATTCTTTATATGGCGTCCAAATTTATTTGTCGCATCAAGTCCCTACTCAAAATTTTCTTGTTTCACGCCAGCCATAACTTGATCTCAATGTAACATCCTAGCCCTCGCTCTCGATATTTTTCATTTTGGGGCCCGTTACCCTTCACGTTCTTAAATTGTATCCGGCGTCCTAAAGTATATTTTTAGTAATACTCAATATTTTTAAGTAGTTTTTTGTGATTTTGTTAACCTAAAGTATTTTTTTTAATAGTACTTAGTATCATAAAGTAATTTTTTGTGCATTTAACACTCTAAAAGTGCATAATTGAAGTACTCAATATGAAGAAATTGTAAACCACCTCGTCCAAAGGGAGAACATCGTTCCAGCTCAAAAAAGAGTAGAACATCGTTCTAAAAACGAAATTGCCCTGTTGATGTTTAAATATTCTGGCCAAAAAGGAAAATGAAATCTTGATAATTATAAATTAAACTATTATCTTACTCATCAATATCGATTTAATATAAGTTTAGCATCAGTATTGATCGTATTTACCAGAATGATAATATTAATAGTATCAGTGTCAATGAAATAAAAAATACAAATTTCAATCCTTCCATATGCATGAAAAATATGTAAATTTTTTGTGCGAGTACGCGTTTTTATATAAAAGATTTATAGCAACGCCATTTGTTTTTTCTTTCGACTGTTGCCATCGCCTGATGATGGACGTACGAGTCTTGTTTTAGGGGACGATAAGATTTATCCTATTTTATTATGACATAGACTTTTAAAGATGATTTAGTTACATGATTTATTATTTCAATGTTACAGACTTTAATGAGTTTTTTTTTTTATGCACTACAAACTTTAATGAGTTTGTTGGCAAAAAAAAGGTTAGTTAGAAATAAAAGGATTCCAAGATTTTGATTTCCTTGCAAGAAAGTTTATAAAATGAAATGAAATGAAAATAGGTGGTTAATATTTAATAAAAAAATTACTCCCTCCAGTCCTAAATATAAGACAAAGTTGACATTTTTAGAGAAATTAAGGAAGCTAATTAAATTACTCTAGACTATTTATATTTTTATTTTTTTCTCCAAACTAATTAGTTTGACTAATAAACTAATATATAATCTAAGGATACACAACAAATGATATGATTAAGTAACTTATTTAGTTTCCCTAATTTCTCCGAAAAAAGTCAACTTTATCTTATAATTAGGACTAGAGGTAGTATAATTTAAATAATTCAAGTTGGATAGAAGCAGTTAGATTTAGATTTAAATAATAATTCAAGTTGCATCATAGTAAATCTTTTTTCTGTTGGGTTAATTCCAGAATACGTATGTGTTTGTCGGTTAAAGTGAAGTTCGTTGAATGTCAAGAAATTGTAAACCGCGTTGTCCAAAAGTAGAGAAAACAGTGCCTTCCAGAACTAGGAATGAAGGTTCTTTTTGCAAATTGGCTTGTTGATACTTAAATATTCTGGGAAAAAAAGAAAAAGAGAAAGAAATCTTGATATTTAAAAATATTAATACTATCAGTATCCATTTCACCGTGATTCGTGAATAAAGAATATATATTTCAATCTTTCCGCATGTATCAAACAATGATTGATTAGTTAGTTAATTTTTTTTATTTCAATGTTATAGACTTCAATATAAGTTAGTTTTTTTTCTGTTGCCAGAAATATAAGTTAGTTAGAAAAGAAACAATTCCAAAATTTTTCTTTCCTACCAAGAAAGTACATAAAAAAGAAATGAAAATATATTATTAATATTTAGTTAAGTCTTTTTTCCCCTATTCCGTTTGAGAATACGTACACCCACCACTATATATATATGTGTGTGTGTGGTGTGCGTGTACAAGTTTTGAGCTTCGTTTTCACACATCTTCGTTCTTAAGCTTCGTTTTTGCGTATCTTCATTCATAAAGCTAGATCCAAGGTCTTCATTTTTTTTTTGGGAATAGAAAACTTTTGGTCTAAAGAGATCAAGGGAAACAAACGGACAAACGAACAAGCAATCATCTGGGAGATAATATTCCTACAGGTATTATATGCAATAATCTCTTGTTCATGTTTTTAGTTAATTCATATGTCCTTCTTTTGATTTGAAGTGTAAAGCATAATCCTTGAGATAATAACAGCCTGCGATGATTTGCATACGAAAAGGCATGATTCCACATAACTCTAAGTGAGTCATGTAATTAACACACACATAGAAGTTAAATCCAGCTGAAATAAATAAAACTGAAAGCAGATCTACGACACCTATGTTCTTTTCACAAGATTTAGAAATCCCAAATTAATTAGTTTGTTCCGATCTTATGATGATTTAAAGTTGAAAGCATAATTCTTAGCTTGAGATGCGGATTAATAGCATATGATGATTAACATCTGTACTAACCGTCGTGAATCTTAGCATAAGATGATTAGCATAAACCCTGGCATGATGTAGATTAGAAAAATTTTAACATCTCAACATTTCGCTTATGTTTTGGTCCGCTTTGAAAGCTCATCCCTTCCGCTTTTAAAACACATCGAGAGGGGAGATTTCTAAATCCTTATAAAGCGTCTTTCGTTACTCTCCCCAATTGATGTGACACTTCACAATCCACTCCTTTGAATCCAACATCCTCACTGACACATCAATCGAGCCTGGCTCTCATATCAATTGTAAAATCTCAGCGACTCACTCTCGATATATATTTTCCATTTTGGGGCATCACCCATCACAGTTTTAACACACATCTATTTTATATACCCAGAGTCTAGACTTTATAAGATATCTTTCGTTCCCCTCCCCGCTTCACATTTTCACATAGTCTTTTCACTAGATTCAGAGGTCTCTAATTAGAACTTTAATAAAAGGACAAAACTCAAGTCAAGTTAATTACGTGATTTATTAAAAGTGTATGCCTGAATTTATTTTTTTGATATTCTGAATGCATTTAATAAATATATTATAAGATGTTTTTATTGTGTCATATTAGAATTTAAAAAAGATGATTTAGGTACTTGATTCTTTCATTTTAATGTTATAGACTTTAATATGAGTTAGTTAGAAAAGAAATGATTCCAAGATTTTGATTATTTCTTACCGGGAAAGTATATAAAGGAAAGAAATGAAAATACGTTGTTAATAATCTTTGTTTTCATTCGGGTGTAAAGATGGTACCCATATGTGTATAAATACATTACAATCCATTTCAGCATCATATCTACGTCTCCAAACTACTTTAGATTTCAGACTGATCTCTTTCAAGACTTAGAGGCAGCTCCCGCTTACCATCTCATCGGTCGTCGATCCTCATCTTAGAGGCAATGGCAACCGGAAGCGTTCTGATGTGCCATAACTTCCCCGGAAACTGTTTCATCTCTCAGCCTCCCACAGTTCATTATTTCGACCCATTTTCCTCTCATCCTCTTTTGTCAAAACCCATCAATGTTGTTGGCCAAGATCTCTTCTGGTATCATCAGACTTATCAGGTATATATAAAACTTTGAAAACTTATCATGGATTATTCTATGGAGAAACATAGGTCTTGTTTGATTTTCTTGCCCATAACACACACTAAAATTTTGTTATGTTTGATCTGATAGGAATCTTTGAGTTTCTTTGATCATCTTCGTCCACTCCCCATACCATATGCAAATTACGAAACCCCTCCGTCCTTATTGCCTGAAGGAGTCGAACTTGAGCTGCACACCTTACCGGTGAGAACATTAATATTTTATTTTAGTATTTGTTATTTTAATTTAATTATTCAAATTATAATTGTTAAATACTCCTACTTTTTTTCAGGTTGATCCAAGAGCAGTGGCAGATGGGGATACCATAACCGTTTATGTTAACGCCTTAGAGGACCCCACACAAATTCCTTTGATCCCTCCTTATGTGTTTGAAGCACATCTTAGAAGAAATGAAGCTAAAGCCATGAGAAATTATGCAGAGGCTGATGCTCTTCAACAAATAATTAACAACTACGGATTCCGGTATAGGGATTTCTTGCAATCTTGTGGTTTTGCCCCCGTTTTTCGTTCTCTGTTTTCTTTTTCCAAAAGGCTTGTTTGTGTTCTTTACCTGAATCCAGTTATAACAAAGTTCTCTTATGTTATATTGCACAGTGTGATCAAGTTTGATAACGAGGAAGTTCTGGTGCGCAAATATAGAATTCGTTTGAGGTAATAATGAAATGTAAATTAGAGTAAATTACATTCATGATCTCTTTGTTTTCTCTTATTTACAAAAGCATGGACTTTACGGTTTGATCGAATTTTGGTTATCGTCATCTGGTTTTAAATTGTTGATTTTTGTCTAGAGTCAAACATTGATCTGTATTCTAAATGAAATCAGGGGCATTGATGCACCAGAAAGTGAAATGCCGTATGGAAAAGAAGCCACGGAAGAATTGACCAAGATTGTTGAAGGAAAATGCTTAAGGATCCTTGTTTATGAAATAGACTCATACGGACGTCTTGTGGGAGATATCTACTGCGATAATAATACCTTTGTTCAGGTATATATTTTCTTACTCACATTTATATTGTAGCTTTATTTATGTCTGACTAAAACACGAAATTCATATCTAAGTTGTCATGGTTCATTTCTTTATTTATTAATAAGGAATTAATGCTGAAGAAGGGATGTGCGTGGTATTACCCTCATTATGATAAGAGAGAGGAATTAAAAAATGTAAATAACGTTTCATGCCAGCAATTAAAACATTTTAACTTTCTATTTGTTTGTTTTGAGTTTAATTTAAAAACTCTGTTTTAAGCTGATAATTAATAACTCCGCGTCGTTGCAGTGGGAAAACGAAGCTAAAGTGAGTCAAGTTGGATTATGGGCTTCTTCCGACCCTGAAGAGCCATGGGAATGGAGAAAGAATCAACGGAGTATTGCAATTAACACCGTTCCACGTCGCAATTGTAAAAAGAATATCCCACCCAGATTACAGAGACTAGCAAACAAGAAAAACAGAATTCACAAGTCCTGAACTATGTGGTTTTGAGTTCAATGATCCACAAATATGTAATATGACTTGAGAAATTATACACCTGTGTGGAAAAATTTCAGTTGAATCCTTTTCTCTTCTATTGGTTATTGGTTGCTAAAATCATTCCGTAAATGCTTTATATCTTTACAATCATGTGGGGAGGGGAGAATGACACTTTAGAACCCGCCGGGAAAATTAATGTTCCGATAACGACTTGTTAAGATTTTTTAGTAATATTTTCATTTGAAAATTCTTAAAATAAATATTGACAATTTAAGTCATAATAGGATAAAACATTAATGTTATTCTTTTAAAAGAATTTATAAAAGAAACATTTCCAGTAGTTTGCTTTTCTACCAAGAGAGATCATACAAAAATGAAATGAAAATATATTTTAAATATTCAGTCAGTCTTTTTTCTATTCGGTTCCAGAATACATACATAATTACGTATATGTGTGAGTTCTGAGCTCCTTTTTACGCATCTTCGTTCATAAAGCAAGACCCATCAGATCAATTCAAATTTGTGGATTATCTTGATGAGTTGTGAGGTGAAAGAAACGTTGATGGAATGAAACAGACAAATGTAATTACATTGGAGATAGCTCTAAAGTTTGTTTGATGAACTGGGAGGTGATGAGGAGAGAAAGTTCATCTAAAAAATAAACTCTTATAATTAGGGTAGAGACAGTTTTAGAGAGGTTTTTTTTTATGGATATTGTATGAACAAATTCAAGACTAATAAATAAGAAGATAAATCTTGAACCCGATCGCATCAAGTGATTTTGATTGCAATAACCTCATGATTATAGAAACTGCGTGAATGTATTGCATATGTTTCCTTTTGAGACTTTTTTGATTTTAAAATCATGTAGTCAGAGAAATAAATTAAAAAAATTCTGTATCATCACTGGACATAATTCACAAAAGTATGAAATTTTAGAGTTTAATAGAGCATTTGTTTAAAGCATCCCGGAGGTGTATAGTTCAAAGATTAATAGCAAGGTTATCAAACCCAGACCGGCCATTGAACCATCTGGGGTACTGGGTCTAGGGCCAGTGGGTTAGAATGGAGTCAAACCAGGGCTGACCTGGGGCCAAACCGGTGAGAAAGTGAAAATTTCAGGATTATTAATATGAAATTCCAAAGAAAAAAATATTTTTTTTTTAAAAAAAATAGGTGAAACCGGGTTGATGCCCCGACCGGACCGGTTTGCCTACCGGTTTGCCGGTTTCTGGTTTAATTACTTGGATTAAAAGAGTGTAATGGTATATACGTACCTGTTGATATTTAAATATCGTGGCAAAAAAGAGAAAGAAAGTAGATATTTAGATAGCTGAATTAATGTGAATGAGGCCAAAATGAATTATCAATAATTTTGTTATAAACTAAAAAAGCATCAGTAATTCAGTACTAATATTTTTTACTAAAATAAAAAATTAATATTGAGTATCCTTGTCATCATCATGATTCGTTAATAAAGAATATACTCCTCCGGTCCTTAATATATAAGACATATTTTGGGAGTTGATCTTGATCCTAAATATAAGACATAATTTACATATTTTTCAATCCTTTCTTAATTTAGCCATATTGAAGCTTTCTCAACAATAATCAAGTAGGAGAAGGAATCAGGGCACTAAAGAAGATGACTGGGGTCTTTTAGAAAATACATGTGATATTAACTAATTCAACTAACTTCCTTATTAATCTAATGGAATTAGATAAATATATCTTATATTAAGGACCGGAGGAGTATATCTCAATCTTCCCGCGTGCAAAAAACTTCTTATGGGTGGGTCGTGTGCGTATACATTTTTACCTATACGAATCTCTAATTAAATACATCAAATAATTAATATTGAATAAAAAGTAAATATGATAAGATTCAGGAAAAATTGAGGGACAAATCCCTGTTTGACAAATTAATTGGAAAATGAGACATGAAGCATTTAGGCTTTTGAGAGTCAATAAGTGTGAGAGGTAAAAGAACAAATCACCCTTTGTGGAAGCTCATGTTCAAATTGCAGATGCTCATTTGCAAATCCTGGATACTCATTTGCCAAGTTTGGTAGCTTTCTACCGCTTGAGGTCTCCACTCTCACAGCCAACAACCTTTTTTCCCAATGACCGTCAACTTTTTAACCCACCTTCTCACGCGCTCCCTCCACCCCACCTCATCATATATCTGCCAACCTTCAAACTTCATGCACCCCATCGCTACGATCTCATCGTCATTTTCTTCATTGTTGATTTTGTCACTGCGAACAAACTACCTTGTTCTTCTTGATCTATCAAAGTCATTGGCCTTAGTTAATTTGAAGAAGATGAAGAGAGTAAGATGCGTCACCGTTCTTCGAAGAGACTTGTTTTCATTCATTGAAGACCCATCTTTGTTGTTACCGTCCCTGCTCATCACCGTCTGTAAAGGAGAAAAATCTTGATAGTGAAGACGGGGAAACCCATTGCCATTCAACGAAGACCGGTCGCCGTTATGTGATTTTTGGATCTTGATTTTTAGAAAGTTGTGCATTTCGTTTTATTTGCGCCTTTGTGGATTCAATAGTGTAGAGGGGATTTGATTGCTTTGCCTTTGTGTGGAAGGAGATCAATCTATTTTGCCTATGATTTGTTGGCTTACTTCTATTGGTCCGATTTCACGATGTTGGGGATTGGAGATTGGAGCAGAAGGTATTTTTTAAAATTTTTTAATGAGGCTATGTTTTTTGCCATTTTTAAGAAGGGTAATTTGGTCTTTCTCCCTCACATTTAGTGACACTCAAGGACTTGAATATTTCAGGTCCCATTCCCCAATTAACCTGTCAAATAGGGATTTATCCCCAATTTTTCGTGAGATTCATTTTATTTTATCTTGGCATATTCAATTTTTAAAGATGATTGATTAGTTACTGAATTTTAACTATTTCATTGTTGTAGACGTTGATAAAATTTAGCTAGAAAGGAAACAATTTCAGGATTTTGATTTTCCTCCTAAAAAATAAGATAATGAAATGAAATGAAAAAAATATTATATTAATATTGAAAAAAATTTATTATAACATTATAATTTAATTAATTCAAGTTGAATACAGGTAGTTCCTCGTTTAAAAAAAATAATATTTTTTTGGTAAAAAAAATTTCAATATAGGTAGTTAGATTTATAGAGGATATAAACCATACTATTAAATCTTGTGTATTGCGTTACAGAAGCCATATACTCACACACGTCGGTGGCGCCTCTTTTGACTTCCTTTTTACGCATCTTCTCCATTTATGAATTAAGCAAGACTCATCGTCCGCAGATTTATCCTGAAATTGAAAGCTCGTGATACATTTTGGAGATACTACTCCTACAGGTATTATGTATAATCATCTCGTATCCATATTATTCATCTGTTCGTTCTTTGGATGATTTAAAGTTGAAAGCGTAATACTTGAGACGTGAACCTTAGGATAGGATGACCATAAACCTTGGCATAATTCAGATTAGAAAAATTGTAATAGCATAGCTCCTCGATTTCGATAGTATCAGTTTTGAGGCCGTCACCCAATCGCGTGAGAGGGGAGTATCCAGACCCATATAAGACATCTTTTGTTTCCTCCTCAGTTGATAAGAGACTTCACAATTTACACATGTTGTTCCCTTTCCCGTTGATGTGAGAATTCACAATTCACCCATTTAGGCCTAGCATTCTCACTCACACATCGAGAGGGTTTTGGGGTCGTCACCTCTCGCAGTCTTAAAATTTTGATATTCAATAAAATGAGATGGCTCACTGAATGACTTGATTAAAATTCATTAATTTAATAATAATTAAAATAATTCAAGTTGGATAGGTAGTTAGACCTATATATGTGTGTTAAATGATCACCTATATGAAATCTTTGTATCTATTCCGATCCGTTACAGAGAGTACTTATTTGTGTATATATATTTCAGCTTCATACCTACCTATCTTGATTGACAGTATCTCCAAACCACTTTTTTTTTTTTTTATTTGAGAGTAGACTAATTCCTTTCAAGACTTAGAGTGCAAAGAGTTTTCACCCTCCCAAGAAAGTGCGTTTATTGAGACCGGAACTTGTGTAGAGGCCGATTATTATCTCAACCAACAGCCTTGTTTATGCATATTCATTCAAGAAACAATAGCCATTAGTTATCTCTCATCATCTTGGAGGCGATGGCAACCGGAAGTGTTCTGAGATGTCATAACCCCCTCAGCAGTAGTTTCATGTCTAAGCCTCAGCCTCCCACAATTCGTGTTTTCCATTCATTTTCCTCTCAACATCTTTCATCAGAACCCATCTATATTATCGGCCAAGATGTCTTCCGATTTTATCAGACTTTTCAGGTATATAAGTTGACGTAGAACTTTCAGCACTTTTTAAAGATTTACCATCGATTCCTATGACTGATGTTGGTTTTCTTTGTTAAGATTCCTGAAAAACTAAGAAAGCGTGTTTCGACACCGAATGCGACCCAGATTATGTGGTAATTATCTTGTCCATCGTCTTAGTGACGTTGGTTTTCTCAAGTTTGTGTGTTATATATGCACATATATATGATGAGACCGCTTATTCTAATTCTTTTTTAATTCTTTTTGAATCAAGGTTTAGAAAACTCATAGATGCATTGAACAATTCAGAACAAATTCCTCAAACTTCCGAAGAAGTATCTCGGCTGATCATCAAGGCCCTCAAAGAGCATCCAAAGGCCGAAGTTGAGGAATTACTGAGTTTCTACGGTCTTCCTCTGCCACACACTCTAGCTTGCACAAATAATGATAAAACCTCCAAATCATGGGCTAAAGGAGTCAAACTTGAACTGCATACCTTACCTGTAACAATACTCATACACTCGTTGTTTTGCTATTGTTAGTTGTTAGAATGCGTACAGGCACATGTAAATTAGCCCGTATATGAATCTGACAAAATGATATAACTAACATCTCACAAGTTTTGTCCAAATGGTTATATTGTTATATTATGAATAATCATACATATTTTGTTTTTGTCTCTAGGTTGATGGAAAAGCAGTGGCAGATGGTGATACCCTAACTGTTTATGTTAGGGCATCAGATCTTGAAGAAGTATATTTGATCCCGTGCCATGTACAGGAAGCAAATGGTAAAAGAAAACAGGCTCGAGCCATGAGGAATTATGCAGTGGCCAATGCTCTTCCCCAACAAATCATCGATTATGGATATCGGTCGGGATTTCAATCTCTTAATTCCGAAAAATGTATGTTTCTCCTTTCCACTTGAATGACTTCTAATTAATAAAATTATATTCTATTTTATTGTCCGCCAGTGTGATCAAATTTCAAAACGAGGAAGTTCTTGCGCATAAGTATAGAATTCGTTTAAGGTAATAATAAAATTAAGAAACACTAAAGTAAAATTTCAGAAAACATCTCTTCTATTTTGAAATCTTGCGCTGACATATCTCTCTTGAATAGAATGGTATTTTTAACCTTTTAGGTTATTCATTTATTAATGTTGTGCTGGAGTCTGGGTTGACACGTGTCCTAAATGAAATCAGGGGTATTGATGCACCAGAGAGTGAAATGCCATATGGCAAAGAAGCAAGAGAAGAATTGACTAAGATGGTTGAAGGAAAATCTCTAAGGATCCTTCTTTACGAAACAGACTGTTATGGACGTTTTGTGGGAGATATCTACTGCGATAACATTTTTGTTCAGGAATTGATGTTGAAGAAGGGATGTGCATGGTATTACCCTCATTATGATAGCAGGGGGGAATTAAGAAAAGTAAGTAATGTTGATGCTAACATATTGCTACATAACCTCCCTATTAGAATTAAAAATGTTCATATTTTTAGTTACATCTAAACGCCCTATGTAACATCTCAGCACTCCTACTTGAAAATGTCCGCTTTAGGGTCCTATTACTGCCTACATTGAAGGGGGAGGGGAACAAATGACCCTTTGTAAGGGTATCATAAGTACCTTATCTCTTGACTCGTTTTAGAAACTGTGAGAGGTAACGAGGCCCTAAACAGACAATTTGAAAGTGAGACGCTGAGATGTTATATACTACAAAGAAGATTAAGATACTAGAAGAACAAGAGAAATAATATAGTGTGCTGGATGCGTCCCAAATAAAATTAGGAAGGAGGATGCAACTGAAAAATACTATTAGAGTGCTGAATTTTAGTTTTCCCTTAAAAAACCTTTATATTTGTTGGCTTTGAATTTAACTCTGTTTTTAACCTTATAACTTTGCATTTGTAGTGGGAAAACGAAGCCAAAGTAAAGCAAGCTGGATTATGGGCGTTTTCCAACCCTGAGGAGCCATGGGAATGGAGAAAGAATCAACGACATGCAATTAACACCATTTCACATCACAATCATAAAAAAATTGCGCAACCTAAGTTACAAATAATTCACAACTCCTGTACTGTGTTATTTTGAATTCAAAGGTTTACAAATATGTAATATGACTAGAGAAATTATGTGTATACACTGAAAAAATTCAGTTGAGTCCTTTTCTTTCTTTCGGATGAAAACTTAGCAACACGTTACAATGTACTCAAATATTAACGTTAAAATTTAATCAGACAGCTTCTTCTGCAATGTTTTGACTTTAGAACCTCTTTCATTGTAAAGGCGCCATCCCCATTAAGCTTCAAATATTCTTTATATGGCGACCAAATTTATTTGTCGCATCAAGTCCCTACTCAAAATTTTCTTGTTTCACGCCAGCCATAACTTGATCTCAATGTAACATCCTAGCCCTCGCTCTCGATATTTTTCATTTTGGGGCCCGTTACCCTTCACGTTCTTAAATTGTATCCGGCGTCCTAAAGTATATTTTTAGTAATACTCAATATTTTTAAGTAGTTTTTTGTGATTTTGTTAACCTAAAGTATTTTTTTAATAGTACTTAGTAACATAAAGTAATTTTTTGTGCATTTAACACTCTAAAAGTGCATAATTGAAGTACTCAATATGAAGAAATTGTAAACCACCTCGTCCAAAGGGAGAACATCGTTCCAGCTCAAAAAAGAGTAGAACATCGTTCTAAAAACGAAATTGCCCTGTTGATGTTTAAATATTCTGGCCAAAAAGGAAAATGAAATCTTGATAATTATAAATTAAACTATTATCTTACTCATCAATATCGATTTAATATAAGTTTAGCATCAGTATTGATCGTATTTACCAGAATGATAATATTAATAGTATCAGTGTCAATGAAATAAAAAATACAAATTTCAATCCTTCCATATGCATGAAAAATATGTAAATTTTTTGTGCGAGTACGCGTTTTTATATAAAAGATTTATAGCAACGCCATTTGTTTTTTCTTTTGACTGTTGCCATCGCCTGATGATGGACGTACGAGTCTTGTTTTAGGGGACGATAAGATTTATCCTATTTTATTATGACATAGAGTTTTAAAGATGATTTAGTTACATGATTTATTATTTCAATGTTACAGACTTTAATGAGTTTTTTTTTATACACTACAAACTTTAATGAGTTTGTTGGCAAAAAAAAGGTTAGTTAGAAATAACAGGATTCCAAGATTTTGATTTCCTTGCAAGAAAGTGTATAAAATGAAATGAAATGAAAATAGGTGGTTAATATTTAATAAAAAAATTACTCCCTCCAGTCCTAAATATAAGACAAAGTTGACATTTTTAGAGAAATTAAGGAAGCTAATTAAATTACTCTAGACTATTTATATTTTTATTTTTTTCTCCAAACTAATTAGTTTGACTAATAAACTAATATATAATCTAAGGATACACAACAAATGATATGATTAAGTAACTTATTTAGTTTCCCTAATTTCTCCGAAAAAAGTCAACTTTATCTTATAACTAGGACTAGAGGTAGTATAATTTAAATAATTCAAGTTGGATAGAAGCAGTTAGATTTAGATTTAAATAATAATTCAAGTTGCATCATAGTAAATCTTTTTTCTGTTGGGTTAATTCCAGAATACGTATGTGTTTGTCGGTTAAAGTGAAGTTCGTTGAATGTCAAGAAATTGTAAACCGCATTGTCCAAAAGTAGAGAAAACAGTGCCTTCCAGAACTAGGAATGAAGGCTCTTTTTGCAAATTGGCTTGTTGATACTTAAATATTCTGGGAAAACAAGAAAAAGAGAAAGAAATCTTGATATTTAAAAATATTAATACTATCAGTATCCATTTCACCGTGATTCGTGAATAAAGAATATATATTTCAATCTTTCCGCATGTATCAAACAATGATTGATTAGTTAGTTAATTTTTTTTTATTTCAATGTTATAGACTTCAATATAAGTTAGTTTTTTTTTCTGTTGCCAGAAATATAAGTTAGTTAGAAAAGAAACAATTCCAAAATTTTTCTTTCCTACCAAGAAAGTACATAAAAAAGAAATGAAAATATATTATTAATATTTAGTTAAGTCTTTTTTCCCCTATTCCGTTTGAGAATACGTACACCCACCACTATATATATATGTGTGTGTGTGGTGTGCGTGTATAAGTTTTGAGCTTCGTTTTCACACATCTTCGTTCTTAAGCTTCGTTTTTGCGTATCTTCATTCATAAAGCTAGATCCAAGGTCTTCATTTTTTTTTTTGGAATAGAAAACTTTTGGTCTAAAGAGATCAAGGGAAACAAACGGACAAACGGACAAGCAATCATCTGGGAGATAATATTCCTACAGGTATTATATGCAATAATCTCTTGTTCATGTTTTTAGTTAATTCATATGTCCTTCTTTTGATTTGAAGTGTAAAGCATAATCCTTGAGATAATAACAGCCTGCGATGATTTGCATATGAAAAGGCATGATTCCACATAACTCTAAGTGAGTCATGTAATTAACACACACATAGAAGTTAAATCCAGCTGAAATAAATAAAACTGAAAGCAGATCTACGACACCTATGTTCTTTTCACAAGATTTAGAAATCCCAAATTAATTAGTTTGTTCCGATCTTATGATGATTTAAAGTTGAAAGCATAATTCTTAGCTTGAGATGCGGATTAATAGCATATGATGATTAACATCTGTACTAACCATCGTGAATCTTGGCATAAGATGATTAGCATAAACCCTGGCATGATGTAGATTAGAAAAATTTTAACATCTCAACATTTCGCTTATGTTTTTGTCCGCTTTGAAAGCTCATCCCTTCCGCTTTTAAAACACATCGAGAGGGGAGATTTCTAAATCCTTATAAAGCGTCTTTCGTTACTCTCCCCAATTGATGTGACACTTCACAATCCACTCCTTTGAATCCAACATCCTCACTGACACATCAATCGAGCCTGGCTCTCATATCAATTGTAAAATCTCAGCGACTCACTCTCGATATATATTTTCCATTTTGGGGCATCACCCATCACAGTTTTAATACACATCTATTTTATATACCCAGAGTCTAGACTTTATAAGATATCTTTCGTTCCCCTCCCCGCTTCACATTTTCACATAGTCTTTTCACTAGATTCAGAAGTCTCTAATTAGAACTTTAATAAAAGGACAAAACTTAAGTCAAGTTAATTACGTCATTTATTAAAAGTGTTTGCCTGAATTTATTTTTTTGATATTCTGAATGCATTTAATAAATATATTATAAGATGTTTTTATTGTGTCATATTAGAATTTAAAAAAGATGATTTAGGGAAAGCAAGCTTCCCTGGTAAAAGGGAAGTTTTAGAGTGAGAAGCTGTGTATTGGTACTCGTGCCCGTGAAGTTTAATTCCCGAAGGTTGACCCCGGCGTCCTGGTCTCGTCGCCGGGGAAGATGTTGGACTCTAAAGAACCTGCTGACCTGGTTGCATCCTCTGCTAACTTCGCGAATGATTCCCTGATTTATCATCCAAGCTTCCCTGACCCTGCTTGTTTAGAAGCGGAGCTGGTTGGTTCAAGCTTGCCCTGCCCTCCTTGCAATTCCGTGAAGGCTATCTCTTACAAAGATATGCTTTCAGGTTTCAAGGGATCAGGACTCAATGGGATCTCTCAGGAAATTCCCTGTTCAGTTGAGGAAGCTAATTTTTCTGAGTTTTTCGATCAAACCTGGGATCTTCCTGTTCCTTCTGAAGAGATTAAGCAGCTTAAGGGAGTTTATCCTTCCATGGAATTGTCAAAAGATGAGCTTAATCGCTGGGAAAAACCTTGGAATAGGTCCCTCGTGATCACTGTCCTTGGTGCTAAATTCAGCTATCATAGATTGAAAGATCATCTTGCGAAAATCTGGAAGATTAGCAATTTCGACTTAATTGATATTCCAAATAACTACTATGTCATTAAATTCAGAATGGTAGATATGTGGGAAAGTCATTACAAGAAAATTCTTCTGGGTGGCCCTTGGACAATAGCTCAACACTGCATTTTAGTTCAGAGATGGACTCCCTATTTTGATCCTCTCAAAAATCCCCTGGGTAGAGTGGCGACCTGGATCAGGATCCCTCAGATCCCTCTATATTGCTACAACAAAGAATGCTTATGGAGATTAGGGGACATGGTAGGGAAGACCCTAAAAGTGGACATGAACACAATCAGAAACCCAGACGAGGAGGAAGCTATTGTAAACAGGGGTCGATTTGCTAGGCTCTGTGTGGAGGTTGATTTACAGAAAAAGCTGGTTCCCAAAGTCATATCTGCTTCAGCGATTTTTAATATTGAGTATGAAGGTCTGGGATTGATCTGTTTTACTTGTGGCAAATATGGGCACAAGAAAGAAAAATGCCAGGCATCGAAGATGGTGGCTGCTGGGCAGTTTAGAGGATCAGTGAGCAAAGCCCCTTCAAATGATCTGATCCCAGCACCCGTGTATCCTCAAGCGTCCGTGCCTCCGTCCGTGCCTCCTCCAGCGTCCGAGCCTCCGAGTTCATCGGTCAAGGACGATCTCTATGGTCCATGGATGCTAGCTTGCAAAGTCTTCAAATCACGGAAACCAAGAGGATCCGAAAACAGGACAGTGGTGGGTGACTTAACCCATACCGTTTCTGCAGTAAATAGTGACTTGGGAAGAACATCGAAGTCTAAATTCGCCGCCCTGGCAGAGGACGTCTCAATCGAAGAATCAGATCCCGTGTGTGTTTTGAATTCAAATACTAGTTTGAGGAAAGCTCCTTCGGATTAGATAAGTGAGCTACGGACTGAGGGTGGGAGGATGGCTCGTGCTGTGCAGATGATAACAAGCAAAGGTCAAAGGAAAGGGAAGAAAGGATTCCCTGTGGGCTCCACGCGTTGGGCAGAAGTAAAGAGACCCAAAGCATTTCAAATGGCAGCTACACGTGGGCTAAATGAGAACAAATTGATCAGCGAAGTGGATCACATCAGCGAAGTGGATCACGTTGGTGTTGATGGCCTCAAGTCAACAAAGCTCCCCAAAGCCTCAATGTCAAGGACCCACAAATTAATAAAAGGGTGCATGCAGGATATTGGGCCTTCTCAGGGGGAAAAGGCTGCGCTTGGGCCTCCTAATTCTGACCATTTTCCTACCTCTTCTAGGAATGACCAGACCTGTGATGAGACTCTAAATGCACTAGAAGAGGTGCGGCCCACTAACAAATTGGAGAAGCAAGACGCTTATCTTCTCCACATCCTAATGGTGCTGCCTCAAATGATGTCGTTGATGATCCTGGATCTAGGATTCATTCGGTGTCCCACCTGGAGTTTGTGGTCTTGATGGAAGACAAGCCCTCGGATAAGTAAGTTCTCTGCTGCCTCTTCCTCTCATTTTATTTATTTTTTATGATTGTCTCTTCATGGAATTGTCGTGGGGCGGGCGGTCGCACGTTCCCACGTGTGTTGAAAGATGTGGTTAAGAAATATGGTATTAATGTGTTGTGTTTAGTGGAACCCAGGATTAGTGGGAATAGAGCTAATAAGGTTGTTAGAAATTTGGGTTTCAATGACTGGTTGAGAATCGAAGCCACTGGTTATGCGGGGGGTATTTGGGTTTTATGGAACCATTGGGAATTTCAACTTGATTACATCTCTTCAAATACTCAACTTCTCCATTGTAAGATCTCCCCTAAGAATAACCTTAACTCCACACTCTTGACTTTTGTTTATGGTGACACTAGTATTTCTAAGAGAAGGGTTCTGTGGGAGTCGTTGCTTGCTATCAAGCAGTCGGTTAATTCCCCTTGGCTGGTTATGGGCGATTTTAATGCTTTCCTTAACCCCAGTAATAAATATGGTGGAGCTACTCCTGCTCTCAGCTCCAGGAAGGATTTCCAAAATTGTATTGATAGTTGCAATCTTCTTGAGGTTCCGGTTGTTGGGGATATCTTCACTTGGGAGAAAACCGGAGTCAAGGAAAGGCTTGACTGGGTGTTTTGTAACTTTGACTGGGAGATTTTAAATCCTTCCTCCAAAGCTTTCCACAACCTTAGATTCAAGTCTGACCATCGGGTGATTGTTGTTGCGGACAGTAATAATTCTACTGGCCGTAAGAGAGGTGGTCATTTCCTTTACCAAGCGGCTTGGAGTATTGAAGATGGTTTTAGTGATGTGGTCAAAGATGCTTGGCATGGGAAAAGTTGGATCCAAGGTCAGGAGCGTTTCACGAAAGAAGCCTTGGAGTGGAACTCTAGAGTGGTGGGTAACGTGGCCATTAAAAAGAGAGATATCATTCGTAGGCTGGAAGGGATTGATCGTGTCAGGAGTCGAGGAGGCGAGCCTAATGGCCTCTTCAAGATTGAAAAGCACCTCTGGGATCTGTACCACAAAATTGCTTTACAAGAGGAATTGATTTGGTTCCAGAAGTCAAGATGTAAGTGGATTGGTGATGGGGATAGGAATACGAGATTCTTTCATGCCAGTGTTGCTGCACAAAGGAAATAGAACAGGATTGAGGCTCTCAAAGATGATTTGGGCAACTGGGTGTCGGACGAGACTCTTTTAAGAGGCATGGCTTTTGACTATTTTAAGAATCTCTACTCGGCGGATAACTCTTCATTCCCATTTTCTCCTTGGCAAGCAAGATTCCCTACTCTGAACGGTCTTCAATTGGCTCAGCTGCAATGTATTGCTTCCCCTACTGAGATAAAAAATGCAGCCTTTGAGATGGGAGCTTTTAAAGCTCCGGGCCCGGATGGTTTAAATCCCCATTTCTTCCATACCCAGTGGAATCTTATTGGGAAGAAGATTTGTGAGCTGGTGATGAGGATCTTTGAGCACCCGGAGGTCATCCAGGATATTAATCATACTAACATATCCTTAATTCCCAAGGTCGATCATCCTACTTCTCTAAAGGATTTCAGGCCTATCTCTTTATGTAATGTGAGCTACAAAATTGTTAGCAAAGTCATTGCCAATCGTTTTAAAGGGGTCATGCACTATCTGGTTGCTGAAAACCAATGTAGCTTTATATCAGGAAGACAGGGTGTGGATAATATCATTATTGCCCAGGAAGCTATCCATACCATGCGTTCTAAGAGAGGTAACAAGGGCTTCGTTGCAGTGAAAGTAGATATGGAAAAAGCTTTTGATAGACTGGACTGGCGCTTCCTTGAATTCACTCTCCATAGCCTTGGTTTGGGAGTGGATTTTGTTAAGCTAATTATGACTTGCGTGTCATCCCCTTCCATGAGCATCATCTGGAATGGGATTGCTTCAGATCGCTTTCACCCCTCTAGAGGGGTAAGACAGGGTGACCCTCTGAATCCATTCTTGTTCGTCCTTTGCATGGAGCTGCTTGGTCAACTTATTCATCAAGAAGTTGAGATGGGGAACTGGCACCCTTTAAAATTAAGCTCTTATGGCCCCAATATTTCCCATCTTTTCTTCGCCGATGATCTTATTCTTTTTGGGGAAGCTTCTAGTGATCAGATGATTGAGATTCGCGATGTCATGGCTCTTTTCTGTCGTGTCTCTGGCCACAGGATTAATCTGAGCAAGTCTAAAATGTTCATTTCAAGAAACGTTCATTTCAACAGGGCTTATGAAATGAGTCAGATTGTTGGAGTTGGATTGACGGCAGATCTTGGGAAATATCTAGGCGTGCCTCTATTGCATAAAAGGATGGTTAAGAGAACGTTTGCTCCGTTATTACAAAAGGTAAAATTGAAGTTGGCAAACTGGAAAGGTAAATTCCTGAGTATGGCTGGTCGAACGACTCTTATCAAGTCGGTCCTTTCGGCTATTCCGCAATACCAGATGCAATCTACTCTTGTTCCGAAAGGGGTGCTGTCAGCTATTGAAAAGCTCAGCCGTGACTTCTTTTGGAACCATCATGAAGATTCCAAGAAGTTGCATCTGCTTTCTTGGGATGTTCTTAAACTAAGGAAAAATGAGGGTGGCTTGGGAATAAAAGACTTACATTGTCAAAATAAAGCTTTCCTAATGAAGTTGTGCTGGTGCTTAATCAAAAAGCCGGATGCCTTTTGGGTTAGATGTCTGCGAACAAAATACTCTTGTGGTTCTCCTACTGATCTCCTCATCCAGAGGAGACGCAAGCAGTCCACTGTTTGGAGTGGAATTGTGGCTGTCTGGGATGACTTCAAGAGTGGACTTGGCAAATGTCTAAAAAGCGGCAGGAATACGTTAGCTTGGAAAGATTGCTGGGCCCCGGTTGATCAGACACTCGAGCTCCTCGTCGACAAAAACTTTCACTTAGTCGATCTGAACGCCTCTGTGCGTTCTTTCACGACTCCATTGGGTCTTTGGGATAGAACTAAATGGGCTTCTTTCCTTCCGAACTGGGTGGTTGACAAAATAATGTTGGTATCACCACCTATTGGAAACGAAGAAGATAGGGTTTGCTGGAGGATTGCTACTGATGGGAATTTCAGCGTTAGATCAGCTTATGATGCTATCTATCATCAGCACAGCCTTAGGATCCAACATCACTGGCAGTCTCTATGGCACTTGGGTATTCCGGAAAGAGTCAAAATCTTCTTGTGGCAAGTTTTCCATAACAGGCTTCCGACTAACGAGCAAAGAGCTAGACATAACCCGAGCGTTATAAACACCTGTCCGTTCCAATGTGGTTGTGAGGAGAGTACCCTTCATTTGTTAAGAGATTGTGAGCATGCACAGAGAGTTTGGTCATCTTTAATTAACCCTCTATATTATAGTATATTTTTTTCTGGTAATTTGCAGGACTGGCTCAATTTGAATCTACATCAATCACCAGGGAACAACAAGATGGCGAGATGGCAATGGCATAAGGTTTTCAGCTACACATGCTGGCTCCTTTGGAAAAATCGATGTAGCCAAGCCTTTGATGGAGTATCAGATAATCCAAAAGGAACAGTCCACAGGTGTTTATTCCATCTCTCGGAAGGGGTGGAGAATGGCAGGTATCGTCATCAGATATTCCAAATTCCAGAGCGAGGTTTTCTTCACTGGCATCCCCCGGACCCTGGTTTTCATCGTATGGATGTAGATGGTTCGGTGATTGGAGATGGTCAGGCTGCTTGCGGGGGTGTTATCCGGGATCACCAGGGAAACTGGATTCGTGGTTTCCAGCAGAAGTTAGGACATACTTTCCCAACTGCTGCTGAAATCCATGCAATTCAGCAAGGTCTTCTACTTTGTAAAAAGATGGGGCTCAAGAAAATCAAGTTGTTCACTGACTCTCTACAAGCAGTCCACCTGCTATTCACTCATTGTGATCCTGATCATCCTTTGTATGAGGTTATTGTTGATACCAGATCTCTTGTTTACAGCGACTGGGAGTTGGAAATTTCCCACACCCATAGGGAGAGCATCCGTTGTGCAGACTACCTAGCAAGAATGGCTCATGGAGATCCACAAGACTACGTGGAATTAGGTCTTCCACCAGTGGAATGTATCCATCTTTTTGATTTGGATCATGGATTGTTACCACATGATCACTTCATAGGTTTTAGCCTATAGATTTTATCAACTTCAAGCTTTGCTTGCCCTTGTAATCAAAAAAAAAAAAGATGATTTAGGTACTTGATTCTTTCATTTTAATGTTATAGACTTTAATATGAGTTAGTTAGAAAAGAAATGATTCCAAGATTTTGATTATTTCTTACCGGGAAAGTATATAAAGGAAAGAAATGAAAATACGTTGTTAATAATCTTTGTTTTCATTCGGGTGTAAAGATGGTACCCATATGTGTATAAATACATTACAATCCATTTCAGCATCATATCTACGTCTCCAAGAGAGATCATACCAAAATGAAATGAAAATATATTTTAAATATTCAGTCAGTCTTTTTTCTATTCGGTTCCAGAATACATACATAATTTCGTATATGTGTGAGTTCTGAGCTCCTTTTTACGCATCTTCGTTCATAAAGCAAGACCCATCAGATCAATTCAAATTTGTGGATGATCTTGATGAGTTGGGTGGTGAAAGAAACGTTGATGGAATGAAACAGACTAATGTAATTACATTGACCGGACCGGTTTGCCTACTAGTTTGCTGGTTTCTGGTTTAATTACTTGGATTAAAAGAGTGTAATGGTATATACGTACCTGTTGATATTTAAATATCAAGGCAAAAAAAGAGAAAGAAAGTAGATATTTAGATAGCTGAATTAATGGGAATGAGGCCAACATGAATTATCAATAATTTTTTTATAAACTAAAAAAGCATCAGTAATTCAGTACTAATATTTTTTACTAAAATAAAAAATTAATATTGAGTATCCTTGTCATCATCATGATTCGTTAATACAGAATATACTCCTCCGGTCCTTAATATATAAGACATATTTTGGGAGTTGATCTTGATCCTAAATATAAGACATAATTTACATATTTTTCAATCCTCTCTTAATTTAGCCATATCGAAGCTTTCTCAAAAATAATCAAGTAGGAGAAGGAATTAGGGCACTAAAGAAGATGACTGGGGTCTTTTAGAAAATACATGTGATATTAACTAATTCACTACTTGACCTTCGTAGCGGATACCATCAAATCCGAATTTGCCCCGGAGATGAATGGAAGACAACTTTCAAAACTGGAGATGGGTTGTACGAATGGAATGTGACGCCATTTGGGTTGACAAATGCTCCTAGTACATTTATGCGCTTGATGAATCAGGTCCTTCGCCCGTTCATTGGCAAGTTTGTTGTTGTTTACTTTGACGACATTCTTATCTACTGCAAAAGCCTAACGAACCATTTGGAGCATTTACGACAAGTGTTGCAAGTTCTTCGAGAGCAGAAACTTTATGCTAATTTGAAGAAGTGTACTTTCTTGACAAATGAAGTCATTTTTCTCGGCTATATTATCACTGCAGAGGGTGTACGGGTTGATCCAAGCAAAATTGAAGCCATAAATAGTTGGACAACACCGCAATCCATCCAAGAAGTCAGAAGTTTCCACGGATTAGCTTCCTTCTATAGGCGATTTATTCAAAACTTCAGTTCCATTGCCGCACCCCTCACGGATTGCATTAAGGGAGACAAGTTCCAATGGACAGAGAAAGCTCAGAAAGTTTTGAAGAACTGAAGAAACGCTTGACAGAAACTCTTGTACTAGCCCTTCCTAATTTTGACAAAGTGTTTGAGGTCAGTTGTGACGCCTCTAACACTGGAATTGGTGCCGTCCTAAGTCAAGAAGGCCATCCAATGGCTTTCTTCAGTGAGAAGCTTAACGATGCTAAGCTCAAATATTCTACCTATGATAAGGAATTCTATGCCATTGTTTGTGCTCTACAACATTGGAATCATTACCTCCTCAATAAAGAGTTCATACTCTTTTCTGATCATGAAGCCCTCAAGTATCTAAACTCTCAGCAGAAGATCAGTCGTAAGCATGCGCGTTGGAGTGAAATCTTACAGTCTTATCCGTTTTTGATAAAACATAAGGCTGGAATTTTTAAACTCAGTAGCTTATGCTCTTAGCCGCCGTCATGCATTACTATCAACAATTCAAGCCAAAGTTGTTGGGTTTGAATGCGTCAAGGAGTTGCACCAGGATGACCCGGATTTTCGTGGAATGTGGGAGGCGACTATAGGTCAACCTTTACACCAATATTACAGACAAGATGAGTTTTTATTTTGAGGTAAATCCCTGTGCATCTCTCTGTGTTCTTTACAAGAGGCAATAATTTGGGAAGCTACTGGTCACTTTGGTAGAGATAAAAAGTTGCTCTAGTCAAAGAAAATTTCTACTGGCCAAGACTTGAACGAGATATCAACAGGCACATACAGAGATACAGAATATGTCATTTGGCCAAAACCAAGGGTCAAAATACGGGATTATACATGCCTTTACCAGTCCCAGAAGCACCATGGGAAGATGTAAGTAAGGGTTTTGCGCTGGGACTACCACGAACTCAGAGGCAAAAAGATTCTATCGTGGTGGTTGTGGATCGATTTTCAAAGATGACCCATTTTATTCCTTGTCAGAAGACTAATGATGTTGTGCAAGTTGCTGAACTGTACTTTAAAGACATTTTTTGACTCCATGGCATTCCCAAGACTATCATGTCTGATCGTGATGTTAAGTTTCTTAGCCATTTTTGGAGAACTCTCTGGAAGAAGATGGGTACTAAACTTCAGTTTAGCAGTGCTAGTCACCCTTAAACGAACGGACAAACAGAAGCTATAAACAAGATTCTTGGCAATCTTCTGCGAAGCTTTATTGGAAAGAATTTGAAGCAGTGGGATCTTATCCTTGCTCAGGTTGAATTTGCTTATAACAATTCAATCAACCAAGCCACTGGAAAGTGCCCTTTTGAAGTTGTTTATGGCACTCGACCTCTCAATCCATTCGACCTGATTCCTTCAGCTAGTAAACAGTATTACAGTGCAGATGCAGACCAAAGGGCTGAAGAAATCAAGAAACTACATAAGCAAGTCCGAGATAGGATCCAGAAGTAAAATTTGAAAATTAAAGCACACAGGGACAAGCATCGAAAGCAGCAAATTTTTAATGTAGGAGATCTGGTTTGGATACATTTGAGGAAAAAACGTTTTCCTAAACAGCCAAACGCCAAGTTGTCTCCTTGAGCTGATGGTCCATTCAAGATTATGCAGAAAATTAACAACAACACTTACAAAGTGGAATTGCCAGGTGCCTACGGTGTTTCAGCCACTTTCAATGTTGTAGATCTATCTCTGTATCTTGATGATGATGTTGTTTTTGACTCGAGGATGAGTCCTGTCCAACCCTAGGAGGATGAAACAGTAACAATAAAAGTAGGTAGTACGGTTGGTGTAATGGCTTGGTTGGTGGCTGTTTCTTTTCCTTTATTCCTCTGGCTTTCATCATGCTGTTTATTCCTTATGTTTTTTTTCATCATTCTGTTTCCTCCCATAAGCAGTATAAATGGGAGTGTGAAGTGTGTTGTAGCATTCAGAGTTTGATTAAGAAAACAGAGTGTATGGGTTTCTGAACCACTTTCTCCCATTGCGACGGGAAGAAATGAGCTTGTAAACCATCTGGGCATTGTGTTTTGAAAGCCCCATAGCAAATGCTGCATTTTTTATCTCAAGATCATCCACTTCTCTATACAGCAACTCTTTATCAATCAATGTTATTTGAGGAAACTCTTCTTGCCAAACTTGAGACTGATCAACACTCGCTTCCTTAGTGTAGAATGCTTTATAGAAATTAGTGGCCATCTCACTAATTAATGCTATCTTGGTCGCTTATCTGCTGCCCATTATCATCTTGGAGTGCTAAAATCTTCTGTTTCTTTCTTTTGGCGACGGTAGAAGCATGGAAGTACTTAGATTTCTGGTACCAGAGTAATTTTTCTTGGAGAGCTAACTTATTATATATGCTCCACCCAAAGCTTCTTCTCTTAACGATACAGACCATTTGCTTGTTGGCTCCCTTTGCACCTTTCTCTTCCCTCCAACCGACGAAGCATTATCGCTTTTCTCCATGGTATGTTTCCAATTTTTTCATCATTTCGCTGATTTACTGAATTCTGAAATTGAGCAACTCCCTGAATCCAATCATTATTCTCCCACGCTTTTTGAACCATTGCCTCAAAACCTGCCTCCAAACACCATGCAGCTTTACAATGAAAGTGCCTCTGACTCTATTATGCACCTGAGTGTTGCTGCAAGAAACTACAAGTACTTTATGATCTGACTTATAGTTTAAATCATGAGTAACACTAGAATGGGGATAAGCAACTTCCCAGGCCAAATTGCAGAAAACACAATCAAGCTTTTCTCTAACTCCTTGCGATTCACATGTGAATTTCGATACACGTCATATATTTCAAACAAGCCAGCATGAGAAATACATTCACTAAAATCAGACATGGAAATAGAATTTGGAGCTGCACCGCCTGATTTTTTATTGGGGGAGAGATATGCATTAAAGTCTCCAAACAATATCCAGGCTTCCTCTGTTAGCTCCGTTATTGCTCTTATAGCTTTGCCACAACCTTATCCTCTTCCTATAATTTGTCTCCCCATAAATAAAAGTCATAGAAACCCAGTTGTTTGACCCACCTCTGCACACAAAGAAGTGAAATTCTAAATGAAAAATGTCCGCAACAAAAATAAAAATTTATAAAATTTTAAATACACAGCTTCAAACATTTATAATTCATATATATTCTTTAATAATTTGATAAGTAATATTTAATAGTTAAATAAGATATATTGTTTTAAATTTATAAATATTTTATACTTATTTAATTTATTTTATATATTTGTCTCTCTTATCATTTTGTTTAAAAATATGAATCTATAATAGATGTTTTTTTTATTCTATTATGAAATGCATGTGAATGTATAAATAAGCATTTATATTAATAATTATATCCAAAAAAAATTTAAGAATCAATTATAAATATCAAGTCTTATGGCCTCCTAAATTTTATCAAAATGTAATTATGATCATAGTTATTGTAGCACTATCTCTGATATCAAAATGCGAGCTCTGATATCAGAATGGTATCAGAGTCAGGTTTCAATCCAAAGACATATAGATCATAGTTATATTTTTAGTATCAGAGTCAGGTTTAATCGACTTGAACATCAATATCAATAAATATATACTACCAATAATGCTAGCTTCATCCTGATTGGTTCAAGTGCAATGTCCGAGTCATCACTTTCTTTATTTTATCATGACACAGAAATTTAAAGATGATTTAGTTACATGATTCATTATCTCAATGTTACAGACTTTAATGAGTTTGTTGGCAAAAAAAAAAAAAGGAGTTGGTTAGAAATGAAATGATTCCAAGATTTTGATTTCCTAGCAAGAAAGTATATAAAATGAAATGAAATGAAAATAGGTGGTTAAATATTTAATAAAAAATTATAGTTTAAATAATTCAAGTTGAATATAGGTAGTTAGATTTAGATTTAAATAATAATTCAAGTTGAATCATAGATTCATAGTAAATCTTCTTTTTTCTATTAGGCAGTTCTTGGTTAAAAAAAAAAGTGGAATAGTTTTTTGGTAAAAAAAAAAGGTTCAATATAGGTAGTTAGATTTAGCAAGGATATAAATCATACTATGAAATCTTATGTATTCCGTTACAAAATACATACACACACATGTCGGTGGCGCCCGTTTTGACTTCCTTTTTACACATCTTCTCCATTTATGATAAAGCAAGACTCATCATTTGCAGATTTATCCTGGAAATCGAAGGCATGTGATACTTTTTTGGTGCAAGGGAACAATTAGGAGATACTACTCCTATAGGTATTATATATAATCATCACTTATTCATGTGTTCATTCTTTTGATGATTTAAAGTTGAAAGCATAATCCTAGAGACGTGAATCTTAGCATAGGATGACCATAAACCTTGGCATAATTCAGATCAGAAAAATTGATATATTGTAGCTCCTCGCTTTCGATAGTATCAGTTTTGAGGCTGTCACCCACTAAATCGCGTGAGAGGGGAGTATCCAGATCCTTATAATGCATCTTTTGTTCTCTCTCTAGCTGATGTGAGACTTCACAATTTACACATGTTGTTCCCTTCCGAGTTGATATGAGAATTTACAATTCACCCCTTTAGGCCTAGCATTCTCGCTGACACATCGAGAGGGTTTTGGGGTCGTCACCTCTCGCAGTCTTAAATCGTAGTCTTAAAATTTTGATATTCAATAAAAGGATATGGCTCGCTCAATAACTTCATTAAAATTCATTAATTTAATAATAATTTAAATAATTCAAGTTGGATAGGTAGTTAGATTTATAAGTGTGTTAAATGATCACCTATATGAAATCTTTGTATCTATTCCGTTATAGAGAGTACTTATTTGTGTATATATATTTCAGCTTTATACCTACCTATCTTACTTGATTGAGACTATCTCCAAACCTTGGCATAATTCAGATTATAAAAATTGTAATATTGTAGCTCCTCGCTTTCGATAGTATCAGTTTTGAGGCCGTCACCCACTAAATTTTGTGAGAGGGGAGTATCCAGACCCTTATAAGGCATCTTTTGTTCACTCTTTAGTTGATGTGAGACTTCACAATTTACAAATGTTGTTCCCTTTCGAGTTGATGTGAGAATTCACAATTCACTCCTTTAGGCCAAGCGTTCTCGCTGACACATCGAAAGGGTTTATGGGTTCTCACCTCTCGCAGTCTTAAAATTTTGATATTCAATAAAATGATATGGCTCGCTCAATAACTTCATTAAAATTCATTAATTTAATAATAATTTAAATAATTCAAGTTGGATAGGTAGTTAGATTTATATGTGTGTTAAATGATCACCTATATGAAATCTTTGTATCTATTCTGTTATAGAGAGTACTTATTTGTGTATATATATTTCACCTTTATACCTACCTATCTTACTTGATTGAGACTATCTCCAAACCTTGGCATAATTCAGATTATAAAAATTGTAATATTGTAGCTCCTCGCTTTCGATAGTATCAGTTTTGAGGCCGTCACCCACTAAATTGTGTGAGAGGGGAGTATCCAGACTCTTATAAGGCATCTTTTGTTCACTCTTTAGTTGATGTGAGACTTCACAATTTACAAATGTTGTTCCCTTTCGAGTTGATGTGAGAATTCACAATTCACTCCTTTAGGCCAAGCGTTCTCGCTGACACATCGAAAGGGTTTTCGGGTTGTCACCACTCGCAGTCTTAAAATTTTGATATTCAATAAAACGATATGGCTCGCTCAATAACTTCATTAAAATTCCTTAATTTAATAATAATTTAAATAATTCAAGTTGGATAGGTAGTTAGATTTATATTTGTGTTAAATGATCACCTATATGAAATCTTTGTATCTAATTATAGAGAGTACTTATTTGTGTGCATATATTTCAGCTTCATACCTACCTATCTTACTTGATTGACAGTATCTCCAAACCACTTTTTTGATTTGAGAGCAGATTAATTCCTTTCAAGACTTAGAGCGCAAAGAGTTTTCACCCTCCCAAGAAAGTGCTTTTATTGAGACCGGAACTTGTGTAGAGGCCGATTATCATCTCAACCAACAGCCTTGTTTATGTATCTTCATTCAAGAAACAATACCCATAAGTTATCTCTCATCATCTTGGAGGCGATAGCAACTGGAAGTGTTCTGAGATGTCATAACCCCCTCAATAGTGGTTTCATGTCTAAGCCTTAGCCTCCCAAAATTCATGGTTTCCATTCATTTTCCTCTCAACATCTTTCATCAGAACCCATCTATATTATCGGCCAAGATGTCTTCTGATTTTATCAGACTTTTCAGGTATATATATTGACATAGAACTTTTTAGCACTTTTTAAAAATTTACCATCGATTCCTATAACTGAAGTTAGTTGTCTTTGTTAAGATTCTTGAAAAACTAAGAAAACGTGTTTCAACTTCGAATGCAACCCAGATTATATGGTAATTATCTTGTCCATCGTCTTAGTGCCGTTGGTTTTCTCAAGATTGTGTGTTATATATATACATATATATGATGACACCACTTATTCTAATTCTTTTTTGATTTTTTGAATTAAGGTTTAGAAAACTCATAGATGCATTGAACAATTCTGAACAAATCCCTCAAACTTCTGAAGAAGTATCTCGGCTGATCATCAAGGCCCTCAAGGAGCATCCAAAGGCCGAAGTTGAGGAATTACTAAGTTTCTACAGTCTTCCTCTGCCACACACTCTAGCTTGCACCAATAATGATAAAACCTCTAAATCCTGGGCTAAAGGAGTCAAACTTAAACTACATACGTTACCCGTAAGAATACTCTTACACTTGTTATTTTCTATTGTTAGTTGTTAGAATGTGTACAGGCACTTGTAAATTAGCCCATATATGAATTTGACTTAATGATATAACTAACTCCACCTAAGTTTTATCCAAATGGTTATATTAACACCAAATGAGACACTTTAAACTGGAAAAATAATATTGAATTCCATAAATCATTTATGAATGTACATGGGTCCTTATATAAGCACCAGTTACAAGTCATAACTTGATATGAAGACTATACACTTGCCTAACTAACTTCCGTTCTGTACAACTGAACTAAGATTTACAATATAACTAAATAGTACATCTAACATTTACAATTGACTATTATACCCTAATACCCCCCTCAAGCTGGAGAATGTATATCAATCATTCCAAGCTTGGAAAGGATTGTACAAAATGGAGAAGGAGACAAAGGTTTAGTAAAAATATCAGCCAACTGATCTTGAGATTTGATAGGAAGAAGATGAATCAAACCAGACTTGATCTTTTCCCATACAATATGGCAGTCAATTTCGATGTGCTTAGTTCTTTCATGGAAAGTGGGATTAGCTGCAATATACCATGCTGATTGACAATCACAGTAAAGAGAAGCAGGGGAAGTAAGAGGTAGACCAAAATCCTGAAGGAGATACTTAAGCCACTACAATTCACAAGTAGAAGAGGCAAGAGCATGATATTCAGCTTCAGAGGAAGAAGTGGAAACCGTCTGTTGCTTCTTGGATCACCAAGTAATGAGAGCTTGATTTAGAAAACCACAAAACCCAGTAATAGACCTCCTAGTGTCAAGACAACCAGCCCAATCAGAATCACTAAAAGCACTAAGTTTCAAAGTAGATGTTGCTGGAAAAAAAAAGCCACGACCAGGAGCTCCTTTAAGATATCGAAGGACCCTATGAGCAGCCTATAAATGAACAGTGGTGGGATGTTGAACAAATTGACTCAGCTGTTGGACAGCAAATGACAAATATGGCATAGTATTGGTAAGATATAACAGCCGACCAACCAAGGTTCGATAGATAGAACTATCATCAAGCAAAGTACCATAATCCTTAGTCAATTTAGCATCTCTAGCCATTGGAGTAGACACAGGTTTACAATCCAAAAAACCACTGTCAGCAAGAATATCTAAAGCAAATTTTCTTTGATATAAAGCAAAACCCTTAGAACTCCTGGTAATTTCCAAACCCAAGAAGTACTTGAGATCACCAAGATCCTTGATTTTAAAAGTGTCATCAAGAAAAGCCTTAATAGAATTAATTTCAAGCAAATCAGTACCACTAAGGATAATGCCATCAACATAGATAGTTAAGACAGTAAGAGAAGTCTCAGTATTCTTAATGAATAAAGAATGATCAACTTGAGAATGATGGTAACCACAAGAAAGCAAATCCTCAGACAACTTAAAAAACCACTGACGGTTGGCTTGCTTCAAACTATAGAGAGAACGTTGCAACCGATACACTTGGTGAGGAGAAGAAACAGACAAACCAAGGGGAGGAAGCATATATACTTCCTCATGAAGATCACCATGCAAAAATGCATTATTCACATCAAGTTGCTTAAGGTGCCAATTGTGGGCAGCAGCTAGAGCAAGCAACAAACGCATTATAGTAAGTTTAGCAACAGGAGAAAAAGTGTTATTATAGTCAACACCTTCGACTTGTGTGTAACCCTGAGCTACTAAACGATCCTTATACTTGTTAAGACTGCCATTCAAATTGTACTTCTTAGCAAAAACCCATTTACGACCTATGGGGCGCTTTCCAGCTGGTAGATCAGTTAATACCCAGGTATGATTCTGTTGTAAAGCATCTAGTTCAACAGAAATAGCATGTCTCCAACCCTCATGCTTAATAGCTTGGGAATAGGTTTTTAGTATATCATCAATAGAGATAGAAAGTGTAAAATGGCGAGAAGATGGAGAAAGATTAGAATATGAAAGAACATGAGAGAGAGGAACTACCTACCTCCATGGAATCAGGTACCACTGATGCACATTGAAGAGAATAGCAATAATCATGCAAATAAGAAGGAGGTTTTCGAGGTCTAGTGGATCTTCTTGGTTATGGTAAAGGAGAAGGAGGAGGAACAAAAGAGGAAGAAGGGGAAGCGGATGAAGAATCTGGAATAGGGACAAAGGGAAGAGAGTCAAGGAAGTCAAGAGAAGGAAGAGCCTTTGGTAAAGGGAGAGAGGTAGGGATAGAAGTCTGGTCTTCATTACAGAAAGGAAAAATGGACTCATAAAATTGTACATTGCGTGAAACACTAATCTTTCTGGTATGTAAATTTAAAATGATATAACCCTTTGTACCAGATTGAAAACCAAGAAAAACACACTTATGAGCATGAGAATCAAACTTAGTTCGATGTTGAGTTAAAGAAGAAGCAAAACGGAGACAACCAAAAACCTTCAAAATATTCAAATTAGGAGATTGTTGAAATAAAAGATCATAAGGACATTTGTTGTTCAGTAAAGGTGTAGGCAAGTGATTGATGATATAAATGACATGCATAATAGCATAAGACCAGTAAGGGCGAGGCAAATGACTTTGAAACAATAAAGCCCTAGCCACATTGAGAATATGTTGGTGTTTCCTCTCAACCCTACTGTTCTGTTGAGGAGTCTCAACATAAGAAGTATGATGAATGATCCCATGTTCAAAATAAAAATCAGTAAGAGCAAAATCCATGCCATTATCAGACCTAATTATTTGAACTGAGGTATTAAATTGGGTATGAACCATCTGGACAAAATGTTTGACAAGAGGTGCTACTTCATATTTTTGTTTAAGAACATAAACCCATGTATATCTTGGAAAATCATCCTCAATAGTAAGAAAATATATTTATGACCATGAACAAAAGGAAAATGATAAGGACCCAAAATATCCATATGAACGAGATGAAAAATTTTATTAGACTTTGTAACACTTACATGAAATGGTAACCTTTTTTGTTGAGCAAAATGGCAAACATCACAACATTGAAAGGTAGAATCACAAGAAATAAATGGAAATTGGTGAAGCATGGTAGACATGGTAGAAGTGGAAAGATGGCCTAACCTAAAGTGCCAAAGATCAAATGGTGTGGTACACGGTGTAACTGTAAGATTATTGATTGTATGTGCCTTCAAATTTGCATGATGTGACATGATGTATAATCCTTCAATAGCATCAGCTGAACCAATTGTCTTCCATGATGGCAGGAGTTTGATCAAGCACTTGGTAGTTTGAAATAAAACAGTACAGGGTAAAGAAGTAGTGAGTTTAGAAACAGATATAAGATTGAAGCGGAAGTCAGGGACATATAAGACATTATGGATAAAAAATGAATCAGAAAAATGAACACTACCATTGTAAGTAGCAGTAACACGGTTGCCATTAGGTAAATTGACAATGATAGGACAAATATGTCTATAAGTCGAGTATAAAGATAAAGAAGAACACACATGGTCAGTAGCTCCAGAATCAATGATCCATGAAGTTGTAAAAGATGAAGAAATGGGAGTAATACACATACCAGAAGCAATAACATTATTTATGGAGGATGAGGGTGGTTGTGGTGAAGTATTTGTCTGAACAAGTGCTAACAACTTCTGGTATTGTTCTGGAGTAAAACTGTAGGATGGATTAGCCACCTTTGGTTGTTCATTAGTATTTTGACTAGGAAGCACATTCAGACTAGACACAGAATTAACAGAAGAGTTGCGAAATTTAAACCCCGGGGAGGAAGCCATGCTTCTTGTAACATGTGGATTCAGTGTGATTCATCGTCCCACAATATGTACATTGTTTCATGGGCTGAGAAGAATTTCCAGAAGAATTATAATGGGGCTGAGAGGTTTTATTTAACAAGGTAATAACCTCAGTCCTCTGGAAACCTAATTCCCTTTCTTGTTGAGCTACCAAAGAAAATAACCGATTAATGTTAGGCAAAGGATCTATAAGCATAATCTGTGACTTCACAAATGCAAAACAGTCACTCAGCCCTTTTAGGAATCTAATAACATATTCCTGGTCCATATTTTTCTTATAGAAGCTACTAATGCCACATGAACACTACGGAGTGCACATACAAGAATGCAAAGGTCACAGTGTAAGGTATTCATCCCAAAGAATCTTAAGTTTGGAAAAACAGTCACTTACAAACAAATCTCCTTGCTTCAAACTCTGTATTTCCTCCTGAAGATCAGCCAAACGGAAGATATCGTTATGAGAGAATCGATCTTTGAGATCCTCCCAAACATCGGCAACACGATTAATCCAGAGAATGCTTTGTGTGGTGGTAGGAGACACCGATCGTGTAATCCAAGAGAGCACCATCATATTGCATGTCTCACAAGTTAAAAACAGAGGATCCGATGAAGACAGAGCTGGAATTGATCGATCAATGAATCTAGTTTTATTCTTGGACAGTAACGCCATCAGCATCGCTCACGACTGTGAATGGTAATTTGGAACAGTAAGTACCGATGAAACAAGAATCAATGACGGATTCTCGTTAGGATGCAAGTAGAATGGATTCGATACATTCTGAGTTGTGTCGGCAACTGGAGAAGCAAAATCACTGGGAAGAGATCCACCTGTGGCGGAAGTGGAAGAAGACTGGTGTATTGGAATGGTTGATATTACAAGACTTGCTCAAGAAAATGAATCACGAGAATACTAAGGAAAAATGAACCATATTTGTGAAATCAAGAGGAGAAAAGGATGTTGGTTAATTGATCAGACCGAGAGAGAGAAGAGAAGAATCGGGAGAAACTGAGAAAGAAAGGAACAAATGTGAAACCCTAGAAATGAACTGAGAAAAGCACAAAGTCAAATACTTCAGGCTCTGATACCATAACACTGAATGAGACATTTTAAACTGGAAAAATAATATTCCATAAATCATTTATGAATGTACATGGGTCCTTGTATAAGCACTAGTTACAAGTCATAACTTGATATGAAGACTATACACTTGCCTAACTAACTTCCGTTCTATACAACTGAGCTAATATTTACAATATAACTAAATAGTACAGCTAGCATTTGCAATTGACTATTATACCCTAATATATATTGTTATATTATGAATACTCATATATATATATATTTTGTCTCTAGGTTGATGGAAAAGTAGTGGCAGATGGTGATACCCTAACTATTTATGTTAGAACATCAGACCATGAAGAAGAAAATTTGGTCCCAAGCCACGTACTAGAAGCAAATCGTAAAAGAATACAAGCTCGAGCCTTGAGCAATTATGCAGAGGCCAATGCTCTTCATCAACAAATCATCGATTCGGGATATCAGTTCGGATTTCAATCTCTTAATTCTGAAAAGTGTATGTTTCTCTTTTCCACTTGAATGACTTCTAATTAATAAAGTTATATTCTGTTATATTGTCCGCCGGTGTGATCAAAATTTCAAAACGAGGAAGTTCTTGCGCACAAATATAGAATTAGTTTTTTTGCATTTAACACTCTAAAACTGCATAATTGAAGTACTCAATACCAGGAAATTTAAACCGCCTTGTCCAAAAGGAGAACATCGTTCTAGAAACCAAAGTTCTTTTCGCAAATTGCCCTGTTGATATTTAAATATTCTGGCAAACAAAGAAAATGAAATCTTGATAACTACAAATTAAACAATTATCTTGCTTGTCAATATCGATTTTATACAAGTTAAGTATCATAATTAATATTATTTATCATAATGATAATATTAATATCATCAGTGTCAATTGAAAAAAAAAAATTCAATCCTTCCATATGCATGAAAAATATATAAATTTTATGTGCGTGTACGTGTTTTTATATAAAAGATTTATAGCCATGCCATAATTGTTTCTTTCGACTGTTGCCATCGCCTAGTGATGGACGTACGAGTCTTGTTTTTAGGGGACGATAAGATTTATCCTATTTTATTCTGACATAGATTTTTAAAGATGATTTAGCTACATGATTTATTATTTCAATGTTACAGACTTTAATGAGTTTCTTGGGGAAAAAAAAGAGTTAACTAGAAATAAAATGATTCCAAGATTTTGATTTCCCAGCAAGAAAGTGTATAAAATGAAATGAAATGAAATGAAAATAGGTGGTTAATATTTAATAAAAAATTATAATTTAAATAATTCAAGTTGAATATAGGTAGTTAGATTTAGATTTAAATAATAATTCCAGTTGAATCATAGTAAATCTTTTTTTCTATTAGGTTAATTCCAGAATACACATATGTGTTTGTCGGTTAAAGTGAAGGTCGTTGAATGTGAAGAAATTGTAAACCGCCTTGTCCAAAGGGAGAGAAAACAGTGCCTTCCAGTTCTAGAAATGAAGGTTCTTTTTGCAAATTGGCTTGTTCATATTTAAATATTCTGGGAAAAAGGGAAAAAGAAATCTTGATATTTAGATAGCTGGATTAATGAAAATAAGGCCAAAAGAAATTAATAAGAAAATATTTGTTTTTTGTAAAAAAAGTGAATGAGGTCATCAAATTTTTTTTTAAAATCTTAACATTACTCAACTACATTTGAAATTTAATAAAAATTAAGCATAAGTAATAATATTATTTACTAAAATAAAAATAATAATACTATCAGCATCCATTTCACCGTGATTCGTGAATAAAGGATATATATTTCAATCTTTCCGCAGGTATAAAACAATGATTGATTAATTAGTTAATTGTTTTTTTCTTTTTAATGTTATAGACTTCAATATAAGTTAGTTTTTCTTTTTTTTGGCCAGAAGTATAAGTTAGTTAGAAAAGAAACAATTTCAAAATTTTTCTTTCCTACCAAGAAAGTACATAAAAAATGAAACGAAAATATATTATTAATATTAAGTTAAGCCTTTTTTCTCTATTCCATTTCAGAATACGTACACCCATATATATATATATATAAAAGTTTTGAGGTTCGTTTTTACCCATCTACATTCTTGAGCTTCGTTTTTGCGTATCTTCTTTCATAACTCTTGGTCTAAGTAGATCAAGGGAAACAAAGGGACAAAGGAACAATCAATCATCTGGGAGATAATATTCCTACAGGTATTATATAAAATAATCTCTTATTCATGTTTTTGGTTCATTCATATGTCGTTCTTTTGATTTAAAGTGTAAAGCATAATCCTTGAGATGATTTGCATATGAAAAGGCATGATTGCACATAACTCTAAGTGAGTCATGTAATTAACACACATAGAAGTTAAATCCGGTTGAAATAATTAAAACTGAAAGCAGATCTACGACACCTATGTTCTTTACAGAAGATTTAAAAATCCCAAATTAATTAGTTCATTCTGATCTTATGATGATATAAAGTCAAAAGCATAATCCTTAGCCTGAGATGCTAATTAATAGCATATGATGAGTAGTATGTGTACTCACCAACGTGGATCTTAGCATAAGATGATTAGCATAAACCTTAGCATGATTTAGATTAGAAAAATTTGAACAACTCAACATCTCGCTTTTGATATTGTCCGATTTGAAAGTTCATCTCTTCCGGTTTTAAAACGCATAGAGAGGAGAGGTATTTAAACCCTTATAAAGTGTCTTTTATTAGTCTCCCCAATTGATGTGACACTTCACAATCTACTGCTTTGAACCCAACATCCTCACTGACACATCAATCGAGCATGGCTCTCATATCCATTGTAAAATCTCAGCCACTCGCTCTCAATATATATTTTCCATTTTGGGGCCGTCACCCCTCCCAGTTTTAAAACACGTCTGTTGGATATACCCAGAGTCACTTTATAAGGCATCCTTCGTTCCTCTCTCAGCTTCACATTTTCATAGTCTTTTCACTATATTTAGAAGTCTCTAATTAGAACTGTACTTCAATAAAAGGACAAAACTTAAGTCAAGTTAAGTACGTTATTTATTAAAAGTGTATGCCTGAATTTATATTTTTGATATTTTGACTGCATTTAACAAATATATTATAAGATGTTTTTATTATGTCATATTAGAATTTTAAAAAGATGATTTAGTTACTTGATTCTTTCATTTTAATGTTATAGACTTTAATATGAGTTAGTTAGAAAAGAAATGATTCCAAGATTTTGTGTTCCTTACCTGAATCCAGTTATAACAAAGTTCTCTTATGTTATATTGCACAGTGTGATTAAGTTTGATAACGAAGAAGTTCTGGTGCGCAAATAGAGAATTCATTTGAGGTAATAATGAAATGTAAATTAGAGTAAATTACATTCACGATCTCTTTATTTCCTCTTAATTACAAAAGCATGGACTTTACAGTTTGATCGAATCTTGGTTATCGTCATCTGGTTTTTTTTATGTATTGCATATGTTTCCTTTTGAGACTATTTTGATTTTAAAAACATGTAGTCAGAGAAATAAACAAAAAAATTCCGTATCATCACTGGACATAATTCACAAAAGTATGAAATTTTAGAGATTAATAGCGCATTTGCGTAAAGCATCCGGGAGATGTATAGTTCAAAGATTAATAGCAAGGTTATCAAATCGGACCAGCAGCTAAAGTGTCTGGGGTACTGGGTCAAGGGCCAGTGGTTTTTAATGGACCAATGGGTTTTTATGGAGTCAAACCAGAGCTGACCTGGGGCCAAACGGGTGAGGAAGTGAAAATTTCAGGATTATTAATATGAAATTCGAAAGAAAATAAAAAATTAATTTTTTTAAAAAGTGAAACCAGGTTGATGCCCGGACCGGACCGGTTTGCCTACCGGTTTGCCGGTTTCTGGTCTAACTACTTGGATTAAAAGAGTGTAATGGTATATACGTACCTGTTGATATTTGAATATCGTGGCAAAAAAGAGAAAGAAAGTAGATATTTAGATAGCTGAATTAATGAGAATGAGGCCAAAATGAATTATCAATAATTTTTTTATAAACTAAAAAAGCATCAGTAATTCAGTACTAATATTTTTTACTAAAATAAAAAATTAATATTGAGTATCCGTGTCATCATCATGATTCGTTAATAAAGAATATACTCCTCCGGTCCTTAATATATAAGACATATTTTGGGAGTTGATCTTGATCCTAAATATAAGACATAATTTACATATTTTTCAATCCTTTCTTAATTTAGCCATATTGAAGCTTTCTCAACAATAATCAAGTAGGAGAAGGAATTAGGGCACTAAAGAAGATGACTGGGGTCTTTTAGAAAATACATGTGATATTAACTAATTCAACTAACTTCCTTATTAATCTAATGAAATTAGATAAATATATCTTATATTAAGGACCGGAGGAGTATATTTCAATCTTCCCGCGTGCAAAAAACTTCTTATGGGTGGGTCGTGTGCGTATACATTTTTACCTATACGAATCTCTAATTAAATACATCAAATAATTAATATTGAATAAAAAGTAAATATGATAAGATTCAGGAAAAATTGAGGGATAAATCCCTGTTTGACAAATTAATTGGAAAATGAGACATGAAGCATTTAGGCTTTTGAGAGTCAATAAGTGTGAGAGGTAAAAGAACAAATCACCCTTTGTGGAAGCTCATGTTCAAATTGCAGATGCTCATTTGCAAATCCTGGATACTCATTTGCCAACTTTGGTAGTTTTCTACCGCTTGAGGTCTCCACTCTCACAGCCAACAACCTTTTTTCCCAATGACCGTCAACTTTTTAACCCACCTTCTCACGCGCTCCCTCCACCCCGTCTCATCATATATTTGCCAACCTTCAAACTTCATGCACCCCATCGCTACGATCTTATCGTCATTTTCTTCATTGTTGATTTTGTCACTGCGAACAAACTACCTTGTTCTTCTCGATCTATCAAAGTCATTGGCCTTAGTTAATTTGAAGAAGATGAAGAGAGTAAGATGCGTCACCGTTCTTCGAAGAGACTTGTTTTCATTCATTGAAGACCCATCTTTGTTGTTATCATCCCTGCTCATCACCGTCTGTAAAGGAGAAAAATCTTGATAGTGAAGACGGGGAAACCCATTGCCATTCAATGAAGACCGGTCGCCGTTATGTGATTTTTGGATCTTGATTTTTAGAAAGTTGTACATTTCGTTTTATTTGCGCCTTTGTGGATTCAATAGTGTAGAGGGGATTTGATTGCTTTGCCTTTGTGTGGAAGGAGATCAATCTATTTTGCCTATGATTTGTTGGCTTACTTCTATTGGTCCGATTTCACGATGTTGGGGATTGGAGATTGGAGCAGAAGGTATTTTTTAAAATTTTTTAATGAGGCTATTTTTTTTGCCATTTTTAAGAAGGGTAATTTGGTCTTTCCCCCTCACATTTAGTGACACTCAAGGACTTGAATATTTCAGGTCCCATTCCCCAATTAACTTGTCAAATAGGGATTTATCCCCAATTTTTTGTGAGATTTATTTTATTTTATCATGGCATATTCAATTTTTAAAGATGATTGATTAGTTACTGAATTTTAACTATTTCATTGTTGTAGACGTTGATAAAATTTAGCTAGAAATGAAACAATTTCAGGATTTTGATTTTCCTCCTAAAAAATAAGATAATGAAATGAAATGAAAAAGTATTATATTAATATTGAAAAAAATTTATTAAAACATTATAATTTAATTAATTCAAGTTGAATACAGGTAGTTCCTCGTTTAAAAAAAATAATATTTTATATTTATTTGGTAAAAAAAGTTCAATATAGGTAGTTAGATTTATAGAGGATATAAATCATACTATTAAATCTTGTGTATTGCGTTACAGAAGCCATATACTCACACACGTCGGTGGCGCCTCTTTTGACTTCCTTTTTACGCATCTTCTCCATTTATGAATTAAGCAAGACTCATCGTCCGCAAATTTATCCTGAAATTGAAAGCTTGTGATACATTTTGGAGATACTACTCCTACAGGTATTATATATAATCATCTCATATCCATATTATTCATCTGTTCGTTCTTTTGATGATTTAAAGTTGAAAGCGTAATACTTGAGACGTGAACCTTAGGATAGGATGACCATAAACCTTGGCATAATTCAGATTAGAAAAATTGTAATAGCATAGCTCCTCGATTTCGATAGTATCAGTTTTGAGGCCGTCACCCAATCGCGTGAGAGGGGAGTATCCAGACCCATATAAGACATCTTTTGTTTCCTCGTCAGTTGATAAGAGACTTCACAATTTACACATGTTGTTCCCTTTCCCGTTGATGTGAGAATTCACAATTCACCCGTTTAGGCCTAGCATTCTCACTGACACATCGAGAGGGTTTTGGGGTCGTCACCTCTCGCAGTCTTAAAATTTTGATATTCAATAAAATGAGATGGCTCACTGAATGACTTGATTAAAATTCATTAATTTAATAATAATTAAAATAATTCAAGTTGGATAGGTAGTTAGACTTAAATATGTGTGTTAAGTGATCACCTATATGAAATCTTTGTATCTATTCCGTTACAGAGAGTACTTATTTGTGTATATATATTTCAGCTTCATACCTACCTATCTTGATTGACAGTATCTCCAAACCACTTTTTTTTTATTTGAGAGCAGACTAATTCCTTCCAAGACTTAGAGTGCAAAGAGTTTTCACCCTCCCAAGAAAGTGCGTTTATTGAGACCGGAACTTGTGTAGAGGCCGATTATTATCTCAACCAACAGCCTTGTTTATGTATATTCATTCAAGAAACAATAGCCATTAGTTATCTCTCATCATCTTGGAGGCGATGGCAACCGGAAGTGTTCTGAGATGTCATAACCCCCTCAGCAGTAGTTTCATGTCTAAGCCTCAGCCTCCCACAATTCGTGTTTTCCATTCATTTTCCTCTCAACATCTTTCATCAGAACCCATCTATATTATCGGCCAAGATGTCTTCCGATTTTATCAGACTTTTCAGGTATATAAATTGACGTAGAATTCAGGTATATAAATTGACGTAGAACTTTCAGCACTTTTTAAAGATTTACCATCCATTCCTATGACTGATGTTGGTTTTCTTTGTTAAGATTCCTGAAAAACTAAGAAAGCATGTTTCGACATCTAATGCGACCCAGATTATGTGGTAATTATCTTGTCCATCGTCTTAGTGATGTTGGTTTTCACAAGTTTGTGTGTTATATATACACATATATATGATGAGACCGCTTATTCTAATTATTTTTTAATTTTTTTTGAATCAAGGTTTAGAAAACTCATGGATGCATTGAACAATTCAGAACAAATTCCTCAAACTTCCGAAGAAGTATCTCGGCTGATCATCAAGGCCCTCAAAGAGCATCCAAAGGCCGAAGTTGAGGAATTACTGAGTTTCTACGGTCTTCCTCTGCCACACACTCTAGCTTGCACAAATAATGATAAAACCTCCAAATCATGGGCTAAAGCAGTCAAACTTGAACTGCATACCTTACCTGTAAGAATACTCATACACTCGTTGTTTTGCTATTGTTACTTGTTAGAATGCGTACAGGCACTTGTAAATTAGCCCGTATATGAATTTGACAAAATGATATAACTAACATCTCACAAGTTTTGTCCAAATGGTTATATTGTTATATTATGAATAATCATACATATTTTGTTTTTGTCTCTAGGTTGATGGAAAAGCAGTGGCAGATGGTGATACCCTAACTGTTTATGTTAGGGCATCAGATCCTGAAGAAGTATATTTGATCCCACGCCATGTATTGGAAGCAAATGGTAAAAGAAAACAAGCTCGAGCCTTGAGGAATTATGCAGTGGCCAATGCTCTTCACCAACAAATCATCGATTCTGGATATCGGTCGGGATTTCAATCTCTTAATTCTGAAAAATGTGTGTTTCTCCTTTCCACTTGAATGACTTCTAATTAATAAAATTATATTCTATTTTATTGTCCGCCAGTGTGATCAAATTTCAAAACGAGGAAGTTCTTGCGCATAAGTATAGAATTCGTTAAAGGTAATAATAAAATTAAGAAACACTAAAGTAAAATTTCAGCAAACATCTCTTCTATTTTGAAATCTTGCGCTGACATATCTCTCTTGAATAGAATGGTATTTTTAACCTTTTAGGTTATTCATTTATTAATGTTGTGCTGGAGTCTGGGTTGACACGTGTCCTAAATGAAATCAGGGGTATTGATGCACCAGAGAGTGAAATGCCATATGGCAAAGAAGCAAGAGAAGAATTGACTAAGATGGTTGAAGGAAAATCTCTAAGGATCCTTCTTTACGAAACAGACTGTTATGGACGTTTTGTGGGAGATATCTACTGCGATAACATTTTTGTTCAGGAATTGATGTTGAAGAAGGGATGTGCATGGTATTACCCTCATTATGATAGCAGGGAGGAATTAAGAAAAGTAAGTAATGTTGATGCTAACATATTGCTACATAACCTCCCTATTAGAATTAAAAATGTTCATATTTTTAGTTACATCTAAACGCCCTATGTAACATCTCAGCACTCCTACTTGAAAATGTCCGCTTTAGGGTCCTATTACTGCCTACATTGAAGGGGGAGGGGAACAAATGACCCTTTGTAAGGGTATCATAAGTACCTTATCTCTTGACTCGTTTTAGAAACTGTGAGAGGTAACGAGGCCCTAAACAGACAATTTGAAAGTGAGACGCTGAGATGTTATATACTACAAATAAGATTAAGATACTAGAAGAACTAGAGAAATAATATAGTGCGCTGGATGCGTCACAAATAAAATTAGGAAGGAGGATGCAACTGAAAAATACTATTAGAGTGCTGAATTTTAGTTTTCCCTTAAAAAACCTTTATATTTGTTGGCTTTGAATTTAACTCTGTTTTTAACCTTATAACTTTGCATTTGTAGTGGGAAAACGAAGCCAAAGTAAAGCAAGCTGGATTATGGGCGTTTTCCAACCCTGAGGAGCCATGGGAATGGAGAAAGAATCAACGACATGCAATTAACACCATTTCACATCACAATCATAAAAAAATTGCGCAACCTAAGTTACAAATAATTCACAACTCCTGTACTGTGTTATTTTGAATTCAAAGGGTTACAAATATGTAACATGACTAGAGAAATTATATGTGTATACACTGAAAAAATTCAGTTGAGTCCTTTTCTTTTTTTCGGATGAAAACTTAGCAACACGTTACAATGTACTCAAATATTAACGTTAAAATTTAACCAGACAGCTTCTTCTGCAATGTTTTGACTTTAGAACCTCTTTCATTGTAAAGGCGCCATCCCCATTAAGCTTCAAATATTCTTTATATGGCGTCCAATCCGGCGTCCTAAAGTATATTTTTAGTAATACTCAATATTTTTAAGTAGTTTTTTGTGATTTTGTTAACCTAAAGTATTTTTTTTAATAGTACTTAGTATCATAAAGTAATTTTTTGTGCATTTAACACTGTAAAAGTGCATAATTGAAGTACTCAATATGAAGAAATTGTAAACCACCTCGTCCAAAGGGAGAACATCGTTCCAGCTCAAAAAAGAGTAGAACATCGTTCTAAAAACGAAATTGCCCTGTTGATGTTTAAATATTCTGGCCAAAAAGGAAAATGAAATCTTGATAATTATAAATTAAACTATTATCTTACTCATCAATATCGATTTAATATAAGTTTCGCATCAGTATTGATAGTATTTACCAGAATGATAATATTAATAGTATCAGTGTCAATGAAATAAAAAATACAAATTTCAATCCTTCCATATGCATGAAAAATACGTAAATTTTTTGTGCGAGTACGCGTTTTTATATAAAAGATTTATAGCAACGCCATTTGTTTTTTCTTTCGACTGTTGCCATCGCCTGATGATGGACGTACGAGTCTTGTTTTAGGGGACGATAAGATTTATCCTATTTTATTATGACATAGACTTTTAAAGATGATTTAGTTACATGATTTATTATTTCAATGTTACAGACTTTAATGAGTTTGTTTTTTTTATACACTACAAACTTTAACGAGTCTGTTGGCAAAAAAAAGGTTAGTTAGAAATAAAAGGATTCCAAGATTTTGATTTCCTTGCAAGAAAGTGTATAAAATGAAATTACATGAAAATAGGTGGTTAATATTTAATAAAAAAATTGCTCCCTCCAGTCCTAAATATAAGACAAAGTTGACATTTTTAGAAAAATTAAGGAAGCTAATTAAATTACTCTAGACTATTTATATTTATATTTTTTTCTCCAAACTAATTAGTTTGACTAATAAACTAATATATAATCTAAGGATACACAACAAATGATGTGATTAAGTAACTTATTTAGTTTCCCTAATTTCTCCGAAAAAAGTCAACTTTATCTTATAATTAGGACTAGAGGTAGTATAATTTAAGTTGGATAGAAGCAGTTAGATTTAGATTTAAATAATAATTCAAGTTGCATCATAGTAAATCTTTTTTCTGTTGGGTTAATTCCAGAATACGTATGTGTTTGTCGGTTAAAGTGAAGTTCGTTGAATGTCAAGAAATTGTAAACCGCATTGTCCAAGAGTAGAGAAAACAGTGCCTTCCAGTTCTAGAAATAAAGGTTCTTTTTGCAAATTGGCTTGTTGATACTTAAATATTCTGGGGAAAAAAGAAAAAGAGAAAGAAATCTTGATATTTAAAAATATTAATACTATCAGTATCCATTTCACCGTGATTCGTGAATAAAGAATATATATTTCAATCTTTCCGCATGTATCAAACAATGATTGATTAGTTAGTTAATTTTTTTTATTTCAATGTTATAGACTTCAATATAAGTTAGTTTTTTTTTTTTTGTTGCCAGAAATATAAGTTAGTTAGAAAAGAAACAATTCCAAAATTTTTCTTTCCTACCAAGAAAGTACATAAAAAAGAAATGAAAATATATTATTAATATTTAGTTAAGTCTTTTTTCCCCTATTCCGTTTGAGAATACGTACACCCACCACTATATATATATGGTTGTGTGTGGTGTGCGTGTATAAGTTTTGAGCTTCGTTTTCACACATCTTCGTTCTTAAGCTTCGTTTTTGCGTATCTTCATTCATAAAGCTAGATCCAAGGTCTTCATTTTTTTTTTGGAATAGAAAACTTTTGGTCTAAAGAGATCAAGGGAAACAAACGGACAAACGAACAAGCAATCATCTGGGAGATAATATTCCTACAGGTATTATATGCAATAATCTCTTGTTCATGTTAATTACGTCATTTATTAAAAGTGTACGCCTGAATTTATTTTTTTGATATTCTGAATGCATTTAATAAATATATTATAAGATGTTTTTATTGTGTCATATTAGAATTTAAAAAAGATGATTTAGGTACTTGATTCTTTCATTTTAATGTTATAGACTTTAATATGAGTTAGTTAGAAAAGAAATGATTCCAAGATTTTGATTATTTCTTACCGGGAAAGTATATAAAGGAAAGAAATGAAAATACGTTGTTAATAATCTTTGTTTTCATTCGGGTGTAAAGATGGTACCCATATGTGTATAAATACATTACAATCCATTTCAGCATCATATCTACGTCTCCAAACTACTTTAGATTTCAGACTGATCTCTTTCAAGACTTAGAGGCAGCTCCCGCTTACCATCTCATCGGTCGTCGATCCTCATCTTAGAGGCAATGGCAACCGGAAGCGTTCTGATGTGCCATAACTTCCCCGGAAACTGTTTCATCTCTCAGCCTCCCACAGTTCATTATTTCGACCCATTTTCCTCTCATCCTCTTTTGTCAAAACCCATCAATGTTGTTGGCCAAGATCTCTTCTGGTATCATCAGACTTATCAGGTATATATAAAACTTTGAAAACCTATCATGGATTATTCTATGGAGAAACATAGGTCTTGTTTGATTTTCTTGCCCATAACACACACTAAAATTTTGTTATGTTTAATCTGATAGGAATCTTTGAGTTTCTTTGATCATCTTCGTCCACTCCCCATACCATATGCAAATTACGAAACCCCTCCGTCCTTATTGCCTGAAGGAGTCGAACTTGAGCTGCACACCTTACCGGTGAGAACATTAATATTTTATTTTAGTATTTGTTATTTTAATTTAATTATTCAAATTATAATTGTTAAATACTCCTACTTTTTTTCAGGTTGATCCAAGAGCAGTGGCAGATGGGGAAACCATAACCGTTTATGTTAACGCCTTAGAGGACCCCACACAAATTCCTTTGATCCCTCCTTATGTGTTTGAAGCACATCTTAGAAGAAATGAAGCTAAAGCCATGAGAAATTATGCAGAGGCTGATGCTCTTCAACAAATAATTAACAACTACGGATTCCGGTATAGGGATTTCTTGCAATCTTGTGGTTTTGCCCCCGTTTTTCGTTCTCTGTTTTCTTTTTCCAAAAGGCTTGTTTGTGTTCTTTACCTGAATCCAGTTATAACAAAGTTCTCTTATGTTATATTGCACAGTGTGATCAAGTTTGATAACGAGGAAGTTCTGGTGCGCAAATATAGAATTCGTTTGAGGTAATAATGAAATGTAAATTAGAGTAAATTACATTCATGATCTCTTTGTTTTCTCTTATTTACAAAAGCATGGACTTTACGGTTTGATCGAATTTTGGTTATCGTCATCTGGTTTTAAATTGTTGATTTTTGTCTAGAGTCAAACATTGATCTGTATTCTAAATGAAATCAGGGGCATTGATGCACCAGAAAGTGAAATGCCGTATGGAAAGGAAGCCACGGAAGAATTGACCAAGATTGTTGAAGGAAAATGGTTAAGGATCCTTGTTTATGAAATAGACTCATACGGACGTCTTGTGGGAGATATCTACTGCGATAATAATACCTTTGTTCAGGTATATATTTTCTTACTCACATTTATATTGTAGCTTTATTTATGTCTGACTAAAACACGAAATTCATATCTAAGTTTTCATGGTTCATTTCTTTATTTGTTAATAAGGAATTAATGCTGAAGAAGGGATGTGCGTGGTATTACCCTCATTATGATAAGAGAGAGGAATTAAAAAATGTAAATAACGTTTCATGCCAGCAATTAAAACATTTTAACTTTCTATTTGTTTGTTTTGAGTTTAATTGAAAAACTCTGTTTTAAGCTGATAATTATTAACTCCGCGTCGTTGCAGTGGGAAAACGAAGCTAAAGTGAGTCAAGTTGGATTATGGGCTTCTTCCGACCCTGAAGAGCCATGGGAATGGAGAAAGAATCAACGGAATATTGCAATTAACACCGTTCCACGCCGCAATTGTAAAAAGAATATCCCACCCTGATGACAGAGACTAGCAAACAAGAAAAACAGAATTCACAAGTCCTGAACTATGTGGTTTTGAGTTCAATGATCCACAAATATGTAATATGACTTGAGAAATTATACACCTGTGTGGAAAAACTTCAGTTGAATCCTTTTCTCTTCTATTGGTTATTGGTTACTAAAATCATTCCGTAAATACTTTATATCTTTACAATCTTGTGGGGAGGGGAGAATGACACTTTAGAGCCCGCTGGGAAAATTAATGTTCCGATAACGACTTGTTAAGATTTTTTAGTAATATTTTCATCTGAAAATTCTTAAAATAAATATTGACAATTTAAGTCATAATAGGATAAAACAATAATGTTATTCTTTTATAAGAATTTATAAAAGAAGCATTTCCAGTATTTTGCTTTTCTACCAAGAGAGATCATACAAAAATGAAATGAAAATATATTTTAAATATTCAGTCAGTCTTTTTTCTATTCGGTTCCAGAATACATACATAATTACGTATATGTGTGAGTTCTGAGCTCCTTTTTACGCATCTTCGTTCATAAAGCAAGACCCATCAGATCAATTCAAATTTGTGGATGATCTTGATGAGTTGGGTGGTGAAAGAAACGTTGATGGAATGAAACAGACTAATGTAATTACATTGGAGATAGCTCTAAAGTTTGTTTGATGAACTGGGAGGTGATGAGGAGAGAAAGTTCATCTAAAAAATAAACTCTTATAATTAGGGTAGAGATAGTCTTAGAGAGGATTTTTTATGGATATTGTATGAACAAATTCAAGACTAATAAATAAGAAGATAAATCTTGAACCCGATCGCATCAAGTGATTTTGATTGCAATAACCTCATGATTATAGAAACTGCGTGCATGTATTGCATATGTTTAAAGCATCCCGGAGGTGTATAGTTCAAAGATTAATAGCAAGGTTATCAAACCCAGACCGGCCATTAAACCATCTGGGGTACTGGGTCTAGGACCAGTGGGTTAGAATGGAGTCAAACTAGAGCTGACCTGGGGCCAAACCGGTGAGAAAGTGAAAATTTCAGGATTATTAATATGAAATTCCAAAGAAAAAAAAATAATTTTTTTTAAAAAAATAGGTGAAACCGGGCTGATGCCCTGACCGGACCAGTTTGCCTACTAGTTTGCCGGTTTCTGGTTTAATTACTTGGATTAAAAGAGTGTAATGGTATATACGTACCTGTTGATATTTAAATATCAAGGCAAAAAAAGAGAAAGAAAGTAGATATTTAGATAGCTGAATTAATGAGAATGAGGCCAACATGAATTATCAATAATTTTTTTATAAACTAAAAAAGCATCAGTAATTCAGTACTAATATTTTTTACTAAAATAAAAAATTAATATTGAGTATCCTTGTCATCATCATGATTCGTTAATACAAAATATACTCCTCCGGTCCTTAATATATAAGACATATTTTGGGAGTTGATCTTGATCCTAAATATAAGACATAATTTACATATTTTTCAATCCTCTCTTAATTTAGCCATATTGAAGCTTTCTCAAAAATAATCAAGTAGGAGAAGGAATTAGGGCACTAAAGAAGATGACTGGGGTCTTTTAGAAAATACATGTGATATTAACTAATTCACTACTTGACCTTCGTAGCGAATACCATCAAATCCGAATTTGCCCCGGAGATGAATGGAAGACAACTTTCAAAACTGGAGATGGGTTGTACGAATGGAATGTGACGCCATTTGGGTTGACAAATGCTCCTAGTACATTTATGCGCTTGATGAATCAGGTCCTTCGCCCGTTCATTAGCAAGTTTGTTGTTGTTTACTTTGACGACATTCTTATCTACAGCAAAAGCCTAACGAACCATTTGGAGCATTTACGACAAGTGTTGCAAGTTCTTCGAGAGTAGAAACTTTATGCTAATTTGAAGAAGTGTACTTTCTTGACAAATGAAGTCATTTTTCTCGGCTATATTATCATTGCAGAGGGTGTACGGGTTGATCCAAGCAAAATTGAAGCCATAAACAGTTGGACAACACCGCAATCCATCCAAGAAGTCAGAAGTTTCCACGGATTAGCTTCATTCTATAGGCGATTTATTCAAAACTTCAGTTCCATTGCCGCACCCCTCACGGATTGCATTAAGGGAGACAAGTTCCAATGGACAGAGAAAGCTCAGAAAAGTTTTGAAGAACTGAAGAAACGCTTGACAGAAACTCTTGTACTAGCCCTTCCTAATTTTGACAAAGTGTTTGAGGTCAGTTGTGATGCCTCTAACACTGGAATTGGTGCCGTCCTAAGTCAAGAAGGCCATCCAATTGCTTTCTTCAGTGAGAAGCTTAACGATGCTAAGCTCAAATATTCTACCTATGATAAGGAATTCTATGCCATTGTTTGTGCTCTACAACATTGGAATCATTACCTCCTCAATAAAGAGTTCATACTCTTTTCAGATCATGAAGCCCTCAAGTATCTAAACTCTCAGCAGAAGATCAGTCGTAAGCATGCGCGTTGGAGTGAAATCTTACAGTCTTATCCGTTTTTGATAAAACATAAGGCTGGAATTTTTAAACTCAGTAGCTTATGCTCTTAGCCGCCGTCATGCATTACTATCAACAATTTAAGCCAAAGTTGTTGGGTTTGAATGCGTCAAGGAGTTGTCCCAGGATGACCCGGATTTTCGTGGAATGTGGGAGGCGACTACAGGTCAACCTTTACACCAATATTACAGACAAGATGAGTTTTTATTTTGAGGTAAATCCCTGTGCATCTCTCTGTGTTCTTTACAAGAGGCAATAATTTGGGAAGCTACTGGTCACTTTGGTTGAGATAAAAAGTTGCTCTAGTCAAAGAAAATTTCTACTGGCCAAGACTTGAACGAGATATCAACAGGCACATACAGAGATGCAGAATATGTCATTTGGCCAAAACCAATGGTCAAAATACGGGATTATACATGCCTTTACCAGTCCCAGAAGCACCATGGGAAGATGTAAGTAAGGGTTTTGCGCTGGGACTACCACGAACTCAGAGGCAGAAAGATTCTATCATGGTGGTTGTGGATCGATTTTCAAAGATGACCCATTTTATTCCTTGTCAGAAGACTAATGATGTTGTGCAAGTTGCTGAACTGTACTTTAAAGACATTTTTTGACTCCATGGCATTCCCAAGACTATCATGTCTGATCGTGATGTTAAGTTTCTTAGCCATTTTTGGAGAACTCTCTGGAAGAAGATGGGTACTAAACTTCAATTTAGCAGTGCTAGTCACCCTTAAACGAACGGACAAACAGAAGCTATAAACAAGATTCTTGGCAATCTTCTGCGAAGCTTTATTGGAAAGAATTTGAAGCAGTGGGATCTTATCCTTGCTCAGGTTGAATTTGCTTATAACAATTCAATCAACCAAGCCACTGGAAAGTGCCCTTTTGAAGTTGTTTATGGCACTCGACCTCTCAATCCATTCGACCTGATTCCTTCAGCTAGTAAACAGTATTACAGTGCAGATGCAGACCAAAGGGCTGAAGAAATCAAGAAACTACATAAGCAAGTCCGAGATAGGATCCAGAAGTAAAATTTGAAAATTAAAGCACACAGGGACAAGCATCGAAAGCAGCAAATTTTTAATGTAGGAGATCTGGTTTGGATACATTTGAGGAAAAAACGTTTTCCTAAACAGCCAAACGCCAAGTTGTCTCCTTGAGCTGATGGTCCATTCAAGATTATGCAGAAAATTAACAACAACACTTACAAAGTGGAATTGCCAGGTGCCTACGGTGTTTCAGCCACTTTCAATGTTGTAGATCTATCTCCGTATCTTGATGATGATGTTGTTTTTGACTCGAGGACGAGTCCTGTCCAACCCTAGGAGGATGAAACAGTAACAATAAAAGTAGGTAGTACGGTTGGTGTAATGGCTTGGTTGGTGGCTGTTTCTTTTCCTTTATTCCTCTGGCTTTCATCATGCTGTTTATTCCTTATGTTTTTTTTCATCATTCTGTTTCCTCCCATAAGCAGTATAAATGGGAGTGTGAAGTGTGTTGTAGCATTCAGAGTTTGATTAAGAAAACAGAGTGTATGGGTTTCTGAACCACTTTCTCCCATTGCGACGGGAAGAAATGAGCTTGTAAACCATCTGGGCATTGTGTTTTGAAAGCCCCATAGCAAATGCTGCATTTTTTATCTCAAGATCATCCACTTCTCTATACAGCAACTCTTTCTCAATCAATGTTATTTGAGGAAACTCTTCTTGCCAAACTTGAGACTGATCAACACTCGCTTCCTTAGTGTAGAATGCTTTATAGAAATTAGTGGCCATCTCACTAATTAATGCTATCTTGGTCGCTTATCCGCTGCCCATTATCATCTTGGAGTGCTAAAATCTTCTGTTTCTTTCTTTTGGCGACGGTAGAAGCATGGAAGTACTTAGATTTCTGGTACCAGAGTAATTTTTCTTGGAGAGCTAACTTATTATATATGCTCCGCCCAAAGCTTCTTCTCTTAATGATACAGACCATTTGCTTTGCACCTTTCTCTTCCCTCCAACCGACGAAGCATTATCGCTTTTCTCCACGGTATGTTTCCAATTTTTTCATCATTCCGCTGATTTACTGAATTCTGAAATTGAGCAACTCCCTGAATCCAATCATTATTCTCCCACGCTTTTTGAACCATTGCCTCAAAACCTGCCTCCAAACACCATGCAGCTTTACAATGAAAGTGCCTCTGACTCTATTATGCACCTGAGTGTTGCTGCAAGAAACTACAAGTACTTTATGATCTGACTTATAGTTTAAATCATGAGTAACACTAGAATGGGGATAAGCAACTTCCCAGGCCAAATTGCAGAAAACACAATCAAGCTTTTCTCTAACTCCTTGCGATTCACATGTGAATTTCGATACACGTCATATATTTCAAACAAGCCAGCATGAGAAATACATTCACTAAAATCAGACATGGAAATAGAATTTGGAGCTGCACCGCCTGATTTTTTATTGGGGGAGAGATATGCATTAAAGTCTCCTAACAATATCCAGGCTTCCTCTGTTAGCTCCGTTATTACTCTTATAGCTTTGCCACAACCTTGTCCTCTTCCTATAATTTGTCTCCCCATAAATAAAAGTCATAGAAACCCAGTTGTTTGACCCACCTCTGCACACAAAGAAGTGAAATTCTAAATGAAAAATGTCCGCAACAAAAATAAAAATTTATAAAATTTTAAATACACAGCTTCAAACATTTATAATTCATATATATTCTTTAATAATTTGATAAGTAATATTTAATAGTTAAATAAGATATATTGATTTAAATTTATAAATATTTTATACTTATTTAATTTATTTTATATATTTGTCTCTCTGATCATTTTGTTTAAAAATATGAATCTATAATAGATGTTTTTTTATTCTATTATGAAATGCATGTGTATGTATAAATAAGCATTTATATTAATAATTATATCCAAAACAAATTTAAGAATCAATTATAAATATCAAGTCTTATGGCCTCCTAAATTTTATCAAAATGTAATTATGATCATAGTTATTGTAGCACTATCTCTGATATCAAAATGCGAGCTCTGATATCAGAATGGTATCAGAGTCAGGTTTCAATCCAAAGACATATAGATCATAGTTATATTTTTAGTATCAGAGTCAGGTTTAATCAACTTGAACATCAATATCAATCAATATATACTACCAATAATGCTAGCTTCATCCTGATTGGTTCAAGTGCAATGTCCGAGTCATCACTTTCTTTATTTTATCATGACACAGAAATTTAAAGATGATTTAGTTACATGATTTATTATCTCAATGTTACAGACTTTAATGAGTTTGTTGGCAAAAAAAAAAAAGGTGTTGGTTAGAAATGAAATGATTCCAAGATTTTGATTTCCTAGCAAGAAAGTATATAAAATGAAATGAAATGAAAATAGGTGGTTAAATATTTAATAAAAAATTATAGTTTAAATAATTCAAGTTGAATATAGGTAGTTAGATTTAGATTTAAATAATAATTCAAGTTGAATCATAGATTCATAGTAAATCTTCTTTTTTCTATTAGGCAGTTCCTGGTTAAAAAAAAAAGTGGAATTGTTTTTTTGGTAAAAAAAAGGTTCAATATAGGTAGTTAGATTTAGCAAGGATATAAATCATACTATGAAATCTTATGTATTCCGTTACACAATACATATACACACACATGTCGGTGGCGCCCATTTTGACTTCCTTTTTACACATCTTCTCCATTTATGAATTAAGCAAGACTCATCATTTGCAGATTTATCCTGGAAATTGAAGGCATGTGATACTTTTTTTGTGCAAGGGAACAATTAGGAGATACTACTCCTATAGGTATTATATATAATCATCACTTATTCATGTGTTCATTCTTTTGATGATTTAAAGTTGAAAGCATAATCCTTGAGACGTGAATCTTAGCATAGGATGACCATAAACCTTGGCATAATTCAAATTAGAAAAATTGATATATTGTAGCTCCTCACTTTCGATAGTATCAGTTTTGAGGCTGTCACCCACTAAATCGCGTGAGAGGGGAGTATCCAGATCCTTATAATGCATATTTTGTTCTCTCTCTAGCTGATGTGAGACTTCACAATTTACACATGTTGTTCCCTTCCGAGTTGATGTGAGAATTTACAATTCACCCCTTTAGGCCTAGCATTCTCGCTGACACATCGAGTGGGTTTTGGGGTTGTCACCTCTCACAGTCTTAAATCGTAGTCTTAAAATTTTGATATTCAATAAAATGATATGGCTCGCTCAATAACTTCATTAAAATTCATTAATTTAATAATAATTTAAATAATTCAAGTTGGATAGGTAGTTAGATTTATATGTGTGTTAAATGATCACCTATATGAAATCTTTGTATCTATTCCGTTATAGAGAGTACTTATTTGTGTATATATATTTCAGCTTTATACCTACCTATCTTACTTGATTGAGACTATCTCCAAACCTTGGCATAATTCAGATTATAAAAATTGTAATATTGTAGCTCCTCGCTTTCGATAGTATCGGTTGGGATTTCAATCTCTTAATTCTGAAAAGTGTATGTTTCTCTTTTCCACTTGAATGACATCTAATTAATAAAATTATATTCTGTTATATTGTCCGCCAGTGTGATCAAATTTCAAAACGAGGAAGTTCTTGCACACAAATATAGAATTAGTTTAAGGTAATAATAAAATTAAGAAACATTAAAGTAAAATTACAGAATACCTCTCTTCTATTTTGAATTCTTGCACTGACATATCTCTCTTAAATAGAATGGTATTTTTAACTTTTTAAGTTATTCATTTATTAATGTTGTGCCGGAGTCTGGGTTGACGCGTGTCCTAAATGAATATAGGGGTATTGATGCACCAGAGAGTGAAATGCCATATGGCAAAGAAGGAAGAGAAGAATTGACTAAAATGGTTGAAGGAAAATCTCTAAGGATCCTTCTTTTCGAAACAAACTGTTATGGACGTTTTGTGGGAGATATCTACTGCGATAACATTTTCATTCAGGAATAGATGTTGAAGAAGGGATGTACATGGTATTACCCTCATTATGATAGCAGAGAGGAATTAAGAAAAGTAGTAATATTGATGCTAACATAATGCTGCATAACCACCGTATTGGAATTAAAAAAAGTTATTATCTTTAGTTACATCTAAATGCATGCTTTATAAGGATATGAAGAGTGAGATTCTAAGATGTTACGTATTACAAATAAGATTAAAGTACTGTAAGCAATAGAGAAATAATATAGGGAGTTAGATGAATCATAAATAAAATTAGGGTGGAGGATGCAACAAAAAAATAATATTAGAGTACTGAATGTTACTTTTCCCAAAAAACCCTTTATATTTGTTGGTTTTGAGCTTAACTCTGTTTTTAATCTCACAATTTCGCATTTGCAGTGGGAAAATGAAGCCAAAGTAAAGCAAGCTGGATTTTGGGCGTTTTCCAACCCTGAAAAGCCATGGGAATGGAGAAAGAATCAAAGACATGCAATTAACACCATTTCACATCTCAATCATAAAAGAATTGCACCACCCAAATTACAAATAACTCACAACTCCTGTAGCCCCCTACCTTAATAACCATATTTATAGTTCGAGAATGCGTCATTAAGTTGAAATAGAGACCAGTGGTTAACTTAAAACTTTTCTAAATCTTGTTTAGTACGGTCTCACGTTCACATCTCGAATATAATTGGTCTATCCAGTTCGGTTTCATTCACACATATCAGAGTGCAACCAAAAATTCCTAACAACGCTCAGGTTTCGTTACGTAATAAAGGGTTTACAACGCTTAGTTTCCCATACAGGGGATTACACAACACTATTCAATATATACAACATGTGCAACTAATCCCCAACAAAATATGACAACCAACTATCAAAATTAAAACTCCTAGCTAGAAGCTCTAACCGCCCTTCATTACTTGCTTTTCCTTTGAACCGCTTGCCCTTGCTGTAGGTTAGTCATTGGAAAGAATGAGATTCAAAAGAATCTCAGTAGTAACAATTCACTTATAACATGTACAATCACAAAACATGTAAGCAAATCATAACAACAACAACACAACGGCATTTCTACAACAGCTTTCGCTGCATTCACAACGGCATATTTCACAACAGCATGTTTCACAACAGCACACAACGACATTTCACAACAGCAATGTTACATCACGGCATATTCAATGAAATGACATACATGCAAGGCATCATACACATAATAAGAGAAAGAGTCACTACCTTGTTCTTTCCGCTCGTGCACTGGCACTGGTTTATCACGTGCAGGGCAAATGTCAAATCCTATAATTAGAATTACGGGCGACAGGTTATTACTTAATCCAATTCTTTAATTCAAATACTCAAGTTGGTTATCATTAGGGACATTTAATCAAATCAACTAAAGAGTTAAAGTGGTCAATTAACCTAAAAGACCAATTCCTAACCCCAAAGTTCAACAATACTACATTATGCCATTACATTTTCAATTTTCGCATAAGAGACCAAATCTGCCAGAATTTTCTCCAGACTTTGAAAAATCATAACTAATTCTACAAAAATTGAAATGAGGTGATCCCAAGTCCTATAGAAAGCTATTGAAGTCCTCTTCATAGGAAAAATATGAATCATTACTGGAAATCACCACAAAATTCCAGAATTACACAAAACCCCACACTGCTCCAGAATTAAATCCAGCTTCGACATCAAACTTTGGGCAACCAGAACTCACAGCTCAAAAAACGAAATGACACAAATTATATGTCCATTTTGAAGCTTGGAATGTGAACTTTAATACTGGAAAGTTTCACAATTTTTAGAGATCATTTGGTTATCCAAAAACACCATACAAGTAGAGTACCTCGCTGGAATTCTGTTCAGGCTGAAAACCCAAATTTACACTTTGAGTTCCAATGACCCAAAATTCACAACCTAGGGCTATTCCTACATAATTTTTCGTGTAGAACACAATGGTAACATCAAAATTAACAAATTCCCACTCATTCTCCATGTCCTGTTTTGGCAGAAAATTCAGAATAAATTCCAACAATTACCAACTTCTAATTTCAGCATCAAACTTATGTCAAATGGTTTCCAATCATCATAAACCACCAATAACATAACTAAAACATCATGAATTACCCAAACCCTTGTTTAGGCAAAATCAGGGCAGATTTACACATGCCAAAATTCTCATTCAACCAACACAACCAATAGCTCAAATTGATGCTAATACTCACCTCTTGCTTCTCCTTAGCTCCTTTCTTTGGTTTTTCAGCTTTTGTTCTTGGATGATGGCACAAAACACCTCCTCTTGAAATTCTAAAACCATAGAAATGAAGCTCTCATCAAGAGGAACAAAGTTTGTGAAGGACTCTTGAGCCATAGATGAGGTTAAAGAGGTGAAAATCCAAGATGAAACCCTTACCTTAAACTTGTTTCTTCACTTGTTCTTTTCGTACTTCAGCTGGCCGACTTAGAGAATGAGAGAGAGAGTGAATAATAATCAGTTTTTGCCTTCCCTTATCACTTAAAAACCTGACCGAAAAGTTGGACAAAAAGGAGAGGAAAATATGTGGTCCACATAATATCTTCCTTGGTGAAATCCTATAATAATTTCCAAGATGTGTGGTTTGTTTTTTCTCTTTCCTACCTCTTCCTCACTTGGCCGACTTTACCTTAGCTATTTGATGAAGAGTTAATTGCTTCAATTCATTCACTCTTCTTGTTTCTTCTTAGCCGTAATTATTGACAAAGAGGGAGGGGTTTGTTTGACTTATATGTTCTTCTTCCTTTTGGTATTTGTTTGACCAATTTCTTTCTTTCTTTGTCCCAACGCACCGCATGAGAAAAAGGTGAGGGAGTTTATTGATTAAATGCTTACTCTATCTCTCTTAACATTTCCTTGACCGAAATGAAGAAGAGAAAGAGTGATAAATGACTTAGCATGATATTTTTGACCAAGTCTTCATCTTTTATAACTTGGTCCAATTGCTTCCATATGTCATATTTAATAGTCAATAGGTATTTTTCTCTTGGTTTTCCCTTGTCATACGTGAATCATGGCCTTTTGAAGAAGAAGATGATCTTGTAAAATATCATCTTGCAATATGATATTCAGTTGCCAATTTTGCATGTGAAATTTAACTAAAGTTATAACAAAATTTCTAGAGGTAATTTTGTCATTAATCCCATCATCTATTTTGTACATTTAGCCCTTGAGCACATTTTGGGATATTACAACTCCTGTACTATATCATTTTGAATTCAAAGGATTACAAATATGTAACATGTAATACCCAAAATGTACTCAAGGGCTAAGATGTTCTTTTGAAAAGTCAAAGTATATGTGATAAATTGTAATTAATAATATATTTTAAGAAGGTGAAAATGGCTTAATCAAGAGGCCATTTAACTCATGCAAGGACCTCTTATTGACGTCCAAATCCAAGAGAAGGATAGGAGGTCTAGTCAACATGCCACACACACATGCAAAAAGGCAAGACTTGGTCAAATTCACTCACTACTCTTTAATTATGTTGGGACGACCAAATGGCAAAAGAGAAAGGAAGAGCATTAAGTGAACAATTCTTCCTCTTAGTCAATAATTTCGGCTAACATAAAGGAAAAGGTAGAGGGAATTGAATCAAATATATGTGACCTCACCTTTATGCTTGGAGTCGGTCAAGAAGCCAAGAGAAAGAGAGAGAATTGCATCAAATAAATTCCTCACCTTTTTGGCCATCATGTAATATTGTAAGAAGGGAATTGGTCAACAAAGTTGGTGCTTTTGTGAAGGAGAATTTTGGCTGGCATAAAAGGGAGGAAGGAAAGAGAAAATATTAGCCATAACTTTTGCCACCTTTTGGAACATATTTTCGGCCAGCCCTTTAAGTGATAAGGGAAAGAAAAAAAACTGATCATTTATCACTCTCTCTCTCTCCATGTTTAAGTCGGTTGTGCAGCTACAACACGAAAGGTAAGAAGAGGCCATTGAAGGTGAGACTTTCTACCTTGATTTTCACCTACTTAACCTCATCTATGGCTCAAGTGTCCTTCACAAACTTTGTTCCTCTTGATGAGAGCTTCATTTCTATGGTTTTAGAATTTCAAGAGGGGGTGTTTTGTGCCATCATCCAAGAACAAAAGCTGAAACACCAAAGAAAGGAGCAAAGGAGAAGCAAGAGGTGAGTGTTAGCATCAATTTGAGCTATTGGCTGTGTTGGTTGAATGAGAATTTTGGCATGTGTAAATCTGCCCTGATTTTGGCCAAACAAGGGTTTGGGTAATTCATGATGTTTTGGTTATGCTATTGGTGGTTTATGATGATTGGAAACCATTTGATATAAGTTTGATGCTGAAATTGGAAGTTGGTAATTGTTGGGATTTATTTTGAATTTTCTGCCAAAACAGGACATGGAGAATAAGTGGGAATTTGTTAATTTTGATGTTACCATTGTGTTCTACACGAAAAATTATGTGGGAATAGCCCTGGGTTGTGAATTTTGGGTCATTGAAACTCAATGTAAATCTGGGTTTTCAGCCTAAACAGAATTCCAGCGAGGTACTCTACTTGTGTGGTGTTTTTGGATAACCAAATGATCTCTAGAAATTATGAAACTTTCCATTCTTAAAGCTCACATTCCAAGCTTCAAAATGGACATATAATTTGTGTCATTTCGTTTTTGGAGCTGGCATTTCTGGTTGTCCAAAGTTTGATGTCGAAACTGGACTTAATTCTGGAGCAGTGTGGGATTTTGTGTAATTCTGGAATTGTGTGGTGATTTCCGGTAATGATTCATATTTTTCCTATGAAGAGGACTTCAATATCTTTCCATTGGACTTGGGATCACCTCATTTCTATTTTTGTAGAATTAGTTATGATTTTTAAAATCTGGAGAAAATTCTGGCAGATTTGGTCCCTTATGCGAAAATTGAAGATGTAATGGCATAATGTAGAATTGTTGAACTTTGAGGTTAGGAATTGGTCTTTCAGGTTAATTGACCACTTTAACTCCTTAGTTCATTTGATTAAATGTCCCTAATGATAACCAACTTGAGTGTTTGAATTAAAGAATTGGATTAAGTAATAACCTGTCGCTGAAATTCTAATTATAGGATTTGACATTTGCCCTGCACATGATAAACCAATGCCAGTGAACGAGTGGAAAGAACAAGTTAGTGACTCTTTCTCTTATTTTGTGTATGATGCCTTGCATGTATGTCATTTCATTGAATATGCCTTGATGTAACATTGCCGTTGTGAAATGCCGTTGTTGTGCTGTTGTGAAATATGCTGTTGTGAAACATGCCGTTGTGAATGCAGCAAAAGATGTTGCAAAAATGCCATTGTGTTGTTGTTGTTGTGATTTGCTTACATGCTTTGTGATTGTACATGTTATAAGTGAATTGTTACTACTGAGATTCTTTTGAATCTCATTCTTTCCAATGATTAACCTACAGCAAGGGCAAGCAGTTCAAAGGAAAAGCAAGTGATGAAGGGCGGTTAGAGCTCCTATCTAGGAGTTTTAATTTTGGTAGTTTGTTGTCATATTTTGTTGGGGATTAGTTGCACATGTTGTATATATTGAATAGTGTTGTGTACTCCCCTGTATGAAAAACTAAGCGTTGTAAACCCTTTATTATGTAACGAAACCTGAGCGTTGTTGGAATTTTTGGTCGCACTCTGATATGTATGACTGAAACCAAATTGGACAGACCAATTATATTCGAGATGTGAATGTGAGACCACACTAAATAAGTTTTGGAAAATTTTTAAATTAACCACTGGTCTCTATTTCAAATTAATGACGTATTCTTGAACTATAAATTTGGCTATTAAAGTAGGGGGTTACATAATATGACTCGAGAAATTATATGTATGTGCACTGAAAAAATTCAATTGAATCCTTTCCTTTTCCTTTTCTTTGTTTGGATGAAACTTCAGCACCACGCTACAACTCAAACGTTAACGTTTAAATAGACTGCTCCTTCCGCAATGTTTACACTTTAGAGCCTCTTTCATTGTAATCACGGCATATGCGGATGGCTATCTTACTTGCTCTCGATATTGTCCACTTTGACTCTAATACCATTCATAACATTCCAGCACCTCGCTCACAATATTGTCCACATTGGGACCGTCACTCCTTCGTTTTTGTTTTAAAAAGTGTGGAAATGGGAGGAATTAAGACCTTTTTAGGAGTCTGTCGTTTCTCTCCCCAAATTTCAATTAAGCCAAGCCACCGAGTCTCCTATTGCATCGTTGCACTTCTATAGCCCTATATATCTACGAAACTCCCCTCATTCGTAGCGGCTTGGGACCCCTCCTCCCTTCCCATCCTTTTCGCTCCTCTTCTCTATTTTTAATCATTAGATCAACATGTGATGAATAGGCCAGATTTGATCTTTTATAAAATTATAATTAAAATCTTAAATTATAAAAAGAAAAAGAATTGATTAAATACGAATTACTTGATTTTGACATGAATAATTCAATAATACAATAAAGAAAATAAAAATGATATTTTGTATAAAACTAAATCTTAAATTATAAAAAGAAAAAGAATTGATTAAATACGAATTACTAGATTTTAGCATGAATAATTCAATAATACAATAAAGAAAATAAAAATGATATTTTGTATAAAACTAAATCTGGACCATTCAAAAGTTGATCTGATAGTTGAAAAAGCAAGAGGAGGGAAGGGCATGGGAAGGGAAGAGGAGGGGTCCCAAGCACCATTCACAGACCATTGTCAGCCGTTTTGGTAGCGAAATCCTAGATTGAGGCCCTTTCCACAATGGTTGCTATATTAATCACCTTACCTGTTCAATCTCATTTTGAGATTATGTTTTTAACAAAAAAATATTTTATTTGTTAAATTGTATCTGACATCATAAAGTAGTAGTTTTTTGTGATTTTATTATCGTAAAATATTTTTTTAATAGTATTCAGTATCATAAAGTAATGTTTTTGTGCATTTAACACTCTAAAAGTGCATAATTGAAGTACTCAATACCAGGAAATTTAAACCGCCTTGTCCAAAAGGAGAACATCGTTCTAGAAACCAAAGTTCTTTTCGCAAATTGCCCTGTTGATATTTAAATATTCTGGCAAAAAAAGAAAATGAAATCTTGATAACTACAAATTAAACAATTATCTTGCTTGTCAATATCGATTTTATACAAGTTAAGTATCAGAATTAATATTATTTATCATAATGATAATATTAATATCATCAGTGTCAATTGAAAAAAAAAATTTCAATCCTTCCATATGCATGAAAAATATATAAATTTTATGTGCGTGTACGCGTTTTTATATAAAAGATTTATAGCCATGCCATAATTTTTTCTTTCGACTGTTGCCATCGCCTAGTGATGGACGTACGAGTCTTGTTTTTAGGGGACGATAAGATTTATCCTATTTTATTCTGACATAGATTTTTAAAGATGATTTAGCTACATGATTTATTATTTCAATGTTACAGACTTTAATGAGTTTCTTGGGGAAAAAAAGAGTTAACTAGAAATAAAATGATTCCAAGATTTTGATTTCCCAGCAAGAAAGTGTATAAAATGAAATGAAATGAAAATAGGTGGTTAATATTTAATAAAAAATTATAATTTAAATAATTCAAGTTGAATATAGGTAGTTAGATTTAGATTTAAATAATAATTCCATTTGAATCATAGTAAATCTTTTTTTCTATTAGGTTAATTCCAGAATACACATATGTGTTTGTCGGTTAAAGTGAAGGTCGTTGAATGTGAAGAAATTGTAAACCGCCTTGTCCAAAGGGAGAGAAAACAGTGCCTTCCAGTTCTAGAAATGAAGGTTCTTTTTGCAAATTGGCTTGTTCATATTTAAATATTCTGGGAAAAAGGGAAAAAGAAATCTTGATATTTAGATAGCTGGATTAATGAAAATAAGGCCAAAAGAAATTAATAAGAAAATATTTGTTTTTTGTAAAAAAAGTGAATGAGGTCATCAAATTTTTTTTTTAAATCTTAACATTACTCAACTACATTTGAAATTTAATAAAAATTAAGCATAAGTAATAATATTATTTACTAAAATAAAAATAATAATACTATCAGCATCCATTTCACCGTGATTCGTGAATAAAGGATATATATTTCAATCTTTCCGCAGGTATAAAACAATGATTGATTAATTAGTTAATTTTTTTTTTCTTTTTAATGTTATAGACTTCAATATAGGTTAGTTTTTTTTTTGGGCCAGAAGTGTAAGTTAGTTAGAAAAGAAACAATTTCAAAATTTTTCTTTCCTACCAAAGAAAGTACATAAAAAATGAAACGAAAATATATTATTAATATTAAGTTAAGCCTTTTTTCTCTATTCCGTTTCAGAATACGTACACCCATATATATATATCTATATATATATATAAGTTTTGAGGTTCGTTTTCACCCATCTACATTCTTGAGCTTCGTTTTCACGTATCTTCTTTCATAACTCTTGGTCTAAGTAGATCAAGGGAAATAAATGGACAAAGGAACAATCAATCATCTGGGAGATAATATTCCTACAGGTATTATATACAATAATCTCTTATTCATGTTGTTGGTTCATTCATATGTCTTTCTTTTGATTTAAAGTGTAAAGCATAATCCTTGAGATGATTTGCATATGAAAAGGCATGATTGCACGTAACTCTAAGTGAGTCATGTAATTAACGCACACATAGAAGTTAAATCCACCAGACATGATTAGTGGAAGCAGAGCTGATAAGGTTGTTAGAAAATTGGGGTTCAACGATTGGTTGAGAATTGAAGCCACGGGATACGCTGGAGGCATTTGGGTACTTTGGAATAACTGGGACTTTCATCTTGAATATATTTATTCTAACACCCAATTAATCCATTGCAAAATTTATGATAGGAGCAACATGGATACTTTATTTGTGACCTTTGTTTACGGTGATACTAGTGTATTGAAGAGGAGGGATTTATGGTCGTCCCTGCATGCTATTCACCAAACTATGAACATCCCCTGGCTGGTCTTAGGTGATTTTAATGCAATTCTTTCCTCTAGTGATAAAGAAGGTGGAGCTGCTCCCATTCATGCCTCTATGTATGACTTTCAGAACTGCATTGATCGTTGTAATGTTATGAAAGTGCCTTTCGTGGGGGATAGATTTACTTGGGAAAAAACCGGTGTCAAGGAGAGGCTGGACTGGGTATTTTGCAATTTCAACTGGGATATTCTTAACCCCCAAACCAAAGCTTTCCATTATCTCAAATTTAAGTCGGATCATCGAGTTATTGTTGTTGCTGACCACTGCTCTAACTCTTCCAGGATCAGGGGAAGCAAGTTCCAATATCAAGCGGCATGGTGTATTGAAGAGGGGTTTAATGATGTGGTTAAAGAAGCTTGGCAGGGAAGAAACTGGCTCCAAGGGCAAGCTCAATTTGAAAAGAATGCATCAGAGTGGAATGATCGTGTTGTCGGGAATGTAGCTAAAAAGAAGAGAGAGATCATTAGAAGACTGGAGGGCATTGATCGTGCCAGAAGTAGAGACGGGTGTCAAAATGGCCTCTTCAAGATTGAAAATCAGCTGTGGGACAGGTATCAAAAAATTGCCTTGCAAGAAGAATTGATCTGGTTCCAGAAATCAAGGTGTGAGTGGCTTGGTGGCGGGGACAGAAACACAAAATATTTCCATGCCAGTGTTATTTCTAAGAGGAAACGAAGTAAAATTGAGGCTCTGAAATATGATAACGGGATCTGGGTTTCTGATGAAAATCTTTTGCTTGATATGGCCCACGACTATTTCCAGAGGCTTTATTCTTCGGAACATGCGTCACCTCCCACCCAGCCTTGGACGGCAACATTCCCGCCACTTGAAGCACATCAGCTTGAGCGCTTGCAGTGTCAGGTATCCCCAATTGAGATAAAAAATGCAGCTTTTGAGATGGGTGCTTTCAAAGCCCCGGGTCCAGATGGATTCAACCCCCACTTCTTCCAATCCCAGTGGAATTTGGTAGGGCAAAAGATCTGTGACTTGGTAATCAACATCTTTAGCAACCCGGAGGAAGTGCGGGCAATTAACCAGACGAACATCATCCTGATTCTGAAGGTCGACCAACCCCTATCTTTAAGAGACTTTAGGCCTATATCCCTGTGTAACGTGAGTTACAAGATTGTTAGCAAGGTGATTGCCAATCGCTTCAAAGGGGTCATGGGTCATCTTGTAGCTGAGAACCAGTGTAGCTTTATCGCTGGTAGACAGGGAGTTGACAACATTATCATAGCTCATGAGGCAATCCATACCATGAGAAGTAAGAGAGGCAACAAGGGCTATATAGCCGTCAAAGTTGATATGGAAAAGGCATTCGACAGGCTCGACTGGCGCTTCTTGGAATTCACTCTTAACAGTCTAGGGTTGGGTGAGGATCTTGTCAAGCTGATCATGAATTGTGTCTCATCCTCCTCCATGAGCATTATCTGGAATGGTTCGCCCTCCCAAAAATTCAACCCTTCCAGGGGAGTGAGACAGGGCGATCCATTGAGTCCGTATCTGTTTGTCCTGTGTCTGGAATTACTTGGTCAGCTAATCCATCACGAGGTTGATATGGGGAATTGGCATCCTCTTCGCCTGAGCTCTTCAGGGCCACGTATTTCGCATCTTTTCTTTGCAGATGATCTACTCCTCTTTGGCGAGGCCTCAACAGAACAGCTCGAAGTAATGAAGAATATTATGGATTTGTTTTGCCGGGTCTCTGGGCACAAAATAAATCTGAACAAATCCAAAATGTTTGTGTCCAGGAATGTCCACTTCAACAGAGCTTATGAGTTGAGTCAGATTGTGGGGATTGGCCTGACAGCGGACCTTGGGAAATACTTGGGCGTTCCTATCTTGCACAAACGCATGGTTAAATTGACCTTTGCACCCCTCCTCCAGAAGGTGAGAACTAAACTGAGTAGCTGGAAGGGAAAGTTTTTGAGTATGGCTGGTCGAACTATCCTCATCAAGTCAGTCTTATCTACCATTCCACAATACCAGATGCAGTCAACCCTTGTGCCAAAAGGAGTGTTATCAGCAATTGAAAAACTAAGTAGAGACTTCTTTTGGAACCAGCATGACGACAGTAAAAAAATGCACTTGATTGCTTGGGATGTTCTTAAACAGAGGAAATGTGATGGAGGCCTAGGGATTAAAGATCTGCAATGCCAAAACAAAGCCCTTCTCATGAAGTTGTGTTGGAGTCTTATCACGAAACCAGAGGCTTTATGGGTGAAATGTCTCCGTGCTAAATACTCATGTGACACTGAATCAGTCCCACATGTGCGCAAGTGGCGCAAACAATCAGCAGTTTGGAGTGGCATTGTGGCTGTCTGGGATGACTTCAAAAGGGGCCTTGGCAAAAACCTAAGACGCGGTAACACAAATGCATGGCAGGAATGTTGGGCCCAAATGGACAAGCCACTACTATTCTTCATTGAGAGGAATACGCATTTGCTAGATATGGAGGAGCAGGTTTGCTCCTTCAAATCAAAAATGTGCAATTGGGATAGAGCAAAATGGGAGACCTTTCTTCCAAATTGGGTGGTTGATAGAATCATGATGACTAATCCGCCAACGGGCTCGGAAGACGACATCTTTTGTTGGCGGAATGCTCCTAATGGTTTCTTTAGCGTGAAATCAGGGTATGACAGGCTATACCACCGGCAGTCTATGAGCAATCAACATCACTGGCGCGATCTATGGCACTGGGGAATTCCTGAAAGAGTCAAAAGATGGTTTTTGACAAGGATTTCATTAACTTTGGCCTGATACTTTGATATGCACATTTTCTTCAATAAACTCTTTTTATGCTGAATCCAAAAATAGTTGAAAAGAAGAATCACGAAACTGACAGCCTTCCTTAACATAACATGTAGTGGGAATCATGTTGCCCCAACATGTGCTCCAAGGCTCCACTTTATTATACACCTGCTGATGAGCTGCGTTCCAGCTTTTCTAATGTAGTGTAGTTGCTCTTTTCCTTTCTCTTGTATCACAAAAACATACTAGGGAATCTCTCGTTAATCTCACCCTGCTAGACAGGCAGCTAGCCCTCAATGGTTCACTCAATATATAGTTATAAATTTATGATCAAATAATTAATAAAGAAATCGCTTCCATGTGGCTGTTGAACATGCATCTTGCTGACATCAAAATAATTTTAAAAAACTGTTAAAAAATAATTAAATCCGCAACAGTGTTGAACGTTGACTGCCTCAGTTTCAAGGCCTTTTCCCCTTAATATACAAGCGTGACAATAACACTCTTGTGGAATCTTGTCAATACCATTAAGACACTATAACTTATCTTGTAACTTGTAAAAAACGTTCGACAGTTATTTGTTAAAATTTTTCAATGACTCAAAAAAAAATATATAGTTCCTTAATTTGGTTGTCTATACTTATTATTTTATGATATGTTTAATATATAAACTATAATTTCTTATTGGGTTCAATCAACAACTAAATCTTGACATATATTGACCATTTATCAATTGATCTTGATTGATAGTTTCTTAATTGTTATTCTTAGTCTCCCCCTCTAGATCCCTTTATATAGTTAAAAAGCTATTGGAGTTTTTTGTAATCGGAAAGTACATAATAAGATAAAAAGGAAGTTCTATCACACTCCTATAAGACCAACAATGTTATATGGTAGTAAATGATAGGCTTTGAAGGGATAATATGAATGTAAAGCGGCAGGTAGCCTAGATGGGGATGCAAAGATGGATATGTGGTTATACAAAAAAAAAATATTCGTAATGAGCATATAAGCAAACAAGTTGGAGTGGTAGCTATCGAGAAAAAAATGGTAGACAATCGTCTGAGATAATTTGAATACATTCAAAAAAGGCTATTGCAAGTGCTTGTGGGAAGAGTTGATCAAGCAGTATAGATGTAATACCGTAGAAAAAAATTAAAATTAAATAACATAATTATATTTTTTTTTTATAAACATATGAGATTAATGTGATATGCAAAATATAAAATTCTTGCTGAAAATGAAACAAAGGGAATTGATGGACAAGTGGAAATTACATGGGTTCTTAAATAGGAAGTCTTGGTTTCAAATTCTTGTGGTGTCAAATGAGTTTTTTTTTTTTCAAATCATTATGAAATTACTGCCATAAAAAAAACATGTAATAAAAATAAAGCCTCATATTTTTATTTCCCACTTCTCTTATTTGCCCTTATGATATGTCAATGCTAGGTTTGCCCATATGCAATCCTTTGTTAATTTTTGATTATGAACCCCAAGGCTAACGATAAAATGTCGTCATCAATAAGTTCGGATAAGGTTTTCACAAGCTCTCAAAAGAGTTTTGTAACTTTCCTAAATAATTTCACAAGTTGCAAATCTGAATTCACAAGATTTGATAAGGGTTTCACAAATTCAGATAACGTTTTTGCAAGTTCTCAAAATAATCTCACAACTTCCTTAAAGAATTTCACAAGATGCAAATTTTGATTCACAATATCTGATAAAGGTTTCACAAGTTCACGTATGGTTTTCACGAGTTCTAAAAAGAATTTCACAAGTTGCAAATTTTGATTCACAAGATCTTATAAGAGTTTCACAAGTTTTGATAAAAGTTTCACAAGTTCAGGCAAGGTTTCCACAAGTTCTCAAAAGAATTTCACAACTTCCTTAAAGAATTTCACAAGTTGCAAATCAAAATTCATAAGATCTAATAAGGGTTTCACAAGTTCTGATAAATATTTTACAGGTTCGGATAAGGTTTTCGCAATTAATTCTGTAAAGTGAAAATTAAACTCTAATAGATAATTCCGTCATTTCCTTTTAATTTTGAAAAGAACAAATCAGGCTCTAACACCTCTTTAGCATTATGAATATTCGGAACACCTTTTTGTCTTTTGACATTTTGAAAGTTCTTTTTAAGGGATTTTCCCTTAAAGTATTATCCAAAATATATTGGAGACGTCTATTATTACTACGATTTATTGTTAGTATTTAATTTCAAAATTAAGATTAATATATAACTTATGAATTAAAGCATACTGGAAAGCATATTATAACAACAAATAGAAAAGGAAGGCGAAAGAGAGACCCAAAAGACTCTTTTGGTCTTAAAAATAACCAACTTTATATGAAGACATGCACAAAGAAATAAAGTACAATTTGTCTGAAACAAATTACACGTTTTATTATCAAAGAACACAACAAAACATATTCTCAAACAATAAACACACTATAACATGATGCATCACAAACTTTTATTGATGATTTTTCAGACCGTTTATTAAAGCCAAAGTAATAAAGAGACACATTAATTTCAGCAAACAAGTCAACGACCCTAACTTGTGTTGGCTCGATCATATTGGCACTGGATCCACAAACAACAGTGTAATTAAATCTTTCATGATTCCTCCAGAATGAGTGTAAGTATCAGCATCCTTGTAGATCACCTCTATGATACGAGCAAGATTCAGAACTATCACAAGAAAGGGCATAGGAACTTGAGTTGGTTTAAGACATTCCTCATTGATATCCTTCCATGCACTTTTAATCATCTTCATCACTTCATCTATGGCTTCCTTCCTTGACACTCCATGGTCCTTCATATAGCATTCCACACTTGAAGCAATGTGCTCTCTTTTCCGCTCAAACTGCACCACCACAAAGATTTCTTAATAAAAAGAAAGTTACATAATAATTAAGGTGAAATTTTCTACTCCTTAATGTAGTACCTAATTAAGGAGTTGATCTTCATCCTAAATATAAGACTTATTCCTATATTTGTCAATCTTTTCCAAATTTACCCCCTATTAATGCTCCCTCAATAATAATCAAGTAATAGAGAGATGAAGAGAATTAAGGAAGGTGCTTAGGGTGTTTTACAAAAAACATGTAATATTAACTAACTTAATTAACTTCCTCAATTTAATCAAATTAGATAAATAGATCTTACATAAAGAATCGGGAAGTATTGAAGAGAGAAACATGTTATACACACACCTCACTTGAGACGATGTCGCTCATGAGCCTGCCAATAGCAGCAGCAGCTTTGATAATTTTAGGTTGGGATTGAGCCCATTTGAAGATGTCCTCAGTTACAATGTCTCCCATACTAATGAAACAGGACATGGATAGGTATGTAGAACAAGCAGTTAACGAGGATATGTTCAAGTACTCCTCTATTGTTGGTGTGTAGTTTCTATGTAACCATCTCGTTTCTTCCATGTAGGCTTGCACCGTCCTTTTATACTGGCATATAAAAAACGGTATTTTATGTTAAAATAATAATTTTTTCTAGTTTATTAAAGTGCATACAAGAATTTGCAACATATAGAGAAATTTATATGCATGGGACAAGATCTTATACGTCTTTTATGATATAGTCAACATTGTTGTATGGTCTTCCTTCTTTCCCCTTGTCCTCATCATCCATTTCTTCAAATATACTCAATAGCTTCTTATAAATTAGCTTCATGTATTCTGGGAGGTCATCCAAGCAACTAGTATCCCACCTGTTTAAGCATATTAATTAACCTTAAACACCAATAGTAAAATTATATGAAAGAAAAGATAGAGAGAAACATATGGCCTAAGTTCAAAACTCAAACATATTTCAAAACTGATAACAAATAGACTATGCTAACAATTAGACCTCTCAATCGCCGCAGTGAAGAGTTTCAATTCGTCAATGGTTCCATAAACATCGTATGTATCATCGATGATGGTTAAGAAGTTAATTTCTTTGGCCAAGATGCTTCTGCCTTTGGAGTATTGGGGCTCAAAAATAACCCCAAGACCCCACAAGTAACTTTCCACAATCCTGTCTCTTACATATGATAGATTTCTTTGGACATCCAAACTGTGCCACCATCTACAAAAATGAAAGTATATATATGTGAGTAATTTAATGACTACAATGTTTATATTTCTTGTTTTTTGTTTCACAAGGCTCCAGAACATACTTGCAAACGTTACCAATTTCTTTCTGGTGAAGTTTTTGGAGAGCGTTGAAGTCTAATTTGGCTAAGGTCAAAAGAACTTGATTATGGGAAGGATGATGGTGGTAGATTGAGATGTACTTTCGTGCCTCTAGCCTTGGCATTCCCCAATATGGACATTGCTTTAAGACAAGGCTGAGTTTTGCTGCAACAAAAGGGTTCGATTCAATGGTGATCGATTGAAGATGACTGGTGGTGAAAGCGAGTGCTTCATCTAAAATGTCTTCTCCATGAACATTCAGATGGCAAGCTTCATGCAAAGTTACCATTCCTTCAACATCCGAAGTAACCCTTTAATTGAAGCTTCCTTTTTCATCCTTGAACTTGTTGAACACATCTGGTGATGACAATTTGTGTGTATTGGTTATAAGGGAGCCAACAAATTAAGCAGCCAGATTTTGTGAAAATAGAATATGATATCCTAATTTTAGCCTTTAAAAGAAAGATATAAAATGAAAATAATCTTTTAGTTGACAAAAAAACATCTAGGTCTTATGCACTGCTATATGGAGTCTCAGGTAAAATGGTGTGTGTGTGTGTGTGTGGATAGTGGCATACCAGGTTAAAGAGGATATCCATGTTGCCTCAATAACTTGAAGAGCAAAGCTAGAGAATAGAGATCTTCAATATGAGTTATTTCATTATTTTCAACGTGTTCAATGTGAATATGCTTCAGTGCTTCTTCAATCTGAGCTTCAAAATGATATGACAAGCCCAGACATTGAATTGAATCAACCAGTTCAGCTTTCTTTAAGGTCTCCTCCACAGAGACAAGTATCTTCCTCACTTCTTCTTTCAATGTTTCAATGTTTTTCTTCATTTCGTCATCAACTTCCTATAATATATAGTTTTAAAGAACTTGTTGTTATTAACAATTAAGAATACAAAACAAAGTAAAAATTAGCAATGGGTGTTCATTAATAGATAACACTAAATTGAATGGCTTGAAAATATTACAATAAGAAAAAAAATGTGATTTTTAATAACTTAAAAACTATTTTTGGCTTGATTTAAACAAGTTCGTCCTGAATTAAACAGAACAAATGAACCAAACCAAACGAAAAGATTGAAGTATGAGAATGGATTAGGTGTCCCTCCTACATATTGGCTTGGTTGAGTTTGGTTTTCCTCATATCCCAGTAAAATCAAACACTCAAACACTGCTAAAACTAGATATAATGTGTCCCTTAAATAAGCATCAAATTCAAATCCATATAGTTCACATTAAGCTACTCCTCTAGTCCTTAATGTAAAACCTATTTATCTAATTTGGGGAGATTATGGAAGCCAAATATATTCTTTCATTATATCACATGTAACATAATCTCTCAAAAATATTTCTGTATAAAATTAGATTGTATATCAATTTATAAGTTAAGCAAATTTATTTGAAGAAAAAATGATACATACAATATATAAAATGAAAAAAAGTATTGCTTTTAGGACCAAAATTCACCCCATACTTGGTCCTACAAATGCAAAAGAGGCTGCCCCAGATATACACTCATACTAAAATATGCAGAAATATAGGATGATAAATCAAAATAAAAAAAATAGCTGTAGTTTGCAATGACTATCTGTAGTGTAGAGGGAGCTTCAGAAATGTAAGAAAATGAAGCAGAACGAATGCCTGAGGAAGATAAGATCGATGCAACAAATGAATGAAGTGCAAAAGGAAAAAAAAAATAATAGCAGGATCTTTCACTAATTTATGTTAGGTATATAGTAGAAATATAAATACCAGAGAGTCAGAGGCATATTTGAGGAAATAATCATTCCAAAGAGAAGGATGAAAATCCGCACTTTGTCGACCAAAATTAGATGTGCCATTACTTGTAGTGTTTGAAGGAGCAGTAGTAGACATATTGTGGCTATCACCAGAAGGGGAAGCTTTTGGGAATTTTAAAAATAATGAATGGAAAGGGTTTTACTTGCATCCCTATCAATGCTGGTGGGCGTATGTATAGGAAATGTTGAAGCATTATTTAATTATAAAATTTGCATACATCGATTCTCTCATTTTGTGGAGGAGAGAGATTACTCATTTTGAGGCAATATATCAATTTTTGTTGTCTCATGATTTGAAAGTATTTTTTCGTAAAAAAGAAATTTAATAAGAAAAAATAAGGGTGCAATGCAACATTTGGGACTATGAGTGAGAGTTGTTTTATAACTTTAAAAACAGTAATACAAATTAGATGAGTGATACAAGCATGGTCTCAAATTTAAGTAAAGCCAGAATACTGAACTATTTCTTCATGTGCTGTGTAATACCGCGAATTTTGGATTTGAGGCTAGAGAATAAGCCTGAAATAAGTGGACTGCTAAGCTCCAGTTTAGCTGGAGCCCAAATTTATTCCCTAATAATTCTTATATCATTGGGGTATGAAAGAAAGTAAAATGGTGAATTTTGGAGAAAGTAATTATGTTTTTGGTGAAATCGCCTATGAGGTAGTGAGCTTATCATATGATTTTGTATAACCAAATGATGAGCAAAAATTATGGAATTTTATAGGGTGAAAGTAGACATCGTAAGATTTAATTTGATAGGCATATGACTCAATTAGATCTATATACAAAAAGTTATGAATTTTTGAAGTCGGCACAGAAAAACTGTGAAATTTCTGGAACAGTATGTAAAGATTGAAATTCTGGGAATTTTGTGATTCCATCTAGCAAAAGTCTATATTTTTCCTTGAAACTAACTCAATAAGGGTTCTATAGGTTTTGGAATCAGTCCAATTCAATTTTTCTAGAATTAGTTATAATTTTTTCAAAGTTTGGGTAGAAAATCTGCTAGGATTTACATAAATCTTAAAATGGGAAAATTGGTGATAGCAAATGATGTAATTTTGAGACAAATGCATATAAGCCCATTTGGCCTCTCATATGGGATTTGGGACGTGAAAGTGGGCTGACCAAAGTGGGAAATATTATGTACAAGTTCAATTGGGCTTTATGTGCATAAAAGTCCAATTTTTTGAAATTTACTTGATTCAATAATTAAAAAGGCATAAAGTAAATATGGGATATAATATTTTAACATCATCTTCTTCCTCCAAGTCCCATAAACTGACGTGAAGTGCAGCATTTAGAGAGAGAGGAAGTGCAGCCATGTTCTAGAGAGAGAAAGGAGAAGAGAACTTGTACAGTAGGTCATTTTCTTCGGTAAATCGGCTCCTAACGCGTATAACTTCGATCCTAAGCTACTCTTCTATGTGATTTAGGGTTGGGCAGCCATCTTTGGGTGTGTGAAGGCTAGGGTTTTCAGCAAAGAAGAGGAAAAGCTAGCGGGAGCTTGAGGTAACTTCCAAACTCTTGTATATTGACTATTATGGCCGTTAAGGACAATTTAATCGGTGAAATTTCACTGGATTGTCATTGATTTTAAAAATGGAAAATGGGTGTGTGGGGCTGTAATGCTGCCCAAATTGGTACTAAATGATATTTGTAACCTAATGGAATTGTCAATAAAGTGGTTAGGAGTAGAAAGGAATACATTTACGCAGCTGAAACCGAAAAACACCTATTCTTCGCAAAGTATACCAAGATTTCGGGTAGGGCTAGATCTGAGGGTTAGAGTTGGATTTTTAATGATTTGATGGTTCCATTGAGTTCAGCAGAAAAAATTAGGTGGGATTACAGTTGGTCACTTTTCTGGAAAAGCCCGAAAAAGCATAATTACGAAAACACCCCTGAAACCCTTAAAGTGGGGCTACCAAGGTTAATGCTATAATTTGAAATGGAATTTGATAATTCCAAGTCGGGAAATGAATTCCTTGGACTAAAATATGTCAGGATAGCCGAGGATAGAATTTCAAGAAAAGTATAGCCGGACCAGGTACGACGTGGCCGAGCCAGGTCCCCAGGGGCATTTTTGTAAATTTTCATAATAGGCTCATATAACCCCCATAAACACTATGGAAGTGTCTAAATGGTACATTTGGAATTGTAGGATCAAATATGGAGCCCAAGCTATTGGCATGCTTTACGAGGCACACATTTCGAGGCGGAAAAGGGTTAAGGTATGAAACTTGCCTCTCCTGCATGTATTTGATATTTGTGCTGTGTGTTGATGCATGTTATTGCTTTACTTGATTATGTTGTGAAACATATATGAATGATTAAAGCTCTATTTCTGTTTATACTGTAGCCATAGTTTTGTTGCACAAAACATTGAGCACGTAGATATGTCATTGTATTAGCATGAGTTTATGTAATGCAAGCATATCATCATTAAGCACTTATTTTGCATACATATATGTATCTGTTTCCTACTGAGATTCTCTCGAATCTCACCCTCCCCTACCAATAATTTAGACAGGAGGAGATAAAAGATACGCTGAGAACAAAGAATAGAACCGTACGAGGGGATTGTAGTGGTGGAATGAAGACGAGAAGATGTCTCTGTTTCACTGGGACGAGTTTAGATACCCAAGTAGCCCTGTGTGGCTCTATTGATGGTAATGATCATGTACGAACCCCTATGGGGAATTTATGTAATCATGCACTTATTATCAGTATATTCATGTTATTCTTGTGTTGCCCACCGAACCGCATATCATTTTTCGCGAATACTCCTAAAAAAAATTAAAACAAGGTAAGGGCAATTCAAAAATCATACTCTATAGAATATGAGGACAAAGTGACATTGCATATAGATTTAATAAGGCAATTCAAAAATGTAACATGTTCCTTACCAAGCAAAAAATAAAAAATAAAAAATAAATGGGCTTAAAGGGTGGGCCCTGAAGGGCCAGGGCCTAAAACGGCCGGCCCGACAGGCTTAGCCCGTTTTCCCGGCTCTACTTAAGAAAGGGTTGTGAGTGAACCAATAGGCACTTATAACTATTTATACTCAAGATTAACAAAATTAACATTTGAGATTAACTAAGTAAATGGATTTGAGATTTGGAGAGCTAGTGAGGGATTAGTGACTCTAGGTTGTGTTCGAATTTGATAGTTTTCGTTAATTAATTTTCTTTGAATTTTCTCTTAACCAGATTCGTTTAACTTAAAAGAAATTGAGATTTTAATACCTAAAAATTAATTAATTGATTCCTCGTGGAACGATACTCTACTTATCACTTTATTACTTGGCATGACCCGTATACTTGCGGAGCGCATCAAGTTTTTGGCGCCGTTGCCGGGAAAAAATTCAGTTGAATCCTTTTCTTTTTTTCGGATGAAAATTTAGCAACACGTTACAATGTACTCAAATATTAACGTTAAAATTTAATCAGACAGCTTCTTCTACAATGTTTTGACTTTAGAACCTCTTTCATTGTAAAGGCGCCATCCCCATTAAGCTTCAAATATTCTTTATATGGCGTCCAAATTTATTTGTCGCATCAAGTCCCTACTCAAAGTTTTCTTGTTTCACGCCAGCCATAACTTGATCTCAATGTAACATCCTAGCTCTCACTTTTCTCGATATTTTTCGTTTTGGGACCCGTTACCCTTCACGTTCTTAAATTGTATCCGGCGTCCTAAAGTATATTTTTAGTAATACTCAATATTTTTAAGTACTTTTTTGTGATTTTATTAACCTAAAGTACTTTTTTATTAGTACTTAGTATCATAAAGTAATTTTTTGTGCATTTAACACTCTAAAGGTGCATAATTGAAGCACTCAATATGAATAAATTGTAAACCACCTCGTCCAAAGGGAGAACATCGTTCTAAAAATGAAATTGCCCTGTTGAGGTTTAAATATTCTGGCCAAAAAGGAAAACGAAATCTTGATAATTATAAATTAAACTATTATCTTACTCATCAATATCGATTTAATATAAGTTGAGCATCAGTATTAATAGTATTTACCAGAATGATAATATTAATAGTATCAGTGTCAATGAAATAAAAAAAATACAAATTTCAATCCTTCCATATGCATGAAAATTATATAAATTTTATGTGCGTGTACGCGTTTTTATATAAAAGATTTATAGCAACGCCATTTTTTTTTCTTTCGACTGTTGCAATCGCCTAATGATGGACGTACGGTCTTGTTTTAGGGGACGATAAGATTTATCCTATTTTATTATGACATAGACTTTTAAAGATGATTTAGTTACATGATTTATTATTTCAATGTTACAGACTTTAATGAGTTTTTTTTATACACTACAAACTTCAATGAGTTTGTTGGCAAAAAAAAAACAAGGTTAGTTAGAAATAAAACGATTCCAAGTTTTTGATTTCCTTGCAAGAAAGTGTATCAAATGAAATGAAATGAAATGAAAATAGGTGGTTAATATTTAATAAAAAAATTATAATTTAAATAATTCAATTTGGATATAAGCAGTTAGATTTAGATTTAAACAATAATTCAAGTTGCATCATAGTAAATCTTTTTTCTGTTAGGTTAATTCCAGAATACGTATGTGTTTGTCGGTTAAAGTGAAGTTCGTTGAATGTCAAGAAATTGTAAACCGCATTGTCCAAAAGTAGAGAAAACTGTGCCTTCCGGTTCTAGGAATGAAGGTTCTTTTTGCAAATTGGCTTGTTGATACTTAAATATTCTGAGAAAAAAAGATTTAAAAATATTAATACTATCAGTATCCATTTCACCGTGATTCGTGAATAAAGAATATATATTTCAATCTTTCCGCATGTATCAAACAATGATTGATTAGTTAGTTAATTTTTTTTATTTCAATGTTATAGACTTCAATATAAGTTAGTTTTTTTTTTTGTTGCCAGAAATATAAGTTACTTAGAAAAGAAACAATTCCAAAATTTTTCTTTCCTACCAAGAAAGTACATAAAAAAGAAATGAAAATATATTATTAATATTTAGTTAACTCTTTTTTCCCCTATTCCGTTTGAGAATACGTACACCCACCACTATATATATATGTGTGTGTGTGGTGTGCGTGTATAAGTTTTGAGCTTCGTTTTCACACATCTTCGTTCTTAAGCTTCGTTTTTGCGTATCTTCATTCATAAAGCTAGATCCAAGGTCTTCATTTTTTATTTGGAATAGAAAACTTTTGGTCTAAAGAGATCAAGGGAAACAAACGGACAAACGAACAAGCAATCATCTGGGAGATAATATTCCTACAGGTATTATATGCAATAATCTCCTGTTCATGTTTTTAGTTAATTCATATGTCCTTCTTTTGATTTGAAGTGTAAAGCATAATCCTTGAGATAATAACAGCCTGCGATGATTTGCATACGAAAAGGCATGATTCCACATAACTCTAAGTGAGTCATGTAATTAACACACACATAGAAGTTAAATCCAGCTGAAATAAATAAAACTGAAAGCAGATCTACGACACCTATGTTCTTTTCACAAGATTTAGAAATCCCAAATTAATTATTTTGTTCCGATCTTATGATGATTTAAAGTTGAAAGCATAATTCTTAGCTTGAGATGCGGATTAATAGCATATGATGATTAACATCTGTACTAACCGTCGTGAATCTTAGCATAAGATGATTAGCATAAACCCTGGCATGATGTAGATTAGAAAAATTTTAACATCTCAACATTTCGCTTATGTTTTTGTCCGCTTTGAAAGCTCATCCCTTCCGCTTTTAAAACACAACGAGAGGGGAGATTTCTAAATCCTTATAAAGCGTCTTTCGTTACTCTCCCCAATTGATGTGACACTTCACAATCCACTCCTTTGAATCCAACATCCTCACTGACACATCAATCGAGCCTGGCTCTCATATCAATTGTAAAATCTCAGCGACTCACTCTCGATATATATTTTCCATTTTGGGGCATCACCCATCACTGTTTTAATACACATCTATTTTATATACCCAGAGTCTAGACTTTATAAGATATCTTTCGTTCCCCTGCCCGCTTCACATTTTCACATAGTCTTTTCACTAGATTCAGAAGTCTCTAATTAGAACTTTAATAAAAGGACAAAACTTAAGTCAAGTTAATTACGTGATTTATTAAAAGTGTATGCCTGAATTTATTTTTTTGATATTCTGAATGCATTTAATAAATATATTATAAGATGTTTTTATTGTGTCATATTAGAATTTAAAAAAGATGATTTAGGTACTTGATTCTTTCATTTTAATGTTATAGACTTTAATATGAGTTAGTTAGAAAAGAAATGATTCCAAGATTTTGATTATTTCTTACCGGGAAAGTATATAAAGGAAAGAAATGAAAATACGTTGTTAATAATCTTTGTTTTCATTCGGGTGTAAAGATGGTACCCATATGTGTATAAATACATTACAATCCATTTCAGCATCATATCTACGTCTCCAAACTACTTTAGATTTCAGACTGATCTCTTTCAAGACTTAGAGGCAGCTCCCGCTTACCATCTCATCCGTCGTCGATCCTCATCTTAGAGGCAATGGCAACCGGAAGCGTTCTGATGTGCCATAACTTCCCCGGAAACTGTTTCATCTCTCAGCCTCCCACAGTTCATTATTTCGACCCATTTTCCTCTCATCCTCTTTTGTCAAAACCCATCAATGTTGTTGGCCAAGATCTCTTCTGGTATCATCAGACTTATCAGGTATATATAAAACTTTGAAAACTTATCATGGATTATTCTATGGAGAAACATAGGTCTTGTTTGATTTTCTTGCCCATAACACACACTAAAATTTTGTTATGTTTGATCTGATAGGAATCTTTGAGTTTCTTTGATCATCTTCGTCCACTCCCCATACCATATGCAAATTACGAAACCCCTCCGTCCTTATTGCCTGAAGGAGTCGAACTTGAGCTGCACACCTTACCGGTGAGAACATTAATATTTTATTTTAGTATTTGTTATTTTAATTTAATTATTCAAATTATAATTGTTAAATACTCCTACTTTTTTTCAGGTTGATCCAAGAGCAGTGGCAGATGGGGATACCATAACCGTTTATGTTAACGCCTTAGAGGACCCCACACAAATTCCTTTGATCCCTCCTTATGTGTTTGAAGCACATCTTAGAAGAAATGAAGCTAAAGCCATGAGAAATTATGCAGAGGCTGATGCTCTTCAACAAATAATTAACAACTACGGATTCCGGTATAGGGATTTCTTGCAATCTTGTGGTTTTGCCCCCGTTTTTCGTTCTCTGTTTTCTTTTTCCAAAAGGCTTGTTTGTGTTCTTTACCTGAATCCAGTTATAACAAAGTTCTCTTATGTTATATTGCACAGTGTGATCAAGTTTGATAACGAGGAAGTTCTGGTGCGCAAATATAGAATTCGTTTGAGGTAATAATGAAATGTAAATTAGAGTAAATTACATTCATGATCTCTTTGTTTTCTCTTATTTACAAAAGCATGGACTTTACGGTTTGATCGAATTTTGGTTATCGTCATCTGGTTTTAAATTGTTGATTTTTGTCTAGAGTCAAACATTGATCTGTATTCTAAATGAAATCAGGGGCATTGATGCACCAGAAAGTGAAATGCCGTATGGAAAGGAAGCCACGGAAGAATTGACCAAGATTGTTGAAGGAAAATGCTTAAGGATCCTTGTTTATGAAATAGACTCATACGGACGTCTTGTGGGAGATATCTACTGCGATAATAATACCTTTGTTCAGGTATATATTTTCTTACTCACATTTATATTGTAGCTTTATTTATGTCTGACTAAAACACGAAATTCATATATAAGTTTTCATGGTTCATTTCTTTATTTATTAATAAGGAATTAATGCTGAAGAAGGGATGTGCGTGGTATTACCCTCATTATGATAAGAGAGAGGAATTAAAAAATGTAAATAACGTTTCATGCCAGCAATTAAAACATTTTAACTTTCTATTTGTTTGTTTTGAGTTTAATTTAAAAACTCTGTTTTAAGCTGATAATTAATAACTCCGCGTCGTTGCAGTGGGAAAACGAAGCTAAAGTGAGTCAAGTTGGATTATGGGCTTCTTCCGACCCTGAAGAGCCATGGGAATGGAGAAAGAATCAACGGAGTATTGCAATTAACACCGTTCCACGTCGCAATTGTAAAAAGAATATCCCACCCAGATTACAGAGACTAGCAAACAAGAAAAACAGAATTCACGAGTCCTGAACTATGTGGTTTTGAGTTCAATGATCCACAAATATGTAATATGACTTGAGAAATTATACACCTGTGTGGAAAAATTTCAGTTGAATCCTTTTCTCTTCTATTGGTTTATTGGTTACTAAAATCATTCCGTAAATACTTTATATCTTTACAATCATGTGGGGAGGGGAGAATGACACTTTAGAACCCGCTGGGAAAATTAATGTTCCGATAACGACTTGTTAAGATTTTTTAGTAATATTTTCATCTGAAAATTCTTAAAATAAATATTGACAATTTAAGTCATAATAGGATAAAACAATAATGTTATTCTTTTATAAGAATTTATAAAAGAAACATTTCCAGTATTTTGCCTTTCTACCAAGAGAGATCATACAAAAATGAAATGGAAATATATTTTAAATATTCAGTCAGTCTTTTTTTCTATTCGGTTCTAGAATACATACATAATTACGTATATGTGTGAGTTCTGAGCTCCTTTTTATGCATCTTCGTTCATAAAGCAAGACCCATCAGATCAATTCAAATTTGTGGATGATCTTGATGAGTTGGGTGGTGAAAGAAACGTTGATGGAATGAAACAGACTAATGTAATTACATTGGAGATAGCTCTAAAGTTTGTTTGATGAACTGGGAGGTGATGAGGAGAGAAAGTTCATCTAAAAAATAAACTCTTATGATTAGGGTAGAGATAGTCTTAGAGAGGATTTTTTATGGATATTGTATGAACAAATTCAAGACTAATAAATAAGAAGATAAATCTTGAACCCGATCGCATCAAGTGATTTTGATTGCAATAACCTCATGATTATAGAAACTTCGTGCATGTATTGCATATGTTTAAAGCATCCCGGAGGTGTATAGTTCAAAGATTAATAGCAAGGTTATCAAACCCAGACCGGCCATTAAACCATCTGGGGTACTGGGTCTACGGCCAGTGGGTTAGAATGGAATCAAACCATAGCTGACCTGGGGCCAAACCGGTGAGAAAGTGAAAATTTCAGGATTATTAATATGAAATTCCAAAGAAAAAATAATAATTTTTTTTAAAAAAATAGGTGAAACCGGGTTGATGCCCTGACCGGACCGATTTGCCTACTGGTTTGCTGGTTTCTGGTTTAATTACTTGGATTAAAAGAGTGTAATGGTATATACGTACCTGTTGATATTTAAATATCAAGGCAAAAAAGAGAAAGAAAGTAGATATTTAGATAGCTGAATTAATGAGAATGAGGCCAAAATGAATTATCAATAATTTTTTTATAAACTAAAAAAGAATCAGTAATTCAGTACTAATATTTTTTACTAAAATAAAAAATTAATATTGAGTACCCTTGTCATCATCATGAATCGTTAATAAAGAATATACTCCTCCGGTCCTTAATATATAAGACATATTTTGGGAGTTGATCTTGATCCTAAATATAAGACATAATTTACATATTTTTCAATCCTTTCTTAATTTAGCCATATTGAAGCTTTCTCAACAATAATCAAGTAGGAGAAGGAATTAGGGCACTAAAGAAGATGACTGGGGTCTTTTAGAAAATACATGTGATATTAACTAATTCACTACTTGACCTTCGTAGCGGATACCATCAAATCCGAATTTGCCCCGGAGATGAATGGAAGACAACTTTCAAAACTGGAGATGGGTTGTACGAATGGAATGTGATGCCATTTGGGTTGACAAATGCTCCTAGTACATTTATGCGCTTGATGAATCAGGTCCTTCGCCCTTTCATTGGCAAGTTTGTTGTTGTTTACTTTGACGACATTCTTATCTACAGCAAAAGCCTAACGGACCATTTGGAGCATTTACGACAAGTGTTGCAAGTTCTTCGAGAGCAGAAACTTTATGCTAATTTGAAGAAGTGTACTTTCTTGACAAATGAAGTCATTTTTCTCGGCTATATTATCACTGCAGAGGGTGTACGGGTTGATCCAAGCAAAATTGAAGCCATAAACAGTTGGACAACACCGCAATCCATCCAAGAAGTCAGAAGTTTCCACGGATTAGCTTCCTTCTATAGGCGATTTATTCAAAACTTCAGTTCCATTGCCGCACCCCTCACGGATTGCATTAAGGGAGACAAGTTCCAATGTACAGAGAAAGCTCAGAAAAGTTTTGAAGAACTGAAGAAACGCTTGACAGAAACTCTTGTGCTAGCCCTTCCTAATTTTGACAAAGTGTTTGAGGTCAGTTGTGATGCCTCTAACACTGGAATTGGTGCCGTCCTAAGTCAAGAAGGCCATCCAATTGCTTTCTTCAGTGAGAAGCTTAACGATGCTAAGCTCAAATATTCTACCTATGATAAGGAATTCTATGCCATTGTTTGTGCTCTACAACATTGGAATCATTACCTCCTCAATAAAGAGTTCATAATCTTTTCTGATCATGTAGCCCTCAAGTATCTAAACTCTCAGCAGAAGATCAGTCATAAGCATGCGCGTTGGAGTGAAATCTTACAGTCTTATCCGTTTTTGATAAAACATAAGGCTGGAATTTTTAAACTCAGTAGCTTATGCTCTTAGCCGCCGTCATGCATTACTATCAACAATTCAAGCCAAAGTTGTTGGGTTTGAATGCGTCAAGGAGTTGTACCAGGATGACCCGGATTTTCGTGGAATGTGGGAGGCGACTACAGGTCAACCTTTACACCAATATTACAGACAAGATGAGTTTTTATTTTGAGGTAAATCCCTGTGCATCTCTCTGTGTTCTTTACAAGAGGCAATAATTTGAGAAGTTGCTGGTCACTTTAGTAGAGATAAAACAATTGCTCTAGTCAAAGAAAATTTCTACTGGCCAAGACTTGAACGAGATATCAATAGGCACATACAGAGATGCAGAATATGTCATTTGGCCAAAACCAAGGGTCAAAATACGGGATTATACATGCCTTTACCAGTCCCAGAAGCACCATGGGAAGATGTAAGTATGGATTTTGCGCTGGGACTACCACGAACTCAGAGGCAGAAAGATTCTATCATGGTGGTTGTGGATCGATTTTCAAAGATGACCCATTTTATTCCTTGTCAGAAGACTAATGATGATGTGCAAGTTGTTGAACTGTACTTTAAAGACATTTTTTGACTCCATGGCATTCCCAAGACTATCATGTCTGATCGTGATGTTAAGTTTCTTAGCCATTTTTGGAGAACTCTCTGGAAGAAGATGGGTACTAAACTTCAGTTTAGCAGTGCTAGTCACCCTTAAACGAACGGACAAACATAAGCTATAAACACGATTCTTGGCAATCTTCTGCGAAGCTTTATTGGAAAGAATTTGAAGAAGTGGGATCTTATCCTTGCTCAGGTTGAATTTGCTTATAACAATTCAATCAACCAAGCCACTGGAAAGTGCCCTTTTGAAGTTGTTTATGGCACTCGACCTCTCAATCCATTCGACCTGATTCCTTCAGCTAGTAAACAGTATTACAGTGCAGATGCAGACCAAAGGGCTGAAGAAATCAAGAAACTACATAAGCAAGTCCGAGATAGGATCCAGAAGTAAAATTTGAAAATTAAAGCACACAGGGACAAGCATCGAAAGCAGCAAATTGTTAATGTAAGAGATCTGGTTTGGATACATTTGAGGAAAGAACGTTTTCCTAAAGAGCCAAACGCCAAGTTGTCTCCTTGAGCTGATGGTCCATTCAAGATTATGCAGAAAATTAACAACAACACTTACAAAGTGGAATTGCCAAGTGCCTACGGTGTTTCAGCCACTTTCAATGTTGTAGATCTATCTCCGTATCTTGATGATGATGTTGTTTTTGACTCGAGGACGAGTCCTGTCCAACCCTAGGAGAATGAAACAGTAACAATAAAAGTAGGTAGTACGGTTGGTGTAATGGCTTGGTTGGTGGCTATTTCTTTTCCTTTATTCCTTTGGCTTTCATCATGCTATTTATTCCTTATGTTTTTTTTTCATCATTCTGTTTCCTCCCATAAGCAGTATAAATGGGAGTGTGAAGTGTGTTGTAGCATTCAGAGTTTGATTAAGAAAACAGAGTGTATGGGTTTTTGAACCACTTTCTCCCATTGCGACGGGAAGAAATGAGCTTGTAAACCATCTGGGCATTGTGTTTTGAAAGCCCCATAGCAAATGCTGCATTTTTTATCTCAAGATCATCCACTTCTCTATACAACAACTCTTTCTCAATCAATGTTATTTGAGGAAACTCTTCTTGCCAAACTTGAGACTGATCAACACTCGCTTCCTTAGTGTAGAATGCTTTATAGAAATTAGTGGCCATCTCACTAATTAATGCTATCTTGGTCGCTTATCTGCTGCCCATTATCATCTTGGAGTGCTAAAATCTTCTGTTTCTTTCTTTTGGCGACGGTAGAAGCATGGAAGTACTTAGATTTCTGGTGCCAGAGTAATTTTTCTTGGAGAGCTAACTTATTATATATGCTCCGCCCAAAGCTTCTTCTCTTAACGATACAGACCATTTGCTTGCTGGCTCCCTTTGCACCTTTCTCTTCCCTCCAACCGACGAAGCATTATCGCTTTTCTCCACGGTATGTTTCCAATTTTTTCATCATTCCGCTGATTTACTGAATTCTGAAATTGAGCAACTCCCTGAATCCAATCATTATTCTCCCACGCTTTTTGAACCATTGCCTCAAAACCTGCCTCCAAACACCATGCAGCTTTACAATGAAAGTGCCTCTGACTCTATTATGCACCTGAGTGTTGCTGCAAGAAACTACAAGTACTTTATGATCTGACTTATAGTTTAAATCATGAGTAACACTAGAATGGGGATAAGCAACTTCCCAGGCCAAATTGCAGAAAACACAATCAAGCTTTTCTCTAACTCCTTGTGATTCACATGTGAATTTCGATACACGTCATATATTTCAAACAAGCCAGCATGAGAAATACATTCACTAAAATCAGACATGGAAATAGAATTTGGAGCTGCACCGCCTGATTTTTTATTGGGGGAGAGATATGCATTAAAGTCTCCTAACAATATCCAGGCTTCCTCTGTTAGCTCCGTTATTACTCTTATAGCTTTGCCACAACCTTGTCCTCTTCCTATAATTTGTCTCCCCATAAATAAAAGTCATAGAAACCCAGTTGTTTGACCCACCTCTGCACACAAAGAAGTGAAATTCTAAATGAAAAATGTCCGCAACAAAAATAAAAATTTATAAAATTTTAAATACACAGCTTCAAACATTTATAATTCATATATATTCTTTAATAATTTGATAAGTAATATTTAATAGTTAAATAAGATATATTGATTTAAATTTATAAATATTTTATACTTATTTAATTTATTTTATATATTTGTCTCTCTGATCATTTTGTTTAAAAATATGAATCTATAATAGATGTTTTTTTTATTCTATTATGAAATGCATGTGTATGTATAAATAAGCATTTATATTAATAATTATATCCAAAAAAATTTAAGAATCAATTATAAATATCAAGTCTTATGGCCTCCTAAATTTTATCAAAATGTAATTATGATCATAGTTATTGTAGCACTATCTCTGATATCAAAATGCGAGCTCTGATATCAGAATGGTATCAGAGTCAGGTTTCAATCCAAAGACATATAGATCATAGTTATATTTTTAGTATCAGAGTCAGGTTTAATCAACTTGAACATCAATATCAATCAATATATACTACCAATAATGCTAGCTTCATCCTGATTGGTTCAAGTGCAATGTCCGAGTCATCACTTTCTTTATTTTATCATGACACAGAAATTTAAAGATGATTTAGTTACATGATTTATTATCTCAATGTTACAGACTTTAATGAGTTTGTTGGCAAAAAAAAAAAAAAAAGGTGTTGGTTAGAAATGAAATGATTCCAAGATTTTGATTTCCTAGCAAGAAAGTATATAAAATGAAATGAAATGAAAATAGGTGGTTAAATATTTAATAAAAAATTATAGTTTAAATAATTCAAGTTGAATATAGGTAGTTAGATTTAGATTTAAATAATAATTCAAGTTGAATCATAGATTCATAGTAAATCTTCTTTTTTCTATTAGGCAGTTCCTGGTTAAAAAAAAAGTGGAATTGTTTTTTTGGTAAAAAAAAGGTTCAGTATAGGTAGTTAGATTTAGCAAGGATATAAATCATACTATGAAATCTTATGTATTCCGTTACACAATACATATACACACACATGTCGGTGGCGCCCGTTTTGACTTCCTTTTTACACATCTTCTCCATTTATGAATTAAGCAAGACTCATCATTTGCAGATTTATCCTGGAAATTGAAGGCATGTGATACTTTTTTGGTGCAAGGGAACAATTAGGAGATACTACTCCTAGAGGTATTATATATAATCATCACTTATTCATGTGTTCATTCTTTTGATGATTTAAAGTTGAAAGCATAATCCTTGTGACGTGAATCTTAGCATAGGATGACCATAAACCTTGGCATAATTCAAATTAGAAAAATTGATATATTGTAGCTCCTCACTTTCGATAGTATCAGTTTTGAGGCTGTCACCCACTAAATCGCGTGAGAGGGGAGTATCCAGATCCTTATAATGCATCTTTTGTTCTCTCTCTAGCTGATGTGAGACTTCACAATTTACTCATGTTGTTCCCTTCCGAGTTGATGTGAGAATTTACAATTCACCCCTTTAGGCCTAGCATTCTCGCTGACACATCGAGAGGGTTTTGGGGTCGTCACCTCTCGCAGTCTTAAATCGTAGTCTTAAAATTTTGATATTCAATAAAATGATATGGCTTGCTCAATAACTTCATTAAAATTCATTAATGTAATAATAATTTAAATAATTCAAGTTGGATAGGTAGTTAGATTTATATGTGTGTTAAATGATCACCTATATGAAATCTTTGTATCTATTCCGTTATAGAGAGTACTTATTTGTGTATATATATTTCAGCTTTATACCTACCTATCTTACTTGATTGAGACTATCTCCAAACCTTGGCATAATTCAGATTATAAAAATTGTAATATTGTAGCTCCTCGCTTTCGATAGTATCGGTTGGGATTTCAATCTCTTAATTCTGAAAAGTGTATGTTTCTCTTTTCCACTTGAATGACATCTAATTAATAAAATTATATTCTGTTATATTGTCCACCAGTGTGATCAAATTTCAAAACGAGGAAGTTCTTGCACAAAAATATAGAATTAGTTTAAGGTAATAATAAAATTAAGAAACATTAAAGTAAAATTACAGAATACCTCTCTTCTATTTTGAATTCTTGCACTGACATATCTCTCTTAAATAGAATGGTATTTTTAACTTTTTAAGTTATTCATTTATTAATGTTGTGCCGGAGTCTGGGTTGACGCGTGTCCTAAATGAATATAGGGGTATTGATGCACCAGAGAGTGAAATGCCATATGGCAAAGAAGCAAGAGAAGAATTGACTAAGATGGTTGAAGGAAAATCTCTAAGGATCCTTCTTTTCGAAACAAACTGTTATGGACGTTTTGTGGGAGATATCTACTGCGATAACATTTTTGTTCAGGAATTGATGTTGAAGAAGGGATGTACATGGTATTACCCTCATTATGATAGCAGAGAGGAATTAAGAAAAGTAGTAATATTGATGCTAACATAATGCTGCATAACCACCGTATTGGAATTAAAAAAGTTATTATCTTTAGTTACATCTAAATGCATGCTTTATAAGGATATGAAGAGTGAGATTCTAAGATGTTACGTATTACAAATAAGATTAAAGTACTGTAAGCAATAGAGAAATAATATAGGGAGTTAGATGAATCATAAATAAAATTAGGGTGGAGGATGCAACAAAAAAATAATATTAGAGTACTGAATGTTACTTTTCCCAAAAAACCCTTTATATTTGTTGGTTTTGATCTTAACTCTGTTTTTAATCTCACAATTTCGCATTTGCAGTGGGAAAATGAAGCCAAAGTAAAGCAAGCTGGATTATGGGCGTTTTCCAACCCTGAAAAGCCATGGGAATGGAGAAAGAATCAAAGACATGCAATTAACACCATTTCACATCTCAATCATAAAAGAATTGCACCACCCAAATTACAAATAACTCACAACTCCTGTACTATATCATTTTGAATTCAAAGGATTACAAATATGTAATATGTAATACCCCAAAATGTACTCAAGGGCTAAGATGTTCTTTTGAAAAGTCAAAGTATATGTGATAAATTGTAATTAATAATATATTTTAAGAAGGTGAAAATGGCTTAATCAAGAGGCCATTTAACTCATGCAAGGACCTCTTATTGACGTCCAAATCCAAGAGAAGGATAGGAGGTCTAGTCAACATGCCACACACACATGCAAAAAGGCAAGACTTGGTCAAATTCACTCACTACTCTTTAATTATGTTGGGACGACCAAATGGCAAAAGAGAAAGGAAGAGCATTAAGTGAACAATTCTTCCTCTTAGTCAATAATTTCGGCTAACATAAAGGAAAAGGTAGAGGGAATTGAATCAAATATATGTGACCTCACCTTTATGCTTGGAGTCGGTCAAGAAGCCAAGAGAAAGAGAGAGAATTGCATCAAATAAATTCCTCACCTTTTTGGCCATCATGTAATATTGTAAGAAGGGAATTGGTCAACAAAGTTGGTGCTTTTGTGAAGGAGAATTTTGGCTGGCATAAAAGGGAGGAAGGAAAGAGAAAATATTAGCCATAACTTTTGCCACCTTTTGGAACATATTTTCGGCCAGCCCTTTAAGTGATAAGGGAAAGAAAAAAAACTGATCATTTATCACTCTCTCTCTCTCCATGTTTAAGTCGGTTGTGCAGCTACAACACGAAAGGTAAGAAGAGGCCATTGAAGGTGAGACTTTCTACCTTGATTTTCACCTACTTAACCTCATCTATGGCTCAAGTGTCCTTCACAAACTTTGTTCCTCTTGATGAGAGCTTCATTTCTATGGTTTTAGAATTTCAAGAGGGGGTGTTTTGTGCCATCATCCAAGAACAAAAGCTGAAACACCAAAGAAAGGAGCAAAGGAGAAGCAAGAGGTGAGTGTTAGCATCAATTTGAGCTATTGGCTGTGTTGGTTGAATGAGAATTTTGGCATGTGTAAATCTGCCCTGATTTTGGCCAAACAAGGGTTTGGGTAATTCATGATGTTTTGGTTATGCTATTGGTGGTTTATGATGATTGGAAACCATTTGATATAAGTTTGATGCTGAAATTGGAAGTTGGTAATTGTTGGGATTTATTTTGAATTTTCTGCCAAAACAGGACATGGAGAATAAGTGGGAATTTGTTAATTTTGATGTTACCATTGTGTTCTACACGAAAAATTATGTGGGAATAGCCCTGGGTTGTGAATTTTGGGTCATTGAAACTCAATGTAAATCTGGGTTTTCAGCCTAAACAGAATTCCAGCGAGGTACTCTACTTGTGTGGTGTTTTTGGATAACCAAATGATCTCTAGAAATTATGAAACTTTCCATTCTTAAAGCTCACATTCCAAGCTTCAAAATGGACATATAATTTGTGTCATTTCGTTTTTGGAGCTGGCATTTCTGGTTGTCCAAAGTTTGATGTCGAAACTGGACTTAATTCTGGAGCAGTGTGGGATTTTGTGTAATTCTGGAATTGTGTGGTGATTTCCGGTAATGATTCATATTTTTCCTATGAAGAGGACTTCAATATCTTTCCATTGGACTTGGGATCACCTCATTTCTATTTTTGTAGAATTAGTTATGATTTTTAAAATCTGGAGAAAATTCTGGCAGATTTGGTCCCTTATGCGAAAATTGAAGATGTAATGGCATAATGTAGAATTGTTGAACTTTGAGGTTAGGAATTGGTCTTTCAGGTTAATTGACCACTTTAACTCCTTAGTTCATTTGATTAAATGTCCCTAATGATAACCAACTTGAGTGTTTGAATTAAAGAATTGGATTAAGTAATAACCTGTCGCTGAAATTCTAATTATAGGATTTGACATTTGCCCTGCACATGATAAACCAATGCCAGTGAACGAGTGGAAAGAACAAGGTAGTGACTCTTTCTCTTATTTTGTGTATGATGCCTTGCATGTATGTCATTTCATTGAATATGCCTTGATGTAACATTGCCGTTGTGAAATGCCGTTGTTGTGCTGTTGTGAAATATGCTGTTGTGAAACATGCCGTTGTGAATGCAGCAAAAGATGTTGCAAAAATGCCATTGTGTTGTTGTTGTTGTGATTTGCTTACATGCTTTGTGATTGTACATGTTATAAGTGAATTGTTACTACTGAGATTCTTTTGAATCTCATTCTTTCCAATGATTAACCTACAGCAAGGGCAAGCAGTTCAAAGGAAAAGCAAGTGATGAAGGGCGGTTAGAGCTCCTATCTAGGAGTTTTAATTTTGGTAGTTTGTTGTCATATTTTGTTGGGGATTAGTTGAACATGTTGTATATATTGAATAGTGTTGTGTACTCCCCTGTATGGGAAACTAAGCGTTGTAAACCCTTTATTATGTAACGAAACCTGAGCGTTGTTGGAATTTTTGGTCGCACTCTGATATGTATGACTGAAACCAAATTGGACAGACCAATTATATTCGAGATGTGAATGTGAGACCACACTAAATAAGTTTTGGAAAATTTTTAAATTAACCACTGGTCTCTATTTCAAATTAATGACGTATTCTTGAACTATAAATTTGGCTATTAAAGTAGGGGGTTACATAATATGACTCGAGAAATTATATGTATGTGCACTGAAAAAATTCAATTGAATCCTTTCCTTTTCCTTTTCTTTGTTTGGATGAAACTTCAGCACCACGCTACAACTCAAACGTTAACGTTTAAATAGACTGCTCCTTCCGCAATGTTTACACTTTAGAGCCTCTTTCATTGTAATCACGGCATATGCGGATGGCTATCTTACTTGCTCTCGATATTGTCCACTTTGACTCTAATACCATTCATAACATTCCAGCACCTCGCTCACAATATTGTCCACATTGGGACCGTCACTCCTTCGTTTTTGTTTTAAAAAGTGTGGAAATGGGAGGAATTAAGACCTTTTTAGGAGTCTGTCGTTTCTCTCCCCAAATTTCAATTAAGCCAAGCCACCGAGTCTCCTATTGCATCGTTGCACTTCTATAGCCCTATATATCTACGAAACTCCCCTCATTCGTAGCGGCTTGGGACCCCTCCTCCCTTCCCATCCTTTTCGCTCCTCTTCTCTATTTTTAATCATTAGATCAACATGTGATGAATAGGCCAGATTTGATCTTTTATAAAATTATAATTAAAATCTTAAATTATAAAAAGAAAAAGAATTGATTAAATACGAATTACTTGATTTTGACATGAATAATTCAATAATACAATAAAGAAAATAAAAATGATATTTTGTATAAAACTAAATCTTAAATTATAAAAAGAAAAAGAATTGATTAAATACGAATTACTAGATTTTAGCATGAATAATTCAATAATACAATAAAGAAAATAAAAATGATATTTTGTATAAAACTAAATCTGGACCATTCAAAAGTTGATCTGATAGTTGAAAAAGCAAGAGGAGGGAAGGGCATGGGAAGGGAAGAGGAGGGGTCCCAAGCACCATTCACAGACCATTGTCAGCCGTTTTGGTAGCGAAATCCTAGATTGAGGCCCTTTCCACAATGGTTGCTATATTAATCACCTTACCTGTTCAATCTCATTTTGAGATTATGTTTTTAACAAAAAAATATTTTATTTGTTAAATTGTATCTGACATCATAAAGTAGTAGTTTTTTGTGATTTTATTATCGTAAAATATTTTTTTAATAGTATTCAGTATCATAAAGTAATGTTTTTGTGCATTTAACACTCTAAAAGTGCATAATTGAAGTACTCAATACCAGGAAATTTAAACCGCCTTGTCCAAAAGGAGAACATCGTTCTAGAAACCAAAGTTCTTTTCGCAAATTGCCCTGTTGATATTTAAATATTCTGGCAAAAAAAGAAAATGAAATCTTGATAACTACAAATTAAACAATTATCTTGCTTGTCAATATCGATTTTATACAAGTTAAGTATCAGAATTAATATTATTTATCATAATGATAATATTAATATCATCAGTGTCAATTGAAAAAAAAAATTTCAATCCTTCCATATGCATGAAAAATATATAAATTTTATGTGCGTGTACGCGTTTTTATATAAAAGATTTATAGCCATGCCATAATTTTTTCTTTCGACTGTTGCCATCGCCTAGTGATGGACGTACGAGTCTTGTTTTTAGGGGACGATAAGATTTATCCTATTTTATTCTGACATAGATTTTTAAAGATGATTTAGCTACATGATTTATTATTTCAATGTTACAGACTTTAATGAGTTTCTTGGGGAAAAAAAGAGTTAACTAGAAATAAAATGATTCCAAGATTTTGATTTCCCAGCAAGAAAGTGTATAAAATGAAATGAAATGAAAATAGGTGGTTAATATTTAATAAAAAATTATAATTTAAATAATTCAAGTTGAATATAGGTAGTTAGATTTAGATTTAAATAATAATTCCATTTGAATCATAGTAAATCTTTTTTTCTATTAGGTTAATTCCAGAATACACATATGTGTTTGTCGGTTAAAGTGAAGGTCGTTGAATGTGAAGAAATTGTAAACCGCCTTGTCCAAAGGGAGAGAAAACAGTGCCTTCCAGTTCTAGAAATGAAGGTTCTTTTTGCAAATTGGCTTGTTCATATTTAAATATTCTGGGAAAAAGGGAAAAAGAAATCTTGATATTTAGATAGCTGGATTAATGAAAATAAGGCCAAAAGAAATTAATAAGAAAATATTTGTTTTTTGTAAAAAAAGTGAATGAGGTCATCAAATTTTTTTTTTAAATCTTAACATTACTCAACTACATTTGAAATTTAATAAAAATTAAGCATAAGTAATAATATTATTTACTAAAATAAAAATAATAATACTATCAGCATCCATTTCACCGTGATTCGTGAATAAAGGATATATATTTCAATCTTTCCGCAGGTATAAAACAATGATTGATTAATTAGTTAATTTTTTTTTTCTTTTTAATGTTATAGACTTCAATATAGGTTAGTTTTTTTTTTGGGCCAGAAGTGTAAGTTAGTTAGAAAAGAAACAATTTCAAAATTTTTCTTTCCTACCAAAGAAAGTACATAAAAAATGAAACGAAAATATATTATTAATATTAAGTTAAGCCTTTTTTCTCTATTCCGTTTCAGAATACGTACACCCATATATATATATCTATATATATATATAAGTTTTGAGGTTCGTTTTCACCCATCTACATTCTTGAGCTTCGTTTTCACGTATCTTCTTTCATAACTCTTGGTCTAAGTAGATCAAGGGAAATAAATGGACAAAGGAACAATCAATCATCTGGGAGATAATATTCCTACAGGTATTATATACAATAATCTCTTATTCATGTTGTTGGTTCATTCATATGTCTTTCTTTTGATTTAAAGTGTAAAGCATAATCCTTGAGATGATTTGCATATGAAAAGGCATGATTGCACGTAACTCTAAGTGAGTCATGTAATTAACGCACACATAGAAGTTAAATCCACCAGACATGATTAGTGGAAGCAGAGCTGATAAGGTTGTTAGAAAATTGGGGTTCAACGATTGGTTGAGAATTGAAGCCACGGGATACGCTGGAGGCATTTGGGTACTTTGGAATAACTGGGACTTTCATCTTGAATATATTTATTCTAACACCCAATTAATCCATTGCAAAATTTATGATAGGAGCAACATGGATACTTTATTTGTGACCTTTGTTTACGGTGATACTAGTGTATTGAAGAGGAGGGATTTATGGTCGTCCCTGCATGCTATTCACCAAACTATGAACATCCCCTGGCTGGTCTTAGGTGATTTTAATGCAATTCTTTCCTCTAGTGATAAAGAAGGTGGAGCTGCTCCCATTCATGCCTCTATGTATGACTTTCAGAACTGCATTGATCGTTGTAATGTTATGAAAGTGCCTTTCGTGGGGGATAGATTTACTTGGGAAAAAACCGGTGTCAAGGAGAGGCTGGACTGGGTATTTTGCAATTTCAACTGGGATATTCTTAACCCCCAAACCAAAGCTTTCCATTATCTCAAATTTAAGTCGGATCATCGAGTTATTGTTGTTGCTGACCACTGCTCTAACTCTTCCAGGATCAGGGGAAGCAAGTTCCAATATCAAGCGGCATGGTGTATTGAAGAGGGGTTTAATGATGTGGTTAAAGAAGCTTGGCAGGGAAGAAACTGGCTCCAAGGGCAAGCTCAATTTGAAAAGAATGCATCAGAGTGGAATGATCGTGTTGTCGGGAATGTAGCTAAAAAGAAGAGAGAGATCATTAGAAGACTGGAGGGCATTGATCGTGCCAGAAGTAGAGACGGGTGTCAAAATGGCCTCTTCAAGATTGAAAATCAGCTGTGGGACAGGTATCAAAAAATTGCCTTGCAAGAAGAATTGATCTGGTTCCAGAAATCAAGGTGTGAGTGGCTTGGTGGCGGGGACAGAAACACAAAATATTTCCATGCCAGTGTTATTTCTAAGAGGAAACGAAGTAAAATTGAGGCTCTGAAATATGATAACGGGATCTGGGTTTCTGATGAAAATCTTTTGCTTGATATGGCCCACGACTATTTCCAGAGGCTTTATTCTTCGGAACATGCGTCACCTCCCACCCAGCCTTGGACGGCAACATTCCCGCCACTTGAAGCACATCAGCTTGAGCGCTTGCAGTGTCAGGTATCCCCAATTGAGATAAAAAATGCAGCTTTTGAGATGGGTGCTTTCAAAGCCCCGGGTCCAGATGGATTCAACCCCCACTTCTTCCAATCCCAGTGGAATTTGGTAGGGCAAAAGATCTGTGACTTGGTAATCAACATCTTTAGCAACCCGGAGGAAGTGCGGGCAATTAACCAGACGAACATCATCCTGATTCTGAAGGTCGACCAACCCCTATCTTTAAGAGACTTTAGGCCTATATCCCTGTGTAACGTGAGTTACAAGATTGTTAGCAAGGTGATTGCCAATCGCTTCAAAGGGGTCATGGGTCATCTTGTAGCTGAGAACCAGTGTAGCTTTATCGCTGGTAGACAGGGAGTTGACAACATTATCATAGCTCATGAGGCAATCCATACCATGAGAAGTAAGAGAGGCAACAAGGGCTATATAGCCGTCAAAGTTGATATGGAAAAGGCATTCGACAGGCTCGACTGGCGCTTCTTGGAATTCACTCTTAACAGTCTAGGGTTGGGTGAGGATCTTGTCAAGCTGATCATGAATTGTGTCTCATCCTCCTCCATGAGCATTATCTGGAATGGTTCGCCCTCCCAAAAATTCAACCCTTCCAGGGGAGTGAGACAGGGCGATCCATTGAGTCCGTATCTGTTTGTCCTGTGTCTGGAATTACTTGGTCAGCTAATCCATCACGAGGTTGATATGGGGAATTGGCATCCTCTTCGCCTGAGCTCTTCAGGGCCACGTATTTCGCATCTTTTCTTTGCAGATGATCTACTCCTCTTTGGCGAGGCCTCAACAGAACAGCTCGAAGTAATGAAGAATATTATGGATTTGTTTTGCCGGGTCTCTGGGCACAAAATAAATCTGAACAAATCCAAAATGTTTGTGTCCAGGAATGTCCACTTCAACAGAGCTTATGAGTTGAGTCAGATTGTGGGGATTGGCCTGACAGCGGACCTTGGGAAATACTTGGGCGTTCCTATCTTGCACAAACGCATGGTTAAATTGACCTTTGCACCCCTCCTCCAGAAGGTGAGAACTAAACTGAGTAGCTGGAAGGGAAAGTTTTTGAGTATGGCTGGTCGAACTATCCTCATCAAGTCAGTCTTATCTACCATTCCACAATACCAGATGCAGTCAACCCTTGTGCCAAAAGGAGTGTTATCAGCAATTGAAAAACTAAGTAGAGACTTCTTTTGGAACCAGCATGACGACAGTAAAAAAATGCACTTGATTGCTTGGGATGTTCTTAAACAGAGGAAATGTGATGGAGGCCTAGGGATTAAAGATCTGCAATGCCAAAACAAAGCCCTTCTCATGAAGTTGTGTTGGAGTCTTATCACGAAACCAGAGGCTTTATGGGTGAAATGTCTCCGTGCTAAATACTCATGTGACACTGAATCAGTCCCACATGTGCGCAAGTGGCGCAAACAATCAGCAGTTTGGAGTGGCATTGTGGCTGTCTGGGATGACTTCAAAAGGGGCCTTGGCAAAAACCTAAGACGCGGTAACACAAATGCATGGCAGGAATGTTGGGCCCAAATGGACAAGCCACTACTATTCTTCATTGAGAGGAATACGCATTTGCTAGATATGGAGGAGCAGGTTTGCTCCTTCAAATCAAAAATGTGCAATTGGGATAGAGCAAAATGGGAGACCTTTCTTCCAAATTGGGTGGTTGATAGAATCATGATGACTAATCCGCCAACGGGCTCGGAAGACGACATCTTTTGTTGGCGGAATGCTCCTAATGGTTTCTTTAGCGTGAAATCAGGGTATGACAGGCTATACCACCGGCAGTCTATGAGCAATCAACATCACTGGCGCGATCTATGGCACTGGGGAATTCCTGAAAGAGTCAAAAGATGGTTTTTGACAAGGATTTCATTAACTTTGGCCTGATACTTTGATATGCACATTTTCTTCAATAAACTCTTTTTATGCTGAATCCAAAAATAGTTGAAAAGAAGAATCACGAAACTGACAGCCTTCCTTAACATAACATGTAGTGGGAATCATGTTGCCCCAACATGTGCTCCAAGGCTCCACTTTATTATACACCTGCTGATGAGCTGCGTTCCAGCTTTTCTAATGTAGTGTAGTTGCTCTTTTCCTTTCTCTTGTATCACAAAAACATACTAGGGAATCTCTCGTTAATCTCACCCTGCTAGACAGGCAGCTAGCCCTCAATGGTTCACTCAATATATAGTTATAAATTTATGATCAAATAATTAATAAAGAAATCGCTTCCATGTGGCTGTTGAACATGCATCTTGCTGACATCAAAATAATTTTAAAAAACTGTTAAAAAATAATTAAATCCGCAACAGTGTTGAACGTTGACTGCCTCAGTTTCAAGGCCTTTTCCCCTTAATATACAAGCGTGACAATAACACTCTTGTGGAATCTTGTCAATACCATTAAGACACTATAACTTATCTTGTAACTTGTAAAAAACGTTCGACAGTTATTTGTTAAAATTTTTCAATGACTCAAAAAAAAATATATAGTTCCTTAATTTGGTTGTCTATACTTATTATTTTATGATATGTTTAATATATAAACTATAATTTCTTATTGGGTTCAATCAACAACTAAATCTTGACATATATTGACCATTTATCAATTGATCTTGATTGATAGTTTCTTAATTGTTATTCTTAGTCTCCCCCTCTAGATCCCTTTATATAGTTAAAAAGCTATTGGAGTTTTTTGTAATCGGAAAGTACATAATAAGATAAAAAGGAAGTTCTATCACACTCCTATAAGACCAACAATGTTATATGGTAGTAAATGATAGGCTTTGAAGGGATAATATGAATGTAAAGCGGCAGGTAGCCTAGATGGGGATGCAAAGATGGATATGTGGTTATACAAAAAAAAAATATTCGTAATGAGCATATAAGCAAACAAGTTGGAGTGGTAGCTATCGAGAAAAAAATGGTAGACAATCGTCTGAGATAATTTGAATACATTCAAAAAAGGCTATTGCAAGTGCTTGTGGGAAGAGTTGATCAAGCAGTATAGATGTAATACCGTAGAAAAAAATTAAAATTAAATAACATAATTATATTTTTTTTTTATAAACATATGAGATTAATGTGATATGCAAAATATAAAATTCTTGCTGAAAATGAAACAAAGGGAATTGATGGACAAGTGGAAATTACATGGGTTCTTAAATAGGAAGTCTTGGTTTCAAATTCTTGTGGTGTCAAATGAGTTTTTTTTTTTTCAAATCATTATGAAATTACTGCCATAAAAAAAACATGTAATAAAAATAAAGCCTCATATTTTTATTTCCCACTTCTCTTATTTGCCCTTATGATATGTCAATGCTAGGTTTGCCCATATGCAATCCTTTGTTAATTTTTGATTATGAACCCCAAGGCTAACGATAAAATGTCGTCATCAATAAGTTCGGATAAGGTTTTCACAAGCTCTCAAAAGAGTTTTGTAACTTTCCTAAATAATTTCACAAGTTGCAAATCTGAATTCACAAGATTTGATAAGGGTTTCACAAATTCAGATAACGTTTTTGCAAGTTCTCAAAATAATCTCACAACTTCCTTAAAGAATTTCACAAGATGCAAATTTTGATTCACAATATCTGATAAAGGTTTCACAAGTTCACGTATGGTTTTCACGAGTTCTAAAAAGAATTTCACAAGTTGCAAATTTTGATTCACAAGATCTTATAAGAGTTTCACAAGTTTTGATAAAAGTTTCACAAGTTCAGGCAAGGTTTCCACAAGTTCTCAAAAGAATTTCACAACTTCCTTAAAGAATTTCACAAGTTGCAAATCAAAATTCATAAGATCTAATAAGGGTTTCACAAGTTCTGATAAATATTTTACAGGTTCGGATAAGGTTTTCGCAATTAATTCTGTAAAGTGAAAATTAAACTCTAATAGATAATTCCGTCATTTCCTTTTAATTTTGAAAAGAACAAATCAGGCTCTAACACCTCTTTAGCATTATGAATATTCGGAACACCTTTTTGTCTTTTGACATTTTGAAAGTTCTTTTTAAGGGATTTTCCCTTAAAGTATTATCCAAAATATATTGGAGACGTCTATTATTACTACGATTTATTGTTAGTATTTAATTTCAAAATTAAGATTAATATATAACTTATGAATTAAAGCATACTGGAAAGCATATTATAACAACAAATAGAAAAGGAAGGCGAAAGAGAGACCCAAAAGACTCTTTTGGTCTTAAAAATAACCAACTTTATATGAAGACATGCACAAAGAAATAAAGTACAATTTGTCTGAAACAAATTACACGTTTTATTATCAAAGAACACAACAAAACATATTCTCAAACAATAAACACACTATAACATGATGCATCACAAACTTTTATTGATGATTTTTCAGACCGTTTATTAAAGCCAAAGTAATAAAGAGACACATTAATTTCAGCAAACAAGTCAACGACCCTAACTTGTGTTGGCTCGATCATATTGGCACTGGATCCACAAACAACAGTGTAATTAAATCTTTCATGATTCCTCCAGAATGAGTGTAAGTATCAGCATCCTTGTAGATCACCTCTATGATACGAGCAAGATTCAGAACTATCACAAGAAAGGGCATAGGAACTTGAGTTGGTTTAAGACATTCCTCATTGATATCCTTCCATGCACTTTTAATCATCTTCATCACTTCATCTATGGCTTCCTTCCTTGACACTCCATGGTCCTTCATATAGCATTCCACACTTGAAGCAATGTGCTCTCTTTTCCGCTCAAACTGCACCACCACAAAGATTTCTTAATAAAAAGAAAGTTACATAATAATTAAGGTGAAATTTTCTACTCCTTAATGTAGTACCTAATTAAGGAGTTGATCTTCATCCTAAATATAAGACTTATTCCTATATTTGTCAATCTTTTCCAAATTTACCCCCTATTAATGCTCCCTCAATAATAATCAAGTAATAGAGAGATGAAGAGAATTAAGGAAGGTGCTTAGGGTGTTTTACAAAAAACATGTAATATTAACTAACTTAATTAACTTCCTCAATTTAATCAAATTAGATAAATAGATCTTACATAAAGAATCGGGAAGTATTGAAGAGAGAAACATGTTATACACACACCTCACTTGAGACGATGTCGCTCATGAGCCTGCCAATAGCAGCAGCAGCTTTGATAATTTTAGGTTGGGATTGAGCCCATTTGAAGATGTCCTCAGTTACAATGTCTCCCATACTAATGAAACAGGACATGGATAGGTATGTAGAACAAGCAGTTAACGAGGATATGTTCAAGTACTCCTCTATTGTTGGTGTGTAGTTTCTATGTAACCATCTCGTTTCTTCCATGTAGGCTTGCACCGTCCTTTTATACTGGCATATAAAAAACGGTATTTTATGTTAAAATAATAATTTTTTCTAGTTTATTAAAGTGCATACAAGAATTTGCAACATATAGAGAAATTTATATGCATGGGACAAGATCTTATACGTCTTTTATGATATAGTCAACATTGTTGTATGGTCTTCCTTCTTTCCCCTTGTCCTCATCATCCATTTCTTCAAATATACTCAATAGCTTCTTATAAATTAGCTTCATGTATTCTGGGAGGTCATCCAAGCAACTAGTATCCCACCTGTTTAAGCATATTAATTAACCTTAAACACCAATAGTAAAATTATATGAAAGAAAAGATAGAGAGAAACATATGGCCTAAGTTCAAAACTCAAACATATTTCAAAACTGATAACAAATAGACTATGCTAACAATTAGACCTCTCAATCGCCGCAGTGAAGAGTTTCAATTCGTCAATGGTTCCATAAACATCGTATGTATCATCGATGATGGTTAAGAAGTTAATTTCTTTGGCCAAGATGCTTCTGCCTTTGGAGTATTGGGGCTCAAAAATAACCCCAAGACCCCACAAGTAACTTTCCACAATCCTGTCTCTTACATATGATAGATTTCTTTGGACATCCAAACTGTGCCACCATCTACAAAAATGAAAGTATATATATGTGAGTAATTTAATGACTACAATGTTTATATTTCTTGTTTTTTGTTTCACAAGGCTCCAGAACATACTTGCAAACGTTACCAATTTCTTTCTGGTGAAGTTTTTGGAGAGCGTTGAAGTCTAATTTGGCTAAGGTCAAAAGAACTTGATTATGGGAAGGATGATGGTGGTAGATTGAGATGTACTTTCGTGCCTCTAGCCTTGGCATTCCCCAATATGGACATTGCTTTAAGACAAGGCTGAGTTTTGCTGCAACAAAAGGGTTCGATTCAATGGTGATCGATTGAAGATGACTGGTGGTGAAAGCGAGTGCTTCATCTAAAATGTCTTCTCCATGAACATTCAGATGGCAAGCTTCATGCAAAGTTACCATTCCTTCAACATCCGAAGTAACCCTTTAATTGAAGCTTCCTTTTTCATCCTTGAACTTGTTGAACACATCTGGTGATGACAATTTGTGTGTATTGGTTATAAGGGAGCCAACAAATTAAGCAGCCAGATTTTGTGAAAATAGAATATGATATCCTAATTTTAGCCTTTAAAAGAAAGATATAAAATGAAAATAATCTTTTAGTTGACAAAAAAACATCTAGGTCTTATGCACTGCTATATGGAGTCTCAGGTAAAATGGTGTGTGTGTGTGTGTGTGGATAGTGGCATACCAGGTTAAAGAGGATATCCATGTTGCCTCAATAACTTGAAGAGCAAAGCTAGAGAATAGAGATCTTCAATATGAGTTATTTCATTATTTTCAACGTGTTCAATGTGAATATGCTTCAGTGCTTCTTCAATCTGAGCTTCAAAATGATATGACAAGCCCAGACATTGAATTGAATCAACCAGTTCAGCTTTCTTTAAGGTCTCCTCCACAGAGACAAGTATCTTCCTCACTTCTTCTTTCAATGTTTCAATGTTTTTCTTCATTTCGTCATCAACTTCCTATAATATATAGTTTTAAAGAACTTGTTGTTATTAACAATTAAGAATACAAAACAAAGTAAAAATTAGCAATGGGTGTTCATTAATAGATAACACTAAATTGAATGGCTTGAAAATATTACAATAAGAAAAAAAATGTGATTTTTAATAACTTAAAAACTATTTTTGGCTTGATTTAAACAAGTTCGTCCTGAATTAAACAGAACAAATGAACCAAACCAAACGAAAAGATTGAAGTATGAGAATGGATTAGGTGTCCCTCCTACATATTGGCTTGGTTGAGTTTGGTTTTCCTCATATCCCAGTAAAATCAAACACTCAAACACTGCTAAAACTAGATATAATGTGTCCCTTAAATAAGCATCAAATTCAAATCCATATAGTTCACATTAAGCTACTCCTCTAGTCCTTAATGTAAAACCTATTTATCTAATTTGGGGAGATTATGGAAGCCAAATATATTCTTTCATTATATCACATGTAACATAATCTCTCAAAAATATTTCTGTATAAAATTAGATTGTATATCAATTTATAAGTTAAGCAAATTTATTTGAAGAAAAAATGATACATACAATATATAAAATGAAAAAAAGTATTGCTTTTAGGACCAAAATTCACCCCATACTTGGTCCTACAAATGCAAAAGAGGCTGCCCCAGATATACACTCATACTAAAATATGCAGAAATATAGGATGATAAATCAAAATAAAAAAAATAGCTGTAGTTTGCAATGACTATCTGTAGTGTAGAGGGAGCTTCAGAAATGTAAGAAAATGAAGCAGAACGAATGCCTGAGGAAGATAAGATCGATGCAACAAATGAATGAAGTGCAAAAGGAAAAAAAAAATAATAGCAGGATCTTTCACTAATTTATGTTAGGTATATAGTAGAAATATAAATACCAGAGAGTCAGAGGCATATTTGAGGAAATAATCATTCCAAAGAGAAGGATGAAAATCCGCACTTTGTCGACCAAAATTAGATGTGCCATTACTTGTAGTGTTTGAAGGAGCAGTAGTAGACATATTGTGGCTATCACCAGAAGGGGAAGCTTTTGGGAATTTTAAAAATAATGAATGGAAAGGGTTTTACTTGCATCCCTATCAATGCTGGTGGGCGTATGTATAGGAAATGTTGAAGCATTATTTAATTATAAAATTTGCATACATCGATTCTCTCATTTTGTGGAGGAGAGAGATTACTCATTTTGAGGCAATATATCAATTTTTGTTGTCTCATGATTTGAAAGTATTTTTTCGTAAAAAAGAAATTTAATAAGAAAAAATAAGGGTGCAATGCAACATTTGGGACTATGAGTGAGAGTTGTTTTATAACTTTAAAAACAGTAATACAAATTAGATGAGTGATACAAGCATGGTCTCAAATTTAAGTAAAGCCAGAATACTGAACTATTTCTTCATGTGCTGTGTAATACCGCGAATTTTGGATTTGAGGCTAGAGAATAAGCCTGAAATAAGTGGACTGCTAAGCTCCAGTTTAGCTGGAGCCCAAATTTATTCCCTAATAATTCTTATATCATTGGGGTATGAAAGAAAGTAAAATGGTGAATTTTGGAGAAAGTAATTATGTTTTTGGTGAAATCGCCTATGAGGTAGTGAGCTTATCATATGATTTTGTATAACCAAATGATGAGCAAAAATTATGGAATTTTATAGGGTGAAAGTAGACATCGTAAGATTTAATTTGATAGGCATATGACTCAATTAGATCTATATACAAAAAGTTATGAATTTTTGAAGTCGGCACAGAAAAACTGTGAAATTTCTGGAACAGTATGTAAAGATTGAAATTCTGGGAATTTTGTGATTCCATCTAGCAAAAGTCTATATTTTTCCTTGAAACTAACTCAATAAGGGTTCTATAGGTTTTGGAATCAGTCCAATTCAATTTTTCTAGAATTAGTTATAATTTTTTCAAAGTTTGGGTAGAAAATCTGCTAGGATTTACATAAATCTTAAAATGGGAAAATTGGTGATAGCAAATGATGTAATTTTGAGACAAATGCATATAAGCCCATTTGGCCTCTCATATGGGATTTGGGACGTGAAAGTGGGCTGACCAAAGTGGGAAATATTATGTACAAGTTCAATTGGGCTTTATGTGCATAAAAGTCCAATTTTTTGAAATTTACTTGATTCAATAATTAAAAAGGCATAAAGTAAATATGGGATATAATATTTTAACATCATCTTCTTCCTCCAAGTCCCATAAACTGACGTGAAGTGCAGCATTTAGAGAGAGAGGAAGTGCAGCCATGTTCTAGAGAGAGAAAGGAGAAGAGAACTTGTACAGTAGGTCATTTTCTTCGGTAAATCGGCTCCTAACGCGTATAACTTCGATCCTAAGCTACTCTTCTATGTGATTTAGGGTTGGGCAGCCATCTTTGGGTGTGTGAAGGCTAGGGTTTTCAGCAAAGAAGAGGAAAAGCTAGCGGGAGCTTGAGGTAACTTCCAAACTCTTGTATATTGACTATTATGGCCGTTAAGGACAATTTAATCGGTGAAATTTCACTGGATTGTCATTGATTTTAAAAATGGAAAATGGGTGTGTGGGGCTGTAATGCTGCCCAAATTGGTACTAAATGATATTTGTAACCTAATGGAATTGTCAATAAAGTGGTTAGGAGTAGAAAGGAATACATTTACGCAGCTGAAACCGAAAAACACCTATTCTTCGCAAAGTATACCAAGATTTCGGGTAGGGCTAGATCTGAGGGTTAGAGTTGGATTTTTAATGATTTGATGGTTCCATTGAGTTCAGCAGAAAAAATTAGGTGGGATTACAGTTGGTCACTTTTCTGGAAAAGCCCGAAAAAGCATAATTACGAAAACACCCCTGAAACCCTTAAAGTGGGGCTACCAAGGTTAATGCTATAATTTGAAATGGAATTTGATAATTCCAAGTCGGGAAATGAATTCCTTGGACTAAAATATGTCAGGATAGCCGAGGATAGAATTTCAAGAAAAGTATAGCCGGACCAGGTACGACGTGGCCGAGCCAGGTCCCCAGGGGCATTTTTGTAAATTTTCATAATAGGCTCATATAACCCCCATAAACACTATGGAAGTGTCTAAATGGTACATTTGGAATTGTAGGATCAAATATGGAGCCCAAGCTATTGGCATGCTTTACGAGGCACACATTTCGAGGCGGAAAAGGGTTAAGGTATGAAACTTGCCTCTCCTGCATGTATTTGATATTTGTGCTGTGTGTTGATGCATGTTATTGCTTTACTTGATTATGTTGTGAAACATATATGAATGATTAAAGCTCTATTTCTGTTTATACTGTAGCCATAGTTTTGTTGCACAAAACATTGAGCACGTAGATATGTCATTGTATTAGCATGAGTTTATGTAATGCAAGCATATCATCATTAAGCACTTATTTTGCATACATATATGTATCTGTTTCCTACTGAGATTCTCTCGAATCTCACCCTCCCCTACCAATAATTTAGACAGGAGGAGATAAAAGATACGCTGAGAACAAAGAATAGAACCGTACGAGGGGATTGTAGTGGTGGAATGAAGACGAGAAGATGTCTCTGTTTCACTGGGACGAGTTTAGATACCCAAGTAGCCCTGTGTGGCTCTATTGATGGTAATGATCATGTACGAACCCCTATGGGGAATTTATGTAATCATGCACTTATTATCAGTATATTCATGTTATTCTTGTGTTGCCCACCGAACCGCATATCATTTTTCGCGAATACTCCTAAAAAAAATTAAAACAAGGTAAGGGCAATTCAAAAATCATACTCTATAGAATATGAGGACAAAGTGACATTGCATATAGATTTAATAAGGCAATTCAAAAATGTAACATGTTCCTTACCAAGCAAAAAATAAAAAATAAAAAATAAATGGGCTTAAAGGGTGGGCCCTGAAGGGCCAGGGCCTAAAACGGCCGGCCCGACAGGCTTAGCCCGTTTTCCCGGCTCTACTTAAGAAAGGGTTGTGAGTGAACCAATAGGCACTTATAACTATTTATACTCAAGATTAACAAAATTAACATTTGAGATTAACTAAGTAAATGGATTTGAGATTTGGAGAGCTAGTGAGGGATTAGTGACTCTAGGTTGTGTTCGAATTTGATAGTTTTCGTTAATTAATTTTCTTTGAATTTTCTCTTAACCAGATTCGTTTAACTTAAAAGAAATTGAGATTTTAATACCTAAAAATTAATTAATTGATTCCTCGTGGAACGATACTCTACTTATCACTTTATTACTTGGCATGACCCGTATACTTGCGGAGCGCATCAAGTTTTTGGCGCCGTTGCCGGGAAAAAATTCAGTTGAATCCTTTTCTTTTTTTCGGATGAAAATTTAGCAACACGTTACAATGTACTCAAATATTAACGTTAAAATTTAATCAGACAGCTTCTTCTACAATGTTTTGACTTTAGAACCTCTTTCATTGTAAAGGCGCCATCCCCATTAAGCTTCAAATATTCTTTATATGGCGTCCAAATTTATTTGTCGCATCAAGTCCCTACTCAAAGTTTTCTTGTTTCACGCCAGCCATAACTTGATCTCAATGTAACATCCTAGCTCTCACTTTTCTCGATATTTTTCGTTTTGGGACCCGTTACCCTTCACGTTCTTAAATTGTATCCGGCGTCCTAAAGTATATTTTTAGTAATACTCAATATTTTTAAGTACTTTTTTGTGATTTTATTAACCTAAAGTACTTTTTTATTAGTACTTAGTATCATAAAGTAATTTTTTGTGCATTTAACACTCTAAAGGTGCATAATTGAAGCACTCAATATGAATAAATTGTAAACCACCTCGTCCAAAGGGAGAACATCGTTCTAAAAATGAAATTGCCCTGTTGAGGTTTAAATATTCTGGCCAAAAAGGAAAACGAAATCTTGATAATTATAAATTAAACTATTATCTTACTCATCAATATCGATTTAATATAAGTTGAGCATCAGTATTAATAGTATTTACCAGAATGATAATATTAATAGTATCAGTGTCAATGAAATAAAAAAAATACAAATTTCAATCCTTCCATATGCATGAAAATTATATAAATTTTATGTGCGTGTACGCGTTTTTATATAAAAGATTTATAGCAACGCCATTTTTTTTTCTTTCGACTGTTGCAATCGCCTAATGATGGACGTACGGTCTTGTTTTAGGGGACGATAAGATTTATCCTATTTTATTATGACATAGACTTTTAAAGATGATTTAGTTACATGATTTATTATTTCAATGTTACAGACTTTAATGAGTTTTTTTTATACACTACAAACTTCAATGAGTTTGTTGGCAAAAAAAAAACAAGGTTAGTTAGAAATAAAACGATTCCAAGTTTTTGATTTCCTTGCAAGAAAGTGTATCAAATGAAATGAAATGAAATGAAAATAGGTGGTTAATATTTAATAAAAAAATTATAATTTAAATAATTCAATTTGGATATAAGCAGTTAGATTTAGATTTAAACAATAATTCAAGTTGCATCATAGTAAATCTTTTTTCTGTTAGGTTAATTCCAGAATACGTATGTGTTTGTCGGTTAAAGTGAAGTTCGTTGAATGTCAAGAAATTGTAAACCGCATTGTCCAAAAGTAGAGAAAACTGTGCCTTCCGGTTCTAGGAATGAAGGTTCTTTTTGCAAATTGGCTTGTTGATACTTAAATATTCTGAGAAAAAAAGATTTAAAAATATTAATACTATCAGTATCCATTTCACCGTGATTCGTGAATAAAGAATATATATTTCAATCTTTCCGCATGTATCAAACAATGATTGATTAGTTAGTTAATTTTTTTTATTTCAATGTTATAGACTTCAATATAAGTTAGTTTTTTTTTTTGTTGCCAGAAATATAAGTTACTTAGAAAAGAAACAATTCCAAAATTTTTCTTTCCTACCAAGAAAGTACATAAAAAAGAAATGAAAATATATTATTAATATTTAGTTAACTCTTTTTTCCCCTATTCCGTTTGAGAATACGTACACCCACCACTATATATATATGTGTGTGTGTGGTGTGCGTGTATAAGTTTTGAGCTTCGTTTTCACACATCTTCGTTCTTAAGCTTCGTTTTTGCGTATCTTCATTCATAAAGCTAGATCCAAGGTCTTCATTTTTTATTTGGAATAGAAAACTTTTGGTCTAAAGAGATCAAGGGAAACAAACGGACAAACGAACAAGCAATCATCTGGGAGATAATATTCCTACAGGTATTATATGCAATAATCTCCTGTTCATGTTTTTAGTTAATTCATATGTCCTTCTTTTGATTTGAAGTGTAAAGCATAATCCTTGAGATAATAACAGCCTGCGATGATTTGCATACGAAAAGGCATGATTCCACATAACTCTAAGTGAGTCATGTAATTAACACACACATAGAAGTTAAATCCAGCTGAAATAAATAAAACTGAAAGCAGATCTACGACACCTATGTTCTTTTCACAAGATTTAGAAATCCCAAATTAATTATTTTGTTCCGATCTTATGATGATTTAAAGTTGAAAGCATAATTCTTAGCTTGAGATGCGGATTAATAGCATATGATGATTAACATCTGTACTAACCGTCGTGAATCTTAGCATAAGATGATTAGCATAAACCCTGGCATGATGTAGATTAGAAAAATTTTAACATCTCAACATTTCGCTTATGTTTTTGTCCGCTTTGAAAGCTCATCCCTTCCGCTTTTAAAACACAACGAGAGGGGAGATTTCTAAATCCTTATAAAGCGTCTTTCGTTACTCTCCCCAATTGATGTGACACTTCACAATCCACTCCTTTGAATCCAACATCCTCACTGACACATCAATCGAGCCTGGCTCTCATATCAATTGTAAAATCTCAGCGACTCACTCTCGATATATATTTTCCATTTTGGGGCATCACCCATCACTGTTTTAATACACATCTATTTTATATACCCAGAGTCTAGACTTTATAAGATATCTTTCGTTCCCCTGCCCGCTTCACATTTTCACATAGTCTTTTCACTAGATTCAGAAGTCTCTAATTAGAACTTTAATAAAAGGACAAAACTTAAGTCAAGTTAATTACGTGATTTATTAAAAGTGTATGCCTGAATTTATTTTTTTGATATTCTGAATGCATTTAATAAATATATTATAAGATGTTTTTATTGTGTCATATTAGAATTTAAAAAAGATGATTTAGGTACTTGATTCTTTCATTTTAATGTTATAGACTTTAATATGAGTTAGTTAGAAAAGAAATGATTCCAAGATTTTGATTATTTCTTACCGGGAAAGTATATAAAGGAAAGAAATGAAAATACGTTGTTAATAATCTTTGTTTTCATTCGGGTGTAAAGATGGTACCCATATGTGTATAAATACATTACAATCCATTTCAGCATCATATCTACGTCTCCAAACTACTTTAGATTTCAGACTGATCTCTTTCAAGACTTAGAGGCAGCTCCCGCTTACCATCTCATCCGTCGTCGATCCTCATCTTAGAGGCAATGGCAACCGGAAGCGTTCTGATGTGCCATAACTTCCCCGGAAACTGTTTCATCTCTCAGCCTCCCACAGTTCATTATTTCGACCCATTTTCCTCTCATCCTCTTTTGTCAAAACCCATCAATGTTGTTGGCCAAGATCTCTTCTGGTATCATCAGACTTATCAGGTATATATAAAACTTTGAAAACTTATCATGGATTATTCTATGGAGAAACATAGGTCTTGTTTGATTTTCTTGCCCATAACACACACTAAAATTTTGTTATGTTTGATCTGATAGGAATCTTTGAGTTTCTTTGATCATCTTCGTCCACTCCCCATACCATATGCAAATTACGAAACCCCTCCGTCCTTATTGCCTGAAGGAGTCGAACTTGAGCTGCACACCTTACCGGTGAGAACATTAATATTTTATTTTAGTATTTGTTATTTTAATTTAATTATTCAAATTATAATTGTTAAATACTCCTACTTTTTTTCAGGTTGATCCAAGAGCAGTGGCAGATGGGGATACCATAACCGTTTATGTTAACGCCTTAGAGGACCCCACACAAATTCCTTTGATCCCTCCTTATGTGTTTGAAGCACATCTTAGAAGAAATGAAGCTAAAGCCATGAGAAATTATGCAGAGGCTGATGCTCTTCAACAAATAATTAACAACTACGGATTCCGGTATAGGGATTTCTTGCAATCTTGTGGTTTTGCCCCCGTTTTTCGTTCTCTGTTTTCTTTTTCCAAAAGGCTTGTTTGTGTTCTTTACCTGAATCCAGTTATAACAAAGTTCTCTTATGTTATATTGCACAGTGTGATCAAGTTTGATAACGAGGAAGTTCTGGTGCGCAAATATAGAATTCGTTTGAGGTAATAATGAAATGTAAATTAGAGTAAATTACATTCATGATCTCTTTGTTTTCTCTTATTTACAAAAGCATGGACTTTACGGTTTGATCGAATTTTGGTTATCGTCATCTGGTTTTAAATTGTTGATTTTTGTCTAGAGTCAAACATTGATCTGTATTCTAAATGAAATCAGGGGCATTGATGCACCAGAAAGTGAAATGCCGTATGGAAAGGAAGCCACGGAAGAATTGACCAAGATTGTTGAAGGAAAATGCTTAAGGATCCTTGTTTATGAAATAGACTCATACGGACGTCTTGTGGGAGATATCTACTGCGATAATAATACCTTTGTTCAGGTATATATTTTCTTACTCACATTTATATTGTAGCTTTATTTATGTCTGACTAAAACACGAAATTCATATATAAGTTTTCATGGTTCATTTCTTTATTTATTAATAAGGAATTAATGCTGAAGAAGGGATGTGCGTGGTATTACCCTCATTATGATAAGAGAGAGGAATTAAAAAATGTAAATAACGTTTCATGCCAGCAATTAAAACATTTTAACTTTCTATTTGTTTGTTTTGAGTTTAATTTAAAAACTCTGTTTTAAGCTGATAATTAATAACTCCGCGTCGTTGCAGTGGGAAAACGAAGCTAAAGTGAGTCAAGTTGGATTATGGGCTTCTTCCGACCCTGAAGAGCCATGGGAATGGAGAAAGAATCAACGGAGTATTGCAATTAACACCGTTCCACGTCGCAATTGTAAAAAGAATATCCCACCCAGATTACAGAGACTAGCAAACAAGAAAAACAGAATTCACGAGTCCTGAACTATGTGGTTTTGAGTTCAATGATCCACAAATATGTAATATGACTTGAGAAATTATACACCTGTGTGGAAAAATTTCAGTTGAATCCTTTTCTCTTCTATTGGTTTATTGGTTACTAAAATCATTCCGTAAATACTTTATATCTTTACAATCATGTGGGGAGGGGAGAATGACACTTTAGAACCCGCTGGGAAAATTAATGTTCCGATAACGACTTGTTAAGATTTTTTAGTAATATTTTCATCTGAAAATTCTTAAAATAAATATTGACAATTTAAGTCATAATAGGATAAAACAATAATGTTATTCTTTTATAAGAATTTATAAAAGAAACATTTCCAGTATTTTGCCTTTCTACCAAGAGAGATCATACAAAAATGAAATGGAAATATATTTTAAATATTCAGTCAGTCTTTTTTTCTATTCGGTTCTAGAATACATACATAATTACGTATATGTGTGAGTTCTGAGCTCCTTTTTATGCATCTTCGTTCATAAAGCAAGACCCATCAGATCAATTCAAATTTGTGGATGATCTTGATGAGTTGGGTGGTGAAAGAAACGTTGATGGAATGAAACAGACTAATGTAATTACATTGGAGATAGCTCTAAAGTTTGTTTGATGAACTGGGAGGTGATGAGGAGAGAAAGTTCATCTAAAAAATAAACTCTTATGATTAGGGTAGAGATAGTCTTAGAGAGGATTTTTTATGGATATTGTATGAACAAATTCAAGACTAATAAATAAGAAGATAAATCTTGAACCCGATCGCATCAAGTGATTTTGATTGCAATAACCTCATGATTATAGAAACTTCGTGCATGTATTGCATATGTTTAAAGCATCCCGGAGGTGTATAGTTCAAAGATTAATAGCAAGGTTATCAAACCCAGACCGGCCATTAAACCATCTGGGGTACTGGGTCTACGGCCAGTGGGTTAGAATGGAATCAAACCATAGCTGACCTGGGGCCAAACCGGTGAGAAAGTGAAAATTTCAGGATTATTAATATGAAATTCCAAAGAAAAAATAATAATTTTTTTTAAAAAAATAGGTGAAACCGGGTTGATGCCCTGACCGGACCGATTTGCCTACTGGTTTGCTGGTTTCTGGTTTAATTACTTGGATTAAAAGAGTGTAATGGTATATACGTACCTGTTGATATTTAAATATCAAGGCAAAAAAGAGAAAGAAAGTAGATATTTAGATAGCTGAATTAATGAGAATGAGGCCAAAATGAATTATCAATAATTTTTTTATAAACTAAAAAAGAATCAGTAATTCAGTACTAATATTTTTTACTAAAATAAAAAATTAATATTGAGTACCCTTGTCATCATCATGAATCGTTAATAAAGAATATACTCCTCCGGTCCTTAATATATAAGACATATTTTGGGAGTTGATCTTGATCCTAAATATAAGACATAATTTACATATTTTTCAATCCTTTCTTAATTTAGCCATATTGAAGCTTTCTCAACAATAATCAAGTAGGAGAAGGAATTAGGGCACTAAAGAAGATGACTGGGGTCTTTTAGAAAATACATGTGATATTAACTAATTCACTACTTGACCTTCGTAGCGGATACCATCAAATCCGAATTTGCCCCGGAGATGAATGGAAGACAACTTTCAAAACTGGAGATGGGTTGTACGAATGGAATGTGATGCCATTTGGGTTGACAAATGCTCCTAGTACATTTATGCGCTTGATGAATCAGGTCCTTCGCCCTTTCATTGGCAAGTTTGTTGTTGTTTACTTTGACGACATTCTTATCTACAGCAAAAGCCTAACGGACCATTTGGAGCATTTACGACAAGTGTTGCAAGTTCTTCGAGAGCAGAAACTTTATGCTAATTTGAAGAAGTGTACTTTCTTGACAAATGAAGTCATTTTTCTCGGCTATATTATCACTGCAGAGGGTGTACGGGTTGATCCAAGCAAAATTGAAGCCATAAACAGTTGGACAACACCGCAATCCATCCAAGAAGTCAGAAGTTTCCACGGATTAGCTTCCTTCTATAGGCGATTTATTCAAAACTTCAGTTCCATTGCCGCACCCCTCACGGATTGCATTAAGGGAGACAAGTTCCAATGTACAGAGAAAGCTCAGAAAAGTTTTGAAGAACTGAAGAAACGCTTGACAGAAACTCTTGTGCTAGCCCTTCCTAATTTTGACAAAGTGTTTGAGGTCAGTTGTGATGCCTCTAACACTGGAATTGGTGCCGTCCTAAGTCAAGAAGGCCATCCAATTGCTTTCTTCAGTGAGAAGCTTAACGATGCTAAGCTCAAATATTCTACCTATGATAAGGAATTCTATGCCATTGTTTGTGCTCTACAACATTGGAATCATTACCTCCTCAATAAAGAGTTCATAATCTTTTCTGATCATGTAGCCCTCAAGTATCTAAACTCTCAGCAGAAGATCAGTCATAAGCATGCGCGTTGGAGTGAAATCTTACAGTCTTATCCGTTTTTGATAAAACATAAGGCTGGAATTTTTAAACTCAGTAGCTTATGCTCTTAGCCGCCGTCATGCATTACTATCAACAATTCAAGCCAAAGTTGTTGGGTTTGAATGCGTCAAGGAGTTGTACCAGGATGACCCGGATTTTCGTGGAATGTGGGAGGCGACTACAGGTCAACCTTTACACCAATATTACAGACAAGATGAGTTTTTATTTTGAGGTAAATCCCTGTGCATCTCTCTGTGTTCTTTACAAGAGGCAATAATTTGAGAAGTTGCTGGTCACTTTAGTAGAGATAAAACAATTGCTCTAGTCAAAGAAAATTTCTACTGGCCAAGACTTGAACGAGATATCAATAGGCACATACAGAGATGCAGAATATGTCATTTGGCCAAAACCAAGGGTCAAAATACGGGATTATACATGCCTTTACCAGTCCCAGAAGCACCATGGGAAGATGTAAGTATGGATTTTGCGCTGGGACTACCACGAACTCAGAGGCAGAAAGATTCTATCATGGTGGTTGTGGATCGATTTTCAAAGATGACCCATTTTATTCCTTGTCAGAAGACTAATGATGATGTGCAAGTTGTTGAACTGTACTTTAAAGACATTTTTTGACTCCATGGCATTCCCAAGACTATCATGTCTGATCGTGATGTTAAGTTTCTTAGCCATTTTTGGAGAACTCTCTGGAAGAAGATGGGTACTAAACTTCAGTTTAGCAGTGCTAGTCACCCTTAAACGAACGGACAAACATAAGCTATAAACACGATTCTTGGCAATCTTCTGCGAAGCTTTATTGGAAAGAATTTGAAGAAGTGGGATCTTATCCTTGCTCAGGTTGAATTTGCTTATAACAATTCAATCAACCAAGCCACTGGAAAGTGCCCTTTTGAAGTTGTTTATGGCACTCGACCTCTCAATCCATTCGACCTGATTCCTTCAGCTAGTAAACAGTATTACAGTGCAGATGCAGACCAAAGGGCTGAAGAAATCAAGAAACTACATAAGCAAGTCCGAGATAGGATCCAGAAGTAAAATTTGAAAATTAAAGCACACAGGGACAAGCATCGAAAGCAGCAAATTGTTAATGTAAGAGATCTGGTTTGGATACATTTGAGGAAAGAACGTTTTCCTAAAGAGCCAAACGCCAAGTTGTCTCCTTGAGCTGATGGTCCATTCAAGATTATGCAGAAAATTAACAACAACACTTACAAAGTGGAATTGCCAAGTGCCTACGGTGTTTCAGCCACTTTCAATGTTGTAGATCTATCTCCGTATCTTGATGATGATGTTGTTTTTGACTCGAGGACGAGTCCTGTCCAACCCTAGGAGAATGAAACAGTAACAATAAAAGTAGGTAGTACGGTTGGTGTAATGGCTTGGTTGGTGGCTATTTCTTTTCCTTTATTCCTTTGGCTTTCATCATGCTATTTATTCCTTATGTTTTTTTTTCATCATTCTGTTTCCTCCCATAAGCAGTATAAATGGGAGTGTGAAGTGTGTTGTAGCATTCAGAGTTTGATTAAGAAAACAGAGTGTATGGGTTTTTGAACCACTTTCTCCCATTGCGACGGGAAGAAATGAGCTTGTAAACCATCTGGGCATTGTGTTTTGAAAGCCCCATAGCAAATGCTGCATTTTTTATCTCAAGATCATCCACTTCTCTATACAACAACTCTTTCTCAATCAATGTTATTTGAGGAAACTCTTCTTGCCAAACTTGAGACTGATCAACACTCGCTTCCTTAGTGTAGAATGCTTTATAGAAATTAGTGGCCATCTCACTAATTAATGCTATCTTGGTCGCTTATCTGCTGCCCATTATCATCTTGGAGTGCTAAAATCTTCTGTTTCTTTCTTTTGGCGACGGTAGAAGCATGGAAGTACTTAGATTTCTGGTGCCAGAGTAATTTTTCTTGGAGAGCTAACTTATTATATATGCTCCGCCCAAAGCTTCTTCTCTTAACGATACAGACCATTTGCTTGCTGGCTCCCTTTGCACCTTTCTCTTCCCTCCAACCGACGAAGCATTATCGCTTTTCTCCACGGTATGTTTCCAATTTTTTCATCATTCCGCTGATTTACTGAATTCTGAAATTGAGCAACTCCCTGAATCCAATCATTATTCTCCCACGCTTTTTGAACCATTGCCTCAAAACCTGCCTCCAAACACCATGCAGCTTTACAATGAAAGTGCCTCTGACTCTATTATGCACCTGAGTGTTGCTGCAAGAAACTACAAGTACTTTATGATCTGACTTATAGTTTAAATCATGAGTAACACTAGAATGGGGATAAGCAACTTCCCAGGCCAAATTGCAGAAAACACAATCAAGCTTTTCTCTAACTCCTTGTGATTCACATGTGAATTTCGATACACGTCATATATTTCAAACAAGCCAGCATGAGAAATACATTCACTAAAATCAGACATGGAAATAGAATTTGGAGCTGCACCGCCTGATTTTTTATTGGGGGAGAGATATGCATTAAAGTCTCCTAACAATATCCAGGCTTCCTCTGTTAGCTCCGTTATTACTCTTATAGCTTTGCCACAACCTTGTCCTCTTCCTATAATTTGTCTCCCCATAAATAAAAGTCATAGAAACCCAGTTGTTTGACCCACCTCTGCACACAAAGAAGTGAAATTCTAAATGAAAAATGTCCGCAACAAAAATAAAAATTTATAAAATTTTAAATACACAGCTTCAAACATTTATAATTCATATATATTCTTTAATAATTTGATAAGTAATATTTAATAGTTAAATAAGATATATTGATTTAAATTTATAAATATTTTATACTTATTTAATTTATTTTATATATTTGTCTCTCTGATCATTTTGTTTAAAAATATGAATCTATAATAGATGTTTTTTTTATTCTATTATGAAATGCATGTGTATGTATAAATAAGCATTTATATTAATAATTATATCCAAAAAAATTTAAGAATCAATTATAAATATCAAGTCTTATGGCCTCCTAAATTTTATCAAAATGTAATTATGATCATAGTTATTGTAGCACTATCTCTGATATCAAAATGCGAGCTCTGATATCAGAATGGTATCAGAGTCAGGTTTCAATCCAAAGACATATAGATCATAGTTATATTTTTAGTATCAGAGTCAGGTTTAATCAACTTGAACATCAATATCAATCAATATATACTACCAATAATGCTAGCTTCATCCTGATTGGTTCAAGTGCAATGTCCGAGTCATCACTTTCTTTATTTTATCATGACACAGAAATTTAAAGATGATTTAGTTACATGATTTATTATCTCAATGTTACAGACTTTAATGAGTTTGTTGGCAAAAAAAAAAAAAAAAGGTGTTGGTTAGAAATGAAATGATTCCAAGATTTTGATTTCCTAGCAAGAAAGTATATAAAATGAAATGAAATGAAAATAGGTGGTTAAATATTTAATAAAAAATTATAGTTTAAATAATTCAAGTTGAATATAGGTAGTTAGATTTAGATTTAAATAATAATTCAAGTTGAATCATAGATTCATAGTAAATCTTCTTTTTTCTATTAGGCAGTTCCTGGTTAAAAAAAAAGTGGAATTGTTTTTTTGGTAAAAAAAAGGTTCAGTATAGGTAGTTAGATTTAGCAAGGATATAAATCATACTATGAAATCTTATGTATTCCGTTACACAATACATATACACACACATGTCGGTGGCGCCCGTTTTGACTTCCTTTTTACACATCTTCTCCATTTATGAATTAAGCAAGACTCATCATTTGCAGATTTATCCTGGAAATTGAAGGCATGTGATACTTTTTTGGTGCAAGGGAACAATTAGGAGATACTACTCCTAGAGGTATTATATATAATCATCACTTATTCATGTGTTCATTCTTTTGATGATTTAAAGTTGAAAGCATAATCCTTGTGACGTGAATCTTAGCATAGGATGACCATAAACCTTGGCATAATTCAAATTAGAAAAATTGATATATTGTAGCTCCTCACTTTCGATAGTATCAGTTTTGAGGCTGTCACCCACTAAATCGCGTGAGAGGGGAGTATCCAGATCCTTATAATGCATCTTTTGTTCTCTCTCTAGCTGATGTGAGACTTCACAATTTACTCATGTTGTTCCCTTCCGAGTTGATGTGAGAATTTACAATTCACCCCTTTAGGCCTAGCATTCTCGCTGACACATCGAGAGGGTTTTGGGGTCGTCACCTCTCGCAGTCTTAAATCGTAGTCTTAAAATTTTGATATTCAATAAAATGATATGGCTTGCTCAATAACTTCATTAAAATTCATTAATGTAATAATAATTTAAATAATTCAAGTTGGATAGGTAGTTAGATTTATATGTGTGTTAAATGATCACCTATATGAAATCTTTGTATCTATTCCGTTATAGAGAGTACTTATTTGTGTATATATATTTCAGCTTTATACCTACCTATCTTACTTGATTGAGACTATCTCCAAACCTTGGCATAATTCAGATTATAAAAATTGTAATATTGTAGCTCCTCGCTTTCGATAGTATCGGTTGGGATTTCAATCTCTTAATTCTGAAAAGTGTATGTTTCTCTTTTCCACTTGAATGACATCTAATTAATAAAATTATATTCTGTTATATTGTCCACCAGTGTGATCAAATTTCAAAACGAGGAAGTTCTTGCACAAAAATATAGAATTAGTTTAAGGTAATAATAAAATTAAGAAACATTAAAGTAAAATTACAGAATACCTCTCTTCTATTTTGAATTCTTGCACTGACATATCTCTCTTAAATAGAATGGTATTTTTAACTTTTTAAGTTATTCATTTATTAATGTTGTGCCGGAGTCTGGGTTGACGCGTGTCCTAAATGAATATAGGGGTATTGATGCACCAGAGAGTGAAATGCCATATGGCAAAGAAGCAAGAGAAGAATTGACTAAGATGGTTGAAGGAAAATCTCTAAGGATCCTTCTTTTCGAAACAAACTGTTATGGACGTTTTGTGGGAGATATCTACTGCGATAACATTTTTGTTCAGGAATTGATGTTGAAGAAGGGATGTACATGGTATTACCCTCATTATGATAGCAGAGAGGAATTAAGAAAAGTAGTAATATTGATGCTAACATAATGCTGCATAACCACCGTATTGGAATTAAAAAAGTTATTATCTTTAGTTACATCTAAATGCATGCTTTATAAGGATATGAAGAGTGAGATTCTAAGATGTTACGTATTACAAATAAGATTAAAGTACTGTAAGCAATAGAGAAATAATATAGGGAGTTAGATGAATCATAAATAAAATTAGGGTGGAGGATGCAACAAAAAAATAATATTAGAGTACTGAATGTTACTTTTCCCAAAAAACCCTTTATATTTGTTGGTTTTGATCTTAACTCTGTTTTTAATCTCACAATTTCGCATTTGCAGTGGGAAAATGAAGCCAAAGTAAAGCAAGCTGGATTATGGGCGTTTTCCAACCCTGAAAAGCCATGGGAATGGAGAAAGAATCAAAGACATGCAATTAACACCATTTCACATCTCAATCATAAAAGAATTGCACCACCCAAATTACAAATAACTCACAACTCCTGTACTATATCATTTTGAATTCAAAGGATTACAAATATGTAATATGTAATACCCCAAAATGTACTCAAGGGCTAAGATGTTCTTTTGAAAAGTCAAAGTATATGTGATAAATTGTAATTAATAATATATTTTAAGAAGGTGAAAATGGCTTAATCAAGAGGCCATTTAACTCATGCAAGGACCTCTTATTGACGTCCAAATCCAAGAGAAGGATAGGAGGTCTAGTCAACATGCCACACACACATGCAAAAAGGCAAGACTTGGTCAAATTCACTCACTACTCTTTAATTATGTTGGGACGACCAAATGGCAAAAGAGAAAGGAAGAGCATTAAGTGAACAATTCTTCCTCTTAGTCAATAATTTCGGCTAACATAAAGGAAAAGGTAGAGGGAATTGAATCAAATATATGTGACCTCACCTTTATGCTTGGAGTCGGTCAAGAAGCCAAGAGAAAGAGAGAGAATTGCATCAAATAAATTCCTCACCTTTTTGGCCATCATGTAATATTGTAAGAAGGGAATTGGTCAACAAAGTTGGTGCTTTTGTGAAGGAGAATTTTGGCTGGCATAAAAGGGAGGAAGGAAAGAGAAAATATTAGCCATAACTTTTGCCACCTTTTGGAACATATTTTCGGCCAGCCCTTTAAGTGATAAGGGAAAGAAAAAAAACTGATCATTTATCACTCTCTCTCTCTCCATGTTTAAGTCGGTTGTGCAGCTACAACACGAAAGGTAAGAAGAGGCCATTGAAGGTGAGACTTTCTACCTTGATTTTCACCTACTTAACCTCATCTATGGCTCAAGTGTCCTTCACAAACTTTGTTCCTCTTGATGAGAGCTTCATTTCTATGGTTTTAGAATTTCAAGAGGGGGTGTTTTGTGCCATCATCCAAGAACAAAAGCTGAAACACCAAAGAAAGGAGCAAAGGAGAAGCAAGAGGTGAGTGTTAGCATCAATTTGAGCTATTGGCTGTGTTGGTTGAATGAGAATTTTGGCATGTGTAAATCTGCCCTGATTTTGGCCAAACAAGGGTTTGGGTAATTCATGATGTTTTGGTTATGCTATTGGTGGTTTATGATGATTGGAAACCATTTGATATAAGTTTGATGCTGAAATTGGAAGTTGGTAATTGTTGGGATTTATTTTGAATTTTCTGCCAAAACAGGACATGGAGAATAAGTGGGAATTTGTTAATTTTGATGTTACCATTGTGTTCTACACGAAAAATTATGTGGGAATAGCCCTGGGTTGTGAATTTTGGGTCATTGAAACTCAATGTAAATCTGGGTTTTCAGCCTAAACAGAATTCCAGCGAGGTACTCTACTTGTGTGGTGTTTTTGGATAACCAAATGATCTCTAGAAATTATGAAACTTTCCATTCTTAAAGCTCACATTCCAAGCTTCAAAATGGACATATAATTTGTGTCATTTCGTTTTTGGAGCTGGCATTTCTGGTTGTCCAAAGTTTGATGTCGAAACTGGACTTAATTCTGGAGCAGTGTGGGATTTTGTGTAATTCTGGAATTGTGTGGTGATTTCCGGTAATGATTCATATTTTTCCTATGAAGAGGACTTCAATATCTTTCCATTGGACTTGGGATCACCTCATTTCTATTTTTGTAGAATTAGTTATGATTTTTAAAATCTGGAGAAAATTCTGGCAGATTTGGTCCCTTATGCGAAAATTGAAGATGTAATGGCATAATGTAGAATTGTTGAACTTTGAGGTTAGGAATTGGTCTTTCAGGTTAATTGACCACTTTAACTCCTTAGTTCATTTGATTAAATGTCCCTAATGATAACCAACTTGAGTGTTTGAATTAAAGAATTGGATTAAGTAATAACCTGTCGCTGAAATTCTAATTATAGGATTTGACATTTGCCCTGCACATGATAAACCAATGCCAGTGAACGAGTGGAAAGAACAAGGTAGTGACTCTTTCTCTTATTTTGTGTATGATGCCTTGCATGTATGTCATTTCATTGAATATGCCTTGATGTAACATTGCCGTTGTGAAATGCCGTTGTTGTGCTGTTGTGAAATATGCTGTTGTGAAACATGCCGTTGTGAATGCAGCAAAAGATGTTGCAAAAATGCCATTGTGTTGTTGTTGTTGTGATTTGCTTACATGCTTTGTGATTGTACATGTTATAAGTGAATTGTTACTACTGAGATTCTTTTGAATCTCATTCTTTCCAATGATTAACCTACAGCAAGGGCAAGCAGTTCAAAGGAAAAGCAAGTGATGAAGGGCGGTTAGAGCTCCTATCTAGGAGTTTTAATTTTGGTAGTTTGTTGTCATATTTTGTTGGGGATTAGTTGAACATGTTGTATATATTGAATAGTGTTGTGTACTCCCCTGTATGGGAAACTAAGCGTTGTAAACCCTTTATTATGTAACGAAACCTGAGCGTTGTTGGAATTTTTGGTCGCACTCTGATATGTATGACTGAAACCAAATTGGACAGACCAATTATATTCGAGATGTGAATGTGAGACCACACTAAATAAGTTTTGGAAAATTTTTAAATTAACCACTGGTCTCTATTTCAAATTAATGACGTATTCTTGAACTATAAATTTGGCTATTAAAGTAGGGGGTTACATAATATGACTCGAGAAATTATATGTATGTGCACTGAAAAAATTCAATTGAATCCTTTCCTTTTCCTTTTCTTTGTTTGGATGAAACTTCAGCACCACGCTACAACTCAAACGTTAACGTTTAAATAGACTGCTCCTTCCGCAATGTTTACACTTTAGAGCCTCTTTCATTGTAATCACGGCATATGCGGATGGCTATCTTACTTGCTCTCGATATTGTCCACTTTGACTCTAATACCATTCATAACATTCCAGCACCTCGCTCACAATATTGTCCACATTGGGACCGTCACTCCTTCGTTTTTGTTTTAAAAAGTGTGGAAATGGGAGGAATTAAGACCTTTTTAGGAGTCTGTCGTTTCTCTCCCCAAATTTCAATTAAGCCAAGCCACCGAGTCTCCTATTGCATCGTTGCACTTCTATAGCCCTATATATCTACGAAACTCCCCTCATTCGTAGCGGCTTGGGACCCCTCCTCCCTTCCCATCCTTTTCGCTCCTCTTCTCTATTTTTAATCATTAGATCAACATGTGATGAATAGGCCAGATTTGATCTTTTATAAAATTATAATTAAAATCTTAAATTATAAAAAGAAAAAGAATTGATTAAATACGAATTACTTGATTTTGACATGAATAATTCAATAATACAATAAAGAAAATAAAAATGATATTTTGTATAAAACTAAATCTTAAATTATAAAAAGAAAAAGAATTGATTAAATACGAATTACTAGATTTTAGCATGAATAATTCAATAATACAATAAAGAAAATAAAAATGATATTTTGTATAAAACTAAATCTGGACCATTCAAAAGTTGATCTGATAGTTGAAAAAGCAAGAGGAGGGAAGGGCATGGGAAGGGAAGAGGAGGGGTCCCAAGCACCATTCACAGACCATTGTCAGCCGTTTTGGTAGCGAAATCCTAGATTGAGGCCCTTTCCACAATGGTTGCTATATTAATCACCTTACCTGTTCAATCTCATTTTGAGATTATGTTTTTAACAAAAAAATATTTTATTTGTTAAATTGTATCTGACATCATAAAGTAGTAGTTTTTTGTGATTTTATTATCGTAAAATATTTTTTTAATAGTATTCAGTATCATAAAGTAATGTTTTTGTGCATTTAACACTCTAAAAGTGCATAATTGAAGTACTCAATACCAGGAAATTTAAACCGCCTTGTCCAAAAGGAGAACATCGTTCTAGAAACCAAAGTTCTTTTCGCAAATTGCCCTGTTGATATTTAAATATTCTGGCAAAAAAAGAAAATGAAATCTTGATAACTACAAATTAAACAATTATCTTGCTTGTCAATATCGATTTTATACAAGTTAAGTATCAGAATTAATATTATTTATCATAATGATAATATTAATATCATCAGTGTCAATTGAAAAAAAAAATTTCAATCCTTCCATATGCATGAAAAATATATAAATTTTATGTGCGTGTACGCGTTTTTATATAAAAGATTTATAGCCATGCCATAATTTTTTCTTTCGACTGTTGCCATCGCCTAGTGATGGACGTACGAGTCTTGTTTTTAGGGGACGATAAGATTTATCCTATTTTATTCTGACATAGATTTTTAAAGATGATTTAGCTACATGATTTATTATTTCAATGTTACAGACTTTAATGAGTTTCTTGGGAAAAAAAAGAGTTAACTAGAAATAAAATGATTCCAAGATTTTGATTTCCCAGCAAGAAAGTGTATAAAATGAAATGAAATGAAAATAGGTGGTTAATATTTAATAAAAAATTATAATTTAAATAATTCAAGTTGAATATAGGTAGTTAGATTTAGATTTAAATAATAATTCCATTTGAATCATAGTAAATCTTTTTTTCTATTAGGTTAATTCCAGAATACACATATGTGTTTGTCGGTTAAAGTGAAGGTCGTTGAATGTGAAGAAATTGTAAACCGCCTTGTCCAAAGGGAGAGAAAACAGTGCCTTCCAGTTCTAGAAATGAAGGTTCTTTTTGCAAATTGGCTTGTTCATATTTAAATATTCTGGGAAAAAGGGAAAAAGAAATCTTGATATTTAGATAGCTGGATTAATGAAAATAAGGCCAAAAGAAATTAATAAGAAAATATTTGTTTTTTGTAAAAAAAGTGAATGAGGTCATCAAATTTTTTTTTTAAATCTTAACATTACTCAACTACATTTGAAATTTAATAAAAATTAAGCATAAGTAATAATATTATTTACTAAAATAAAAATAATAATACTATCAGCATCCATTTCACCGTGATTCGTGAATAAAGGATATATATTTCAATCTTTCCGCAGGTATAAAACAATGATTGATTAATTAGTTAAGTTTTTTTTTCTTTTTAATGTTATAGACTTCAATATAGGTTAGTTTTTTTTTTGGGCCAGAAGTGTAAGTTAGTTAGAAAAGAAACAATTTCAAAATTTTTCTTTCCTACCAAAGAAAGTACATAAAAAATGAAACGAAAATATATTATTAATATTAAGTTAAGCCTTTTTTCTCTATTCCGTTTCAGAATACGTACACCCATATATATATATCTATATATATATATAAGTTTTGAGGTTCGTTTTCACCCATCTACATTCTTGAGCTTCGTTTTCACGTATCTTCTTTCATAACTCTTGGTCTAAGTAGATCAAGGGAAATAAATGGACAAAGGAACAATCAATCATCTGGGAGATAATATTCCTACAGGTATTATATACAATAATCTCTTATTCATGTTGTTGGTTCATTCATATGTCTTTCTTTTGATTTAAAGTGTAAAGCATATTCCTTGAGATGATTTGCATATGAAAAGGCATGATTGCACGTAACTCTAAGTGAGTCATGTAATTAACGCACACATAGAAGTTAAATCCAGTTGAAATAAATAAAACTGAAAGCAGATCTACGACACTCATGTTCTTTACGCAAGATTTAGAAATCCCAAATTAATTAGTTCATTCTGATCTTATGATGATATAAAGTCAAAAGCATAATCCTTAGCCTGAGATGCTAATTAATAGCATATGATGATTAGTATCTGTAATAACCATCGTGAATCTTAGCATAAACCTTAGCATGATTTAGATTAGAAACATTTTAACATCTCAACATCTCGCTTTTGAAATTGTTCGCTTTGAAAGTTCATCCCTTCCGGTTTTAAAACGCATGGAGAGTGGATGTATCTAAACTCTTATAAAGTGTCGTTCGTTATTCTCCCCAATTGATGTGACACTTCACAATCTACTCCTTTGAACCCAGCATCCTCACTGACACATCAATCAAGCATGACTCTCATATCAATTGTAAAATCTCAGCCACTCGCTCTCGATATAAATTGTCCATTTCGGAGCCGTCACTACTCCTCACGGTTTTAAAACACATCTATTGGATATACCCAGAGTCCAGACTTTATAAGGCATCTTTCGTTCCTCTCCTAGCTTCACATTTTCACCTAATCTTTTCACTAGATTCAGAAGTCTCTAATTAGAACTATACTTTAATAAAAGGACAAAACTTAAGTCAAGTTGATTACGTCATTTATTAAAAGTGTATGCCTGAACTTATATTTTTGACATTTTGACTGCATTTAATAAATATATTATAAGATGTTTTTATTATGTCATATTAGGATTTTAAAAAGATGATTTAGGTACTTGATTCTTTTATTTTAAGGTTATAGACTTTAATATGAGTTAGTTAGAAAAGAAATGAGTCCAAGATTTTGATTATTTCTTACCGGGAAAGTATATAAAGGAAAGAAATGAAAATATGTTGTTAATGATCTTTGTTTTCATTTGGGTGTAAAGATGGTACCCATACGTGTATAAATACATTACAATTCATTTCAGCATCATATCTACGTCTCCAAACTACTTTAGATTTCAGACTGATCTCTTTCAAGACTTAGATGCAGCTCCCGCTTCCCATCTCGACCAACAGTTTTGTTGGTTTTACATCTCTTTGTTCAGGAAGCAATAATCATCGGTCGTCGATCCTCATCTTAGAGGCAATGGGACTTGGAAGCGTTCTGATGTGCCATAACTTCCCCGGAAACTGTTTCATCTCTCAGCCTCCCACAGTTCATTATTTCGGTCCATTTTCCTCTCATCATCTTTTATCGAAACCCATCAATGTTGTTGGCCAAGATCTCTTGTGGTATCATCACACTTTGAAAACGTATCATGGATTATTCTATGGAGAAACATGGGTCTTGTTTGATTTTTTTGCCCATAACACACTAAAATTTTGTTATGTTTAATCTGATAGGAATCTTTGAGTTTCTTTGATCATCTTCGTCCACACCCCATACCATATGCAAGTTACGAAACCCCTCCGTCCTTATTGCCTGAAGTAGTCGAACTTGAACTACATACCTTACCGGTGAGAATATTAATATTTTATTTTAGTATTTTTTATTTTAATTTAATTATTCAAATTATAATTGTTAAATACTTCTATGTTTTTTTGAGGTTGATGCAAGAGCAGTGGCAGATGGGGATACTATAACCGTTTATGTTAATGCCTTAGAGGACCCCACACAAATTCCTTTGATCCCTCCTTATGTGCTGGAAGCACATCTTAGAAGAAATGAAGCTAAAGCTATGAGAAATTATGCAGAGGCTGATGCTCTTCAACAAATAATTAACAACTACGGATTCCGGTATAGGGATTTCTTGCAATCTTGTGGTTTTTTCCCCTTTTTTCGTTCTTTTTTTTCTTTTTCCAAAAGGCTTGTTTGTGTTCTTTACCTGAATCCAGTTATAACAAAGTTCTATTATGTTATGTTGCACAGTGTTATTAAGTTTGATAACGAGGAAGTTCTGGTGCGCAAATATAGAATGCGTTTGAGGTAATACTGAAAAGTAAATTAGAGTAAATTACATTCACCAAGTCTTTATTTTCTCTTAATTACAAAAGCATGGACTTTACAGTTTGATCGAATCTTGGTTATCGTCATCTGGTTTTAAATTGTTGATTTTGGTCTAGAGTCAAACATTGATCTGTGTTATAAATGAAATCAGGGGCATTGATGCACCAGAAAGTGAAATGCCATATGGAAAAGAAGCCACGGAAGAATTGACCAAGATTGTTGAAGGAAAATGCTTAAGGATCCTTGTTTATAATAAATTAATAATACATTTGTTCAGGTATATATTTTCTTGCTCACATTTATATTGTAGTTTTATTAATGTCTGACTAAAACACAAAATTCATATCTAACTTTTCATGGTTCATTTCTTTGTTAATTAATAAGGAATTAATGCTGAAGAAGGGATGTGCGTGGTATTATACCCTCATTATGATAAGAGAGTGGAATTAAAAATTGTAAACAACGTTTCATGCCAGCAATTAAAACATTTTAACTTTCTATTTGTCTGTTCTTGAGCTTCGTCTTTACGTATCTTCATTCATAAAGCAAGACCCATCAGATCAATTCAAATTTGTGGATGATCTTGGTGAGTAGGGAGGTGAAAGAAACGTTTATGGGAAGAAACAGACATATGTAATCTAAAGTTTGTTTGATGATCTGGGAGGTGATGAGGAGAGAAAGTCCATCTAAAAAATAAAATCTTATAATTAAGGTAGAGATAGTTTTAGAGAGGTTTTTTTATGTATTGCATATGTTTCCTTTTGAGACTATTTTAATTTTAAAAACATGTAATCAGAGAAATAAATTAAAAAATAAATTCCGTATCATCACTGGACATAATTCACAAAAGTATGAAATTTTAGAGATTAATAGCGCATTTGCTTAAAGCATCCGGGAGATGTATAGTTCAAAGATTACTAGCAAGGTTATCAAATCATACCAGCAGCTAAACCGTCTGGGGTACTGGGTCAGGGTCAGTGGGTTAAAATGGAGTCAAACCAGAGCTGACCTGGGGCCAAACCGGTGAGAAAGTGAAAATTTCAGGATTATTAATATGAAATTTCAAAGAAAATAAAAAATCAATTTTTTTTAAAAGGTGAAACCAGGTTGATGCCCGGACCGGACCGGTTTGCCTACTGGTTCGCTGGTTTCTGGTTTAATTACTTGGATTAAAAGAGTGTAATAGTATATACGTTCCTGTTGATATTTAAATATCGTGGCAAAAAAGAGAAAGAAAGTAGATATTTAGATAGCAGAATTAATGAGAATGAGGCCAAAATGAATTATCAATATTTTTTTTATAAACTAAAAAAGCATCAGTAATTCAGTACTAATATTTTTTACTAAAATAAAAAATTAAAATTGAGTATCCATGTCATCATCATGATTCGTTAATAAAGAATATACTCCTCCGGTCCTTAATATATAAGACATATTTCTTGGTCCTAAATATAAGACATAATTTACATATTTTTCAATCCTTTCTTAATTTAGCCATATTGAAGCTTTCTCAACAATAATCAAGTAGGAGAAGGAATTAGGGCATTAAAGAAGATGACTGGGGTGTTTTAGAAAATACATGTGATATTAACTAACTCAACTAACTTCCTTATTAATCTAATCAAATTAGAAAAATATGTCTTATATTAAGGACTCGAGGAGTATATTTCAATCTTTCTGCGTGCAAAAAGCTTCTTATGGGTGGGTCGTGTGCGTATACATTTTTACCTATGCGAATCTCTAATTAAATACATCAAATAATTAATATTGAATAAAAAATAAATATGATAAGATTCAGGAAAAATTGAGGGATAAATCCCTGTTTGGCAAATTAATTGGAAAATGGGATATGAAGCATTTAGGCTTTTGAGAGTCAATAAGTGTGAGAGGTAAAAGAACAAATCACCCTTAGTGGAAGCTCATGTTCAAATTGTAGATGCTCATTTGCAAATCCTGGATAATCATTTGCCAAGTTTGGTAGTTTTCTTTTTTTTTTAATTACAAAGGCAAGCATAGCTTGAAGATGACAGAGACTATAGACAAGGTCCTATAGTGTGATCCTGTGATACCAAACCACAATCTAAAGCAAAAAGATGAGCACATTCAATTGGGGAAATCCCAACTTCCTCGTATTCCTGCGGGTTCCTGTGTGCCATTCCTGCAAGGTAGTCCGCACAACGAATATTTTCCCTATGAGTATGGGAAATTTGTACCTCCCAGTCGCTGAACACAAGAGATCTGGTTTCCAAGATAACGTCGTATAGAGGATGATCAGCATCACAACTAGCAGATAATAGATGGACTGCCTGTAGTGAGTCAGTGAACAACTTGATCTTCTTAAGCCCCATCTGTTTACATAATAGAAGGCCGCAACGGATTGCATGGATTTCAGCAGCAGTTGGGAAAGAATGTCCTAACTTCTGCTGAAATCCGCGTATCCAGTTGCCCTGGTGATCCCTGATGACCCCTCCACAAGCCGCTTGAACATCTCTGACGACTGAACCATCAACATCTAGACGATGAAATCTCGGAGGAGGATGTTGCCACTGCAGAACACCTCGCTCTGGGACTTGGAATATCTGATGCCGATATCTGCCATTCTCTACTCCTTCCGAAAGATGATAAATACATCTGTGAGCTATCTCCATCGGACGGTCTGATGTCCCTTCAAAAGCTTGGCTGCAGCGGTTCTTCCATAGTAGCCAACACGTGGTACTGAAGACATTTTGCCATGGCCATCTAGCCGTCTTGCTGGTTCCTGGAGAGTGTTGAGAGTTCCAATAGAGCCAATCCTGCAGATTACCAGAAAAGAACATACTATAGTATAAAGGGTTAGTTAAAGTTAACCACACTCTCTGGGCCTGCTCACAATCTCTCAATATATGAAGGATGCTCTCCACACTCTCACATTCGAAGGGACAAGTGTTTTGGACGCTCGGGTTGTGTCTCGCTCTAAGTTCATTAGTAGGTAACCTGTCATGGAAAACCTGCCACATGAAAAGTTTAACTCTTTCAGGGATCGCCCAGCGCCAAAGATTCCGCCAGTGAGCCTAGAGGCTAAGGCTTTGCTGATGGTAGATTCCATCATATGCTGACTTCACACTAAAGATTCCATCCGATGCATTTCGCCATTAAATAATATCCTCCTCATTGCCCGAAGGAGGGGCCATTTGCATTATTTTGTCGACCACCCAATTGGGAAGAAAAGATTCCCATTTAGCACGGTCCCAATGTCCTGTCTGAGGTCTAAAGGAGCAGACATGAGCCTCTAAATCAACAAGGTGCGTATTCCTTACAATGAAGTGCTTAAGAGGTTTGTCCAACGGGGCCCAACAATCTTGCCATGCTTGCGTGCGGATTTGGTAGTTTTCTACCACTTGAGGTCTCCACTCTCACAGCCAACAACCTTTTTTCCCAATGACCGTCAACTTTTTAACTGATAAATGTATATTTTATAATTAAATAGGTATAGATTTTATGATATAGTTGATTAAATTTATTTATATTTTATACCTATTTAATTATCTTTTATATATTTTTTATCTTTTAATTAAGTTGAGGATAAAAAGAAATCTTGATATAAAATCTACCCATATCCTATTTTTATTTTGCAGGAAATATGATGATACTGAGGAGGGCAAAAATTAGAAGAAAAGAGATATATATATATATATATATAGAAACCGTGTGAAGATGGGAGAAGAATAATATGTGTGTGTGTGAGTGTGTGTGTGATATGAAGAAAATCGTAAGGGATACGTGTATATATAAGATCTAAGAAGTGTGGAGCCCACAGCACATGACCTACTTGAAAGAGTAAAAAGAAAAACGTGAGCTAGTATTGGAAGTGGTTACTGGTTATATATATATATTGTTATAATATATATGATATATCATATTGGAGAGAGAGGGAATTAGATGAAAGATTTGAACGAGATTTTAGCTCAGATAGACAAAGACTTGGACCCCACAATTAATTGTTTGCATAGAGTCAAGGTCGCAAGGTTATAAATAAAAGAGGCAGAAGTGGATCGAAAGAAAAACAAGAACGGACGAAGAGAGAAAATATAGAACGTGCATCACCTCAACGAGGGCGGCTTGGTTACCTGCGACAGCAGCGAGCAAACAGACTCTCAACCTTTGGATTATTCTCTTGTGGTAGCAGCAAGAATTCCAATTTGCTCTCTTGCATCCTTCTTTTTCTTTATTCTTTGAATATGAATTTCTTTATTTTATTATGGATTTTATTTTAGCCATGTGTGGCTAAGTTTCTTTTTAGACCTAGGGAAACTATGAACCCACTAGTGAACTAGACTTTATTTCCATGATTTATTAGTTATGATTTATGTTAATTTTGGTTACTTAATCTTGTTTTGATACACACAATACTCCCTCCCGCCTTTTTTTATAAGGAATAATCTCTCTCATAGGGTTTGATCCTAAATATAAGGAACAAAGTCCTTTTGTCTAAGAGTTTAAACCAATCATTCCATTTTTACCTCAATTAATTATATGCCACTTATTATCTCTCATGTACTCTCTTTATAAAAAAGGGTATAATTGAAAATAAATATATATATTATACATTTATTGCTTTTAACTAAATTTGACTAATATTTTAAAAAAGTGATTTTGGTAGTTGTTCCTTGTAAATAAGATTGGAGGGAGTGCATGAGAACAAAGTCTACACAATAATAAATAAAGGGCAAAATTGTATATTCATATGAAAAATTTAATGAAGTGACTTACTTATAAATAGGACAAAAAATAACTCTTCTCTGTATCTTATAAATGTGACTCGATGAGTAGTTTAGAAACATTGTTGATATTACTAGTGCAAACAGGTATTAATTGATTTTATCAACTTTGATATATATTGATGTTCAGAGGAAAATGGAAAAGAGTGAGAGGGGGAAGAAGAGTAGACAAAGTGAGAATTAGAGAGGGGGAAAAAGTAGAAAAACTCAAAAGGGCGGAAAACAAAATGAGATGTATGAAGTGTTGTCATTTATAGCCTCAACACTAATTAACTCTAGGAATTAAACGTGGAATATCTTTAAAACATAAAACTTAACTGCGAATATTCTGACATATAACAATTAATTAATGACAAAATCTTAAAAATAAAAATAATATTAAAATTCAAATAACATAGTTTTAAATCTTCTCATTAATTTTTAAATTTTCTTAGTAATAATAGTCTTTAAATCTTCTAGAACCTTCAAGTGGTTATTTTCCTTTCACCGCTATTTCCTTCTCCTGTTCCATGGATTCAAAACTAGTTCCTGATTCTTCAACTTTGGAATTGGAACAGACCAGACATTGGCTCGTCAACTTTCTCTTTCAACTACTACAGTCCGGTTTTTTCTACCTAATTGTTTCAACGTAATGTTAGATGGAATGTTTTGCAATAATTCTTGAATGTCGTATACTTATTACTCAAAAAATAATGCTGATCTCACTGTGAAAATAATAGTGAGGATACTGACAAAGGATTTTCTTTTGATAAAATGGAAAAGTTTAAATGAATTAGGTTTCGGGGTTTGCTAGAGCCAATGCATGCCTACAAATTTAAAAAACGCTTAAAGACGTATTTACAGATCATATGTCAACAAGGTCTCCCATCGATAGCGATATATGAAGTCACGATCTTGTTGGTGACTCAATTTTATTTTCAAAAATTTAAAGGATCGGGCATGATTGGATGTTAAAATAGAACTAGGGTACTGGATCTTGAAATAGCACAAATGCTGGCTTAACGGTTTAATTCAAAATCCATGCTAATTGGTCGGTGGAATCCAATACGTGTAGGCACGAGGAGAATCACAAAGCTGACAGCCTAGCTAAATATAACATGTAGTAGGAAACAACTTGCTCTGACATCTTCCCAGGCTCCACTTTATACCTCCCGCTGGGTTGCATACCAGTTGCTAAATATAACATATAGTGGGTTGTTGCGCCCCATTTTTTTATATTGTAGTGTAGTTGTTATTTTCCTTTGTCTTGTATCAAAAGAAAAAAAATACATACAAGGGAATCTCTCGTTAATCCCACCCCTGCTAAAAGAAGATTAGGTAGGCAGCTAGCCGACAATGATTCACTACTATATATAATTATAAATTTATAATTAATAAAAAAACCGCTTCCATGTTAATAATTAATTATGAACATACATGCATCTTGCTGACATCTAATTAATTAAAAAAATTGTTAAACATAATTAAATCTGCAACAGTGCTGAACTTGGAACCAGTTTGGATAGGCACCATCAACTTAGCCCATCTAGATCATCCAGATGGGATCTTGACGGTCCAAATTTAATATTTTTTCTTCTTATTTTTCTAAAAAAAATTATTTCAATGTGTAGAGAATCTAAAATAAAGATAATCTCTTAAATAACAATTTTCAAAAAATAATTTTTTTATTTATAAATAATCTCTTAAAAATATTAAATCTGGACCATCTAGATACCATCTAAACAGTTCAAATGGGCTGAGTGGATAGGCACCATAACTGGTTCCTGCTGAACTTTGACTGTCTCAGTTTCAAGGCCTTTTCCCCTTAATATACAAGATTTATCTGGACGTTATAATAAAATTCAAGTGGAGCCTTGATAAAACCCTTAAGCCACTATAACTATTTGTAATTTGTAAAATACGTTTGACGGTTATTTGTTAAAATTATGAAATGACTCATTAAAAATTGTAGTTCTTTAATTTGGGTGTGTATACTTTTTATTATATGATATTTTTGGTATATAAATTATAATTCCTTGAATAATTATGTAAAGTCGCGTGCATATGTTGATCAATCATCGTCAACGAATTGGAATAGACCAGACACTGGCTCCCCAATTTTCTGTTTCAACCAATACAGTCCGGTTTTTTCTACCTAATTGTTTCAACGTAACGTTGGATGGAATGTTCTACATTAATTCTTGAATGTCGGATACTTGTTACTCAAAATACAATGCTAATCTCACCATGAAAATAATAGTGAGTATGACGACAAAGGATTTTCTTATGATAAAATGGGAAAGTGTAAATGAGTTAGGTCTTGGGATTCGATAGAGCTAATGCATGCATCTGAACTAACAAAATGCTTAAAGAGGTACTTACAGATCATCTGCCAACTAAGTCTTCCATCGGCAGCCACATTTGTACCCATGATCTTATAGATTGTGAGTCAATTATTATCAACTAGACCAACTATAGTGGGCGGATGCGGGTAAAGTTTTAATACTTTTAATTAAATATTATTTATACTAGTCAATTTGCAGACGTGATTCAATTTTATTTTCAAAAATTTAAAGGATCAGGCATGATTTGATCTTAAAATAGTACTATGTTACAAAGGCTTTGACAGACATGATTCGATCTTGAAATAGCACAAATGCAGGCTTAACGGCTTGATTTAACTACTAAAAGTAACCACAATATAACATACAGGGAATCATACGCCGTGCTTGATCAGTGGAATCCAATACATGCATGAAGGCGCGAGGACAATCACGAAGCTGACAGCCTTGCTAAATATAACGTATAGTGGGAAACAACTTGCTCTAACACTTCTTCCAAGGCGTCACTTTATACCTCCTGCTGAGTTGCATACCAGTTCTTCTTTTATACAACCTTTGAGCCACCCGGTGTCCGGTACTTTTTTTAGATCTTATTACCATAGTATTTGAGCAACTAACTAATCTAAATTGTGGCTTTGCAAGTAGCATGCCTCTCCCCAGGATTCTTTTTGGAACATCCACTTTATGATCTACCTAGTCCACTGCTAGACCAATTTCCTTGGGTTGTTGCCTACCACCTTTTATAATGTAGTGCAGTTGTTGTTTTCCTTTCTATTGTATATATAAAACACACACACACACACACACACACACACAAGGGAATCTCTCGTTAATCTCACCATGCTAAAAGAAGATTAGATAGACAGCTAGCCGACAATGCTTCACTGCTATATATAATTAATTAAAAAAACAGCTTCCATGTGGCTGTTGAACATACATGCATCCTCCTGACATCTAAATAATTAAAAAACCATTAAACATAATTAAATCCGCAACAGCGCTGAACGTTGATTGTCTCAGTTTAAAGCCTTTCCCCCTTATTATACAATATTTATCTCGACGTGATCATAAAATAAAATTCAAGTGGAGCCTTGATAAGACCCTTAAGCCACTATAAGTATTTTGTAATTTGTAAAATAAGTTTGAGAGTTATTTGTTAAAATTATTCAATGTCTCATTAAAAATTCTAGTTCTTTAATTTGGGTGTCTATACTTTTTATTATATGATATGTTTAATATAGAAACTATAATTCCTTAAATAATTATTTAAAATTGCATGCATATGTTAATCAAGTCTGGTATGACTTTATTTAAGTTCTTAAACAAGATAATCTCACTCAAGCATCATCCCATTCAACAAAACAACTAAGTGGTGATCAAGAATTTAGAAGCATTGAGCACAAAATAAAATCAACACATAATCTTCATTAAATGCTAAAAGAGAAGAATAACATAGTCTCAATCTATATAGAGGTTCAAAATAATTCTAGAAGAGAAATGCTTAGCTACTCTTGTCCAAATGTATAGAAAAACTAAGCTTAACAATTGAATACATAGTATAGAAAAACTAAACTTAACAATTGAATACATCATAACTAAGAAGACCAGAGAAGAAAAGCATCTCACCAAAAAGAAAAGAGAAGAAAAGCAATGAAACCAAGGTAGAAGTCACAAAATCTCTCTTGAAACCACCACCGAAGCTCTAAAACTCTTCAGAAGCTTCTCTTCAAGGTGTATCCTTTTGTGCCTCAGCTACTCCAAGTGTAGAATGTCTCATTTTTGGCACATCCCATCAATAAAAACCTTCAGAATAAATGTCAGCAAGTGAAATGTATAGCTATACTTTTTTCACTCTCTTTGGCAAACATGTTGTGGGCTGCTGAAGCCAATGACATAGTGATGTTCTTTGTTTCAGACTCCTATTCACTTCAGCAAATATGTTGTTGGCTGAAGCCAATGAAAGAGTGAGTGTTTTTCCCATTTGGTCTCGTTAGCTTTGGCGAATGTGTTCTTCATTGAAGTCAACAGCCTTCCTCTTAGTTTAATGAGCTAGTCTTTCTTTGATCTTTAATGCTACAAACTTAGTTATTTGATCTTTGAAAAGCTTCCCAACTTATCTCTATCCTCCTACAAAAGAGAGAATTTACAAGTTCTCGAATTTTCTTTTAAATAAAGCACAAAACATATGGTTTTTGACAAGGATTTCATTAACTTTGGCCTGATACTTTGATATGCACATTTTCTTCAATAAACTCTTTTTATGCTGAATCCAAAAATAGTTGAAAAGAAGAATCACGAAACTGACAGCCTTGCTTGACATAACATGTAGTGGGAATCATGTTGCTCCAACATTTCCTCCAAGGCTCCACTTTATTATACACCTGCTGATGAGCTGCGTTCCAGCTTTTCTAATGTAGTGTAGTTGCTCTTTTCCTTTCTCTTGTATCACAAAAACATACTAGGGAATCTCTCGTTAATCTCACCCTGCTATACAGGCAGCTAGCCCTCAATGGTTCACTCAATATATAGTTATAAATTTATGATCAAATAATTAATAAAGAAATCGCTTCCATGTGGCTGTTGAACATGCATCTTGCTGACATCAAAATAATTTTAAAAAACTGTTAAACAATAATTAAATCCGCAACAGTGTTGAACGTTGACTGCCTCAGTTTCAAGGCCTTTTCCCCTTAATATACAATGGTGACAATAAAACTCTTGTGGAATCTTGTCAATACCATTAAGACCCTATAACTTATCTTGTAACTTGTAAAAAAACGTTCGACAGTTATTTGTTAAAATTTTTCGATGACTCAAAAAAATATATATAGTTCCTTAATTTGGTTGTTTATACTTATTATTATATGATATGTTTAATATATAAACTATAATTCCTTATTGGGTTCAATCAACAACTAAATCTTCACATATATTGACCATTTATCAATTGATCTTGATTGATAGTTTCTTAATTGTTATTCTTAGTCTCCCCCTCTAGATCCCTTTATATAGTTAAAAAGCTATTGGAGTTTTTTGTAATCGGAAAGTATATAATAAGATAAAAAGGAAGTTCTATCACACTCCTATAAGACCAACAATATTATATGGTAGTAAATGATAGGCTTTGAAGGGACAATATGAATGTAAAGCGGTGGGTAGCCTAGATGGGGATGCAAAGATGGATATGTGGTTATACAAAAAAAAAAATTCGTAATGAGCATATACGCAAACAAATTGGAGTGGTAGCTATCGAGAAACAAATGGTAGACAATCGTCTGAGATAGTTTGAATACATTCAAAAAAGGCTATTGGAAGTGCTTGTGGGAAGAGTTGATCAAGCGGTATAGATGTAATACCGTAGAAAAAAATTAAAATTAAATAAGATAATTATTTTTTTTTATAAACATATGAGATTAATGTGATATGCAAAATATAAAATTCTTGCTGAAAATGAAACAAAGGGAATTGATGGACAAGTGGAAATTACATGGGTTCTTAAATAGGAAGTCTTGGTTTCAAATTCTTGTGGTGTCAAACGAGTTTTTTTTTTTCAAATCATTATGAAATTACTGCCATAAAAAAACATGTAATAAAAATAAAGCCTCATATTTTTATTTCCCACTTCTCTTATTTGCCCTTATGATATGTCAATGCTAGGTTTGCCCATATGCAATCCTTTGTTAATTTTTGATTATGAACCCCAAGGCTAACGATAAAATGTCATCATCAATAAGTTCGGATAAAGTTTGCACAAGCTCTCAAAAGAGTTTTGTAACTTTCCTAAATAATTTCACAAGTTGCAAATCTGAATTCACAAGATTTGATGAGGGTTTCACAAATTCAGATAACTTTTTTACAAGTTCTCAAAATAATCTCACAACTTCCTTAAAGAATTTCACAAGATGCAAATTTTGATTCACAATATCTGATAAAGGTTTCACAAGTTCACGTATGGTTTTCACGAGTTCTAAAAAGAATTTCACAAGTTGCAAATTTTGATTCACAAGATCTTATAAGAGTTTCACAAGTTTTGATAAAAGTTTCACAAGTTCAGGCAAGGTTTCCACAAGTTCTCAAAAGAATTTCACAACTTCCTTAAAGAATTTCACAAGTTGCAAATCAAAATTCATAAGATCTAATAAAGGTTTCACAAGTTCTGATAAATATTTTACAGGTTCGGATAAGGTTTTCGCAATTAATTCTGTCAAAGTGAAAATTAAACTCTAATAGATAATTCGGTCATTTCCTTTTAATTTTGAAAAGAACAAATCAAGCTCTAACACCTCTTTAGCATTATGAATATTCGGAACACCTTTTTGTCTTTTGACATTTTGAAAGTTCTTTTTAAGGGATTTTCCCTTAAAGTATTATCCAAAATATATTGGAGACGTCTATTATTACTACGATTTATTGTTAGTATTTAATTTCAAAATTAAGATTAATATATAACTTATGAATTAAGGCATACTGGAAAGCATATTATAACAACAAATAGAAAAGGAAGGCGAAAGAGAGACCCAAAAGACTCTTTTGGTCTTAAACATAACCAACTTTATATGAAGACATGCATAAAGAAATAAAGTACAATTTTCTGAAACAAATTACACGTTTTATTATCAAAGAACACAACAAAACATATTCTCAAACAATAAACACACTATAACATGATGCATCACAAACTTTTATTGATGATTTTTCAGACCGTTTATTAAAGCCAAAGTAATAAAGAGACACATTAATTTCAGCAAACAAGTCAACGACCCTAACTTGTGTTGGCTCGATCATATTGGCACTGGATCCACAAACAACAGTGTAATTAAATCTTTCATGATTCCTCCAGAATGAGTGTAAGTATCAGCATCCTTGTAGATCACCTCTATGATACGAGCAAGATTCAGAACTATCACAAGAAAGGGCATAGGAACTTGAGTTGGTTTAAGACATTCCTCATTGATATCCTTCCATGCACTTTTAATCATCTTCCTCACTTCATCTATGGCTTCCTTCCTTGACACTCCATGGTCCTTCATATAGCATTCCACACTTGAAGCAATGTGCTCTCTTTTCCGCTCAAACTGCACCACCACAAAGATTTCTTAATAAAGAGAAAGTTACATAATAATTAAGGTGAAATTTTCTACTCCTTAATGTAGTACCTAATTAAGGAGTTGATCTTCATCCTAAATATAAGACTTATTCCTATATTTGTCAATCTTTTCCAAATTTACCCCCTATTAATGCTCCCTCAATAATAATCAAGTAATAGAGAGATGAAGAGAATTAAGGAAGCTGCTTAGGGTGTTTTACAAAAAACATGTAATATTAACTAACTTAATTAACTTCCTCAATTTAATCAAATTAGATAAATAGATCTTACATAAAGAATCGGGAAGTATTGAAGAGAGAAACATGTTATACACACACCTCACTTGAGACGATGTCGCTCATGAGCCTGCCAATAGCAGCAGCAGCTTTGATAATTTTAGGTTGGGATTGAGCCCATTTGAAGATGTCCTCAGTTACAATGTCTCCCATACTAATGAAACAGGACATGGATAGGTATGTAGAACAAGCAGTTAACGAGGATATGTTCAAGTACTCCTCTATTGTTGGTGTGTAGTTTCTATGTAACCATCTCGTTTCTTCCATGTAGGCTTGCACCGTCCTTTTATACTGGCATATAAAAAACGGTATTTTATGTTAAAATAATAATTTTTTCTAGTTTATTAAAGTGCATACAAGAATTTGCAACATATAGAGAAATTTATATGCATGGGACAAGATCTTATACGTCTTTTATGATATAGTCAACATTGTTGTATGGTCTTCCTTCTTTCCCCTTGTCCTCATCATCCATTTCTTCAAATATACTCAATAGCTTCTTATAAATTAGCTTCATGTATTCTGGGAGGTCATCCAAGCAACTAGTATCCCACCTGTTTAAGCATATTAATTAACCTTAAACACCAATAGTAAAATTATATGAAAGAAAAGATAGAGAGAAACATATGGCCTAAGTTCAAAACTCAAACATATTTCAAAACTGATAACAAATAGACTATGCTAACAATTAGACCTCTCAATCGCCGCAGTGAAGAGTTTCAATTCGTCAATGGTTCCATAAACATCGTATGTATCATCGATGATGGTTAAGAAGTTAATTTCTTTGGCCAAGATGCTTCTGCCTTTGGAGTATTGGGGCTCAAAAATAACCCCAAGACCCCACAAGTAACTTTCCACAATCCTGTCTCTTACATATGATAGATTTCTTTGGACATCCAAACTGTGCCACCATCTACAAAAATGAAAGTATATATATGTGAGTAATTTAATGACTACAATGTTTATATTTCTTGTTTTCTGTTTCACAAGGCTCCAGAACATACTTGCAAACGTTGCCAATTTCTTTCTGGTGAAGTTTTTGGAGAGCGTTGAAGTCTAATTTGGCTAAGGTCAAAAGAACTTGATTATGGGAAGGATGAAGGTGGTAGATTGAGATGTACTTTCGTGCCTCTAGCCTTGGCATTCCCCAATATGGACATTGCTTTAAGACAAGGCTGAGTTTTGCTGCAACAAAAGGGTTCGATTCAATGGTGATCGATTGAAGATGACTGGTGGTGAAAGCGAGTGCTTCGTCTAAAATGTCTTCTCCATGAACACTCAGATGGCAAGCTTCATGCAAAGTTATCATTCCTTCAACATCCGAAGTAACCCTTTCATTGAAGCTTCCTTTTTCATCCTTGAACTTGTTGAACACATCTGGTGATGACAATTTGTGTGTATTGGTTATAAGGGAGCCAACAAATTAAGCAGCCAGATTTTGTGAAAATAGAATATGATATCCTAATTTTAGCCTTTAAAAGAAAGATATAAAATGAAAATAATCTTTTAGTTGACAAAAAAACATCTAGGTCTTATGCACTACTATATGGAGTCTCAGGTAAAATGGTGTGTGTGTGTGTGGATAGTGGCATACCAGGTGAAAGAGGATATCCATGTTGCCTCAATAACTTGAAGAGCAAAGCTAGAGAATAGAGATCTTCAATATGAGTTATTTCATTATTTTCAACGTGTTCAATGTGAATATGCTTCAGTGCTTCTTCAATCTGAGCTTCAAAATTATATGACAAGCCCAGACATTGAATTGAATCAACCAGTTCAGCTTTCTTTAAGGTCTCCTCCACAGAGACAAGTATCTTCCTCACTTCTTCTTTCAATGTTTCAATGTTTTTCTTCATTTCGTCATCAACTTCCCATAATATATAGTTTTAAAGAACTTGTTGTTATTAACAATTAAGAATACAAAACAAAGTAAAAATTAGCAATGGGTGTTCATTAATAGATAACACTAAATTGAATGGCTTGAAAATATTACAATAAGAAAAAAAAATGTGATTTTTAATAACTTAAAAACTCTTTTTGGCTTGATTTAAACAAGTTCGTCCTGAATTAAACAGAACAAATGAACCAAACCAAACGAAAAGATTGCAGTATGAGAATGGATTAGGTGTCCCTCCTACATATTGGCTTGGTTGAGTTTGGTTTTCCTCATATCCCAGTAAAATCAAACACTCAAACGCTGCTAAAACTAGATATAATGTGGCCCTTAAATAAGCATCAAATTCAAATCCATATAGTTCACATTAAGCTACTCCTCTAGTCCTTAATGTAAAACCTATTTATCTAATTTGGAGAGATTATGGAAGCCAAATAAATTCTTTCATTATATCACATGTAACATAATCTCTCAAAAATATTTCTGTATAAAATTAGATTGTATATCAATTTATAAGTTAAGCAAATTTATTTGAAGAAAAAATGATACATACAATATATAAAATGAAAAAAAGTATTGCATTTAGGACCAAAATTCACCCCATACTTGGTCCTACAAATGCAAAAGAGGCTGCCCCAGATATACACTCATACTAAAATATGCAGAAATATAGGATGATAAATCAAAATAAAAAAAAATAGCTGTAGTTTGCAATTACTATCTGTAGTGTAGAGGGAGCTTCAGAAATGTAAGAAAATGAAGCAGAACGAATGCCTGAGGAAGATAAGATCGATGCAACAAATGAATGAAGTGCAAAAGGAAAAAAAAATAATAGCAGGATCTTTCACTAATTTATGTTAGGTATATAGTAGAAATATAAATACCAGAGCGTCAGAGGCATATTTGAGGAAATAATCATTCCAAAGAGAAGGATGAAAATCCGCACTTTGTCGACCAAAATTAGATGTGCCATTACTTGTAGTGTTTGAAGGAGCAGTAGTAGACATATTGTGGCTAACACCAGAAGGGGAAGCTTTTGGGAATTTTAAAAATAATGAATGGAAAGGGTTTCACTTGCATCCCTATCAATGCTGGTGGGGGTATGTATAGGAAATGTTGAAGCATTATTTAATTATAAAATTTGCATACATCGATTCTCTCATTTTGTGGAGGAGAGAGATTACTCATTTTGAGGCAATATATCAATTTTTGTTGTCTCATGATTTGAAAGTATTTTTTCGTAAAAAAGAAATTTAATAAGAAAAAATAAGGGTGCAATGCAACATTAGGGACTATGAGTGAGAGTTGTTTTATAACTTTAAAAACAGTAATACAAATTAGATGAGTGATACAAGCATGGTCTCAAATTTAAGTAAAGCCAGAATACTGAACTATTTCTTCATGTGCTGTGTAATACCCTGAATTTTGGATTTGAGGCTAGAGAGTAAGCCTGAAATAAGTGGACTGCTACGCTCCAGTTTAGCAGGAGCCCAAATTTATTCCCTAATAATTCTTATATCATTGGGGTATGAAAGAAAGTAAAATGGTGAATTTTGAAGAAAGTAATTATCTTTTTGGTGAAATCGCCTATGAGGTAGTGAGCTTATCATATGATTTTGTATGACCAAATGATGAGCAAAAATTATGGAATTTTATAGGGTGAAAGTAGACATCGTAAGATTTAATTTGATAGGTATATGACTCAATTAGAGCTATATACAAAAAGTTATGAATTTTTGAAGTCGGCACAGAAAAACTGTGAAATTTCTGGAACAATATGTAAAGATTGAAATTCTGGGAATTTTGTGATTCCATCTAGCAAAAGTCTATATTTTTCCTTGAAACTAACTCAATAAGGGTTCTATAGGTTTTGGAATCAGTCCAATTCAATTTTTCTAGAATTAGTTATAATTTTTTCAAAGTTTGGGTAGAAAATCTGCTAGGATTTACATAAATCTTAAAATGGGAAAATTGGTGATAGCAAATGATGTAATTTTGAGACAAATGCATATAAGCCCATTTGGCCTCTCATATGGGATTTGGGACGTGAAAGTGGGCTGACCAAAGTGGGAAATATTATGTACAAGTTCAATTGGGCTTTATGTGCATAAAAGTCCAATTTTTTGAAATTTACTTGATTCAATAATTAAAAAGGCATAAAGTAAATATGGGATATAATATTTTAACATCATCTTCTTCCTCCAAGTCCCATAAACTGACGTGAAGTGCAGCATTTAGAGAGAGAGGAAGTGCAGCCATGTTCTAGAGAGAGAAAGGAGAAGAGAACTTGTACAGTAGGTCATTTTCTTCGGTAAATCGGCTCCTAACGCATATAACTTCGATCCTAAGCTACTCTTCTATGTGATTTAGGGTTGGTCAGCCATCTTTGGGTGTGTGAAGGCTAGGGTTTTCAGCCAAGAAGAGGAAAAGCTAGCAGGAGCTTGAGGTAACTTCCAAACTCTTGTATATTGACTATTCTGGCCGTTAAGGACAATTTAATCGGTGAAATTTCACTGGATTGTCATTGATTTTAAAAATGGAAAATGGGTGTGTGGGGCTATAATGCTGCCCAAATTGGTACTAAATGATATTTGTAACCTAATGGAATTGTCAATAAAGTGGTTAGGAGTAGAAAGGAATACATTTACGCAGCTGAAACCGAAAAACACCTATTCTTCCCAAAGTATACCAAGATTTTGGGTAGGGCTAGATCTGAGGGTTAGAGTTGGATTTTTAATGATTTGATGGTTCCATTGAGTTCAGGAGAAAAAATTAGGTGGGATTATAGTTGGTCACTTTTCCGGAAAAGCCCGAAAAAGCATAATTACGAAAAACACCCCTGAAACCCTTAAAGTGGGGCTGCCAAGGTTAATGCTATAATTTGAAATGGAATTTGATAATTCCGAGTCGGGAAATGAATTCCTTGGACTAAAATATGTCAGGATAGCCGAGGATAGAATTTCAAGAAAAGTATAGCCGGACCAGGTACGACGTGGCCGAGCCAGGTCCCCAGGGGCATTTTTGTAAATTTTCATAATAGGCTCATATAACCCCCATAAACACTATGGAAGTGTCTAAATGGTACATTTGGAATTGTAGGATCAAATATGGAGCCCAAGCTATTGGCATGCTTTACGAGGCACACATTTCGAGGCGGAAAAGGGTTAAGGTATGAAACTTGCCTCTCTTGCATGTATTTGATATTTGTGCTGTGTATTGATGCATGTTATTGCTTTACTTGATTATGTTGTTGATAAGTATATATTTTATAATTAAATAGGTATATATTTTAGATATATTCACTGGATTTATTAATATTTTATACCTATTTAATTATCTTTTATATATTTTCCTCTCTTAAATCAAATATGAGTTAATAAGAGATTTTAATAGAAGATCTACTCATATCCTATTTAATTTTTGCAGAAAATATTATTGTGAGAATTAGGAGGTGAGAAGTTAGAAACATGATAGATATATATATATATATATATCACATTTACATGCGCGTTTGAAGACATGATACAGAGGCAGCATAAATTAATTAGTGTGTGTGTATATATATATATATATTATATTACAAGATATATTGCAAATCAGATTTTGATTAGAAAAGAAGAAAAAAACGTGGACCCCATATTTGAATAGATAAGCCACAGATATTGGAAGAGAGATGGAAATCAATTATAAGATTTCATGCCAGAACAAACGTGGGCCCACGTGAGAAAACAAGAATGAAGGTGCAGATCTGATCAAAGCATTAAGATATGATATATCTTCAAATTCAGATAGAAAACGCTGAGGAGTCCGCTGAGCGACGGAAAATGTATCTATAAAAAGGGGAGCGCTGAGACGCATAAAAATATATCTGGAGGCACAGCACGTCGAGACAGAGCGGACACAGAACGCGGATACAGCACGGAGGGGAAAGCTGAGACGCCGAGACAGATCCGAGGAGCTGAGGACACAGAAGCCGGACGAGGAGCAGAGACGAGAAAGAGAAGCAGAGTTTTAGGGAGCTGGGGCTTGAAGATTTAAAGAGATTTGGAGCTTTAAAATTTGGTTTTCCATTAATTTTTCTTCTCTCTTTTTCTTAGTTTCTGATATGAACCGAATTATTATTTATTGTTTTAATTTGTTGAAAAACATGAGTAGCTAATTTTCTTGTTCTAGGATTTTCTTGAACCTATTTATGGATTGAATTATTTATTTACTCTCTTTTTGCATCGAATAAATTTTTGTATTGATTTTATCTTGCTCTTAATGCCTCTAAATGCCTGATCACCATTTAGTTGTCTTGTTCATTTAAAATTAATCTTGAGAAAGATAATTTAAGTGTAGAACTTGGGTAAAATCATGTTAGACTTGAAGTTTAGATATATTAAATGGATGGTTTGTTAGTATCATAGAGATATAGTTACTAACCTAGCATTGTCAGATTAAGATTGGTGTTTAAAGTTAGTCCTTATAAATTAATACAAGAGATTGATTAATTTGTTAGGATAAATATTTGGTTTTGACTCGAGAGAGCGTTATCGAATACTTTTAAATCTTAGACAAATACATAATCTTCGTTTGATTGCTTATTGAGAGTAAATTAATTAATTTATGAAATAAATAGGGGATAGATAATCCTAGATTCCTCCTGTCTTGAAGTTCTCGATTTAATTAATTAATTTTTTTTTAGTATAAAATTTCTTTCAAAATATTCTCACTTAACCTGATTAATAATTTAATTGAGATAATTAATTCATTTTTTGTCATAGTCCTCGTGGGAACGATCTTTTTATATTACTTGCGACCCGTGCGCTTGCGGTAAAGCTAAAAGGCTAACAAGTTTTTGGCGCCGTTGCCAGGGACTTTGGCAGAAAGCTCATTGAACTAGTTATCTTAATTGTGTGATTAATCACGTTTGAGTATTTTCTTTCTTTTCTTGATTTTTCTTTTATAAGTTTGATATTCCTCGGTTGTTGTTTGGATTTACAGGTACCTCTCGACATATGAGTGGCGCATTGGTAGTCCACCCTAACAACCTAGACGACGAGCATCGTTCTGAAGAAAAGGAACTTAAGTTTGAATCAGAATCATCAGAAGAACCGACGTCACCTGATCCAAAGATCATGGCACACCCTACTGACGAGGATATGGATCATACTTTGGATGAATATATGGAACAGGAGAGCACCACCTATCAATCCAGCATTCAATTCCCAACTATTACTGCTAGAAATTTTGAGGTGAGGCCAATTATGCTGCAGATGCTCCAGATGATTGGTACATTCACAGGAAATCAGAATGAAGACCCAATTGAGCATTTGACAAAATTTGTTCAAATGTGTGAAAATTTCAAACAGCAAGGAGTGTCTTCTGATGCACTGAGATTGAGACTCTTCCCCATGTCTTTAGATAAAAAGGCAACAGCTTGGCTCACGGCTCTACCTCCCAATTCTATTTCTACATGGGACACCCTAGCTTCTCTATTCAAAGCAAGATTCATTCCAAGGGGTAAACGAGCAGTGCAAAGAGCTGAGTTATTGGGTTTTGCACAAGAACCAGGTGAACTCTTTCATGAAGCATGGGAGAGATTCAAAGAAATGTGGCACAACTGTCCTAATCATGAGCAGAAGACTTATGTGTTATTGGAAGCTTTTTGGGCTGGATTGGATGGTCCTACTGTTTCTGTGGTCGAGAATGCATGCAACGGTGGGATTGGCAAGAAGAAAGTGTCTGAATTATTAAAGTTATATGATGAAATTGCTTTTAGCACTCTGCAACAATCCGATAAAGCACGCTCTGGGTACAGGACTTATAAAGAGCCAAATATTTCTAATGCTTCTAATATGTCTAAAGATATTGCCACTCAACTTACAGCTATGGCCAAGAGGTTTGATCAACTTGAAATGAAGATAGAGAGGACATCTTCTAAGGGTATTCACGCTATTCAGGCCTCAGGCCTCTCTTGTGAAACTTGTGGAGAAGCACATTCTTATGAGGATTGCCCACATACTATGGAGACAGTCCATTACTTGAATAACAATCAAAGATATCCTCGTGGCAATCCCTATTCTAACACCTACAACCAAGGTATGAGGGATCATCCAAATTTCTCTTGGAAGAATGGACCAAGTGAAAATCCACCTAACCACTATGCTAGCAAGCCAATAGCACCACCAGGTTTTGAGCAACAACAAAAATCTAGAGAAAGTGATTCAGAGACAAACCAGCTCTTGAGACAGATTCTTAAGAGCCAAGAAGGTATAATAAGCAAGGTTAATCTTCATGATACTTCCATCAGAAATCTTGAGATACAAGTGGGCCAAATAGCATCTCAAATGAATACATTCAGCAGAAATAGTCTACCCAGTGACACCGTTCCTAATCCTAGAAGAGATGGTAAGGAAGATTGCAAAGCAATAACCTTGAGAAGTGGAAAGCAACTAGCTGACATTCCTAGCCAAAGTGGAAAGAAAAAGAGTGCAAGTAATGAGGTTACTACTAGGCAAGAAGATGAAATACAGACAGATATTGATGAGGTGCCTAGAGAGCAATCTGTTGCTCTTGAGGAAATAGATGAAAATAAGGAGAAGACCTGCACTTCTCCTTTAAAATATGCGCCTCCACCACCATTCCCTCAGCGACTTAAAAAACATCAAGAGGATTTGCAATTCAAGAAGTTCATTCAGATATTCAAGCAACTCCATATCAACATTCCATTCGCTGAAGCTTTAGAACACATGCCTAAATATGCCAAGTTTATGAAGGATATTCTATCTAAGAAGCGACGATTCAGTGAGTTTGAGACAGTTGCTGTGACAAAAAGTTTCACTGATATCATTAAGCAGATGCCTCCAAAGTTAAAAGATCCTGGGAGCTTTTCTGTTCCTTGCCATATTGGAGATAAATTCTTGGGAAAAGGAATGTGTGACCTCGGAGCTAGTATTAACCTCATGCCTTTGTCTGTCTTCAACCAGTTGGGATTGGGTGAAGCTCGACCAATGACGGTTACCCTTCAATTTGCTGATAGAAGTCTATCTCTACCTCGTGGAATCATTGAAGATGTATTAGTGAAGGTTGACAAGTTTATCTTTCTAGCAGACTTCATTGTACTGGACTTTGAGGCAGATAAAGAATTACCTTTGCTGTTAGGGAGACCATTTTTGGCAACAGCAAGAACATTGATTGACGTAGAGAAAGGTGAGTTAACTATGAGAGTAGCTGATGAGCAGGTCACCTTCACTATGAATCCGTTGATTAAATCTCATAATATTCCAGAGGACTGTTTTTTCATTGACATACTTGATCCTGTGGTACAAAATGAATGTGAAAAAGTTATGACTAATGACCCACTTGAAGCTGTGATACCTGAGATTGATTCAGAAAACTTTATAATAGAGGAATGCAAAGCTATCATGGATGCATCAATTCCTTGTCCTCAAGGACGAATGCAATTTGAATCATCTAAGAAGTGGTATGATAAGAAGATCATATTCAAGACCTTTGATCCAGGACAACAAATGCTCTTATATAATTCCAGGCTAAGGTTGTTTTCGGGAAAGCTAAAATCTCGTTGGTCTGGACCATTCATTGTGGTTCAAGTGTTTGATCCTGGCACAGTAGAGTTGGAAGGCAAAAGTGGAGAGAAATTCAAAGTCAATGGGAAAAGATTGAAGCACTATTGGGGTGGTGGAGTGAACTGTTAGACCACTACATTACCTCTAACAGTTGATTCTTGAGATGCTGCCATAGTCTGGCTGAAGACTATAAACTTAGCGCTTGTTGGGAGGCAACCCAATGATTTGATTTTCATTTACTATTTTTTTTTCTCTTTTCTTTTTCTTATTGTTATTCAGGCTTTAGGGTGATTGCTCCTCTCGCAACTCCAAGTTCTAGCTCGTGCTCTCTTTTCTCCTTCAATTGTGAAACATCAGAGGAATAACTCTACATCAGAATCTGAGACCTAAACCAGGGGAGTACTAGTTTCTTTCTCTTTTATTAATTTTTGCAACATTGAGGACAATGTTTGATTTATGTGTGGGGGAGAGAATTAGGATTCATAATTTAATTGAATTTTTTTCAAAAAAAAATAATGAAGGGAATAGAGGTACTTTGTCTTGATTTTGAGATTGTTGAATTTGAATAGATATAGCTTAGTTACTAGTTGCATGAAGGGAAGTTGATTACATATATTGCAATTTATATGATGATATATTGTTTAACTTGATTAAATTGGGTGAGATAGTATAGCCTTGTTGGAAGGAAATTTGAGCCTAAAACATTCAATTCTAGTGTGATATTTCACTTGTCTCAACTTACTCTTTAGAACTTGTCTTATTTCTTTTTACTGCTACCTAATACATGTGCAATTCTTTAATAGGATAGAGGCATTCATTTTTATACCCTTGAATCCTAAACACAAGCTACAAACACTTCATCCATTGCTACCCCTTTGAGCCCATCAATTTCTTTCTTTTCATCGATCATATATATATTAAGTTAATATGCATGTAAAATCATTATTGCAGCAGCTTGATCATGTTATCAAATCACAAGATGTGGTATTGTTGCTATTAGTGCTTTATGTTGGAGGGTATTTCAAAAAAAAAACAAAGAGAGAGAAAAAGAAAAAAAAACACAACTCCGATGGCTTCTCTTGACCTCACTTAGTAACCGGGGGCACTTCATCACCAATGTTGGCACTCACGTCAAACGGTGAAGCCACAGAGGGCTATGAGTTGGGCTAAAAGCCTCTTGAGGCACTTGTTGGAATAACTGAGTAACCGGTGCTGCATCACCCATGTGCAAGGTCGCGTCAAAAGGGAGCCTACAACAAGCTCAAGATGAAAAAAAAAAAAGGAGAGAGAGAGAGAGAGAAAAAATATAGAGAGAAAGAATACCCTTCTTGAATCTTGAAGAATAGCACACATATCACTATTACATTAAATTATCTGTATAACATGATCTAAATGCATATTGCTTAGTATCCATCATCAACTCCACGTAGCCTATATTCCAACATTACAAGCCATAAAGTCCTCTTGATTTTTGAATGCACATGTGAATGGTGGTGGAAAATTAGAACTATTACAAGCCTATGGTAGGGAGATTGAACAAGTGAACTGAGCGAAAAAGAACCCATATGCTAGCGAGTTGAGTGATACACTTTATACCCTTGTGTGACTATTTTACCTGAATTTAATCTTGTTAAACTTCGTATCTTAATATGAATTTCTTAATATGTGATTAACAACCCATATTGTACACTTAGTTCCGAGGTTATGTTTACTCGAGTTCTCACAATTTCTTAGTTAATTCAATTTGTCTCTCTTCTTTCTTCAACCTATCTTCAAAGATTGATTTTTCTTTGCCCAGGAGTGCAAAAGATTTAGTGTGGGGAAGTTTGATAAGTATATATTTTATAATTAAATAGGTATATATTTTAGATATATTCACTGGATTTATTAATATTTTATACCTATTTAATTATCTTTTATATATTTTCCTCTCTTAAATCAAATATGAGTTAATAAGAGATTTTAATAGAAGATCTACTCATATCCTATTTAATTTTTGCAGAAAATATTATTGTGAGAATTAGGAGGTGAGAAGTTAGAAACATGATAGATATATATATATATATATATCACATTTACATGCGCGTTTGAAGACATGATACAGAGGCAGCATAAATTAATTAGTGTGTGTGTGTGTATATATATATATATTATATTACAAGATATATTGCAAATCAGATTTTGATTAGAAAAGAAGAAGAAAACGTGGACCCCATATTTGAATAGATAAGCCACAGATATTGGAAGAGAGATGGAAATCAATTATAAGATTTCATGCCAAAAAAACGTGGGCCCACGTGAGAAAACAAGAATGAAGGTGCAGATCTGATCAAAGCATTAAGATATGATATATCTTCAAATTCAGATAGAAAACGCTGAGGAGTCCGCTGAGCGACGGAAAATGTATCTATAAAAAGGGGAGCGCTGAGACGCATAAAAATATATCTGGAGGCACAGCACGTCGAGACAGAGCGGACACAGAACGCGGATACAGCACGGAGGGGAAAGCTGAGACGCCGAGACAGATCCGAGGAGCTGAGGACACAGAAGCCGGACGAGGAGCAGAGACGAGAAAGAGAAGCAGAGTTTTAGGGAGCTGGGGCTTGAAGATTTAAAGAGATTTGGAGCTTTAAAATTTGGTTTTCCATTAATTTTTCTTCTCTCTTTTTCTTAGTTTCTGATATGAACCGAATTATTATTTATTGTTTTAATTTGTTGAAAAACATGAGTAGCTAATTTTCTCGTTCTAGGATTTTCTTGAACCTATTTATGGATTGAATTATTTATTTACTCTCTTTTTGCATCGAATAAATTTTTGTATTGATTTTATCTTGCTCTTAATGCCTCTAAATGCCTGATCACCATTTAGTTGTCTTGTTCATTTAAAATTAATCTTGAGAAAGATAATTTAAGTGTAGAACTTGGGTAAAATCATGTTAGACTTGAAGTTTAGATATATTAAATGGATGGTTTGTTAGTATCATAGAGATATAGTTACTAACCTAGCATTGTCAGATTAAGATTGGTGTTTAAAGTTAATCCTTATAAATTAATACAAGAGATTGATTAATTTGTTAGGATAAATATTTGGTTTTGACTCGAGAGAGCGTTATCGAATACTTTTAAATCTTAGACAAATACATATCTTCGTTTGATTGCTTATTGAGAGTAAATTAATTAATTAATGAAATAAATAGGGGATAGATAATCCTAGATTCCTCCTGTCTTGAAGTTCTCGATTTAATTAATTAATTTTTTTTTAGTATAAAATTTCTTTCAAAATATTCTCACTTAACCTGATTAATAATTTAATTGAGATAATTAATTCATTTTTTGTCATAGTCCTCGTGGGAACGATCTTTTTATATTACTTGCGACCCGTACGCTTGCGGTAAAGCTAAACGGCTAACAGTTGCGAAACATATATGAATGATTAAAGCTCTATTTCTGTTTATACTGTAGCCATAGTTTTGTTGCACAAAACATTGAGCACGTAGATATATCATTGTATTAGCATGAGTTTATGTAATGCAAGCATATCATCATTAAGCACTTATTTTGCATACATATCTGTATCTGTTTCCTACTGAGATTCTCTCGAATCTCACCCTCCCCTACCAATAATTTAGACAGGAGGAGATAAAAGATATGCTGAGAACAAAGAATAGAACCGTACGAGGGGATTACAGTGGTGGAACGAAGACGAGAAGATGTCTCTGTTTCACTGGGACGAGTTTAGATACCCAAGTAGCCCTGTGTGGCTCTATTGATGGTAATAATCATGTACGAACCCCTATGGGGAATTTATGTAATCATGCACTTATTATCAGTATATTCATGTTATTCTTGTGTTGCCCACCGAACCACATATCATTTTTCGCGAATACTCCGAAAAAAGGTTAAAACAAGGTAAGGGCAATTCAAAAATCATACTCTATAGAATATGAGGACAAAGTGACATTGCATGTAGATTTAATAAGGCAATTCAAAAATGTAACATGGTACCTTTCCAAGAAAAAAATAAAAAATAAATGGGCTTAAAGGGTGGGCCCTGAAGGGCCAGGGCCTAAAACGGCCGGCCCGACAGGCTTAGCCCGTTTTCCCGGCTCTACTTAAGAAAGGGTTGTGAGTGAACCGACAGGCATTTATAACTATTTATACTCGAGATTAACAAAATTAACATTTGAGATTAACTAAGTAAATGGATTTGAGATTTGGAGAGCTAGTGAGGGATTAGTGACTCTAGGTTGTGTTTGATTTTGATAGTTTTTGTTAATTAATTTTCTTTGAATTTTCTCTTAACCAGATTCGTTTAACTTAAAAGAAATTGAGATTTTAATACCTAAAAATTAATTAATTGATTCCTCGTGGGACGATACTCTACTTATCACTTTATTACTTGGCATGACCCGTATACTTGCGGAGCGCATCAAGTTTATGGCGCCGTTGCCGGGAAAAAATTCGGTTGAATCCTTTTCTTTTTTTCAGATGAAAATTTAGCAACACGTTACAATGTACTCAAATATTAACGTTAAAATTTGATCAGACAGCTTCTTCTGCAATGTTTTGACTTTAGAACCTCTTTCATTGTAAAGGCGCCATCCCCATTAAGCTTCAAATATTCTTTATATGGCGTCCAAATTTATTTGTCGCATCAAGTCCCTACTCAAAATTTTCTTGTTTCACGCCAGTCATAACTTGATCTCAATGTAACATCCTAGCCCTCACCCTGGATATTTTTCGTTTTGGGACCCGTTACCCTTCACGTTCTTAAATTGTATCCGGCGTCCTAAAGTATATTTTTAGTAATACTCAATATTTTAAAGTACTTTTTTGTGATTTTATTAACCTAAAGTACTTTTTTAAACAGTACTTAGTATCATAAAGTAATTTTTTGCGCATTGAACACTCTAAAAGTGCATAATTGAAGCACTCAATATGAAGAAATTGTAAACCACCTCGTCCAAAGGGAGAACATCGTTCTAAAAACGAAATTGCCCTGTTGATGTTTAAATATTCTGGCCAAAAAGGAAAACGAAATCTTGATAATTATAAATTAAACTATTATCTTACTCATCAATATCGATTTAATATAAGTTCAGCATCAGTATTAATAGTATTTACCAGAATGATAATATTAATAGTATCAGTGTCAATGAAATAAAAAAATACAAATTTCAATCCTTCCATATGCATGAAAAATATATAAATTTTATGTGCGTGTACGCGTTTTTATATAAAAGATTTATAGCAAAGCCATTTTTTTTTCTTTCGACTGTTGCAATCGCCTAATGATGGACGTACGGTCTTGTTTTAGGGCACGATAAGATTTATCCTATTTTATTATGACATAGACTTTTAAAGATGATTTATTTACATGATTTATTATTTCCATGTTACAGACTTTAATGAGTTTTTTTTATACACTACAAACTTCAATGAGTTTGTTGGCAAAAAAAAAAAAAAAAAAGGTTAGTTAGAAATAAAACGCTTCCAAGATTTTGATTTCCTTGCAAGAAAGTGTATCAAATGAAATGAAATGAAAATAGGTGGTTAATATTTAATAAAAAAATTATAATTTAAATAATTCAATTTGGATATAAGCAGTTAGATTTAGATTTAAACATTAATTCAAGTTGCATCATAGTAAATCTTTTTTCTGTTAGGTTAATTCCAGAATACGTATGTGTTTGTCGGTTAAAGTGAAGTTCGTTGAATGTCAAGAAATTGTAAACCGCATTGTCCAAAAGTAGAGAAAACTGTGCCTTCCGGTTCTAGAAATGAAGGTTCTTTTTGCAAATTGGCTTGTTGATACTTAAATATTCTGAGAAAAAAAGATTTAAAAATATTAATACTATCAGTATCCATTTCACCGTGATTCGTGAATAAAGAATATATATTTCAATCTTTCCGCATGTATCAAACAATGATTGATTAGTTAGTTATTTTTTTTTATTTCAATGTTATAGACTTCAATATAAGTTAGTTTTTTTTTTCGTTGCAAGAAATATAAGTTAGTTAGAAAAAAAAACAATTCCAAAATTCTTCTTTCCTACCAAGAAAGCACAGAAAAAATGAAATGAAAATATATTATTAATATTTAGTTAAGTCTTTTTCCCCCTATTCCGTTTGAGAATACGTACACCCACCTCTATATATATGTGTGTGTGTGGTGTGTGTGTATAAGTTTTGAGCTTCGTTTTCACACATCTTCGTTCTTAAGCTTCGTTTTTGCGTATCTTCATTCATAAAGCTAGATCCAAGGTCTTCATTTTTTTTTTTTGGAATAGAAAACTTTTGGTCTAAAGAGATCAAGGGAAACAAACGGACAAAGGAACAAGCAATCATCTGGGAGATAATATTCCTACAGGTATTATATGCAATAATCTCTTATTCATGTTTTTAGTTAATTCATATGTCCTTCTTTTGATTTAAAGTGTAAAGCATAATAATACTTGAGATAATAACAGCCTGCGATGATTTGCATATGAAAAGGCATGATTCCACATAACTCTAAGTGAGTCATGTAATTAACACACATAGAAGTTAAATCCAGCTGAAATAAATAAAACTGAAAGCAGATATACGACACCTATGTTCTTTTCACAAGATTTAGAAATCCCAAATTAATTAGTTTGTTCAGATCTTATGATGATTTAAAGTTGAAAGCATAATCCTTAGCTTGAGATGCGGATTAATAGCATATGATGATTAACATCTGTACTAACCATCGTGAATCTTAGCATAAGATGATTAGCATAAACCTTGGCATGATTTAGATTAGAAAAATTTTAACATCTCAACATTTCGCTTATGTTTTTGTCCGCTTTGAAAGCTCATCCCTTCCGGTTTTAAAACACATCGAGAGGGGAGATTTCTAAATCCTTATAAAGCGCCTTTCATTACTCTCCCCAATTGATGTGACACTTCACAATCCACCAATCCACTCCTTTGAATCCAACATCCTCACTGACACATCAATCGAGCCAGGCTCTCATATCAATTGTAAAATCTCAGCGACTCACTCTCGATATATATTTTCCATTTTGGGCATCACCCATCATAGTTTTAAAACACATCTATTGTATATATCCAGAGTCTAGACATTATAAGGCATCTTTCGCTCCCCTCCCCGCTTCACGTTTTCACATAGTCTTCTCACTAGATTCAGAAGTCTCTAATTAGAACTTTCATAAAAGGACAAAACTTAAGTCAAGTTAATTACATCATTTATTAAAAGTGTATGCCTGAATTTATATTTTTGATATTCTGAATGCATTTAATAAATATATTATAAGATGTTTTTATTATGTCATATTAGAATTTTAAAAAGATGATTTAGTTACTTGATTCTTTCATTTTAATGTTATAGACTTTAATATGAGTTAGTTAGATGAAGGGGGATAAAATATGAGTTAGTTAGAAAAGAAATGATTCCAAGATTTTGATTATTTCTTACCGGGAAAGTATATAAAGGAAAGAAATGAAAATATGTTGTTAATAATCTTTGTTTTCATTCTGGTGTAAAGAGGGTACCCATATGTGCATAAATACATTACAATCCAGTTCAGCATCATATCTACGTCTCCAAACTACTTTAGATTTGAGACTAATCCCTTTCAACACTTAGACTTAGAGGCAACTCCCGATTACCATCTCAACCAACAATTTTATTAGTTTTACGTCTCTTCATTCAGGAAGCAATACTCAACGGTCATCGATCCTCATCTTAGAGACAATGGCAACTGGAAGCGTTCTGATGTGCCATAACTTCCCCGGAAACTGTTTCATCTCTCAGCCTCCCACAGTTCATTATTTCGATCCATTTTCCTCTCATCATCTTTTATCAAAACCCATCAATGTTGTTGGACAAGATCTCTTCTGGTATCATCAGACTTGTCAGGTATATATAAAAAATTTGAAAACTTATCATGGATTATTCTATGGAGAAACATAGGTCTTGTTTGATTTTTTTGCCCATAACACACAATAAAACTTTGTTATGCTTAATCTGATAGGAATCTTTGAGTTTCTTTGATCTTCTTCGTCCATACCCCATACCATATGCAAATTATGAAACCCATCCGTCCTTATTGCCTGAAGGAGTCGAACTTGAACTACATACCTTACCGGTGAGAACAATTAATATTTTATTTTAGTATTTGTGATTTTAATTTAATTATTCAAATTATACTTGTTAAATACTCCTACTTTTTTTTTTAGGTTGATGCAAGAGCAGTGGCAGATGGGGATACTATAACCGTTTATGTTAACGCCTTAGAGGACCCCACACAAATTCCTTTGATCCCTCCTTATGTGTTGGAGGCACATCTTCGAAGAAATGAAGCTAAAGCTATGAGAAATTATGCAGAGGCTGATGCTCTTCAACAAATAATTAACAACTACGGATTCCGGTATAGGGATTTCTTGCAGTCTTGTGGTTTTTCCCCCGTTTTTCGTTCCTTTTTTTCTTTTTCCAAAAGGCTTGTTTGTGTTCTTTACCTGAATCCAGTTGTAACAAAGTTCTCTTATGTTATGCTGCACAGTGTGATTAAGTTTGATAACGAGGAAGTTCTGGTGCGCAAATATAGAATTCGTTTGAGGTAATAATGAAATATAAATTAGAGTAAATTACATTCACCATGTCTTTAGTTTCTCTTAATTATAAAAGCATGGACTTTACAGTTTGATCGAATCTTGGTTATCGTCATCTGGTTTTAAATTGTTGATTTTGGTCTAGAGTCAAACATTGATCTGTGTTCTAAATGAAATCAGGGGCATTGATGCACCAGAAAGTGAAATGCCATATGGCAAAGAAGCCACGGAAGAATTGACTAAGATTGTTGAAGGAAAATGGTTAAGGATCCTTGTTTATGAAATAGACTCATACGGACGTCTTGTGGGAGATATCTACTGCGATAATAATACCTTTGTTCAGGTATATATTTTCTTACTCACATTTATATTGTAGTTTTATTTATGTCTGACTAAAACACAAAATTCATATTGGTTCATTTCTTTGTTAATTAATAAGGAATTAATGCTGAAGAACGGATGTGCGTGGTATTACCCTCATTATGATAAGAGAGAGGAATTAAAAAATGTAAATAACGTTTCATGCCAGCAGTTAAAACATTTTAACTTTCTATTTGTTTGTTTTGAGTTTAATTTAATAACTCTGTTTTGACCTGATAATTAATAACTCCGCATTGTTGCAGTGGGAAAACGAAGCTAAAGTGAATAAAGTTGGATTATGGGCTTCTACCAACCCTGAAGAGCCATGGGAATGGAGAAAGAATCAACGGAATATTGCAATTAACACCGTTCCACGTCACAATTGTAAAAAGAATATCCCACCCAGATTACAGAGACTAGCAAACAAGAAAAACAGAATTCACAAGTCCTGAACTATGTGGTTTTGAGTTCAATGATCCACAAATATGTAATATGACTAGAGAAATTATACACCTGTGTGGAAAAATTTCAGTTGAATCCTGTTCTCTTCTATTGGTTATTGCTTACTAAAATCATTCCGTAAATATTTTCGATCTCTACAATCATGTGGGGAGGGGAGAATGACACTTTAGAACCGGCTAGGAAAAATAATGTTACAATAACGACTTGTTAAGATTTTTTAGTAATATTTACACTTGGAAATTCTTAAAATAAATTTTCAAAATTTAAGATAAAAGAATTAATGTTATAGAAGAATTTAGAAATCTTAGTGATATATTATGATGAATGACACTTTATAAGGGTTTGAATATCTCTCTTCTTGATGTATTTTAACTTTGAAGGGTAAAAAAATCCTAAAATGGACAATTTCAAATGTGAAAAGCTAAGTAGCATGCCAACAATTTTTAGAGCGAAGAGATGTTGAAGTGATGTGCCAATACTTTTACAAGCATGTGCGAGAATGACATTTTAGAACCCAATAGGAAATTTAAGGTTGAGGCAACGACTTTATAAGATTCTTTTTCTATATTTACGCCTTGAAATTCTTAAAATGGATATTGACAGTTTAAGTCATAATAAGATTAAAAAAATTAATGTTATACCAGAATTTAGAAATTTGAGTGATATATATTGTGGTGTCCCGGTTGGGAGTAGAGCCAAGAACGCCTTATAAGAGTATAGATGCATCTCTCTTGACGTGTTTTAAAATCGTAAGGGCTGAAGAAACTCCAAAGTGGACAATTTCGAGAGCAAAGCGCTGAGATGTATACAAGTTGTATGCCAACAATTTTGAGAGCAAAGTGCTAAAATGTTACAAGTGATATGCCAACAATTTTTTAGAGCAAAGCGCTGAGATTTTACAAGTGGTGTCAATATCTTTGAAGCCTAGTAGCATGTAACATCAAATTGTTAGTGCTTACCCATTAATTTTGAAAAAAAGAAATTTGAATAATGTATTTAGAAATTTAAGTGGTACATAGTTTACTTAGCACTACGTTTTTTCCTCTTGGGGCATAAAATTGAGGGAAACAAGTTAAAATGAAGGTCTGCTTGGAATCAAAAAAGAAAAAACAAACCAGAAAATGAAGCAATCAAGAGTCATTTTATTATGGTTGATATTTACCACCACAAACAAACATACATATAGCACAGAGAAATTAAAACATGTAAATAGTTTACATCTTGTTTTTAACAGCCAAATTGAGGTATCTCAAGTGGATACAAATGGATCATATCAGACCAAGCGTTTTTCACAGATGGGTCAATATCAGATATGCATCTCCACACTGCACTATTACACTTGAAACCACTTCCAAATCCAATTTGCCAAACCCTATCTCCTTTCTTCACTCTTCCTTTTGCCTCCAAATAACACAGTTCATACCAAAGTGAAGAAGATGAAGTGTTCCCAAATCTGTACAATGCCATCCTTGAAGCCTCACTATCTTCCTTCTTCAGCTTTAAGCTATCCTCTATTGCATCCATCACTCCCTTTCCCCCTGCATGTATGCAAAAATGCTCAAATGACTTCTTAAAATTGGGAACATATGTCGCCTTCTGGTTGTTGTTGTTGTCACCACCCGGTTGGATTCTCTGGCGAATTTCTGACCATGCGAAACGAATCTGTCGGAGTAAGGCAGCACAAGAGGGCCTAAAGTTGTGATGTTTGTCCTTAAAGACAGAGCAGCCACCTTTAGGAGTTCCCTTGATAAGGACACTCCCACATGTCCTGCTCCATCTGGCTCTTGGTAAACACACTTGTAGGCATTTTCATTTGATCCTAAATGAGTCCTCACAAGGTGCTTTAGCCCATACTTGGCAATTTTCTTGTCCTGTTAAACCATGGAAATGTCATGTCTAATATCATATAATTAGAAAGATAGGACACTTAGGGGCTGTTTGGTATGAGAAGAGGGGAAATAAAAATTTTATGAGCTGAATTTAAAAAAGTTAAAGAAGTGGGATCAATCTATTTTGCCTCTGATTTGTTGGTTCACCTCTACTGGTTCGTTTTCACGATGTTGGGGACTGGAGATTGAAGAAGAAGGTTTTTTTAAAAATTTTTTAATGAAGCTATTTTTTTGCCATTTTTAAGAAGGGTAATTTGTTCTTTCCCCCTCACATTTAGTGACACTCAAGGACTTGAATGTTTCAGGTCCCATTCCCCAATTAACTTGTCAAATAGGGATTTATCCCCAATTTTTCCTAAGATTTATTCTATTTTATCATGGCATATTCAATTTTTAAAGATGATTGATTAGTTAATATTTTTTATTTCACTGTTATAGACGGTGATAAAATTTAGTGAGAAAGGAAACAATTTCAGGATTTTGATTTCCCTCCTAAAAAAGAAGATAAAGAAATGAAATGAAAAAATATTACTAATATTCAAAAAAATGTATTAAAAAATTATAATTTAATAAATTCAAGTTGAATATAGGCAGTTCCTGGTAAAAAAAAAGTTGAATAGTTTTTTGGTAAAAAAAAAAAAGTTCAATATAGGTAGTTAGATTTAGAAAGGATATAAATCATACTATTAAATCTTATGTATTCCGTTACACAATACATATAGACACACATGTCGGTGGCACCTGTTTTGACTTCCTTTTTATGCATCTTCTCCATTTATGAATTAAGCAAGACTCATCGTTTGCAGATTTATCCTGGAAATCGAAGGCTTGTGATACTTTTTTGGTGCATGGGAACAATTAGGAGATACTACTCCTATAGATATTATATATAATCATCTCTTATTCATGTGTTCGTTGTTTTGATGATTTAAAGTTGAAAGCATAATCCTTGAGACGTGAATCTTAGCATAGGAGGACCATAAACCTTGGCATAATTCAGATTAGAAAAATTGTAATATGGTAGCTCCTCGCTTTCGATAGTATCAGTTTTGAGACCGTCACCCACTAAATCGCGTGAAAGGGGAGTATCCAGACCCTTATAATGCATTTTTTGTTCCATCTCTAGTTGATGTGAGACTTCACAATTTACACATGTTGTTCCCTTTCCAGTTGATGTGAGAATTCACAATTCACCCCTTTAGGCCTAGCATTGTTGCTGACACATCGAGAGGGTTTTGGGGTCGTCACCTCTCACAGTCTTAAAATTTTGATATTCAATAAAACGATATGGCTCGCTCAATAACTTCATTAAAATTCATTAATTTAATAATAATTTAAACAATTTAAGTTGGATGGGTAGTTAGATTTATATATGTGTGTTAAATGGTCACCTATATGAAATCTTTGTATCTATTCCGTTATAGAGAGTACTTATTTGTGTATATATATTTCAGCTTCATACCTACCTATCTTACTTGATTGAGAGTATCTCCAAACCACTTTTTTGATTTGAGACCAGACTAATTCCTTTCAAGACTTAGTGCAAAGAGCTTTCACCCTCCCAAGAAAGTGCGTTTATTGAGACCGCAACCTGTGTAGAGGCCGATTATCATCTCAACCAACGGCCTTGTTTATGTATCTTATAATATCCTAAATTTAATGAAGGTTAAAATTTTCTAAAAAGAAAATTTAAATGGGAATTTGATAATAAGTCAAATTATGGAACCTACAAAATTTAAGAAATCTTAAATTAGACAAAGGGAAAAATTAGGGCCTAGTGTGTGTAATTAATAGGATAAAAATATACCTATATATATCTATATTAAAACACACCGACAGATATACACATCCTGAATCTGATTTTTTTTAGTGGAGCACCGAGGTTGACAGCTCCATCCACTCCTCTTTCAATTAGGTAGACACACTATACACACACACTTACACCTACATCCGCATATTTCACCTAACCACAATTATCTAACCTTCTTCAACCATATAACCCCACACTTCATGCACTCCCTCACTCTCCGTTGCTTCAAGTCAGAAAAGAAGAGAGAGCTGGTCAAAGAGAGAGTGAAAGAAAGTAAGAAAACAGAATAGAGAAAGAGAGAACAAAGAGAAAGACAAGAGAGCAAGAGTGATCGGTTCAATTGAGGAAGGAAGAAGAAGCTCCAAATTCCACATCCAACATCATAAATATATTTAGGTGAGTCTCCAACACATTTATCCTTATTTTCACGTTGGATTTGAGTGGTTTCTGTGGTGGTTTTGTGGCTGGAATAAGAGAAAATTCGTCCGAAAGTTTCTGTCACCGAAAAGTTGTTAAACCAGTGATTGTGTGACGATTTTGGGGTGAATTTTGGTGTTCTTTGATTCTGAAATTCGATCATTAACCTCAGGAAATATGTGTAGGAGAGTATAGAGTTAAAATTCGTGAGGTTTAGAGTACAAATTCATGTATACATGCTAGTTTTCTCAATTCTGTTTTGCTGTCCGAAAAACAGAGTACATACCTGAAACTTGTAAAATCTTAAACAGAGTCTATAGATGTAATTTTAGAATGGGTCTTTTTATATAGATATTTTAGGATGTGTAGTTGATGATAGAATCAAGAAAAGTACAATTTGGAATGAAAATGGATGAGTTCTTGATTTTTGAAGTTAGACTGTCAAAACTGACGTTTTTTGGGAGTCAGTCAGATTCATGTTGCGTTTTGACTAGGAAAACCTTAGTGAAAAATTATTAAATTTTACATGAATATATTAGACATTCATAGTTTTCCAATGAGTCCAATAAATCATTATTTTGATATCTTTAGGGAGAGTTATGATTTTTGAAAGTTAAGTCAGTAACAGAGAACATTCTGGACGTTCAAGCCTGACAGTTATGGTTTTCGAAAATTCTGGGAACGATTAGATAACATCTAGTTGTTTTGGATATTTTTTCATGAAACTACACTTAAATAGCTTTCCATAGAATTTTAGAACACTCCATTTTGATTTTTGTAGAGTTAGTTATGAATTTTTGAAGTTTAGTTGCTGACAGATTATATTTCTGAAAGTTAGATTGGTTGTGGTGAATGTTTAGAAAACCAAACCTTAACAAAAAATTATGAAACTTTCCAGATTTAAGGAAGACATTTAGACCTTTAAATTGATGGGTAGAACATAATTTTTGGACTAGTAGATTAAAAGATATGGATTTTTGAAGTTGAGCTTTGTTTCTGAATTTCCATCTGGAACAGTAATAGTTGGCCGAATTTCTGAGTAATATATGTAGTCAGTAATCATATTTGGATATTTTTCCATGAAAGTACATTTAAAGACCTTCATTTAGGCTTTGGAATCAGTCAATTTGGAATTTTCTACAATTAGTTATGAATTTTCAAAGTTGACTGAAAATATGTCAGTTTATGGAAAATTGTGAAACTGTCGTTTGGCAGTGATTTTGAAAAAACCGAGGTTAAAAATGGATTCCTTGGATGAAAATATGTTAGAATAGCCTGGGTCAAAATTTCTGAAAAAGTATAGTCAGACCGGGTACAGTGGAGCCGGTACCGGGTCCCAGGGGCATTTTGGTAAATTTTCAGTATAGACTAATATAACCACCAAAAAATATTATGGGAATCTCTGAAGGGGTACATAAATGGGTTTTAACCTAATTCTTGTACATTTAGAATTTTAGGACTGAATTAATCGCCTGAGCCGTTGGCACATAGTTCGAGGAACTATTCTTGTGTAGCAAAAAGGGTCAGAAGGTAGTAACTCTATCTCTCATACACTATGTGAATGTTGATATGCTATATGTTGCTATATTCTGTGATATGAACACGTGCCTAGGGCACATTACCTAGCTGTGGTATGGGACTCAGTTGAGGTACACGGACATGTAGGGGATCCAAACAGTCATTTGGCCCTGAGTATTGTGTACACACATGTTATAGTATGAATTTTTCATTTACATTATATGGTGCATTACATATTTAATTTTCGCATTTTATATGATAGATTATGTGTTACTACTGAGATTCCTTGGAATCTCACCTTTTTTCATAAATAATAAATGTTCCAGCGGGAACCAATGGCTCCAAAGGCAAAGTGGAAGACATGGGCAATTAAGATGTGCAGGTCCTAAGATCAGAGTTATTTGGTTATATTAGTTTAATTTTAATATGTTGGATATTTTGGACAAAATTTGTAAAATTATCAAACCCTGCGAGGAAGACTCCTGTATGTAAGCTTAAACTTAATATCAGTATGTTTGTGCTATTTCTGTATGCCTGTGGAACTATGCCATTATTACTCTACGAATATCGAAATGTAAACGGGTGTTGACATTTTTGGTATCAGAGCATGTGGTTCTGGCATTATCAGAATAGTATACTGATATATGACTATGTGAAATTGTATAGTGAAACTTAAAAATGGTGATATTAAGAGGTGGACAAAGAGGTGGAGGCCAAGGTCGAGGAAGTGGCAGAACTGGGGGTCAGCATGGTAACGATGAAGAAAACCCAAGGGCCAGACCAGATCCATTTCAGTAGCAAATTCTTGATATGTTAGCACAGCAGCAAGCTACTATGGATGGAATTAGAGAAGTATTGCAGGAAGTACAACAAAGGCAAGACCGTATGGAGGATCGCATGGACGCATACATGAGGGGTAATGGTGAAGAAGTACTAGTAGAACCTCAACCAGAGGATATACCACCAGAGCCGGAAGTAGACATTCAAACCTGGCTGAGCAAGTTCAGTAAACAACAGCCACCTATGTTCCGAGGAAAGTTTGATCCACAATTGGCTGAAGAATGGTTGGCACGTCTGGATAAAATTTTTGACATGTTGCAATGCCCAAACGAGATGAAAGCTCGGCTAGCCATTTACAAGTTAGAAGGCGATGCTGATCGTTGGTGGAAGGGCATAGATCTCATCTTGAGGGGAAGGAATATTCCTATCACATGGGAATTATTCTAGGAAAAGTTCAATGAGAAATACTTTCCCCCAACTATCAGAAGAGAAAAAGAAACAGAGTTTCTGTGTATCAAACAACAAGACCAGGAGAGCTTTGACGATTATTTAGCCCGGTACATTCGACTGTCACGATACTTGTCATACCATAAACTGCACGATAATGAAGAATGGAATGCAGATATGATGATTGAAGGGTTAAGACCTGATTTAACCATAATTTTATATATTTTTAATTAATTAAATAGGGACTCTTAATGTATTTTCCAGGGCATTATCGCATGATTAAGCACTCATTTTAATTAGAGGCATTTGTATTGAATTAATTGTAATAAAAGGGTAAAATGGCCATAATTATTAAATATTTATACATATGATCTCTTGAACTTTTAATACTACCTTATGCTTAATTTTTGCATTGCAGGTGCTTTGGGTCACAATTGGTGATTTTTGGAGTCTGAATTAATATTTTGAATACAAGGAAAATTATAGAAAAGGACCAGAGCAAATTACAGAAAAGTACCCATCAGCTTTTTCATGAGGAAAATTTATTGGAGAAAATTACAGAACAATACCCAAGCCACAAATTCAACATTCAAACCGACAGAAAAGCAAAATCTGGGGGGTTTTTCATTGAACTTCTGGAAGACGTAGAAATTATATGCACGCGCATATCACGGAAAGATTTGTGTTGCAGCTTGCTTTCAGACTGCACCTAACATGGTTGGTGAAGGGAAATGGACAGCGGCAATCTCACTATATATACCTCCATCTTCACCACCAGGAGGCATCCGGACTGCAACTGCAGCTCTTCCTTCTTCAATTTTCCTCTTCCATTTTCTTTTGCCGAGGTACTACAGAACGGGGAGTTGAAGTAAGAACGAGGTCACCACTTACACCACTGACCTCTTCCCTTCATCACCACCATTCACCTTTACCAGCCTCGGCACCTTCCTTACCACCACGTTCTTCATTTTCATCACCACACCATCATCTTGTTCACAGTCCAGCAGCACCTTCATCCCAACCACCATAACCTTCGGTTTTCTCCACCAAAAGCCATCGAAAACTACAAGTGCAGCACCCTCATCTCCTCTCTGTGATAGTTTAGCAAGTTATGCATTTTCCGTCGAACTATTCTAGTTTTCCGGCCCCCACTTCCGGCGAAGCTTGATTAGTTCGCCGGAAAATGCAAAACTTGCTAAACTATCACAGAGAGGAGATGAGGGTGCTGCACTTGCAGTTTTCAATGGCTTTTGGTGGAGAAAACCGAAGGTGATGGTGGTTGGGATGAAGGTGCTGCTGGACTGTGAACAAGATGATGGTGTGGTGATGAAAATGAAGAACGTGGTGGTAAGGAAGGTGCCGAGGCTGGTAAAGGTGAATGGTGGTGATGAAGGGAAGAGGTCAGTGGTGAAGTGGTGACCTCGTTCTTACTTCAACTCTCCGTTCTGTAGTACCTCGGCAAAAGAAAATGGAAGAGGAAAATTGAAGAAGGAAGAGCTGCAGTTGCAGTCCGGATGCCTCCTGGTGGTGAAGATGGAGGTATATATAGTGAGATTGCCGCTGTCCATTTCCCTTCACCAACCATGTTAGGTGCAGTTTGAAAGCAAGCTGCAACACAAATCTTTCCGTGATATGCGCGTGCATATAATTTCTACGTCTTCCAGAAGTTCAATGAAAAACCCCCCAGATTTTGCTTTTCTGTCGGTTTGAATGTTGAATTTGTGGCTTGGGTATTGTTCTGTAATTTTCTCCAATAAATTTTCCTCATGAAAAAGCTAATGGGTACTTTTCTGTAATTTGCTCTGGTCCTTTTCTATAATTTTCCTTGTATTCAAAATATTAATTCAGACTCCAAAAATCACCAATTGTGACCCAAAGCACCTGCAATGCAAAAATTAAGCATAAGGTAGTATTAAAAGTTCAAGAGATCATATGTATAAATATTTAATAATTATGGCCATTTTACCCTTTTATTACAATTAATTCAATACAAATGCCTCTAATTAAAATGAGTGCTTAATCATGCGATAATGCCCTGGAAAATACATTAAGAGTCCCTATTTAATTAATTAAAAATATATAAAATTATGGTTAAATCAATTCCCCCACACTTAGACCTTTGTACTCCTGAACAAAGGAAATTGAGTACAAGACTTCAAATCCAAATTATTGACACATTAAAAGGTGAGCAATTTCATAATTAGAAAGCAATAGATCAATTAATCACATTCTTCAAGTCAACATTAGTTATTGTTAATTGATGCAAAGAAATTAGTCAACTACACAAAATATTAGATGAAGCACAAGAGACTCTCAGGGTATTATTGTTTCACTCATCTCACCTCATTGGGATAATTTCACTCTAGTTCACTCAATGAACAACTTACCATAGGCTTGTAACAACTCTAACATCTCCACTACTAATAGCAATTAATGTAATGAATCAAGAGGACTTCAAAGGGTTGTAATGATGGATGAAGGCTGAATGGAATGAAGAAAATAAATAGTTGATATGCAAGTCAAAATTATTGAACAAGTTCATAGTAACTAATTAACTTTAATAACTACTGCCAATTCTTTTCTTAATTCACGAACAAATGCCTTTTATTCACCTTCTTCTCTTTTTTTTTTAACTACTTTTTTTTTTTTTTGCATTTCAAATTGCTCAATTGTCTATTGGCAATTTACTTTGATTTCAGAATACCATGAACACTATGAATAAATGACTTGCATACAACATAGGAGTGGCTCAAAATGGGTAACAAAAAGGTGATAAATAAGGGTTTGTGTTTTGGTGAATGGGTTTAAAATGAATGCCTCTTTCATTTTCATCACACTAATGCAAATGCCGTTTTGAAGAAGAGTTAAAACAAGTTCTAGAAGATGAAAAATAAGTGAACATGCACACATGGAAAGAATTTAAGGTCCAAATAATCTTCCAACAAGGTTTTTGTCTAATGCTTCTTCTAACATAATTAATTGCATAGGAAACTAACCACAAAACATCCACTTAACTTCTAGTGCTAACCTTACAAACACAATTAATCAAAACATTGCAATCAATTATAATCATGCTCAAATATTAAACACACTAATGATACAAAAACTTTTTTTTTAACTATATAATTTTTATTTTAAACAAGGAGTAAACAAGAATCCAATTGTGGGTTCATTTCTTTTCCCATTCACTTGAAAACAAAATATGGTTTTTTAAAAAAATTTGCCAAAAACTAGATCTCGTGGAAGCTCAAAAAACAATTTCTTGCAAATTACATGTCCAAAATGGTAAATGCGACCCTTTACCATTTATGTCATGCTTCAAAGCAAGTCATTCTTGAAAAAGTCTTGAAAAATTTTCTAGTTTAAGGCATTTTCACATTTAAAATCAACCATTGGGATTCAAAATGTATTTCCCTCCCCCACACTTAATCAACACATTGTCCTCAATGTGTAAAGCAGGTTGAAATTCAAGGAACAATGGTAATGAAGTGCACACACAAAGGAAGAACAAAAGGAAAAAAAAAACACACACACACACACACAATTTTTTTTTTTTTAAAACTACACTACTTCTACTGGAATGCCCTCCCCCCACACTTATCTCAAGCAATCAATAAAGCATACATAATAACTGATGAAAGATCATTGAAAGCAAAAGATAGTGAAAGGAGAAGAAGCAACCTGGCCTCAAGTAGGCTTTAATGGTGAATCACAGTAGAGCTTGAGCAGGTGTCCATTGACTTGGAACTCTTTTTCAGTAGTCTCATCAAGTAGCTCTACCATGCCAAATGAATGCACTTTGGTGACGGTGAAAGGCCCATACCATTTATCTTTAAGCTTCCCACTCAACAACTTGAATTGGGCCTTGTACAACAGTACACAGTCACCTACTTTGAAATCTTTTCTCAAGATCTTCTTATCATGCAGCAACTTGGTCTTCTCTTTGTAAATGCGAGAGCTCTCATAAGCATCTAGTCTCATTTCTTCAAGTTCTTGTAGTTGCAATTTCCTTTCCCAACCTGTCTCTTCTATATCCATGTTGCACATTTTCACAGCCCAATAGGTTTTGTGCTCCAATTCCACCGGAATATGACAAGCCTTTCCATGGATAAGTCGGTAAGGAGACATTCCTATTGGTGTCTTAAAAGCAGTTCTATAGGCCCATAGTGCTTCCTCCAACCTTAAGCTCCAATCCTTCCTTGAAGGCTTGACTATCTTTTCTAGAATCTGTTTGATCTCTCGGTTGGATACTTCTGCTTGCCCATTTGTTTGTGGATGGTAAGGGGTAGAAGTTTTGTGAGTCACCCCAAGCTTAGCAAGTAAGTTATCAATAACCTTATTGCAAAAATGGGTTCCTCTATCACTTACTATAGCCCGCGGTACTCCAAATCTACAAAAGATATAAGACTTGAGAAACTTGGAAACCGTTTGGGCATCATCCTTCCTAGTAGGAATAGCTTCAACCCATCTAGAGAGGTAATCCATAGCTAACAAGATATAGCTATAGCCTGATGAGGGTGGAAAAGGGCCCATAAAGTCTATACCCTATACATCAAATATCTCACAAAAAAGCATAGGTTGTTGTGGCATCTCGTGCCGTTTTCCTAGCCCCCCAAATCTTTGGCATTTATCACATGCCTTACAATATGAGTATGAATCCTTGAAAAGGGTGGGCCAGTAAAACCCAGCATCTAATACTTTCCTAGATGTCTTCTTGGCACTAAAGTGTCCACCACAAATCATAGAGTGGCAAGCGGACAGTATGTCCTTAGTTTCAGTCTCTAGAACACATCTCCTAATAACTTGATCATTGCATAGTCTCCACAAATAGGGCTCATCCCAAATGTAGTATTCAGCTTCTCGTCTAAGTTTCTGAGCCTGAAAGGAAGACATATGCTCAGGGATAAGACCGGTCACAATATAGTTGACAAGACTAGCAAACCAAGGAACATAAACAGATATAGACATTAGGGATGCATCAGGAAAGTTATCACAAACAAGATCAGAGTCAAGTACTCCCCTTGTGCCATCCGGTAGTCTACTCAAGTGATCTGCTACAAGGTTTGCAGTTCCAGGCCTATCCTTAATGCTAATGTCAAACTCTTGTAGCAATAACATCCATCTAATAAGCCTTGGCTTGGACTGAGGCTTGGTGAAGAGAAACTTCACAGCTGCATGATCTGTATACACAACCACTTTGGAATTGATTAAATATTGTCTGAACTTATCTAATGCAAATATCACAGCAAACAGTTCTTTTTCAGTGGTAGGATAATTCCTTTGTGCACTGTCCAGGGTTTTGGATGCGTAAGCAATCACATGGAACAACTTGTTATGTTTTTGCCCTAGCATGACCCCCACAACAGAATTGGAGGCATCGCATGCTAGTTCAAAGGGTAAGGTCCAATCTGGTGCACTCAGAATAGGGGGCGAAATCAAGTGTGATTTTAATTCATCAAATGCTTGTTTACATAAATCATCAAAGATGAAATCAACATTCTTTTGCAATAATTTGGATAATGGTAGAGCTATCTTACTGAAATCTTTTATGAATCGTCGGTAAAAACCCACATGCCCTAAGAAAGAACGAAGCGTTTTAACATTAGTAGGGTAGGGCAAGGAGGAAATTACCTCAATTTTAGCTCTATCAACTTCAATGCCCTTGCTAGATATCAAGTGACCAAGTACTATTCCATGATCAACCATGAAATGGCACTTCTTATAATTCAAAATTAAATTTTTCTCAATGCATCTAGCAAGAACCTTGTCCAAACTATTTAAACAAGTATCAAATGAATTTCCATACACTGTAAAATCGTCCATAAAAACTTCCATACAATTTTCTAGGAAATCACTGAACAGTGACATCATACAACGTTGGAAAGTGCCAGGTGCATTGCACAATCCGAACGGCATTCTCCTATACGCATAGGTTCCAAATGGACAAGTAAAGGTGGTCTTTTCTTGATCTTCCGGAGCCACTGGGATCTGAAAATATCCTGAATAACCATCTAAAAAATAATAGTGACTCTTACCTGCCAACCTTTCAAGCATCTGATCAATGAAAGGCAAGGGAAAATGATCTTTCCTAGAGGCTTCATTCAATTTCCTGTAATCTATGCATACTCGCCAAGCATTTTGCACCCTGGTAGGTATCAATTCATTATTTTCATTTTTTATCACAGTGATCCCACTCTTCTTAGGTACAACCTGTACTGGACTAACCCATTCACTATCAGAAATTGGGTAGATGATACCCGCATTCAATAATTTTGTCACTTCTTTCTTGACCACATCTAGAATCAAGGGGTCAAATCAATGGCGCCGTTGCCGAGGAGTTATTTTTGACTCCATGGTTAACTAAGTATCAATTGAGAAATTGATTTGGGGTTGCCTGTGTGAGCTTCTTGATTTTTACAATAGTTTCATACCATTTCCATATTTATATAAAAAAAAATTCTGTCTGTTTTCTTCCTATACATAGGTGCATTTAGATCCTTACCACTACATGCATACTCATCATTGCATTTTCACTCTATTTCGTTAAGTTCATTCTATGTCTTACATTTAGCTGTGTTGAGTGGTTTGAATTTAATTAGTAGTTTAATTCAAAAAAAAAAAAAATTTTCCCCCTTAAAATTTGTGTGCAAAATAGTTTTGGTATATCATTAATCCATTGTTTTCTTAATTTTTTTCTTTTATATGTCCGATCAATCTGAAAAGACATTAGATCATTCTTCTAATTTTGAATTGTTCATTGACTTAAGTGATTGTGCTTCTCAAGGTACCACTATGGCAAATAATGGTGAAGGACAAAGGAGAAGAACTATTAGGGATGTGACAAGATCAGACATCATTATTGATCCTTTTAGTGCCGCATGCCCTAACCTTAATGTCAATTTCGAGCTTAAGGGACCTTTGCTTGCTTCACTACCTCATTTTCATGGATTGATTTGACCGTATCTTTGCGTCTTAGGGTCAAATACAAAATTTTTAATCCAAGAATTGCAGTATAATGCAATACTCGGGTCGTCTGTCTTTTCTCAAGGAGCCTTTAATTGAATCCTAGGTAATACTAAATGTCATGCAAAAGCAAATTCAATAAAACAAGGGAAAATTGATTTTTGGGTTTTTCTTGTTAAAAAAATAAAAATAAAAAAATACAATATATAAATAAACACACCACTCAAATTAATTTAAATTATAGGCAAACTCTATATATAAATCCCACAACACAAATTTAATCACACATTATTCAAACAAAATATTGGAATAGGAAAAAGTAAAAACAAAACTCCCCTGATTCTCAGATTCCACGTGCATGCATGAACAAAGATATGCCATTGATGATGTCAGCATGCATATTGGTGATGTCAGCATACATATTGATATATGAGGCACCCAGTTTCGCGTTTTTTCCTTCTCACGTTCTCTTCTTCTCGATGCTGAACTGTTTCTTCCTTCTCGTTTTCTAGTCGAGTTGCTTGATAGTGGTGAGACAAGGAAGGCCGACGGTGATGCTTGAAAGTGAGAGAGTGAAGAAGCGTCGCCGGAAGTGGGGGCCGGAAATTGCAGAACTTCGCCGGAAAATTGGAAACCACACGGGAGTCACAGAAAAAACTGATGGAAAATGATGATGCGGTATTTGTATGATGAAAGGACGATGGTAGGAAGAAAATAAGACACAACGAAGGAGAAAATGGTTCACAAGAAATCAAGCTTCGCCGGAAGTGGGGGCCGGAAAACTAGAATAGTTCGCCGGAAAATGCAAAACTTGCTAAACTATCACAGAGAGGAGATGAGGGTACTGCACTTGTAGTTTTCGATGGCTTTTGGTAGAGAAAACCGAAGGTGATGGTGGTTGGGATGAAGGTGCTGCTGGACTGTGAACAAGATGATGGTGTGGTGATGAAAATGAAGAACGTTGTGGTAAGGAAGGTGCCGAGGCTGGTAAAGGTGAATGGTGGTGATGAAGGGGGAAGAGGTCAGTGGTGTAAGTGGTGACCTCGTTCTTACTTCAACTCCCCGTTCTGTAGTACCTCAGCAAAAGAAAATGGAATAGGAAAATTGAAGAAGGAAGAGCTGCAGTTGCAGTCCGGATGCCTCCTGGTGGTGAAGATGGAGGTATATATAGTGAGATTGCCGCTGTCCATTTCCCTTCACCAACCATGTTAGGTGCAATCTAAAAGCAAGGTGCAACACAAATCTTTCCGTGATATGCGCGTGCATATAATTTCTACGTCTTCCAGAAGTTCAATGAAAAACCCCCCAGATTTTGCTTTTCTGTCGATTTGAATGTTGAATTTGTGGCTTGGGTATTGTTCTGTAATTTTCTCCAATAAACTTTCCTCATGAAAAAGCTGATCCGAATTCAAAGAAAAATTGATTTGTCAACATTTTACCGAATTCAGCAAAGCAGCGGAAGAATGCCGCTACATCGAGAAACGTATGTTGAGTTTGGCTACTAGAGACAGTAACAAGGGTGTTTATGGCAGTAGCGGTTTATCACAGAAGCGAAAAGATCAAGGTGGACCTTCTAGGGTTGGTAACAAAAGGCCTAATCAGACTGGAGGCCGTGGGAACCAGGGATTCTCTGGAAACAGAACATGTTGGCATTGCCGTAAACCTTTCCATCTAGGCAAAACTTGCAGTGGAGCCCCATTGAATACAGATCCTAACAGACCTCCTACTTGTTTTATATGCGGTAAGCTGAGGTATATTTTTAGAGATTGTCCACAGAAGCGTCATTTGGATGAGGCAAGGCCTAAGGTTTCAAGCAGGGTCTACACGTTGACTCAAGATGAAGCTAAGAAGTCTTCAGAGCTGATTCAAGGTACAATTTCTCTTAATGGCAATCTAGTGCATGTTATGTATGATTCGGGCGCTAGCCACTCATTTATTGCATATGACTGTGTGAGGCGGTTAAGTTTGAATATGCATCAATTTCTGTATGATTTGATTGTATCGACGTCCATGGGTACTAAGATTGTCACAGCTGATGTGTGTCTAAATTGTGTGGTAAATGCCGAGGGTCATGAATCAACTATAGATCTAATTTTTTTGCCCCTACAAGGGTTAGAGGTGATTATTGGGATTGACTGGCTGACAGCGAATGGTGTATTGCTGGATTGTAAAGAGAAGAGGGTTATATACCCTAATTCTCAATTTCAAGCCAGTATAGTAACCAACCTTAACTTTCTTTCGGTTGCTGAAGCCAAGAGATATTTACAAAAAGGTTGTCAAGGATACATGGTATTCTTCTCTATACAATCAGAGGCCGGAGTACCTTCAGAAAGTATCACTGTAGCGAACGAGTTTCCTGATGTGTTTCCGGAGGAGATCGGTGGATGACCTCCAGATAGGGAAGTGGAATTTTCTATTGATCTTAAGCCTGGAGCAGGTCCAATATCTAGAGCCCCATACCGAATGGCTCCAAGCGAAATGGCAGAGCTGAAAAAGCAGATTGAAGAGCTACTTGAAAAAGGATTCATTCGGCCTAGTGTTTCACCATGGGGTGCTCCAGTGCTCTTTTCTAAAAAGAAAGATGGAAGCCTACGTCTCTGTATAGATTACCGGGAATTAAATAAGGTGACCGTCAAGAATAAATATCCACTCCCTAGAATCGATGATCTGCTCGATCAATTGTCTGGTTCCTATGTATTCTCAAAGATCGATTTGCAATCGGGATACCACCAATTGAAAGTCAAAGTAGAGGATGTGTCAAAAACTGCTTTTAGAACCAGATATGGCCATTCCGAGTTTCTTGTGATGCCATTTGGGCTAACTAATGCACCTGCCGTGTTCATGGATTACATGAATCGAATCTTTCGTTCGTATCTGGACCAGTTCGTAGTAGTCTTTATTGATGACATTCTAGTATACTCGCGGAATATAGTCGAACATGAGCAGCATCTGAGAACTGTGTTGAACATATTGTGGGATAGGCAACTCTATGCTAAGTTGAGCAAGTGTGAATTCTGGCTTTCAGAGGTAAAGTTTTTGGGCCACGTAGTCTCTCAACAAGGGGTTTCTGTTGATCCTAGCAAAGTGGAAGCAGTATTAAACTGGAAGAGGCCAGAGACTGTATTTGAAATACGCAGTTTTCTAGGTCTTACCGGGTATTACAGAAGGTTTATACAGAATTTCTCCAGAATAGCTTTGCCTTTGACAAAGTTGACGCGGAAAACTCAACATTTTGTGTGGGACGACAATTGTGAAAAGAGCTTCATTGAATTGAAGCAGAGGTTAACATTAGCCCCAGTGCTGACGATCCTAGATCCACAGTTTATGTATGTTGTGTATACAGATGCTAGTGGGCATGGATTGGGATGTGTGTTGATGCAGCATGGCCAAGTGGTGGCATATGCATCTTGTCAGCTGAAACCTCATGAACTGAACTATCCCACTCACGATCTTGAGTTGGCGGCAATTGTATTTGCTCTAAAAATCTGGAGACACTATCTCTATGGTGCGACCGTAGAATTGTACTGCGACCACAAGAGTTTGAAATACCTGTATGATCAAAAAGAGCTCAATATGAGATAGCGCAGGTGGATGGAATTGTTAAAATATTACAATCTTGAAATCAAATATCATCCTGGAAAGGCCAATGTTGTTGCTGACGCATTGAGTCATAAATCAATGCAGGTGGCAGCCATGATGATCTATGAGCAGAAACTGATTAAGGATTTTAGAGATCTAAATCTGTCTAGTCAGATTCTGTTAGGCAGTACTGTTAGCCAAGTATACAATGATCTGAGGGCAACGATTGAAGAAGCCCAACTGTATGATGAGGATGCACTATTTATCAGAGGTATGATTGATAAGGGCAAAACTCACGATTATGACTTGTTACCCAGTGGACTAGTCAGGTACAAGAAGCGAATTTATGTTCCACCACAACTGGAACTGAAACGACAAATCCTAGAAGAGGCACATAAGAGCAGGTATACTCTACATCCAGGGGCTACAAAGATGTACCATGACATGAAGGCTCAATACTATTGGCCAGGAATGAAAAGGGAGGTGACTGAGTTCATCGCTCGTTGTCTAACGTATCAAAAAGTGAAAATTGAACATCAACGACGATCAGGACTTCTACAAAACCCGGAGATTCCTGAGTGGAAGTGGGAAAGCATTACCATAGATTTCGTGACGGGGTTACCTAAGGTTAGAAATCATGATGCAATTTGGGTGATAGTTGATAGATTTACAAAAACAGCCCACTTCCTACCTATCAGCATCCACTATTCCCCTGACAAATTGGCGGAGATTTACATCAAAGAGATTGTGAGATTACATGGTACTCCAAAGAACATCATTTCAGATCGTGATCCTCGATTTACTTCCAAGTTTTGGAAGGCAGTTCACGAGGCTTTGGGTACTAAATTGAGATTCAGCACAGCATATCATCCTCAAACATATGGGCAGACAGAGCGAACAATACAGACGCTTGAGGATATACTGAGAGCATGCACTCTCGATTTTAAAGGTAGTTGGGACAAATTCCTTCCATTGGCAGAGTTTGCCTACAACAACAGCTATCATTCGAGCATCCAAATGGCTCCATATGAGGCACTCTATGGGAGGAAGTGTCAATCGCCAATATGTTGGACTGAGTTGTTAGAGAGGGAATTGTTTGGGCCAGATCTTGTTGATCAGACAACGGAGCAGATAAAGTTGATTAAGCAAAGGTTGCTAGCTGCTCAGAGCCGACAGAAAAGTTATGCAGATAAGAGGCGAAAACCTCTAGAATTTGAAGTCGGTGACCATGTGTTTATGAAAGTTTCACCAGTTACAGGTATTGGCAGAGCACTAAGAGTAAAGAAGTAGCAACCGAGGTACATTGGACAATTTGAGATCTTGGCGAGGATTGGGCCAGTAGCGTACCGCATTGCTTTGCCACCAAATCTGACCAGGTTGCACGATGTTTTTCATGTTTCCCAATTAAAAAAGTATCAATCGGATCCAGAGCATGTAATGGAATATGAAGACGTGGAAATGAGGGACAATTTGACTTATGAAGTCACACCTGACCGAATCATCGATTGGCAGGAGAAGAAGCTCAAAAACAAGAGCATCTCATTTGTAAAAGTTGTATGGAAAGGGTTATCTCCTAGAGAGGCCACATGGGAAACAGACGCAGATATGAGAAAGTATTACCCAGAGTTTATGGCTATGTATTTGTAACAAATTTCAGGGACGAAATTTATTTTACGGGGGAAGAAATGTAATATCCCAAATTTAATGAAGGTTAAAATTTTCTAAAAAGAAAATTTAAATGGGAATTTGATAATAAGTCAAATTATGGAACCTACAAAATTTAAGGAATCTTAAATTAGACAAAGGGAAAAATTAGGGCCTAGTGTGTGTAATTAATAGGATAAAAATATACCTATATATATCTATATTAAAACACACCGACAGATATACACATCCTGAATCTGATTTTTTTTAGTGGAGCACCGAGGTTGACAGCTCCATCCACTCCTCTTTCAATTAGGTAGACACACTATACACACACACTTACACCTACATCCGCATATTTCACCTAACCACAATTATCTAACCTTCTTCAACCATATAACCCCACACTTCATGCACTCCCTCACTCTCCGTTGCTTCAAGTCAGAAAAGAAGAGAGAGCTGGTCAAAGAGAGAGTGAAAGAAAGAAAGAAAACAGAATAGAGAAAGAGAGAACAAAGAGAAAGACAAGAGAGCAAGAGTGATCGGTTCAATTGAGGAAGGAAGAAGAAGCTCCAAATTCCACATCCAACATCATAAATATATTTAGGTGAGTCTCCTGCACATTTATCCTTATTTTCACGTTGGATTTGAGTGGTTTCTGTGGTGGTTTTGTGGCTGGAATAAGAGAAAATTCGTCCGAAAGTTTCTGTGAGACTTCACAATTTACACATGTTGTTCCCTTTCCAGTTGATGTGAGAATTCACAATTCACCCCTTTAGGCCTAGCATTGTTGCTGACACATCAAGAGGGTTTTGGGGTCGTCACCTCTCACAGTCTTAAAATTTTGATATTCAATAAAATGATATGGCTCGCTCAATAACTTCATTAAAATTCATTAATTTAATAATAATTTAAACAATTCAAGTTGGATAGGTAGTTAGATTTATATATGTGTGTTAAATGGTCACCTATATGAAATCTTTGTATCTATTCCGTTATAGAGAGTGCTTATTTGTGTATATATATTTTAGCTTCATACCTACCTATCTTACTTGATTGAGAGTATCTCCAAACCACTTTTTTAATTTGAGACCAGACTAATTCCTTTCAAGACTTAGTGCAAAGAGCTTTCACCCTCCCAAGAAAGTGCGTTTATTGAGACCGCAACCTGTGTAGAGGCCGATTATCATCTCAACCAATGGCCTTGTTTATGTATCTTCACTCAAGAAACAATACCCATTAGTTATCTCTCATCATCTTGGAGGCGATGGCAACCGGAAGTGTTTTGAGATGTCATAACCACCTCAACAGTGGTTTCATGTCTAAGCCACAGCCTCCCACAATTCGTGATTTCCATTCATTTTCCTCTCAACATCTTTCATCAGAACCCATCTATATTATCGGCCAAGATGTCTTCCGATTTTATCAGACTTTTCAGGTATATATATTGACGTAGAACTTTTCAGCACTTCTTAAAAATTTACCATCGATTCCTATAACTGAAGTTGGTTGTCCTTTTTAAGATTCCTGAAAAACTAAGAAAGCTTGTTTCGACTTTGAATGCAACCCAGATTATGTGGTAATTATCTTGTCCATCATCTTAGTGCCATTGGTTTCCTCAAGTTTGTGTGTTATATATATATGATGAGACCACTTATTCTAATTCTTTTTTGATTTTTTTGAATCAAGGTTTAGAAAACTCATAGATGCATTGAACAATTCTGAACAAATTCCTCAAACTTCCAAAGAAATATCTCAACTGATCATCAAGGCCCTCAAAGAGCATCCAAAGGCCGAAGTTTAGGAATTACTGAGTTTCTACGGTCTTCCTCTGCCACACACTCTAGCTTGCACAAATAATGATAAAACCTCTAAATCCTGGGCTAAAGGAGTCAAACTTGAACTGCATACCTTACCTGTAAGAATCCTCATACACTTGTTTTGCTATTGGTAGTTGTTAGAATGTGTACAGGCACTTGTAAATTAGCCCATATATGAATTTGACAAAATGATATAACAAACTTCTCCTAAGTTTTGTCCAAATGGTTATATTGTTATATTATGAATAATCATACATATTTTGTTTTTGTCTCTAGGTTGATGGAAAAGCAGTGGCAGATGGTGATACCCTAACTATTTATGTTAGGGCATCAGACCCTGAAGAAGTATATTTGGTCCCACGCCATGTACTGGAAGCAAATGGTAAAAGAAAACAAGCTCGAGCCTTGAGGAATTTTGCAGAGGCCAATGCTCTTCACCAACAAATCATCATTTCTGGATATCGGTTGGGATTTCAATCTCTTAATTCTGAAAAATGTATGTTTCTCTTTTCCACTTGAATGACTTCTAATTAATAGTTATATTCTGTTATATTGTCCGCTAGTGTGATCAAATTTCAAAACTAGGAAGTTCTTGCGCATAAGTATAGAATTCGTTTAAGGTAATAATAAAATTAAGAAACACTAAAGTAAAATTACAGCAAACATCTCTTCTATTTTGAAATCTTGCACTGACATATCTCTCTTAAATAGAATGGTTGTTTAAACCTTTTAGGTTATTCATTTATTAATGTTGTGCCGGCGTCTGGGTTGACACGTGTCCTAAATGAAATCAGGGGTATTGATGCACCAGAGAGTGAAATGCCATATGGCAAAGAAGCAGGAGAAGAATTGACTAAGATGGTTGAAGGAAAATCTCAAAGGATCCTTCTTTACGAAACAAACCGTTATGGACATTTTGTGGGAGATATCTACTGCGAAAACATTTTTGTTCAGGAACTGATGTTGAAGAAGGGATGTGCATGGTATTACCCTCATTATGATAGCAGAGAGGAATTAAGAAAAGTAAGTAATATTGATGCTAACATAATGCTACATAACCTCCCTATTAGAATTAAAAATGTTAATATTTTTAGTTACATCTAAATGCACTATGTAACATGCCAGCACTTCTTCTTGAAAATGTCCGCTTTAGGGTCCTATTACCACCTACATTGAAGGGGAGGGGAACAAATGACCCTTTTTAAGGGTATCATAAGTACCTTCCGTCTTGACGTGTTTTAAAAACTGTGACAGGTAACGAGGCCCTAAACAGACAATTTGAAAGTGAGACGCTGAGATGTTATATACTACAAATAAGATTAAGATACTAGAAGCACTAGAGAAATAATATAGTGTGCTGGATGCGTCACAGATAAAATTAGGAAGGAGGATGCAACTGAAAAATACTATTAGAGTGCTGAATTTTAGTTTTCCCTTAAAAAACCTTTATATTTGTTGGCTTTGAATTTAACTCTGTTTTTAACCTTATAACTTTGCACTTGTAGTGGGAAAACGAAGCCAAAGTAAAGCAAGCTGGATTATGGGCGTTTTCCAACCCTGAGGAGCCATGGCAATGGAGAAAGAATCAACGACATGCAATTAACACCATTTCACATCACAATCATAAAAAAATTGCGCAACCTAAATTACAAATAATTCACAACTCCTGTACTGTGTTATTTTGAATTCAAAGGTTTACAAATATGTAATATGACACGAGAAACTATATGTGTATACACTGAAAAAATTCAGTTGAATCCTTTTCGTTTTTTCGGATGAAAATTTAGCAACACGTTACAATGCACTCAAATATTAACGTTAAAATTTAATCAGACAGCTTCTTCTGCAATGTTTTGACTTTAGAACCTCTTTCATTGTAAAGGCGCCATCCCCATTAAGCTTCAAATATTCTTTATATGGCGTCCAAATTTATTTGTAGCATGAAGTCCCTACTCAAAATTTTCTTGTTTCACTCCAGCCATAACTTGATCTCAATGTAACATCCTAGCCCTCACCCTCGATATTTTTCGTTTTGGGCCTGTTACCCTTCACGTTCTTAAATTGTATCCGGCGTCCTAAAGTATATTTTTAGTAATACTCAATATTTTAAAGTACTTTTTTGTGATTTTATTAACCTAAAGTACTTTTTTTAATAGTACTTAGTATCATAAAGTAATTTTTTGCGCATTTAACACTCTAAAAGTGCATAATTGAAGCACTCAATTTAAAGAAATTGTAAACCACCTCGTCCAAAGGGAGAACATCGTTCTAAAAACGAAATTGCCCTGTTGATGTTTAAATATTCTGGCCAAAAAGGAAAATGAAATCTTGATAATTATAAATCAAACTATTATCTTACTCATCAATATCGATTTAATATAAGTTTAGCATCAGTATTAATAGTATTTACCAGAATGATAATATTAATAGTATCAGTGTCAATGAAATAAAAAAATACAAATTTCAATCCTTCCATATGCATGAAAATTATATAAATTTTATGTGCGTGTACGCGTTTTTATATAAAAGATTTATAGCAATGCCATTTTTTTTTCTTTCGACTGTTGCAATCGCCTAATGATGGACGTACGGTCTTGTTTTAGGGGACGATAAGATTTATCCTATTTTATTATGACAGAGACTTTTAAAGATGATTTATTTACATGATTTATTATTTCCATGTTACAGACTTTAATGAGTTTTTTTTTATACACTACAAACTTCAATGAGTTTGTTGGCAAAAAAAAAAAGGTTAGTTAGAAATAAAACGATTCCAAGATTTTGATTTCCTTGCAAGAAAGTGTATCAAATGAAATGAAATGAAAATAGGTGGTTAATATTTAATAAAAAAATTATAATTTAAATAATTCAATTTGGATATAAGCAGTTAGATTTAGATTTAAACAATAATTCAAGTTGCATCATAGTAAATCTTTTTTCTGTTAGGTTAATTCCAGAATACGTATGTGTTTGTCGGTTAAAGTGAAGTTCGTTGAATGTCAAGAAATTGTAAACCGCATTGTCCAAAAGTAGAGAAAACTGTGCCTTCCGGTTCTAGAAATGAAGGTTCTTTTTGCAAATTGGCTTGTTGATACTTAAATATTCTGAGAAAAAAAGATTTAAAAATATTAATACTATCAGTATCCATTTCACCGTGATTCGTGAATAAAGAATATATATTTCAATCTTTCCGCATGTATCAAACAATGATTGATTAGTTAGTTAATTTTTTTTATTTCAATGTTATAGACTTCAATATAAGTTAGTTTTTTTTTTTCGTTGCCAGAAATATAAGTTAGTTAGAAAAAAAAACAATTCCAAAATTCTTCTTTCCTACCAAGAAATGAAGAAAGTACATAAAAAATGAAATGAAAATATATTATTAATATTTAGTTAAGTTTTTTCCCCCCTATTCCGTTTGAGAATACGTACACCCACCTCTATTTATATGTGTGTGTGGTGTGTGTGTGTATAAGTTTTGAGCTTCGTTTTCACACATCTTCGTTCTTAAGCTTCGTTTTTGCGTATCTTCATTCATAAAGCTAGATCCAAGGTCTTCATTTTTTTTTTTGGAATAGAAAACTTTTGGTCTAAAGAGATCAAGGGAAACAAACGGACAAAGGAACAAGCAATCATCTGGGAGATAATATTCGTACAGGTATTATATGCAATAATCTCTTATTCATGTTTTTAGTTAATTCATATGTCCTTCTTTTGATTTAAAGTGTAAAGCATAATAATACTTGAGATAATAACAGCCTGCGATGATTTGTATATGAAAAGGCATGATTCCACATAACTCTAAGTGAGTCATGTAATTAACACACATAGAAGTTAAATCCAGCTGAAATAAATAAAACTGAAAGCAGATATACGACACCTATGTTCTTTTCACAAGATTTAGAAATCCCAAATTAATTAGTTTGTTCCGATCTTATGATGATTTAAAGTTGAAAGCATAATCCTTAGCTTGAGATGCAGATTAATAGCATATGATGATTAACATCTGTACTAACCATCGTGAATCTTAGCATAAGATGATTAGCATAAACCTTGGCATGATTTAGATTACAAAAATTTTAACATCTCAACATTTCGCTTATGTTTTTGTCCGCTTTGAAAGCTCATCCCTTCCGATTTTAAAACACATCGAGAGGGGAGATTTCTAAATCCTTATAAAGCGCCTTTCATTACTCTCCCCAATTGATGTGACACTTCACAATCCACCAATCCACTCCTTGGAATCCAACATCCTCACTGACACATCAATCGAGCCTGGCTCTCATATCAATTGTAAAATCTCAGCGACTCACTCTCGATATATATTTTCCATTTTGGGCATCACCCATCACAGTTTTAAAACACATCTATTGTATATATCCAGAGTCTAGACATTATAAGGTATCTTTCGCTCCCCTCCCCGCTTCACGTTTTCACATAGTCTTTTCACTAGATTTAGAAGTCTCTAATTAGAACTTTAATAAAAGGACAAAACTTAAGTCAAGTTAATTACATCATTTATTAAAAGTGTATGCCTGAATTTATATTTTTGATATTCTGAACGCATTTAATAAATATATTATAAGATGTTTTTATTATGTCATATTAGAATTTTAAAAAGATGATTTAGTTACTTGATTCTTTCATTTTAATGTTATAGACTTTAATATGAGTTAGTTAGATGAAGGGGGAAAAAATATGACTTAGTTAGAAAAGAAATGATTCCAAGATTTTGATTATTTCTTACCGGGAAAGTATATAAAGGAAAGAAATGAAAATATGTTGTTAATAATCTTTGTTTTCATTCGGGTGTAAAGAGGGTACCCCCATATGTGCATAAATACATTACAATCCAGTTCAGCATCATATCTACGTCTCCAAACTACTTTAGATTTGAGACTAATCCCTTTCAACACTTAGACTTAGAGGCAGCTCCCGCTTACCATCTCAACCAACAATTTTATTAGTTTTACGTCTCTTCATTCAGGAAGCAATACTCATCGGTCATCGATCCTCATCCTAGAGACAATGGCAACTGGAAGCGTTCTGATGTGCCATAACTTCCCCGGAAATTGTTTCATCTCTCAGCCTCCCACAGTTCATTATTTCGATCCATTTTCCTCTCATCATCTTCTATCAAAACCCATCAATGTTGTTGGCCAAGATCTCTTCTGGTATCATCAGACTTGTCAGGTATATATAAAAACTTTGAAAACTTATCATGGATTATTCTATGGAGAAACATAGGTCTTGTTTGATTTTTTTGCCCATAACACACAATAAAACTTTGTTATGTTTAATCTAATAGGAATCTTTGAGTTTCTTTGATCTTCTTCGTCCATACCCCATACCATATGCAAATTATGAAACCCCTCCCTCCTTATTGCCTGAAGGAGTCGAACTTGAACTACATACCTTACCGGTCAGAACATTAATATTTTATTTTAGTATTTATTATTTTAATTTAATTATTCAAATTATAGTTGTTAAATACTCCTACTTTTTTGTTAGGTTGATGGAAGAGCAGTGGCAGATGGGGATACTATAAACGTTTATGTTAACGCCTTAGAGGACCCCACACAAATTCATTTGATCCCTCCTTATGTGTTGGAGGCACATCTTCGAAGAAATGAAGCTAAAGCTATGAGAAATTATGCAGAGGCTGATGCTCTTCAACAAATAATTAACAACTATGGATTCCGGTATAGGGATTTCTTGCAGTCTTGTGGTTTTTCCCCCGTTTTTCGTTCCTTTTTTTCTTTTTCCAAAAGGCTTGTTTGTGTTCTTTACCTGAATCCAGTTGTAACAAAGTTCTCTTATGTTATGCTGCACAGTGTGATTAAGTTTGATAACGAGGAAGTTCTGGTGCGCAAAGATAGAATTCGTTTGAGGTAATAATGAAATATAAATTAGAGTAAATTACATTCACCATGTCTTTAGTTTCTCTTAATTATAAAAGCATGGACTTTACAGTTTGATCGAATCTTGGTTATCGTCATCTGGTTTTAAATTGTTGATTTTGGTCTAGAGTCAAACATTGATCTGTGTTCTAAATGAAATCAGGGGCATTGATGCACCAGAAAGTGAAATGCCATATGGCAAAGAAGCCACGGAAGAATTGACTAAGATTGTTGAAGGAAAATGGTTAAGGATCCTTGTTTATGAAATAGACTCATACGGACGTCTTGTGGGAGATATCTACTGCGATAGTAATACCTTTGTTCAGGTATATATTTTCTTACTCACATTTATATTGTAGTTTTATTTATGTCTGACTAAAACACAAAATTCATATTGGTTCATTTCTTTGTTAATTAATAAGGAATTAATGCTGAAGAAGGGATGTGCGTGGTATTACCCTCATTATGATAAGAGAGAGGAATTAAAAAATGTAAATAACGTTTCTTGCCAGCAATTAAAACATTTTAACTTTCTATTTGTTTGTTTTGAGTTTAATTTAATAACTCTGTTTTGACCTGATAATTAATAACTCCGCATTGTTGCAGTGGGAAAACGAAGCTAAAGTGAATAAAGTTGGATTATGGGCTTCTACCAACCCTGAAGAGCCATGGGAATGGAGAAAGAATCAACGGAATATTGCAATTAACACCGTTCCACGTCACAATTGTAAAAAGAATATCCCACCCAGATTACAGAGACTAGCAAACAAGAAAAACAGAATTCACAAGTCCTGAACTATGTGGTTTTGAGTTCAATGATCCACAAATATGTAATATGACTAGAGAAATTATACACCTGTGTGGAAAAATTTCAGTTGAATCCTGTTCTCTTCTATTGGTTATTGCTTACTAAAATCATTCCGTAAATATTTTCGATCTCTACAATCATGTGGGGAGGGGAGAATGACACTTTAGAACCGGCTAGGAAAAATAATGTTACAATAACGACTTGTTAAGATTTTTTAGTAATATTTACACTTGGAAATTCTTAAAATAAATTTTCAAAATTTAAGATAAAAGAATTAATGTTATAGAAGAATTTAGAAATCTTAGTGATATATTATGATGAATGACACTTTATAAGGGTTTGAATATCTCTCTTCTTGATGCATTTTAACTTTGAAGTGTAATAAAATCCTAAAATGGACAATTTCAAGTGTGAAAAGCTAAGTAGCATGCCAACAATTTTTAGAGCGAAGAGATGTTGAAGTGATGTGCCAATACTTTTACAAGCATGTGCGAGAATGACATTTTAGAACCCAATAGGAAATTTAAGGTTGAGGCAACGACTTTATAAGATTCTTTTTCTATATTTACGCCTTGAAATTCTTAAAATGGATATTGACAATTTAAGTCATAATAAGATTAAAAAAAATTAATGTTATACCAGAGTTTAGAAATTTGAGTGATATATAGTGATTTCCCGGTTGGGAGTAGAGCCAAGAACGCCTTATAAGAGTATAGATGCATCCCTCTTGACGTGTTTTAAAATCGTAAGGGGTAAAGAAACTCCAAAGTGGACAATTTCGAGAGCAAAGCGCTGAGATGTATACAAGTTGTATGCCAACAATTTTGAGAGCAAAGCGCTAAAATATTACAAGTGATATGCCAAAAATTTTATAGAGCAAAGCGCTGAGATATTATAAGTGATATGCTAACAATTTTTTAGAGCAAAGCGCTGAGATTTTACAAGTGGTGTGTCAATATCTTTGCAGCCTAGTAGCATGTAACATCAAATTGTTAGTGCTTACCCATTAATTTTGAAAAAAAGAAATTTGAATTATGTATTTAGAAATTTAAGTGGTACATAGTTTACTTAGCACTACTTTTTTTCCTCTTGGGGCATAAAATTGAGGGAAACAAGTTAAAATGAAGGTCTGCTTGGAATCAAAAAAGAAAAAACAAACCAGAAAATGAAGCAATCAAGAGTCAAATTTTATTATGGTTGGTATTTACCACCACAAACAAACATGCATATAGCACAGAGAAATTAAAACATGTAAATAGTTTACATCTTGTTTTTAACAGCCAAATTGAGGTATCTCAGGTGGATACAAATGGATCATATCAGACCAAGCTTTTTTCACAGATGGGTCAATTTCAGATATGCATCTCCACACTGCACTATTACACTTGAAACCACTTCCAAATCCAATTTGCCAAACCCTATCTCCTTTCTTCACTCTTCCTTTTGCCTCCAAATAACACAGTTCATACCAAAGTGAAGAAGATGAAGTGTTCCCAAATCTGTACAATGCCATCCTTGAAGCCTCACTATCTTCCTTCTTCAGCTTTAAGCTATCCTCTATTGCATCTATCACTCCCTTTCCCCCTGCATGTATGCAAAAATGCTCAAATGACTTCTTGAAATTGGGAACATATGTCGCCTTCTAGTTGTTGTTGTTGTTGTCACCACCCGGTTGGATTCTCTGGCGAATTTCCCACCATGCGAAGCGAATCTGCTTGGAGTAAGGCAGCACAAGAGGGCCTAAAGTTGTGATGTTTGTCCTTAAAGACAGAGCAGCCACTTTTGGGAGTTCCCTTGATAAGGACACTCCCACATGTCCTGCTTCATCTGGCTCTTGGTAAACACACTTGTAGGCATTTTCATTTGATCCTAAATGAGTCCTCACAAGGTGCTTTAGCTCATACTTGGCAATTTTCTTGTCCTGTTAAACCATGGAAATGTCATGTCTAATATCATATAATTAGAAAGATAGGACACTTAGGGGCTGTTTGGTACGAGGAGAGGGGAAATAAAATTTTTATGAGTTGAATTTAAAAAAGTTAAAGAAATGGGATTATAAAATTTTAATAAATAGAGATATAAGATAGAGTATGAAAAATTAATTAAAAAATTTTAACTCCGCTTCTCTAATCTTTTTGAATTCAACTAATTAAAATTCTCTCTTCCCCCCTTCTCCAAATCCCTTGTATCAAACAAGCCCGCAGGAAATACCCTTTGACATAATTGAGCCTAATTAGCATACTTTGGTACAATTCAAGTGGTTAAAAGCTTAAGTTTAGATGCAGAAAACCATCTAAATATAGAGATACATCACCTGTTTCCTGTTAGACAGTAAAATGGCTGCTCCTCTCATTCTAAACAACACATTGGCAATAAGCTTGGATTTGGTAATGCCTCTATAACCATTTGGAGATACAACCTCCATACTTAGAACTAAAGCTAAAGAGTTCGTGTGAACTCTGAGAAGGTCCTTAGCTAAGCTTATTGATAACATGCCAGCACTACATCCCATACCACTGAGGCTCACACTCTTTATGTTGCTTCTGAAACCAAACTTGTTGATGATCTTGGAAGTTATGGAAGGTGTGGGACAGAACAGGCTACAGTTTGATACTAGGATGTCTATGTTCTTAGGATGGACTATGTGTTTGTTAAGAAGGTCTTGGACTGTGGTGAAGAGGACAAGTTCAAGCTCTTCTTGAGCACTTTGAAATGAATCATTTGGTGGGATCTCATGAATTGGATCGGGCACACAAGCTTCGGGTCCGATCCCAGATCTTTCAAACACTTTGGATTGAAAATCAATGATTTCTCTGGAGATATCACAGATCTCAAAGTGTTCTATGAAGTTGGAGGGAGGAACTCGCAGGTTGTTTGGTGGCAGAAAACAGGAAAAGTCAACAAGGTAGACATTTCTTGACCTTAACTTAAGAAAAGACAGAACTATGATGAGAATAAACATGGCTGCTAAGGTTTGTGTCAGAGTTACTGAACCTTGAAGCAGTGCAGAGAGGTTTGAAGAAAGAGATGAAAATTCAGAAAGAAGAGCATCCATTGTTACATGAGGTACAGGTAAATTGTTAGGACTTTGGTGGGGTGATGATGATTTAATGAAACAAAGGAGTGAGAGAGAGAGAGAGAAATTTCAAGATGCAACTATGTGGTATATTTTGTGTGATAAAATATGCCATTAACATGTTGTGCATCTTTCTCCCATCTAAATAGCCGTGTTGTGTTGGGAAATGGCTTTGGTCACAAAATTCGCATGATATAGCCATATCTGCAACCTTCCCTTAAAAAAAAAAATAACAACTTGTGTTTACTGCTCCATCATATCCTAAATATAAGAGTTAATTGAAATATTTTCTTTCCCACTAAACACAAGTATCCATTTGTTAGAGGCAATTCTGTCCGAGGCACTGTCAGGTACTAAATGTGGGAGCCTCTCCCAACGGGAATTCAAACCTTAGTTCATCACGTTGTGAGGGATTAGCCTCTTCTGCTAGATCCAATCCTAGTTGGTAGCTAATTGAAAGATTTTGTTTGGTTGTAAATGAAAGAAAGACTTCTCTATTTACTTTATCTTCTAAATTTATAATTTAATTTTTTTATGAACTGTTTCTATTGATTATAAATGTTACAGAAGGATTTTCATCTAGGGGCAGTTTCAATTGCAAATGATTAAAAAAGATATTTTTGGGAAATTCAACAAATATTTTTCACAAATAACTAAATTAATTGTTTTAATATTTGTGAATTATTTATCTAGCTTCTAAATTTGGAACCCGAGGGAATATTTAGCAATTTGGGTCAACTCCATTGGTGAAAATAATGTTTTTTGGTGCAAAATAATCTACCTTAGATTCTTGTCTTTCTTATTTGCAGACCATTGCTTAGCAAAGAGAGTATGGGATTAACTTTCCCTATATATGTCTTTTTATGAATTTTGGGCTTTAGCCCTGTTTGTACCAAAAACCCAACAATTGAGGCTCTAAGATATCTGTGGGTGGGACACTAAAGTGGGCCGAATTTGGACCAAATTCCAACTTTCAGATATTGGACTTAGGAGTTAGGATAGTTTATAGGAAAACTTCAAATTATTAAAAAAGTGAAGGAGTCTCAACTATTAATTCCATTTTAGTGCTTTTCAATTAATACATTATGAGTGTAAAAGTTAATATCTATAATTAAAGAAACTGTGGGCTCACTAGGGCTGGAATTTATTCATGTGTAGTGTAACCACTTCTCTGAGCTTTGTAAATTTAATATGTGACAATGTATTATTTATATATTAATATGGGGATTCACCAATTGGGAATCATAGATTAGCTTGATAATTAATTATTTTAATATGCTTTATCATGAGTTTATGACGGTTCAGTTTATGCTATGGTCACTGTTTGATTTAATAACAAATAGGAATGCTCATGGGAATTTTATGCACGAAGTAGACACATAAGGGCGTTCAATTGCAGACCCCTCTGGTAATGCAATGGACTGCAATGCAATGGGGTGCAATGCAATAATGATTGTTATCATCATGTTTGGTTGCTTAATAATAAGATTTGGAGAAATTTTTTTTATATTTAAATTGAATTATAAAAGGTCCACAATACCCCTTAAACATAAAAAAAAACCTCCATCACCAATCATCTCCTTCCTCACCCCAAATCACAGCGTCAGTGCATAACTCAAACAAGAATAAGCAAGTTAAAATTTTTTTTAGCAGATCTGAGCAGTAAGGTCGCATACTAACGATGATGGAGAAGGACGAGCACGGCGGAGGAGACAATGACAGCAGAGGACGAGCACGGCGGACGAGATGATGAAGGCGGAAGACTTGCACGGCGAGGGGGCGATAAATTGTAGGTATCTGAGTATCTGTGTTTTTTAATATGAATTTGTTAGTGATTCTACTGTTTCAATTGCTGATTCAGGACTTTGAATGCCGACAGTCGGGAGAAATTTCTTGAGTACTTGAATGAGCTAAGAGAAGCTGATACCAGTCAATCGATTCCCAGGTTGGATGATATTGTAGGGAGTGCATACTATGTGGCTCCTGAAGTTTTGCATAGATCTTATGGGACTGAAGCAGACATGTGGAGCATTGGTGTAATTGCTTACATTCTATTATGTGGAAGCCGTCCTTTCTGAGCCCGGACAGAATCTAGCATTTTTCGTGCTGTCCTGAAGGCAAATCCAAGTTTTGATGAAGCTCCTTGGCCTTCTTTATCAATTGATGCAATAGATTTTGTAAAGAGACTATTGAATAAGGATTATCGTAAGAGATTAACTGCAGCTCAAGCTCTTTGTAAGTCACTGAATTATAAAATTAGATCATCTGCTATTGAATCAACTGGTTACCTGTGCGAACAAAATTCAATTCCATGTATTTTCTGATTCAAAACTAGTAGAGCTCCTAGTTGTATGAAATTTGACTATAATTGATAATGAGGGAGGGGAGGGAGAAACATGCTCGTCTGTTTTCCATTTTCTGTTGGCATTGTAAATAGAATTCTCCTTCCCGTAGTCTGATTTGAAGTTAGGTCATCCATGGCTGGCAAATGATCATGATGATATGAAGATACCTCTGGATATGATAATCCCTGAGTTTGTTAAGGCTTACACATGCTCATCTTTACGCAAATCAGCACTAGGGGTATGTAATGTTGTTTGATACTTGATGAACATTCCTCCCTCCTCCGCCATTTATTTTATCTCAAATATAGATTCTGCGCTCACGTTAGGGCTTTTGCTTTTGAAAGGAAAAAAAAATGAATACAAATTTTGATGTTTCGTCTATTGAGGGTATATATTGTCTTTTTATTATATTAGTAGGGTAAAAATTGAGATTTCATCAATGATTACAAGCCTGCAATGAGTTTTCATAGGGGTCCCCCTATGAATGGAGATTACCATAAAATATGCAATCTATTTTACAATTGTAATCTACATTACCATTAATAAGCCCAACCAAACAGGCCACCAATGGTAATGCAATCAAGATTACCATCGCATGTGTGCAATGTAATCTAACCAAACGGGCCGTAAAGCTTGCCAACAAATCCTAAATCATGTCAATTAAATGTACATATATCATGAGTTATGAGTTTAAGAAAAAGCTCACTATCTTTAGTTCTTAATATAAGAGCTAGTTGGGGATTAGATTTACTCAGAAATGTAATATTTCAATCTACTTTATCTCTTATATTTATCATTTTTTAAATTATTTCTATTGATTGTATGAGTAATACTTGCGTATTCCAAGTGCGTTACCTCAAATGCACTCTAAATAATTTAAATATAACGACTCATTTTATTTTAATTCTACATAATTGATGAGTCATCTGGAGAAATTCAAATTTTATGATTTTAAAAAACATAAACTTTATAATTTAAAAAAACAAAAAAAAACGTAATTTCCTTCCATGATTTGTTGTTTTTTTAAAAGTATAAAATTTGAACTTCTCTATATGAGTCATCTGTCATACAAGATTAAAATAATATAAGTTATAGTATTTTAATTAGTCAGAGTATATGTAAAATAGTACTTTACAATATGTAAGTATTTCGCCACTTGTACATGTCAATTGTTAAGGGAGTTTACATTAAATGCTAGTTTCAATGCAAATTATTTAAATAGATATTTTTAAGAAACTAATACACATTTTTTTACAAATAATTAATTTAAGGGAAAAAGGCCAAAAAATGAAATTTGAAATTGTAAAATCCGAAATAAGGTTTATTGCTAAGAGTTGATAAGGGACTGATAAAACTTGATAAACAATTCACAACTCATTTTTTGAAAAATACCTGATTTGGAAGTTTGCAATTTCAAAATTATTTTTATGTCTTTTTCTCTTAATTTAACTAATCTTTAATCCATCTTTAAATTGTGCCTATTTGAATTGGTGGTAGAAATGCTTTTCAAACACAATTTACATTATATGAGATAACTAAGTAAGTATGTAAGAAAAGTTTTATTTCATGTTTTTTTAAACGTTAATTCAAACATGCCTTAGCTAATAGTTTTTTTGGGAAAATTACATTGAGGCCCTAGATAAGAAGAAAATTGAAAAAATAATCCATTGAAATATCAAAATTGCATTTAAATCATGTGTGATTTTTTTGCAATAAATTTCAATCATAGACTTATCAATTAACGTTTATGGATTTGCCAGTGGACTCTTCGACTTATCAACAAACGTACATGGATTTGTTAGTGGAATTAGAATTTATTGTAAAAAAGTCCTATACGATTTAAATACAATTTTTAAATTTTAAGGTACGATTTTTTCTTTTTTCTTTTGTTTTTTTATTTTTTGTTTTTTTTTTTTGTTTTTTGTCCCGCACCTAAATCTACTTTTTCTTAGTTTTTTAAAGCAAGCGAGTCATATTAGATTTCGCCTTTTCGGTACTCCAAGGTTCAAGGACGTGGACACGTGGTGCTAAGGGTCTTCACCATATTTAGTTACTTAGTGGTCGGAAGCCACTGAACGTTCTTTCCAATCGGCGAAATCCAAGTCGTCACCGTACTTTTCCTCATCGATCCATGACACCGTATCTTCCCCAGTCTATGGGAACTCCATACCCGAACCCGATAAAACCGACCCAAACCCGAATCGGATGGATAGGCATCGGCGTCATGGGTGCTGCTATGGCCTCTCGCCTCCTCTCCGCCGGCTACTCCGTCACTATCTACGCTCGCAACCCATCCAAGGCTCTTCCTCTGCAATCCCTAGGTGCTCACGTTACCGATTCTCCGGCTGAAGTCGCTCGATCCTCCGATGTCACATTCACCATGGTCGGTCATCCATCAGATGTTCGATCAGTCGTCTTACAAAACCCTAACTCAGTTCTCTCCGGCCTAAACCCTAACTCCATCACGGTTGACATGACTAGCAGCCACCCTGATCTCGCCAGAGAGATCTTCAATTTGGCGCGAGAGAATAATTGTTGATCTGTGGATGCACCAGTCTCTGGAGGCGACACTGGTGCGAGAGATGGAAAATTAGCTATATTTGCTGCTGGTGAACAAGCTGTGGTGAAGTGGTTAGAACCCTTATTTCAGATTCTAGGGAAAGCTACGTATGTCGGTCAAGCAGGTTGTGGACAGAGCTGCAAAATAGCCAATCAGATCACTATTGGGGCTAATCTGATTGGTTTGAGTGAAAGTTTGGTGTTTGCAGAACAGGCGGGTTTGAATTTGAAGCAGTTTGTAGAAGCAATCAAAAGAGGATCTGCTTATACCAAGGCGTTAGAATTATTTGGGGAGAGAATGGTTGATAAGGATTTTAGGCCTGGTGGGTTTGCTGAGTATATGGTGAAGGATTTGGGAATGGCGGTGGATATAGTGGAGAAGAGTGAGGATGATAAGGCTGTTGTGTTGCCTGAAGCTTCACTGTGCAAGCAGCTCTTCTCCAGTATGGTAGCCAATGGAGATGGAAAGCTTGGGGGTCAAGGTATTATCCCTGTCGTTCAGAGAATCAATGGGTTATGAGTTTCTCATTCCTCATCACTTTGAATGGTGCATATCAACATCTTGCAGGTTAAGTTATTCTTACTTTATTGTGGTTTTTTGCAATGGGAACTTTAACATTGTGTGGTCTGTTAAGAATTTTTCATGTCAGGTCATGTGTGGGTGTGTCTTACAAATTTGCTTGGCCTTAAAGCAGCTGTAGTATGAGAAAAGCATGAATATTGTATCTTTAGTTGCCCGTTCTTGTTTGAAAATTGGACAAGTCTTGATGGGCATTGAAGAACATAGATGCATATTGATCATCTGGTAAACATAGCAAATCAATATTGCTGATACAACAGAGTGCCTGAGGTTTCATCTAGTCTATGCTGAGTCAATGAAGATATCTGAACATGCACAAAGTGCTTTATTACAAGAACTTTCTCTTCTATTTAGAGATAACTTGAGAGATGAAAATAGCAGCACAGAGTAGTTTGTAGAAGGGCAGGAAACCGTGGCCATTACCTTTACTGTAGTAAAAATGCCAATACCAAATGTAAAACGAAATAAATACAATGTTGAGAGTATGTGATTCGGTTGAAATAGAAGTGTGCTTAAATAATTTATATGCTGAAGTTATGTCAAAAGATTTAAGTGTACTGTTTCCTAGAAGTACTCAGATGGTGATATTCAATTGAGGCTGATACATTCCTGAATAGAGTTTAACTTATTGCTGGAAGTGAAAAGGTTTGGCTTAAAATCTTGTCAAAAAGAGTTGTCCATGCTAATAATTATTATCAAATTTTAAAATTTTCAGGAGAAAGTATCAATTTATTCTAAAATAAAATGTTTATAATGATCAAAATCTTCATTTTCCTTTGGAGAATATAATCTCTCTATGTTATGTTGCTATATCTATTTTGCCCTGAGACTGTTTGGGACTTGTGTGAACCTTGGGCTTTTCAATCTCACTAGTTACCTTTATGGGCAAGGTTCTCCCTAAGATTGATGTAATGTTATCGAAGAATCTCGCTACCCAGTTTAAAGTTGTCTGATCTATCCTACGATTGCAAGTATGGGATTCTATTCGAACAAGAAAAACCATTTTGTAGGTAAATGTACTTGTCAGCAATTTTTAATTTGGTACCTATGTTTTTTCCCCTCTTTATTGAATTATTTTAACTTTGCTCTGGTAGAGCTAACAGTTTTATCAGAGCAAACTTATGCCTGTTTAGTATGCTGGAATTGATTTTAATGGAAATGGAAATAGATATAGGTATGTATATGAATATGGATATGGGGTTTATAAGTATGTTTAGTATGTTATAAAAATGAGGCCTAATTTCTATTTAAAAAGACCAAAATGCCCTTCTAAATTAAAAAAAAAAAAAATCTTCCCAAACACAAAACCTTTGTCTCCTTTATCCGGAGTTTATGGCTCAAGTTGTGTAACAAATTTCAAGGACGAAATATTGTACGGGGGGAGAATTGTAATATCCCAAAATGTACTCAAGGGCTAAATGTACAGAATAGATGGTGAGATTAATGACAAAATTACTTCTGAAAATTTTGTTATGACTTTAGTCAAGTTTCACATGCAAAATTGGCAATTAAATATTATATTGCAAGATGAGATTTTACAAGATCATCTTCTTCTTCAAAGGGCCATATCTTATGTATGACAAAAGGAAACAATATAGGCTATTACATATGACATGTGAAGGCAATTTGACCAAGTTGTAAAAGATGATGACTAAGTCAACAATTTCAACTAAAGAAGTAATATTTGAAGAGTTGAAATTATGATAAATTGAAGAAGCCCTTTTGGCTATTCCATAGGCTACAATTCGTATGGCATGAAGAGGAAAAGAAAGTATGTTGAATTTAGTCAACAATTACAACTAAAGTAAGGAGGTAAGTATTGATAATTCAAGAAGCTTTCTTTTCGTTACTTTAAGAGCTATTTTTGGTGCAATAAAGAGAGAAAGAGAAACACATGAAAGACCAAGTAAGGAGATGAGGACTTGGTCAATAATTGTAGGCCAAACATAAAATGACATATTGAATACAAAGGGCCGCAACCATTTCGGTCAAAAAGGGAGGAGGAAGGAAAGAGAAAAGTTGAAGCAAAATATATTTAGTTAATTCACTATAAGTGCATTACCAAGTGAAGTAATTTTCACCACAACTCTTCTCTATTTTTGCACTATATTTTCGTTTGGAGTTTAAGTGATAAGAGAAAGGAAAATCTGATCAATTATCACTCTCTCTCTCTCCATCTTTAAGTCAGTCCAGCAGCTGCAACACGAGAGGCAAGAAGAGGCCATTGAAGGTGAGACTTTCTACCTTGTTTTCACCTTCTTAACCTCATCTATGGCTCAAGTGTCCTTCATGAAACTTGTTCCTCTCTTCTTTAGATTCATTTCTATGGTTTTTTTTTTTTTTGAAGAAGAGGAGTTTTCACCCACCTTGCAAGAACAAAAGATGAAGAATCAAAGAAAGAACTTAAGGAGAAGCAAGAGGTAAGTATTAGCATCAATTTGAGCTATTGGTTGTGTTGGTTGAATGAGTATTTTGGCATGTGTAAATCTGCCCTGATTTTCCCCAAACAAGGGTTTGGGTAATTCATGATGGTTTGGTTGTGTTATTGGTGGTTTATGATGATTGGAAACCATTTGACATAAGTTTGATGCTGAAATTGGAAGTTGGTAATTGTTGGAAATTATTTTGATTGTTCTGCCAAAACAGGACATGGAGAATGAGTAGGAATTTGTTAATTTTGATGTTATCATTGTGTTCTACATGAAAAATTATGTGGGAATAGCCCTGGGTTGTGAATTTTGGGTTATTGAAACTCAAAGTGTAAATATGGGTTTTCAATCTAAACAGAATTCCAGCGAGGTACCTTATTGGTATGGTGTTTTTGGATAACCAAATGATCTCTAAACATTATGAAACTTTCCAGTCTTACAGTTCACATTTCAAGCTTCAAAATGGACATATAATTTGTGTCATTTCGTTTTTTGAGTTGTGAGTTTTGGTTGCCCAAATATTGATGTCGAAACTGGACTTAATTCTGGAGCAGTGTAGGATTTTGTATAATTCTGGAATTGTGTGGTGATTTTCGGCAATGATTCATATTTTTCCTATGAAGAGGACTTCAATAACTTTCCATAGGACTTGGTATCACCTCATTTCGATTTTTGTAGAATTAGTTATGATTTTTCAAAGTCTGGAGAAAATTTTGGCAGATTTGGTCCCTTATGCAAAAATTGAAGATGTAATGGCATAATATAGTATTGTTAAACTTTGAGGTTAGGAATTGGTCTTTTAGGTTAATTGACCACTTTAACTATTAAATGTCCCTAATGATAACCAACTTGAGTATTTGAATTAAAGAATTGGATTAAGTAATAACTTGTCGTTGAAATTCTAATTATAGGATTTGACATTTGCCCTACACGTGATAAACCAGTGCCAATGCACTAGTGGAAAGAACAAGGTAGTGGCTCTTTCTCTTATTATGTGTATGATGCCTTGCATGTATGTCATTTCATTGAATATGCCGTGATGTAACATTGTCATTGTGAAATGTCGTTGTTGTGCTGTTGTGAAATATGCCGTTGTGAATGCAGCGAAAGCTGTTGCAAAAATGCCGTTGTGTTGTTGTTGTTGTGATTTGCTTATGCTTTGTGATTGTACATATTATAAGTGAATTGTTACTACTGAGATTCTTTTGAATCTCATTCTTTCCAATGACTAACCTACAGCAAGGGCAAGCGGTTTAAAGGAAAAGCAAATAATGAAGGGTGGTTAGAGCTCCTAGCTAGGAGTTTTAATTTTGGTAGTTGGTTGTCATATTTTGTTGGGGATTAGTTGCACATGTTATATATATTGAATAGTGTTGTGTAATCCCCTGTATGAGAAACTGAGCGTTGTAAACCCTTTATTAAGTAACAAAACCTGAGCGTTGTCGGGAATTTTTGGTTGCACTCTGATATGTATAAATGAAATCGAACTAGACAGACCAATTATATTCGAGATATGAATGTAAGGCCGCACTAAACAAGTTTTGGAACAGTTTTAAATTAACTTCTGGTCTCTATTTCAACTTAATGACATATTCTCGAACTATAAATTTGGCTATTAAGGTAGGGTGTTACATGGGGGCATTTGAATTTTTATAAAGGAGTTTAGGAGCATAATATTCTTTTACTAATCTTATTGTTGCACTTATTACTTGCCGATCCTTTGATCATGGGACATTAAGAGATGATTACAATTGTTTAAGGTTATCGGTTTAGTGACACATTCTTATAAAACATTAAATTGAACAAAATTTGATAGCATGATCTAAGTATGGTGGTGTGCTTCTCTCAGTTTAGAAATTTCATAAGTAATGTACTTTTTCTTCAAATAATGACTCTTCTTTCTTTTGCTTGAGGACAAGCAAATGTTTAAGTGTGGGGGAATTTGATAAATGTATATTTTATAATTAAATAGGTATAGATTTTATGATATAATTGATTAAATTTATTTATATTTTATACCTATTTAATTATGTTTTATATATTTTTTATCTTTTAATTAAGTTGAGGATAAAAAGAAATTTTGATATAAAATCTACCCATATCCTATTTTTATTTTGCAGGAAATATGATGATATTGAGGAGGGCAAAAATTATAAGAAAATATACATATATATATATATATATATATGTAGAAACCCTGTGAAGATGGGAGAAGAATAATATGTGTGTGTGTGTGTTATATGAAGAAAATCGCAAGGGATATGCGTATATATAAGATCTAAGAAGTGTGGAGCCCACAGCACATGACCTACTTGAAAAAGTAAAAAAAAACGTGAGCTAGTATTGGAAGTGGTTATATATATATATATATATATATTGTTATAATATATATCATATTGGAGAGAGAGGGATTTAGATGAAAGATTTGAACGTGATTTTAGCTCAGATAGACAAAGATGTGGACCCCGCAATTAATTGTTTGCATAGAGTCAAGGTCGCATGGTTATAAATAAAAGAGGCAGAAGTGGATCGAAAGAAAAACAAGAACGGACGAAGAGAAAAAATATAGAACGTGCATCAACTCAATGAGGGCGCCTTGGTTACCTGTGACAGCAGCAAGCAAACAGCCTCTCAACCTTTGGATTATTCTCTTGTGGTAGCAGCAAGAATTCCGATTTGCTCCCTTCCATCCTTCTTTTTCTTTATTCTTTGAATATGAATTTCTTTATTTTATTATGGATTTTATTTTAGCCATGTGTGGGTAAGTTTCTTTTTAGACCTAGGGAAACTATGAACCCACTAGTGAACTAGACTTTATTTCCATGATTTATTAGTTATGATTTATGTTAATTTTGGTTACTTAATCTTGTTTTGATATGTCCGTTTGATGATTGGCCACCATTAGATGTGAATTTGAGTATTAGGATTTACCTTGACAAAGGAAATTTTAATTAGGCTATGAGATTAAGTAATATGGGATTGAATTACGATTTAATTTGAGATTAAGATAGACATATACCTAATAGCCCCATATAATTTGTGAAGAGTGTGTTTGAATTATCTTGCCTCTTGAATAATTTGGTTAGACATAACAATTATACTTAAGAGAGGGTTGTGAGTGAACTGACAAGTACTTATAACTATTTATACTCGAGATAAACAAAATTAACATTTGAGATTAACTAAGTAAATGGATTTGAGATTTGGAGAGCTAGTGAGGGATTAGTGACTCTAGGTTGTGTTTGATTTTGATAGTTTTCGTTAATTAATTTTCTTTGAATTTTCTCATAACCAGATTCGTTTAACTTAAAAGAAATTGAGATTTTAATACCTAAAAATTGATTGATTGATTCCGCGTGGGACGATACTCTACTTATCACTTTATTACATGGCACGGCCCATATACTTGCGGAGTGCATCATTAACCCACCTTCTCACGCGCTCCCTCCACTCCATCTCATCAAATATCTGCCAACCTTCAAACTTCATGCACCCCATCACTACGATCTTATCATCATTTTCTTCATTGTTGATTTTATCACTATGAACAAACTACCTTGTTCTTCTGGATCTATCAAAGTCATTGGCCTTAGTTAATTTGAAGAAGATGAAGAGAGTAAGACACGTCATCGTTCATCGAAGAGACTTGTTTTCATTCATTGAAGACCCATCTTTGTTGTTATCATCCCTGCTCGTCATCGTCTGTGAAGGAGAAAAATCTTGATAATGAAGACGGGGAAACCCATTGCCATTCAATAAAGACCGGTCGCCGTTATGTGATTTTTGGATCTTGATTTTTAGAAAGTTGTATATTTCGTTTTATTTGCGCTTTTGTGGATACAATAGTGTAGAGGGGATTTGATTGCTTTGCCTTTGTGTGGAAGGAGATCAATCTATTTTGCCTCTGATTTGCTAGCTTACCTCTACTAGTTCGATTTCACGATGTTGGGGACTGGAGATTGGAGAAGAAGGTATTTTTTAAAAATTTTTAATAAGGCTATTATTTTGCCAATTTTAAGAAGGGTAATTTGGTCTTTCCCCCCTCACATTTAGTGACACTCAAGGACTTGAATGTTTCAGGTCCCATTCCCCAATTAACTTGTCAAATAGGGATTTATCCCCAATTTTTCCTAAGATTTATTTTATTTTATCATGGCATATTCAATTTTTAAAGATGATTGATTAGTTACTTAATTTTAACTACTTCATTGTTATAGACGTTGATAAAATTTAGCTAGAAAGGAAACAATTTCAGGATTTTGATTTTCCTCCTAAAAAATAAGATAATGAAATGAAATGAAAAAATATTATATTAATATTCAAAAAAATTTATTAAAACATTATAATTTAATTAATTCAAGTTGAATACAGGTAGTTCCTCATTTAAAAAAATATTTTTTTGGTAAAAAAAAGTTCAATATAGGTAGTTAGATTTATAAAGGATATAAATCATACTATTAAATCTTGTGTATTGCGTTACAGAAGCCATATAGTCACACACGTCGGTGGCGCCTGTTTTGACTTCCTTTTTACGCATCTTCTCCATTTATGAATTAAGCAAGACTCATCGTCCGCAGATTTATCCTGAAATTGAAAGCTTGTGATACATTTTGGCGCAAGGGAACAATTAGGAGATACTACTCTTACAGTTATTATATATAATCATCTCGTATCCATGTTTCAGTTTATTCATGTGTTCGTTCTTCTGATGATTTAAAGTTGAAAGCGTAATCCTTGCGACGTGAACCTTAGGATAGGAATTATGCCAAGGTTTATGGTCATCCTATCCTAAGGTTCACGTCGCAAGGATTACGCTTTCAACTTTAAATCATCAGAAGAACGAACACATGAATAAACTGAAACATGGATACGAGATGATTATATATAATACCTGTAAGAGTAGTATCTCCTAATTGTAATATCGTAGCTCCTCGATTTCGATAGTATCAGTTTTGAGGCCGTCACCCACTAAATCGTGTGAGAGGGGAGTATCTAGACCCTTAAAAAGCATCTTTTGTTTCCTCTTCAGTTGATACGAGACTTCACAATTTACACATGTTGTTCCCTTTCCCGTTGATATGAGAATTCACAATTCACCCGTTTAGGCCTAGCATTCTCACTAACACATCGAGAGGGTTTTGGGGTCGTCACCTCTCGCAGTCTTAAAATTTTGATATTCAATAAAATGATATGACTCACTTAATAACTAGATTAAAACTCATTAATTTAATAATAATTAAAATAATTCAAGTTGGATAGGTAGTTAGACTTATATATGTTTGTTAAATGATCACCTATATGAAATCTTTGTATCTATTCCGTTATAGAGAGTACTTATTTGTGTATATATATTTCAGCGTCATACCTACCTATCTTACTTGATTGAGAGTTTCTCCAAACCACTTTTTTTATTTGAGAGCAGACTAATTCCTTTCAAGACTTAGAGTGCAAAGAGTTTTCACCCTCCCAAGAAAGTGCGTTTATTGAGACCGGAACTTGTGTAGAGGCCGATTATTATCTCAACCAACGGCCTTGTTTACGTATCTTCATTCAAGAAACAATACCCATTAGTTATCTCTCCACTTGAATGACTTCTAATTAATAAAATTATATTCTATTTTATTGTCCGCCAATGTGATCAAATTTCAAAACTAGGAAGTTCTTGCGCATAAGTATAGAATTCGTTTAAGGTAATAATAAAATTAAGAAACACTAAAGTAAAATTACAGCAAACATCTCTTCTATTTTGAAATCTTGCACTGACATATCTCTCTTGAATAGAATGGTATTTTTAACCTTTTAGGTTATTCATTTATTAATGTTGTGTTGGAGTCTGGGTTGACACGTGTCCTAAATGAAATCAGGGGTATTGATGCACCAGAGAGTGAAATGCCATATGGCAAAGAAGCAAGAGAAGAATTAACTAAGATGGTTGAAGGAAAATCTCTAAGGATCCTTCTTTACGAAACAGACTGTTATGGACGTTTTGTGGGAGATATCTACTGCGATAACATTTTTGTTCAGGAACTGATGTTGAAGAAGGGATGTGCATGGTATTACCCTCATTATGATAGCAAAGAGGAATTAAGAAAAGTAAGTAATGTTGATGCTAACATATTGCTACATAACCTCCCTATTAGAATTAAAAATGTTAATATTTTTAGTTACATCTAAACGCACGATGTAACATGTCAGCACTTCTTCTTGAAAATGTCCGCTTTAGGGTCTTATTACTGCCTACATTGAAGGGGGAGGGGAACAAATGACCCTTTGTAAGGGTATCATAAGTACCTTCTCTCTTGATACGTTTTAAAAACTGTGAGAGGTAACGAGGCCCTAAACAGACAATTTGAAAGTGAGACGCTGGGATGTTATATACTACAAATAAAATTAAGATACTAGAAGCACTAGAGAAATAATATAGATGCGTCACAAATAAAATTAGGAGGGAGGATGCAACTGAAAAATACTATTAGAGTGCTGAATTTTAGTTTTCCCTTAAAAATCCTTTATATTTGTTGGCTTTGAATTTAACTCTGTTTTTAACCTTATAACTTTGCATTTGTAGTGCGAAAACGAAGCCAAAGTAAAGCAAGCTGGATTATGGGCTTTTTCCAACCCTGAGGAGCCATGGGAATGGAGAAAGAAGCAACGACATGTAATTAACACCATTTCACATCACAATCATAAAAAAAATTGCGCAACCTAAATTACAAATAATTCACAACTCCTGTACTGTGTTATTTTGAATTCAAAGGTTTACAAATATGTAATATGACTCGAGAAATTATATGTATATACACTGAAAAAATACAGTTGAATCCTTTTCTTTTTTTCGGATGAAAATTTAGCAACACGTTACAATGTACTCAAATATTAATGTTAAAATTTGATCAGACGGCTTCTTCTGCAATGTTTTGCCTTTATAACCTCTTTCATTGTAAAGGCGCCATCCCCATTAAGCTTCAAATATTCTTTATATGGCGTCCAAATTTATTTGTCGCATCAAGTCCCTACTCAAAATTTTCTTGTTTCATGCCAGCCATAACTTGATCTCAATGTAACATCCTAGCCCTCACCCTTGATATTTTTCGTTTTGGGGCCCATTACCTTTCACGTTCTTAAATTGTATCCGGTGTCCTAAAGTATGTTTTTAGTCATACTCAATATTTTTAAGTAGTTTTTTGTGATTTTATTAACCTAAAGTACTTTTTTTAATAGTACTTAGTATCATAAAGTAATTTTTTGCGCATTTAACACTCTAAAAGTGCAGAATTGAAGCACTCAATATGAAGAAATTGAAAACTCTCTCTCTAGGAAAACTCATGCTACGCTAGTACTGACTTCCTCATGGTTACCCCCGGCGTCCGGGACAAGCCGCCGGAGGTTGTGCTTTGTGCTAAGGACCCTATTGCTGTGGCTAGGAGTGTGCTTGCAAAAAATGATCTCACAGTGTCTGTCGAAGGGGCTGCTTCTTCTGGGAAAAATTCTGTTTCTCAAGATCATTCACCCATTTCAGGGAAAGTCTCCTCTTACAAAGACTCACTAGTTGGGTTTCAAGGAACCAATTTCAATGGTGTGTCCCAGCTGAAACCTGTTTCTGAAGCAAATGCTCTGCTTCCTGATCTCCTAAGCCAGTCATGGGAATTGCCTGAGCCCTCTGATGATCTTAAGCAACTCATGGCTATATACCCAACCATGCAAATCTCTCAAGAGGAGTTCAACTGCTGGGCAAGGCCTTGGAACGCCTCCCTCATCATCACTATACTCGGTGCTAAAGTCAACTTCTTTAAGCTAAAAGAGCATCTGCATAAAATATGGAATTCCAATGGGTTTGATCTAATTGATCTTCCAAATAATTATTACGTTGTGAAGTTCAGAGACCACGAAAATTGGGAACATCTATACAAGAATATCCTATTTGGGGGACCTTAGACAGTTGCACAGCATTCTATCCTTATGCAAAGATGGTCTCCCTTCTTTGATCCTTACAAAAATCCTCTCGGTCGAGTTGCCACTTGGGTCCGCATTCCTAACGTCCCTCTCCTTTGCTACAACAAGGAATGCCTCTGGAGATTAGGAGACATGATAGGCAAGACTATCAAGGTTGATATGAATACTATTGCTAATCCAGAGGATGCAGATGCTACCATCCACAGGGGAAGATATGCGAGACTTTGCGTTGAAGTGGATTTACAGAAAAAGCTTGTTCCTAAAATAATCTCTGCATCTACTCTTTTTAATATAGAATATGAGGGATTAGGACTTATCTGCTTCGCATGTGGCAGATATGGGCACCGCAAGGATCTCTGTAAATTTGTGGTTCACTCTGAAGGAAAAGCTCCAGCGGGAATCTCACCATCCAATAACGATCCTGGTCCAGCGAGAATTTCTGGTGAGATCGAGAAGCAAACGAAGATTCCAGCTCCAGTAGTGGACCCAATCTCATCCCAGATTTCCTCATCTCCTCCGAAGCTAACACTGGAAATTTCCCCTCCGACAAAGGACCAGCCGTTTGGCCCGTGGATGCTAGTGCGCCGCCCTGCTAGAGCGCGACCTCCAAGAGTCACAGAGAGTAGGAGCAGATCAAGCAGAGTGGGTGGGCAGATCCAGTCTGGCTCTGGTCACAATAAGGTCGGCTCTAGCTTCAGGTTCGCCGTCCTATCTGAATCACATGCTGCTGACGTGATTTCCCACCAAATTTCAAACCCAGCTGTGGACCAAGTTAGCCCAGAACAAGGCACCATTGCGCCTTCTGTGTTGGAAGAAAAATTAGGAAAGGGAAGCAAGGTCATCTCGGGTCAAAGTTCACTTCAAAAAGGCCTCCACGTGGGAAAGAAACAATGGGCTAAAAACTCCAATCTCTAAAGTGCTCAGTGAAGACAGCCTAAATTCCATGCTGGAATTTGCTTGTGAGACCGAGCAACATGTGGAGAACCCCATTGAGGCTGAGAAGCATGAGATTATCCCATTTGAGGATAGAAAACTTGTTGAAAATTCTCCTTTGGAGAACATGGACTTAGCTTTGGTTCCTCTAAACCATCCCATTCCAAATCAAGACTTGCTTGATCATGGCTCTGAAATGCGTTCAGTCTCTCAACTCGAAGTTGTTGTCCTTATGGAAGACAAACCTCCTGACAAGTAAGTGCTTGTGTCTTCCCCTTTCCATATTTAGTATTTATGATTATTTCTTCTTGGAATTGTCGCGGGGCGAGTGGTAGTTTCTTCCCTAGGATCGTGAAAGATGTTGTTAACAAATATAGCATTAGTGTTATGTGCCTTGTGGAGCCCAGAGTTAGTGGTAGTAGAGCGGACAAAGTCGTGAGAAGGCTGGGGTTTAATGACTGGTTACGCATCGAAGCTACTGGCTTCGCTGGGGGTATTTGGGTGCTTTGGAATAACTAGGAGGTCCAGCTCGAATATATTGCTTCGAGTACCCAATTGATTCACTGCAAAGTTCGTGAAAAAAACAGTATGAGTCCTACGTTTGTGACTTTTGTCCTCGGAGACACAAGTGTTTTAAAGAGGAGAGATCTATGGCTGACTTTGCATTCTATTTATCAAACAGTGTCTATCCCCTGGCTGGTCTTAGGTGATTTTAATACCTTTCTTTCCTCGGGTGATAAGGAGGGAGGGGCTAATCCCATTCATAGCTCTATGATGGATTTTCAATCTTGCATTAATCACTGCAATCTCATTGAGGTGCCGTTTGAGGGAGACCATTTCACTTGGGAAAAATCTGGGGTTAAGGAAAGACTGGATTGGTTTTTTGTAATTTTGATTGGGAAATCCAAAACCCCCACTCCAAAGCTTTCCACGGCCTCAGGTTTAAATCTGATCATCGGGTTGTTATTGTTGCGGATCAGCAATATAGTGCTTACAAGAATAGGGCGAAAATTTTTTTTTATCAAGCTGCTTGGTGCATTGAGGATGGGTTTAGCGATGTGGTTAAAGCTGCCTGGCAGGGGAAGGATTGGCTTCACGGCAACTCCCAATTTGCCAAAGATGCTTTGATCTGGAATGATAAAGTGGTGGGCAATGTTGCAAAAAAGAAGAGAGAAATCCTTCGTAGATTGGATGGTATTGACCGAGCCAGAATCAGAGAGGGTTCCCAAAATGGTCTCCACAGGATTGAAAAGAAGCTTTGGGATTTGTACCAAAAAATTGCTCTGCAGGAAGAGCTGATCTGGTTCCAGAAGTCTAGATGCAAGTGGCTCAGTGGAGGCGACAGAAATACAAAATATTTCTATGCCAAGGTGGTGTCAAGGAGGAAACGGGGCAATATTGGAGCTCTTCAGGACGATAATGGTAACTGGGTCTCTGAGGGAAATCGTTTGAGAGTCATGGCTCGTGACCATTTCCAAAAGCTGTACTCGGCTGACAATGCCTCCTCTTCCTTCTCCCCCTGGATGGCTCGTTTCCCACCTCTGGACAGCTATCAGCTTGGCCTCCTCCATAGGCATGTTTCCCCGGTTGAGATCAAGAATGCGGCTTTTGAGATGGGTGCCTTCAAAGCTCTGGGTCTTAATGGTTTGAATCCCCATTTCTTTCAAACCCAGTGGGACTCGATAGGGCAGAAGATTTGTGAGCTGGTTACCAGGATTTTTGACTCCCCGGATGAGGTGAAAGACATCAACCATACTAACATTGTCCTTATCCCCAAGGTTGATCATCCAGTCTCCTTCAAGGACTTCAGACCCATCTCTCTGTGCAACGTAAGCTATAAAATTGTCAGCAAGGTTATTGCCAACCGCTTTAAAGTTGTCATGGACTACCTTGTCACTGAGAACCAATGCAGTTTTATCTCCGGGAGACAAAGTGTGGATAATATCATCATTGCTCAAGAGGCTATTCATACCATAAGAAATAAGAGAGGGAAAAAAGGCTTTATAGCTGTGAAAGTCGATATGGAGAAGGCTTTCGACAGGCTGGACTGGCGCTTCTTAGAATTCACCCTTAATAGCCTTAGTTTGCGTGCGGACTTCATTAAGCTGATTATGAGCTGTGTTTCCTCTGCCTCCATGAGCATTATCTGGAATGGAGCGCCGTCAAACCCCTTTTTACCTTTAAGAGGCGTGCGGCAGGGCAATCCCTTGAGCCCTTATCTTTTTGTTCTATGTATGGAGCTTCTCAGCCAGCTTATCCACCAGGAGGTAGATTTGGGGAACTGGAGACCCCTTCAAATAAGCACCTCTGGCCCCCGTATTTCTCATCTCTTCTTCACCGACGACCTTCTTCTTTTCTGTGAAGCCTCGAATAAACAAATGGAGGAGATTAGAAGCATTATGGAGCTGTTTTGCAGGGTTTCCGGTCACAAGATAAATTTGAATAAGTCTAAAATGTTTGTGTCCAAGAATGTCCACTTTAACAGGGCTCTTGAGATGAGTCAAACTGTGGGAATTGGGCTCACTGCTGACCTTGGAAAATATTTGGGGGTCCCTCTTCTTCATAAACGCATGATCAAGATGACCTTTGCCCCACTTCTCCAAAAGGTGAGATCTAAGTTGTCCAGCTGGAAAGGCAATTATCTAAGCATGGCAGGCCAGACAGTGCTCATCAAGTCAGTTCTCTCAGCTATTCCTCAGTATCAGATGCAATCAACCTTGGTTCCGAAAGGAGTCCTTTCGGAAATTGAGAAACTAAGCAGAGATTTTTTTTGGAACCAGCATGATGAATCCAGGAAAATGCATCTGATAGCTTGCGATGTTCTCAAAAGGCGGAAGCATGACGGAGGACTTGGGATTAAGGATCTTCGCTGCCAAAACAAAGCTCTACTCATGAAACTGTGTTGGAACCTTATCTTAAAACCGGATGCTCTGTGGGTCAAATGCCTTCGTGCCAAATACTCTTGTGGTTTATCCTTGGTTCCTCATGTGCAAAAATGGTGTAGACAATCGGCTGTGTGGAGTGGAATTGTAGCGATTTGGGAGGATTTTCAAAGGGGCCTTGGAAAGAAGCTCAAAAGTGGGAGAAACACGTATGCTTGGCAGGAATGTTGGGCCCCTCTGGAAAAGCCTTTGGAATTTTTTGTGGATAGAAACTTTCACCTTTTAGATATGGAAGCCCCTGTTAGCTCCTTCACCACCCCCTTCGGTGATTGGGACAGAGCGCATTGGGAGGCTTTCCTTCCTAATTGGGTGGTTGATAAAATCATGTTGCTCCCCCCTCCTACGGGCACTGTTGATGACTTAGTTTGTTGGCGCTATGCTCCTGATGGTAATTTCAGCGTGAAATCTGCCTACGATGCTATCTACCACCAACAGACCCTATCTCATAGCCAGTCTTGGCGGCATCTTTGGCACTGGGGTGTTCCTGAAAGAGTTAAGCACTTCATGTGGCAAGTTTTCCATGAGAGGCTCCCAACAAATGAGATTAGACCGAGATTTAATCCGAATGCCCTAAACACTTGCCCCTTTCAGTGTGAGAGTGAGGAATCCATCCTTCATATTCTGAGAGACTGTGAGCAGGCCCAGAGAGTGTGGTTTTCTTTAACTAACCAATTATACTCTACTATGTTTGCTTCTGGTAATTTGCAGGATTGGCTTAAATGGAATTCACAGCATTCCCCTGGAAACAGAAGAATGGCTAGATGGTCTTGGCAACAAGTTTTCAGTACCACATGTTGGCTCCTCTGGAAGAACCGCTGTTGTCAGGCTTTTGAAGAAAAAGCGGCTACTCCAAAGGAGCTGGTTCACAAATGCATTTTCCACCTTTCAGAGAGTGTGGAGAGGGGACATTTTCACCATCTGATCTTCCAAGCTCCGGAGAGAGGTCTTCTTAACTGGCTTCCCCTGGAAGAGGGTTACATTAGAATTGACGTAGACGGTTCGACGGCAAGTGATGGTCTTTCAACCTGTGGTGGAGTCATCCGCGATCACCAAGGCAACTGGATTTGTGGATTTCAACAGAAGTTAGGACTCTCTTTCCCAACTGCTGCGGAAATCCACGCAATCCACCGAGGTCTTCAGCTTTGTAAACAGTTGGGTTTCAGGAAAATCAAACTGTTCACTGACTCTCTTCAGGCCGTTCATTTATTGTCATCTCAATGTGCAAGCGATCACCCGTTGCATGACGTCATCTTGGATACCAATTCCCTCATCTATGCAGACTGGGATTTGAAGATTTCTCACACTCATAGGGAGAATACTCGCTGTGCGGACTACCTTGCATGATCGGCTCACTATAGCCATCAAATCTATACCGAATTCTGGTCACCTCCGGCGGATTGTGTGCGACTTTTTGTGTTAGAACGTGGTATGCAGCCACATGAACATTATTCGGGGTCTAACCCGTGATTTTGTTATACCTTCAAGCTTTGCTTGCCTTTGTATTTCAAAAAAAAAATATGAAGAAATTGTAAACCACCTCGTCCAAAGGGAGAACATCGTTCTAAAAACGAAATTGCCCTGTTGATGTTTAAATATTCAGGCCAAAAAGGAAAATGAAATCTTGATAATTATAAATTAAACTATTATCTTACTCATCAATATCGATTTAATATAAGTTCAGCATCAGTATTAATAGTATTTACCAGAATGATAATATTAATAGTATCAGTGTCAATGAAATAAAAAAATACAAATTTCAATCCTTCCATATGCATGAAAAATATATAAATTTTATGTGCGTGTACGTGTTTTTATATAAAAGATTTATAGCAATGCCATTTTTTTTTTCTTTCGACTGTTGCAATCGCCTAATGATGGACGTACGAGTCTTGTTTTAGGGGACGATAAGATTTATCCTATTTTATTATGACATAAGCTTTTAAAGATGATTTAGTTACATGATTTATTATTTCAATGTTACAGACTTCAATGAGTTTTTTTTATACACTACAAACTTCAATGAGTTTGTTGGCCAAAAAAAAAGGTTAGCTAGAAATAAAACGATTCCAAGATTTTGATTTCTTTGCAAGAAAGTGTATCAAATGAAATGAAATGAAAATAGGTGGTTAATATTTAATAAAAAAATTATAATTTAAATAATTCAATTTGGATATAAGCAGTTAGATTTAGATTTAAATAATAATTCAAGTTGCATCATAGTAAATCTTTTTTCTGTTAGGTTAATTCCAGAAGACGTATGTGTTTGTCCGTTAAAGTGAAGTTCGTTGAATGTCAACAAATTGTAAACCGCATTGTCCAAAAGTAGAGAAAACAGTGCCTTCCAGTTCTAGAAATGAAGGTTCTTTTTGCAAATTGGCTTGTTGATACTTAAATATTCTGGGAAAAAAAAGAAAAAGAGAAAGAAATCTTGATATTTAAAAATATTAATACTATCAGTATCCATTTCACCGTGATTCGTGAATAAAGAATATATATTTCAATCTGTCCGCATGTATCAAACAATGATTGATTAGTTAGTTAATTTTTTTTTATTTCAATGTTATAGACTTCAATATAAGTTAGTTTTTTTTTTCGTTGCCAGAAATATCTTTTTCCCCCTATTCCGTTTGAGAATACGTACACCCACCTCTATATATATGTGTGTGTGTGGTGTGTGTGTGTATAAGTTTTGAGCTTCGTTTTCACACATCTTCGTTTTTAAGCTTCGTTTTTGCGTATCTTCATTCATAAAGCTAGATCCAAGGTCTTCATTTTTTTTTTGGAATAGAAAACTTTTGGTCTAAAGAGATCAAGGGAAACAAACGGACAAAGGAACAAGCAATCATCTGGGAGATAATATTCCTACAGGTATTATATGCAATAATCTCTTATTCATGTTTTTAGTTAATTCATATGTCCTTCTTTTGATTTAAAGTGTAAAGCATAATACTTGAGAGAATAACAGCCTGCGATGATTTGCATATGAAAAGGCATGATTCCACATAACTCTAAGTGAGTCATGTAATTAACACACCTAGAAGTTAAATCCAGCTGAAATAAATAAAACTGAAAGCAGATATACGACACCTATGTTCTTTTCACAAGATTTAGAAATCCCAAATTAATTAGTTTGTTTCGATCTTATGATGATCTAAAGTTGAAAGCATAATCCTTAGCTTGAGATGCGGATTAATAGCATATGATGATTAACATCTGTACTAACCATCGTGAATCTTAGCATAAGATGATTAGCATAAACCTTGGCATGATTTAGATTAGAAAAATTTTAACATCTCAACATTTCACTTATGTTTTTGTCCGCTTTGAAAGCTCATCCCTTCCGGTTTTAAAACACATCGAGAGGGGAGATTTCTAAATCCTTATAAAGCATCTTTCATTACTCTCCCCAATTGATGTGACACTTCACAATCCACCAATCCACTCCTTTGAATCCAACATCCTCACTGACACATCAATCTAGCATGGCTCTCATATCAATTGGAAAATCTCAGTGACTCACTCTCGATATATATTTTCTATTTTGGGAATCACCCATCACAGTTTTAAAACGCATCTATTGTATATACCCACAGTCTAGACATTATAAGCTATCTTTCGTTCCCCTCCCCGCTTCACATTTTCACATATTCTTTTCACTAGATTCAGAAGTCACTAATTAGAACTTTAATAAAAGGACAAAACTTAAGTCAAGTTAATTACGTCATTTATTAAAAGTGTATGCCTGAATTTATATTTTTGATATTCTGAATGCATTTAATAAATATATTATAAGATGTTTTTATTATGTCATATTAGAATTTTAAAAAGATGATTTAGTTCCTTGATTCTTTCATTTTAATGTTATAGACTTTAATATGAGTTAGTTAGAAATGAAATGATTCCAAGATTTTGATTATTTCTTACCGGGAAAGTATATAAAGGAAAGAAATGAAAATATGTTGTTAATAATCTTTGTTTTCATTCGGGTGTAAAGATGGTACCCATATGTGTATAAATACATTACAATCCATTTCAACATCATATCTACGTCTCCAAACTACTTTAGATTTCAGACTGATCTCTTTCAAGACTTAGAGGTAGCTCCCGCTTACCATCTCATCGGTCGTCGATCCTCATCTTAGAGGCAATGGCAACTGTAAGCGTTCTGATGTGCCATAACTTCCCCGGAAACTGTTTCATCTCTCAGCCTCCCACAGTTCATTATTTCAATCCATTTTCCTCTCATCATCTTTTATCAAAACCCATCAATGTTGTTGGCCAAGATCTCTTCTGGTATCATCATACTTATCAGGTATATATAAAACTTTGAAAACTTATCATGGATTAGTCTATGGAGAAACATAGGTCTTGTTTGATTATTTTGCCCATAACACACACTAAAACTTTGTTATGTTTAATCTGATAGGAATCTTTGAGTTTCTTTGATCTTCTTTGTCCATACCCCATACCATATGCAAATTATGAAACCCCTCCGTCCTTATTGCCTGAAGGAGTCGAACTTGAACTACATACCTTACCGGTGAGAACATTAATATTTTATTTTAGAATTTCTTATTTTAATTTAATTATTCAAATTATACTTGTTAAATACTCCTACTTTTTTTTAGGTTGATGCAACAGCAGTGGCAGATGGGGATATTATAACCGTTTATGTTAACGCCTTAGAGGACCACACACAAATTCCTTTGATACCTCCTTATGTGTTGGAGGCACATCTGCGAAGAAATGAAGCTAAAGCTATGAGAAATTATGCAGAGGCTGATGCTCTTCAACAAATAATTAACAACTACGGATTCCGGTATAGGGATTTCTTGCAGTCTAGTGGTTTTTTCCCCGTTTTTCGTTCCTTTTTTTCTTTTCCAAAAGGCTTGTTTGTGTTCTTTACCTGAATCCAGTTATAACAAAGTTCTCTTATGTTATGTTGCACAGTGTGATTAAGTTTGATAACGAGGAAGTTCTAGTGCGCAAATATAGAATTCGTTTGAGGTAATAATGAAATATAAATTAGAGTAAATTACATTCACCATGTCTTTATTTTCTCTTAATTATAAAAGCATGGACTTTACAGTTTGATCGAATCTTGGTTATCGTCATCTGGTTTTAAATTGTTGATTTTGGTCTAGAGTCAAACATTGATCTGTGTTCTAAATGAAATCAGGGGCATTGATGCACCAGAAAGTGAAATGCCATATGGCAAAGAAGCCACGGAAGAATTGACCAAGATTGTTGAAGGAAAATGCTTAAGGATCCTTGTTTATGAAATAGACTCATACGGACGTCTTGTGGGAGATATCTACTGCGATAATAATACCTTTGTTCAGGTATATATTTTCTTACTCACATTTATATTGTAGTTTTATTTATGTCTGACTAAAACACAAAATTCATATTGGTTCATTTCTTTGTTAATTAATAAGGAATTAATGCTGAAGAAGGGATGTGCGTGGTATTACCCTCATTATGATAAGAGAGAGGAATTAAAAAATGTAAATAACGTTTCATGCCAGCAATTAAAACATTTTAACTTTCTATTTGTTTGTTTTGAGTTTAATTTAAAAACTCTGTTTTAACCTGATAATTAATAACTCCGCATTGTTGCAGTGGGAAAACGAAGCTAAAGTGAATCAAGTTGGATTATGGGCTTCTTCCGACCCTGAAGAGCCATGGGAATGGAGAAAGAATCAACGGAATATTGCAATTAACACCGTTCCACATCACAATTGTAAAAAGAATATCCCACCCAGATTACAGAGACTAGCAAACAAGAAAAACAGAATTCACAGGTCCTGAACTATGTGGTTTTGAGTTCAATGATCCACAAATATGTAATATGACTAGAGAATTACACACCTGTGTGGAAAAATTTCAGTTGAATCCTGTTCTCTTCTATTGGTTATTGGTTACTAAAATCATTCCGTAAATATTTTCGATCTCTACAATCATGTGGGGAGGGGAGAATGACACTTTAGAACCCGCTAGGAAAATTAATGTTACAATAACGACTTGTTAAGATTTTTTAGTAATATTTACATTTGAAAATTCTTAAAATAAATATTGACAATTTAAGTCATAATAGGATAAAACATTAATGTTATTCTTATATAAGAATTTATAAAAGAAACATTTCCAGTATTTTTCTTTTCTACCAAGAGAGAACAAAAAAAAATGAATTGAAATGAAAATATATTTTTAATATTCAGTCTGTCTTTTTTCTATTCGGTTCCAGAATACATACATAATTACGTATGTGTAAGTTCTGAGCTCCTTTTTACGCATCTTCGTTCTTGAGCTTCGTCTTTACGTATCTTCATTCATATAAAAAGACCCATCAGATCAATTCAAATTTGTGGATGATCTTGATGAGTTGGGAGGTGAAAGAAACGTTGATGGAAAGAAACAGACAAATGTAATTACAATGGAGATAACTCTAAAGTTCTTTTGATGAACTGGGAGGTGATGAGGAGAGAAATTCCACCTAAAAAATAAACTCTTATAATTAGGGTAGAGATAGTTTTAGAGAGGTTTTTTTATATATTGCATATGTTTCCTTTTGAGACTATTTTGATTTTAAAAACATGTAGTCAGAGAAATAAATTAAAAAATTCCGTATCATCACTGGACATAATTCACAAAAGTATGAAATTTTAGAGATTAATAGAGCATTTTGTTTAAAGCATCCGTGATATGTATAGTTCAAAGATTAATAGTAAGGTTATCAAACCCGGACTAGCCACTAAATCGTCTGGGGTGCTGGGTCAAGGGCTAGTAGATTAGAATGGAATCAAACCAGAGCTGACATGGGGCCGAACCGGTGAGAAAGTGAAAATTTTAGTATTATTAATATGAAATTCCAAAGAAAATAAAAAATCAATTTTTTATTTTTAAAAGGTGAAACCGGGTTGATGCCAGAACCGGATCGGTTTACGTACTGGTTCGCTGGTTTTTGGGTTCAATTACTTGGATTAATATAGTGTAATAGTATATACATACCTGTTGATATTTAAATATCGTGGCAAAAATGAGAAAGAAATTAGATATTTAGATAGCTGAATTAATGAGAATGAGGCTAAAATGAATTATCAATAATTTTTTTATAAACTAAAAAAGCATCAGTAATTCAGTACTAATATTATTTACTAAAATAAAAAATTAATATTATGAGTATCCATGTCATCATCATGATTCGTGAATAAAGAATATACTCCTCCAGTCCTTAATGTATAAGACATATTTTGGGAGTTGATCTTGGTCCTAAAAATAAGATAAAATTTGCATATTTTTCAATCCTTTCTTAGTTTACCCATATTGAAGCGTTCTCAATAATAATCAAGGAGGAGAAGGAATTAGGGCATTAAAGAAGATGACTTGGGTGTTTTAGAAAGTACATGTGATATTAACTAACTCAAAAACTTCCTTATTAATCTAATCAAATTAGATAAATATGTCTTATATTAAGGATCAGAGAAGTATATTTCAATCTTTCCGCGTGCATAAAGCTTCTTATGGGTGTGTCGTGTGTGCATACATTTTTAGTTGTTCGAATCTCTAATTAAATACATCAAATAATTAATATTGAATAAAAAGCAAATATGATAAGATTCAGGAAAAATTGAGGGATAAATCCCTGTTTGAGAAATTAATTGCAAAATGGGACATGAAGCATTTAGGCTTTTGAGAGTCAATAAGTGTGAGAGGTAAAAGAACAAATCACCATTAGTGGAACCTCATTTTCAAATTGTAGATGCTTATTTGCATATCGTGGATCCTCATTTGTCAAGTTTGATATTTTTCTACCACTTGAGATCTCCACTCTCACAGCCAACAACCTTCTTTCCCAACGAGCGTCAACTTTTTTTTTTTTTTTGGGTACAAAGGCAAGCTAGGCTTGAAAGTAAATAGAGTGCTAGGGATCTAGCATCACAAAAAGATCATTTTTGTGGTATGCCACCACATTCCATCACGAACAGTTCATTGCATTCCAGAGGTGTGGTGGCCATCGCTAAAAACTCCTGATTACTCAGATGAGCATTCCTCGCTAGGTAGTCAGCACACCGGATGTTCTCTCTATGAGTATAAGCAATTACTAGGTCCCAATCCCGGTAAATTAAGGACCTAGTAGCTGAGATAATGTCGAACAATGGGTGATCCGTTCCGCCGTCAATGAATAGTAATTGAATAGCCTGTAAGGAATCTGAGAAAAGCCTGATCCTTGTGAATCCCAACTGTTTGCATATGTGTAGTCCGCTGTGGATTGCGTGAATTTCCGCAGCAACCGAGTTGTTATGACCCAGCTTCTGCTGAAATCCACACAACCAGATGCCCTGATGGTCCCTAATAACCCCGCCACATGCTGCACACCCTCTGCTATCTCTGGAACCATCTACATCAACTCTCACATAACCCAGGTCGGGAGGTTGCCAGTGGACGAACCCTCTTTCTGGCGCTATGAATAACTGATGATAGAAGCTTCCATTTTGCACGTCCTCGAAGAGATGATATGAGCATTTGTGAACTATCTGTTTTGGATTATCAGCTTTCCCTTCCATCGCCCACCTGCAACGATTCTTCCACAAGAGCCAGCATATGGTACTGAACACCCTTTGCCATGGCCACCTAGCCATCTTCCTATTCCCTGGGGAATTTTGCATGTTCCATCCGAGCCATTCCTGTAAATTGCCAGAAAAAAACACAGGATAATATATGAGGTTAGTTATAGAAAACCAAACTCTCTTGGCTTGCTCACAGTCTCTCAGCAGGTAGAGGATACTCTCTTCACTCTCACACTCAAAGAGGCAAGTGTTTAGGGTGTTTGGATTATGTTTAGCTCTCATCTGGTTCGTAGGAAGCCTTTCATGGAAAACTTGCCACATAAAAAATTTGACTCTTTCAGCACTATTTCCTTGCCATAAATGACGCCAGCGAGAATGACGTGTGGTGTCAGGGCTGTAATGCAATCTGTCATAAGCTGACTTCACACTGAAGTTGTCGTCTGGAGCCGATCTCCAGCATACAATATCCTCCTCTGTACCTGTCGGAGGTGAAACCAACATAATATTCTCCACAACCCAATTAGGGAGGAAAAGCTCCCATCTTGCTCTGTCCCATTCGCCTTCATGAGTTACGAATGAACTGACACTGGCTTCCATATCTACCAATTCTTCATTATGCACCACATAATCAATCAAAGGTCCGTCCAACGGAGTCCAATAGTCTAACCATGCTTGGGTGGATCTCCCACTTTTTAACAGTCTACCAAGCCCCTGGATGAACCCATCCCAAACTGTAACTATTCCATTCCACACAGCTGATTGATTCCGTCTTCTTCGCACTTGAGGAATCGTAGAATTCCCGCATGAGTATTTAAGACGAAGGCATTTAACGAGCGTCAACTTTTTAATCCACCTTCTCACGCGCTTCCTCCACCACATCTTATCATATATCTGCCAACCTTCAAACTTCATGCACCCCATCTCTAGGATCTTATTGTCATTTTCTTCATTGTTGATTTTGTCACTACGAACAAACTACCTTGTTCTTCTTGATCTATCTAAGTCATTGGCCTTAGTTAATTTGAAGAAGATGAAGAAAGTAAGATGTGTCACCATTCATCGAAAAGACCTGTTGCCATTCATTGAAGAGCCATCTTTGTTGTTATCATCCCTGCTCGTCACCATCTGTGAAGGAGAAAAATCTTGATAATGAAGAAGGGTTAACCCATTGCCATTCAACGAAGACCGGTCGCTATTATGTGATTTTTGGATCTTGATTTTTAGAAAGTTGTATATTTTGTTTTATTTGCGCCTTTGTGGATTCAATTGTGTAGAGGGGATTTGATTGCTTTGCCTTTGTGTGGAAGTAAGGGGATCAATCTATTTTGCCTCTGATTTGTTGGTTCACCTCTACTGGTTCAATTTCACGATGTTGGGGACTGGAGATTTGAGAAGAAGGTATTTTTTTAAAATTTTTAATGAGGCTATTTTTTGCCATTTTTAAGAAGGGTAATTAGGTCTTTCCCCCCTCACATTTAGTGACACTCAAGGACTTGAATGTTTCAAGTCCGATTCCCCAATTAACTTGTCAAATAGGGATTTATCCCCATTTGTTCCTAAGATTTATTTTATTTTATCATGGCATATTCAATTTTTAAAGGTTTTTTGATTAGTTAATATTTTTTATTTCACTGTTATAGACTTTGATAAAATTTAGTTAGAAAGGAAACAATTTCAGGATTTTGATTTCCCTCCTAAAAAAGAAGATAAAGAAATGAAATGAAAAAATATTATTAATATTAAAAAAATGTATTAAAAAATTATAATTTAATGAATTCAAGTTGAATATGGACTGCTCCTGGTAAAAAAAAAAACAGTTGAATAGTTTTTTGTTAAAAAAAAATTTTAGTATAGGTAGTTAGATTTAGAAAGGATATAAATCATACTCCCTCCGGTCCTAATTATAAGACAAAGTTGATTTTTTTGGAGAAATTAAGGAAGCCAATTAAATTACTTTAGAGTATTTATATTTATATTTTTTTCTCCAAACTAATTAATTTGACTAATAAACTAATATATAATCTAAGGATACTAAAAATATAAACACTCTAAAGTAATTTAATTGGCTTCCTTAATTTCTCCAAAAAAGTCAACTTTGTCTTATAATTAGGACCGGAGGGAGTACTATTAAATCTTATGTATTCCGTTACACAATTCATATATATACACACACGTCGGTGGCGCCTGTTTTGACTTCCTTTTTACGCATCTTCTCCATTTATGAATTAAGCAAGACTCATCGTTTGCAGATTTATCCTGGAAATCGAAAGCTTGTGATACTTTTTTGGTGCAACGGAACAATTAGGATGTACTACTCCTATAGGTATTATATATAATCATCTCTTATTCATGTGATAGTTCTTTTGATGATTTAAAGTTGAAAGCATAATCCTTGAGACCTGAATATTAGCATAGGATGGCCATAAACCTTGGCATAATTCAGATTAGAAAAACTGTAATCGTAGCTCCTCGCTTTAGATAGTATCCGTTTTGAGGCCGTCACCCCTATATCGCATGAGAGGGGAGTATCCAGACCCTTATAGAGCATCTTTTGTTCTCTCTCCAATTGATGTGAGACTTCACCATTGTGAATCTTAGCATGATTTAGATTCGAAAAATTTTAACACTGCAACGTCTCGCTTTTGACATTGTCCGCTTTAAAAGTTCATCCCTTTCGGTTTTAAAACGTATCGAGAGGGGAGGTATCTAAAACAAGTTTCTTTCGTTATTCTCCCCAATTGATGTGACACTTCACAATCTACTCCTTTGAACCCAGCATCCTCACTGACACATCAATCGAGCATGGCTCTCATATCAATTGTAAAATCTCAGCTACTCGTTCCCGATATAAATTGTTCATTTTGGGGCCGTCACACCTCAGTCCCTCACAGTTTTAAAACACATCTATTGGATATACCTAGGAGTGGGAAAACAGGCTGGCCCGCGGGTTGCGGGCTGCAGCGGGGCGGGCTGCACCAGCCCGCCCCCTTCGCGGGCTGGCAAAGCCAAAATTTTTTTTTTTTTTTTTAAAATTCTTAATCTTTTCTCTTTCACTCTCTCATATCACACTTCTTTTCTTTTATGCATTTGTGTTAAGAAATCAATTTCATTCTTACTTTCCTTTTTTTTCATCTATTTCATCACAAAACTATATAAATACATCTCTTTTTAATTTAATAATAGTATAATAAATAAATATAATATGAAAATAAGTGTCAAATAAAAAGTATGAGGAATTAATTAAATACATCATCAAAGAAAAATGAGATAAGGGACCAAGGATATGTGAGAAAAAAAATAAAAAAAAATTAAGCGGGCCAGCCCGCCAGGCCGCGGGCTAAACGGGCTGAGCCGGTTTAGCCCGTTTTTAATATGGCGGCCCGAACCCGTTTACAAAGGGCGGGCGGGCTGGCGGGCTGGCCCGCCAGCCCGGCCCGAATTACCGGTACTAGATATACCCATAGTCCAGACTTTATAAGCTATCTTTCGTTCCTCTCCCAACTTCACATTTTCATAGTCCTTTCACTAGATTCAAAACTCCCTAATTAGAACTGTACTTTAATAAAAGGACAAAACTTAAGTCAAGTTGATTACGTCATTTATTAAAAGTGTATGCCTGAATTTATATTTTTGATATTTTGACATCATTTAATAAATATACTATAAGATGTTTTTATTATGTCATATTAGAACTTTAAAAAGATTATTTAGTTACTTGATTCTTTCATTTTAATATTATAGACTTTAATATGAGTTAGTTAGAAAAGAAATTATTCCAAGATTTTGATTATTTCTTACCGGGAAAGTATATAAAGGAAAGAAATGAAAATATATTGTTAATAATCTTCATTTTAATTCGGCTGTACTTATATGTGCATAAATACATTACAATCCAGTTCAGCATCATATCTACGTCTCCAAACTACTTTACATTTAAGACTAATCCCTTTCAATACTTAGACTTAGAGGCAGCTCCCGCTTACCATCTCAACCAACAGTTTTATTAGTTTTACATCTCTTCATTCAGGAAGCAATACTCATCGGTCTTCATAGATCCTCATCTTAGAGAATTTGGCAACTAGAAGCATTCTGATGTGCCATAACTTCCCCGGAAATTGTTTCATCTCTCAGCCTCCCACTGTTCATTATTTCGATCCATTTTCCTCTCATCATCTTTTATCAAAACCCATCAATGTTGTTGGCCAAGATCTCTTCTGGTGTCATCAGACTTATCAGGTATATATTAAAACTTTGAAAACTTATCATGGATTATTCTATGGAGAAACATAGGTCTTGTTTGATTTTTTTGCCCATAACACACACTAAAACTTTGTTATGTTTAATCTAACAGGAATCTTTGAGTTTCTTTGATCTTCTTCGTCCATACCCCATACCATATGCAAATTATGAAACCCCTCCGTCCTTATTGCCTGAAGGAGTCCAACTTGAACTACATACCTTACTGGTGAGAGCATTAATATTTTATTTTAGTATTTATTATTTTAATTTAATTATTCAAATTATAATTGTTAAATACTCCTACTTTTTTTTAGGTTGATGCAACAGCAGTGGCATATGGGGATACTATAACCGTTTATGTTAACGCCTTAGAGGACCCCACACAAATTCCTTTGATCCCTCCTCATGTGTTGGAGGCACATCTGCGAAGAAATGAAGCTAAAGCTATGAGAAATTATGCAGAGGCTGATGCTCTTCAACAAATAATTAACAACTACGGATTCCGGTATAGGGATTTCTTGCAATCTTGTGGATTTTTCCCCGTTTTTCGTTCCTTTTTTTCTTTTTCCAAAAGGCTTGTTTGTGTTCTTTACCTGAATTCAGTTGTAACAAAGTTCTCTTATGTTATGCGGCACAGTGTGATTAAGTTTGATAACAAGGAAGTTCTGGTGAGCAAATATAGAATTCGTTTGAGGTAATAATGATATATAAATTAGGGTAAATTACATCCACCCTGTCTTTATTTTCTCTTAATTATAAAAGCATGGACTTTACAGTTTGATCGAATCTTGGTTATCGTCATCTGGTTTTAAATTGTTGATTTTGGTCTAGAGTCAAACATTGATCTGTGTTCTAAATGAAATCAGGGGCATTGATGCACCACAAAGTGAAATGCCATATGGAAAAGAAGCCACGGAAGAATTGACCAAGATTGTTGACGGAAAATGCTTAAGGATCCTTGTTTATGAAATAGACTCTTACGGACGTCTTGTGGGAGATATCCACTGCGATAATAACACCTTTGTTCAGGTATATATTTTCTTACTCACATTTATATTGTAGTTTTATTTATGTCAGACTAAAACACAAATTTCATATTGGTTCATTTCTCTGTTAATTAAGAAGGAATTAATGCTGAAGAACGGATGTGCGTGGTATTACCGTCATTATGATAAGAGAGAGGAATTAAAAAATGTAAATAACGTTACATGTCAGCAATTAAAACATTTTTACTTTCTATTTGTTTGTTTTGAGTTTAATTTAATAACTCTGTTTTGACCTGATAATTAATAACTCCGCATTGTTGCAGTGGGAAAACGAAGCTAAAGTGAATCAAGTTGGATTATGGGCTTCTTCCGACCCTGAAGAGCCATGGGAATGGAGAAAGAATCAACGGAATATTGCAATTAACACCGTTCTACGTCACAATTGTAAAAAGAATATCCCACCCAGATTACAGAGACTGGCAAACAAGAAAAACAGAATTCACAAGTCCTGAACTATGTGGTTTTGAGTTCAATGATCCACAAATATGTAATATGACTAGAGAAATTATACACCTGTGTGGAAAAATTTCAGTTGAATCCTGTTCTCTTCTATTGGTTATTGGTTACTAAAATCATTCCGTAAATATTTTATATCTTTGCAATCATGTGGGGAGGGGAGAATCACGATTTAGAACCCAATAGGAAAATTAATGTTGCGACTTGTTAAGACTTTTTAGTAATATTTACACTTGGAAATTCTTAAAATAAATTTTGAAAATTTAAGATAAAAGAATTAATGTTATAGAAGAATTTAGAAATCTTAGTGATATATTATGACGAATGACACTTTATAAGGGTTTGAATATCTCTCTTCTTGATGCATTTTAACTTTGAAGCGTACTAAAATCCTAAAATGGACAGTTTCAAGAGTGAAAAGCTAAGTAGCATGCCAACAATTTTTAGAGCAAAGAGATGTTGAAGTGATGTGCCAATACTTTTACAAGCATGTGGGAGAATGACATTTTAGAACCCAATAGGAAATTTAAGGTTGAGGCAACGACTTTATAAGATTCTTTTACTATATTTACGCCTTGAAATTCTTAAAATGGATATTGCCAATTTAAGTCATAATAAGATTAAAAAAATTAATGTTTTACCAGAATTTAGAAATTTGAGTGATATATATTGTGATGTCCCGGTTGGGAGTAAAGCCAAGAACGCCTTATAAGAGTATAGATGCATCCCTCTTGACGTGTTTTAAAATCGTAAGGGGTAATGAAACTCCAAAGTGGACAATTTCGAGAGCAAAGCGCAGAGATGTATACAAGTTGTATGCCAACAATTTTGAGAGCAAAGCGCTAAAATGTTACAAGTGATATGCCAACAATTTTTTAGAGCAAAGCGCTGAGATATTATAAGTGATATGCTAACAATTTTTTAGAGCAAAATGCTGAGATTTTACAAGTGGTGTGTCAATATCATTGCAGCCTAGTAGCATGTAACATCAAATTGTTAGTGCTTACCCATTAATTTTGAAAAAAAGAAATTTGAATAATGTATTTAGAAATTTAAGTGGTACATATAGTTTACTTAGCACTACTTTTTTTCCTCTTGGGGCATAAAATTGAGGGAAACAAGTTAAAATGAAGGTCTGCTTGGAATCAAAAAAGAAAAAACAAACCAGAAAATGAAGCAATCAAGAGTCAAATTTTATTATGGTTGGTATTTAACACCACAAACAAACATACATATAGCACACAGAAATTAAAACATGTAAATAGTTTACATCTTATTTTTAACAGCCAAATTGAGGTATCTCAAGCGGATACAAATGGATCATATCAGACCAAGCGTTTTTCACAGATGGGCCAATATCATATATGCATCTCCACACTGCACACTTGCAACCACTTCCAAATCCAATTTGCCAAACCCTATCTCCTTTCGTCACTCTTCCTTGTGCCTCCAAATAACACAGTTCATACCAAAGTGAAGAAGATGAAGTGTTCCCAAATCTGTACATGATTCATGAAAAAATTAATATTATGAGTATCCATGTCGTCATCATGATTCGTGAATAAAGAATATACTCCTCCGGTCCTTAATATATAAGACATATTTGGGAGTTGATCTTGGTCCTAAATATAAGATATGATTTATATATTTTTCAATCCTTTCTTAATTTACCCATATTTAAGCTTTCTCAACAATAATCAAGGAGGAGAAGGAATTAATATATCAAGGGAATAACAATATTATTATGGTAACTAATTTTTGTTGTATTTGTTATACTTTTGGTTGTAAGATTAATACTAGTTGTATAGCTAGACTATACTATTATGAGTTAATTCATTTTGTATATATAACCCACTTGTCAATGAATAAAGTATCAATTCATTTTCTCCATATTACTTTTGTATCATGGTATCTAGAGCCATATAATTTTTTTTAAATACTTTATCTCTCTTCCTTTCGTCCCTTTTGTTAGAGCAAGCGTTTCACCCAAGAGGGGGGTGAATTGGGTGATACTAAAATTTCGTTGCAAATATAAAAAAAACTTGACCGTGAATATAATGCAGTAAAGAGTAAGGAGAAATATCACCGAAGTGTACACAAAGAGTTATACTGGTTCGGCCACAACCACTTTGACCTACGTCTAGTCCTCAGAGTATCTCTGAGAGTTTCACTATAATTTCCAAGATTCAGTGGGTTCTTGGCACCTCGGTACAAGCAAGTTCCTTCGCCTGGACACTCGCTCCCCTTTACAAGTTGTAATCCAATCCCAACTCAAGGTTCCACAACATTAAGTTACCTCAATAACAAATATTGAGTTTGAATGAAATATCTCTCTTACAGAGTGAATAAGAATCACTGAAGTACAGAATTACAAGTATGTAAAAACAGAGTATTGAACGTGAACTTGATAATGCGTTTGTGTGTGTTTTATTGTTGTTTTCTCTGTTTGGATGTTCCCATATATATAGATGTGTTGATAATGACCGTTGAAACATTTTCTTCTTGCCCGTTACAGTGTGCGCAGCCACTGTTGACTTTTCCAGTATTTGAAAAATATCCGTTTGCGGTAGGTGGCCGTAGGTAGCGTTTGAACATTGTATTTGACTTTCCTTATTTGGTAAGATTTCTTCATTGCTTATCTACGAATATGCTAAGAATACTAATACAATAAAAGGTTAATCACATAGGAAACAAATCAATGAACGTTGAAATGATTTCTCAATTTCTTGACTTGGATACTCGAGTAGTTCCTAGAGTATTCATTAAGTTTACTCGAGTAATTACTCGAGTATCTTCGTGAGAGTAATGATAGATAGCAAGTTAATAAATGAACATCACATTACTCAGGTAGTGCATGAAGTAAACAAATTTACAAACCTTGAAAATACCTGTTTACTCAGGTACTTACTTGAGTATAGTACAATTTTCTTTATAGGTTACTCGAGTGGCTACTCGAGTAATCTCTTAAATAAACTTCAGGTTACTCGATGCTTCACTCCCGTAATGTTGGCAGGATTACAAGGCCAAGAGCACTTCAAGTTTGCTTACCTGGTTACTCGAGTACTGACTCGAGTAAACATCAATTTTCTGCATAGCTTACTCAGGTAGATACTTCAAGTGCTTTGTAAATAATTCTGCAGATTACTCGATTACTGACTCGAGTAATCTCCTTCAAGTCTTTGACATAGAACAATTTAATACCTGCATACTTGAGTGGTGCCTCGAGTGAAGTGTGATAATTGCATTTCAAGTTAATCGAGTATTACCTTCAAGTTTTGCTTACCACAGTGAGTTACTCGAGTAGCTACTCGAGTAACATTGGCAGGATTGAAAATGCCGAGAGCAACATATTTCTTGAAGCAGGGGACTCGAGTACAGACTCAAGTAACATTGGCAGGCCGAGAGCAACTGGAAGTCATTTCCCTGATTACTCGAGTAACATTGGCAGGTCGAGAGCAACTGCCAGTAATTTACCTGGTTACTCAGTACTTACTCGAGTAACGTTGGCAGGTTACTTGAGAGTCAACTCTGGTTACTTCAAGTTTCTATCTCATTACTTGAGTTCTTACTCGAGTAACCCTTTAAAATTTTGCCAGTGATTAAGTTTCTTAGCTTTTTCTCTTGGCATTTCTTCATTACTCCAGTGCTTACTTCAAGTGATGATTTGCTCTGTTATTACTTTGTTCAAACTTATTTGTTTATCAAATCTTTTTCACATCCATTCTTTGTTATCATCAAAACATGTGAGATCTAACATTCTCCCCCTTTTTGATGATGACGAAACTTGGTGATTTTGAACAAAGTTTTTGAAATTGAGTTCTCAAATAAACACTTTTTGAAATCAATTGTAATTTTGAAAACCTTTTTGAAATAACTTGTTAAGTGTCAATTCAAAGTGTTTTGGAAAATTTTGAAAACATAACATATTCACCTTGCATACATAATAAACTCATTAGTCCCACATTGTATTATAACTTAAAAACTTAAATGGACTTGAATTGAAATTAAAACTTAAAGAAACTTGCATTAAACTTAAAATTGCATTACAAGTATGAAAGGCTCCCTAAATCCCATGTACATCCATATTCCCAAAATGAAAGAAACTCAGTCAACCATAAAATCACTCAAGCTCTTCTCCCCCTTTTTGTCTTCATCAATCAAGAGGAGCATCGGAAGGATTGACTGCAGATATGGGCTAGACAGGAAGAACCAATAAGCCATCTGAACTAGAAGAATAAGAAATGGAGCTGGAAGATTCTGGTTCAAGAAGATTGAGTTGAGGGATATGGAAGTTATCTCTTGGAGGAACTGGAGGGGGCTGATAGACAACAACAGTGGTGGTCTCAACCTCTTTTGTGGTATCTGCAGAATGATGACCAGAGGATGAGGGAGAGATTTCCTGTATATGGGTAGGGGAAGGAATAGGTGTAGGTGTGGGTTTAGGCTGAGCTCTGGGTGGTGAATCCTCAATGGTCATGTGGATAGTCTCATTGGTTTTAGGATCATCCACTGAGCATAGGATATCTCTAGGAAGAATAATGGGGAATTTGAGTGCATAAGGTCTTGGTTCAAGTGGGCTAAAATCTAGAAGTTTGGGAAAGGATATCTCAAGGATAGTTGGCTCAACCTCAGTATGATGATGCTCAAAGGGGATGTTCTATGGAGGTGAGAATGCCTCAGGTGTAGATGATGGACCAGCAAAAGGTCCAGGACCCATAGAGTCCAGTCTTGCCAGAATCAACTTCAGAGTCTCACCCTGGGCACGCTGCTCAGCTAACAACTCCTCGTGCCTCTTGTCCATCCTCTCAACCAACTCAGCCATCTTATCATTCATGTGAGTTATCAACTCATCATTGGTGTTGGCGATGTCTATATGAAATCCCTTTATCATATTCTCTATGAAGTATTGAAGCGTGCATTGAGGAAAGAGGGTGAAGAAGTAGTGGCAGCAGGAGCAGAGGACTGAGTATCATCCATTTTGCTTGTATCAGTCTCTGTCTTCTTCTTTTTGGGACTTGACTCCAAAGGACCCTTGAGAGGAATCTCAATATTGGGCTTCCCAATCTAGTTTCTTCCAATTGGAGTGATCCTCTCAATGGGCTCTTTATTCTCCAAATACCATATCTTGTTTTTCTTCAGGATAAGTGAAATAATCTGAGGATATGGCATAGGAGTAGTTGCTTTCCCCTCTATTCTGTACCTCTTCATCTCAGAGAAGATGTATTCTCCCAAGTCTTTTTGCTCCTTCAAGAGTAGAGAAGATATCCACTTATAGTCCCGATTAGAGAAATGGGTGTAGTTATTGGCTTTGTTCACAAGGGATCTAGAGTAAATATACCAAAGAACCCTGTGATGGTCACACATGTCACTCGGATTAAAGTTAAGAGGACCCACTAGCTCACCAGGTCTAAGGACAGTGAAGATTTGATTAGGTACAATTTTGGAATAGATGTCATCAGGGGGTTTTCTATTCCTAACCAAATGTTGATCCTAGAGGGTGAGATAAGGATTTTCTGGCCTCTAACAGTTGTAGTCATTTCTTCCTTTACAGAAGTCCTATTAGGTTCATCTAGGATTTCTAGGTTGCAGTAGAAATGAGTGACTATTTTAGTGCAAAAAGGTAGTTTAATTGACAGCCAAGGCATAAAAGGCTTAAGAAAGGGACTTAGGTCATACTTCAATACCTCCTGAAATACCTTGAGATCCACACTGAGTTTTGCAAATTTTTCTTCTTGAAAACTGTAAGAGGTACTTCTGAGAATCCTCCAATTTGTTGACATTGAACCCCTTTGGAGGTTTAGTGATTTCCTCTTCTGGCAATTCTGACTTTTTGGAGGATTGGCCCTTCTCTAGTTGATCAAGAATCCCAGCCATTGCTTTAGCCACATTCACATCATATTTTGGCTTTTTGGAGGGTTTTGGAGTAAAAGAGGGAGTGGAAGAATCAGAAGGTAAAGGAGAAGGAGACTTGGTGCTTTTGCCTCTCCCAGTTGAGGTGCTTTTCTTTGATTGAGACCTTGTGACCACTGGCTTTTTTATCACAACACCTTTCTCCTTTGGTTTAGGTTGAGGTTTCGGTTGGATTTTGGCTTTTGATCAAGGAGTGAGTTTTCGTCTCTTTCTGGGAGGAGAAGAAAGAGGGTCAGAGAGTTGTGGAGATCCAGAAGAGTCTGTAGGAGTAAGATTTTTGGTTCTAACCATCTTGATTCAGAGAAATTTGAAATCTCAGAAAAAACCAGAGTGAGAAGTCGCGAGATAGGGCAGAGAGATTCTAAGAAAAATAGGATCTTTTTGGAGCTAAAAATTGATGGGTTTTGACAGAAATAAAGCAAGGAAGAGATTGTGAAAGCTTTTTGTGAGAGGACTGGGTGATTCACTCGAGGAGATTTTATGGAAATGATCGAGTTAGCAAGTGATAAAGACCTAGAACCCGACATTACTCGAGGCCTTACTCGAGTAACTATCAAGTTTACTCGAGTCCCTACTCGAGTGATCATATAGAAAATTCTAAACATAATTCATTTAAGTTGCGTACCTGGTATGAATAATATTGTAATTATCCATGTGTGTTCCCTCAATCATTTGATAGCCATTTAAGAACATATTTGAGTCGATTCTCATCGAGTTTGTGATTTGGACCTGCAATTACTCGAGGCCTTACTCAAGTAAACTTCAAGTTTACTCGAGGCTTCCCTCAGGTAATTTGTCTTTTCACCTCTTAACTGTTCATTTTCCATAAATGAGCCATTTGATTTAAATTCCTTGTGACTTGAGACTTCACTGCCAGTTTTTTTAAGTCCATTACTCGAGTACTCACTCGAGTAATGTGCTCTTTTACTTCAAGTTGTCCCTCGGGTAATGCTGCACTGTCAGACATTACTTGAAGTTGGCACTCCAGTAATGTGTTCGCTACCGCAAGTGCACGGATCACGTCAAGTAATAAAATGATAAGTAAGATCATCCCCTCGAGGATTTGAGTAACAAATTAGTCAAGCAATGGGCTTAATGTGTTTGATTAAGTTGAATCAAAACAAATTGTTGAGTGTGGAAAAACAAATTTCAAAAGATATGTTGATAACAACTAAACATTACTGAACAAAACTATGATTCTTGTGAATTCAATCAATTATAATAAACCTGGGATTGTTCGTTCCCTTTGTATTTCATAAACTTAACTTCCTTCCTTTCCAATAATACTTTCATGGAATATATATATATGTCAGTCTAAGGTTCACTAGCAATTGATTAAGCTCTCTCAAGTCATAACCAAACTTATATCCTCCATTAACATACACAATCTCTTGCTATAGTTAAGGGAAAATAATCTTTACATAGCCTCCTTAATTTGGCAATGCTAGGTTAATAACTATATCTCTATGTTATTAACAAACCATCCATTTAATTCTTAAACTTCAAGTCTAGCATAATTCTACCCAAGTTCTCCAATTAAACTAACTTTCTCAAGCTTAATCTAATTGAACAGATTATCCATAGTGCTAGCCAGTCACGAATATCAGTGAAAACAGGGGAGAATTAACACATATATACCATTAGCGACTAAAAGAAGGAAAGCGTCAAGTTTAATCCATACAAAGGTTTAGAACAATCCTAGAATGAAAAACCTAGATACTCATGTTCAAAAACAAATTACAGACATCAGCATTCAGTGTAGCCATATCAAAATCACAATGGAGAAAGGGAATGAATACAGAAAGATCAAGATAAATAGAGTTGAAAATCTCTTCCAATCTTCAATCCCACTTGATTCTCCTTGATTTAAAGCAAACCCAAGCTCCAAGGACGTTTGCAGCCGCTTCCTCGGTCTTTCCTAATCGGGGATCCTCTTTTCAAACCCTGGGTTTTGCTTTTTATAGGTCCTCAAATGATAGAACGCACAGCATCATTTGCGGGGGTTGGCCGTGGCCAGCCACTCTGTGGGCCGTGGCCAACAAGCTTCTGTTCATTTAACATTGCTCTAGCCATTTCAGTGAGCACTCTATTCTTACACTCCACGAATCCATTTTATTGAGGTGTCCTTGGAGCAGAGAAATTAGGATTAATGCCATTAGTATCACAATATTTTTCAAAGGCTTGATTTTCAAATTCTCCACTATGATCAGTCCTAATACCTATAATGGACATACCTTTCTCATTTTGCACTTTCTTGGCAAAAACAATAAATTCTTCAAAGGTTTCATCCTTTGATGATAGAAAAATAACCCATGTAAATCTGGAGAAGTCATCAACAATGACCGATGAATATAAGTTGCCACCAAGACGTACTCTTTACTCTTGCTAGGCTAACTAAATCCATATGCAATAATTGTAGTGGTCTATTTGTTGAAATCTTATTTTTCAATTTGAAAGATGATTTAGTTTGTTTACCCTTTTGACATGCGTCACAAATCAAATCATTTTTGAAATTTACTTTGGGTAATCCAAGAACTAAATCTTTTTTGAGTAATTTGCCTAATTGATGCATATTGACATGAGCCAATCTCTTATGCCATAGCCAACTTTCATCGGCATTACTCAGAAAACAGTTTTCAGATTTATTTCTACTAATATCTAGAGTATAACAATTACCTTCCCGTTTTTGCTCTGAGCTTAGCCTTGATATTCTTCTTATCAAGTAGTAAGTCATTCTTGTTGATAATTAGACATTCCTCTGAGTCAAATATTACCCAGTTGTTTTTGCCTACACTTTGACTCACACTCAACAAGTTATGGCACAATCCTTCGACATAGTATACGTCTTTTACTTGTATGCCTTTGTCATTTTTTATTTCACCAATTCCTGCTATCCTTCCAGTTTGATTTCCTCCAAATTTTACCTTTCCACCTTCTTTAGGTTACAATTTGGTAAAACTTTTGAAATCACTGGTCATATGTCTAAAGCATCCACTGTCTATGTACCACTTGTTGTTTTTGGATGCTTTGAGACATATCTACAATTAAATATGATTAACTCTTAGGTACCCACTTCTTTTTGGGTCCTTTTGGGTTAGTACAGGAAATTTTCGAAACATATGATCCTTTAGGTACCCATTTGTAGGTTCCTATCGTTCCTTTCTTCTTATGAATGCATGAAGAGGTATAATGACCTTTTCTGTTACAGTAATTACAAAATGCAAAAGAATTTGATGTATGCACAGAATGCTGGAAATAATTCAAATATGACTTACCTCCTACTTTCTTTCTACCTTTCCTTCTATCTAATTTTGGATCATATCCAATTCCAGATCGGTTATTTACAAATCGTTGAGCTTTTAAAATCACATTTAGCATCTCACTTCCTTGTGTAAATTTTTCAAGAGTTTTTGTAAGATCAGTGTTTTTCTTTTTCAAAGAAGAACAATTTTCACAATCCTTTTCTGAACTTTCTTTAAGTTCAATTTCAAGAACTTTGTTTTTTTTAGAACAACTAATTCTTTAACTACTTTGATGAATTCAGAATGTAAAGCATTATATTCAGAAAGTAATTCATCATAGGTAGGATCAGAATCATTTACCTCTTCTTCTGTTTCTTCAAGAGCAACGAGACATATATTGGCTACTTCTTCATCACTTTCTTCGTCAGAGGAACTATCACCCCATATAGCATATACAAACGCCTTCTTTTTGTTGAAGAATTTGCCTTTTCTCTTTTCTTTGCTCTTTTGGTTCAACTCTGGACATTCTGATTTGATATGTCCTGGTTTTCCACATTCATAGTAGATGATATGATCTTTGCTACTAGTTCCTCCTTTCTGAAAGTGTTTGAACCCTTGACCTTTCTTGTAGAACTTTCTGAATCATTTTATGATTAGGCCTATTTCATCATCGTCAAACTCCTCATCCTCATCTTGATTTTCTTCTTTTTCTTTTAGTGCTAGGCCTTTCTTCTTCTTGTCACCGATGTCATCTAGTTCCTGTTTAAACTTTAGTTTGCTTTCATATTCAGAAAGACTTCCAAATAGAGAAGCAACTGATCTCATTAATTCTCCTTTTGCTTCTTCTATCGCAGTGACTTTTGCCTCCCACTCTTTAGAAAGAATATTTAAAATCTTTCATACTTGGGTATGTTGATCATAAACTTTCCCAAGTACTGCAAGTTGATTAACAAGATGAGTATATCTAAGTTTGAATTCAGATATTGATTCACCTGATTTCATTCGAAGTAGATCGAATTCAGTGACCAAGGTGTTGATCTGATTCTCCTTTATTCTCGAGGTTCCTTCATGAGCTATTTCCAGAGCTTCCCACCTTTCCTTTACTGTTGGAAGTGTGCAAATTCTGAAGTATTCACTTTGACTTAAAGCACTTTGTATCATTAGAATTGCCTTGTTGTTGAGAGTGATAAGTTTCTTATCATTCTCATCATATTCAGCTGGCGTCTTGGGAATTTTCTGAGAATCTACAATCTTTATAGGTTGATAGTTTCCACTCTCAATCACATCCCATAGCCCATATTCGGTAGCCATCACGAATACTCTGAACTTTACTTTCCAGAAAGAAAAGTGTTCGCCACTAAAACCTGGAGGTCTAGTGATGGATGCTCCGTTAGGAAGAATTCCTTCACCCATGCTTGCTATTGGATCCTTCTCAGGTTGTTATACCTTAACAAGAAGACCTGCGCTCTGATACCAAATGCTAGAGCAAGCATTTTACCCAAGAGGGGGGTGAATTGGGTGATACTAAAATTTCGTTGCAAATATAAAAAAAACTTGACGGTGAATATAATGCAGTAAAGAGTAAGGAGAAATATCACCGAAGTGTACACCGAGAGTTATACTGGTTCAGCCACAACCACTTTGACCTACGTCCAGTCCTTGGAGTATCTCTGAGAGTTTCACTATAATTTCCAAGATTCAGTGGGTTCTTGGCACCTCGATATAAGCAAGTTCCTTCGCCTGGATACTCGCTCCCCCTTATAAGTTGTAATCCAATCCCAACTCAAGGTTCCACAACCTTAAGTTACCTCAATAACAAATATTGAGTTTGAATGAAATATCTCTCTTACAGAGTGAATAAGAATCACTGAAGTACATAATTACAAGTATGTAAAAATAGAGTATTAAACATGAACTTGATAATGCGTTCGTGTGTGTGTTATTGTTGTTTTCTCTGTTTGGATGTTCCCATATATATATATATATATATGTATTAATAATGACTGTTGGAACATTTTCTTCTTGCTTGTTAGAGTGTGCGCAGCCACTGTCTACTTTTCCAGTATTTGAAAAATATCCGTTTGCGGTAGGTGGCCGTAGGTAGCGTTTGAACATTGTATTAGACTTTCCTTATTTGGTAAGATTTCTTCATTGCTTATCTGCGAATATGCTAAGAGTACTAATACAATAAAAGGTTAATCACATAGGAAACAAATCAATGAATGTTGAAATGATTTCTCAATTTCTGGACTTGGATACTCGAGTAGTTCCTCGAGTATTCATTAAGTTTACTCGAGTATCTTCGTGAGAGTAATGATAGATAGCAAGTTAATAAATGAACATCACATTACTTAGGTAGTGCATGAAGTAAACAAATTTACAAACCTTGGAAATACCTGTTTACTCGGGTACTTACTCAAGTATAGTACAATTTTCTTTATAGGTTACTCGAGTGGCTACTCGAGTAGTCTCTCAAATAAACTTCAGGTTACTCGATGCTTCACTCCCGTAATGTTGGTAGGATTACAAGGCCGAGAGCACTTCAAGTTTGCTTACCTGGTTACTCGAGTACTGCCTCAAGTAAACATCAATTTTCTATATAGCTTACTTGGGTAAATAATTCTGCAGATTACTCGATTATTGACTCGAGTAATCTGCTTCAAGTCTTTGACATAGAACAATTTAATACCTACATACATAAGTGGTGCCTCGAGTGAAGTGTGATAATAGCATTTCAAGTTAATCGAGTATTACCTTCAAGTTTTGCTTACCACAGTGAGTTACTCGAGTAACATTGGCAGGATTGAAAATGCTGAGAGCAACATATTTCTTGAAGCAGGGGACTCGAGTACAGACTCGAGTAACATTGGCAGGCCGAGAGCAACTGGAAGTCATTTCCCTGATTACTCGAGTACTTACTTGAGTAACATTGGCAAGCCAAGAGCAACTGCCAGTGATTTACCTAGTTACTCGAGTACTTACTCGAGTAACGTTGGCAGGTTACTTGAGGGTCAACTCTAGTTACTTCAAGTTTCTGTCTCATTACTCGAGTTCTTACTCAAGTAACCCTTTAGAAATTTTGCCAGTGATGAAGTTTCTCAGCTTTTTCTCTTGGCATTTCTTCATTACTCTAGTGCTTACTTCAAGTGATCATTTGCTCTGTTATTACTTTGTTCAAACTTATTTGTTTATCAAATCTTTTTCACATCTTTTCTTTGTTATCATCAAAACATGTGAGATCTAACACCTTTCTCCCTTTTTCCTCTGCTCACCTTTTCAAACCCTAATCCCTTTTCCATGAGCCGATTACATCACTAATCAGAGTAGTCCCTTTTATATTCATCAAAGTGAGAATCTGACCTTGATTCTCATTGCTACTCCTCTTGACGGCTCAAATTATTCTACCTGGGCTAGGGCGATGAAGATGGCCCTTCTCTCCAAAAACAAGTTCAAATTACCGTCGGTCAATGATTCATTGTTTCTGGCGTGGGAACAATGCAACAACTTAGTTCAAGGTTGGCTTTCCAAATCCCTCTCTCCTAGTATAACCAAGAGCATCCTATGGTTTGTTCGTGCCTCTGGGATATGGACTAATCTTCTGTCACGATTCTCTCAAATTGATCTCTTCCATATCACTGAGCTTCAAGAGGAAATCTACAATCTCAAGCAAGGCAACCTTAGTGTAAGTGATTACTTCAATCAATTGAAAATGTTATAGGATGAGCTTTTGAATATTAGACCTCTTAAGGCTTGTGATTGCGGTTCTACTACTGTTGCTCTTCATCATCGTGATGAAGATTCTATTATTCACTGCTTGAAGGGTTTAAATGAGCAATATACCTTTGTTAAATCCCAAATAATGCTTTTCAACCCCTTACCTCCTATTCATAAGGTCTTTTCTTTGGTTCTTCAACAAGAACCAGAACTGCATATTTCTTCTGATGCTAAGGTTCTTCTGGCGGCTAAATCTCCATACCTTACCCCTTCTAGCTCTCATAATCACAAGCTCTGCACCCACGGCAGTAAACCTTATCATACCAAGGACACTTGCTATCGCAAGCATGGATTTCCACCTGGTTTCCGTTTTCATTCGTCAAATGCATCCTCTGGTCACACTCATATATATGGTGAATAATGTATTCTGCTCATGTCCAAGTACCATCATCTATCAAGGCCTCTCTAACTGAATTGTCTTCTCCATTCTTTCCTCAGCTGTCCATCGAACAATATACTAGGCTTTTATCCTTACTCAAATTCCTCTGCTCCTCCGAATGTCAATCTGCCTATGCCAACTCCAGTTTCTACATCTGTTGTTAATCATGTGTGTACATATGCTCTTCTCACAGGTATTTGTAATTCATTTTTCTCACCATATTCTACCTGGATCATTGATTCAAGCACAACTAATCATGTTTGCTCTTCCCTTCCTCTGTTTTCCTCTTATCGTTCCATTAAGCCTATTTCTGTTAGTCTTCCTATTGGTACTAATGTTGTTGCTACTCTTTTAGGAACAGTCATTCTTTCATCTTCATTAGTTTTACAAAATGTTCTCTATATTCTATCTTTTGCTTTCAAAACTGGATTTTTGCCTGAACAGAATTCCAGCGAGGTACCTTATTAGTATGGTGTTTTTGGATAACCAAATGATCTCTAAAAACTCTAAAAATTTCCAGTTAAATAGTAGACATATCAAGCTTTAATTTGATAGGTCATTTTTATCATTTCGATCTGTACACTGGGAGTTATGAATTTTTGAACTTAGGTCATGAAAACTGGGTTGAATTCTGATAGTGAGCAATAAATGAAAATTCTGGGAATGCTGTGTATCCAGCTGGCTATAGGTGATATTTTTTCTTGAAAATAGACTAAATAAGGGTCACATAGCCTTTGGAATCACTTCATTTAGATTTTTATAGAATTAGTTATGATTTATCAAAGTCTGAAGAAAATTCTAGCAGATTTGGTTCAAGTGTGTGAAAATTCAAAGATAATGGCACATGGTAATATTGTTGAACTTTGAGGTTGGGAACTGGTCTTTTAGGTTAATTGACCACTTTATCATCTTATTTGAATTGATTAAATGTCCCTAATGATAACCAACTTGAGTGTTTAAATTAAAGAAGAATTGAATTAAGTAATAACCTGTTGCCCGTAATTCTAATTATAGGATTTGACATTTGCCTTGCACGTGATAAACAGGTGCCAAAGCAGGAGCGGAAAGAATAAGGTAGTCACTCTTTCTCTTATTCTGTGTATGATGCCTTGCATGTATGTCATTTCATTAAATATGCCATGATGTAACATTGCCGTTGTGAAACGTGCCATTGTGAATGCAGTGAAAGCTGTCGCATATATGTCGTTGTGTTGTTGTTGTTATCATTTGCTTACATGCTTTGTGATTGTACATGTTATAAGTGAATTGTTACTACTGGGATTCTTTTGAATCTCATTCTTTCTAATGACTAACCTACAGCAAGGGCAAGCGGTTCAAAGGAAAAGCAAGTGACGAAGGGTGGTTAGAGCTCCTAGCTAAGAGTTTTAATTTTGATAGTTGGTTGTCATATTTTATCGGTGATTGGTTACACATGTTATATATATTGAATAGTGTTGTGTAATCCCCTGTATGGGAAATTGAGAATAGGCAATATGCCCTGTAAACCCTTTATTAAGTAACGAAACCTGAGCGTTGTCAGGAATTTTTGGTTTCACTCTGATATGTATGAATGAAACCGAACTACACATATCAATTATATTCGAGATGTGAACGTGAGACCGCACTAAACAGGTTTTGGAAAAGTTTTAAATTAACCGCTGGTCTTTATTCCAACTTAATGACGCATTCTCAAACTATAAATTTGGCTATTAAGGTATAGGGTTACAAGGGAGACCTAATTGAAAAAGAGGGAAGGAAAGGGAAGCTACGGATTTTTGATAGATTTGGGGGGCGGCTAAAACACTGTATCTTCATCTTCTTCTTGGTGCTTTGGAGCAAAAAAATTGAGAGAGTGAAGGAGAGGGAGAGAGAAGGCAATTGCATGAAGTGAGAGGAGCAGCCGGGACCTTCGTCTTCTAGAGAGGGGAGGAGCAGCTGCCATGGTCGACTAAGAAGGAGGGCTGAACTAAACAAGAGAGGAGGAGAGCGATTGATCTAGAGGAGAGAGGGCCGCCGCCGCCACCATTCTTCTTCTTGGTTGGAGAAGATAAGCAGAAGTTGATGACATATTTGGAGTTAAAGGTTGTTTTATTCCTCTTCTTCAGTTGTGCAGCAAGGAAGGCAATTTGTTCCTTCTCCTTTCATTTCCATGTATTATGTTGATTCTGAAGTCGTTTGCTACTGAGATGAATTTTGATTATGATGATGAGTGGCTAGTTAATCTGCATTAGGAGTATTTCAAAGCATTGCAAGGATTGAGAGTTATTATTATTCTCTTTAGTTGCTAATGGCAATTATGTGTTAACTTTATCTTGTTCCTAATGCTTCTATGTAACTGGCCATCAATTGGATTGTTTTGTTCAATTAAATTAAGCTTGAGAAGGTTAATTTAATTGTAGAACTTAGGTAAAATTATGCTAGACTTGAATTTTAGGATTAAATTGATGGTTTGTTAGTAACAAAGAGGTATAATTACTAACCTAGCATTGTCAAATTAAGGTTGTCACTTAATGATTATTTTCTCTTAACTATAGCAAGAGATTGTGCATGTTAATTGAGGATATAAATTTGGTTTTGACTTCAGAAAGCTTAATCAAATGCTTTTGAACCTTAGACTAATATGTAATGTCATTTAATCTCTAATGAAGTGGTAATTATTTAAGTCTCATGAATTGCAATGGTGAGAAATAATCCTATTCTCCTCTTTTCTTGAAGTAGATTTTCAATTTTGTTTTGGTTAAGTTACTTTAATTTTGATACAACTGAATTTAGAAATAGAAAACTTTTCAAATGGTTTTACTCAACTTAATTGATAGCATATTTGTGATGATTACTCCGATTTCACCTTAGTTCTCTTAGGAACGATCTTTACTTATCACTTTATTACTTGACGCAATCCGTGCACTTGCAGTAGCGAACATATTTTTTAACCATTGTTGACAATTTTTCTTATTATACTTGGATATTCTTTCTCAAAACTAAATCTGATGCACATTTTCAACTTCAAAATTTCATTGTCTTAATTGAAAATCAGTTTTCTACTTCTCTTAAAGTTCTACGCACTGATAATGGCCTAGAATTCTCTATGCTTGCCTTTTTCTCTTCTAAGGGCATCATTCATCAAACCTCTTGTTGCCACTCCTCAAAAAAATGGTTTGGTTGAAAGGAAACACCAACATCTTCTCAATGTTGCTCGAGCTTTACTTTTTCAATCACATATTCTTATTGTTTATTGGTCTCTTGCCATTATGCATGATGCTTATATCATCAACTGTCCCCCACTCCATTGCTTCACAATTCCACTTCTTGTGAAAAATTACATAATTTTCCACCTTCTTATTCCACTCTCAAAGTTTTTGGTTCATTATGTTTCGCATCTACTTTGGCTCACCATCGTTCTAAGTTTGACCCTAGGGCAAGAAAAGGTGTTTTCTTAGGGATACCCTCTAGTTCCAAACCTTATACTTTACTTGACTTAGCTTCTCATCAAATAATTTTGTCTAGAGATGTTGCTTTTCATGAATTTGTTTGTCCTTTTACTAATGGCATTGTCCTTCACCTTCTTCCACACCTCCCCTTCCATCTATTCAGTCTTTTCCTTCTTTTTTGGATGATAAGGTTCCTTTGCCTTCCTCTAACCCTTATGTTACTTTCCTTCCTCTCCACCTCTTATTCCTTCATCTTCTCATCCTTTTCCCTCTTCTTCTCCTCTTGACTTCTTCTGTTTTGCCTCCTTCCTCTCCTCTTTGTCGCTCTACTCGCCCCCACCATTGCCCTTCATATTTGCAGGACTATCATGGCACTCTCTCTTCAGCTTGTGTCCAATCATCAGCTCAAGGTAATTCTCGATATCCTTTGTCTTTTGTCCTATCTTATTCCTCCCTTTCCTCTAATTATAATTGTTTTGTTTTGTCTGCTTCTACTGTTCCTGATCCTACTACCTACAAACAAGCTATTAAAAATTATATTTGGAGAGATGCCATGACAAAAGAAATTACTACTCTTGAACATAATCAGACTTGGGTCCTCACTTCTTTACCACCGGGAAAACAAACCATTGGTTGTAAATGGGTTTATCGCACTAAGTTCAAAGCTAATGGTGAGATTGAACGACATAAAGCTCGCTTAGTTGCGAAAGGTTATACTCAAATTAAGGGTGTTGATTACTTTGATACTTTTTCCCCTGTAGCAAAATGACCAATCTTCATTTACTTCTTTCTATTGTTGCTGCGAAGGGTTGGTTCTTACATCAATTAGATGTTAATAATGATTTTTTGCATGGTGATTTAAATGAAGAAGTTTATATGGATCTTCCTCCTAGTTTTACACCACCTACACCAAATCTAGTTTGCAAATTGCAGAAGTCCATTTATGGTTTTAAACAAGCTAGTGGGCAATGATATTCTAAGCTTTCTGCAACTTTACTCTCTTATGGCTATTCCCATTCTGCCTCTGATCATTCTTTATTTTTGAAGGCTTCTTCTTCTTCATTTACTGGCATCCTGGTCTATGTTAATGATATTGTATTAGCTAGGAATGATATTTTTGAGATTACCTTTGTCAAGCAGCAACTAGATAAAGCTTTTACAATCAAAGATCTTAGTGAATTGCGTTATTTTCTTGGTCTTGAGCTAGCAAGATCTAAAGATAGTATTTTCCTTTCTCAAAGGAAGTTTGCTCTTGAACTTCTTGAAGATTCCGGTTACTTAGCCTGTAAACCAGCCACTACTTCTATGGATCCCCATTTAAAAGTTTCTCAACATAATGGCACCCTTTTAAGTGATCCACAGGCTTATCATCGTCTTATTGGTCGCCTGCAATACTTGACCACTACTAGACCTGACTTGAGTTTTGCAACACAACAACTCAGCCAATTTATGTCTGCTCCTCGGGATATACATCTTCAAGCTGCTCATCGATTTTTACGATATCTTAAATCCTCTCTTGGTGCTGGTTTGTTTCTGTCTTCTTCATCTGAATTACAATTATGTTGTTTCAGTGATTTTGATTGGGCTTTCTGTGTTGATTCTAAACGTTCTGTTACTGGTTTTGCTATCTTTTTAGGTTCTTCTCCTATTTCCTAGAAAGCCAAGAAGCAAGCCACTGTGTCTAAATCTTCCTCTAAGGCTGAATATTGTGTTCTCAGTGCTACTACCTGTTAAGCTCAATGGCTTCTTTATCTCTTAACAGATTTTCATATTTCTCATATAGATCCAGCTCTTATCTATTGTGACAACAAATCTACCATTCAGATTGCAGCTAATCCAACCTTTCATGAAAGGACTAAACATATTGAATTGGACTGTCACCTTGTCCGAGAGAAGGTAATCCAACCTTTTATGGGTGTGTCGTGTGTGTATACATTTTTAACTGTGCAAATTTCTAATTAAATACATCAAATAATTAATATTGAATAAAAAGTAAATATGGTAAGATTCAGGAAAAATTGAGGGATAAATCCCTGTTTGACAAATTAATTGAAAAATGGGACATGAAGCATTTAGGCTTTTGAGGGTCAACAAGTATGATAGGTAAAAGAACAAATCACCTTTAGTGGAAGCTCATTTGCAAATTATGGATGCTCATTTGCCAAGTTTGGTAGTTTTCTACCACTTGAGATCTCCACTCTCACAGCCAAAAACCTTCTTTCCCAACGACCGTCAACTTTTTAACCCACCTTCTCACGCGCTCCCTCCACCCCTTTTCATCATATATCTGCTAACCTTCAAACTTCATGCACCCCATCACTAGGATCTTATCATCATTTTCTTCATTGTCGATTTTGTCATTGCGAACAAACTACCTTGTTCTTCTTTATCTATCAAAGTCATTGGCCTTAGTTAATTTGAAGAAGATGAAGAGAGTAAGACCTGTCACCGTTCATTGAAGAGACATGTTGCCATTCATTGAAGAGCATCTTTGTTATTATCGTCGCTACTCGTCACCATCTATTAAGGAGAAAAATCTTGATAATGAAGAAGGGGAAACCCATTGCAATTCAACGAAGACTCATCGCTGTTATGTGATTTTTGGATCTTGATTTTTAGAAAGTTGTATCTTTCATTTTATTTGTGCCTTTGTGGATTCAATTTGGTTGCTTTGCCTTTGTGTGGAAGGGGATCATCTATTTTGCCTCCGATTTGTTTGTTCACCACTACTAGTTCGATTTCAAGATGTCGGGGACTAGAGATTGGAGAAGGTGTTTTTTTAAATTTTTTAATGAGGCTATGTTTTTTTTTTGCTAGTTTTAAGAAGGGTAATCTGGTCTTTCCCCCTCGCATTTAGTGACACTCAGGGACTTGAATGTTTCAGGTCCCATTCCCCAATTAACTTGTCAAATAGGGATTTATCCCCAATTTTTCCTAAGATTTATTCTATTTTGTCATGGCATATTCAATTTTTAAAGATGATTGATCTGTTACTTTTTTTTTATTTCATTGTTATAAACTTTGATAAAATTTAGTTAGAAAGGAAACAGATTTTGATTTCCCTCCTAAAAAAGAAGGTGAAGAAATTAAATGAAAAAAATATTATTAATATTCAAAAAATTTATTAAAAAATTATAATTTAATTAATTCAAGTTGAATATAGGCAGTTCCTGGTAAAAAAAATTGAATATTTTTTTGGTAAAAAAAAGTTCAATATAGGTAGTTGAATATAGGCAGTTCCTGGTAAAAAATTTATTAATATTCAAAAAAATTATTAAAAAATTATAATTTAATTAATTCAAGTTGAATACAGGCAGTTCCTAGTAAAAAAAATTTTTGAATATTTTTTTGTAAAAAAAATTTCAATATAGGTAGTTAGAGTTAGAAAGGATATAAATCATGCTATTAAATCTTATGTATTCCGTTACACAATACATATATATATATATATATATAAACACACACGTCGGTGGCGCCTATTTTGACTTCCTTTTTACGCATCTTCTCCATTTATGAATTAAGCAAGACTCATCGTTTGCAGGTTTGCAGATTTATCCTGGAAATCGAAAGTTTGTGATACGTTTTGGTGCAAGGGAACAATTAGGAGATACTACTCCTATAGGTATTATACATAATCATCTCTTATACATGTTTCAGTTTATTCATGTGTTTGTTCTTTTGATGATTTAAAGTTGAAAGCATAATCCTTGAGACGGGAATCTCAGCATAGGATGACCATAAACCTTGGCATAATTTAGATTAGAAAAATTGTAATATCATAGCTCATCACTTTCGATAGTATCCGTTTTGAGGCCATCACCCCTAAATCACTTGAGAGAGGAGTATTCATACATTTATAAAGCATCTTTTGTTCTCCCTCCAGTAGATGTAAAACTTCACAATTTACATATTTTGTTCCCTTTTTAGTTGATGTGAGAATTCACAATTCACCCCTTTAGGCCTAGCATTCTCGCTGACACATCGAGCGGGTTTTGGGTGGTCACCTCTTGCAGTCTTAAAATTTTGATGTCCAATAAAACGATATAGCCCCCTCAATAACTTCATAAAAATTTATTAATTTACGACACCTACGTTCTTTACACAAGATTTAGAAATCCCAAATTAATTTGTTCATTCTAATCTTATGATGATTTAAAGTTGAAAGCATAATCCTTAGCCTGAGATGCTAATTAATAGCATATGATGATTGGTATCCGTACAAACCATCGTGAATCTTAGCATAAGATGCTTAGCATAAACCTTAGCAAGATTTAGATTAGAAAAATTTTAACATCTTAACATCTCGCTTTTGATATTGTCTGCTTTGAAAGTTCTTCCCTTCCGGTTTTAAAACGCATTGAGAGAGGAGGTATCTAAACCCTTATAAAGTATCTTTCGTTATTCTCCAAAATTGATGTGACACTCCACAATCTACTCCTTTGAACCCAGCACCCTCACTGACACATCAATCAAGCATGGCTCTCATATCAATTATAAAATCTCAGCCACTCGCTCTCGATATATATTTTCCATTTTCGGGGCCGTCACCCATCACAGTTTTAAACCACATCTATTGGCTATACCCAAAGTGTAGACTTTATAAGGCATCTTTCGTTTCCCTCCCAGCTTCATATTTTCACATAGTCTTTTCACTAGATTCAGAAGTCTCTAATTAGAAATGTACTTTAATAAAAGGACAAAACTTAAGTCAAGTTAATTACGTCATTTATTGTGTATGCCTGAATTTATATTTTTTATAATCTGAATGCATTTAATAAATATATTATAAGATGTTAAAAGATGATTTAGTTACTTGATTCTTTCATTTTAATGTTATAGACTTTAATATGAGTTAGTTAGAAAAGAAATGATTCCAAGATTTTGATAATTTCTTACCGGGAAAGAATATAAAGCAAAGAAATGAAAATATATTGTTAATAATCTTCGTTTTCATTCGGCTGTAAAGAGGGTACTTATATGTGTATAAATACATTACAATCCATTTCAGCATCATATCTACATCTCCAAACTACTTTAGATTTGAGATTGATCCCTTTCAAGACTTAGACGCAGCTCCCGCTTACCATCTCAACCAACAGTTTTGTTGGTTTTACATCTCTTTGTACAGGAAGCAATAGTCATCGGTCGTCGATCCTCATCCTAGAGGCAATGGCAACCGGAAGCGTTCTGATGTGCCATAACTTCCCCGAAAACTGTTTCATCTCTCAGCCTCCCACAGTTCATTATTTCGATCCATTTTCCTCTCATCATCTTTTATCAAAACCCATCAATGTTGTTGGCCAAGATCTCTTCTGGTATCATCAGACTTGTCAGGTATATATAAAAACTTTGAAAACTTATCATGGATTATTCTATGGAGAAACATAGGTCTTGTTTGATTTTTTTGCCCATAACACACACTAAAACTTTGTTATGTTTGATCTGATAGGAATCTGAGTTTCTTTGATCTTCTTCGTCCATACCCCATACCATATGCAAATTATGAAACCCCTCCATCCTTATTGCCTGAAGGAGTCGAACTTGAACTACATACCTTACCGGTGAGACCATTAATATTTTATTTTAGTATTTATTATTTTAATTTAATTATTCAAATTATAATTGTTAAATACTCCTACTTTTTTTTAGGTTGATGCAAGAGCAGTGGCAGATGGGGATACTATAACCGTTTATGTTAACGCCTTAGAGGACCACACACAAATTCCTTCGATCCCTCCTTATGTGTTGGAGGCACATATGCGAAGAAATGAAGCTAAAGCTATGAGAAATTATGCAGAGGCTGATGCTCTTCAACAAATAATTAACAACTATGGATTCCGGTATAGGGATTTCTTGTAGTCTAGTGGTTTTTTCCCCGTTTTTCGTTCCTTTTTTTCTTTTTCCAAAAGGCTTGTCTGTGTTCTTTACCTGAATCCAGTTGTAACAAAGTTCTCTTATGTTATGCTGCACAGTGTGATTAAGTTTGATAACGAGGAAGTTCTGGTGCGCAAATATAGAATTCGTTTGAGGTAATAATGAAATATAAATTAGAGTAAATTCCATTCACCATGTCTTTAGTTTCTCTTAATTATAAAAGCATGGACTTTACAGTTTGATCGAATCTTGGTTATCGTCATCTGGTTTTAAATTGTTGATTTTGGTCTAGAGTCAAACATTGATCTGTGTTCTAAATGAAATCAGGGGCATTGATGCACCAGAAAGTGAAATGCCATATGGCAAAGAAGCCACGGAAGAATTGACTAAGATTGTTGAAGGAAAATGCTTAAGGATCCTTGTTTATGAAATAGACTCATACGGACGTCTTGTGGGAGATATCTACTGCGATAATAATACCTTTGTTCAGGTATATATTTTCTTACTCACATTTATATTGTAGTTTTATTTATGTCTGACTAAAACACAAAATTCATATCTAACTTTTCATGGTTCATTTCTTTGTTAATTAATAAGGAATTAATGCTGAAGAAGGGATGTGCGTGGTATTACCCTCATTATGATAAGAGAGAGGAATTAAAAAATGTAAATAACGTTTCATGCCAGCAATTAAAACATTTTAACTTTCTATTTGTTTGTTTTGAGTTTAATTTAAAAACTCTGTTTTTAACCTGATAATTAATAACTCCGCATTGTTGCAGTGGGAAAACGAAGCTAAAGTGAATCAAGTTGGATTATGGGCTTCTTCCGACCCTGAAGAGCCATGGGAATGGAGAAAGAATCAACGGAATATTGCAATTAACACCGTTCCACATCACAATTGTAAAAAGAATATCCCACCCAGATTACAGAGACTAGCAAACAAGAAAAACAGAATTCACAGGTCCTGAATTATGTGGTTTTGAGTTCAATGATCCACAAATATGTAATATGACTAGAGAATTAGACACCTGTGTGGAAAAATTTCAGTTGAATCCTGTTCTCTTCTATTGGTTATTGCTTACTAAAATCATTCCGTAAATATTTTCGATCCCTACAATCATTTGGGGAGGGGAGAATGACACTTTAGAACCCGCTAGGAAAATTAATGTTGCGACTTGTTAAGTGTAACCCCCTACCTTAATAGCCAAATTTATAGTTCGAGAATGGGTCATTAAGTTGAAATAGAGACCAATGATTAATTTAAAACTTTTCCAAAACTTGTTTAGTGCGGTCTCACGTTCACATCTCGAATATAATTGGTCTGTCTAGTTTAGTTCCATTTATACATACCAGAGTGCAACGCTTAGTTTCCCATACAGGGGATTACAAACACTATTCAATATATACAACATATGCAACTAATCCCCAACAAAATATGACAACCAACTACCAAAATTAAAACTCCTAGCTAGGAGCTCTAACTGCCCTTCATCACTTGCTTTTCCTTTGAACCTCTTGCCCTTGCTGTAGTTTAGTCATTGGAAAGAATGAGATTCAAAAGAATCTCAGAAGTAACAATTCACTTATAACATGTACAATCACAAAGCATGTAAGCAAATCACAACAACAACACAACGGCATTTCGGCAATAGTGATGCGTGCTTCTGTCACTAAAGCAATCAATTAAACTAGGTCCTAAATTATTATGCAGTTTAGGGTCAACCTAGGTCATTCTCCCAAGGAGCAAGCTATGGGTTTTCTTTAGGATTGATTTTTAGGTAACAAAAGATGCAATAGAATGGACCTAAACTAAAGTGCAAGATTCTACTACCTAAATGCAAATGACTCTAAAATCTATATGAGAATGAAACTAACCTAAATAAATTGGAATGCAATCTTTGGGGTTTTTTAGTGAAAAATGAATTAAGATGCTAAGCAAAGAAAATAATCAAAAGCAAGACAATCAACAAGAATTTCGTTCAGTTATGGTGATAAAGGGGACAACTTAGGATTCACATGGATTTAGCTTTCTTAGCCATTTAATTTATTAGACCAAAGGGAGATTCATGAAAAATTGGAATTAATAAATTTAATCACCTAATTAAGACATGGGAAACCCTCATGCTCAATAACACCTAATCCACTAGAAAACTCATAATGGAAAAAATGGTGGTTAATTAAATCCATTAAAAACCAATCACAATTGCTTAAGATATTTTGGAAATTATGTCTACAATTGCCTAATTAAACAATTCGATAATTAATCACCTAATTAAACAATCAAGAGATTAAATCCAAATTGATAATTAAATTAATAATGAAAACTCAATTAATAATCTAATTGACAATCAAGGGTTTGCAAAAAAAAATCCCAATAATCAATTAAGAATAAATCAAATCCAAATTATCAATTCAATCCAAATAAAAAATAAGTCTACAATCTAAAACTAGATTATTCTCAATTAACACAACCCAAAATTATTTAAAACTAAACAATATCAAGTCTTGAATCAAAAAGATAAAAGAAAGACACTCCCTCGTAGTCTCCAAGTGTAAGCTCCTAGGCTCTAACTTCCTCCATGCTCCTCCTAAGTTGCCTCCCAAAAGGATTAAGCTGCCAAGGCCCCCCTTCGTTCTCCAAGAGCCAAACACGTCACAAACATGAGGAAAAGTTGAGAAGAATCAATGCCTTTAATTGCTTCCGCCACTGTGCAATTAGAATTGATGCGTTGAATTGTCAAATGTGGAGGTGGGGTCACGCTGTGATGTGAATGAAGAAAAGGGTTTGAATGGAATTGATTAATATAATTGAAGGTGGTGGTGGATATTGTGGCGAACAGACATGGAGCTTCAGCGTTCTCGGTATCTGTGAGTGCGTGTAGCCTCCCTCTCCAGCCGTCCAGCGTCTGTCCGTGTTTCTCAGCGTCGTCTGTGCTGCGTCTGTGACGGCTAGGGTATTTGTATGAAGGGAGGGGAGAGTTTTGGGTACTGATTTGGGCCTATTAAAATTCCAAAAGCCCAATAAAATTCCACCATTGGATTCTTTTTTAGTTTTTAAGAAAAGTTCTGCACCGTAGGATCTTTTAATCTGCTTTTCCTTATCCTGCAAAAATACAATAAAATCGTGATTTATCATATAATTGGAAATATTTTTCAATCACAATATGACAATTAAGATATTAACTTTTTGAGCCCAATAATATCATAATCAATTCATATTTATATTATTTCCCAAAATTGGCTAATTATCCAAATATTATCTAATAAATCCAAATTAACCTAAAATAATTTCCAAAATAAATGAATAAGGTGGGATAAAATATATTAAAATTATGATTTATCAACTCCCCCAAACTTATCATTTGCACTCCTGGGCAAAACAAATCAAGACCAAGGGAGTATAACAAGACAAAATAAAACAAAACTTCAAAAGTGAATGTTCTAATCACATGTAAAAAGTAAACAAAAGCATTTCAACACCTCTTTTATCCAAGTGATTTTCTCATGACTCAAGTAAACAAACTTCATGGCAATTTTTTTTTTTTGACAAAGGAATATTATAAGAATATCTTATATTCACTTACTTCATTGATATATCACAATGCTTAGGATACACAATATATATAGGAACCGAAAGGAAAAAACAGAGAGACAGAAAATGATGGTAGGTGCGTGATGAACGGAGGTGTAGACGGAGGTGTGTGAGAGTGTCAAAAATGGCATGCTATTCGGTGCTGATGTTTCTGACTTTGTTTCTGACTTTCTACACTCCCCCTCAAGCTGGAGAGTATATGTCAATCATACCCAGCTTGCACAGAAACTTTTCAAACGTAGTTCTGCTTAGTGGTTTTGTCAGCACATTTGCAATTTGGTCTTCAGATCTGATGTAAGACAAATTCATGATGCCTGCTTCAATTTTCTCTTTAACAAAGTGTCTGTCTATCTCAACATGTTTTGTTCTATCATGATAGACTGGGTTCTTGACCATTTCAATGCTAGCTTTGTTGTCACACCAAATTTGCATTGGCCCCTCATATGGAATTCCCAACTCCTTCAGTAATCTGATGATCCAAAGTCCTTCACGTACTCCATGATTAACAGCTCTCAGTTCGGCTTCTGCACTACTTGGTGATACCACAGTTTGTTTCTTGCTTCTCCATGTAACAAGATTTCCCCACACGTATGTGCAATATCCTGAGACTGATCTTCTAGTTTCTCTATCCCTTGCATGATCTGCATCAGTGTATATTACGATATTTTTGATAGTGCATTTCTTAAAGAAGATTCCTTTTCCAGGATTAAGCTTTAAATAGCTTAGGATTCTATATACAGCTGCCATGTGTTCTTCTTGTGGTTGATGCATGAATTAACTCGCTATTCCCACTGCATAGCTAATGTCTGGACGTGTATGGGTCAAGTATATGAGTTTGCCAACAAGTCTTCTGTACTGTTCTGTGTTGACTGGGACACCTTTTGGTTTAATTTCTAGGTGACAACCTTCTTCCATTGGTGTTCCTTTGGGTTATGCCCCTAACATTCCAATTTCATGCAATAGATCTAGGGTATACTTCCGCTGGGATACATTGATACCCTTTTTAGTTCTTGCCACTTCCATGCCTAGGAAATACCTCATTTGTCCAAGGTCTTTCACGTGGAACACAGTTGACAAATCCTGTTTTAAACGAGCAATAGATTATTCATCGTTTCCCGTAATGACCATGTCATCAACATAGACGATCAAGATGGTGACTCCGCTGTTGACACGTTTGACGAACAATGTGTCATCTGCTTGTCCCTGAGTATACCCCAATCTTTTCATTGTTTTGGTAAATCTACCAAACCATGCCCGAGGAGATTGCTTAAGTCCGTACAATGACTTGTTGAGTTTACATACAGAGTTGTTAGGAGCTAAAATTCCATCTGGAATCTCCATGTAAACTTCTTCTTCCAAGTTACCATTCAAAAAGGCATTCTTTACATCTAGTTGATGCAAAGACCAATCCAAGTTGGCTGCGATTGATAGGAGTATTTGAACGGTATTAAGCTTAGCTACTGGAGCAAATGTCTCCTGGTAATCAATTCCATATGTCTGAGTGTATCCTTTTGCCACCAGTCTTGCCTTGGATTTGTTGATACTACCATCAGGATTGAATTTTGGGTTAAAGATCCACCTGCATCCTACTGGTTTCTTTCCTTTGGGAAGAGTCGTAATCTCCCATGTTTCATTTTCCTTGAGTGCCCTTAACTCTTCTTCTGTAGCTCGTTTCCAATTTGGATCAGCTATAGCTTGTTGAAATGTTTTTGGGATTTTAATCTGTGCACTGTTTACAACAAAGCTTTGCATTTTCATAGACAGGTTACCATATGAGGCAAAACGTTGAATTGGATGCTGAGTACAATATCTTACCCCTTTTCTCAATGCAATAGGCCAACCAAATTCTTCAGGATTTAATCCCGAATTAGAGTCATGGTCTTTCCTTTGAATGGGAGAGATAGTTTTACTATTGTTTGGTTCATCTAGATTTTGCAGTCTAGACTCTTCATTTTGCTGCGATTCAGTATCCATCCCTGAATTGATTTCAACATTTGTTTCCAGTTTATTAGGCATGAGTTCAGGTTGAGATGGAAGATGTTCTGATTCATGATCAGGTTGGGTAGGAGTAAGTTGGCTTGTGGAAGGGACAGATTCAATGATGGGCACAAGATTAGGTTGTGGTGGTGATGATTCAGGTTTATTCAGGATTAGCTATTCAATTTCAGTGTACTCCCCCTGAATGGGTAATTTAGGGTAATATGCTTCATTTTCCGAGAAGACTGTATCTTTGGAGATAATAAGTTTCTTGGAAGCTAGACAGTAGCATTTATACCCTTTTTGAGTAGGAGAGTAACCAAGAAAGAGACATTTGTCAGCACGAGTACCAAGCTTGTTTCCATCATTTTTATGGACATAGACAACACAACCAAATACCTTAGGAGGCAATGAAGTGATGATTGAGCAACTGGGAAAATTTTCTAACAGTTTTTGGATAGGTGTGTCATATTTGAGGACTTTGGAAGGCAAACGATTAATGAGCTAAGCCGCAGTGAGTACGGAATCACCCCAAAAAATGTTGGGAACATTTCATTCCATTAGTAAGGTTCGGGTTACTTCCAACAAGTGACGGTTCTTTCGCTCAGCTACTCCATTTTGTTGAGGAGTGTAAGGGCAGGAGGTTTGGTGATGAATTCCTTGTTGATCAAGAAATTCGCTAAAAATGTTGCTCATATATTCCTTGGCATTGTCACTTCGTAATACCTTAATAGACACATTAAATTGGGTGCGCACAAAGGTATAGAAGTTTTGAAATATTTTGGCTACTTCAGATTTGTCTTTCATTAAATAAACCCATGTGGTTCTAGTGTGATCATCTATGAAAGTAACAAACCATCTAGCATTAGTGAGAGTTTTTATTCGTGAAAGACCCCAAATGTCACTATGGATTAGTGTGAATGGCGAGGAAGGTTTGTAGGGTTGTTTGGGATAAGAGGATCTGGTTTGTTTTGCAATTTGGCAAGTTTCACAATGAAAAGGAATAGAATTTTTATTGAATAAATTTAGAAACAAATGCTTCATATAATCAACACTAGGGTGACCCGAACGACAGTGCCATAAGTTTACATCATGATTTTGTGAATAGAGCTAACCAGTGCTCTTCTTGCCTTCCTTGCATCTTCGGATCTCAAGTTTGACTCTTCAAGGTAGAACAGTCCATCCCATTCTCTAGAAATTCCAATCCTCCTCCTCGATTTTAAATCCTGAAAAATACAAACATCATTATCAAACATGACTCGGCACAGTCGACCCTTAGTTAATTTACTCACAGATATAAGATTGACAGAGAGTATGGGCACAAACAAGACATTATGAAGTTTCAGGGAATCAGAAAGAATAACTGTGCCAATTCCTTCAACTGTAGTGTATAGCCCATTAGCAACTTTGACTCTAAGATTCTCATGAATCAGTTTAAGAGTTGAAAACAAAGTGCGATTACCAGTCATGTGATCAGTTGCTCCTGAATCAATAATCCAAGCATTCTCACTAGCTCGTACAGTATTTAGAGCTATAATGGAGTTACCTGATTGTACAAGGTTGATACCGGGCATAGAATTAGACTTATTTTATCTGTCTATCATCCTGTGGAATATCTACAGTTCCTCTTTAGTCAGAGAATGATTATCCTCAGCTTCTGACTCAGTAGCAGAGATATGGCTTTGTTTGTTGCCTCCTGGTTTTCCATGAAGCTTCCAGCACTCTTCTTTGGTGTGGCCCTTCTTCTTGCAATAACTACACCATTTGTTTCTTCGTTCGTCTTGTGGTCATTTTGCCGCCAAGGTTGACCTTTCAAATGACCTTGAACTACCTTGGTTTGCTGCCAGGGCGGACTTTTCAATTGGGCTTAAGCTACCTTGATTTAAGAGCTTTCTGCTTTCTTCGAACTGCACATGGTTGACAACATCAAAGAGATGTGGTAAAGGCTTTAGGCCCATTATTCTTCCTCGTATTTCCTCAAATGAGTCATTTAGTCCAAGGAGAAAATCATACACTCGTCCTTCTTCGACTATTTTCTTGTATAACTGAGCATCTTCCACATTTTTCCATGGTTGTACTTCAAACAGGTCCTGTTGTTGCCAGAGTTTGATCAATGCGTTATAGTAATCAGTGACAGTCAGAGTACCTTGTCTCAAATCGTGAAGTTGGTGCTTCAAATGGATCAAGGCTGCAATATTGTCAAGAGAGGAATAGGTTCTTCTGGCTGCATCCCAAATTTCTTTTGCAATGGTTGCGAGGAGATATCCTTCGCTGATGTCATCAATCATAGAGTTGCACAACCAACTCATAACTTGATTGTTCTCAGCAAACCATGCATCAAAATGAGTGTCATCAGGGGCAGGCTGGGGTGCTCCTCCATTGATATACTTCTCTTTTCGCTTGCCACGAAGATACCTTAGCACGGTTTGAGACCATTGGAGGTAGTTTTGCCTATTGAACCTATGGTTGATAGCCATAATCTGACTATCGGAGAGTTCTGGAGCCATCACCATTTTGCTAGTAGTGGAGGAGTGAGAAGAAGATGAGTCTTGAGTCTCAGAATTTGTGCCTATCATGAGTGCAATTGGTGTTGTTCCCGTTATGGATGAATTTTCATGAAAAGAACCAAAACGAGGAGGAAATTTAGGAGAATCCATGAGGAAATGGTGGGTGTAGAATTATAGTTTGGTTTCTGGAAAAACGGAGATCGGAAAGCACTTTGTACGGTGGCGCGTACTGTTCACGCGCCGGTGAACAGTGGCGGCACGTGGCTTCACGCGCCGGTGACAGTGGCGGCACGTGTGAAGCACGCGCTGCTCAAATCGACGCCGCGCTCTAGGTTTGCGCCAATCGGCGCCGTCCGAACCTCTCTGAGGTGGCGGTGTGTTCAAACACGCCGGAAAAACGGAGATCGGAGCACATTGTCTCCTCCCCTATTTTTCCGATCTGCAGCGCCTCTCTCTCGCGTCTCAGCTCTGATACCATATAAGAATATCTTATATTCACTTACTTCATTGATATATCACACTGCTTAGGATACACAATATATATAGGAACCGAAAGGAAAAAACAGAGAGACAGAAAATGATGGTAGGTGCGTGATGAAAGGAGGTGTAGACGGAGGTGTGTGAGAGTGTCAAAAATGGCATGCTATTCGGTACTGATGTTTCTGACTTTGTTTCTAACTTTCTACAAATATCTAAGCTAGAAATCCCTCACCAAGGATATGTGTATGTCTCTCATCACTCAAAAGTGTATAAGCTTGTGTTTACACTCAAATCCACCCTATCCAGTACTCTTTCCATAAGCTTGACAAGGATCTAAGTTCTCCACCACTAGCAAAGCAAATGCAAACATAAATCCAAAGGACTTTTATTAGGTTGTAATGGGGCTAAGGCTAAGAAAGAAAGGGTATAGTGTTTGGAGAAACAAAGTTGAATATCCTAGAAGATGAAGAGAATGATGCAATAGGATGAAAGAAATCAAATCACACTTGAACTAGGTCATTACTTTTCCTTTCTCTTCTTTTTTCTTTTTTCTTTTTTTTTTGCCATTTCTTTTTCTTTTTCTTTTTCTTTTTCTTTTTCTTTTTCTTTTTTTTTCTTTTTTTTCCTTCAAGATAACATATCATATTTTTCACAATGACCCAGTTCCTAATTTTTTACACGTTCTTCCATCTAAAATAGATATAATATAATGCTCTTCAATTCCTAAGACATTCAAAAGGGTAGGATTTTTTTTTTGTTATGGGGTGAGAAAAAAATAAAATATAGGCTCAAAGGGGCTAAACAAGGGTATATGTATGAAAAGGATAGGCTGAATGCCTTTATCATCTTCATGTATACACATGCATAAAATGTGGCCTCAAATAAGATTCAAGTCAAGTTCTAGATCAAGTAAAGAGATAGGGGGTACACACTGAAAAAAATGCATCAGGCTCAAAATCTCACTAGGTCTATATGATTGCTAGCCTAAATTCTCCTAAGTCAAATTCATTGCCACTTAAGTGTGTGTTTGGATTAGCTTTTTTTAATAGCTTTTACGACTTACGAGGTAAGTGTGTGAGAGAAGTTTTGTCTCGAGTTGCGCAAACCATGGTTTGAAACCATGGTTTTAAAAGTTACTAAACACACACTTAGTCTATTATCTCAAAACATGATCAATCACTTTTCAAATCAAGGATGTATCATACTAAAGTTACTTAAAACTTGCAATTTTCACATTCAAAACAGTTGATCCCTCCCCCACACTTAAACAATGTGTTGTCCTCAATGCAAAACAGTCATAGCAAAGCGCAGAGACAAGTAATATGCAGCACTACTCGACTTAATAATATGACAATGCAAAATAAAAGAGTGAAGGAAGGAATACAACCGGGGTCTACGTGGTGTCTCGTAGTGCGGTAACCTCCACTGCTTGAGTGTAGAATCCATCATAAAACGGCTTCAAGAGGTGTCCATTGACGGTGAAGCATTTTCCATTCGGCTCCCTTTTGATCTTCACAGCGCCATATGGAAAAACATCAATGATAATGAAGGGCCCCTCCCATCTAGAGCGAAGATTTCCAGGCATGAGTTTTAATCTGGAGACGTAGAGTAGAACTTGTTGGCCCACTTGGAATTCTCTCTTCATAATGAGTTTGTCATGGGCTGCTTTAGTTCTTTCCTTATAAATACTCGCATTCTCATAAGCTTCCCTTCTTAACTCTTCAAGCTCTTGCAATTGCAACTTTCTTTCAGCACCGGCACTAGCAAGATCGAGGTTGCACCTTTTTATTGCCCAATACGCCTTGTGCTCCACCTCTACTGGCAAATGACATGCTTTGCCATAGACAATCCTGTATGGAGACATGCCAATGGGACTTTTATATGTTGTGCGATACGCCCAAAGTGCATCATCGAGCCTTTTACTCCAGTCCTTCCGGTTGGGTTGCACTGTCTTTTCTAAAATGAGCTTGATTTCTCTATTAGAGAGTTCTGCTTGACCATTCATCTGAGGATGGTATGGGGTGTCTACCTTGTGCATTACACCATACTTGCTAAGCAAGTTCAGCAAACTCCGATTGCAAAAATGAGTTCCTTGATCACTAATGATAGCTCTAGGGATGCCAAACCTGTAAAGAATGTGAGACTGAACAAAGGAAACCACTACAGAAGAGTCATTAGCATGAGTGGGGATAGCCTCAACCCACTTGGACACATAATCCACAGCCAGCAAGATATACAGATAACCAAATGAAGTGGGAAAAGGCCCCATGAAATCAATTCCCCAAACATCAAAGACTTCACAGAATAATAAGGGTTGTTGGGGCATCTCATGTTTCCTAGAAATAGTACCCACAAATTGACACCTGGAATACTTCTTACAGAATTCATGGGCATCACGAAATAGACTAGGCCAAAACAATCCACTTTCCAAAACTTTCCTAGCAGTACGCTTGGCATTAAAATGTCCCCCACATGCAAGAGTATGGCAAAAAGTTAAGACAGACTCAAATTCATCATCAGGAATGCATCGCCTAATAATTTGATCACTACAAATATGCCACAAGTAAGGATCATCCCATATATAGAATTTAACTTCTTTCTTAAACTTATTCAATTGATGTGTATTCATGTCAGCTGGCAAAACAGACGCAACAAGATAATTTGCAATATTAGCATACCAAGGGATAGAAACAACAACCTCACAGAGCCTTTGATCAGGAAAATCATCTAAGGGTAGAGATGTTACCGGAGGTGATTCAATCCTACTCAAGTGATCAGCTACCATATTCTCTGCACCACTCTTATCACGAATCTTCACATCGAACTCATGTATCAGCATCACCCACCTAATGAGGCGGGGTTTGGAGTCCGATTTTTTGAACAAGTATTTGATAGCTGAGTGATCTGTAAAGACAGTCACCTTGGTGTGAAGGACGTAAGATCGAAACTTCTCTAACCCAAAGACGATTGCAAATAGCTCTTTCTCTGTGGTAGTGTAGTTAGCTTGAGCAACATCTAGTGTTCGAGAGGCATAGGCTATGATATGTTGTCTCTTCTCTACTCTCTGGGCAAGAACAGCACCTAATGCATAATCTGAAGCATCACACAAGAGCTCAAATGGAAGGCTCCAATTAGGTGGCTGAATGATTGGGGGTGTAGTGAGTTTCTTCTTTAACTCATCCCATGCATACCTGCAAGAATCATCAAAAACAAAACCCAAATCTTTCTGCAATAAACGAGATAATGGCAGTGCTATCTTACTAAAATCCTGGATGAACCTTCTATAAAATCCAGCATGCCCAAGAAAAGAACGTACATCTTTCACACAAGAAAGGGATGAGATAATATCAACTTTAGCTTTATCAACCTCAATACCATCATGTGAAACTACATAACCCAAAACAATTCCTTTCTTAACCATGAAATGACACTTTTCAAAATTCAACACAAGATTATATTGAATGCATCTTTCCAAAACATTGTCCAAACTAGCTAAGCATGCATCAAAAGAATCACCGTAAACAGTGAAATCATCCATGAAAACTTCCATGCAATGCTCAAGAAAATCAGAGAATATGGAAACCATGCAACGTTGAAAAGTGCCTGGTGCATTACATAAGCCAAATGGCATGCGTCTATATGCAAAGGTTCCAAATGGACATGTGAATGTGGTTTTATCCTGATCCTCAGGGGCAATAGAAATCTGAAAATATCCAGAAAAACCATCCAAAAAACAATAATGTGATATACCAACCAATCTTTCTAACATCTGATCCATAAAGGGAAGGGGGTAGTGATCTTTTCTAGTCACAGAATTTAATTTTCTATAGTCAAAACATACTCTCCAACTATTATGGACTCTAGTCGGAACTAGCTCACCTTCGTCGTTACGCACAACTGTAATACCAGTTTTCTTAGGTACTACCTGAACTGGACTTACCCACTGGCTATCAGAAATAGGGTAGATTATACCTGCAGAAAGAAGTTTAGAGACCTCTTTCTTTACCACATAAAGAAATAATGGATTGAGTCGCCTCTGTGGCTGTCGCACAGCTTTGGCACCATCTTCTAGTAGGATCCGATGCATACACACATTTGGGCTGATTCTAGGGATATCAGCAATAGTCCATCCAATAGCTTTCATCCGTCTCCTAAGTACCTCTAAGAGGCGGGTTTCCTCATCAGCAGTTATGTCATTAGCTATAATTACAGGAAGTGTCTCATTCTTCCCCAAATAGACATATTTCAATGAGTCAGGAAGTGGCTTTAACTCCAAAAATGGAGCTTGCTCAATTGAAGGTATGAGCGGCTTCAAATCTATATCAGTCAAACTAGAAACCTGCACGACTGATTCACAAACAGAAGAGCAAACTTTCCCATCTTGGGGAGTATTAGTAGAAACTGCAAGTGCAATAGAATCAAGCAACACATTACAATCAACAACAATAGTATCATCAGTAGCACTCATGTCAGAGATAGAATCATAATCAGAAATATGATCAAGGTCAATCAATAATTCAAAGTCAGGTAGTGGAGATAAATCAGTTATATTCATGGCATCAATCACACTAAGTAACTGAGAAAGTCCATTAAAATCAATAGAAATAGCAGATGTGTGATCACTAGAATTGCTAATGCTACAATTAGGCACAGAATGATCATGTCTAGAATGTCTCATAATCTCAATAGCATCAGTGAAAATATCAATATCGGCACTATCAAGATCAGCACACGTATCACAACTACCAATTTCAGCACATGAACAAGAGATAGTATCATCTAAACAGGTAATATCACTGGATCTATTAAGCATGCTATCTCTAAGATCTACAATAGAATCATCCATAATAGCATCAATAGCATTAACATCTATCTCAGCACAATCATCAGGGGGATGTCGCATGGATTCAAGCACATTAAATCTAATAGTTTCACCAGTAAATTCCAAAGTAAGGCTACCAGCATGCACATCTATCATAGCTCTAGCAGTTTTAAGGAAAGGCCTACCTAGAATCAAAGATGAATGTCCTTTCTGCCTAAACCTACCATCATCCATATCAAGAACATAGAAGTCTGCAGGGAATATGAAATCTTTTACCTTGACCAAGATGTCCTCCAAGACGCCTTCTAGGACTATGCAACGTCTATCAGCAAGGGATGCAATGAGATTTGTGGGCTTAAGCTCTACACCCTTGAGTTGGTTGAAGACTGATTTTGGCATAACGTTGATAGCTGCTCCCAAGTCTGCTAAGGCATCTGAGAAGTCAATGTCACCAATAGTACAAGGGATGAGAAAGCTACCAGGATCCTTGCACTTTACTGGCATTGGCATTTGATAAAGAGAGGAGACAACTGCTCCTAAGTCAACCTTGCCTTCATGCTTAAATTTTCTCTTTGTAGTACATAACTCCTTCAAGAATTTTGCATATTTAGGCACTTGTGCGACTAAGTCAACTAGTGGAACATTGATCACCTCTTTCTTGAAGATATCATAGACTTCATTAAACATCTCAGCTTCCTTCTTTCTCCTTTCAGCCTTAACTACTGCAGTAGGAAATGGCAGGGCCGGTTTGATCACTTGCTTTCCTTCCTCACCCTTTTCTTGTTCTTCATGAGGTGCCACTTGTGTTTTTGATGAAGTGGACTGATCCTGTGATGTGGAAGTAGAAGTAGAAGGAAGAGTAGAAGGAGAGTCATCAACAACTTCCTTGTCATTTGAAGTATTGGTGGTAACAGGATCTACAGAAGGGATTATCTTTCCACGTCGAAGAGATATAGCATTAACTCCACCAATATTCGGATTGGTTACCACTTAAGATGGAAGCTTTCCTGAACCTTGACTCTGTGCATTACTAAGTGCGTTAGAAAATTGACCCATTTGAGTTTTAAAAGCTTGAAATTCTTGCATCTGTTGCTGTTGCTGCATCAAGATTTTCATCATAGCGTCCACCTTGCTTTCTAACCTTGAATCTTCATCTTGGATTGGCATTGATTGTCTAACTTGTTGAAACATCTTGCCACTAGAATTCCCACTTTGATTGAATTGTGCTTGCTGAGCTTAGCCATTTCCATATTCAAGATTTGGATAATCACGCCATCCAGGATTGTATGTATTGGAGTAAGGATCATATCTTTGGCCGCCTTGAATCAAAGGCTTAAAAGGGTAAATCGCATTACAAGATTCAACTCCATCATTCATGTAGGGGCAAGAGTCAGTACCATGAGTAGCTAGAGAGCAAATAGAGCAGAATGGCCCTACTAAAGCAGAAGAGTTAGCCTGTGGGGTAACAGAAGTAGAGGACCCCATAGGAGTGGCCATATTAGAAGAATTTTGCATCTGAGACATAACCATTTTTTCCATAGCAGATGCAAGTCTATCAATTTTGCTCTCTAGGCGAGATTCAGAATTAGAAGAAATTCGTCCCACTTCATTAACTTTGACCTGTTGTCTAGTACCAAATTGTTGGCTATTTTCAGCTTTCCTTTCAATCAATTCCCAAGCATGATCCACAGTCAAGTGTAGAAGTGCACCACCAGCAGCTGAGTCTAATAAATCTCTCTCTAGAGGTAAGAGACCTTCATGGAAGTATTGGATCAGTAATGTATCCGGAATCTGATGGTGGGGACAGCTAGAACATAGCATTTTAAAATGCTCTAGATATTCATATAAGGATTCTCCAACCATTTGTCGACATCCACATATGTCCTTCCTGATAGATGAAGTGCGGGAAGCTGGGAAATACTTTTCCAAGAACAGTTTCTTCAATTGGTTCCATGAAGTAATGAATCCAGGAGGTAATCGAAGCAACCAATTTTTAGCAGATCCTTCTAAAGAGAATGGGAAGGCACACATCTTAATCTGATCTTTAGTCACACCAACAGGTTTCATAGCAGTGCAAACCATGTGAAACATCTTCAAGTGATTGTACGCTTCCTCACCTGAAAGGCCATTAAATTTTGGAAGTAAGTGAATCAATCCAGATTTCAATTCAAAATTTGCATTAATATCAGGATAATTGATACACCAATTTTGAAAATGCAAATCAGGTGAAACCAATTCTCTAATAGTCATAGCAGGATCAACAATATTAGCATTTGCATTTGCATTTGCGTTTGCATTTACAATTGCATTTGCATTTGCATTAACATTAACGTTCCCATCAGCATTAACAACAATATTATTAGCATCCATATTGACCTTAGAATCAGAAGAATCAACAATGGGCTCAACAGAGGAACTATTGCCTACAAAAGTACTAGCTCTAGTCCTTCTTCGTTGGTGAAGTGTCCTCTCAATCTCAGGATCAAATTCAAACAATTTTTCAGAAGAGGATCGGGTCATGCAATAAACAACTACCTAAGAAGTTGCCTAAAAACTCAAACCTAAAGCCTAACCGCTGCTCCCCGGCAACAGCGCCAAAATTGATGCGTGCTTCTGTCGCTAAAGCAATCAATTAAACTAGGTCCTAAATTATTATGCAGTTTAGGGTCAACCTAGGTCATTCTCCCAAGGAGCAAGCTATGGGTTTTCTTTAGGATTGATTTTTAGGTAACAAAAGATGCAATAGAATGGACCTAAACTAAAGTGCAAGATTCTACTACCTAAATGCAAATGACTCTAAAATCTATATAAGAATGAAACTAACCTAAATAAATTGGAATGCAATCTTTGGGGTTTTTTAGTGAAAAATGAATTAAGATGCTAAGCAAAGAAAATAATCAAAAGCAAGACAATCAACAAGGATTTCGTTCAGTTATGGTGATAAAGGGGACAACTTAGGATTCACATGGATTTAGCTTTCTTAGCCATTTAATTTATTAGACCAAAGGGAGATTCATGAAAAATTGGAATTAATAAATTTAATCACCTAATTAAGACATGGGAAACCCTCATGCTCAATAACACCTAATCCACTAGAAAACTCATAATGGAAAAAATGGTGGTTAATTAAATCCATTAAAAACCAATCACAATTGCTTAAGATATTTTGGAAATTATGTCTTCAATTGCCTAATTAAACAATTCGATAATTAATCACCTAATTAAACAATCAAGAGATTAAATCCAAATTGACAATTAAATTAATAATGAAAACTCAATTAATAATCTAATTGACAATCAAGGGTTTGCAAACAAAAATCCCAATAATCAATTAAGAATAAATCAAATCCAAATTATCAATTCAATCCAAATAAAAAATAAGTCTACAATCTAAAACTAGATTGTTCTTAATTAACACAACCCAAAATTATTTAAAACTAAACAATATCAAGTCTTGAATCAAAAAGATAAAAGAAAGACACTCCATCGTAGTCTCCAAGTGTAAGCTCCTAGGCTCTAGCTTCCTCCATGCTCCTCCTAAGTTGCCTCCCAAAAGGATTAAGCTGCCATGGCCCCCCTTCTTTCTCCAAGAGCCAAACACGTCACAAACATGTGGAAAAGTTGAGAAGAATCAATGCCTTTAATTGCTTCCGCCACTGTGCAATTAGAATTGATGCGTTGAATTGTCAAATGTGCAGGTGGGGTCACGCTGTGATGTGAATGAAGAAAAGGGTTTGAATGGAATTGATTAATAGAATTGAAGGTGGTGGTGGATATTGTGCCGAACAGACATGGAGCTTCAGCGTTCTCGGTATCTGTGAGTGCGTGTAGCCTCCCTCTCCAGCCGTCCAGCGTCTGTCCGTGTTTCTCAGCGTCGTCTGTGCTGCGTCTGTGACGGCTAGGGTATTTTTAAGAAGGGAGGGGAGAGTTTTGGGTACTGATTTGGGCCTATTAAAATTCCAAAAGCCCAATAAAATTCCACCATTGGATTCTTTTTTAGTTTTTAAGAAAAGTTCTGCACCGTAGGATCTTTTAATCTGCTTTTCCTTATCCTGCAAAAATACAATAAAATCGTGATTTATCATATAATTGGAAATATTTTTCAATCACAATATGACAATTAAGATATTAACTTTTTGAGCCCAATAATATCATAATCAATTCAGATTTATATTATTTCCCAAAATTGGCTAATTATCTAAATATTATCTAATAAATCCAAATTAACCTAAAATAATTTCCAAAATAAATGAATAAGGTGGGATAAAATATATTAAAATTATGATTTATCAAATAGCTTTCGCTACATTCACAACAGCATATTTCACAACAGCGTGTTTCACAACAGCACAACAACAACATTTCACAACGGCAATGTTACATCACGGCATATTCAATGAAATAACATACATGCAAGGCATCATACATAGAATAAGAGAAAGAGTCACTACCTTGTTCTTTCCGCTCGTGTACTGGCACTGGTTTATCACGTGCAGGACAAATGTCAAATCCTATAATTAGAATTACGGGCTACAGGTTATTACTTAATCCAATTCTTTAATTCAAACACTCAAGTTGGTTATCATTAGAGATATTTAATCAAATCAACTAAGGAGTTAAAGTGGTCAATTAACCTAAAAGACCAATTCCTAACCTCAAAATTCACAATACTATATTATGCCATTACATTTTCAATTTTCGCATAAGAGACCAAATCTGCCAGAATTTTCTCCAGACTTTGAAAAATCATAACTAATTCTACAAAAATTGAAATGAGGTGATCCCAAGTCCTATGGAAAACTATTGAAGTCCTCTTCATAAGAAAAATATGAATCATTACTGGAAATCACCACACAATTCCAGAATTACACAAAATCCCACACTGCTCCAGAATTAGGTCCAGTTTCGACATCAAACTTTGGGCAACCAAAACTCACAGATCAAAAAACGAAATGACACAAATTATATGTCCATTTTGAAGCTTGGAATGTGAACTTTAATACTGGAAATTTTCACAATTTTTAGAGATCATTTGGTTATCCAAAAACACCACACAAGTAGAGTACCTCGCTGGAATTCTGTTCAGGCTGAAAACCCAAATTTACACTTTGAGTTCCAATGACCCAAAATTCACAACCTAGGGCTATTCCCACATAATTTTTCGTGTAGAACACAATGGTAACATCAAAATTAACAAATTCCCACTCATTCTCCATGTCCTGTTTTGGTAGAAAATTCAAAATAAATCCCAACAATTACCAACTTCTAATTTCAGCATCAAACTTATGTCAAATGGTTTCCAATCATCATAAACCACCAATAACATAACCAAAACATCATGAATTACCCAAACCCTTGTTTAGCCAAAATCTGGGCAAATTTACACATGCCAAAATACTCATCCAACCAACACAACCAATAGCTCAAATTGATGCTAATACTCACCTAGTGCTCCTCCTTAAGTTCTTTCTTTGATTCTTCAGGTTTTGTTCTTGCAAGGTGGCTGAAAACTCCTCTTCTTTAAAAACAAAAACCACAGAAATGAAGCTAAGGAAGAGAGGAATAAGTTTCATGAAGGACTCTTGAGCCATAGATGAGGTCAAGGAAGTGAAAATCAAAACCAAATTCTCACCTTCACTTGCTTCTTCTTGCACCCTCGTGTTGCATTTGCAGCACCGACTAGGAAAATGAGAGAGAGAGTGAATAATAATCAGTTTTTCCCTTCCCTTATCACTTAAAAATCTGGCTGAAAAGTTGGGTAAAAATGAGAGGCAAATATGTGGTCCATATTTGTTCTTTCTTGCTAAAATCCTATGGTAATTTCTATTGTATAATTGATCCAATTTGGTCAACCTTTCTCTTTCCTACCCCTTCCTCACTTGGCCAACTTGAAATGAATGAATAAGATGAGAGAATGTTTTTAATTAAATATTCAAGAATTCTTGTAGAGCTTAAGTCGGTTGAGCACATGTGTGTGAGAGAGAGCACTTTAATTGCAAGAGATATGTACCAATAATCCTTTGCTTCATCTTTTCTCTTTCTTTCTTGATGCCATACGAATATGTGGCCCTTTTTTTGTTCAAGTCATCTTCTTTTTTTGGCCCACAATTGTTGACCAAAAATAATGACCAAAAGGAGTTAAAAGAAGCCTTCTACCATTATCTTAGTTTACCTCCTCACATGTTACTTTTAGTGGAAATTGTTGACCAAGCCTTCTCCTTTTAATTGGTCATATGTTTGTTTCTCTTTCTTGCCTCATGTTATACGAAAATGAAGCTTAGGAAAAGAGATGATGATCTTTGGTAATATCACCTTGAATAATAAAGTTAATTCCCCAATTAGCATGAGATTGTTGACCAAGTCCTCATCTTTTATAACTTGGTCCAATTGCTTCCATATGTCATATTTAATAGCCAATAGGTATTTTTCTCTTGGTTTTCCCCCTTGTCATACGTGAATCATGGCCTTTTGAAGAAGAAGATGATGATCTTGTAAAATATCATCTTGCAATATAATACTTAGTTACCAATTTTGCATGTGAAATTTAACTAAATTTATAACAAAATTTTCAGAGGTAATTCTGTCATTAATCCCACTATCTATTCTATACATTTAGCCCTTAAGTACATTTTGGGATATTACATTAATATTTTTAAGTAATATTTACACTTGGAAATTCTTAAAATAAATTTTGATAATTTAAGATAAAACAATTAATGTGATAGATGAATTTAGAAATCTTAGTGATATATTATGACGAATGACACTTTATAAGGGTTTGAATATCTCTCTTCTTGAAGCATTTTAACTTTGAAGGGTAATAAAATCCTAAAATGGACAATTTCAAGAGTGAAAAGGTAAGTAGCATGCCAACAATTTTTAGAGCGAAGAGATGTTGAAGTGATGTGCCAATACTTTTACAAGCATGTGGGAGAATGACATTTTAGAACCCAATAGGAAATTTAAGGTTGAGGCAACGACTTTATAAGATTCTTTTACTATATTTACGCCTTGAAATTCTTAAAATGGATATTGACAATTTAAGTCATAATAAGATTAAAAAAAATTAATGTTACACCAGAATTTAGAAATTTGAGTGATATATATTGTGATGTCCTGGTTGGAGTAGAGCCAAGAACGCCTTATAAGAGTATAGATGCATCCCTCTTGACGTGTTTTAAAATCATAAGGGGTAATAAAACTCCAAAGTGGACAATTTCAAGAGCAAAATGTTGAGATGTATACAAGTTGTATGCCAACAATTTTGAGAGCAAAGCGCTAAAATGTTATAAGTGATATGCCAACAATTTTTTAGAGCAAAGCACTGAGATATTATAAGTGATATGCTAACAATTTTTTAGAGCAAAGCATTGAGATTTTACAAGTGGTGTGTCAATATCTTTGCAGCCTAGTACTACCTCCGGTCCTAAATATAGGACAAAGTTTGTAGTGCAATTTGCACTACAAACTTTGTCCTATATTTAGGACCGGAGGGAGTAGCATGTAACATCAAATTGTTAGTGCTTACCCATTAATTTTGAAAAAAAGAAATTTGAATAATGTATTTAGAAATTTAAGTGGTACATAGTTTACTTAGCACTACTTTTTTTCCTCTTGGGGCATAAAATTGAGGGAAACAAGTTAAAATGAAGGTCTGCTTGGAATCAAAAAAGAAAAAACAAACCAGAAAATGAAGCAATCACAAGTCAAATTTTATTATGGTTGGTATTCACCACCACAAACAAACATACATATAGCACAGAGAAATTAAAACATGTAAATAGTTTACATCTTGTTTTTAACAGCCAAATTGAGGTATCTCAGGTGGATACAAATGGATCATATCAGACCAAGCGTTTTTCACAGATGGGTCAATATCAGATATGCATCTCCACACTGCACTATTACACTTGAAACCACTTCCAAATCCAATTTGCCAAACCCTATCTCCTTTCTTCACTCTTCCTTTTGCCTCCAAATAACACAGTTCATACCAAAGTGAAGAAGATGAAGTGTTCCCAAATCTGTACAATGCCATCCTTGAAGCCTCACTATCTTCCTTCTTCAGCTTTAAGCTATCCTCTATTGCATCTATCACTCCCTTTCCCCCTGCATGTATGCAAAAATGCTCAAATGACTTCTTGAAATTGGGAACATATGTCGCCTTCTGGTTGTTGTTGTTGTTGTCACCACCCGGTTGGATTCTCTGGCGAATTTCCGACCATGCGAAGCGAATCTGCTCGGAGTAAGGCAGCACAAGAGGGCCTAAAGTTGTGATGTTTGTCCTTAAAGACAGAGCAGCCACTTTTAGGAGTTCCCTTGATAAGGACACTCCCACATGTCCTGCTTCATCTGGCTCTTGGTAAACACACTTGTAGGCATTTTCATTTGATCCTAAATGAGTCCTCACAAGGTGCTTTAGCTCATACTTGGCAATTTTCTTGTCCTGTTAAACCATGGAAATGTCATGTCTAATATCATATAATTAGAAAGATAGGACCCTTAGGGGCTGTTTGGTACGAGGAGAGGGGAAATAAAATTTTTATGAGCTGAATTTAAAAAAATTAAAGAAGTGGGATTATAAAATTTTAATAAATAGAGATATAAGATAGAGTATGAAAAATTAATTAAAAAATTTTAACCCCGCTTGCCTAATCTTTTTGAATTCAACTAATAAAAATTCTCTCTTCCCCCCTTCTCCAAATCCCTTGTATCAAACAAGCCGGCAGGAAATACCCTTTGACATAATTGAGCCTAATTAGCATACTTTGGTACAATTCAAGTGGTTAAAAGCTTAAGTTTAGATGCAGAAAACCATCTAAATATAGATATACATCACCTGTTTCCTGTTAGACAGTAAAATGGCTGCTCCTCCCATTCTAAACAACACATTGGCAATAAGCTTGGATTTGGTAATGCCTCTATAACCATTTGGAGATACAACCTCCATACTTAGAACTAAAGCTAAAGAGTTCTTGTGAACTCTGAGAAGGTCTTTAGCTAAGCTTATTGATAACATGCCAGCACTACATCCCATACCACTGAGGCTCACACTCTTTATGTTGCTTCTGAAACCAAACTTGTTGATGATCTTGGAAGTTATGGAAGGTGTGGGACAGAACAGGCTACAGTTTGATACTAGGATGTCTATGTTCTTAGGATGGACTCTGTGTTTGTTAAGAAGGTCTTGGACTGTGGTGAAGAGGACAAGTTCAAGCTCTTCTTGAGCACTTTGAAATGAATCATTTGGTGGGATCTCATGAATTGGATCGGGCACACAAGCTTCGGGTCCGATCCCAGATCTTTCAAACACTTTGGATTGAAAATCAATGATTTCTCTGGAGATATCACAGATCTCAAAGTGTTCTATGAAGTTGGAGGGAGGAACTCGCAGGTTGCTTGGTGGCAGAAAACAGGAAAAGTCAACAAGGTAGACATTTCTTGACCTTAACTTAAGAAAAGACAGAACTATGATGAGAATAAACATGGCTGCTAAGGTTTGTGTCAGAGTTACTGAACCTTGAAGCAGTGCAGAGAGGTTTGAAGAAAGAGATGAAAATTCAGAAAGAAGAGCATCCATTGTTACATGAGGTACAGGTAAATTGTTAGGACTTTGGTGGGGTGATGATGATTTAATGAAACAAAGGAGTGAGAGAGAGAGAGAGAAATTTCAAGATGCAACTAAGTGGTATATTTTGTGTGATAAAATATGCCATTAACATGTTGTGCATCTTTCTCCCATCTAAATAGCCGTGTTGTGTTGGGAAATGGCTTTGGTCACAAAATTCGCATGATATAGCCATATCTGCAACCTTCCCTTAAAAAAAATAACAACTTGTGTTTACTACTCCATCATATCCTAAATATAAGAGTTAATTGAAATATTTTCTTTCCCACTAAGCATAAGTATCCACTTGTTAGAGGCAATTCTGTCCGAGGCACTGTCAGGTACTAAATGTGGGAGCCTCTCCCAACGGGAATTTAAATCTTAGTTCATCACGTTGTGAGGGATTAGCCTCTTCTGCTAGATCCAATCCCAGTTGGTAGCTAATTGAAAGATTTTGTTTGGTTGTAAATGAAAGAAAGACCTCTCTATTTACTTTATCTTCTAAATTTATAATTTAATTTTTTATGAACTGTTTCTATTGATTATAAATGTTACAGAAGGATTTTCATCTAGGAGCAGTTTCAATTGCAAATGATTAAAAAAGATATTTTTGGGAAATTCAACAAATATTTTTCACAAATAACTAAATTAATTGTTTTAATATTTGTGAATTATTTATCTAGCTTCTAAATTTGGAACCCGAGGGACTATTTAGCAGTTTGGGTCAACGCCATTGGTGAAAATAATGTTTTTTGGTGCAAAATAATCTACCTTAGATTCTTGTCTTTCTTATTTGCGGACCATTGCTTAGCAAAGAGAGTATGGGATTTTTTTTTTTTTTTGTTGGACAAAAGAGAGTATGGGATTAACTTCCCCTATAAATGTCTTTTTATGAATTTTGGGCTTTAGCCCTGTTTGTACCAAAAACCCAACAATTGAGGCTCTAAGATATCTGTGTGTGGGACACTAAAGTGGGCCGAATTTGGACCAAATTCCAACTTTCAGATATTGGACTTAGGAGTTAGGATAGTTAATAGGAAAACTTCAAATTATTAAAAAAGTGGAGGAGTCTCAACTATTAATTCCATTTTAGTACTTTTCAATTAATACATTATGAGTGTAAAAGTTAATATCTATAATTAAAGAAACTGTGGGCTCACTAGGGCTGGAATTTATTCATGTGTAGTGCAACCACTTCTCTGAGCTTTGTAAATTTAATATGTGACAATGTATTATTTATATATTAATATGGGGATTCACCAATTGGGAATCATAGATTAGCTTGATAATTAATTATTTTAATATGCTTTATCATGAGTTTATGAAGGTTCAGTGTATGCTATGGTCACTGTTTGATTTAATAACAAATAGGAATGCTCATGGGAATTTTATGCACGAAATAGACACATAAAGCTTGCCAACAAATCCTAAATCATGTCAATTAAATGTACACATATCATGAGTTATGAGTTAAGGAAAAAGCTTACTATCTTTAGTTCTTAATATAAGAGCTAGTTGGGGATTAGATTTAGTCCAAAATGTAATACTTCAATCTACTTTATCTCTCATATTTATCATTTTTTAAATTATCCCTATTGATTGTATGAGCAATACTTGCGTATTTCAAGAGCGTTACCTCAAATGTACTCTAACTAATTTAAATATAACGACTCATTTTATTTTAATTCTACATAATTGATGAGTCATCTGGAGAAATTCAAATTTTATGATTTTAAAAAACATAAACTTCATAATTTAGAAAAACAAAAAAACGTAATTTCCTTCCATGATTTGTTGTTTTTTAAAAGTATAAAATTTGAACTTCTCTATATAAGTCATCTATCATATAGGATTAAAATAATATAAGTTATTGTATTTTAATTAGCCCGAGTATATGTAAGGTAGTACTTTGCAATATGTAAGTATTTCGCGAGTTGTACATGTCAATTGTTAAGGGAGTTTATATTAAATGCTAGTTTCAATGCAAATTATTAAAAAAGATATTTTTAAGAAACTAATACACATTTTTTTACAAATAATTAATTTAAGGGAAAAAGGCCAAAAAACGAAATTTGAAATTGTAAAATCCGAAATAAGGTTTATTACTAAGAGTTGATAAGGGACTGATAAAACTTGATAAACAATTCATAACTCATTTTTTGAAAAATACCTGATTTGGAAGTTTGCAATTTCAAAATTATTTTTATGTCTTTTTCTCTTAATTTAACTAATCTTTAATCCATCTTTAAATTGTGCCTATTTGAATTGATGGTAGAAATGCTTTTCAAACACAATTTACATTATATAAGATAACTAAGTAAGTATGTAAGAAGAGTTTTATCTTATGTTTTTTTAAACGTTAATTCAAACATGCCTTAGCTAATAGTTTTTTTGGGAAAATTACATTGAGGCCCCAGATAAGAAAAAAATTGAAAAAATAATCCCTTGAAATATCAAAATTGCATTTAAATCATGTGCGAATTTTTTGCAATAAATTTCAATCATAGACTTATCAATTAATGTTTATGGATTTACCAGTGGACTCTTCGACTTATCAACAGACGCCCATGGACTTATTAGTGGAATTAGAATTTATTGTAAAAAATTCCTATGCGATTTAAATACAATTTTTAAATTTTAAGGTACGATTTTTTTTTTTTTCTTTTTTCTTTTGTTTTGTTTTTTTATTTTTGTTTTTTTGTTTTTTGTCCCGCACCTAAATCTACTTTTTCTTAGTTTTTTAAATCAAGTGAGTCATATTAGATTTCGCCTTTTCGGTACTCCAAGATTCAAGGACGTGGACACGTGGTGCTAAGGGTCTTCACCATATTTAGTTACTTAGTGGTCGGAAGCCACTGAACGTTCTTTCCAATCGGCGAAATCCAAGTCGTCACTGTACTTTTCCTCATCGATCCATCGACACCGTATCTTCCCCAGTCTATGGGAACTCCATACCCGAACCCGATAAAACCGACCCAAACCCGAATCGGATGGATAGGCATCGGCGTCATGGGTGCTGCTATGGCCTCTCGCCTCCTCTCCGCCGGCTACTCCGTCACTATCTACGCTCGCAACCCATCCAAGGCTCTTCCTCTGCAATCCCTAGGTGCTCACGTTGCCGATTCTCCGGCTGAAGTCGCTCGATCCTCCGATGTCACATTCACCATGGTCGGTCATCCATCAGATGTTCGATCAGTCGTCTTACAAAACCCTAACTCAGTTCTCTCCGGCCTAAACCCTAACTCGGTCACGGTTGACATGACTAGCAGCCACCCTGATCTCGCCAGAGAGATCTTCACCTTGGCGCGAGAGAATAGTTGTTGGTCTGTGGATGCACCAGTCTCTGGAGGCGACACTGGTGCGAGAGATGGAAAATTAGCTATATTTGCTGCTGGTGAACAAGCTGTGGTGAAGTGGTTAGAACCCTTATTTCAGATTCTAGGGAAAGCTACGTATGTAGGTCAAGCAGGTTGTGGACAGAGCTGCAAAATAGCCAATCAGATCACTATTGGGGCTAATCTGATTGGTTTGAGTGAAAGTTTGGTGTTTGCAGAACAGGCGGGTTTGAATTTGAAGCAGTTTGTAGAAGCAATCAAAAGAGGATCTGCTTATACCAAGGCGTTAGAATTATTTGGGGAGAGAATGGTTGATAAGGATTTTAGGCCTGGTGGGTTTGCTGAGTATATAGTGAAGGATTTGGGAATGGGGGTGGATATAGTGGAGAAGAGTGAGGATGATAAGGCTGTTGTGTTGCCTGAAGCTTCACTGTGCAAGCAGCTCTTCTCCAGTATGATAGCCAATGGAGATGGAAAGCTTGGGGTTCAAGGTATCATCTCTGTCATTCAGAGAATCAATGGGCTATGAGTTTCTCATTCCTCATTAGTTTGAATGCTAAATATCATCAGCATCTTGCAGATCAAGTTATTCTTACTTGTAGTATTGTATTTTGGTAATGGGAACTTTAATATTGTGTGGTCTGTTAGGAATTTCATATCATGTCATATGTGTGGGTATGTCTTACAAATTTGCTTGGCCTTTAAGCAGCTGGAGTATGAGCTTTTATACGAAAAGCATGAATGTTGTATCTTTAGTTGTCCGTTATTGTTTGAAAATTGAACAAGTCTTGTTGGGCATTGAAGAATGTAGAGTGCATATTTATATTCCAATATGGTAGCTACTGGAGATGGAAAGCTTGGGGGTCAAGGTATTATCCCTGTCATTCAGAGAATCAATGGTTATGAGTTTCTCATTCCTCATCACTTTGAATGGTGCATATCAACATCTTGCAGGTTAAGTTATTCTTACTTTATTGTGGTTTTTTGCAATGGGAACTTTAACATTGTGTGGCCTGTTAAGAATTTTTCATGTCAGGTCATGTGTGGGTGTGTCTTACAAATTTGCTTGGCCTTAAAGCAGCTGTAGTATGAGAAAAGCATGAATATTGTATCTTTAGTTGCCCGTTCTTGTTTGAAAATTGGACAAGTCTTGATGGGCATTGAAGAACATAGATGCATATTGATCATCTGGTAAACATAGCAAATCAATATTGCGGATACAACAGAGTGCCTGAGGTTTCATTTAGCCTATGCTGAGTCAATGAAGATATCTGAACATGCACAAAGTGTTTTATTACAAGAACTTTCTCTTCTATTTAGAGATAACTTGAGAGATGAAAATGGCAGCTCAGAGTAGTTTGTAGAAGGGCAGGAAACCGTGGCTATATCTAAAATAAACTGTTTATAATGATCAAAATCTTCATTTTCCTTTGGAGAATATAATCTCTCTATGTTACGTTGCTATATCTATTTTTCCCTGAGACTGTTTGGGACTTGTGTGAACCTTGGGCTTTTCAATGTCACTAGTTACCTTTATGGGCAAGGTTCTCCCTAAGATTGATGTAATGTTATCGAAGGATCTCGCTACCCAGTTTAAAGTTGTCTGATCTATCCTACGATTGCAAGTATGGGATTCTTTTCGAACAAGAAAAACCATTTTGTAGGTAAATGTACTTGTCATCAATTTTTAATTTGGTACCTATGTTTTTTCTCCTCTTTATTGAATTATTTTAACTTTGCTCTGGTAGAGCTAACAGTGTTATCAGAGCAAACTTATGCTCGTTTGGTATGCTGGAATTGATTTTAATGGAAATAAAAATAAATATAGGTATGGATATGAATATGGATATGGGGTTTATAAGTATGTTTGGTATGTTATAAAAATGAGGCCTCATTTCTATTTAAAAAGACCAAAGTGCCCTTCTAAATTAAAAAAAAAAAAATCTTCCCAAACACAAAACCTTTGTCTCCTTCATGGAAACTATGAAGATCAAGCAAAATTTTAACAAATCTATGAAGGTTAAGCAAGATTTTTCCTCGAATTGTGAAGGTCAAGCACAAATCACCTGCTGCAAAGTTGAAATCTTTAACAAGTTTTCACCTTTGGGTTGTGTAGATCCAAGGTTGGGCAAAGGAAAGGGCTGTGAAATCTAAAAATCCAACCCCACATAGGTTGTGATTTTCCGTTGATCGAATCCGTCGTTAAAGTTGGATGCTCGAAGTTTCCATCCATTATATATCGAAACTTCCATTTCTCATCGATCTGTGCATGGGTGGAGGTTGCCGCTCTCATAGATTAAAACGGAGAAGAGGGAGGTTGTTGTCAAAGAAGACCGCCCCTCACATGGTCTCCGCTCTCCATTGTCGCCGCTGAATTTGTGAGCACAAGCCATAGTTGATTTGCAAGTTTGCACTGATCTCCAAATCTACCGTTGTCGATTGGATCTGCAAGTTGGGCTCATCGGAGAACAATGAGGAAGACGAATAGGCTGTTGCCCTGTGCTCGTCGATAGTGGGTTATATCTTGGGTTTAGTCGTTGGTGAGTTGTGTTCTTGGAGTTTTGGGTTCATGGAGTTTTGGGTTTTGTGGATGAAGATGAAAAGTGAGAAGGGCAAAACTAAACTTCATGGAATTTCTTATAAATCCTTAGGTCAGCACATGGAATTCAATTTAAGTAATTTTGGTGGAAATGGAAATGGAATATTTTCCAATTCCTTCAAACCAAATACACATCCTTATGGAAATCAATTCCGTTTCCGTTTTCATACTCTTCAATTCTACTATACCAAACGGGCCCTTAAAGGATTCAATAGAGAGAAAAAACATAGGTGCGAAACTAAAACTTGAGGAAAAGTATAAGTAGTTGCAAAATGATTTCTCCTTCCAATATAAGCTTACATGAACTTTGGGGTCTCCGCCATTATGAACTAGTTTTTTCTGGTATGGTTGCCATCTCAAGGTTCATATCATGGGGCCATGAAGTTTTGAAGATATGTGTTCAGATAAGCTGTTTCAGCTGTCCGTGCTCTCACCATTTTTTGGATCATTATTAAGTTTTATTCAGAGGTATTCTATTATGGACCTGATCTTTCCTCTGCAATTTGGGCCACAATAAACTGTTTTATGTCTTCAAAGTAGTGTGAATAAACTTACAGGTCGAAGGCAAAATTTTCATTTTGCTAAGGTAATACGTAAACCTTGTCAAATCTCATTGTTTTTTAGGCCTTGTAATCGAATGAGTTTAGCCTTTTACTCTAAATAGAGAATAAGGTTAGTATATTGTTCTAAATATAAGACTTGATTGATTTTTTTAGGAAAATTAAGAAAGTTATATTTTTTCCTAAACTAATTTGTCTGCCTTATAAATTGATATATAATTTAATCGGAGTAACTTATTTAATTTCATTAATCTCTCCAAAGAAAAAAAATTAGGTCTTATGTTTAGAATCGGATATAGTAGTTAGTACCCTCTTAAGTACTTATTATAAGGCACTTTCTAGAAGGATTATATGGTCTTTATTACAAGCCACAAAGTGGGGTATTAATTACATTTTTTTAATATTGGCCCTATTTTAACTAAAATCTTATTAATTGCATCTTCTATCACTTTTTCATGCAATTCATGATGTTAAATATAGATAAACCTGTAATGTTTTTTTGATTTTCAGATTAAGTTAATAAACACCACTCCTTAATTTTGATAAGGTGGTTAGAAGTATCTTATAAATTAGAATATCAATGTGGATGGGAACTTTTTTAATTTATTTTAAAAAACACTTCTTCTGGTGTGAGGCTTAAAAGTTACTTTAGACTTTTTTTTTTTGCCCACGGCTACTTTAGATACTTTGACGATATTTGGCATGACTAACAGAGAAATTGTTTTAGTTGCTCAAACTATACTTTAAAATTAAAACAATTTTTTTCTGATTTTTAAATTTTCTTCATATTTAAATATTCTGAAATTGACTTTTTAATATTTTTTTTAAAATATTTTTTGTCCAACTGATTTTTTAACAATAACCTATCCAAATATAAATTACATTATACTAATGGACTTTTACACCAATTTTAGTTTACAAAAATCAGTTGTCATACATTTTAATATTTTAACTAAAATATTTTCCACCAACTTCATTTTTGTCACGGTTAGCCTAAACAAGCTCACAAGCATTCTATAAGCGGGACATGTGTTTAGCCGAAAATCTAATTTTCCCGACTAAAACGATTAATGCTTTTTATTGGTAATTAATTCTCACCACGGCTCAACTATTTATAATGACAAACAGAAGGTTGGTACGAGTAAGAATTACTATTCGCAGCAAAATATTGATTGAAACATGCCAAGCACTTCTAAATTATAGTATTAAAATAATTTTTAAAATTTTATTACAAACTTCTGTAAACTTTTATATTTATACATATAACCTTCGTGCTTTTAATTTTGTTCAATACTTCCTTGCAAACGACTTAAGATTTAAAGAATTTATCTGCATGCAACTCAATGTTCCAGACAGTTATATGCATATGAAAAAATGAAGTTCAAGAATATTCAGTTGAATCTCCGTTCCACCATTGGGGGAAAAAAAAGCAAAAGAATTTCCGTTCCACCAACATACACGCGTCGCCGCCCACGTGACCGAAATTCAAACTCAAAATTGAAAATTCTATCAAATGTAAATATTCTATCCCTCCTTTTTCAACACATATATAGCATATGATATTTCCTTATAATTTTAAATATTATTAAATTTAATAAATATTCATTATTTAAATATTTTTTCAATATTTTTAATTTCAATAAAAATATATTAATATAAAAATATTAAAAAATATGATTTAAATATAAAATACAATATAAATATAAATATTTTTATTTTTATTCAAAATGATAAAATCAACAATAGTTATACACAAGGTAATTAAACTCGGATTTGTCACTGAACCTATTAGGGTACTGGGTCAAGGGTCAAAGCGTCAGACCAGAGTTAAATCAAAACTAACCCGAGACAAAACCAGTAAGAAAGTGAAAATTTCATGGTTATTAATATGAAATTCTAAAAAAAAAAATTAAAAAAATCGTTTTTTTTTAAAAGTGACCGGGTCGATGCCCATATCAGATCGGTTTCCCAAACGGTTCACTAATTTCCAGGACAAACCCGTCCATCCAGTCCGGATTTGATTACTATCGTTATACAGTATACAAATTACAAAAAAAGCGTTGCATTAGCGGGATGTAAATCGCGCAATATTAATTGACGTAAGAATGCTTCTATGCATTGTTACCAAACATTGCATTGGATGGGCTTGGCAGACCCAAAAAAATTGCCTGGTAAGGAATGTCTCCTTGTGACTTTTCTAAATTATTCTCTTTAATTATGTATAATGAAAACTACCTTCATTGATAAAACCTTTTTTAGAAGCAAAATAAATTTCTCAACTAACTTTTACATTTAAAATCGGAAAGAGTATTAGTGAAAACATCATCATGATTATTTCTCTAAAAATAGAACATCCTCGTCTTCTTTAAGACCATCCAAGTGAACGCATAGTTCTCATCCTCCAAAATAATAGGTATACCTACTCTCTCAAGTCCTTCATTGGCTTTTTTATCATAATACTGCAAACAGTAAATTATAATACCAAAATACTATAAAGTTGAAACTATTTACCATAATACTACACTTAAAATCGTTCTTGTGAAGAACGATTTTAAATTTGTGAAGAAGTCGTTCTTGTGAAAAACGAGTTTTAGTTCTGACAAATGCAAAATCGTTCTTGCGAAGAACGATTTTAGAAATCGTTCTTGCCAAGAACGATTTCTATATGATGTGATTATTTTTAAAATAATTAAAATTGATGTCAGGAATCTGTTTGTATCACTTTAAAATAATTAAAATTGGTGTCAGGAATCTGTTCGTACCACTATTACAAAAAAGCGGTAGGAGGTACACCTCCTAAAAACGCCAAAGGAGGCATTGCCTGCTTTGGCGTTTATGTTAAAAACGCCAAAGGAGGCAAACGCCAAAGGAGGCAGCGTTTTTAACCAAAACGCCAAAGGAGGCAATTTGCCTCCTTTGGCCAAAAACGCCAGGAGGCAAATTGTCTCCTTTGGCATTTTTAACATAAGTGTCAAAGGAGGCAATGCCACTTTTATTTTTTTTTAAATATTTATTTTTTTACGGTGTTATGTAAAAATAAATACCTGATAATCATATATAATTTTTTAGTAAGTAAATGACTATACATTTCATCTAATAGGTAAATTACAATATAAAACGATGATGATCATTTTTTTAATTATTTTATTTTCTTGATAAAACAAACAAATCACAATACAATGGTAAAAAATACAAAACATTTACAAAGCTTCTCCTTCGTGTAGTAATGGCTTTCCCTATTTTTTTTTTTTTTGTAATACAAGCTTTGGCGTTTTGATTAAAAATGCCAAAGCTTCCCCAATTTTTTTTTTTTTTTACAAAGCTTCTCCATCGTGTATTAAGTTATTGTAATGGCTTCCCCTACTTTTTTTTTTAATAGAAGCTTTGGCGTTTTATTAAAAAACGCCAAAGCTTCACCATATTTTTTTTTTTCAAAACAAAGCTTCCCATCCATATATCTTGATCCAAAAAAAATCTGCAATGATCATATAATTCATATCCTTCGTTTTTTATTTATTATATATGTGGAAGCTTTGGCGTTTAATTATAAAACGCCAAAGCTTCCCAGATCTTCGTTTTTTTTTAATATATATGTGGAGGCTTACATCTATAGCTATTTTTCAAATATAGGAAGCTTTGGGGTTTCCACATAAAATGCCAAAGCTTCCTATTGTTTTTTCAAAAAAAAAAAAAAAACTGGAGGCCTTGTTTGGCGCTTGTTCAGAGAAACGTCATACAAGGTTAACGTCAGTTATGACGTTTATGCTTGTAAGCGCCAAAGCTTTCAAATATTTTTAATTTTAAATAAATAAATAACAAGCTTTGGCGCTTCTTTAAACAAATGCCACAGGACCTACGCCACAAATGCCACAGGACCTACGCGCGTGCTTCTCTGCTTCTGCTTCCTCCTTCCCAATGCGTATTCTCTTTAATCATATCACTCTTTTAGCAAAGCAAACACGTGAACACGTACGTACAGGCAGTGGAATTGCTTTATATACATTGATTGCTTAGGCCTCTCTTCCTGGACGTGTATTGCTTTATATAAAGCATTTGCTTCGGCCTCTCTTCCTCCTCCGAGCAGAGCAGAGTTCATTTTGTTGCATTGCTTCAGCTTCTCATCCTCCTAGTAGAATTCATTCCGTTTTCTCTCCTCTCATTTTTCTTTAACTTCTCTTCAATTTTCTCGCTCAAGTCCAATTTTGCTCAAGTTTTTCTCAATATTCATGCGTTCTCACTCTACACTTCTTTTCTCCCATCTCATTTTTCTCTAAGCTCTCTCATTCTCCTTTGCTTTGTTGATCTTTGGTTATTTGCATCGGTTGTTTTTCTTATTACTGTTGTGGGTAAGTTGTTTCTCTAGTTTTTTCTCTTAATTTGGTAGTTTTTTGTAATATGTAATTTGAATTTTTTTTTGTTACACTTGATAACTATTATTTGACTACTTTTTATTTTTAGGTGGTCGGTGGTTGGTTCAACAACTTCGAAAAGCAGAATAGGTGCCTCTTATTTTGACTGTAAGTATTATCCTGTACTATATGTGATTTCGTCTATGTGAACCTTATGTTATGATATTAGCAAATATGTTTTTATTTTGAGGAACCTTAATTGCGAAACTTTATTTATATATTTATGATATTTGCCAAAAGATTGGCTGACCCAAAAACTTTAATGTTGGTAGGATAAAACTTAAAAAAAGAAAAAGAAAAATCCCAACGTATGTAGTGGTATGTAATATTTAAAAAATAGTTATAGATTAAAAATTTAGAATATATAAAATATTTAGAATATAGGTATGTGTAGTTAAAATAAAGATAGATTTTAGTAAGTATATATTCCTGTTATATTTATATAGTAATACTGATTTTATATTATTTATATATAATGTCATTGATAAAACCATAAAGGACGTTTTTCGGACATTTAGACCAAAATGACATTTTTGAAATTACGGGTATTTTTCTGTAGTTTTCTCTGATATTTTCACAGTTAAAAAATAAGTTTTCAGACGTGAATTTTAGATGTTGGGATCCAATTGAAATTTTGTAAATTCGGGGTATTTCTATAATTTTCTCTGATATTTTTACAGTTGAAAGTGAAAGCTAATATTACAGAAAAACCCTTATTTCTGTCAGAATTCTCTTCTGACCACACACAGAAATTTATTTTCTATTTTAGTCCTTATAAATCTTTTTTGTTTCAGAAAAAATATTAATAAAAAATTAAAAAAATAAATAATAAGTGCGCCAAATTTATGATAGTCAATTTTGTATATTTCAATGATAATATATATTAATTTTTAATTAACCAAAAATATAATAAAAAATAAAATATATTTTGAAATGCGTTGCCACAAAAATTTATAAAAAAAAAAGTAGTGAAAGGTAAATGAAGAATAGTATTTTATATTTTATTATGATTATTTCTTGGTGTTATGCATAATGTGATGAGACAATTATGAATATTTTTTATGATGATTTTTGTAAATGTGATATTGTGAATTTAAATTGTTTTGACAATTTCATTTAATTTTATTAATAATTGTAATGTAATATTTAGGAAGTAGGATGAATCACACAAAGGAGTTCGTTTGTATATTTTCAAATGGACGAATTTGTAACGGCCCATCCGGTGTAACATTTGAGTCTGATAGGGTGAAAATAATCAAAGTTGATCAAAATATTACCTTGAGTAAACTGAAGCAAGTTATCGGACGAAAGCTACAACTTCCTCCCAATCAAATCGTGACAAATATAGTATACAGATATCCTACATGCATAAATCCACCACAGTACCAGGCATGCAATTTGGAAGATGACTCGGACATACAACAAATGTGGCAGGTGACTCAAAGATTTTCAACTCAATTGACATGTGCAGAGTTGTATGCCAACATATGTGATTTACCATATGATGACCACATTGAATCACAACCAATAATCAATGATGTTGGAAATACAATTCCAGCAAGTATCAGTGAGGTTAACATTATGGGACAAGAATCCATGTTTACTGGTGACATGGAAAATTTCCACTCATTTGAACCTCTATTATATGGTGGCAACAATGAAGCACCATGTTCAATTCCTCATGTAGAAGACGTCATGGATGAAATCGAGGAAGAGGATGAATATGATTCTTATTTAAATGTTGGTGGTGAGAATGATAATGAAGACAACGACAATGACCATGAAGAGGGGAATAAGCACAATGATGTTGCAACTGCTTTCTTATCACAAGTTAATGTTGAGCCAGATATGACTCATGAGGTTAATGATTTAGAAGAAATTCTGAATCTAAGCGATATGAATGAGTTATATATTGGAAAGATATTTAACAGTGTCCGGGTTCTAAGACGTGCAATCAAGCTATACTCCGTTCGAGTTCATCATACATTTAAGGTTTATTATTCATGTAAAAAATATGAAGAGTATCGATGTGTTAACTATGGGTCAAATTGCAATTGGAGAGTAAGGGCATGCAAGAAAGAAATAGAAACTTTTGGAAGATAACAAAATATTGTGGGGCCCACACGTGCTTGAGCACATCATTGACTCAAGACCATCCAAAGTTGGATGCTGATGTTATATCATCTTGTATTGTGGCAATGGTAACTGATAAGCCAGATGTGAAGATCTCACATATTATCGAGAGAATGCAATCAATGTTTGGTTATACTGTGTCATACAGGAAAGCATGGAAGGCAAAACAATTAGCTGTTGCCACTGTTTTTGGGAATTGGGAGACGTCTTATTCCTTACTCCCAAGGTGGTTAGCTGCAGTTCAATACTTTATGCCTGGGTCATGCATACATTTTTCACATAAACAATGCTCTGAAGTCGATTTAAATGGTCAACCAGTTGAAATGTTTCATCGTGTGTTCTGGGCGTTCAAACCATGCATAGACGCATTTTCATACCTAAAGCCCATTGTACAAGTTGATGGAACATTCCTATACGGAAAATATAAGGGCACATTGCTTATGGCCATATCACAAGATGGCGATCGAAATGTTGTGCCACTTGCATTTGCCATAGTTGAAGGGGAGACAAGATCTGCTTGGGCATGGTTCTTATACCTCGTACGCTACTATGTCACAAAAGATAGAATGGAAATTTGTTTAATTTCAGATAGACATCGTTCAATTTTGGCAGCAGTTGCTCAGCCCCAAGTTGGATGGCAACCACCACAAGCATATCATGTTTTTTGTTTGTGGCATGTGGCATCAAATCTTCACAAAGCTCATGGAACAAATTGGTTGAAAGATAAGTTTATAAATATTGGTGAGATTTCTCATATTTTTTGTGATCTTATAACTATATGATTTTATGAACATTGTAACAATATAGTTATTATTTGTAGGATACGCCTATGAACGTCATGTTGTTGATCAACAATTAACAGAGATAGCATTGCATCACACACCTGCAGCTCAATGGATTGGAGCCATCTCGAAAGAGAAATGGTCACGTGCTTATGACTTTGAAGGTCGACGATTTGGACATATGACTACCAACCTTGCAGAGTGCATGAATAGTGTATTTAAAGGTGTTCGAAGTCTACCAATAACTAGTTTAGTCAAGGCAACGATGTATAGAGTGAATGAATATTTTGTGAATCGTGGTCGACAAGTTCATGCACAAATTGCGGCTGGACAAGTGTTTTCAGAAACACTAACAAAGAAGCTAGACGTAGTCACACAAAATGCATCTGCCTGTGTTGTTCGTGAATTTAATAGAATTGCAACATCGTTTGAGGTTGTTGAGCCATACAATGTTCAATGTCGTCAATATCGTCGATGTTGCAAGGTTAACTTGAATGAAAAAAAATGTGATTGTGGAGAGTTTCAAGCAGAAAAGTATCCATGTATGCATGCCGTTGCTGCTTGTGCACGAGTTGGCATTGACCATTTGCAATATGTTGATCCTGTATTTAGGTTGGAAACCATGAAAATGGCATATAGTAATGAGTTCCAACCAATTGGAGATGGGACTTATTGGCCACAAATTGATACTCCTACATTAATACCTGACCCATCAATGATTCGAGAAAAGGGTCGTCCTCGCTCAAGTCGCATACATAATGAGATGGATTGGACCACACCCAATCAACCAAACAAGTGCAGATTATGTCGACAAGTTGGCCATAATCGCTCTACTTGTCCACAAAGTTTAGCGTCTAGACAATAAATTATGTGTATCCCTTCACAAATTATTATGGTTAATGAAGATGAAATTATCTTTTAAATTATTTGAACAATTGTTTTTACCATCTTTTATATTCTTACAAATATTATTTTATTACCTTTTATATTATTTTGCTATTTTTTTCAATTAACCTATGCAGACACATATTACAATGGCACAACATCAAGATGTCATCAATCCTGGCCCAGAGGATAACTCCCTCTTGTACTTACAACACCAACATATTTCAGAAAACGTGTGGAATAACAATGTAAGTACAAGTTATTGACAATATATTATAATTTGTATGTTTTATTGCTAACTTTTTTTTTATGTTATAGGTTAATAGGATTTTGCACACTAGAAGAGTAATGCATACTACTCGGATGATTGATCCACCTAATCAAATAATTGGATATCTTATATTAGCCGGATTTTATGGTGTTGCTCGAATAGGGCAATTTGATTATGATCGATGTTTGGTCTCTGCCCTTATTGAAAGGTGGCGTCCTGAAACTCATACCTTTCATACTACACGTGGAGAGTGTACGATAACGTTACAGGATGTAGCTATACAATTGGGTCTTCCATGTGTAGGAATGACTGTCATTGGGCAAACTGACTTGAATTGGCTAGATGTTTGTGAGTGGCTTCTAGGTATTAGACCACCTGCAGATAGACTATACGGGCAACGATTGCTTATAAGTTGGTTGGCAGAGAACTTCAATAACCTACCCGAAGATGCCGATGATGTACAAGTTCAACAATTTACTCGTGCATATATTCTCAGGTTAATAGGTGGATACCTCATGCCAGATAGATCGGGTAGTCGGGTTTACTTAATGTACCTTCCACTACTTTACAATCTTGAAGAAGCTGGAAAATTTAGTTGGGGATCGGCAGTTTTAGCTCATCTGTATAGAGAACTATGTAATGCTACTAACCCAACTGAGGATGGGATTGGAGGATGCTTGTCATTGCTACATTTATGGGCATGGGATCGCTTCCCTATGATCGCACCACCCTTACTTGTGTATCCAGATCCAAATTTAGATATCTATCATCTCTTACCTCCTTTGGGTTTCAGGTATGCTAAATTCACCTATAAAATGTTTCACATCCATTTATATTATTAAACTCATACAAATTGTGATATTATTTTTTGTAATAATAGATGGAAAAATGTTAGACAAAACCCTCGTCCAAGTGCCACGACTTTGCTCAGATATAGGAGTTTCCTAGATAAAATGGTTGATGACGAGATAATTTGGCAACCATATGAATCTTATGAAGTACGCCAACTAATTCCAGAGTTTTGCATACAAACACCTGAAATTTGGCTCGCTTCTGTTCCTTTGATATGCTTTAATATCATAGAATGGCACCACCCTGATCATGTGATGAGGCAGTTTGGTCGTCAGCAACCAATTCCTGCCCAACCTGTTCATTTGGGAAATTACCACACAATGCAACTACGAGGTAGAACAACTACAAATTGGATTAACCAATACTCAACCTTTATTCAGGCATGGAATACTTGGTCAGATGCTATTGTTAACGCTCCAATGGCACATGATGAACTTGATAGAACGTCTCAATACATGCAATGGTACTGGAGACATACAAGACGATGGATTCAACATATTAGTGGTGATACTGGTTGTGCGGTAAGTTTTTCTTCTAATTTCCATCAATACCATTTTTTCTTTCATATAATAAGTGTTATAACACAATCTCTTTTTATTTATTTCAGTCTGACATAGCAGAGGAGTTATATAGGCTAACAATTAATACTCGTTCTACATGCTCAAATTGTATTGATTATCGAGACAGAGTTGCTCGAGATCAACGAAACATTTTACTTGCACTTAGAGAACAACGATTCAACATGAGTCGTCAACCTGCTCCCCCAACAATTGAGTTGCCTCGACCACAAATTCCTCATGATAGACCGAGCAAGCGACGTGGCAGTTACTTGTCAACCCAACCACCAGTTGAAAATGAAAATGTTTTAGAACAAGACCCTCCAAATTTTAGTCAGCCTCATTACATGTCAACATCTTCATCATCCCATTTCACTTCTCCTAACCCTACACAACAAGAACCTCATTACATGTCACCATTATTATCTTCCCCTTCCAACCCACCCAATGTTGTTCAACCTCAGTCATTCACATCTTTATTAGATGATCATGCATTATTTTCGATTGAATACAATACTTCTACTTTTGAGCATGGTGGGCCATCAAATGAAGCATTTGTCACTCCTAGACAATCCATTTCTTTAAATGAATCGCCGTGGTTTGATTTAAATACGTTAACGACACAAATCAATGAAATGCTTGAATCTCAAGAACTTGACGTACAACAACAGCAACGACCGCAACAACAACAACGACCACAACGTATGCGGAGGAGACCTATATGTGGTACAGGAAGTCACTATTTATAAGGTAATTCATTTTCATTTTTCAGTCATATACACTTAATTATTATTTAGTATTAATTGTTTAATACTTTATTTGGTCAATATACTCCTTATCCTATTTTTACAATCATTATTTCTTTTATTATGTAATCACTATTAGTATTATTATTATCATCATTATGATCATCATCATCATCAATCACTTAGCAATCATTGTTTTTTTAATGTAAATTAATCATTAGGTAATGATGAGGAGAGAGGGAGTTTTTTATTGTAACTTAATCATTAGGAAATGATAAGGAGAGAGGGGGTAGGAGAGAGAAATACACTGAAATCGTTCTTCAGGTGATGAATTTTAGAAATCGTTCACCTGAAGAACGATTTCCATTTGCATAGAATTGCGCACCGAAGCAGTCTTAATGAAGAAATCGTTCTTCAGGTGAACGATTTCTAAAATTCATCACCTGAAGAACGATTTTCAGTGTAGCATTTTAGTAAATATTTTCCACGATGTAGTATATTGGTAAATAATTATTACTGTTTGCAGCATATTAGTAAAAAACCCAAATAACATCTTTGCTACTAATCCCAATTATATTATACATATTATTTCCTTTGTTTTTTAATATAAGACTCGGTTAACTTTTTTTTAGAGAGATTAATGAAATTAATTAAATAAATCACTTAAAGTATTATATTTATAGTTCTTCTCCAAACTAATTTGTCTGACTTATTTAAACTAATATATCATCTAATAATACACAGCATATGTTATAATTAAATAATTTATTTAGCTTCCTTAATCTCTCCAAAAAAAAATTAATTACGTCATATATTAAGGACAAAAAAGAGGGAGTATGTGACTATAATATATGAATATGTTAAATGAAATGTGTTTGTATGTATGAATTTTCCAATGAAGTGTTTGTAGTTTGAGCTAGAGCAGAAGAAATTAAGCAAATGGAGATGGACTTAACACCAAAGAAGGCACAAGTCATGTTTGAAGGAGATGGTGGAACTTAATCCTTTTGGTCAACTTCTCACGTGCCTCTTCTGTCTAACAACAATGTTGCTGCTGGTTGCCTTAAGCTTCAACCTCATGGCTTTGCTCTTCCTCAATAAGCTGATTCTCCTAAAATTGGCTATGTTCTTCAAGGTAGCTCACAAACCTTATGTGCCAATTCTCTTTAAGACATATACCCCTTTGGTCTTTAATATAGGAGTTAATTAGTTAATTAATTTATAAATATTAAAAAAATTAGTTAAATTAATTAATTGTAATAAATGTGTGTTCATTCCCTTAAAGTATCTGTCTTAATAATTTCCATTGGAATTATCCTTGAATTGAAACCCCCCATCTAACTTTTATATTTAGAACTCAACAGAATTGATGTTACTAAAATTTAAACAAGCATTGTAAGTGTACAGAACATGAAACTAGTATAATAATAAATTAAGTCGTCCCATAGAGATTTAAATAAACTAGTGATTAGGTATCAAAATTCTCATTCTCATTTAAATTAAGTAAGTTAAACAAAGAAATTGAAAGACAATTTAAACAAAAAAAAAAGTGTTAAATTAAATGTATTTAAGATTTTAATTGATAAAAACAACCTAGAATAGTTAATTCCTTTTTTAAGTCTTCAAGCATGTAATTATCCAAAATAAATGCACTTAATTTTAGCTTATTAATATAGAGTTTTGATAGATATAAGTATTTTCCGATTACTTATATCCCTCTCTCAAGTTGAAATGTTAATTTCTAACCAATTTACTCAAACGGTAATAAATTTTCATATTCACCTAATAGGATTATATAGGTCTAATAAGTATATTTCTATCTTATTGACAAATTAGAATAAATTCTAATCTCATTACTTAATTAGTCCAATTAAGATTCTTCTTCTAAGATTAATCTAAATTTCCCAATTCATACCTGAGAGATTCAAGTACTAAATACACAAAACAGAATAAAATTAAGTAAACAAAAATAAAATTAAGCACAATTTCTCAGTTCATACACCCTCAAATCCCCAAATTAATTCATTAATTCCTAGCTATAAGGCCAAAGGAAAATCAGCCACACGTTGCTTCAAATATCATCACAGTAGCGGCAAATTCAGAGTTTAGAATCATAATGAAAATCAGAGGCAAGGAATGAACACAGAGCAGTGAAATTAAGCACGTTAAGAGCTTCCTCTGCCACAGATCAATGGAACTGACGATCCTCAGATTTAATTAGCTAGAAGATGATTCCCAATCTCCTTCAGTCTCCACAGCGTCGGAACTCTCAACCACAAGATGAACAGCGACGACGTTTCGTCTGGTTGTTGCTCCCTCCGATCGGCGTTCACCTCTGCTTCCGGAGCTTTCTCTTTGTGGCTTGCTCTGATTCTCACGCACTCCGGTTCAGACTGTATCGACGGCGACGCCACCACCGCCGCCGTCGAACTCTGTCTCTCTCGCTCTCCGGTCAAGAATCGCAGCTCCTCTCGGTCTCACTCCGGCGCTTGTCAAGTATAGATCTCCGCCCTCTAGTTCAGTGATGATGGAAGGAAGCCGATGAACTGTCCTGCTCTCTTCTCCGATCTGTGGTTCGTCGGACCTGGGGAAGAAGAAGAGGAACCAAAACCTAATAGTGCCTCCCCAGGTCTCACCTTCAACGACGCTCTCTCGCTGCTCCTGACGTTCGCTCCCAGGAAGAAGACCGATGAAGAAGGTTCAAAGTTCCAGCTCTCAGTGAAATGTCGGCCCCCCTTCGTTCAGCTCCTCGCCTCTACCTTCAACTCCGTAGCTTTTCCTTCTCATTTAGGTCCCCAATTCCAATCCTCTTGCCGCCAACGGTGTCGTTTTTGATGTGCTTAAACCCCCCCCCCCCCCAGGTCAAAAAGAAAAACCCCCTGTGCCTCACATGCTCTCCTCTTATGCCCCGTTTGATATGATTGAAGTGGGAAGCGAGAAGAGGGAAGTGAAAGTAGAAGTGAAACTCAACCTTTTAATATTTGATGTAGTGGAAGTCATTTCCTGATGGAATCCACTTCTATAAAAAATGTTGGAAGTGAGTTTCATCCTTTATCCTATGGAAGTGACTTTCACCTCCACTTCCATGCTTCTATTTCTCTTTTTGCTCTTGTATGCTTTCTAATTCTCTCCACCGGCAACCAGGATACTCCATCGGCGGCGAAGGCCCTTCACCATGACAACAACGACAATCCTCCACTAGCGAGGGTGGCGATGGACCTCTACCAACAACATTCCTCCGTCTTCTTCAACCTTGCAGACCCTCCCTCCTCAATCTACAACCTTCAACCAGGAATCGAGGGTTCCAAAACAAGTGCTAACGATGAGGTTTGGGTTCCAAAACATGTAGATCAAGAAATTGAGGGTTCATTATTAGATATGAGATCATGGTGAACAGAGAAATCTTTGACAGAAACAACAGATCAGGAAATCAAGGGTTTGTTTTTAGATTTGATTTCATATCAGCGGTTGTTTTTGGGTTATTGTTGGTGGCCGATGGCTGTGCTCCACCTTCTGTGATGATGGGTCCAAAGTCCCTCTATCCAAGAATCATTTTCAATTTATGATTTGTTTCTGGACTAATTTGTGTAGTTTGCAAAATATTTTTATTTGTTTGTGAATTTGTTTTGTTTCAATGAATTTATTCACGGCTTATCTTGAAATCTATATTCTTGGTGAATTAATTCATGATGAAGTAGACTTTTTGGGGTTGAGAGGCATGACTATGAAGAAGAGGATGATTTTTTTTTTTCAGCAGGGGTATTTTAGTATTTTTAATATATATTTCAATTAAAATTTATATCACACTCCCATCTTCATACCAAACATACTTTAAATCTCACTTCCTCTTTTATTTCTATTTCTACTTCCACTTCCATTAAAAACTCTTCCCACGTACCAAATGAGGCATTAGATAAGATAATTAGAATTTCCCCACGGCTTCTCATCCAAAAAACATGTCACCTCATGTCGGATCCAGTTTCCCTGCTCATCATTTTGATGAGCAGGGAAAGCTACTCTGATATGGATCATCCTGGTCAGATTTGGAAGGTCCAGATCTTAATTTTTTTAATTTTTGTTTTTCAAAAAAAAATTACCTTAATAGGTAGAGAATTTAAAATAAAAAATAATCTCTTAACTAACATTTTTTTAAAAAATAATTTTTTTTAAAAAAATCATCAATTAAAAAAAATGAGATTTGGACCGTGATCAGAGTAGCTTTCCCTACTCATCATATTGATGAGGAGGGAAACTGGATCCCCTGGTGTCACAGAATTAAGAGAATAAAATAAAATAAAATATGATCTTTTTTAATTTCAAAACACTGGATTATTATTATTATTATTATCCTTATCCTATATTGAATTATTTCTATTTTAGATTAAAATTATGATATTTAAAATAAAATCCTCAAATTATGGATCAAATTGATATCTTATCAAAATCTCCTATAAATGTCTTTAATTTAGGATTTATGACTCCCCAAATATATCAAAATATATTTCAAATTTAACTAAAAATGGGGAGTCAACAAGAGTAATGTTTTTCATTACTATATTAGTGGTCTACATGATTGTTTCAAATGGAGACTTTTCCTTAACTGTATAGTCTCTCTGCATATAGTCTCAACGGCTTCGTCAATGCAGGGACAGATGGAATAGTTGGGATGGTGCTCCCAAACGCAGAAAAAGAGATCGTTTTGAAGCTGAAGAAAGGAGATGTTGTCCCATTACCTATTGGAACAGTCTCATGGTGGTTCAACAATGGAGAATCTGAACTGATCATAGTGTTTTTGGGTGAAACATCTCATGCTCATGTTGCTGGCCGATTCACTTACTTCTTTCTCGCTGGAACTCAAGGAATCATGGGAGATTTTTCCTCTGAGGTCATACCCAAAGCTTAAAACTTGACCAACAAAGAAGCAAACCACCTCACAAAGTGCCAACAAGGAGCTTTGATCATTAAGCTTAAAAAAGGCCAACACAATATGCCAGAACCTGAGATGGACAAGACCAACAAGATGGTGTACAACATTGTTGCTGCTAAACCAGACCATGGTGGGGTCAAAAATGGAGGGTTGGTCAAAACTTTGACAGTGTCAGAGTTTCCTTTTGTTGGAGAAGTTGGTCTAAGTGTGATGAGAGTGAAGCTTAAACCTAATGCTATTTGGGCACCACTGTCTCTAATAAACCCAGCAATTCAAGTGATATATGTTGCTAGTGGAAGTGGCAAGATTGAGATTGTGGGGTTCAATGGCAAATCAGTGTTGGTTTCCAACTTGAAGCTGGTCATTTGCTTGTTGTGCCTGATTTTTTTGTGGCTGCACAGATTGCTGGTGAAGATGGAATGGAGTTATACATTATTCTCACAACAAAAAGGTAACTAACTTCCATATACTACTTTCGATCCTTAATATAAGACTTGGTCAACTATCCTCCGTTTTTTATGCTCTCATTGTCCTTTTAAAACTCAACGTTCTTTTTGTTTTTTTTTTTTGCCAGCTTTTAAAACTCAACATTCACTGCTGTAAAGCATTGCAAGTCAGCATAATAAAAATTTCCATTCATTTTATTAGGTATTCTTGGACCACAAATAACTCTATAGCCTCTTCTCCATTTAAACCACACCTAGCTCAAATTCATGGATTTACGTCTCAATCAATTTCACTCTCTGTTTGTATAATTGATTGATTTCAAATATTTTAACTTTTCAATTTGTGGAATGATTTGATTTTCCATCCTAACCTCCAAATAATTTATAACCTGTCTCGTACAAAATGTGTAATGCATAGATTCTGTATTACTCGGACCTAAGATAAACCTTTAAACTCAAAGGTCCTTTTTCAAAATTCAAGTTTATGGTTAATCTCTTACAACGACTCATTCACAAAAACTATATCATTAGCAAAAAGTATTCACTCAAGGATTTCTTCATGTACAAGTTCAATTAGAATTTCTTTTTCTTTTTCTTTTTTCATGACAGTTCAGTTAGAATTTCTAAAATCATGTTAAACAACGATTCAAAAATGATCCTGAGATAGGTCAATTCTCATAGGAAAATACTTTGTCTTGTATTTGATTTGGAGTTTGTGGCCGACTACTGATAAATACCAAATTTTATATATTTTATCCCACCTTATTCATTTATTTTGGAAACTAATTTAGGTCAATCTGGATCTATTAGATAATATTTTGATTCTTAGCCAATTTTAGGAAATAATATAAATTTGAATTAATTATGAGATTTTGGGCTTAAATTGTTTATAATTTAATTCCCTATTTTGTGATTGAATCGAATCATATTTCTAAATATATGATAGATCACAATCTCATTTAATTTTTGCAGGGCAAAGATAAGCATATTAGGAAATCATGTGACTACTTCAATTTTAATGGGATCGAATTTTGGTCTCAAAGCTCCCTCTTCTTCTCGTCCACCAACCCCACTTCACCAACTATCCATCCTTACCAACCCCACGGTCACCTACTCCCATTTCTTGTTCACCAACCCCACCATATTTCCTCCTATATATCGTAGATGATCATGAAAAACTAGACGAACAGACGAATAGTGGAAATCATGAGCAACCTGGAAGGATCGAAACAGACGATCTGAGTCGCATCCGAGGACACTGTCCTATAGAGTTATTCCGCGACCACCGGTAGAGAGGAAGAGGCACTCCCAAAGATTAAACAGACCCTTCTTGATATAATCAAGGCAACAGAACTGGCGGAAGAAAATATTGTACAGAGGAGAAGAGATCAGGGCGAAAGTTGCGTTGAGCACTTCGTCCATGTCCTTTTTATAGGCACATCTTCGAAGAGTCATCGGTCACAATGCAACCCGGACAGTACGTCCCTTGAGACCGAATAGCCACCACCAAATAGGCAAGTCTGTATATCGACAACAGAAAAGGTGTCCGATAAAGCATCTGACTGTTGGCAAACTTCAGTCATGAAGGGACACAAATTTTGAACCCCAAAATACAGCGACTTTTTGGTAAGCCTAAATGAACACAAATTTTGAACCCCAAAATACAGCGACTTTTTGGTAAGCCTAAATGAATATTATTTTTATTATCTAAAAAATAATATTTCCGGTGAGCAAAAATATTTTACAAAAAGTGCCGGTACCATGTATTTATTCACAAGCAGGGGAGAAATCGCCAGATTTCAACTATGTTTGCCTTCCGGTGGCCCGTTGTTGTGCGCATGAGCCCACCACTCCTGTAGGCCTCTTTACAAGCCCAAGTTAGCATAGTGATATATATAGGCTAGTGATCTCTTATTCCCAAACAATGTGGGACTAGCTTCTTTGACACACCCACTCAAAAACTTATATTTTACAACAATCCCCCACATGTGTCATAGAAACCCGCTGTGTTACCCACAGGATATAACCATTGTATCTGGTGGTTTGTAGAACTATGAACCAAACCTAAACTAATAACACTTGATACACAGAAATGTTAGTGAAGCGTGCCCAGTGCGTAATGAATGCTCTAGATATTCAAGATCTCATAGGAGTGGCCACACTCCACATTCATAGAGGTAATTTCATATAAGTGTACCTGCACTATCCACACTGTTTCGTTGGACTATGAAATCATTAAGAGCTTTGCTTAACCTATAATAATGCAGTCTAGCACATTCAAAGTGTCATAGGAAGGAAAGTAAAATATTTGTGCTAGTTAGAACTGACGAAAAACTTGTTCTTACCCATTGAACCTTTTTCATGGGATCACCAATCACAAAGGTTGGGTTACCATCGCTGTCAATTAGTAGTCGGCTTTAGTCCCATTCCTTTTGACGTATCAACAACCATTTTCCTCCCAAGAGGTTTTGTTAACGGATCCTCTTAATTCATTTCTGACTTTACATAATCGATTGAGATAACATTATCCTTTAGCAGCTGCTTTATAATATTAAGTCTCAATCATATGTGTCTACTCTGACCATTGAAGGGTTTATTCTTAGCTGTGGCTATCGCTGCTTTATTATCACAGTGTAACGACACTGATGGTGTTGGTTTGTCACCTAATGGGATATTCCCTAAGAAGTTTTTCAACCACTCAGCCTCGGTACCAGCCAACTCCATAGCAACAAATTCAGAGTCCCTAGAGGACGGTGTTAAAATGTTTTGCTTGGCTAACTTCCATGTGACTGCACCGCCACCAAGAATAAAAACATAGCCACTAGTGGATTTTGTTTCATCTGAATCTGAGATCCAATTAGCATCACAGTACCCTTCTAATACAGCGGGAAATCCACTATATTGTATACCATAGTTCATGGTACCTCTCAAATATCGTAATAATCTTATGAGAGCCTCCCAATGCTTACTGCCTGGGCACTGAGTATACCTGCTCAATCTACACACAACATATGTTATGTCTGTCCTAGTATAATTCATTAAATGCAATAAACTCCTAATGATTTATGCATATTTAGATTGAGCTATTGGATCTCCTTCATGTTTTTTCAAATGTATACTACCATCATAAGGAGTACTTAAAGGCTCTTCATCAAACTATTCAAACCTTCTCAAAATCTTCTCAACATAATGTTCTTGAGAAAGTTGAATACCATGTTCATTCCTTATGATTTTTACACCCAAGATTACCTTTGCTTCTCCAAGATCTTTCATATCAAAGTTTGAAGCAAGGAAACTTTTTGTTTCAAGCACTGCCTTTACACTAGTACCAAAGATAAGCATATCATCCACATACAAGCAAATAATCACACAATCATTATTTAAAGTTTTTATATAAACACATTTTTCTACTTCAATAGTAGAGAAACCACCACTTATTAAAACTTGATCTAATTTCTCATGCCACTGTTTGGGTGCTTGTTTTAAACCGTATAATGACTTATTTAATTTGCAAACTTTGTTTTCTTGTCCAGGAACAATACTTCCTTCAGGTTGAACCATATAAATTTCCTCTTCTAAATCACCATTTAGAAACACTGTTTTGACATCCATTTGATGAATAACAAGATTATGAATTGATGCTAATGCAATTTGAACTCTAACAGAGGAAATCCTTATTACAGGCGAGAAGGTATCAAAATTATCAATATTTTCTTTCTGGGTAAAGCCTTTGGCAACTAATCTAGCTTTATATTTGTCTATAGAACCATTAGGAAAGATTTTTTTTCCTAAATACTTATTTACACCTAATAGGTTTTGCTCCTAGAGGCAAATCTACTAAAACCCAAGTTTTATTTTGATTCAAAGAGTCGATCTCAGCTTTAATAGCTTCTTTCCAAAACTTTTCATCCGGAGAAGAAACAGCTTCATAAAAATTCGTAGGTTCGTTTTGCACTAAGTATGTATAAAAATCATCTCTAAAAGATGTTTCTTTTCTTTGTCTTTTAGTTCTCCGTAAATTTTCAACCACATCTTCATTTGAATTCTGTTCAGAAAATTGTTCAACTCTTTTAGGAATATGCTCAACTTTTAAAGGAAAAATATTTTCAAAAAATTCTGCATCTTTGGTTTCAATAATGGTATTATGTTCTAAAATATCACTTTTCAAAACTAGAAAACAATATGCAGGACTTTGTTGAGCATAACTAATAAACATACAATTAGCAGTTTTAGAACCTATCTTTTTTCTTTTAGGGTTAGGTAATAACACCTTTGCTAGACACCCCCACACTTTCAAATATTTCAGGTTTGGTGTAAAACCTTTCCACAATTCATATGGTGTCAACTTTTTTTTCCTAAGGGGTATTCTATTTTGTAAGAAACATGCAGACAATAAGGCTTCCCCCTACAAGTTATTAGGTGCAGCAGAACTTACAAGTAAAGCATTCATCATTTCCTTTAGGGTTCTATTTTTCCTTTCAGTAATACCATTAGATTCAGGTGAGTATGGGGGAGTTACTTCATAGATTATTCCTTCCTTTTCAAAAAAATCATTAAGCAATAAGTATTCTCCTCCTCTATTTGACCCAACCCTTTTTATCTTTTTATTTAATTGATTTTCAACTTCTATTTTGTATAAAAGGAATTTTTCAAAGGCCTCATCTTTATTTCTAAGTAAATATACTTTAGTATATCTTGAGAAATCATTAATAAACGTAACATAATATCTTTTTCCACCTCTTGTCTCAATTTGTTTTAAATCTCTTAAATCAGTGTGTATTAAATATAGCAGTTCAGTTTCTCTTTGAATGACAAAATGTGTTTTCTTAGTTTATTTTGTTTCTGCACATACTTCACATTTATTAACATTATTTATATTAATTCCAGAAACTATCCCAAGATTTTGAAATCGATTTATATAAGATCTATGTATATGTCCTAGTCTAGCATGCCATAAATCAAAGGAATCAATCAAGTAAGCAGAAGAGGATGTATTATTATAATTTTCATCAACACTCAGTACAAAAAGACCCTGATTACAATAACCCTTTCCTATCAGAACATTGTTCTTTGTCATAATGATCTTATCAGATTCAAATGACACCTTAACCCCAAATTTTCCTAATAGAGCCATAGATATCAAATTTGCCCTAAGTTCAGGCACATACAAAACATCATTCAGTGCTAATGTCTTCCCAGATGTGAGTTTCAACACCACTTTTCTTTTCCCTTAAACTTTTACAGTTCATGAATCAGCCAAATAAATGTGGTCTTCTCCTTCTTCAAAGGAGGCAAACATGTCCCTCTTTGCACATATGTGCTTAGTGGCACCAGAGTCTACCACCCACTTCTTCACATCAGAGACCAATAAGGCTTGAGAGACTATCGCAACAATAACTTCATCATCACTATTTTCTTTTCCTTCAACCAAATTTACTTTTGAATTTAGAGGATTTTCGTCTCTTTTACAATTTTCAACTTTTTCCTTTTTCCTACACTGAGCAGCAAAGTGACCTGGCTTTCCACAGAAATAACAATTTCCTTTCTTCTTGAAATTGGGGTTAGGGTTAGAATCATTAGGCTTGTAATTAGACTTCTTTTTGTGCTGATGTTTAGAGCCATACCTCTTGTCGTGCGGCTTTCCTTCCACTAAGTTTGCTTTTGCAGTCATTTTCCACCCCTTTGCTGCATCGATCGCTTTTCTGTTGGTATCTTCAATGATAATATGCGTAATCAGATCCAACAGTGACAACTGCTTTTGGTTGTACTTTAATTGTTGCTTGTAATCATTCCATGTCTCTGGAAACTTTTCAATTAAGACTTCTGCTACAAACTCATCTGGCAGATTGATCTTTTCAGCCTGAAGTTCTTCAAGCAATTTATGATACTTATTGATTTGTAGTTTGATGTCCTTATCCTTGACCATTTCCTATTTGTAGAAATTGCCCACAACGAACTTTTGTTTCCCGGCATCCTCGGCAGTGTATTTCAAGATAAGTGACTCCCAAATCTTTTATGCCTCCTTGTAGACACAGTAAACATCAAACAGATCATTAGAGAGAGTACTTATAAGGGTGTGCCTGCAAACCTTATTTGCGTATGTCCAAGAATCCTTCATGGCTTAGTCAAAATCTGATGAAGGTTCTGGTTGATCAAGAGCAGCAACCATTGCATGCATATCAAGAATAGAGTAAACATGTTCTTGCTAACACCTGAAGTTTTTTCCCGTCAAAAACATCATTCTTGGAGGTATCAGGTAAAGGCCTCGAGAGCAGCATGGCAAAAGGTGCCATTGTTGCAGTGGAATGAGTCTCGAGAACTATTGCATCGGGATGAGTCTTAGGAACATTATTATCAGTGTTGTTCTCCATAACGTATTAACCTATAGATTGTAAATGATCATGAACAACTGGACGAACAGAAAAATAAATGAACAGCAGAAATAACGAGCAACCTGGAAGGATTGAAACAGACAATCTGAGTCGCGTCCGAGAACACTGTCCTATAGAGTTATTCCGTGACCACTGACAGAGAGGAAGCGGCACTCCCTAGGATTAAACAGAGCCTTCTTGATATAATCAAGGCAATAGAACTGGCGGAAGAAAATATTGTACAGAGAAGAAAACTGGTATTACTATTGTTCGTAATGATAAAGGTGAGCTAGTCCTGACTAGAGTCCAGAACAGTTTGAGAGTATGTATTGACTATAGAAAATTGAATTATGTGACTAGAAAGGATCACTACCCTCTTCCCTTTATAGATTAAATGTTAGAAAGACTGGCTGGTAGATCACATTACTGCTTTTTGGATGATTTTTCTGGATATTTTCATATTTCTATTACACCTGAAGACCAAGATAAGACCACATTCACATGTCCATTTGGAACCTTTGCATATAGACGCATGCCATTTGGTTTATGTAATGCACCAGGCACTTTTCAGCATTGCATGGTTTCCATATTATCTAATTTTCTTGAGCATTGCATGGAAGTTTTCATGGATGATTTCATTGTTTATGGTGATTCTTTTGATGCATGCTTAGCTAGTTTGGACAATGTTTTGGAAAGATGTATTCAATATAATCTTGTGCTAAATTTTGAAAAATATCATTACATGGTTAAGAAAGGAATTGTTTTAGGCCATGTTGTTGCACATAATGGAATTGAGGTTGATAAAGCCAAGGTTGATATCATTTCATCTCTTCTATATCCTTCTTGTGTGAAAGATGTACGATCTTTTCTTGGGCATGTTAGATTTTATAGAAGATTTATCTAGGATTTTAGTAAGATAGCATTGCCATTGTCTCATTTGTTGCAGAAAGATATGGGTTTTGTTTTTTATGATGCTTGCAGGTATGCATGGGATAAGTAAAAGAAGAGACTCACCACACCCCCCATCATTCAGCCACCTAACTGGAGCCTTCCATTTGAGCTCTTGTGTGATGCTTCTGACTATGCATTAGGTGCAGTTCTTGCCCAGAGAGTACAAAAGAGACAACATATCATAGTATATGCATCTCAAATATTAGATGCTGCTCAGGCTAACACGCTACCACAGAGAAAGAGCTATTTGCTATCATCTTTAGGTTTGAGAAATTTCAATCCTATATCCTTCACACGAAGGTGACTGTCTTTATAGATCATCCAGCTATCAAATACTTGTTCAAGAAACTAGACTCCAAACCCCACCTTATCAGATGGTTGATGCTGATACAAGAGTTTGATGTGGAGATTCGTGATAAGAATGGTGCAGAGAACATGGTAGCTGATCACTTGAGTAGGATTGAGACACCTGCGGTAACATCTTTACCCTTAGATGATTTTCCTTATCAAAGGCTCTGTGAGGTTGTTGTTTCTAACCCTTGGTATGCTGATATTGCTAATTATCTAGTTGCATCTGTTTTACCAGCTGGCATGAATAAACATTAACTGAATAAGTTTAAGAGAGACACTAAATTCTATATATGGGATGTTCCTTACTTGTGGCATATTCTAGTGATCAAATTATTAGGTAATGCATTCCTGATAATGAATTTGAGTCTGTCTTAAATTTTTGCCGTACTCTTGCGTGTGGGGGACATTTTAGTGCTAAGTGAACTGCTAGGAAAGTTTTGGAAAGTGGATTGTTCTGGCCTATTCTATTGTGTAATGCTTATGAATTTTGTAAGAAGTGTTCCAAATGTCAATTAGTGGGTAATATCTCTAGGAAGCATGAAAAGACCCAACAACCCTTATTATTCTGTGAAGTCTTTGATGTTTGGGGAATTGATTTCATGGGACCTTTTCCTACTTTATTTGGTTACCTGTACATCCTGCTAGCTGTGGATTATGTGTCAAAGTGGGTTGAGGAAATCCCCACTCGTACTAATGACTCTTCTATAGTGGTTGCCTTTATTCAATCTCACATTTTTTGTAGGTTTGGCATTCCTAGAGCTATCATCAACGATCAAGGAACTCATTTTTGTAATTGAAGTTTGCAGAGCTTGCTTAACAAGTATGGTGTGATGCATAAAGTGGCCACTTCATACCATCCTCAGACAAATGGTCAAGTAGAACTCTCCAATAGACAAATCAAGCTCAATTTAGAAAAGACGGTGCAACCCAACCAGAAGGATTGGAGAAAAAGGCTCGATGATGCACTTTGGGCGTATCGCACAGCATATAAAAGTTCCATTGGTATGTCCCCATATAAGATCATCTATGGCAAAGCATGTCATTTGCCAGTAGAGGTAGAGCACAAGGCATATTGGCCAATAAAAAGGTGCAATCTCGATCTTGCTAGTTCCGGTTTTGAAAGAAAGTTGCAATTGCAAGAGCTTCAAGAGTTAAGAAGAGAAGCTTATGAGAATGCTAGGATTTATAAGGAAAGAACTAAAACACTCCAAGACAAACTCATCATGAAGAGAGAATTTCAAGTGGGTCAAAAAGTTCTGCTCTATGTGTCTAGATTGAAACTCATGCCTGAAAAGCTCCGCTCTAGATGGGAGGGACCTTTCATTGTCACTGATGTTTTTCCTTATGGAATTGTGAAGATCAAAAGGGAGCCAAATGGAAAATGATTCACCGTCAATGGACACCGCTTGAAGCCGTTCTATGATAGATTCTCCACTCAAACAGTGGAGGTTGCTACACTGCGTGACACCATGTAGACCCCGGTTATATTCCTTCCTTCAATCTTTTATTTTGCATTGTCATATTACAGAGTTAAGCTGTGTTGCATATTACTTACCTTTGTAATCTATTATGATTGTTTTGCATTGAGGACAATGCAAGATTCAAGTGTGGGGGAGGGATTTTGTTGTTACTTTTGGTTTTTTTCCTTTGTTTTTAAAATGAAAAAAAAAATATTTTGGGTTTTACTTTGGCTTTTGTTCCTTGTTTTTATAAAAAAAAATTGCAAGTTTTAAGTAACTTTAGTAGGATGCACTCTTGATTTGAAAAGTGATTGATCATAGTTTGAGTTAATAGACTAAGTGGCAATGAATTTTACTTTGGTAGATTTAAGCTAGCAATTAAATAAACTTAGTGAGATTTTGAGCCTAATACATTTTCCCTCCAGCATGTACCACCTATCTCTTCATTTGATCAAGAACTTGACTTGAATCTTATTTGAGACCACATTTTGCACATGTGTATTTCATAAAAATGATAAAGGTATTCATTTCATTATTAAAAAAAGAAAACGAAAGAAAAAGCATATCCTTTTCATATATATATCTATATATATATATATATATCCTTTGTTTAGCACATTTTAGCCTATATTTTTTTTCTCACCCCATAACACAAAAAAAAAAAAACAAAAGAAAAAAAAATCCTATCCTTTTGAATGTCTTAAGAGTTGAAGAGCATTGCATTATATATATTTTGGATGGAAGAATATGTATAAAATTAACAATTGGGTCATTGAGAAAAATATGGAATGTTATTTTGAAAAAAAAGAAAAAAAAACATGAAAAAAAGAGAGAGTTATGACCTAGTTCAAGTTTGGTTTGATTTCTTTCATCCTGTATTCTCATTTGCATAATGTTCTTCATCCTCTAAGATATTCAACTTTATTTCCCAAACACTACATCATTTCTTTCTTAACCTTATAACCTAATAAAAGTCCTTTTGATTTATACTGCATTTGCTTTATTAGTGGTGAAGAATTTAGATTCTTTTCAAGCCTATGGAGAGACGATTTGATAGGGTGAATTTGAGTGTAAACACAAGCCTATACACTTTTGAGTGATGAGTGACATACACATTATCCTTTGAGAGGGATTTCTAGCTTAGACCCCATTTGCAAAGTAAATTGCCATGATATTTATTTTTCTACTTCTTGAGAAGATCATTTTCTTGATTAAAATACTGAAATTCATTAATCCATTAGAAAATTAATACAAAAGCATCTTCAAGAAGAGGCTAAACAAAGGATCCTTCATCAACCACCGCCTACCAAAAGAGCAGGTGGTGGGTGATCAAAGCCAACAAAACTCTCACTACTACTATGAGCTAATTTCACAAGATGATCCGCTTGAACATTCTGATATCTAGAGATATGGCATGAGAAGATCATTTGGATAAGAGAGATGTTGAAATGGTCTTGTTTACTTTTGCTTGTGATTGAAACATTCATTTTTGAAGCTTTGTTTTATTTTGTTTTGTTTTGTTATTCTTCCTTGGTCTTGATTTGTTTTTTGCCAAGGAGTGCAAAGGATAAGTGTGGGGGAATTGATAAATCCCAAATTTTATATATTTTATCTCACCTTATTCATTTATGTTGGGAACTAATTTAGGCTAATCTAGATTTATTAGAAAATATTTTGATTGTTAGCCAATTTTAAGAAATAATATAAATTTGAATTAATTATGAGATTTTTTTGCTTAAATTGTTTATAATTTAATTCCCTATTTTGTGATTGAATCATTTTTCTAAATATACGATAGATCACAATCTCATTTAATTTTTGCAAGACAAAGATAAGCACATTAGGAAATCATGTGACCCAAAATTATTCTTATAAGCTAAAAGAAAATTTAATGAATGAATTTTATTGGGCTACTTTAATTTTAATGGGATCAAATTTTGATCTCAAAACTCCCCCTTCTTCTCGTCCACCAACCCCACGGTCACCTACTCCCATTCCTCGTTCACCAACCCCACCATATTTCCTCCTATATATATATCATTCCCTTCCTTTCATTCACGGAGAGAACTCCACGAGCTACAAACATGCGCATATGACAAAAGTAATTTTGTCATTCATCATCTTCGTTCACCCACGAGACTCCACCTCTCGTAAGCCAAACACACACCATCACAAAATCCATTCTTATTGCAACATTTTTCCATTCCATCATCTTTATTCACGTGACCCACCATTATCTCCACAACATCCAATCAATCTTTATTTTTTTTCCATCAACTTAATGACCGTGGCTTCACAAGAGAATTGGAGAGTACGAGAGGTGGTGATGTCAGGTTAAGCTAGTTGGGAGACAATTTGGGAGGAGTATGGAGAAAATTAGAGCCGAGGACTTACACTTGAAGACTATAAGGGAGTGTTTTTCCTTTTTATCAATTTATTTCAAGTCTTGAGATTATTTGGTTTTAAATAATTTTGAGTTGTAATAATTGAGAACAATCTAATTTTAGATTGTAGACATATTTCTTTTGGATTAGATTGATATTTTAAAATGTTTTGTGCTTGAGACAATTGCTACAATTTTTGTTTGCAAACCTTTGGATTGTCAATTGAATTATTAATTGAGTTTTCATTATTAATTTAATTCTCAATTTGGTTTATCCTCTCAATTGTTTAATTAGGTTGGTTAATTGTCTAGTTATTTAATTAGATAATTGTAAACTTAATTTCCAAAATTAATTTAAAATTATTTGTTATTGGTTTTACTGGGTTTAATTAACCACAACTTATTTCATTATGAGTTTTCTAGTGGAATGAGTGTTATTGAGCTTGTGGGTTTCCCATCTTTCAATTAGGTGATTAAATTTATTAATTCCAATCTCTCATCAACCTCCCTTTGGTCTAATTAATTAATTTGGGCTAAGAAAGTTAACTCCATGTGAATCCTAAGTTGTCCCCTTCATTATCATAATTGAATTAAATATTTTGTCTTGTTTCTAATTACTCTTTTTCCTTAGGAATTTAATTCCTCTTTCACAAAACCAAAAATCCCCCAAAAATTTCATTCAAATTCATATAGAATAATTTCATTCTCATATAGGTTTTCGAGTCATTTGCATCTTGCATTTGATTATAGTTTAATTGCATTTAGATAGTAGTGTTTTACATTCTAGTTTAGGTCCATTCCATTGCATTTTTAATCACCTAAATTCAATTCTAGAGAAAACTCATAAATTGCTTCTTGGGAGAATGACTTATGTTGCCACTATATTACATTAGTTGGTTGTCCTAGTTATTAATTGATTGCTTTACACTACTACAGAATATACATATCACGACCCTAAAGGACGTCTCTTTTTAAACAAGGGACGCCAAAAATATAACCGGTGGCATATTTGTAATTATAAGTGAGAATTGCATAGCTTTAAGCGTCCCCAGTTTGACTGGAAATGCCTAAAGCTCCCCTAAGGCGTCCCCAATTTGATTGAGGATGTCTAAACCTCACTTAAGGCGTCCCCAAATCCACTGGGGACGCCTAAATTGAGCCTGCATAAAATTAAAAAAAAATTACTTTAGACGTCCCCAATCTAAATAGGGACGTCTAAAGTCATACTTTAGACGTCCGCACTTGTAGTGGGGACATCTAAAGTTAAATTTTTTTTTTTAATTAGGGACACCCTTTGGCGTCCCTAATATATATTAGGGATGCCAAAGGTCGTCCCTATATCATTAGGGACGCCATTTTGATGTCCCTAATATTATTAGGGACGCCAAAATGGGGTCCCTAATTTTTTTTAAAAAAAATTTAAAACTTTAGATGTCCCCAATATATATAGGGACGTTTAAAGTGTGACTTTAGACGTCCCTATTTAGATTTTGGATGTCTAAAATAAAAAATAAAATAACTGGACAACTTTAGGCGTCCCTAAATCAAATTGGGGACGTCAAAAGCAATTCAAATTTATACTGACAGTTTTTATTTATCAGTTTTACTGTTAGTTTTATATTACTCTCATCTTTCTCTTCCCATCGCTGCAAACACAAGGAGAGTTACTACCACCACGCCTTTTAACTCTTGCTTCTTCTTCTTTATATGCTCTTTTTACTATTACTTCTTCCTTTCTCTCTCTTTTTTTCACCTCGATCCAGATCTATTATGTTTTCTTACAGTTTATTATTATTTTATCTTCTTTCTCTTTTTTCTTTAGGTTTCCCTTCTATTTTATCTTCTAACTCGTATTGTTATGGTTTGTAGATCGAGACCCTGAAATATGCTTCATGGCCATGTTCTCGCCTAGAAAACGAGGTTCGTCTCTCCCTGTCGCTCTTCTCTATTCATTATTACGTGAAAATGAATTTCAATAATAGAAGGAGGTAAGTTTTTTGCAATTGATTCCTCTTATTGTTTTCATCTGTTGCCTATGAGATTTTAGCTTTGGAGTTATTATTATGTAAATTTTTGATTTGGAGTTCATATACTAGATCTGTAATTTTATTGACGATGATCTGTAATTTCTGGTTTTAAACACTGTTTAGTCCAGATCTGTAATATAAACGATTTTTTTTTAAAAAAAAACACTTTAGACGTCCCCAGTTTGAAGTGGAGACGTCTAAAGGCATACATGGTCTAAAGGGACTTTAGACGTCCCCACTTCGAACTGGGGATGTCTAAAGTGTCCCTAAAAATTTAGACGTCCCCAGTTTTAAGACGTCCCAAGTGTCACTTCAAACTGGGGACATCTAAAGTCTAGACTATGGACATCCCTTGTTCTACGGACGTTATTAACAAATTTTTTTACGTCGCTTAGATAGACGTCTCCCTATTTTTAGACGTTAAAAGGCCCAAAAAAGGGACGTTAAAAGCGTTTTTTATAATAGTGTTAGCGACAAAAGCAACACATCAACTGCCCTTCCCCACCACAAGTGTCTCCAATTGGACTCGAACTCGGGACCTAAAAGAGCTTAATAAACCTTACACCATTTAACCAATTCTACGTTATTCCATTATTCATATCTTATACTGTATAAGGTTGGTTAATATATGCAACACACACTTTTCGTTTTTATATATAACATAAACATATTCAACACACACTTATCGTTTTCAAGACTTTTTGCATCTCTTAATACGCAATCAATTAAGTTTGAAATTGCTTAAATTCAAATAAGAAAATTTTGTATTCTAAAAATTCATCCAACTGAAGATACAATATTTTTTTAATTTCTCTTGCAATTAATTCTCACCGTATTCCGTACGTAGTTGTGGACAGCTCAGCCATCTAATATCTATAAGGACAACTGGCCGAAACAAAAAGGAAAAATTACATTGAGGTCCAGACAAGAAAAAATATAATAAAATAATCCCTTAAAAATCTTAAAATTGCATGTAAGTCCCTTAAGACTCTTTTTGCAATAAATTCCAGTTCCACTGACAAATTCATGGGCTTCTATTGACAAGTCCAAAGACTTCCACTAACAAATCCATGAGCGCTTACACTGACAAGTCCATGAGTATTTGAAATTGAAATTTATTACAAAAAAGTTTCATAAAACTTAAATCTGATTTTAAGATTTTAAGAGACAATTTTATCGTATTTTCTCTTATCCAGACTTAAATGCAATTTTTCAAAAAAAAAAAAATATCTATAAGGATAAGGACAAATAGAAGGTTGGTATGAGTATGACTAGTCGCAGCAACCATTAAAGATGCCTAGTCCCGCTTATGGTATAAAAGTTTTTCCATAATTGAGGATTGTGAGTTCAATCTTATTTACTTACTTTTGTATTGTCACTGCCTATACCTCTAAATAAAGAAGAAGAAGAAGAAGAAAGAGGCCCAGCACTTCTAACATTTTCTTCTTGCTTGTTGCTTACATTGAAAAAAATTAGTCGTATATTTCATGGGATAAAATTTTTCTTATATATTTAATTTAAGGTTAATATTATTGTTAGTCTTTATAAGTTGAAAGAACTTTGGTTTGATTCCTATAATTTCAAATCGCTGGTTTTAGTTTATATAGTTTAATAAGGACTTGTGATCTGATTTTAAGTATATAGATTAAAACTAAAATTTGTTAAAAGTATAAAGACCAATAGTTAAACTAAGACCAAATTTTTACGAAATTATAAAGGCCAAAACCAACATTTCGAAACTACAGTGACAAGCACCAAAATTTAATCAAACTATAAGAACTAATAATAATACTAACCTTTTAATTTAACTTGTATAGGAAAACCACTATTTTTAATAAAATGATAAATTATATGTAAAAGATTACACAGCTAAAGTTAAAAGAGTAGGATTTAGGGAATGGGGAGTTAATAGTATATCAGTTTTGAATAAAGAGTAACTAGAAAAAGATAACAGCAAAAGTGACGCCAAACACCCCTTCATTGAGATAAGAAGAGAATTTGGAAGCAACTTTCCTGCATCATAAACACAATAATAAAAAAGGGAGAGTCAGCAATAGTTGGAGGTTAGCTTTTACTTCTGCATTTACTTTTTTCGTAGATAACGTGCATTTTCTTGATATCTCCTCACAAATGTGTGTGTGTATTAATTGGCATCCGTTTTAATACACACGCATATTACATAGATATAACATAATATTTAATAAGAAATAGCCAATCCTATCTATCTATAGGAAATAAAGTCTATGAAATTAAAGAAGCCAAGTTTGAAATGTGCAATGAAACATTACAATTACAAGGACATAAACAGTAAACTTAATAAAAACCACAATGGTTGTGGTAGCCCTGTATAGTTCTAAATAATACTACATTCAATCCTTAATATAAAATTTAATTAATTTTTTTAAGAAAGATTAAGAAAGCTAAATATAATAGTTATTAGATAATTATAATATATATTGTGTTTCACTATATTATATATTAGTTTATAGGTCACAAATTAGTTTAGAGAAAAACTAATAAATAGTTTAAAATAATTTAGTTAGCTTAGTTAATTCTTTAAGAAAAACAACCGAGTTTTAAATTTAGGACTAGAGGTAGTATGCAATAACGAACAATAAGTCAATAACTCATTCGTATTAGTTTCAAAGAGAAGGGACCAAGCAATGGATTTAGTTTCAGTGCTAAGTATTGTGCTTACTTTTTTTCAACTCATCAGATATAGATCATTAGATCTTATTTGAACGGTCCAGATCTAAATTTTTAAAAGTCAATATTTTTTAATAAAAATTATTTTAATGAGTATATAATCTAAAATAAAGATAATCTCTTGACTACAATTCTTTCAAAAATTAATTTTTATTTAAAAAATCATCATTTAAAAAAATATTAAATCTAAACCGTCCAAAATCAAATGTAGATGGCTTAGATCTAATGAGTTGGGAGAGTTAATCGCCTAATCCTTAGCAATTTGCTTCTCATAAAAATTCAAAAGCTAGCCTTCCCTCTCCCTCATCTGATTTAAAGAAAGAAAACCACAGGCTCGTTCCAACTCCAATAATTTCCAAACACGATAATTAAAACGAATGTATATATTTACGCATTTATCCCTTTTTTTCAATAAATATAATCTAAGATTTCTTGATAATATTTAAATATTATTAAATTTAAGTTTAATTAAAAATAATTATTTAATATGACTAATTTAAATTAAAATATATTAATCTAAAAAATAAAGCAATAACATTAGATTGAGTCGACTATATAGATCACATGACGTTATTTTACTCTATTAACAATCAAGTTTTTGAATAAATTATTAACTAAGAGGTTTTGCTTAATGGTTTCTTGAATTTTTTTTCAGTCTTTTTCTATTTTTTGTAGAAGACTTAATCACCTACACATTCAATGACATCCTTTATATGTATTTGAACTTTAAACCATATCAAACGATTTTTTATCATTTTATTTTTAATAGATGTTATTCTAACTCTTCCTCTATATATTTCTTATGAATTTTACTTTTTTTTTTTTTTTGTATGGCCACACATCTACTTCAACATCATCAATTTAACTACTTTCACTTTATGCTCTTATTCTCCATTTTAAACCTGACATTCATTACTATTATATTGCATTGCTGGTGGCTTTTCTCCATTTAAAATAACCAATCTAGAATCTATAATTATCATCTCCATATTTTACCATCTTTTTATATGATTGACTCTAAATATATGAACTTTGCCACTAGTGAAATGATTTGATCTCTCTTTTTAACTTTCAAATCACTTCTAACTTGTCTCTTATATAAAAATTTGCAATGCATACATTCTGTCTCCTACTAGACAAAAAGCCTTCACTCCAATGTCCTTCTCCTTAACTCTAATTTAGAGTTAATATCTCTTGACTCAACCACAAGGAATATATCATCATCAAAGGGTATTTTTAAGAATTTTTTTCTTGTATAAGTTCATATCAAACTATATTAAATAAAACTATGATTTAAATATAAACTACAATATAAATATAAATGATGAAATAAATAATAGTTATATACGGTATACAACATACAAAAAATGTTTTGCACCGCCCAAATCCTAATAATAATTAGGTGCACCGTTCCCGATATTACTTGACGTGAGATGCTTCCATTCAGTGCATTGTATTAATTGAACTTTATGGACCACAATACCAAAAATTGCTTTAATTTGGGCAATCTTTTTTCTATATATATATATATATATATATATATATATATAGCACACCCCTCGTCCTCTTGAGATCATCCAACTGAAGACATTTCTCTTCTTCAACTACTTGTCTCTCTCCCTTCCCCTCCATGCTCCTCCAAAACTTACCAAATTCAAGTATCATCTTTTTGTTACCGTTTTCTTCTACAAAATATATAACAGGTAATCATGGGTAAGAATGCGTCTCATTTCTTAGACTCTGTAATGCATGAAACTTAATATATATATCTTCAGATGCATGTAAATAGCCTCTTTGCTATATTCATCCCAATTATATTAGACACGTTATGTTTCTTAAAACAGATGAAAAAGTAAGAGAAACTATGTTGGATGAACGTTTCATCTTTTTGTTACCCTTTTCTTCTCCAAAATAACAGGTACTTAATTATCATGGGTAATAATGTCTCTTAGATTCTATGTGTAATGCATAAAACTTACACACGCACGCACACGCACAAACAAACACACGTATATCTCTAGATGTAGTAAATATCATCATTGCTATATTTATCCCAATTATTGAAAGATTTCGAGCGTACCTGGAATCCGAGTGATTTGCTGAGTACCCACATAAGATCGGAGCACCGATATAGACTCCAATTGGGTTTATATGGCAGATTCACCATCCAAGAGAAGAGAACCAAAGAGAGAAGTTTCTGCGGGAGTTTTCTATCCATATAAAAAACTAACACCTACAAACCTATATAATTCCTTATAACAAGTATGGGTAGTTACTCTTATTTAAATTTGGAATCATAAAGGAAAAACTTCACAGTTGGACCCATATTATTCCTTATTTATATAATAACCCACTCACATTTGGCTTGAGCTCTATTCCATCATGGTTGGAGTACGTAAATTCCAACAATTATATTTACATGTTATTTTTCTTAAAATAGATGAAAAAGTAAGAGAAACTACGTTGAATGAACGTCTACCTGGGAATTTTTTTATTAAAGAGCTTGTAGTTTGAACAGCTAGAGAAGAAGAAAGCAAATGGAGATGGACTTAACACCCAAGAAGGCACAACCCATGCTTGAAGGAGATGGCGGAGCTTACTACACATGGTCAACTTCTCAAGTTCCTCTTCTTTCTAAGAATAATGTTGCTGCTGGTTGCCTTAAGCTTCAACCTCAAGGCTTTGCTCTTCCTCACTATTCTGATTCTTCTAAAATTGGCTATGTTCTTCAAGGTAGGTCCAAAAACATCCCATATATATACACACTTTATTTCTCCAATTCTAAATAAAAGGCCCAGTTGATTTTTTTTTTTTTGAGAAATTAAAGAAGCTAAATAATTAAGTTACTTAATTATATCATATGTTGTGCATCATTAAATTATATACCAATTTATAAGTCAATAAATTATATTTTGAGAAAATAATATAAAAATAAATATTGTAAAGTAATTTAATTAGTTTAATCTCTCCAAAAAAAAGTCAACTGAATCTTATATTTAGAATCAGAAGTAACATATATGAATGTTTCCTTTATGCTATGTTTCGATGGGAAGAAAAGTGAGGAGAAAATAAGGGGAAGGGAATACTAGGTTTAAAAAATTCCATAAATGATAAACAAATTTACCATTTTTTGGAGTTTTCTCACTTAGCTTTCTTTCCCCCTTATTTTTTCTCCATCCAAACATAAAGTTAGTTACAATTTTGTTATAATCTTTCATCCCGTATATCAACATCTTAACCTTAAGTTTCATAAACGCGCGCAGGAACTCATGGTGTAGTTGGGATGGTGCTCCCAAACGCTGATAACGAGGTCGTTTTGAAGCTGAAGAAAGGAGATGTAATCCCAGTACCTATAGGAGCACTCTCATGGTGGTTCAATAATGGAGAATCTGAACTGATCATAGTGCTTTTGGGTGAAACTTCTCAAGCTCATGTTCCTGGTCAATTCACCTTCTTCCTTCTCACTGGAACTCAAGGTGTTATGGGAGGCTTTTCGTCCGAGGTCATAACCAAATCTTACAATTTGACCATCAATGAAGCAAACAAACTCACAAAAACCCAACAAGAACCTTTCTTCCTTAAGTTTGAAAAAGGCCAACACAAAATACCAGAACCTGATATGGACAAGACCAAAAACATGGTGTACAATATTGATGCTGCAAAACCAGACCATGGGGTAGTAAAAAATGGAGGGTTGGTCAAAACTTTGACTGAGTCAGAGCTCGCTTTTGTTGGACATGCGGGGCTAAGTGTGATGAAAGTGAAGCTTGAAGCTAATACCACTAAGGCACCATTTTTCCTAATGAACCCAGCTATTCAAGCGATTTATGTTGCTAGAGGAAGTGGCAAGATTGAGATTGTGGGGTTGAATGGGAAATCAGTGTTGAATTCTCAAGTTGAAGCTGGTCATTTAGTTGTTGTGCCTAAGTTTTTTGTGAGTGCAGAGATTGCTGGTGAAGATGGAATGGAGTTCTACTCTATCATCACCACAAAAAGGTAATTAATTAACTTGTATATATTTGAAAATTTCTTAATCAAATCAAGGGTTATATGAATAGTACAGTTGATTCTTCGTGTATTTTTGTTCATTACTTGCAGGCCTGCGTTTGAAGAGTTAGCTGGGAAGCCATCAATATGGGAGGCCTTGTCTCCTCAAGTGCTAGAAGTGGCTCTTAATGTGGATCCTAATTTTGTGAAATCCTTCTTGTCCAACTTGGACCACACCACAAATATCATTCCTCCTTATAATTAATTTAGTTGTGTCTTAATTTCCTTACTACTCTTTAAAGAAAATTAGACAAGGTTGATTATTTGTGTGGTTTCAGTAAAAGTTAGAATATATAGTAATTTACTCAAAATATATTTGTGTAAATAAAGGGAGTTTTGCATATTATATTTTAGCAAAACTCAATGATTGTACCAGTTTTCAATTTCCTTACTCTTCAAAAGAGGGAAAAAAAGGACAGAGTAGAAGTGAAATCGTGTGATTTTTCAGTACGTAAATTTCAATCTGGTGTATTTCGATCGTGTTGCATGCTATGGACGTGAAAATGAAGTTTGTAATGTTATTTCTACAATAAAGTTTGCTGTGCTTTGACTTTTTTTTTTCTTGAGAAGAGCATACACACGCACACATGGATGTATGTGTAAATGGAATTGGTTTCCTACTAAGCAAAGTGTTTTAGCTGGGAGAGCTAATTACATTTGTATTATTTAGATTTGATTTTAGACGGTTCATATTTAAGATTTTTTAAAATGATGCTTTTTTTAAAAATAAAAATCAATTTTTGAAAAAAAAAATAGTTAAGAGATTATCTTTATTTTATATTCTATATCCAGTAAAATATTTTTTTTAAAAAAATATAAGCTTTCATAAAATCAAATCTAGACCGTCAAAACCGATATGGACAATCCCAATGTAATTAGCTTTTCTTGCTATTGATGATTGAGAATTGGCTTCTCTCGTTTTGCCTTACTCTCATTTTCTCCTTCGTTTACCGTTCTCCCCAACCTCCTCTTCATTGATTTAAGGCAATGTCACTGAGTACGACTTGAACTAGAGTTTCTACTAGCGCTGCCAACACTTATTGGAGCATATATCTATTGGCACAAGATATTTGTATGAATATTCACTACAAAAAATCAGCGAATTAGCCAATGACAGAATTTAGTAATGGAATTTTGTGCCCGGTCAATTAGTGACAGTCTATTTTATGATGGCATCATCAAATTACTTCGCTAATCCATTATTTTATTTTTAGTGATTGTAGTTGTGCCAATGACAGTGAAGCTAAATGTTTAGAGAGCTTCGCCAAGAACTAGATTGGAATTGGCTTCTTAGACCTCTTGCACTACTGCTAGTACAGTTAGTACTATACGGACATCAATGGCAAAAGCAAAGACAACAAACAAATTAACGTAAATCTAACAGAAGTTGTCATAAGCAGTAAGCTGGAGGTGCCTGACAAATGTTGTGGAACACGAGCATTTTGCAAGAGTGAAGAGGTAGATGATCCGAGTTGTATCCAAGGACACTGTCCTTAAAAATTATCCTTCGACCACTGGCAGAGAGGAAGCGGCACTCCCTAAGATTAAATGGACCCTTCTTGAGAAACTAAAGGTGACAGAACTATTCTTCGGTGCTAACCACTTCGTCCATGTCCCTTTTATAGGCACGGTCCAAGGAGAGCCAAGGGACAAAAGACGGTCTGGACAACGTGTCCCTCAAGACCGAACAGACATCACCGGGAAGACGGGTCTGCATGTTGACAACGAAGAGAATGTTATGAGAAGTGTCCAACCGTTGGCTATTTACAGTTACGAAGGGTTATGAGTTTTAAACCCCAAAGTATGAAGACTTTTCGGTAAAGACGGGTCTGCATGTTGACAACGGAGAGAATGTTCTAAGAAGTGTCCAACCGTTGGCTATTTACAGTTATGAAGGGTTATGAGTTTTAAACCCCAAAGTATGAAAACTTTTCGGTAAACCAAAACCAAATAATATTTCCGGGGAGTAAAATATTTCACAACAAGTACCAGTACTAAGTATTTAGTCGGAGGGATCATCAAATCAAATCAATCAATCAAATTCCCACTACGCTTGCTTTCTAGTGGCCTGTTGTTGTGTGTGCAAGCCCACCACTCATTTAGGCCTCTTTACAAGTTCAAGATAATATGGTGATATATATAGGCTTGTACTCTCATATTACTAAGCAATGTGGGACTTATTTTTTTGACACACCCACACATATATGCATATATTCACAACAATAAATACTCAAATTGCTATTCCCATCAAGGACCACCCTTTTGGCAAGGACGTTATTATGATATATATAGAGAAACAAGACAGATAGTTATGAAGGAGGCTATTTATATAATTACCTTATGGAATCGCTTTATTTGTTGTTCTTTGCTTGCAGGGGGAGATTGCTTGATTCTGTTTGAGGCTATTTATACCCCTCCAAATCGCATTTCATATTGTATCTTACTACTGGTGAATACAGAAATAATTTTTCTGGGCACCAGATAGGAAATTGTTGCAATATTGCATGGGTACCTTACCTTGTGTATTGTATAATAGATTTCATATAATTTTTCTAGGTCGTGCAATTAACTTACATGGGCGCCAGATAGGAAATTGCTGCAACCTTGTGTGTTGTATGCTCAAGTTATACTCAATATCGTGGGTTCATAGGAAATTTGTGCAATTATCTTGCATGACCATATGGAAGGCATGCATGTGCATTATACTCAAGCATGCATGTGTTTTGTTTAACATCTATTTACATGTGTTTTCTTACACATCTACTTCCACTTATGTAGCTATTCAGATATCAAATTCGAAGAGACAGGAAGCTTCTCTTAATGAGATTGAAACTTTGTTGCAGCTAAATGGAAAGAGTATTGTAGAGTTCCCTTCCCTACCAATGCCTTCATCATTCAATCATTTGGATGTTGGAAATCATTTGATTCTTCAAGAATTAAACTATGATAAAGTTCAGCTGGGCAAGCAGGCAGAGGAAATAATTCAATCATTGACTTTAGAGTAGAAACATATTTATGATTCAGTCATGTCTTCACTTAACTTTGGTATTGGTGGTTTTTTCTTTGTGTACGGTTATGGAGGAACTGGGAAAACCTTTCTGTGGAGTGTGTTTACCTCACGACTTCGGTCCAAAGGTGAAATCGTGCTTACTGTTGCTTCTAGTGGTATAGCAGCAACATTGCTGCAATATGGAAGAACAGCTCATTCGAGATTTGCAATACCAATTGAAGTTAATGAAGATTCTATGTGCAATATCAAACAGAATTCAGTCTTAGCTGAATTGATTAAGTCCACTAAGTTGATTATATGGGACGAAGCACCAATGGTACAACGTTTCTGTTTCGAAGCATTTGACAGGTCTTTAAAAGATATTATGCGTTGCAACAAACCGTTTGGTGGGAAAGCTGTCTTGATGGGTGGTGACTTCCGCCAGTTGTTACCTGTTATTCCAAAGGGATCTAGAGCTTCCATTGTCAATGCTTGCATTACTTCCTCATACTTATGGGATTCATGTTCCATTTTTCATCTCACAAAAAACATGAGATTGTCATCTACATCGCAACAAGATTATCAAAAATTACAAGTGTTTTCAAAATGGCTACTAGCTGTTGGTGATGGTAAATTAGGTTTGCCACATGATGGCATAGTGGATATTGAGATTCCTGACGAATTCCTTATTCAAAATTATGATGATCCTATGCACGCTATTGTGTCATTCACATACCCAGACTTGCTAGGAAATTTATCTAATTCAAACTACTTCAATAGCCGAGCCATTCTATGCCCTACCATCGAGAGTGTAAACCATGTCAATGAATACATGTGTTCTTTATTGCCTGGTGAATTGATGGAGTATCATAGTTGTGATACTATTTGTAAGTCATCACAAGAGGTTGATGTGTTTGAACATTTATACACAACGGAGTTTTTGAATACAATTAATTGCTCAGGTTTGGCTAGGCATACTATTAACCTGAAGGTTGGAGCACCTGTAATGCTGTTACGGAATATAGATCAAGCTAATGGGTTATGTAATGGTACCAGGCTACGTATCACACTTCTTGGGAAAAATGTTATAGAAGCAATAACATTGAATGGATCAAACCCAAATCAAAAGGTTTTAATTCATAGAATGGATATGAATCCTTCAGAGGGTACTCTTCCTTTTCGCATGAAGAGAAGGCAGTTTTCTATTTCTCTGTCTTTTGCAATGACAATTAACAAGAGTCAAGGCCAATCTCTGTAAAATGTGGGATTATATCTGTCTACGCCAGTGTTCACACATGGCCAATTATATGTTGCTTTATCAAGGGTAAAGAATATTGCAAGTTTGAAAATTCTTATACACCACGAGAGTAAAGATCACTACAATACAACTACTAATGTGGTTTACAAGGAGATATTTAGAAAGATTGATCAGCTTTCATTTGATGATGTGCACACACCTGAGCTGTAGAACGTTTCTTTGTGTCTTAATGTAAACTATTTGTTGTTTCACATTTTTTCTCCTTTCATTATTTTGTTGTAAAAGACATTAGTTGCACATATCTTCTTACAAATTCGAATTGTGCTTACTATTGTAAGGAATGTTTCATTTTTTTTCATTTCCATACTTGGGTGACGCATGTTCTGGACAAAATTCTTGCACCGACCCATATTTTGCTGACGATTGATATAATGAAGTTCATGCACCCGCGTAACGCGCGGGGGGATTTGTTGCTTGTTATACTCAATAACTGGACTTAACAATAAAATAGAAGAAATTTTTTATTTAATTTAACATGATAATTGTTGAAATATTCATATAACGAGAATTAAGTTGGGGGAAATTGAAAACTATTTCCATTTTATATCTTCATCTTGTTTTTTTATAAATTATATAATTTATATTAAGATGTAAACAAATTTAAATTTATATAAGGAAAAATATATAAACTAATGTTTAAGGGTAAAATGATAAATTAGATATTATCTGTCATCCCTAGGGGTGGAAACAGGCCAGGCGGCCTGACAGGGGCCTGCGGCCTGGCCTGTTTCCGGCCTGATCAGGCCTGGCCTGTCAGGATAAAAGGCCAGGCCCAGGCCTATTTCAAAGCCTGTTTAGAAAAACAGGCCAGGCCCAGGCCTCTTAATAAGCCTTTTAGGCTTAACAGGCCGGCCTGTTATTATATTAAAAAAAAAAGGGCAGCCAAAAAACCAAACTACACTGCGTCTCTTTGGTCCTCAGTTAGGCCCAATCTCATCAAATTCCCTAACCCTAACTCTCACTTTCTCCACAGCCGATGCACCCGCTCTCAATCGCTCTATCTCCGTCCGCTCTCAGTCTCTCACCCACGGCAGGCTCGTCGGATCCCTTGCCTTCTCCCAAGATTCTTTTAGCAAAGCCTGGTGATAAGTAAAATATTTACATATTTATTTTCCCTTATATGATGATTTTATGGACGATATTTGCGTTTAATATAATAAATTTGGGTGTGATTGATAAATAAATATTGTTTTTGGAATAAACAGCATTTACAAAAAATAATTAAAAAAAAATAAAAAAAATAAAAGTACTGTAGCAGTCAGCGGGCACTGTAGCAAGCCGCCAGCACTGTAGCATGTCAACGGCACTGTAGCAAGCCGCCAGGGGACACTGTAGCAGGTCAACGTCACTGTAGCAACCGCCAGATCACTGTAGCAGTACTGTAGCACACGTTTTTTTCCCCCTATAAATAGAGATCAATGCCAAGCTCAAAGGAGGAGGAGAGGAAGAGAAGCAGAGGCCCTTCTCTGACCGGGAGAGGTCCTTCTCTGACCGGGAGAGATCTTTCTCTATCATTTCTGAGTTCTTTGTGTTGTTTCTTAGATTTAATTTCATGTATTGCATGCCTCCATCTTGGAAGGCTTAGGATTGTATTACTTTTTGCATGCCTCCATCTTGGAAGGCTTAGGATTTTATTACATTTTGCATACCGCCTACATAGAAGGTTTTACCTCCTAAATGGACGGATAGATTTCTTCATGCCTCTATCTTGGAAGGCTTAGGATTTTATTTTGCATACCGCCTACATGGAAGGTTTTACCTCCTAAATGGACGGCTAGATTTCTTCATCTTTCATTCATCTTTTGGTTGTATATTTATGTTTGAGAATTTAATATTCAAGTTTATGCAGTATTTCTGAGGATTTCATTCTAGTTTTATATAATGTCAATTTATTTTGGTTTTGTTTTTAATTTCATCATGTGCTAAACTTTCATTTTCCTAGGGTGATGATGTAGCTTACTAATGACGGATTGAATCTTAACTTATTAAATCTAGTTTGAATTTCTCCTCCATGATTGAGTTTTAATTATTATTCTTAATGCTTTTGATTGATTGGCCATCTTTTAAATGATTTCAATATACATGTTGAGACCGGAAGGAGATACATGTGTGTAGACCCTATAATTAAAACCATGACTTGCATATGAAATAGGAATATATTCATATGAGTTGTGTAGTCTTACTGAGTTCCATAAATCTTAAGGCATGATTAATTGCTTAAATTCATATAGGAATATATTGGATTAGCAATTGATTATAGAGTTGCTTGACCTTGGAAGAGGCTAGTAATTAAATTAGGGAAACTCGACTATTAATTATGTGGAATAAATTGGGCTAGAATAAATAAGTGATTCAATCCGGAATTTGTGAAGTGAAATCTAATCCCTAGGGCTTTTTTCTCATATTTGCTTTCATATCATCTGCATTCACATTTAATTATTTTTCTTTTATTTTGTACTCTCAATCTAATCGATCGACTAAATAGAATTAAAATTGCCCATTTTGGTACTTAGTGCTCAATCCTCGTGGGAACGATACTCTACTTACTTCTATATTACTTGATTACGACAGTGTACACTTGCACTATTTAATTGATCATCTGAACTCGTATCACCTGGTCTAGTTGCCGGTGGATCTGTTGCTTCAAAATTCGGCCGTGGAGGCAGCGGCGGTGAAGACGAATCCGCGCAGTTCCGTTCTCGTCTTCCTTTAGTGGCTTCTCTAAACCTTCTCTCTGACTCCTGGGAATTTCATATTGATCGCTTTTTGCCTGTAACCTCTTGTCTGTTTTGCCTGATTTTTATGTTTTGTGGTCATTGTAGTCGAAGTTGTTGGATTTTCTGTTTGCCTATCTCTTTGATCATTTTCAGTGCTCAAATCTGTTTTCCTTGCTTGCTTATTTGTTTGGGTTGGTAAATATTGAATGCTAGAGTATTCCCCCCACCACTGTCTTCATCTTCGTCTGGTTGCTCAAGTCTTGATTCTCTGCACTTCATCTACGCTGAATAGCCGATGCGCCCTCGATTCTTGCACGGAAGTGACGGCACAACTCTCCTCTTCCAGCAAAGTGACGACTCGCCTGGCCGTTCCTCTTCTTCATTCGGTAGATCTGTGATTTGCTTCTGGTTTTTCAGTGAAACCGTTCGTCGTCCACAGCTCGCTCGTGACCGTCGTCCTGTCTCCGTCCACCGTTGTCACTCTGTCTCCGTCCACCGTCACTCCGTCTCCGTCCACAGCTGTCACTCTGTCTCCATCGTCACTCTGTCTCAGTAGTGAAGCCGTCCTGTCTCTCTTGACCGTCGGCCCTCCTCTCTCCATTAGTTGGTAAGCACGAATTTCTGTTTTTCTTAATTATTGACATTGTATTATAAGTGTGCTAGTCTTGATTTGTGAAGACATAGTATGTGAAGACATTATGTGAAGTACTGAAGTGTTCTGCTGCCAATAAATACCATTTGCTAGTCTTGATTTGTGAAGACATATTATGTGAAGTGGTATGAATTTTTTCTTTCTATTATGTGATTGCAGTAGCAATTCTGGATGTTATGAATGTTGGTTCATATATGAATTTACTTTCATACCATATCAAACTTTGGTTCATATCTGTTTTTGGCCTGTTAAGGAGGCCTGGTTTCGGCCTGTGGTTTATTGGCTTGTTTGTAGTGTGGCCTGTAGGCCTGTTGATTTGCTTAAAAGATTTTAAAAATTCAGGCCTCCTTAACAGGCTTCAGGCCAGGCCAGGCCTGTGTACAGGCTAGGCCTAGGCCTAAAAATTGGCCTTTAACAGGCCACAGGCCAGGCTCAGGCCAGTTTGTACCTTAACAGGCCAGGCCTGTTAAGGCCAGAGCCTGGCCTGGCCTGTTTCCACCCCTAGTCATCCCCTCTCCTCTTAAATCAAACCAAACAAATGATCATTAAAAAACTTTTCCTTTCCTTCTCTCCAACCAAACCAAACAAGGTGATCATCTATCCTCTCTTTCCATCCCTTCTCATTCATCCCCTCCCTTTAAACTAAACAGGCCCTTAGTAATCAAGTACTAAATACACACAACAGAACAAGAACAAGATTAAGTAAACAAAAATAAAATTAAACACAATTTCTCGGATCATACACCTTCAAATCCCCAAATTAATTCATTAATTCATAGCTATAACGCCAAAGGAAAATCAGCCAGACGTTGCTTCAAACATCATCACAGTAGCGGCAAATTCAGAGTTTAGAACCATAATGAAAATCACAGGCAAGGAATGAACACAGAGCAGTGAAATTAAGCACATTAAGAGCTTCCTCTGCCACAGATCAATGGAACTGACGATCCTCAGATTTAATTAGCCAGAAGATGATTCCTAATCTCCTTCAATCTCCACAGCGTCGGAACTCTCAACCACAAGATGAACAGCGACGACGTTTGCTCTGGTTGTTGCTCCCTCCGATCGGCGTTCACCTCTGCTTCCCGAGCTCTCTCTTTGTGGCTTGCTCTGATTCTCACTCACTCCGGTTCAGACTGTGTCGACGACGACGACGCCGTCGTCGAAATCTGTCTCTCTCGCTCTCCGGTCAAGAATCGCGGTTCCTCTCGGTCTCACTCCGGCGCTTGTCAAGTATCGATCTCCGTCCTCTAGTTCAGTGATGATGGAAGGAAGCCGATGAACCGTCCTGCTCTCTTCTCCGATCTGTGACTCGTCGGACCTGGGGAAGAAGAAGAGGAACCAGAAGCTAATAGTGCCTCCCCAGGTCTCACCTTCAACGACGCTCTCTCGCTGCTCCTGACGTTCACTCCCAGGAAGAAGACCGGTGAAGAAGGTTCAAAGTTCCAGCTCTCAGTGAAATGTCGGCCCTGCTTCGTTCAGCTCCTCGCCTCTGCCTTCAACTCCGTAGCTTTTCCTTCTCATTTAGGTCCCCAATTCCAATCCTTTTGCTGCCAATGGTGTCGTTTTTTATGTGCTTTTCCCCCCCTCACGTGTGCCTCACATGCTCTCCTCTTATGCCCGTTTGATATGATTGACGTTGGAAATGGTAAGAGGAAAGTAGAAGTAGAAGTGGAACTCAACCATTTAATGTTAGGTGTAGTCGAAGTCATTCCTGGTGTAGTCGAAGTCATTCGTGATGGAAACCACTTTCATTAAAAACGTTGGAAGTGAGTTCCATATTTTTACCTCATGGAAGTGACTTCCACTTCCACTTCTATATTTCTATTTCTCTTTTTGCCCTTCTACGCTTTCTACTTCTCTCCACTAGCAACCAAGATCCTCCATCGACGGCAAAGGCCCTTCACCATGACAACAACTACTGTCCTCTACTAGCGACGGTGGCGACGAACCTCTACCAACAATGTTCCTCCATCTTCTTCAACCCCACAGACCCTCCCTCCTTAATGTGCAACCTTCAACCAGGAATCGAGGGTTCCAAAACACGTGTTGACGATGAGGTCTGGGTTCCAAAACACGTAGATCAAGAAATTAAGGGTTCATTCTTAGATCTAAGATCATGGTGAATAGAGAAATCTTCGATAGAAACAATAGATCAGGAAATCAAGGGTTTGTTCTTAGATTTGATTTCATATTAGTGGTTGTTTTTGGGTTACTGTTGGTGGCCGGTGGCTGTGCTCCACCTTTGGTGACGATGGGTCCAAAGCCCCTCTTCCAAGAATCCTTTTCAACTTATGATTTGTTTATGGACTAATCTGTATAGTTTGCAAAATATTTTTGTTTGTTCGTGAATTTTTTTGTTTCAATGAATTTATTTACGGTTATTTTGAAATCTATATTCTTGGGGAATTAATTCATGGCGAAGTTGACTTTTTGGGGTTGAGAGGCAGACTATGAAGAAGAGGATGATTTGTTTTTTTTTTCAGTAGGGGTAGTTTACTATTTTTAATTTATATTTCAATTAAAATTTATATCAGACTCCCATCTTCATACCAAACATACTTTAAATCTCACTTCCTCTTTTATTTTTATTTCTACTTCCACTTCCAATTCCATTAAAAACTCTTCCCACATACCAAACGAGGCATTAGATAAGATAATTAGAATTTCCCCATGGCTTCTCATCCAAAAAACATGTCACCTCGTGTCGGATCCAGTTTCCCTCCTCATCATTTTGATGAGCAGGGAAAGCTACTCTGATCTGGACTATCCTGATCAGATTTGGACAGTCTAGATCTTAATTTTTTTAATTTTTGTTTTTCAAAAAAAAATTACCTTAATAGTAGAGAATTTAAAATAAAAATAATCTCTTAATTAAAATTTTTTTAAAAAATAACTTGTTTATTTAAAAATCATCAATTAAAAAAAATGAGATGTGGATTGTCCAGATCAGAGTAGTTTTCCCTACTCATCATTTTGATGAGTAGGGCAACTGGATCCCCTGGTGTCACAAAGTTAAGAGAATAAAATAAAATAAAGGATGATCTTTTTTAATTTCAAAACACTGGATCATCATCATCATCATCATCATCATCTTATATTGAATTATTTCTATTTTAGATTAGAATTATAATATTTAAAATAAAATCCTCATCATCTTATATTGAATTATTTCTATTTTAGATTAGAATTATAATATTTAAAATAAAATCCTCAAATTATGTATCAAATTGATATCTTATCAAAATCTCCTGTAAATGTCTTTAATTTAGGATTTATGACTCCCCAAATATATAAAAAAAATATTTCAAATTTAACTAAAAATGGGGAGTCAACAAGAGTAATGTTTTTCATTACTATATTAGTAATCTACATGATTGTTTCAAATGGAGACTTTTCCTTAACTGTATAGTCTCTCGGCATTATAGTCTCAACTAGGGGTGAGCAAAATCAAACCGAAACCGAAGACCGAATTGAACCGAACCCCATTCGGTTTTTTTGGTAATTCGGTTTTTTTCAGTTATTAAATTCGGTTATTTCGGTTGTTCGGTTATCGGTGCGGTTGTTTTTTAAAAAATTCAATTATAACCGATTAACCGATTTTATTAAAATGCCATCGTTTTATAATTTTTTTTAATTAAAATGTATCAGTTTTATTATTTTTTTTCCTTTTCAGAGTGACACTATACGCTTATTAGGCTTAAACCATTTAAGCCTAAAAGGAAAAGGCCCATGAGCCCATTTATTGCTTCATTCGGACTCGGTTAACACTTCAATCTTCATTCCCCATTTTGCCTCCTACCGACATCTCCTGGGTCCTGTGTCTCTCTCAAACCCTAGCCTCCCGTTCCCGCTTCCCCTCCCATAATCCTCACCCTCAACCTCAAGTCCTCACCGACACCATGTTGTTGAAGCTTCGCCGCGCCGTTCACGCCATCTGCGTCGCCTCTGACCTCGAAGTTTGATCTCCTGCTCCTCCCATCGACCGTCGTCAATCTTCATTCGCCTCCTCTCCTGTTGTCTCTCAAAATGCGCCCCCCGCTCCCTGTACCCTAACCCTCAAGTCCTCAACTTCACCTTAGTCCCCAATCGTCACTCTGCTATTGAAGCTTCGCTGCACCGTTCACGCCGTGTTCGTTCTGTTGACGGTGGTGCTATTCCATTCAACCGTTTGCATCACCTCCCACTTCCAAGTTCCAAGATCCTCCCTTCGTCTTCAACCCTTCGATCTTGAGAGTTCATCAGTTTCCTCTTTCTGGTAAGCAATAATGGCTCTCATTTTAATCTCAAGTTGCTGACTTTTGGAATGCTACTGCCTCCTCTACTTAATCCTTTCTCAAGCATCTTTATGTGTTCACTCCACTGCAAATGAGGATGAAAAGAACGAATTTTTTTTTTGAACAAAAAAGAAACTTTCTTGTTGTTTGATATGGGAGATGAGCTTTCTTGCTGGCCTCCTCCAAATCTGTCACCGTCCTTGATATTCAATGTGACTTTTCTTTTTTTCTTTTTTAAAAAAATTGCAATATAAGAATTTCATAGTTGGTTTGCTTCTACCATTTAGCTTGAGTTTGTTAAGGAAAGCCTCTGGATGGAGAAAGAAAAAGAAAATTACTTTTTAAAGATTGAAAAAGTTCATTTTTTTATCATTAGCAAGAACAAAACGTAACTTTCTTGTTGTTAATTGCAACTTTTCATTTTTGTAAGCAATTTATTTGAAGATGCATATGGGCAACTTAAGATTTTGTAAGCAATTTTTCCTTATCAAATTTGTAATCTTTGTAGTATTTTTTTTTTTTTGATTTTTTGATTTCTTGTTTCAGCTGTGAGTGGCATTCAGGGGGTGTTCAAGGAGCAAGGTTGAATCTGAATATTTGATGTATCAAGTTTTTTTATTTTTAATATGTGTTCTTTTGATTAACAGCTGAAGTTTAAACTTCAAAGTGATATATGATTGAGCTTGTATTTTGAAGTTTCATTATCCATTGGACCATTCATGTGTGGTGGCGTCAAAACATGGATATTGAATTTTTGTTGCTGTAATTTGATGCTCCAAACCTCCTGTAATAGTAAATGATGTTATGTAAGTAATAGTAAATGATGTTATGTATGTCATTCACTGTTTTAAAATGGTATTAAAATGATATAGGTGTTAAGTGTTTGGTTACGTGAAACAAGTATTAAATGCTTGGGACTGATCTTCTTCATCCATTGGTTTATAATGGTTTTATTGCTGAAGGAGTGGTTTGTACTTTTTAGAATTTTTTTGGGTTGCAGTTTTTGGTATTGGACTAGCTTGCTGAAAAAAAGGCCCAATAACCGAATTGTACCAAAAACCCGAACCGAAATTGTTCGGTTATTTTGCTTTCGGTTATTGAAACACTTCGGTTTCGGTTCGGTCATGAAAATACCTTATATTCGGTTGGTCGGTTTTTTCTGTTATAACCGAAAACCGCACCGAAAACCGTTTGCTCACCCCTAGTCTCAACGGCTTCGCCAATGCAGGGACAGATGGAATAATTGGAATGGTCCTCCCAAATGCAGGAAAAGAGGTCGTTTTGCAGCTGAAGCAAGGAGATGTAGTCCCATTACCTATAGGAACAGTCTCATGGTGGTTCAACAATGGAGAATCTGAACTGATCATTGTGTTTTTGGGTGAAACATCTCATGCTCATGTTGCTGGCCAATTCACTTACTTCTTTCTTACTGGAACTCAAGGAATCATGGGTGGTTTTTCCTCTGAGGTCATAACCAAAGCTTATAACTTGACCAACAAAGAAGCAAACCAACTCACAAAGTGCCAACAAGGAGCTTTGATCATTAAGCTTAAAAAAGGCCAACACAATATGCCAGAACCTGAGATAGACAGGACCAACATGATGGTGTACAACATTGATGCTGCTAAACCAGACCATGGTGGGGTAAAAATGGAGGGTTAGTCAGAACTTTGACAGAGTCAAAGTTTCCTTTTGTTGGAGAAGTTGGTCTAAGTGTGATGATAGTGAAGCTTAGACCTAATGCTATTATGGCACTACTGTATCTAATAAACCCCGCAATTCAAGTGATATATGTTGCTAGTGGAAGTGGCAAGATTGAGATTGTGGGTTTAATGGCAAATCAGTGTTGGATTCTCACATTGAAGCTGGTCATTTGCTTGTTGTGCCCAAGTTTTTTGTGGCTGCACAGATTGCTGGTGAAGATGGAATGGAGTTATACATTATCCTCACGACAAAAAGGTAATTAACTTCCATATATTACCTTCGATTCTTAATATAAGACCCAGTTAACTAATTTGAGGAGATTAAGAAAATAAAATAAATTACTTTAGAGTATTTATCTTTATCACTTTTTATCAAAACTAATTCTTCTTACTTATAAATATATTTATAATCTAATGATACACAAAAATATTTCAGAGAGATCATGTAATATATACTATAATTAATAAGTAATTTATTTAGCTTCTTTAATCTTTCTAAATTCGTTAATTATATTTTATATTAAGGATCAAAGGTTGTATTTGAAAAGTCTGAATCAAATCAGGGATTATGAATAGTACAGTTCATTGTTCATGTTTATGTGTGTGGATAACTTGCAGCCCAATGTTTAGAGAGTTAGCTGGGAAATCATCAATGTTGGAGGCCATATCTGTTAGAACCGGCTATCACCCAAGAGGGGGGTGAATTGGGTGTATAATAAAAACTTAAGAACTTTAGAAATCTTTTCGTATCTTAACGAAAGCGGTAAGTATGAAGGTTTATAAATCAACAGTTAGATTAAATAATATATGCTGGAAATATAAGAGTTTAGGAAAGAGAATATGCAAACTGTGATTTATCCTGGTTCGGTCCAATCTGTGATGGCCTACGTCCAGTCCCCAAGCTCCTCCTGAGATTTTCAAATCCACTATCTTCTTGTTTAATCCGGGCACAAGAAAAGCCTTTACAATCCACAAGTTTAGTCAGGTACTTGTGAAACCTTTTACAAATCTCTCACTGAAATACTCCCCCTTACGGCAAGTCTTACAGCAGAGCAAACCCGAAGATCTTCCTCTCCTGCTTACTCATGCAAGTCTTACGAGCAGCAACGTTCTCTCCTGCTTACACCCCTGTAAGTCTTATGAGCAGCAACGTTCTCTACTGCTTGCACCTTGTAAGTCTTACGAGCAGAATGTCTTACTGGCAATTCTCTCTACAGCTTCTCCCGTAAGGAAATCAACCCTCTCAAGGTCCCTCTACCTTGAGATCAACTCAGAAATATATTTGAAGGTGTTTACAGACTCTCTTACAGAGTGGGTATAATACTCACTGAAGTACAATACAAATAATCACTCTCTCATTAATAAGTAATACAGAAGCTGGAAAATAGAGAGTGTTTGGGTAGAAGCAGAGGAATCACATTTCTATCATTTTTCTCGTAGTTGCTCGCTGTCTCTGTTTTCTTCGTTACCCATCGATGTTGAATGCTCTCTCATTTATAGTTAATGAATATGATGGCCGTTGTGAGCATTAATCCTTTGGAGTCATTTTGACCGTTGAGCATATTTGAAAAATGAGCTACCATGAGCTTTCTGTTGCAAAGCAGAGCGTCACGTTGAGGAGCTGCATGTCTCATTTTGAGTTGTACATCACATTGTGGAGCAGGATGAATTCATTTGAGTTTCCAGACAATCTCTTATGGTGGGTCAAACTTTTGTCGTGGTAGGTAGCTTATGCTCGGTATGTAATGATGCCCGCCACAATTGACTCTTTCATTTGAATATGTAATCTCAACGTTAAATTTCTTGTTTCACACTGCAAAATACTTAATCACTAATATGATGAAGTATTAGTCATGTGTATGTTGGATCATTGGTCAAAAAACTGAATTTCTGTCTTCTGGGACTCATCACGTTGAGTGAAGACTTTTGCCATACGTGACCTCCATTCTTGAAGATGCAATCCAAATATTTAATCTCCTGTTTTACACTTGAAATATATGTTAGTTAATGTTTAGGAACAATAACAAATGAAAACATAATGATTGTACAACATTTAACCAAGTTTGGATTGATGGCCATGAGAATATGAGCTTCTACGTTGCTTTTGTCAGAACCTCATGAAAGAGACAAGCTTCACCCAAGAGGGGGTGAATTGGGTGATGTTATAAAATTTTTCGCTTGATGTAGAGATATGAAAAATAGAGTAGATAGAGTAGAGTTGAGAAGATTAGAACACAGAGAGTTATACTGGTTCGGCCTAACAACCAGGCCTACGTCCAGTCCTCAAAGATCAAGACCTACTGAGAATTTCACTATACCTCCAAGATTCAATGGGCTCTCAGAACGCCACAAACAACAATTGTCCTTGAAAGGACTACGAGCAGAAATATTCTCTCACTAAGAAATTTCTCTTCCCCTTACGACAAGTCTTACGTGCAGAAAAACAACCTATGACCTTTCCCACTTGCTTATGTATACAAGACTTATGAGCAGCAACGTTCTCTCCTGCTTACACCACTGTAAATCTTACGAGCAGTAATGTTCTCTTCTGCTTGTATCTTATAAGTCTTATGAGTGGAAGGTTTAACAAGGAATTCTCTCAACTGCTTCTCTCGTAAGGAAATCTACCCTCTCAAGGTCCTAATACCTTGAGATCAAATGAAAATAGAATTTGAATTGTATAAAGACTCTCTTACAGAGCAAATAAATGAACACTGAAGATCAATGTGTATACAGAGAAAATTGTGAATAGCAGAGACTCGTGTATATGCTTGTGAATTCTTGTGCTTCATTTTTTTTTGACGATCTCTGAATCTCTGTATTTATAGATGTTCAGTTTTTGCCCGTTTGAGTAATCATCGTTGAGGAGCGGGGCTTGCAACTGTGGAATGACATGCGCATGTTTGAATATTCTGAATGCGGTAGGTACGTGCGTGCTTGTAATGATGTTGTCTGCCGTTGTTTGACTTTCTTCGTGTCAGTTTATTTCAAACATTCATCCTCATGTATCACACTTATAATACATTCAAAATGATGTTAAACAATGATAATAAGTAATGATGAGATGGATAAATAACATTAAATCATATTCGGATTGAACGTTGTGAGACTTGGTGTATTTGGTGATCTGGCAGAGCATCACTCGAGCATAGATGGGCTCACTCGAGTGATATCGTAATTTTACTCCTTGATCTTCAGTTTTAAGTCTGTGCTTGCATAGGATTTCAGAGAGACAGGATTCTCACTCGCGAGTGATGTGGGGCCTCACTTGAGCACAACTCCTTCTGCTCGAGTGGCCTTGCATTTTCCACTGGGAGTTTCTTCTCTAGACAGCACCCGCATATCATTTTAGCAAGAGTGAGATTTTGTACTCGCAAGTGATGTGGTCCCTCACTCGAGCACACATACTCCTGCTAGAGTGAGAAGAATATTCTTAAGTAATATACCCTCAATACCAACACTCGCATCAGGATTTGAGAGGGATAGATTTTTCACTCGCAGGTGATGTGGGCCCTCGCTCTAGCACACATACTCCTGCTCGAGTGAGAAGAATATTCTTAAGTAATATACCCTTAATACCAACACTCACATCAGGATTTGAGAGGGATAGATTTTTCACTCGCAAGTGCTGATGTGTCACTCGAGTATATGAATCTATGCTCAAGTATACTTGTGCTTTTCTGATCTTTATGACTCTCGGCCAAGCACTCGCATACTTTTACTTGCTAGTGCTCGAGTACAGGATTCTCATGCTCGAGCATTGATTTCTCTGCTCGAGTGCATCAAGGGAGAATGACAAACCTTGCTCTCGGCCAAGCACTCGCAGACTCTCACTCGTATATGCTCGAGTGAGAAAGGCTCCTCTGCTCGAGTGCTGTCTCCACTGCTCGAGTAAATCATTAAAAATAACAGTGGCATGCTTCTCGGGCAAACATTTTCTGGCTATCACTCGCACCTGCTCAAGCACAGAATGGTTCCATGCTCGAATGCCACACTCATGCTCGAGCACACCAGTTCATTTTGACAGCAGACACCATAGAACATTGTTATATGCATTTGGTAACCTTGTAAACATTTCTTAAACTTATAAAAACATGATTTGTACACAATTGACTTTTGTTATCATCAAAACTTGGGATCTAACACCTCACTCGAGTGCAATATGGCTCACTCGAGTGCAGTTCATATTTTCACGTTCTGACTTTCTCTCGGGAAAACACTCGCTGCTCTTCACTCGCTAGTGCTCGAGTGAATTCTCAACATCACTCGAGCACAACATGTCCTGCTCGAGTGCGTCTTTTATTTTCACGTACATGCTTCTTCTCGGGTTATCACTCTCATGTCAAAACTTGCATGTGCTCGAGTGAGAAATACTCCAATGCTCAAGCATGAATCATAGTGCTCGAGTGTTACAGATTTCTTCACGTTTCAGCTGCTTCTGGACATCACTCGCACAACTTTTTCAAAGAGTCAATTTTTACACTCGCGGGTGATGTGGGGCCACTTTAGAAAAAATTTGTTTATTTGATTCTAATGATATATCATAAGAATGCTCTTGCCATATGCATTCCAATGCAAAAAGAATCAGCTCCAAACTCCTTGTATTCTGCAAGTTATGATCGAAAGAGTGTTTATTTCGCTAGTCTGCACAAGCATCAACTTCCAGAAGGCATAGCTCCTAGAATATACGTTCAAATTAGGAAAATTACCTATCCATGGAAAGCTCTTTGAGTCTAGTTTCATTTAGCACTGGTCTCGTCTCAATCTAATGTGTAGTTTGTGAGTTATGTGCAAAATACTGAACCTGTCTTGAAAAGTGACGGTGATTTCAGTTTCATTTTCCACGAATCATATATCCTTCATTTGAGCTTATTTCAATGTGATCTTGGTGCCAATTTTACGTGTTGTGAGTCCTCTTTCATATGCCACCAGTTTCGGGTCAATCCGACGTGTGGTTTGAGAGATATGATCAAAATACCGGACCTCTGTCAGACTGAACGTAAAACAGAGTAGAACAGAGTATTCACCCCATACTCGAGTGAGTTCATCCGTGCTCGAGTGAGTTCATCCCGTGCTCGAGTATTGAGCTCTGTGCTCAAGCATAACTCCCCTAGAAGTGCCATAACTCACATATAAGTCATCTTAGCTTCGTATTAACTTATTTCAATCATCATTTGATCATAAAAACCTCCAGAATCATCATAGGATCAACCTCCAGTATCACTTATAACAACTTGAATCATGATATTCATGATAGATTTTCCAAGTTCTTCATTCTTCAATATCTTTCTTCTTGGTTTTCCTCTTGATAATAATTCTTCATAATCCGAGTAAACATCTCCTTGACTATCTTCAATTTCTTTCTTCTTCTTTCTCTTGTTCATTTTCATTAATTCAATTTTCTTCATTCTTTGCTTGACTAATCTACAAAATATGTAACATTAAATATAGTAGTTAGTCAAAGAAATACATTATATAAACTTTTTACTCTTATTATGTCATATCTATATTTAACATCATCAAAACTAATCATATCTAACAATATCTCCTCAAGTGCAACAAGTTGCTCTTAATGTGGATTATCCAGATTTTGAGAAGCTTTTCTCGTCCAACCTCAAACACACTGCAAGTTTCGTTCCTCCAACTAATTAATTTTGTCGTCTCTTTCTTCTTTAATTTAATCACTCTTCAATCGGAATATCAATGTCTCTCCTATTAAACTTTCTCTTAAGGGTTAAGGGGCAAATATAATCATAATGTTTTATCAAAGGAGTGGCCAGTACAGTTAAATTTTATGGGGGCAAAATTACACAAACTTTTCAATAAAGGCAAAATTAACAACATCGTTAAATGAAAGCAAACGCCGGTTACTTCGTATATTGATGGGCCCACAGTCAGAAATTTTTCTCCATACCGGGCATCCCTCCCTCCCTCCCTCTCTCTCCTCTCCCTCTCGGTCTCATGACGCTGAGTAGCCCCCCCCCCCTCCCGGGGGAGTGATCGCCCTGATCGTCAATCATTAGGAGAAATGGAACTGCCAGGCTTCCGATTCCACCCCACCGAAGGAGAACTCCTCGATTTCTACCTCAAAAATACCATCCTCAGCAACCCCGATTCGTGCCACCTTCCCAAGAACACTGTGCTCTGCAATATTTACAGAAAGCCACCTCCTTGAAGGTCCTCGATCAGTGGGCGGCGCTTAAAGAAGAGTCCAGCAACTCCCTATAGCTAACATGTCCCCCTGCAGCTCCAGTGACACCCCCTCCCTCCTTCTTAAGTAATAATCCCCTGACCATGACCACTAGGCCACTCCCCTCTTAACCAAAGACAAAAATGGCGACCTCCAGCTTCCCACTATTTCCATGGACTGGAACCAAGACCCCTTCTGGACTCAATTTAACAATACTCCTTGGCACTCCCTCTTAAACTTCTAATTCCTTCACCCTTTCTTTTTTATTAATTTCCACCCCTACACCCCTCCCCTATTTCCATCCTTTTCTGTACATATATTTCATTTTATTACTCTTGTGCTTTTAACCTCACCTCCAACATCCACCCCCTCCTGTAACCTCTCTTCTCTCATTCTCAGATATCACCACGCAGGAAAGGGCTCCCCATATTAGACTATTTGTTAGTATTACTATAGCGTATATTAGTCTTCACCTTGTTATTTTCTTTCCATTGTCCAAACATGAAAACGTCCCATCACTTCATTGATGCCTTTTTATGGCTTCCTCGAGTGTTCATCCATTCATGTTCCTGCAGATTTACGTAATATGGCCTTTACATTTAATTTAATTTACGTTATCATGAAGAAGGGGTTGGCGTTGTGGGTCTTGGCGATGGCGTGAGACCGAGAGGGCGAGGAGGGGGAGAGAGAGAGGGGGGAGAGAAAGGTTGAGAGATAGGAGAGAGATGACAAGTTGGGGAAAAATTTTCTGACATTGTGAGCCCATGATATATAAAGTAACCGGCGTTAGCTTTCAGTTGACAGCGTTGTTAATTTTGCTCTCGTGTAAAAAGTTTATGGTTCTGGCTGTATTTGGTTCAGCTTATTAGGTAGAAATAAATCCGTTTTTAGATAATAAATCTAAATAAAAATGTGTTGTATTTTTACAGTGTTTGGTTCAACTTATTTTAATTACATCACGGGTAGAATAAGCTACTGAATAAGAATTTATAAGCTCCTCATTATAGCTTTTCTATTAAGTCACTTATTACGTAAGTCAAGATAAAACTCATCTCACGTACTTACCTCGTATACCGTAAATCACGATTTATAAGCACTTATTGTCCAAAAATAAATCACTCATCCAAACATAAATCACATTACAAAAACTGACTTTTCTATTAAGTCATTTTTAATAAGTCAGAATCATAATAAATCATTTTTCCTACCACTGTCCCAAACACACACTCTATGTAATTTTGCTCCCTACAAAACTTAATTGTGCCGGTAGCTCTTTTGATAAATCATTGTTGTTATATCTACACCTTAACCCTTCTCTTAATGCCTTCTATATTGAAAACAAACCAAAGCCATTGATATTAAAATAGTCAATAAAACTTAAGGAGAATCTAGAATTTTGAAATTACAAAATTCTAATTCAGGTATTTCCCAAAAAATAAGTTGGGAATTGCTTATTAAATTTTGACATTTTCTAATCAACTTTTGGTAAGAAACATAATTTGGCATTTTGCAATTTCCAAGTTCTTTTTAAGGGATTCTCCCTAAAACTTACTAAGCCTTTTTTTCTAAAAAAAAAATCAATTCATACTACATATAGAAACAACAACAATAACAAGTTTTATCTTATTAAGTATTATTGGCTGCATGGATCCAATAATGTCATTGAGCTCTATGCAACAATCAAGTTTTTGTATAAATTGTTAACTAAAAAGGTCATGCTCAATAACATCATTAAGTGTTCTCCTCAGTCATCATTTATCCATTTTTAGAGAACTTCATACAACCTGATCTACCCTCGTCACCTATTTCATGACCTTCTCTATATTTGTCCAAACTATCATAAATGATTTTCTATCATTTCCTTTTCAATAGAAGCCAATTCTACTCTTATATAACAACATATCCGTCTCAACATTCTTATCTCAACTCAACTATCCCCCATATTTTATGCTTTCATTGTTTTTTTAAAACTCAACATTCACTACTGTAAAGTATTGCTAGTCAGCATAATAAAAATTTCCATTCAATTTATTAGGTACTTTTTAACCAATAACTCAATAGTAACATCTTCTCCATTTAAACCCCCAACTCAAATTCATTGATTTATGTCTCAATCAATTTCACTCTCTTTTTGTATAATTGATTGATTTCAAATATTTTAACCTCCAAATAATTTATAACTTGTCTCGTGTGAAAAATGTAATGCATATATTTTATATTACTTCTACCCAAGAGAAACCTTTAAACTCAAAGGTCATTTTTCATAATTCAAGTTAGTTAATCTCTTCCAATAACTCATCCACAAAAACCGTATCACTAGCGAAAAACATTCACTTAAGGATTTCTTCATGTACAAGTTCAATTAGAATTTCTTTCTCTTTTTTTCCGTTGACAGTTCAATTAGAATTTCTAAAATCATGTTAAACAATAATGGTAAAAAATGATCCCGATATAGGTCAATTCTCATAAGAAAATACTTTACCTTGTATTTGGTTTGGAATTTATGGTTGCCTCTCCCCACCATAAGTGTCTCTAATAGGACTCGAACTCAAGATCCAGAGAGACTTTATAGAGCATTACACTGTTAAACCAACCCTGCGTCGTTCCCTTGTTCATATCTTATACTACTTTCAGTCCTTTTTATAAACAACTTTCTTCTTGTGCTTCAAATTTTAAGCTATTTTTTTGTTACGGGTGTAGATGATCTATGAAAGAGTGAAAGTGTACATTGTCGTAATTAAGTAATACAGAAGTGAGTAGAGTATCGTTCTCACGAGTTTTGATCACTAAATACCAAAATAGATAATTTTAATTTTATTTAGTCGATCAATAAATTGGTGATGGAAAGTATAAAAATAAAAAATGATTAAATATAAGTGCAAATAATATGAAAACAATTACAAGAAAAAGTTCTAGGGGTTAGATTTCACTTAACAAATTTTGAATTGAATTACTTATCTATTCTACCCCAATTTATTCCACTTGATTGATAATTTAGCTTCCCTCATTTAATTACTAGCCTCTTCCAAGGTCAAGCAATTCTATAATTATTTGCTAATCCAATATATTCCTATATGAATTTAAGCAATTAATTATGCATTAAAATTTATGGAACTCATTAGGACTATACAACTCATATAAATATATTCATATTTTATTATAAGGTCTACACACATGTATCTCCTTCCGGTCTCAACATACATATTGAAGTCATTCAAAAGATGGCCAATCAAATGAAAGCATTAAGAACAATAATTAAAACTCAATCATGAAGGAGAAATTAAAATTAGATTTAATAAGTTAAGATTCAATCCGTCATTAGTAAACTACATCATCACTCTAGGAAAATAGAAATTTAGCTCATGATAAAATTAAAAACAAAACTAAAATAAATTGAGAACTTCATAAGTACCAAATAAAGCTTGAATAAAAACTTAAGAAATATTGCATAAGACTGAATATTAAATTTTAAAACATAAATATACAATCAAAAGATGCATGAAAAATGGAGAAATCTAGCTGTCCATGTAGGAGGTAAAACCTTCCATGTAGGCGGTATGCAAAAAGTAATACAATCATAAGCCTTCCATGTAGGAGGCAAGCAAAAAATAATACAATGTATGAATTAAATCTAGAAAATAACACAATTTATTTAGAACTGTCAGAGAAAAAATCTCTCCCTGTCAAAGAATGAAGCCTCTACATCTTTTCCCTATCTTTCCTCCCATTTTGTGTTTGGCCTTCATCTCTATTTATATGGAAAAAAACGTGTTGTTACATTAACAAAAGCACGGTTGCTATAGTGAAAAATGTGTTTGCAACAATGCTTCCATCCATTATAGTTACTTCCGTCTTGAATAGTGATTTCTGTCGTAAATAGTGTCGTCATGAATAGTGACCCTAGTGAATAGTAACCAATGCTACAGTAATTGACCTTTTTTTAATTCCATCGGTTTGATTTTTTGTCTCCTTTCTCCTCTTATTGTGTGGCTATCAAAAGAGAAAATAAGTAAATATTATAATAGTAATAAAAATATTTATGCCAAAATCATCTTGTATTTATCAATTACACCTAAATTTGTTACATTAATCTCAAATATCGTCCATAAAATTATCATATAAGGGAAAAAAATATGCAAATATTTTACTTATCATTTTTCCTTTTCTACCCCTCTTAAATACATATCTTTATATTAACTATTCCCACTCACCACTAATTCCCTTTCATTTATTCATTTATTACACAGTCTCTCTCATATTTTATAGCCACACTCTTTCATATTTTTTACTCATTCTCTCTCATATGCTCTTTTCATAAATATGGGCATATTTGGGAAGAAACGTAGTATTTTTGACACATTCACTACTACAAAAAGGGGTTTTAACATCCCAATTTTGACACTTTTAACGTCCAAAACCGGGGGACGTATATGTTGGGAGCGTAATATGTTTTAAGAAAAGACGTCCCAAAAATATGGGACATCTAAAGTGAGACTTTAGACGTCCCAAATTGTCATTTGGGACGTCTAAAGTCAAGGACTAAAGTCCCTCGAGGATGACTTTAGACGTCTCAATTCTTAATTTGAGACGTCAAAAGGTTAGATTTTTTTTATACCATCATTTACATTCTGTATTACCCAGTGAATTCAAATTGCAGAAACAGAATAGAAGATAGATTCATAAACCACAATGTCCGTTACAAAATGGTAAGGACATCCAGCACTACAATCTTTACTATATATACATACAATAACAACTCATACAACCTACTACTATATATATCAACAATAACAACCAGAAAGTGTCAAAACGCTGTCATCACACAACTACAAACTGATATAAATAAAAATTTTACTGCTTTATATGTTGAAGAAGATGTCCAACCAAAAGGTCTCTGATCAAATCAAGCTCTTCACGTAGGTAGGCATCTTCATTATCAAAAATCTGAAAATTTGAAAATAAGCTTTGATGAAATGAATCAAGCAAATGAATTAATTAGCATTTCGATTAGAACACCAAAAATATTATCATTTGAGAATGAAAAAGCGATTACCTTTTCAAAATCGCTAGTAATTCCACTTTGAGTGATGTTATACATATAAAGTATAACATAATATCCGCATTTAGTATTACAAAGTTGTCGATGGCACTTTAAATCAAAGGCATGCAATTGGTTGTTAAAATCAATAAAGGTATGTCTAAAAGGACCATCAATGAAACAATTAGAATCGAAACTACTTACTATCGGATAAAACCACTTTGGCTTTTTAACAACTGTACCCTCACATGACCCGCCTAGAACTCTATATGTTTGACAAGCACTATCATGAAAATCAAAATGAACAGAAATTAGAACTATTCATTTTTTAAGAGTCAATGAAATACAAACAGAATAACTTACGTGTCGAAGACGGATTTTGTATCTTTGTCTAGCTTTTAACTCAAGGGATCAAACCAATAGACTACGTTGCGGTGAGGAAATATAACACACAAACTCTAATGGTAACTATAACAACATGTACAGATTAAAATGAAGTTAGATGACAAGACAATTATTTATTAAACTTCTTAAATTGACACAATGAAAATACGAACCATTGAACAATGGGTGCTAGATAACAACGAAGTTTGGTCTCTCCCATTGTGTAGCCGACATAGTGAGTCCTATGTGCCACAGTATTGGTATCCCATGTCGTATTCGCAGGGCATAAGAATCTATACCAATCACGTCTTTCCATGTTTGTGCAGAGACTGTGGAAGATGCTATAATATAATTAAAAGAAGGAATGAATTATTGAAAGTATGAAATCAAAAAACCACTAAATGAATTCTATGGGAAAATTGAAAAAAAAAACTTACTGGATTGGAAATTTCACCCAGCCTGTATCTATCTCCTCAAACCTGATAAACTGCTTGAGATCTATATTGTCAACCGTGTAGGGATACTCCAATGTAAGGCCCACAATCCCTTGAGGCATCTTCAAGTCAACCTGTTTAATGCCCTTGTAGATCTGTTGCAGCCGTGCTAAGTAGGGCCATTTCCTCGCATCTTCGTCATCCTTTTAGAACATCAAAAAACAAATTGTTATTAGGATGCCAACAGATTCTCAGTAATAGTAAGGTAATTCCTACCATTGGAGGTGTTACGTCTGAAGCAATAAGATTGTAAGACCAAAGGATGAAATATCCTATCGCCTGACCTAACGTGCGAACCTCTGGATCAGGAACAGGGATGGTTGTACCTTCTTCCCCCTTTCTAACACTCGTCACATTCAACCTTCAAAAATCCTACGAAATTTGCTGATGATGGTGGGTGGTAGAACGTGTGTGAACGAGAGCATCGGTAACAACACGCAACAGTGGATCATCCAAATAGAGGGTGGAAGGGTCTCCCGACACTGGAGTGGGAGAAGGGTCGCCAAGTGGTTCCTTCAGAGGGTTGTAACTTCCTTTAGTGCTATTGAAAGCCGGGGATTCCTGAGTTCTATGCTCGTCCCTTGCCCTTTGGGCTTCGAACATCTTTACCATTTCAAGTTGAAGCTCTAGCAACAGCTCTTGTCAGAGCTTGTCGTGAAGGTTGGTCTCGAGCTCTCATTCCAAGTGCTCTCGAATCTTGGCCACAAGGTCCTTACTAGGTCCAGCTTGTGACGAATAACGTGAGTCTCGGCACTAACTTCCCGTGTCTCTCCTCAAACACGACCAAGGTCATCTGCCTTCCCAATAGCTGTTGACAAGATGTCCATACGTCTACTTGGATTGAATGAACCTTAGCTACTCTGATCTTCCAGTTCATCCTGTAGCATACAGTTTATCATAAATGTATCGAAACCACTCACGATATGCAAAAAATTAGGTACTTATAGTATAACTACTTACAATCCTCGCAGCAACCTCAGCAACAGTCATATTTATGTACTTCATAGCCTTAATCCTCCCTACTTTCCATTTTTTGTGACGTGGAGGAGGTGTTGGTGCCTGGATAACAACGTTAGGATCAAATTCCGCTGCTTCCTTCATTTTCTCTAACTCTTCTTGCATCATTTGTCGCTCAAGCTTCCGATATCCACCACGAGACATGTAATGTTGATATTTATTTTTTGGTTGCCTCTATGCATTTGCTGCACTTAATTTCTATGAATGAAAAACAACAAAAAATAAATCAACGATATCAAATATATGAAAATTAAAAGCTCTATATCTTGATGACAGAAATCTTACCAAAAACTCAGGATCTGCCCGTGATGCCGCAAACAACCTCCAGTCCTCTAGAGACAAATACGAATAATGTGTACATGGATCCTGACCCCTAAGGGCCCCTCGAATGTACCGTGCTGTTAGCTTGTTCTTAAAACCTTTCCATCGTATATGAACCTCATCCATCCAGTGCCTGTACATCTCCCTAGTGTCTGGGACATCGTATGTTTGTTGCAAGGTAAAACATAAGATTATTATATTTGAAACAATAAGAATAAAGCTACAATTACCATAGATGCATCAAAACTTATATATCAAAAGTTGCTGCCAAATCATGTCTTTCATTTTTGGAGGAACCAATCTCCAATTATCGTAGGTAATGCGCACTTTGCTTTGACTCAAAAACCCTATGTAGCTAATGAAGTGGTATTCCTCAGGACCAACTGGATTCAGATTTTCATCGAAGTCTATATGCAGCCTCTCTTGTTGATGTTCATGATGTGCAACCAATGCTCCTATCTTTGTATAGCCTCTAACCCTCCTTCTTACAATGGGTTCATCTCTAGGCCTTTTGTCATTGCTAGGGCTTTCATCATCTCTACGCCTTTCATCATCACTAGAGTTGTCCATATTCCTGTTAACACAAAAAGCATCATTAGAAACGTAAATAAATTGCAATAAAAATGAAATAAACTAAGCAGGAGTAAAACAAAAAAAACACACAGTTCTCGTTTATAAATTAAGGTCTTACGCTATATTTTTTTCCATAGTCTTTCACCATGGTCATTTCTTACAGCATATTCGTCATCATCTACTAATTCTACTTCATTTGTTCGAGGTGGAGTTGTTGTGAAAGGTGGTGTGTCATCAAGGTTGAAGGTCGGATCACCATACTTCTGTTTTTTACTTTTAAGGACAATGGACATGTTTTTGCTCGCAAGATCGGTGACATAAAACACTTTTTTCGCCTGGCTTGCTAGAATGAAGGGCTCATCTCTATAGCCAACTCTTTGAAGATTGACTGAGACAAATCCAAATTGTTTATCTATTACCACAGCATTATTGCTAACCCACTTACATTTGAATAAAGCAACTTTGAACTTGTTGTATGTCATCTCCCATATTTCTTCTATAAATCCATAATAGGCCATAGATGCTAATATGGGGTTTTTGTCTCTCGAACTGGAAAAGTGCATAGCTTCAGCTTCTACCATGACCCCTCTATTTTGCATGGTACTTCTGTCATCTTGCTCTTTCGTATAGAAAGAATAGCCATTTATATTATAACCGGTCCAAGTAATGACCTGAAATGAAGGCCCCTAAGCTAGCTACTCGATTGTCTCAGACATACTGGTCTCGTGTAAAACCTTTTCCTCGAACCACTGCATGAATGTCTTATTTTACTCAATAGCAATATGCATGTCATTCTTCCTTGGATTCTTGTTCTTCAAAGTCTTTCTGTGTTCATCTATGTAAGGTTGAACTTCTTCCATACTATTCAGGATATACAAGTGGGCTTGCAACACCTCTTCACGAGGAACATTCTTGACTTTCAGTCCTCGTGTTCCCTTGCTTCTCCCCTCTTCATGCCGAGATTGTTCCTTCTTCCCTGACATATAATCTTTGCAAAACTCCATAGCCTCCTCAACTACATATCTTTTTACTATTGAGGCTTCTGGTCGATAAGGATTTTTAGAATACCCTTTTAAGATCTTCATGTATCGCTCGAAAGGGTACATCCACCTCAGGTAAACTGGACCACAGAGCCTTACCTCCCTTACCAAATGAACTACCAAATGCATCATTATATCGAAAAATGAAGGAGGAAAATGCATATCTAGTTGTGACAAAATAATGTAACCCTCATTTTCCAGTTCATTCAACTTTTCAGTGTCAATGACTTTGTTACAAATAGTATTGAAGAAAATGCTCAATCTTGTTACAGTGGTTCGTACTTCATCTTTCATTATGCCTCTAATAGCTACCAGTAATATTTGTTGAATCAACACATGATAATCATAGGACTTCATTCCTACTAACTTTAAATCATCCATTGAGACACATCTTCTCACATTCGAGGAATACCCTTGCGACACCTTAATTTCATGCAAACACCCACACAAACTTCTTTTCTCTGCTTGTGATAGTGTATGCGCTGCTAGCTCCATGTATGCCCTCCTACCATCATCTCTTAGTTGTGGATGTAACCGTTCTCTTATTTCCATATCAACAAGGTCTAATCTCACACTAATCCCATCCTTAGTCTTCCCTGGTATGTGCAAAAGCGTACTGATAAGGCTATCACAAACGTTCTTCTCCACATGCATCACATCACTACTGTGTCTCACATCAAGCGAACGCCAATATGGAAGATCAAAGAAAATGGATCTCTTCTTCCATATGTTCTTCTCAGCCACAATCCTTTGATTCTCACCAAAAGTGACATTGATACGTTCCACTCGACTATAAACTTCCTCTCCGGTTAATGACTTTGGAGCCATTCCATGCTTCGGTAAGCCGTTAAAACGCTTTCTTAGCCTACGATACAGGTAGAACTGATGAAGAAACCTCCTATGGCCAAGGTAGACAGTTTTTCTTCTATACTTTAGTTGATGGAAGTGTGTGTCTGCTGCACATATTGAGCATGCTTTATGACCCTTCACGCTGTACCCTGACAAGTTTCCGTACACAGGGAAGTCATTTATCATTGTGAAAATCATTACACGTAGCTTGAAAGACTCTTTCTTATAAGCATCAAACACATCTATGCCTTCCTCCCACAATTTCTTCAAGTCCTTAATCAAAGGCGCCAAATAGACATCAATATTGTTCCCTGGCTATTTTGGTCCAAAAATCTTCATAGATAGCATCATATACTTACGTTTCATACATAGCTAGGGAGGCAAGTTGTATAGTACAAGGAGAACCGGCCACACACTATGTGTGCTAATAAGAGTTCCATACGGATTGATGTGTCTGTGCAAAGCCCAAGCCGAAGGTTTCTCGGCTTGCTGCCAAATTGAGGGAACATTTCATCTATTTTTTGCCATTGTGGAGAGTCAGCTGGGTTCCGAAGATATTTCCCATCATATATTCTCTCATCAGAGTGCCATCTCAACTTCTTCGCTTTTGTTACAGTCACAAACAAATGTTTAAAACATGGTATTATTGGAAGATACCACATAACCTTTAAAGGTTGCCTTTTACTTGTCACATCGCCACAACCACCATCTTTTTTCACTTTGTATCCTGCATTTTTACACTTAGGACACTCACTGAGACCTCCATACTCATTCATGTACAGTACGCAGTCATTAAGGCAAGCATGTTTCTTTTTATACTCCATACCCATCATAGACAGGATTTTCTTGGCCTCATACATACGATTTGGAAGTACATTATCCTCTGGAAATATATCACATAATAGTTCAAGCAACAACATGAAACTACTATCGGTCCACCTACAAGTTGCCTTTAAGTTAACCAAATGTAATGTTCCCGTCAGCCGTGTGTAGTTACTCCCACGGTACAATGGTGTCTCTGCATCACTCCGCAGGCTGTCATACTCCTGTGACTGCGCAAAGGATTCTACCTTAACATCGTGAATCATTTTCTCCATTCTATCTTCATCTATGACATCCACATCTTCCTTCTTGTGCAATGGACAATCCATTACTTCCTTACCATGCCATATCCACCTTGTGTATCGTAAATTTATTCCGTCACAAAGTAGGTGATCCTTTATGACATCAACATCCCGTCGACTCTCATTTAAACAATTCACACAAGGACAAAAATACTTCCCATTTTTTGCAAGAGCATTGTTTTTAGCGAATTCAATAAATTCTTCCACCCCTTTCTCATATTCTTCACTAGTTCTCAAAGCATTCATCCAACTGTGATCCATTTTGTTACCACCTAAGTCATTCCTAATAAAAATCACATGTTTACTACAATTGTCAACGATACAGGATGGGATTGCCTTTTTTCACTTTTTTCAACAAAAATTTCGACAGCATTTCCCCTTAAAAGTAAGACATCTCAAAATTTCAAGCAATTCTATCTTAGTTATTGACTTTGTATTCTTAGCTATTGATAATATAATTCTCCTCTAAATATAGAAAAGAATATAGAATTTCAAATAAATATTCAATTTCTTTTCTATTCTAGGACATAAAGAACTTATAATAATTTGAAGAGGAGGATTAATAGAATATATTTCAATCTATTTATTAAGTATATTGTGTTTCTTAATAATCAATTATATATATTTATTAATGATCAATGTCTTTATCTTATTAATCTCTTTATCTTAAAATAAGATTTTCACCACTACACTAATAATAATCATACTAATCTAATCTAAAGAAAATAAAACCAACCATATTTAAAGAAACAAAAATTATTATGTTTAATTGTTGTTCATTTCATCAAAATCAATCAATAGCTCCATTTATTTATAATAATATACATACATTTTTTCCCTCTCAATTTCCAAGCTCCATACATATAGAACATACATTTTCAAGCTCCATACATATCAAACAATATATTGTTGCAAGTTAAATCACTCCAATAACTAAAATCACTCCAAGTCAAAGAATCTACTAGCTAACAATGATTCTATGCTTCTGGGCCAAAAAACACACAAAAATTCAATCACAAGGTAAAATCACTCCAATAACTAAAATCATATAAAATAATTTCACATTGCAAGTTTAAATTTAATTCAAGTAAATTCATATTTAAAAAAAACTAACCACAGGGGGGAGCTGCATGCGTCACAATGGAAGGAAGGAGGTGGAGGCAAGGGCGTCACAATGGTGTATTTTGATTTCTTCAAAATCTTCTTCAGAATCCACAGCAAGAGTGAGGAAGTGAATCAGAGAGTGAGGACAGGGGACGCGTGAGACAAAGAAGGGAGGAGGAGGAAGATTAAATTAAAGATGAAGAAGAAGGGAGGAGAGGATGAGTGTTGTGAAGAAGAAAAATAAGGGAAGAGGAAGAGTTGAAGAAGACTCAAGAAGGAGGGAGGAGGATAATGGCCAGAACGCCGAAGAAGATGAGTTGAGTGTGAAGAAGATAATGAATGAATGAAGGAGGTAGATGGTCAAAAGGTAAAGAAGAGGGTGTGTGTTTGAGAAGACGCATGTCAGACAAGTGTCTGACATGCGTCCAGGGACACCTTTAGGCGTCACAAATGGCTATTTGGGATGCCTAAAGATAAGTTTAGGAGTCCCAAAATTCATTTAGGACGCATAAACTCCCACTTTAGGCATCCCAAATGGATTTGGGAGCCTAAAGTGAGGCTTTAGGTGTCCCAAATTGTTTTTGAGACGTCTAAACCCCATTTCTAGCGCTTAAAAAAATTTTAGAAAATTTAAATTCGAGCCATGAAGCACTTTAAGCGTCCCAAATTTGTCTAAAGGGTTCCCTACATAAAGTTAATTACGAAAATGCCACCACCTTTCTTTTTAACCACCCAATTTTAAAATTGGGACATCCTTAGGGGTGGTTATATCATAATTTTGCAGTAGTGATTTATTGTTTTTAACTGATCTTAACTACCAGTTCGTTTTATGCAATAAAGTTAAAAGTTGCTTATAAAAAGGATTGAAGGGAGTACTATGTAAGGTTAGTTAATATATACAACACAAACTTTTCGTTTTTATATAGGGTTAAGGAGTAAAAATACCCATAAATTTTTCCTAAATGTACACCTGACACCATAAACTTTATTTAGGTGTAAAAATACCTTCACCGTTAGTTGATATTAACCACCATTACTTTTTTCCTGTAGGCCCTACCAATTGTCCGCCGCATGTGTCAATTCTTAAAATCCTAGCAAGCCCATCTCGGTCAACCTCTCTTTCCCTCTGACCTTCCCCTCTCTCTTCCTCCTTGATCTCTCTCACACGCCATAGCTACACTCTCAAGCCATAGTTGCATATCATTTCACCAATCAAGCACCAAAGCTTGATCATAGAAGGGAACGTAGTGGGGAATCAGATTGAGGAAGAAGGAAAAGCAAAGACCAAGTTGAGGAGCAAGGAACATTGTTGTTTTTTTTGGGATGGGGTGTCAGCTGCCCTCTCTCAGTTGCCTTTCATTTTAGGACACTTTGTAAATATTTTTTTAATCTTTTTATTATTATATTCTATATAAAATATGTGATATTTTGATACTTTATGGGTAAAAAACAATTTTATTTTCAATTTTTTATGATTTTTTAAAGGTTATTCAAAAAAATTGTATACTTTTCTTTTCAACTTAAAATACTGAATCTATAAAAAAAAATAATAAAAAATTTAAAAACAATATCATTTTTACTTATAAAATATCAAAATATCATTCATTTTTAAAAAAAAACAAGAAAAAACATTTAAAAAGCGACCCAAAATGAGGGGCAACTGGGGTGTAGGGGCAGTTACCACCCCCAGTTCTTTTGGTTGGGTTGGTGGGAGAGGTGATGACAAGTGAGACAAAATTAGCATGAGTTGTTGCATTGTGATTAGACAATGTTGGCATGAGATAGTAGCAAATGACAACTGGACAAAGCTATGGGACCCATCAAACCTAAAAGTGGAAGATGTTTGTTTTCATTAATAGTTGTGGCATTTTTATCCTATCCATAGAAATTTATGGGTATTTTTACACCTAAATAAAAAGTATGATGCTAGGTACATATTTAAAAAAAATTATGGGTATTTTACCCCTTAATTCTTTTATATATAACATAAACATGTGTAACACACACTACACGTTTTCATGACTTTTTGCTTCTCTTAATACGCAATCAATTCAAATAAGAAAATTTTGTATTTTAAAAAGTCATCCAACTGAAGATACTATTATGAATATTAAATATGTGGATGTCCATGGACTTATATCTAGACCAATTTACTCTTCCAGTGAACTTGACATAAAGAAGAAAAGAAGATTTGACATAAAACAAAAGCAAAAGAAGACATGACATAAAGAAGATATAAAGTAATCATGGTCACATAACCAGGGTTAGATTTAACCATGGTCATGTAACCAAGGTTAGATTCCTAACTCTATATAAAGGCTTGTAATCGATTGTTTCAAATAAACTGAATGAGAACTTCTCTCTAGAAATTCTATCAATTTTCTCTTTGAATTATATCAATCTTCTATCTTATTACACATACTTTTATAACACGTTATCAGCACGAAACTTTAAAAGAAGTTTGAACCATGGCAAACCTAGCAAAACTTGAAATTATGGCTCTTGATATTACTGAGAGTGAGTAGAAGATGTAGAAGAAGACGAAGCTGAATAAGTAAGAGAGAGATCATGAAAGGATTCATCAAACCTGTGCCAGCAATTTGCAACAATGTGACCAGGCTTGCCATAAAGTTGACATACGACCTTTAAACGAGAAGAGTTGTTGGTAGTGGCTGTGGAATTATTGGTGTTGTTGTGATGGCCAAATGAACATCCACCACAGCGGCCACGATTACGACCACCACGATTCAAAGGAGAGGCATGAGTCTGAGCAACATTTGCCAAGATCGGAGACGCCACAGAAGTCATTGGAATCGAGCGACGATGCTTCTCAATTCGAGCTTCTTGTGACATGAGTAGTGCTTCAATATCATGTAGGTATAAGGCTCTAGCCGTGTTGAAATCGAGGTTATGAAAGGATCTTCATCCTCAAGAAGACCATCAAAGATGTACTCAATCTGGTCAGAAATAGAGATCGATGAGCCAATGGCAGCTAAGGCGTCGAAATTGGCCTTGATCTTCAACAAGAACTCACTCATTGGTGAGGAATCCTTCTTTGTGTTTTTCAAATTTGTCTTAAGTTGCTTCACCTTAGCCTTCATTTGTGAGGCAAAGAAGATAGTAATTTGCTCCCAAATCTTAGCGGTGGTTTCTCAGCCAACAGTACGAGTAAGCACCAAATCTGACATTGACGAGAGAAGCCAGGACATAAGCAACTGATCCTGACGCATCCACTAGATAAAGGCAAAGGAAAGACTAATTGCTTGGCCATCATAGTACTCATGCTGCTCATGTAGAGGAATCAACAGATCAAGAAAGGATTCAAGAGCATATCCTTTAACAGCACTGAGAACTTGTTGACGCCAAATCAAGAAATTAGAGTCGTCGAGTTTGATGGAAATGGAGTGATTAAAAGCAATAACATTACTCTTGGACTCAGAAGAAGAGACAATCGGCACAGACGAAGTGGAAGACATAGAAGGAACAGTGACTCTAGATACCATGTGAATGAAACGAGAGAATTGAAAGTCAAAGAATGGAAAGTATCTGAGAGAAAATGATATTATATATTATTACTGTGTAAGAGAGGGATACAACAATATATAAATAAGCTTCTGAGATACACGTGGCTTACTAATACATGCTCAGTTGGTTAAAACTCAAAACAGATTGGTTAGCTTATAACTACTAATATATATATATTCTAACATCGTCCTCTTGAGATCATCCTATTGAAGGTATTTCTCTTCTTCAACTACTTGTCTCTTTCCCTTCCCTTCCTTGCTCCTCCAAAACTCACCAAATTCAAGTATCATCTTTTTGTTACCCTTTTCTTCTACAAAACAACAGGTACTTAATTATCATGGGTAAGAATACGCCTAATTTCTTAGACTCTGTAATGCATGAAACTTACATCTATATATATATATATATATATATATCTTCAGATGCATGTAAATAGGCTCTTTGCTATATTCATCCCAATTATATTAGACGCATTATGTTTCTTAAAACAGATGAAAAAGTAATAGAAACTATGTTGAATGAACGTTTCATCTTTTTGTTACCCTTTTCTTCTCCAAAATAACAGGTACTTAATTATCATGGGTAATAATGTCTCATTTCTTACATTCTATGTGTAATGCATAAAACTCACACACACACGCACAAACAAACACACATATATCTTTAGATGCAATAAATATCATTATTGCTATATTCATCCCAATTATTGAAGGAATTCAAGCGTATCTGGAATCCGAGTGATTTGCTGAGTACCCATATGAGGTCGGAGCACCAATATAGACTCCAATCGAGTTTATATGACAGATTCACCATCAGAGAAAAGAAAACCAGAAAGAGAAGTTTCCATAGGATTTTTCTATCTGTATAAAAAAACTAAGACCTACAGACCTATATAATTCCTTATAACAAGTATGGGTAGTTACTCTTATTTAAATTTTGAATCATAAAGAAAAAACTTCACATTTAGACCCATAGTATTCCTTATTTATATAATAACCCCACTCACATTTGGCTTGGGCTCTAATCCACCATGACTGGAGTAGGTAAATTCCAACAATTATATTTACATGTTATGTTTCTTAAAATAGATGAAAAAGTAAGAGAAGCTATGTTGAATGAATGTCTACCTGTGAATTTTTCATTGAAGAGCTTGTAGTTTGAACAGCTAGAGAAGAAGAAAGCAAATGGAGATGGACTTAACACCCAAGAAGGCACAACCCATGCTTGAAGGAGATGGCGGGGCTTACTACACATGGTCAACTTCTCAAGTTCCTCTTCTTTCTAAGAATAATGTTGCTGCTGGTTCCCTTAAGCTTCAACCTCAAGGCTTTGCTCTTCCTCACTATTCTAATTCTTCTAAAATTGGCTATGTTCTTCAAGGTAGGTCCAAAAACTTCCCCCCCACACACACACTTTCCAATCTCAAATAAAAGGCCTAGCTGACTTTTTTTTGGGAGATTATATAAGCTAAATAAGTTACTTCTTAATCATATCATATGTTATGAATCATTAGATTATATATTAGATTATGAGTCAGATAAATTAGATTTCGAGAAAAAATATAAATATAAATATAAATATTATAAAGTAATTTAACTAGCTTAATTTCTTCAAAAAAGTTAACTGGGTCTCATTATATTTAGAACTGGAGGTAATATATATGAATGTTTCTTTTATGCTATGTTTGGATGGGGAGCAAAGTAAGGAAGAAAATAAGGGGAGGGGAATACTTGTAATATCCCAATTTTTGATTAAGGGCTAATCATGATTATTGTGGATAATTATGGATTTAATTGGAATTATTATGTGTTTTATGGAAATATTAATTAATATGTCATAATTAGTGGAAAAAAATTGGAAGAATGGAATTATTGGCCATAAGTTGGTAATTAAGGGAGAAATTAATTACTAACTAAGAGAAAATGAGATGTGTGATTAAAATGGCTAATGGAGGGATTAAAGTAGCTAATTGGTGACTTATTTTGGGTGAGCCAATAGCAATTTGACATGTGGCAAAAGTGGGTAAAGAGAAAATGTGTGTAAAAGTTAATGAGGGAGTATTTTATTTGGTTTCTCTCTCTTCCTCTCCTCTCTTTTCGCTGAAGGCATGGAGGGAGTATCATTATTTTCATTTCTTCACTCCATCTGTCTCATTCTCTCTCATTCGGTCATAGTGGAAGGAAAAGGGAAAGATAAAGCTTGAGAAAAGGTAAGGAAAATGATCTCCATTGCTCAAACTCCATTCATAAATGTTGATCCTTGGGTTAAGAGCTTCATTTTGGTGTGTATAGTTTGGCCATTTGGTGTTGTTTTGTGCCACACGAAAATCTAATTGTTGGAGAATCAAAGAGTGTCTTTGGAAAAGTGAAAGAGGTAAGTGAGACTAATCTATCTATCTAAGTTTCATGCCATTTAAAGTAGTTTATAATTTCTGAAAATTTTGGCTTGAATCCGAAAATGAGTGCCACTCTTCATTTGGTATGCTTTTGGCATGAGAATGTTGTTTTGGAATGAGTTTAGGATAGATAGATTGATTGGTGATTGAAATGTTAAAATTTGTGGTTTTGGGATTTTGGGGTTTAATGTTGATTCAAATCAAAGCATAATAATGGAGTAGGATTTTGGTAATTCTGATGATTCCATTGGATTCCTTGGGTGTTTTTGTGTGGGAGTAGCTTTGGTTTGGTATTTGGGTTCATTTGGATCACTTGGTAAAAAATTCTGGAAGTGCTGTCATACCTTCTGCATTTTCTGGTTTCTGATAATCATGCTTGAGTGAGAGGGAGTGTGCTCGAGTGAGGGAAGAACATCACTCGAGTGAGGAAAGATCATGATCGAGTGCTGTGTGTATTTTCCCTTCTAGCCTTCAGTTCTCATGTCGCACTTCCGGGCGAGAGGCAAGAGTGTTGCCTCACTTGCAAGTGTTGAGGTTTCTCACTCGAGTGAGGTCTTCTTCACTCGAGTGATCCTTTTCTGTGAAAGTTCTTGTGCTCTCGGGCAAACACTTTCTGTCCTCACTTCCTAGCACTCGAGGTGTTGTCCATACCAATGCTCGAGTGAGGGCTTTTGTGCTTGAGTGTCCGTACCAATGCTCGAGTGAGACCATTTTCACTCGAGGTGCAGCAGTGAAAAATCAGTTTTTGTGCTTCCAAAAGGGGATCTTTGGGATAGTTCTTCCTACCCTTTAGGAGTTTTGTTGGGGTATTTAATGACTCTAAAAGAGCAATAATGATAACCAATTAAGTGCTAAGAAGCTATTGAGAATTGGAATAGAGGATTGACTCTTTGTCCCTAATTATGAATATAGGATTTGACATTTATCCTACTCGGGAGAGACCGGCGCTAGGAGACGCACGGAAGGATCAAGGTAGTGACTCTTCTCTCATATTATGTATGATGTTTGGTATGCATAACTTATCATTGAATTTGTGAAATGTGTGCCTTGGTACATTACGGCGTGAGCACTTCAGCGTGAGCCGTATAGGGATTGACGCTAGTCATCTCTAGGTCGGCCATTGAACCGCCGTCATAATCGACATGGATCTTTGTGAATCCGACCCGTGGGGCGGCATTTGTGAAACCAACCATGGGCTGTGTGTATCTTGCCTGTATGGCTTGCGTTATGAAATGCTTTATATGGATCCCAGCTGTGGTGAATTATATTGTGTGGATTGTTGTGATGCAATACAGCGTGAGCAATCGTCAGGGATGACATGTGTCATACTAACCATTGCCGTTGAACTGCCGTTGTAGTTGCTTGTATGGATAATGATTTGATTTCATGCCTTACTATTGTACATTATATGATTGATTTGACACTACGGGGATTCTTTAGAATATCACTCTCCCAAAATTAAATATTTTAGGCAGGGCTGAAGGATCAAAAAGCAAACGGGTGACGAAGAGCGGGTAGAGCTCCGTGTTAGGAGTTCCTTTTTGGTTTTTGGTTATCATTATATATTATTGGATAATTGGTGGGAGGTATATGTATATTTTGGGATTTGTGATGTAGTTTTGTGTAATCCCCAAGTAAAGGGTATGAATTATGAGCTTCATGCCTTTGTGTAAACCTTTATTAAATAAATGGAACCCGAGTGAGTCGGGAATTTACTTTGCACTCTAATATTTGTAAATGGAATCCACCTGTACAGGCCATATGTATTTTGTATTATGAATATGAGACCATTGTGGATAAATTTTGAAAAAGTTTTTGCAAATCTGATTTTAGGCAAAAGATTACCTTAATAAGTCTCAATTTGAAATATGGTCTCTAATTATACATTAATTACATGTTTAAGAACTTAATCTCGGCCTTAATCGGGAAGGAGGTTACAATACTAGATTTGAAAAAATCGATAAATGATAAAAACTACTATTTTTTTAGAGTTTTCTCTCCTAACTCCCCCCCCCAAATTTTATCTCCATCCAAACATAAAGTCCGTTACAATTTTGTTATAGTCGTTCATTATCAATATCTTAACCTTGAGAGTCTTCAACGCAGGAACTGATGGCGTAGTTGGGATGGTGCTCCCAAACGCAGATAAAGAGGTCGTTTTGAAGTTGAAGAAAGGAGATGTAATCCCAGTACCTATAGGAGCACTCTCACGGTGGTTCAATAATAGAGAATCTGAGCTGATCATAGTGTTTTTGGGTGAAACATCTCAAGCTCATGTTCCTGGTCAATTCACCTTCTTCCTTCTCACTAGAACTCAAGGTGTTATGGGAGGCTTTTCCTCTGAGGTCAAAACCAAATCTTACAATTTGACCATCAATAAAGCACATGCACAAATTCACAAAAAGCCAACAAGAACCCTTTTTCCTTAAGTTTGAAAAAGGCCAACAAAACATACCAGAACCTGATATGGACAAGACCAAAAACATGGTGTACAATATTGATGCTGCAAAACCAGACCATGGGGTAGTAAATAATGGAGGGTTGGTCAAAACTTTGACTAAGTCAGAGTTCCCTTTTGTTGGAGATGTTGGGCTAAGTATGGTGAGAGTGAAGCTTGAAGCTAATACCATTAAGGCACCGTTTTCCCTAATGAATGATTTGACTGTGTCTTTACACCTTGGGATCAAATGCAAAATATTTGTATCCAAGAATTGCAGTACAATGCAACACTCAGGTCGTTCTCTTGAGGAGCCTTTATTGAGCTACCTAAGTAATCTAATTATCATGCAATACACTGAAAAAAAGGAAATGGGATTTTGGATTTTTCAAATTAAAAGTTATAAGAAAATGCAATTTAATTAAAGGCTAAGCTATTGTTTTTTATCTTTTTTTTATAAAAATGGAGAATGAGTGAATAGAATGGTATGAAGTGGAAAATATGAATAGAGAATGCTCTTGGTAATGAAAAAATGACAATCCTTGCTCAAAAAGATTATGGGAGTTAATTTTCTCTAAGTCTTGAAAATAAAACCCCAAACGATCGCTCGGGTTTAGTGTTTTTAATTAATAGTTACTCCTATGAATGCAGCTAGTAGCTATCTCTTAAGGCACTATTAGAAACCACTTAGAGTGCAATTAAAATGGATAACTATAACTTATTTACTCTTAATATGAATGCGATAACACGACACTCAATTGATCCAATTCAATTATACAATATAACAATAACACGAAAAAAGCATAATTTCATTGAATCAGTAAGGAAATATATATATATATATATATATATATAAATTAATCAAGCCACAGAAATCCAATCCAATCACAAATATCAAACCAACATAGACAATTAACATCAATCTCAATTCTAGAATCATATACAATAATTCCTAAAACTAGGCAATTTAAATACATAATTCTAGATTAATGGAATGATAACAAAACTGCCATTTGTAGTCCATTAAGCTCAAGCCTATATCTTCATCACCAAGAAGCAAGAATTTTAGCCACACATAGCCACTTCCACAGTCCAAATTAATTGCCCAACCAAAATTGCCATGGAAGCTAATAGAAGTGTTGACTGAATAGAAAAAAGAAAGAAGGCCGTGGGTTCTTGAAGGGAGACTCAGGCTGGAAGAGAAAGAGATACAGAGGTGATGGATGGTGTGGTCTTCTTGGCCAAAAGGCACTTGGGTGGTGGTGAACAGAGGAGGTAATGAAATGATGAAGAGGGACGGTGGTTGATGGTGGTGAAGGACAGAGAAGACGAGGATGATGGGGTGGTCTGCGGTCTACTTCACAGATCTCTCTTCTCACCCTCAGCCTTCCTCTCTCGCAGTGCAACTTCCTCAGCTCTCTGTTTTCGGATCTGTTCTAGCGGTGGCTGTCTGTGATGGTGAGGGAGATAAAGTGAAGGTGGGAATGAATGTGGGTCACCGGCGACCGTGGAAGTGGGAGATGAAGAATGCAGGTGCTCCGATGATGCTTGCGGCGCTCCCACTGTCAGCTCGCGTCTCTTCTCTCTGTTTCTGGTTCTCCGAATCCAAACCTCACCGGCGACGGAAAGAATGAAGGAAAGGGAGTGAAGGTCGCCGGTGAGGTTAAAGGTTATGCAGATGATGAGATGATGATTCCTGCGCGGCGCTGCTCTCTTCGTGTTTTATTTCCCTCAGCTCATATCTCGGGTCTGCCATGTCCATTTCCCATGTCCATCACTCACCAAGTCAGGTCAGCTCCTTGGGCCGGGCATTCTGTTTCTGTATTATTTTTTTCTTTCAGCTCAAAGGGCCAAAACTGCAGCCCATGTATGTCCATGGCCTGCCCCTTTTTTTTCTATTGTTTAACCTCCAGGTTTCAGCTTGCGTTTTGGGCCTGGGCTGATTTCTTTTTTTTCAGCTTTAGCCCAAAAATTGCCCATTTTCTTCTTAAGCACCTACAATACAAAATTAAGTATAATATAGTATTAAAAGTCCAAGAAAACATTTGTATGACTAATTAACAAATTTATGACTATTTTACCCATTTTTACAATTAATTCAATACAAATGCCCCTAATAAAAAATAATGCTCTAAAAAATGCATTAAAAATCCCAAATTAACCATGAAAAATCATATAAAATTATGGTTCAATCAATGAACCCAGCAATTCAAGCGATTTATGTTGCTAGAGAAAGTGGCAAGATTGAGATTGTGGGGTTCAATGGGAAATCAGTGTTGAATTCTCAAGTTGAAGCTGGTCATTTAGTTGTTGTGCCTAAGTTTTTTGTGAGTGCAGAGATTGCTGGTGAAGATGGAATGGTGTTCTACTCTATCTTCACCACAAAAAGGTAATTACTTAACTTGTATATATTTGAAAATTTCTTAATCAAACCAACGGTTATATGAATAGTACAGTTGATTCTTCATTTTTTTTGTTGATTACTTGCAGGCCTGTGTTTGAAGAGTTAGCTGGGAAGCCATCAATATGGGAGGCCTTGTCTCCTCAAGTGCTAGAAGTGGCTGTTAATTTGGATCCTAATTTTGTGAAATCCTTCCTGTCCAACTTGGAGCACACCACAAATATCATTCCTCCTTATAATTAATTTAGTTGTGTCTTAATTTCCTTACTACTCTTTAAAGAAAATTAGACAAGGTCGATTATTTGTGTGGTTTCATTAAAAGTTAGAATATAGGAGTAGTAATTTACTCAAAATATATTTGTGTAAATAAAGGGAGTTTTGCATATTATATTTTAGCAAAACTCAATGATTGTTTGTTCTAGTCTTCAATATCCTTACTCTTCAAAAGAGGAAAAAAAGGACAGAGTGGAAGGGAAATCGTGTGATTTTTCAGTACGTAAATTTCAATCTGTTGTACTTCGATCGAGTTGCATGCTATGGATGTGAAAATGAAGTTTGTAATGTTATTTCTACGATAAAGTTTGCTGTGCTTTAACCTTTTTTTTTTTTTTTATGAAGAGCATACACACACGCACACATGGATGTATGTGTAAATGGAACTGGTTTCCTACTAAGCAAAGTGATTAGCTAGAGCTAATTACATTTATATCGTTCAGATATGATTTTGAACGGTCCATATTTAAATTTTTTTAAATAAAAATCAGTTTTTAAAAAAATAATAGTTAAGATATTATTTTTATTTTATATTCTATATCTATTAAAATAATTTTTAAAAAAAAACTATAAACTTTTATAAAATCAAATCTAACCGTCAAAACTGATTTGGACAATCCGTACGTGATTAGCTGTCCTTACTAAGCACTTTGATGATTGAGAATTGGCTTCTCTCATTTTACCTTACTCTCATTTTCTCCTTCCTTTACCGTTCCCCTCAACCTCCTCTTCATTGATTTTAAGGACATTGTCACTGAGTACGACTTGAACTAGACTTTCTAGTAGCGCTGCCAACACTTATTGGAGTATATATATCTATCTGCAGAAGATATTTGTATGAACATTCACTACAAAAAAATCAGCGAATTATAGCCAATGACAGAATTTAGTAATGGAACTTTGTTGCCGGTCAACTAGTGACAGTCTGTTTTATGATGGCATCATCAAATTACATCGCTAACCCATTATTGGATTTGTGGTGATTGTAGTTGTGCCAATGACAGTGAAGCTAAATGTTAGAGAGTTTCTCCAAGAACTAGATTGGAATTGGCTTCTTGGACCTCTTGCAGTACTAAGCTAGTAAAGCTAGTAGTGTACAGGCATCAACAGCAAAACAAAGACAACAAAAAAGTTAACGTAAATCTAATAGATGTTGTCATAAGCAGTAAGCTGGAGGTGCCTGACAAATGTTGTAGAACATGAACAATTTGCAAGAACGATGAGGTGGATGATCCGAGTTGTATCGATACTGTTCTTAAGAGTTATTCTGCAACCAATAGAGAGGAAGCAACACTCTCTAAGATTAAATGGACCCATCCTGAGAAACTCAAGTCGGTAAAACTATTCTTGTTTTTTTTTAATACAAAGGCAAGCAATGCTAGAAAAATTACAAACCCCTATGACTAGGTAGTACACCCTGATATTGTCGTGGCACCCCACGTTCCATGGTGAAAACATCAACTCATTCCGTTGGAGAAACTCTTATCTCCCTGTATTCCTGATTGCTCATATGAGCCTTTCCTGCTAGGTAAACAACACATCTGAGGTTTTCCCTATATGTATGAGATATTTGTAAATCCCAGTCCATGTAAATAAGGGATCTAGTATCCAAAATGACATCATGCAATGGATGATCTGCTGCACACTGAGTGAACAAGAGCTGAATAGCTTGTAAGGAGTCTGTGAAAAGTCTAATCTTGTTGAACCCTAACTTCTTACAAAGTTTTAGTCCTATGTGGATTGCTTGGATTTCTATAACAGTTAGGAAATTGAATCCTAACTTCTGTTAAAATCCACATATCCAATTACGTCATGATCAAGAATGACATCACCACAAGCTGCATGACCATCAAGCTCCGTGGATCCGTCCACATCAACACGTACAAACCCCAGTTCTGGTGGTTGCCAGTTGCTAGTCCCCCTCTCCGGCACCTGGAAGATTTGGTGTGTAAATCTGCCTTGCACCACGGCTTCCAAAAGAATATTCATGCATTTATAGATTATTTCCTTTACATTGTCTGCTGCACCTTCAAATGCCTGTCTGCAACGATTTTTCCACAAAAGCCAATATATGGAAGTGAAGACTCTTTGCCATAGCCATCTAGCCACCCGCCTGTTACCCGGTCCAAATTGAAGATTCCATGTGAGTCAATCCTGCAAATTACCAGAGAAAAACATAGTATAATATATATGATTAGTTATGGAAAACCATACTTTTTTAGCCTGCTCACAGTCTCTCAAAATATGTAGGATGCTCACTTCGCTCTCACACTCAAAGGGACTCACATTTAGGACACTCGCACTATATCTCGCTCTGATCTCATTCGTAAGGAGTTTCTCATGGAATACTTGCCACATAAAGAGCTTAACTCTTTCCGGAATTTCCCAGTGCCATAAACTCCACCAGTAAGGTTGTCGTCTGTGCTCCTGCTGATGATAAATCATATCATATGTTGATCTCACACTAAACATCCCATCCGCTGCATTCCTCCAACATAATACATCCTCTCCTGTAGCCGAAGGAGGATTGACCATCATGATTCTCTCCACTACCCAACTTGGAAGAAAGCTCTCCCATTTGGCTTTGTCCTATTGACCAGTCGGGGTGACGAATGAACGCACTTGTGCTTCCATATCCACTAAGTGCTCATTCCTCACAATGTAATATTCTAGGGGTCTTCCTAGAGGAGTCCAACATTCTTTCCACACCTTAGTGTTTTGACCACTTCTCAGCTTCCTCCCAATTCCCCTCTGAAAAGCTTCCCAGACTGCCACTATGCCACTCCATACCGCAGACTAACTACGCCATCTCTGAACATTAGGAAGTGAATCAAATCCATATAAGTATTTCGTTCTCAAACATTTCACCCACAGAGCTTCTGGTTGAGTTATCATTCTCCAACACAACTTCATGAGAAAAGCTTTGTTTTGGGATTGTAAGTCTTTGATTCCCAAACCTCCTTCAGACTTCCTTCTTTTTTGGATGTCCCATGATAACAAATGCATTTTGTTGGACCCTTCGTGTTGATTCCAGAAGAAGTCCCTACTCAACTTTTCAATCAATGAAAGCACCCCTTTCGGAATCAGAGTTGCCTGCATCTGGTATTGTAGAATTGCTGTTAGAATTGACTTGATTAACACCGTCCTTCCCGCCATACTAAGAAATCTTCCTCTCCAACTTGACAACTTCGACCTCACATTTTGCACTAAAGGAGCGAATGTCAACTTAACCATACGTTTATGCAATATCGAAACTCCCAAATATTTCCCCAGATCCGCTGTCAAACCAATCCCCACTGCCTAACTCATCTCATAAGCCCTGTTGAAATGAACATTCTTGGAGACAAACATTTTGGACTTATTCAGATTAATCCTATGCCCCGAGACCCGGCAGAACAATTCCATAACTTTCTTAATCTCATCCATTTGTTCATATGTGGCCTCACAAAATAAAATCAAGTCATCTGCAAAGAAAAGATGAGAAATGTTTGGGCCAGAGGAACATAATTTGAGCGGGCAACAATTCCCCAATTCAACCTCCTGGTGAATTAATTGACCCAGCAGCTCCATACAAAGGACAAACAGATATGGGCTCAACGAGTCCCCTTGTCTCACCCCTCTCGAAGGACCGAATGCCTCAGAAGTAGAGCCGTTCCATATCTCCCTCATGGAAGAAGTTGAGACACAACACATAATCAGCCTAACAAACTCCCCACATAAACCAAGACTATGTAGCGTGAATTCCAAGAAGCGCCAGTCAAGTCTGTCATACGCCTTTTCCATGTCTACCTTCAGTGCAATGTACCCCTTCCTTCTTCTCTTACATCTCATAGAGTAAATTGCCTCTTGAGCGATAATTATGTTGTCTACCCTTTGTCTACCTGCTATGAAACTGCACTGATTTTCCTTTACCAGATGATTCATTACACTCTTAAAACGGTTAGCAATTACCTTACTTACAATTTTGAAGTTCACGTTGCACAACGATATAGGCCTAAAATCCTTCAACGATACAGGCTGATCAATTTTAGGGATCAAGACGATGTTGGTCTGGTTGATTTCTTGGACATCCTCAGGGCTGGCAAAGATTCTGGCAACCAGTTCACATACTTTCTGGCCAACCACCTCCCACTGCGTTTGGAAAAAATATGGGTGCAAGCCATCCGGCCCCAATGCTTTAAACGCTTCCATCTCAAAAGCTGTATTCTTAATCTCCACTGGAGAGACATTTCTCTAAAGAAGCTGTAACTGATTGGTGTCAAGGGAAGGGAAGTTAGCCCTCCAAGGAGAAAAAGGAGCAGACGTATTCTCTGCCATAAAGAGTGTCCGATAGTACTCAAGAGCCATGCTCCTCAAGTGACCCTTATCAGTAACCCAAAGCCCCGATTCATCTTGAAGAGCCTCAATTTTACTTCTTTTCTTCCTAGCGACTGTATTAGCATGAAAATACTTCGAGTTGCGATCCCCTCCACTAAGCCACTTACATCTTGACTTCTGAAACCAGATCAATTCTTCCTGCAAAACAAATTTATGGTACCTATCCCACAGTTGTTTTTCAAGTATGAGAAGCCCATTCTGATTGCCCTTACCACACCTGACACGATCGATACCTTCCAACCTTCTTATGATTTCCCTCTTCTTCTTCGCGACATTCCCCACCACATTATCATTCCAAACAGATGCCTTTATTTTGAATTGCTATTGACCTTGAATCCAATCTTTCCCATGCCATGCCGCCTTTACCACGTCACCAAACCCCTCTTCAACACACCACGCGGCTTGATATTGGAATCTTCTCCCCCAACTACTACACAGACTGGCTGATAAATCTCCCACCATAATCACACAATAATACGACTTGAACTTGAGTTTATGATAAGCTTTGGCTTGGGGATTTTGGATCTCCCAGTCAAAATTGCAAAAAGCCCAATCCAGTCTCTCCTTCACCCCTATTTTTTCCCAAGTATATTTGTCTCCTACTACAGGAATTTCAATCAAATTATACTCTTCTATGGAGTTTCTAAAATCAAACATAGAGGTATTAATGGGTGCCGCACCCCCCTGCTTGTCTCCTGGATTAATAATGGCGTTAAAATCACCTAGGACCAACCAAGGCATATTTACTACTTGTTTAATTGCATATAGAGCTGACCAAAGATCCTTTCTCTTAACAATACTTGTATCACCATACACAAAGGTCACAAGCATCGTTTCACTACCATTCTTATCAGAAATTTTACAATGCACCATTTGAGTATTTGAACACAGATATTCAAGATGAAAATCACCACTGTTCCATAACACCCAAATACCCCATGCATAACCCGTAGCTTCAATTCTCAACCAATCAGAGAACCCCATTTTCCTAATGACTCTATCTGCTCTGTCCCCACTAATTCTGGGTTCAACCACACCCATCACATTAATAGCATATTTTTTAACAATCTCTTTAAACACCCGATGAAAAGCTCTGCCTCCCACCCCTCGACAATTCCAACAAGAGACTATCATAAATCTACTATATAAACAGAAAAAAGGGGAGGACATGAATTTACTTATCTGGTGGCTTCTCCTCCATCATGACAACCACCTCCAAATGTGAGACAGATTGACTCTCAGCGCCTTGCTCCTTCAAGCCGTGATTTCCCATCTCATCATCCGACATACTCATTTAGCGTTTGCGTTATCTGTCCCTTTGGAAGTCCCCTGCTTCTCGACTACACAAACTGGAATCAAAAGTCATGTGCCTTCATTTTCTACAAGTTGGGCTGGTTTTTCTGTGGTGTTAAGACTGCATATTAGATCTGGAGGCCCACTACCATCCAAACTTCCTCTTATTACCTTATGAGCCCTTTGTGAAATTTTCCTACTGGACTTAGTAACCTTGTCCTCCACCAAACTACTAACGTCTTTTGGGCCCAAAATGAGATTCTTAAGCTCCCCAATTCCCTTGCTACTCGTGGGCTTTGACTTGAATGACACCTCAACCCATTTTCTACCTCCCACGTGAACTCCCTTTTTCCCAATATGCTGACTATCCCTGACCACAAGTTTCTTATTTTGAGAATCTCGAGCCCTCAACTTTACGCCTCCAGACACCAACCGCGCAGCCTTCTTCCCTTCCTCAAGGTTCGAATTCAAACTTTGCTTGGGAAGCACCCCCTCTTCAGACTCTGTACTATTAAGAACAGCAAACCTGGACTACATCGTTCTGATCTCCGCCATACCCCCTGAGGCCCATACTGCTTCATGGAAACCACTCTATCCCTATTCTCAATCCTTCTCGAAAATCGTGAAGAGGTTGGTCTATGGACAAACATCCAAGGACCGAATTGATCTTCCTTAGCTGGCAGGATCTTCTTCACCAACAGCCTGACCGCCGGAGCAGCTGCGGCGGGCGAGCTTGCCACCATGCTTTCTGTTTCTTGGTTATTTTTCCACTAACACTGATCCTTCCAGTGACCATACCTTCCGCAGGTGAAACAAATTAATCCCAATCCTTCATATTCAATGTTAAATAAAGCAGAAGCTAAGATAATCCTAGGCACCAATTTCTTCTACAGATCTAACTCAACGCAAATCCACGCATACCGACCCCTGTGTATAATGGCTTCGTCATCCTCCAAATTTTCGATGGTATGCATATCCACTTTTAGAGTCTTCCCAATTGTGTCTCCAAGCCTCCTCATACATTCTCTATTGTAGCACAATAGTGGAACATTTGGTATTCTAATCCATGTTGCTACTCTTCCAAGAGGATTCTGAAATGGATCAAAATGTGGGGACCATTTTTGCACAAGAATGGTATGCTGAGCAATTGTCCATGGCCCTTCAAAAAGAATTTTCTTATACTGTCTGCCCCAATTTTCAGGATCCTTCAACCTCACCACATAATAATTATTGGGTAGGTCTATTAAATCAAAGTTATTGGTCTGCCAAATTCGCCCCAAATGTTCTTTCAGCCTATGGAAATTAATTCTTGAACCCAGGATTGTAATAATTAGTGACTTATTCCACGGACGCGCCCATCTGTTATATTCCTCTTGCGACATATGCATAGTGGGATACACCTCCATGAGCTGTTTTAACTCCTCTAAAGGCTCGGGTAGTTCCCATTCCTGGTCCATTATATCCGAGAGCAAGGCCTCATCTTCCATACACGAAGCACCATGCGCTACTCTGTTAAACTCTGATCCCTTGAACCGTAGTAAAGAATCTTTGTAAGAGGTCCCCTCTTTACTGTCTTCCCACTCTACATTTGCTCTTCTTCTCCTTGCTCATCATTTTGTCTCTTATCTACCCCTGCACCTTCTTCATTGCTAACTTTCCTTTCCTTTTGCATTTGTTCTTCTGCTTTACTAACAGACTTGTGCAGCTTGACCTCCCCCACCTTACTGCCAATCCCTTCCTTCCTCGAACATCTCCCTCTTCCCGTATTCACACTCGATTCCAACACTCTAACCGGCGATGTAGCCCGGCCACCGGGGTCAACCATCGGAGAGAAACTCTTGTAGGCACGTATCCCAATAGAGAGAAAAACTCACTGTTTTATATCAGATTTGGCCTTTTGGCAAAACTATTCTTTGATGCTAAGCACTTCGTCTATATCCCTTTTATAGGCACCATCCATGAAGGGCCAAAGGACACAAGACGGTCCATGTTGACAAAGGAGAGAACATTCCGAGAAGAGTCCAACCGTTGGCTATTTATGGTTACAAAGGTTTATAAACCCCCAAATATGGAGACTTTTCAACAGGCCCAAACAAAATAATATTTTTGGGGAGCAAAATATTTTACAATTAGGGGGATCGTCGAATTTCCACTACATTTGCTTTCTAATGACATGTTGTTGTTTATACGAGCCCACCACTTCTTCAGACCTTTTTATAAGCGCAAGATAATATGGTAATATATATAGGATTGTACTCCCTTATTCCCAAACAATGTGAGACTTATTTTTTTGACACACCCATACATATATGCATATATTCACAACAATAAATAATCATATTGCTACTCCCATCAAGGACCCTTTTCATATAGGCAAGGACGTTATTAGCACATTATAGAGTAATTTTCTGTTTGAATGAATAATCTCGAAGTCCCTTTTCATGGAGCGAGAGGTACACATGCACGTCTTAATTATATACAATTGTGTATAATAGTTATTAATAACACTCCAGTCAAATGCTCCTCATGTCTTATTTATAAGACAGAGAAAGAATGCTTTTTTCGGTCCCATCTAGCCACCTCATTTAATTTTTTAAGTACAATTTTATTTTTCATTTATTACTCCCTTTATCCATAAACACAAACTTCAAAGTTGAGAATAGGTCCATCTCAAAATAGGGAGAGGGGCATCTTCATTTCTCTTACCCGTCCACTTCCCTCCAGTTCTTTATTCTCACAATTAGATTAACTCTGAATTATTAAGATTCAACATCCAATAAAAATATTATTATAATATTAAATAACAAAAAATGTATAGAAGTAAATTTAGATCATTAAAATTTGATATAATTAGTTCATATCTTTATACTTTTATTAAAGTATTATATATATATATATATATATATATATATATATATTTATTTATTTATTTTTTATAGGATATTAAATTTTAACCGGTCAGAGTTAATCTAACCATGAGAATAAAGAAGTGAAGGGAAGTAGACAGTAAGGCAAATGAAGAGGCCCCTTTCACTTCAAAATATAAACTTTATTTTAAGTTTAAAAAAATATTTAGTGCGTTTTTTCTAACTTTAGCCTTTGACTATATTTGTTGCATTTGTTGTTCCTTTTACTTATCATCTTTATAAATAAGGGCATAATTCAAAATAAAAAAAATACATATTTCATGTTCCTAACTAATTTTAACTATTTTTTTGATAACCATAAATTGATTATTTAAAATTTATAATTAGAGACTGAGGGAGTATTTTGTAGATTTTGTTCTCATGAGATATAATGCATATTAAACAAGAATAAAATTAAAAAATTATTAAATTTTAAGATAGAGTTAATAGGGTTTAAAATATTTTTTTATTTTGATAAAATCAAAGTGATTTATAATCCAAACATGTAAAAAAGTTGCTTGGTGTGCTCCCTACACGAAAACGTTTAGTGGCACACAAATCTAGAGATATATTATTACAACTTTGCTTGGTTTGAACGATTACGGGCCACTCTATACGTGGTCCTTTTCTTGCTCGTTGATAATGTGTGTGGGGACACTCAAGTACTCCATCCTATGTATAATAAAGGAAATTTTAATTAATGTAAGGAAAATAAGAATTGATAGTTAACTTAATAAATATGTTCTAAATTAAAAAAAAATTTTTACTTTTATCTTTGTTAGAAAATGTGTTTAAAAATTTAATGAGTTGATAAATTGGAAATGAGCAATAATTATAACGATAAAATTAATAAATAAGTATTAATTATCTTATAAATGACTTATATTATGAACCAAACTATTTTTTATAAATGTCTTATATTATAAACCAAAAGGAATATACAGCTTGACTAATAATAACAACAAACAAACAGGATCAATAATTTATTGGTTCACTGCATGGCAAAATTAACTGAAAACTGCCGGGCGCACGGTCCAAAATGGAAAGTTTATGTAAGAAGGAGATATTTATATTAATTTTTTACAACTACTTCCATGGTTGGTGATCCCAATAGTCGGTGGATTTACCGTGAAGGAGGACAAAAAAATACTTGCTTTTTACAACAACCTCATGCCGTTATTACAAAATACCACCTAATAAGTGTATTTGATCCTTTTTATAAGGTATTTATTTAATTTCAAAGCGTATTAAATATTTTTTTCCATGCATACCCATAATTAATAAGGGTAGTAGGTGAGAATGATAATTAATATGATATTAGAGTTTAATTGAATTAATAGAGGTAATATTAAAAATTACTTAAATTTAATTGAATGACTTTAACTGTTTTTATTAATTTATGAGAATTATTAGTTGGTGTCTTAAAGACCAGAGGGAGTAGCTCTTTCTCAACCATTTATATGATGGAGATAGCGAGACAAATAATAAGTTGTACGTTTTGGGGAAGTGAGAAGGGATATCAATAAAATCTTAAATGATATTGAGAAAATCTTGTATAAAATCACCTAAATTAATAAAATTTAAAATCAGATCTGTACAATCAACAAATCTCTAATTAAGTCATAGAGCTAACTTAAAATTCTAGAATTTGAATAAAATGACTTTATTATCCTCTTCTTCCTTCTCTCTAGAGTCTAGATCCTTCCATTCTCTTTCTCTATCTCTCTCTCTCCCATGACAAACTCAACTATATTTTCTCTCTCCCACAACAAACTAAACTCTCCTCTCTTCAATTCAAACTAGTTCGTTAGAACCTTCCCCCTGAATCAGTCATCTCTTCAAATCCTTGAAGTGTGTGAATAAATGGTGGAGATTGACATTGATTAGGGTGTGTGATTGTGCATCTACGCGATAGTGAGAGAATGCGATAGATAAGCCTTCAAATGCATATCACACACACATCGTATAGAAAAAACTTAAGCCACAAATTATAAAAAATAAGAGTTATTAGGGCTATATTCCTTATTGTGGATTGTTTTTTGGTATGTGTGTATAGAGAGGTCAGAGCTGCAATTTCCATTGTTGAGAGTTTTACCATCACAAATATGAAAAAGTGGAGAGAGCTTTGAGATTGTCTTGGGGGAGAGAGAGTGCGCTATAGAGCAAGAAAATGGAAGGAGAAATATCCAAAGAGAAGAGAATAGAAAGGCGGATACTAAAGTCATTTTACTCATATTCTAAAATCTTAAATCGGGTCAATGACTTAATTATGGATTTAGTTAATTTACTAAATTGCTTTTGAATTTTATTAGTTTAGGTGACATTATATGGGATTTACCCAATGATATAATGAATAATATTAATGAATTTATCGCTTATTATAGATTAACTAATAACAATAATGCTACCAAATTTTAAGTAAACATAGCAAATGTATATATGGACTATCAAATAATAAACTGGCAAATCAATGTCGTCCCACAGAAACTCAGACAAACTAATGATTAGCATTAAATTTTTTTATTGTAACACCCCAAATTTTATATTCACTAAATATATTGTAATTATTTGAGAAATTCAATAAAATGGTGAATATTCATGAAGTAAGAATTTTTGAATTTTATAAATATTCATTTTCATGGGAATTTGGGCAAAAATAAATATGGAATTAATTTGGGTAATTTAAAAAGCCCAATATTATGGTCCAAAAATGAATAAATATTGGAGATAATATTTGGTTGGAAAATGGGAGAAAATTGGCCAAAGAAAAATAAGAAAATGAATTAGATTAAAAAGGTAACGACAAAATCGTAATTTTGTAAATTTAGCACAAAATTAATTATTTTCTTATTAATTGAAGTTAATTTCAATTAATTAAGGAAAATGAGAGGGGAAAATATATTTATAATATTTTGGTCAATTTAATATAAATTAATGAAAAATTTGAGCAAAAAGTGCAATTTTGACCAAAATTGAAACTTTACGTATATACGTAACCAGAACAAGTTGTGAAGCCAATTGAGACCAAAGGGGGGACCCTTAGGTGTCTCCTACATGTAACAAAAAGAGGAAAATATTAGATACATACGGATTGAGCTTATGACACAATTGGATGAAGATAGAAATTTTTGCAAAAAAATCCAAATAATGGAAATTTTGGAAATTCCATAAATCATTAAAACAGCATATAATATGATATTTCCTTCTTCTTCAGCTGCATTTCACGCCATTATAGGTCTGAAATAGAGAGAGTGTGTGTGAGATTTCTAGAGAGAGAAAGAGAAGAAAAACTTGCAAAGGTAAGTAATTTCTTCGGTAAATCGATTCCTAACGCATATAACTCCGCTCTTAAGCTACTCTTCTTTGTTCTTTAAGGTTTTGAGGCTCAAAAATCTGTTGTTGAAGGATTAGGGTGTCAACCATGTTGAGGAAAAGCTAGTGGAAGCTTGAGGTAACTTCAAAACCTTCGTATATTGACTATTCTGATTGCTGTAAATAATTTAATCGGTGGATTTCGCCGGATTGTCTTTATTTGTAAATTTTGGAAATGTGACATTAGAAGTGTTATGCTGTCTAATTTTAGTTCAAATAGAAGTTATAACTCAATTAGATGATTAATAAAGTGGTTAGGAGTAGAAAGGAACGCGTTTACGGAACCAAAATCGCAAAACCCCGATTTTTCTCAGAGTATACTATAATTTTGGCCAGGGATATTAGATTGCCTTAGAGTTGGATTTTCAATTATTTGATGGTTCCATTGAGTTCAGGAGGAAAAATTAGGTAGGGTTACAGTTGGTCACTTTTTCGGAAAAGGCCAAAAAGGCATAATTACAAAAACACCCCGAAACCCTTAAAGCGGGGTTGTCAAGGGTATTTTTGTAATTTGCATTGAATTTGCTAATTTTAACTCTAGAAATGGATTCCTTGGGCAAAAATATGTCAGAATAGCCTAGGTTAGAATTTCGAGGAAAATGCAACTGGGCCGAGTACGGCAGGGCCAGGCTGGGGTCCCAGGGTCATTTTGGTAAATTTTCACCACAGGCTAATATAATCACAATAAACACTAAGGAAGTGTCTAAAATGATACATGAATAGGTTATGACCTATTTCTTATACATTTGATGTTTTAGGACCGAGTTGGACACCTATAGTCGACACGTTTTACAAGTAGAACCCTTTGAGACAAGAAAGAGGTTAAGGTAGGGACTACTATCTCTCATATACTATGTGACTATTTTTAGGATGTGTGTTACTGTATTTTGTGACTTGAACACGTGCTAGAGGCACATTACCTAACTGTGGTCTAGGACCTAGCTGACGTACACTAGTCTTACCTAGCTATAGTCAGGGACTCGGCTGAGGTACATGTAGGGGTTTCAACGAGTTAGTTGGCCCTGAATTTTGTGTACACATACGAATTATATGAATTTTCATTTTACTTGATACGTTGTATTGCATATTTAATTTTCACATTTTATATATTGATCGTATGTTTCTACTGAAATTCCTTGGAATCTCACCCCTTTTTCTAAACCAAATGTTTGAGCGGGTGCCAGTGGATCGAAAGTCAAGGACGCAGAGAAGGGAAACTTATGGGCACGTTTCTCAAGATGAATACAGTGGTTGTATATAACCTGTATTTGGAATAGTTTTGGGACATTCTGTACATATTTGTAATTATTATTGATTTCTGCACTATTAATGATTGTCTGTAAATAAATACTTATTATTAGTATAACCGTACTTTTCTGTTTGCCTGCAGAACTAGTTCCTTATTACCCTGCGCATATCAAAATGGAAACGGGTGTTGACACTTATTTAATTAAAGCTTAACAAATCCAAAGTTTTTTCAATATGACTGAAGAGAAATGAAGATAGTAAAAAAAATTAATAATAGCATAGACGTTTCAAGAGAAACAAATTCCAATATCAAAGAAGACAACCTAAAGTCACTAATCCCTTATTTGTATCTTAAATTTCATCCCCACTAAATTAATTTAAACTTAAATTAATCAGCTAATCTAGAGTATTAATGTTTATAAATTCCTTTTGATCCATTTATACACATACATCAAATAATTATGCAATGTCTCACACACTTAAATAAGATACAATTTAAATCGAACTCACTTTAATTTAATTATGTGGAAGTTATAAGTATATGTCTATCATAGATGCAAATTAGGTCAAAATCTAATTCCATATTATTTAATCACATGGTCAATTTAAGATTCTCTTCGTCAAGTTCAATCCTAAATCCCAAAACATGCTCAATGGTGGTCAATCACTAAGCAATAAAAATAAAAACAAGATTAAATAAACTGAAATACTATTAAGCAAAATTAATTAGTGGGCATAATCTCTAAGTCTCAAACAAATTCATAGCTCCTCTAGGTTGTAAGAAAAATCTAGTCACACATAGCTTTAATCAATTTCATCACAACAATTGCAAAATCTGAATTAAAAATCATAAATACAAAGGAAAGGGGAAGAAATGCAACGAGTCCCACGTCATATGAGTTTTTTTAAAAGAGTGGGCCTTATAAAGACTTAGATTCCCCAACTTCAAAAGCTAACTTGTAGGGTGTGATTCTCTCAAGGACTTGTGCCCATTACAAGAAAGCATGGCGTTGCCAATATTCTTCTTTTTCATGTCACAGCTGCAGATTGTTTCTGTTACAACGTAAATCTTATTCCATCATCTCTTGTTACATATGGGTTTATATACACATAATTACAAATGAGAAATCGACCAGCGTTTCCTAACTCTTCCTAACTCATGACTTTTGATGTTATCATTTCTGACTTTTACTCTTAACACTCCCCTTCAAGTTGGAGCATATATATTTATCATGCCTAACTTGTTACAAAGATATTTAACCCGTGTCCCATTTAATGCTTTTGTCAGAAGATCTGCTAGTTGGTCATCGGACTGTATGTGCCCTGTAGATACAATATTTTCTCTGATCTTGTCATGAATAAAATGACAATCAATTTCGATATATTTGGTACGTTCATGGAACACAGAGTTCGATGCTATATGAAGTGCTGCTTTATTGTCACACCACAGTTTTGCAGGTTATGTTGTGATGATGCCAATTTCCTTCAAAATTTGGAATACCCATACAATTTCTTGTACAGACTGTGACATGGCTCTGTATTCCGCTTCTGCACTTGACTTTGACACAACTCCTTACTTCTTACTTCTCCAAGATATCAAGCTTCCACCAACAAACACACAGTAACCTGTAGTAGATCGTCTTATGGCCTTTGATCCTGCATGATCCGCATCACAAAAGCATTCGATTTTAGTGTGCCTATAATCTTTATAAAGAATACCAAGACCTGGAGAGCCTTTCAAATAATGTAAGATATGTTCTAAAGCTTCCCATTGTACCACTGTTGGTGATGCCATGAATTGGTTGAGCCTACTGACTGAGAAGGTTATATCAGGACAAGTTACTGTTAGATAATTTAGCTTCCTGATAAGTAAAATATTTGCATATTTATTTTCCCTTATATGATGATTTTATGGACGATATTTGCGTTTAATATAATAAATTTGGGTATGATTGATAAATAAATATTGTTTTTGGAATAAACAACATTTTAAAAAAAATAAAAATAAAAAAAATAAAAGTACTGTAGCAGCCGCATCACTGTAGCATGTCGACGACACTGTAACAGTCGCCAGAGGTACAGTAGCAGGTCAACGGGCACTGTAGCAGCCACCAAGGAACTGTAGCACCCGCCAGATCACTGTAGTAGTACTGTAGCACACGTTTTTTCCCCTATAAATAGAGATCAATGCCAAGCTCAAAGAGGGAGGAGAGGAAGAGAAGCAGAGGCCCTTCTCCGACAGGGAGAGGTCCTTCTCTGACCGGGAGAGATCTTTCTCTAACATTTCTGAGTTCTTTGTGTTGTTTTTTAGATTTAATTTCATGCATTGCATGCCTCCATCTTGGAAGGCTTAGGATTGTATTACATTTTGCATGCCTCCATCTTGGAAGGCTTAGGATTTTATTCTTTTTTTCATGCCTCTATCTTGGAAGGCTTAGGATTTTATTCCTTTTTGTATGCCTCTATCTTGGAAGGCTTAGGATTGTATTACATGCCGCCTACATGGAAGGTTTTACCTCCTAAATGGACGGCTTGGTTTCTTCATTTTTCATGCATATTTTAGTTGTATATTTATGTTTGAGAATTTAATATTCAAGTTTATACAGTATTTCTGAGGCTTTCATTCTAGCTTTATATAATGTCAATTTATTTTGGTTTTGTTTTTAATTTTATCATGAGCTAAATTTTCATTTTCCTAGGGCGATGACGTAACTTACTAATGGCGGATTGAATCCTAACTTATTAAATCTAGTTTGAATTTCTCCTTCATGATTGAGTTTTAATTATTATTCTTAATGCTTTTGATTGACTGGCCATCTTTTGAATGATTTCAATATACATGTTGAGACCGGAAGGAGATACATATGTGTAGACCCTATAATTAAAACCATGACTTGCATATGAAATAGGAATATATTCATATGAGTTGTGTAGTCTTACTGAGTTCCATAAATCTTAATGCATAATTAATTGCTTAAATTCATATAGGAATATATTGGATTAGCAATTCATTATAGAATTGCTTGACCTTGGAAGAGGCTAGTAATTAAATTAGGGAAACTCGACTATCAATCATGTGGAATAAATTGAGCTAGAATAGATAAGTGATTCAATCCCGAATTTGTTAAGTGAAATCTAATTCCTAGGACTTTTTCTCATATTTGCTTTCATATCATCTGCATTTATATTTAATTGTTTTTCTTTTATTTTGTACTCTCAATCACAAATTAATCGATCGACTAAATAGAATTAAAATTACCTATTTTGGTACTTAGTGCTCAATCCTCGTAGGAACGATACTCTACTTACTTCTATATTACTTGATTACGACAGTGTACACTTGCACTATTTAATTGATCATCTGCACACGTATCACTTCCCAATGAGTCTTCTATAAGCATGTTTGTTTGAGCTTATAAAAACTTATAAGTTGCTTTTTACGTAAATCGAGACACAACTCCTCTCACATACTTACTTCGTATACCGTAAATCACTATTAAAAAGCAACTTATAAGCAATCGAATCGCTCAACCAAACATACCCTATATCTCTCAGGAAATGGAAACGGTTTTCAATTTCTTTGGATCAATCCTCTTTTTCAAATCATCAGGAAGTTCATCAAACATACTAGCATCAAGATCCAGAAAGGGATTTTGAATCATGGGAATGCTACTTGGTGTGGCTCCAAATTTTCCAGTCTCCTTTAAGAGATCGAGAACATACTTTCTTTGAGTCAAAAGAATACCTTTATTGCTTCTCAAAACCTCAATACCAAGAGAGTACTTTAATGATTCTAAATCTTTTGTCTGGAAGTGAGAATTCAGGAAGATTTTAAGTTTTGAGATTCTAGAATAGTTACTTCCTGTAATCACAATATCATCCACATAGACTACTAGAAGAATCATGCATGCATCAGAGTGTTAATAGAACACAGAGTGATCACACTTGCTTTGATGTAATCCAAACTTCTTGACCACATTAGAGAATTTATCAAACCAGGCTCGAGGACTTTGCTTTAGACCATATAGTGACTTCCTGAGATAGCATACTTTCCTAGTCTACTCAAAATGCTGAATGTAGTGACAAATTGCAACTTACGAATGTGGAAACGAAAGTGAAGAACAATAGCTCAAAAATTCAAACGTTTCAGATGACCACGAAACTTCAGAGTGAGGTAGAGGTTGAAGAAACGATCAGAATGCCGCAAACGGCGTCGCAAACGGACACCGGAGGAAGCTTCACGCGTCGTCGGAAAAGCTTCAGATTTTGGTGGCCAGCCGATATGGACACAAGGAACCTAGGGATTTGGCGCGTGTTCACTAATAAGCTCTGGAGATGGAGATCTGAAAATTGAGTGAAACACTTGTTGTTCGCCGGAAAATATGGCAGCTCACCGGAGAAAAAAAACAGAGGAGAAAAAACTGAAGTCAGGGGAGTGGCTCTGATACCATGTTACAACGTAAATCTTATTCCATCATCTCTTGTTACATATGGGTTTATATACACATAATTACAAATGAGAAATCAACCAGCGTTTCCTAACTCTTCCTAACTCATGACTTTTGATGTTATCATTTTTGACTTTTACTCTTAACAGTTTCCAATTTATTAATAGCTCCAAAATGCTGTTGTCTCTTGCTTGCTCCTTGATGCATGAAACTCGTGGCTTGTTTGATAATTATTTCCTTTTTGGTTTTCCAGCAGCTTTCTTTCTTTTGATATTAGGTTCCCTTAATTATCCATTCCAAAACATTGCGTGTCAAGGTGGAAATAGGTTAGGTTAGATTAGGCTTTGCCTAAATAGGCCTAGGCCTGCAACAGAGATTCAAAGCCTGAGTCTGGGCTTGAACTTGTATGGAGGCTTTTTTTTAAACTAGAACCTGGGCCTTCAAAAGACTTGACAAAGCCTAAAGTCTGTTTAAAGGCCTACTTAAATAATGTAGGCTTTTAAATAACCTTTAAAGCCTATGCCTCCAAAGTTATATATGACATTTCACAGTTATATACAATCCTACATTATATTTTAAAAGCCTAATATCCATTTTCATAGTAATATTAGGGCTTAGTAAGGAAAAGAAAAGAATGTCTGCTGACAATAATTGTCTGAGAAATAGAAATAAGAAAAACTAATCATCGGTTGACTAATAAGATATATTTCTAAAATTGACTAAGCATAACAAATAACATGTAAAACTAGATTTTACCTCTTTTACCATTCCCACGTAAATTGGGACAAACTCTGCTTACTTAGATTATAATATTTCATTTGACACTCAAATAAACTCATAACAATTATTATGCTTCAGTGGATGGCACAAATTAGGGGAGAGTGAGTGAGTTAATGTTGCCATCTTGAGCGATCGAAGAGAAGAAAGGCAAGGGTGAATGATTTATGCAAAAGTAATGGTTGAGTGTATTAACGATAGGATGTGAAATTTAGAATTAACGTTAAGTTGGTAAATTTATAAATAATTTATAAAATTATTTTGATTATATTATATATACTTATGTAATAGTATACATTAAAAAAAAAAAAAGCTAAACAGGTCAGGCCTGTAGGCTTATAGGTTAGGCCTTATGAAAATAGGTTTGGTCTGTTTATTTAAATAGACCTAGCAATTTGCCTGAGCCTAAGTCTGACCTATTTACTAAATAGACTAGGTTAGGCTTTATGTAAGCTAAGTCGTAGGCCCCTATTAGGGCTCTGGCCTATTTCCATCTTTACTGGTTGTCATAGAAGGAAGGAAAATATTTTATAATAATAATAATAATAATAATAATAATAATAATAATAATAATAATAATAATAATAATAATTTAGTCTTCTCTCTCTTTTTAGAAAACTTCCCATTATTATTTTCAATTCCCCCCTAAACTTAAAAACTTTTATTTTAATTTGAAATTCCACACCAATAAACTGTGGGTTAAGATAATAAGCGGACCCACTTCCGTAAAGAGATGAACCCAAGTTTGAAAGCCAAAAAGCTAAAAACCCTTTGCAATCTCTAGAAAATTTATTTAATTTTACATTCATGACTTCCCAAATATATCAAAAGATATATCAAATCTACTAAAGATGGGAGGTGATAAAAAGATTTATATCAAAATATATATCAAATCTATTAAAAATGGGAGGTCATAAAAAAATTTTTCTAATATATGAAATTCGGGCTAGCCTTAACATACTTTTTTTTATATGATCAAGGGTTTTCCCCTTGAGGCTTATGATATAAAGGGTTCTTACTTCTCTTAATAAGTGTGCTTTACAGGGTTTGAACTTGTGTTCTCTTCTTTATGGGAATGAGACTACTTATCATCTCAACCAATAACTTATTGATGCCAACCTTAACATACTAATTGATCATGAAATGCACAGAAATAGGATTTCAGCAGAGGAATGTATTTTTTTATACCTACAATTTGTTTCATGAAATGTACTTCGATCAAATAACGTTTATCTCATGAAATATGTTGAAATAACAAATGTACCTAAAATTTGTTTAAGAACTCAGATCTTGACTGAGTGCAACTCATCAATTTTCATCTACGTGAAACATATCTTTAGTTACGTATAAATAATATCTTTAGTTTTAAATATAAGAAACAATTAGCTCTTTTTAGATATTAAGGAAACTAAATAAATTACTTTAAATATTTATTTTTATCATTTTTCCTCAAACTAATTTGCTTGATGTATAAACTAATATAAAATCTATTAATACACAACATATGCTATGATTATTAAGTAGTTCATTTAATTTCTTCAATCTCTCTAAAAAAATCAACTATTTCTTATATTTAAGATGGAGAGAGTATTTTCTTTTTGCCTCAAAAATAGAATGTGTGCGACTTATCTTTAACCGGTGGAACTTTTCTTCTGTCGTTTTGAAAAATCAAAATATTTATTTCATGTGCAATTTGGGAGGACATACACACAAGGAAAAAAAAATATTAGTTATAACTTCAAATAAGAAAAATAATAAGGCGAGGAAAAGAAGACGACAAAAAACTGGCCCTTCCGGAATCTGGGCCACTCATTATCGTCGGTGTCCATTCAAGAAAAAAGAGTCAGATACGACATGCACATACTGCTCTATAAAACACTCACATGTATCACCTTTGACTCTAATACAAAACCGTGACAGTTGTCTCTCTCCTTGCCATTTTTCTCAAAAACGACAGGTGTATATTCCTGTCTCTCTCTAGATTTTCATTGATGTGTTTGATTTTTTTTTTTCCATGTTTTGAAGGAAACAAAGAAAGCCGATGGATCAGATGGACTTAACAACCAAGAACACTATAAAAAAAAAAAATGATTTGCTAGAGGTTAAAAATAAATATTAGTAGCAATTTTAATCGTTACAAATAATATTAATAGCAATTAAATAAACCGCTACTAAATCGTATGTTGTAAATAGTTTTGTAGCGGTTATATAAAACCACTACTCAAGGAAAATAACCGCTATATAATTTGTAGCGGTTCAACTCAACCGCTACCAAATCTTCATGAGTGAAATTTTTTTTTCAGAGATATTTATAGCGGTTATATATAACCGCTACAAAAATAAAAAACTGAAATTTTGAATTTGTAGCGGTTAGTAAAACCGCTACTACTTTTGAATTTTTGATGAAATTTGTAGCGGTTATCTAACAGCTACTAATTTCATGATAATTCAAAATTCGCGCCAAAAAATTAATTTCAGTTTAAAAAAGGAGCATTAATTAGTAGCGGTTGAAAATATAAAAAAAATTTTTAAAAAAAATACGATCATTTGTTTCTGTTTTTTTAATATTAAATTAAATAGTTTATTTTTTTTATTAGTTTATCTAATTTAATTAGCTTATTATTCAATAGTTTAAATTATTTATAAATTAAAAGGAATAATTTAATTTAATTATATTAGTATAAAAATTATATTGATAATATTATTAATGATATGTAGGTAATAAGGAACTATTGTTGTTTACTACAATGTAATTGTGTATGAAAAATAGATGAAAATGAAATAAAGTTGTAAAATATCTAGAAAAAAAATGGTGAGAATAAATTTTATACAAAGGAAAGAAGTATTGAAAAAAAATTAAAACACTTGTTACCATATTTGATCGTTTTGTTCAGCTCCTCAACTCATACAAAAGAAGTTGTAAATGAGAGAAAATGAAAGAAAGGTAAGGTGAAAAGAAAGGGAGGAGTGTTTAAAATGAGTTGTGGTAAGGGTATTTATAGGGATCCACGTACCATTTGCAGCGGTTAATGTATCCATTTTGTAGTGGTTATTTTTATTGTTGTAGCGGTTTTTAATTAGTGGCGGTTATTTTTTTTTTGTAGCGGTTATTAAACCGCTAAAAATATTAATTTATTTTTTTAAATTTTTTTCTAGTTTTTTTTAATGACAAAAGCTTAATTTGAATTTGATCACTCATCGTCGCCATCCCTACAGAAATTATGTAGAAAAATTATTGTTAGGGATGTATTATTAAATTTAAAAAATTTAATTTAAATGATGTGAACTTAAAAAAACTCACTGCACTAGAGGTAAATTGTCATCGCCTTCAAGGAAGTAGTTTTCAAAATCGGCTGGCTGAAATGGCTCACTCTCGTAGGTGATGTTATCGCCTTCACCCATGTCATAAAGATCTCGTGGCTTTAAATGAACAACCATATACCAATCCCTGTGCCTCTCGTCCTCGACATAATAAACCTGATGTACCTCTGAAGCAAGAATATACGGCTTTACTCGGGTAGTTGATTTAACCATAATTTTATATATTTTGAATTAATTAAATAGGGACTCTTAATGTATTTTCCTGGGTATTGTCGCATGATTAAGCACTCGTTTTAATTAGAGGCATTTGTATTAAATTAATTGTAATAAAAGGGTAAAATGGCCATAATTATTAAATATTTATACATATGATCTCTTGAACTTTTAATACTACCTTGTGCTTAATTTTGCATTGCAGGTGCTTTAGGACACAATTGGTGATTTTTGGAGTCTGAATTAATATTTTGAAGACAAGAAAAATTATAGAAAAGGGCCAGAGCAAATTACAGAAAAGTACCCATAAGCTTTTTCATGAAGAAAATTTACTGGGGAAAATTACAGAACAAGACCCAAGTCACAAATTCAACATTCAAACCGACAGAAAAGCAAAATCTGGGTGTGCACTTCGGAAATATGTAGAATTACGTGCGCGCGCATATCACGGAAAGATTTGTGTTGTAGCTTGCTTTCAGACTGCACCTAACAATCAGAGTAGTGGCTATGGTTGGTGAAGGGAAATGGACGGCGAAAATCTCACTATATATACCCCCATATTCACCACCATGAGGGCATCCTGACTGCAGCTCTTTCTTCTTCAATTTTCCTCTTCCATTTTCTTTTACCGAGGTACTACAGAACAGGCGTTGAAGTAAGAACGAGGTCACCACTTACACCACCGACCTCTTCCCTTCATCACCACCATTCACCTTTACCAGCCTCGGCACCTTCCTTACCACCACGTTCTTCATTTTCATCACCACACCATCATCTTGTTCACAGTCCAGCAGCACCTTCATTCCAACCACCATCACCTTCTGTTTTCTCCACCAAAAGCCATCGAAAACTACAAGTGCAGCACCCTCATCTCCTCTCTGTGATAGTTCAACAAGTTTTACATTTTCTGGCGAACTATTCCAGTTTTCCGGCCCCCACTTCCGGCAAGCTTCAATTTCTTGTGAACCATTTTCTCCTCCGTTGTGTCTTATTTTATTCCTACCATCGTCCTTTCATCATGCAAATACCGCATCATCATTTTCCATCGGTTTTTCTGTGACTCTTGTGTGGTTTCCAATTTTCCGGTGAAGTTCTGCAATTTCCGGCCCCCACTTCCGGTAAACCTCACCTCCGACAGTCTGTACCCCTTGTTTCTCATTGCTGCCATTATTCTATCTTGTCAAGCATCATCAACTTAGTTGCAACCGAGAAAGAGAACTGAGAGCGCAAGAAGAAACGCGAAACTGTGTGCTTCATATATCAATATGTACGCTGACATCACCAATATGCATGCTGACATCATCAATGGCATATCTTTGTTCATGCATGCACGTGGAATCTGAATCAGGGGAGTTATTGTTTTTATTTTTCTTATTTTGTTTGATTATTGTTGGAACAATGTGTGATTAAATTTGTGTTGTGGGATTTATATATATACTTTGCCTATGATTTAAATTAATTTGAGTGGTGTGTTTATTTATATATTTAATTAAATTTTATTTTATTTTTTTATTTTTTTTTAACAAGAAAAACCCAAAAAAAAACAATTTTCCCTTGTTTTATTGAATTTGTTTTTACATGACATTTAGTATTACCTAGGATTCAATTAAAGGCTCCTTGAGAAAAGAGAGACGACCCGAGTATTGCATTATACTGCAATTCTTGGATTAAAAATCTTGTATTTGACCCCAAGACGCAAAGATTTGGTCAAATCAGTAGTGTATGGAGTAAACACAATTTCAAACCTTTGGAAATACCTGTTTACTCGGGTACTTACTCGAGTATGGCACCCTTTACTTCATAGGTTACTCGAGTATCAACTCGAGTAAACTCTCAAATAAACTTTAAGTTACTCGATGCTTTACTCCAGCAATGTTGGCAGGATTTCAAGGCCGAGAGCACTTCAAGTTTGATTACGATGTTACTCGAGGACTTACTCGAGTAAATATAAATCTTCTGCATAACTTACTCGGGTAGTGCCTTGAAGTTTTCTTCTAAATAACTCTGCATACTCGAGTAGTGACTTGAAGTGAAGTGTGAGAAAAGCATTTCATGTTATTCGAGTATTACCTTCAGGTTTTGACTTACCATAGTGAGTTACTTGAGTAGCTCCTCGAGTAACATTGGCAGGGTTGAAAATGCCGAGAGCAACACATTTCTTGAAACAGAGTAACTCGAGTACAGACTCGAGTATCATTGGCAGGGTTGAAAATGCCGAGAGTAACTGGAAGTCTTTGACATGGTTACTCGAGTAACGTTGGCAGGCCGAGAGCAACTGCCAGTGATTTACTTGCTTACTCGAGTAGCTACTTGAGTAACGTTGGCAGGTTATTTGAAGGTTGCTCTGGTTACTTCAAGTTTTTGTCCCATTACTCGAGTACTTACTCGAGTAACCCTTTAGAAAACTTGCCAGTGATGAAGTTTCTCAGCTTTTTCTCTTGACCTTTCTTCATTACTCCAATGCTTACTTCAAGTAATGATTTGCCCTGTTATTACTTTTTTTCAAACTTATTTATTTATCAAATCTTTTTCATGCCATCCTTTGCTATCATCAAAACATAAGAAATCTAACATTCTCCCCCTTTTTGATGATGACAAAACTTGGTGATTTTGAACAAAGTTTTTGAAATTAAGTTCTCAAATAAACACTTTTTGAATTCAATGATAATTTTAAAAACCTTGTTAAGTGTAAATTCAAATTGTTTTGGAAAATCATAACATATTAACCTTGCATACATAACAAACTTATTAGTCCCACAATGTATTATAATTTAAAAGCTTAAATGAACTTGAAATGAAATTATAACTTAAAGAAACTTGCATTAAGCTTAAACATTACATTACAAGATGAAAAATAAGTTGAAAAGCTCCCTAAATCCCATGTACACCCATATACCTAAAATGACTCAGAAACTTCCACAAAATCACTCTCAAGCTCTTCTCCCCCTTTTTGTCTTCATTAATCAAGTGGAGGACTAGAAGGCTTGACCATAGAGATAGGTTTCACAGAAAGAACCAAAAGGCCATCTGAACTCAGAGAATCAAAAGAAGAACTTGAAGATTTTAGTTCAGGAAGATTAAGTGGAGGGATATAGATGTCTTCTCTTGGAGGAACAGGAGAGGGCTGATAGACAATCATAGTGGTGGTCTCAACCTCTTCAGTAGCACCTGGAGTATGATGATCAGAGGATGAGGGAGAGATTTCTCTGTATGAGTAGGAGATGGAATAGGTATAGGAGAGGGTTCAGGATGAGGTTTGGGTGGTAAATCCTCAATGATGATATGGATAGTCTCATTAGTTTCAGGGTTATCTACTGAGCATAGGATATCTTTGGATCTTGGCTCAGGTGGACTAGAGACTGGAGGGATAAGTGGCTCAACCTCAGTGTGATGAAGGTCAGATAGGATGTTCTCTGGAGGTGGTGGTATATGCTCTGGGGATGGTATATGCTCTAGAGATGAAAAAGTCTCATGTGCAGAAAATGATGGACCGGCAGAAGGTCCAAGACCCAAAGAGTCCAATCTTGCCAGAATCAACTTTAAGGTCTCACCCTGGGCACGTTGCTTAGCTAGCAACTCTTCGTACCTCTTATCCATCCTTTCAACCAGCTCTCCCAACTTGTGATTCATGTGAGTTATCAGCTCAGCATTGGTGTTGGTAATGTCTACATGGAATCCCTTGAGCATATTCTCCATAAAGTGTTGAAGTGTGGCATTGAGGAAAGAGGGTGTAAAGGTAGTGGCAGCTGGAGCCGAAGACTGAGTGTCATCCATTTTACTCATCTCAGTCTCAGTCTTCATCTTCTTCTTCTTAGACCCAGACTCTAGAGGACCCTTGAGAAGAATTTCAATGTTGAGCTTGCCAATTTGATTTCTCCCAACTAGAGTAACTCTCTCAATATGCTCTTTGCTCTCCAAGTACCATATCTTATTTTCCTTCAGAATAAGTGAAACAATATGAGGATATGACATAGGCGTAGTAGCTTTCCCATCTACTCTATACCTCTTCATCTCAGAAAATATGTACTCCCCCAAATCCTTTTGTTCCTTCAGGAGTAAGGAAGCAAACCATCTATAGTCCCTATCAGAAAAGTGGGTATACTTGTTGGCCTTGTTCACAAGGGATCTAGAGTATATATACCATAGAACCTTGTGATGATTGCACATGTCACTAGGTTTGAAGTTCAAAGGGCCTACAAGCTCACCAGGTTTAAGAACAGAGAAAATTTGGTTTGAATCAAGTTTGGAGTAAATGTCATTTGGTGGGTTCTCTATTCCTAACCACAGATTGATCCTAGAAGGTGAGATAAGTATCTTTTGGCCTCTAACAATAGTAGTCATTTCTTCTTCTGCTGAGTTTCTATTGGGCTCATCAAGAATTTCAATATTTCAGTAAAAATGTGTGACTACTTTGGTACAAAAAGGAAGCTTAATAGATAACCAAGGCATAAAAGGTTCTAGAAAGGGACTAAGATCATACTTCAATACCTCCTGAAGTACTTTGAGGTCCACCCCTTCTCAAGCTGATCTAGAATGCTAGCCATTGCCTTAGCCATATTCACATCATATTTGGGCTTTTTGGATGGTTTTGGAGTGAAAGAGGGAGTAGATGAATCCGAAGGTGGAGGAGAAAGAGACTTGGCACTTTTGCCTCTCCCAGTAGAGGTGCTCTTCTTGGATTAAGCCCTTGTAACCACTGGCTCTTTAATCACAACACCTTTTGGTTTCGGTTGAGGTTTAGGTTCGATTTTTGCTTTTGACCTAGGTGTGAGTTTTCTTCTCTTTCTGGGAGGAGAAGAAAGAGGGTCAGAGAGTTGAGGGGATCCAGAAGAATCTGTGGGAGTAAGGTTTTTGATTCTAACCATTTTGATTCAGTGAAAACTTGAAAACTCAGAAAAACAGAGTTTGAAGTCACGAGTTAGGTCAGGAAGAATCTGAACAAAATAGGTGGTTTTTGGAGCTAGGAATTTATGGGTTTTGACGGAAATGAAGTAAGAAAGAGATTGTGAAAAGTTTTTCAGAGAGGACTGGGTGATTTACTCGAGGAGATTTTGTGGAAATGACTGAGTTTGCGACAGATAAGGACCTAGAACCCGACGTTACTCGAGGCCTTACTCGAGTAAATATCATGTTTACTTGAATCCCTACTCGAGTGATCATACAGAAAATTTCCAAAATAATTCATTTAAATTGTGTACCTGGCATAAATAATATTGTAATTATCCATATATGTTCCCTCGAGCATTTTATAACCATTTTAGGTCAGATTTGAGTCGATTCTCATCAAATTTGTGATCTGGACCTGCAGTTACTCGAGGCCTTACTCGAGTAACCTTCAAGTTTACTCAAGGCTCTCCTCGGGTAACCTGTCATTTCTAGTTTGGACTGTTCAATTCTCACCAAATGAATCGTTTGATTTAAAAATCAGGTAACTTGATACGTTACTTCCAGTTTTGGAAGACATTACTTGAGTACATACTCGAGTAAAGTGCTCTTTTACTTCAAGTTGTTCCTCGGGTAATGCTTCACTGTCAGTCATTACTTGAAGTTGGTACTCCAGTAATGATGTCCTCTGATAACTTCTATTTTTTTTTCTCAGAACAGAGTTTCAATCTTCCTGCAAAACAAGTTTCTACATACTCCGATACTTAAATTAGTAATCATCAAAACATTATCAATTATCTTAATCTATTATTATGAGAAACTGAAATAACTCACAATTCATTGGGATTTACCATTCCCAATTCTCTTCTAATATATAGAAATTGATCTTTTGCAAGAGGTTTGGTGAAGATATCAGCTAGTTAAAGATGAGTAGGGATGAATATCACTTTCACATCTTTCTTCTAGACATGATCTCTAATGAAGTGATGTCTGACATCGATATGCTTGGTTCTAGAATGTTGAACTGGATTCTTTGCCAAGCTTATCGTACTGGTATTGTCACAATAGATTGGTATTTCTTTGAGATAAATACCAAGATCTTGTAATTATTGTTTTAACCATATCACTTGTGCATAACAACTTGAGACTGCAACATATTCGGCTTCCATTGACGAAAGAGACACTGTATTTTGTTTCTTGCTGAACCATGATACAAGAGATCCTCCAAGAAATTGTCCTTGTCCATTGGTGCTCTTTCTGTCTGTCTTGTATCCTCCATGATTAGAATCTGAATATGCAACTAGATATTCACTTCTTCCTTTGGGATACCACAGATCCAATTCTGGTATGTCAGCAAGGTATCTAAAGAATTGTTTGATAGTTTCAGCATGTGATTCCTTTGGTGCTGATTGATATCTTGCACATATGCCAACACTAAATTGAATATCCGGTCTACTTGCCGTGAGATAGAGTAATGATCCAATCACTCCTCTGTATTTTGTGATGTTGTAGTCTTTCCCTTTGATATCAGCATCAAGCAACGTAGTTGAGCACATAGGTGTGTCCGTTCCATTTGCTTCATCCATTCCATACTTCTTCAACAACTCTTTCAAATACTTTGTTTGAGATATGAAGATTCCATTCTTTCTTTGTTTGATTTGCAAACCAAGAAAGAAATTCAATTCTTCCATCATTGACATCTCAAACTCTCCCTGCATTATCTCAGAAAATTCCTTACACAGGGATTCATTAGTAGCGCAGAAAACAATGTCATCAACATATATTTGAACAATTAAAATATCATCACATTTTCGTTTTATAAAAAGTGTTGTATCAACTTTTCCCCGTACAAAACATTGATCAATAAGAAATTTACTGAGCCTTTCATACCATGCTCTAGGAGCTTGTTTTAAACCATATAAAGCCTTTTTGAGTTTGAAAACATGGTAAAGTTTAGTTATATCTTCAAAACCTGGAGGTTGCTCTACGTGTACTTCTTCCATGATGTAACCATTTAGAAATGCACTCTTTACATCCATTTGATAGAGTTTGAATCCTTTGATGCATGCAAAGGCTAAGAGTACGCGTATAGCTTCCAATCTAGCCATTGGAGCATACGTTTCCTCATAATCAATCCATTCTTCCTGATTATAACCTTTGGCCACCAATCTTGCCTTGTTTCTGACAATAATTACGGATTCATCGAGTTTGTTCTTGAATACCCATTTAGTTCCAATGATCGGATGATCTTTGGGTCGGGGTACCAAATCCCAAACTTGATTTCTTTCAAATTGATTTAGTTCTTCTTGCATTGCTATAACCCAATCATTGTCTGATAGGGCTTCATCAATGTTAGAAGGTTCAATCTCAGAAATGAATGCAGAAAAACTTACTTCATTAAAAATTCTATTTCTAGTTTTGATCCCTTCATTCACATCTCCTATGACTTGATCTAAGGGATGACTTTTATTGTATTTCCATGCTCTAGGTTATCCTAGTGATTGCTCTTCTTCCTTGGTTTCATCAACTTCTAGAATAAGAGATTTAGAAATAGATTGACCATTTTCTTGATTTAAAACAACTTCCTGTTCTTCATCAATGGTTTTGTCAGAGGATTCAAATTCATCAAATACAATATGAATTGATTCTTCAACAACACATGTTCTTTTGTTAAAAACTCTATATGCTTTACTTCGGTTAAAATATCCTAGGAAAATTCCTTCATCAGTTTTAGAATCAAATTTTCCTAAGTTATCTTTACCATTATTATGAATGAAACACTTGCAACCGAAGATGTGTAGATGAGCAATGTTTGGCTTCCTTCCTTTGTACAACTCGTATGGTGTCTTTCCAAGTTTTGTTCTAATATATGCTCTATTTGAAATATAGCATGTTGTACTCATAGCATCGGCCCAGAAAACTTGAGATACGTTCTTTTCATTTAACATTGCTCTAGCCATTTCAGTGAGTACTCTATTCTTACGTTCCACGACTCCATTTTGTTGAGGCGTCCTTGGAGGAAAGAAATTGTGATTAATGCCATTAGTATCACAATATTCTTCAAAGGCTTGATTTTCAAATTCTCCACCATGATCAGTCCTAATACCTGCAATGGACATACCTTTCTCATTTTGCACTTTCTTGGCAAAAACAATAAATTCTTCAAATTTTCATTTTTTGATGATAGAAAAATAACCCACGTAAATCTGGAGAAATTATCAACAATGACTAATGAATATAAGTTGCCACCAAGACTCTTTACTCTTGCTGGGCCAACTAAATCCATATGCAATAATTGTAATGGTCTATTTGTTGAAATCTCATTTTTCAATTTGAAAGATGATTTAGTTTGTTTACCCTTTTGACATGCGTCACAAATCAAGTCATTTTTGGAAGTTACTTTGGGTAATCCAAGAACTAAATCCTTTTTGAGTAATTTGCCTAATTGATGCATATTGACATGATCCAATCTCTTATGCCATAGCCAACTTTCATCGGCATTACTCAGAAAACAATTTTCAAATTCATTTCTACTAATATCTAGAGTATAACACTTACCTTCCCTTTTTGCTCTGAGCTTAGCCTTGATATTCTTCTTATCAAGTAGTAAGTCTTTCTTGTTGACAATCAAATATTCCTCTGAATCAAATATTATCCAGTTGTCTTTATCTGCACTTTGACTTACACTTAGCAAATTATGACACAAGCCTTCAACGTAATATACATCTTTGACTTGTATTCCTTTGTCATTTTTTATTTCCCCAATTCCTGCTATCTTTTCAGATTGATTTCCTCCAAATTTTACCTCTCTACCTTCCTTAGGTTGCAATGTGGTAAAACTTTCAAAATCTCTAGTCATATGTCTAGAGCATCCACTGTCTATGTACCACTTGCTATTTTTGGATGCTTTGAGACATATCTGCAATCAAATGACTAAGTCTTAGGTACCCACATCTTTTTAGGTCCTTTTGGGTTAGTACAAATAATTTTTTGAACATATGAGCCTTTAGGTACCCATTTGTAGGTTCCTATGTTTTCTTTCTTCTTATGAATGCATGAAGAGGTATAATGACCTTTCTATTACGGTAATTACAAAATGCAAAAGGATTCTATGTATGCACGGAATGCTGGAAATAATTCAAATATGACTTGCCTCCTGCTTTCTTTCTACCTTTCCTTTTATCTGATTTTGGATCATATCCAATTCCAGATCGGTCATTTACAAATCGTTGAGCTTTTAAAATAACATTTAGCATCCCACTTCCTTGTGTAAATTTTTCAAGAGTTTTTGTAAGATCAGTGTTTTTCTTTTTCAAAGAAAAACAATTTTCACAATTCTTTTCTGAACTTTCTTTAAGTTCAATTTCAAGAGCTTTGTTTTTCTTTTTCAAAACAATTAATTCTTTAACTACTTGGATGAATTCAGAATGTAAAGTATTATATTCAGAGAGTAATTCATCATAGGTAGGATCAGAATCATTTACCTCTTCTTCTGTTTCTTCTTGAGCAACAAGACATATATTGGCTACTTCTTCCTCATCACTTTCTTCGTCAGAAGAGCTATCACCCCATATAGCAGATACGAAGGCCTTCTTTTTGTTGAAGAATTTGCCTTTTCTCTTTTCTTTGCTCTTTTGGTTTAGCTCTGGACATTCTGATTTGATATGTCCTGGTTTTCCACATTTGTAGCAAATGATATGATCTTTGCTACTAGTTCCTCCTTTCTGAAAGTGTTTTAATCCTTGACCTTTCTTGTAAAACTTTCTAAATCGTTTTATGATTAGGCCAATTTCATTATCGTCAAACTCCTCATCCTCATCCTAATTTTCTTCTTTAACTTTTAGTGCTAGGCCTCTCTTCTTCTTGTCACCGATGTCATCTAGTTCCCGTTTGAACTTCAGTTTACTTTCATATTCAGAAAGACTTCCAAATAGAAAAGCAACTGATCTCATTGATTCTCCTTTTGCTTCTTCTATTACAGTGACTTTGGCCTCCCACTCTTTAGAGAGAATATTCAATATCTTTCGTACTTAGGTATGTTGATCATAAACTTTCCCAAGTGCTGCAAGTTGATTAACAAGATGAGTATATCTAAGTTCGAATTCAGATATTGATTCACCTGATTTCATTCGAAGTAGATCGAATTCAGTGACCAAGGTGTTGATCCAATTCTACTTTATTCCCGAAGTTCCTTCATGAGCTATTTCTAGAGCTTCCCACATTTCCTTTACTATTGGAAGTGTGCAAATTCTAAAGTATTCACTTTGACTCAAGGCACTTTGTAACATCAGAATTGCCTTGCTGTTGACAGTGATAAGTTTCTTGTCATTCTCATCATATTCCGCTGGTGTCTTGGGAATTTTTTGAGAATCTTAAATCTTTGTAGGTTGATAGTTTCCACTCTCAATCACATCCCATAGCCCATATTCAGTAGCCATCATGAATACTCTGAACTTTGCTTTCCAGAAAGAAAAGTGTTCGCCACTGAAACCTGGAGGTCTAGTGATGGATGCTCCGTCGGGAAGAATTCCTTCACCCATGCTTGCCATTGGATCCTTCTTAGGTTGTTATACCTTAACAAGAAGACCTACGCTCTGATACCAAATGTTAGAGCAAGCGTTTCACCCAAGAGGGGGTGAATTGGGTGATACTAAAATTTTGTTGCAAATATAAAAACTTAACGGTGAATATAAAGCAATAAAGAGTAAGGAGAAATATCACCGAAGTGTACACCGAGAGTTATACTGGTTCGGCCATAACCACTTTGACCTACGTCCAGTCCTCAGAGCTTCTCTAAGAGTTTCACAATAACTTCCAAGATTCAGTGGGTTCTTGGCACCTCAGTACAAGCAAGTTCCTTCGCCTGGATACTCGCTCCCCCTTACAAGTTGTAATCCAATCCCAACTTAAGGTTCTACAACCTTAAGTTACCTCAATAACAAATATTGAGTTTGAATGAAATATCTCTCTCACAGAGTGAATAAGAATCATTGAAGCATAGAATTACAAGTATAATGTAAAACAGAGTAATGAGCTTGATAATGCATTCGTGTGTGTTCTTGTTGTGTGTTCTCTGTTTGGATGTTCCCGTATATATATAGATGTGTTGATAATGATTGTTGGAACATTTTTCTTCATGCCCGTTAGAGTGTGCGCAGCCACTGTTGACTTTTCCAATATTTGAAAAATATCCGTTTGCGGTAGGTGGCGGTAGGTAGCATTTGAGCGTTGCATTTGACTTTCCTTATTTGGTAAGATCTCTTCATTGTTTATCTATGGATATGCTAAGAATACTAATACAATGAAAGGTTAATTACATAGGAAATAAATCAATGAACGTTGGAATGAATTCGCAAAATCTGAACTTGCATACTCAAGTATTCATTTAAGTTCACTTGAGTACTTACTCGAGTATCATCGTGAAAATATTGACAAACTGCAAGTTAACAAATGACCATTACATTACTCGGGTAGTGTATGGAGTAAACACAATTTCAAACCTTTGGAAATACCTGTTTACTCAGGTACTTACTCGAGTATTGCACCCTTTACTTCATAGGTTACTCGAGTATCAACTCGAGTAAACTCTCAAATAAATTTTAGGTTACTCGATGCTTTACTCCAGCAATGTTGGCAGGATTTCAAGGCCGAGAGCACTTCAAGTTTGATTACCACGTTACTCGAGGACTTACTCGAGTAAATATAAATCTTCTGCATAGCTTACTCGGGTAGTGCCTTGAAGTTTTCTTCTAAATAACTCTGCATACTCGAGTAGTGACTTGAAGTGAAGTGTGAGAAAAGCATTTCATGTTATTCGAGTATTACCTTCAGGTTTTGACTTACCATAGTGAGTTACTCGAGTAGCTCCTCGAGTAACATTGGCAGGGTTGAAAATGCCGAGAGCAACACATTTCTTGAAACAGAGTAACTCGAGTACAGACTCGAGTATCATTGGCAGGGTTGAAAATGCCGAGAGTAACTGGAAGTTTTTGACATGGTTACTCTAGTACTTACTCGAGTAACATTGGCAGGCCGAGAGCAACTGTTAGTGATTTACCTGCTTACTCGAGTAGCTACTCGAGTAACGTTGGGAGGTTACTTGAAGGTTGCTCTGGTTACTTCAAGTTTCTGTCCCATTACTCGAGTACTTACTCGAGTAACCCTTTAGAAAACTTGCCAGTGATGAAGTTTCTCAGCTTTTTCTCTTGGCCTTTCTTCATTACTCCAATGCTTACTTCAAGTAATGATTTGCCCTGTTATTACTTTTTTTTCAAACTTATTTATTTATCAAATCTTTTTCATGCCATCCTTTGTTATCATCAAAACATGAGAAATCTAATAAGGGACGCCTCCGAACTGCATGTTGGCATCACTACTGCTCGCATAACTCCTTGTTCCAAATGTTCCATAAACACCCGAATTCTGAGTTTGCAATCCTTGATCCTGTGAAACCGTGCAAAACTTAAAACCATTGACATTGTATGCTGTAAATCTGTTTGCATGATCAAGAGGGCCGATTGCGAGAAATACGAAATCTGGTAAATGTGGGTTGTGGTCATTTAGTATTTTGCGCGCAACCAGCTTGGGAATTCTCTGTGGACCCTCCAATCAACTTCCGAGGATGTTTGCGTACGGATCCTAAGTTGACGCTTAACATGACTTCTGAATTCCCTGTAATTAATAATGGAAAGGTGATAGTAAAATGAAAGTGAAAAATGTTACGAAAGATATAGAATAACATGTGAGTGTACAATTCTTACTGTATGAAAGGTTCAACTTGAGTACAATTAATCAAGACATGTCTATGTGCTTGCAACTTCTCAGTTGCCGTTAGTTTGAAGTTCTCAGTTGCTCCAACTGGTTTACCAACACGAGGGATAAATTCTTCTGATGTCGACGCAGGTTCGGGACAATCATCAACACGAGGTGGACGGTTGAAAGCCGTCTCAAGATCATCAAAATACCTTGAACAAAAATACAGCATATCATCCCCTATATAGCCTTCAGCTATAAAACCTTCTAGCCACGCCTTATTCCTTACGTAAGATTTTAATTTACCAAGGAACCTACGAAGTAAAGAAGAAAAAATTGATACTAAATGCTAAAAAGGACGACTAGCAAACATTAAATACAGAGAATAAAACACATATTTAAAATAAGTACCTCTTAATTGGATACATCCATCGATATTGTACTGGTCCAGCAAGCTTTGTTTCATGAACGAGGTGGACTGTAAGGTGAACCATCACAGTAAAAAAGGACGGAGGAAAGATCATCTCCAAATGACAAAGCGTAAGAATGATTTTGGACTGCAGCTAATCAAGCTCCTCAACGGTCAAAACCTTAAAACACAACTTCCGAAAGAAAGAACAAAGTTCCACCAAAATGATGGAAACATCGGGAGGAAGTGCATTCTTTATAGCCAGAAGGAGTAACTGCTGCATAAGAACATATGAGTCATGACTCTTCATGCCAGCAACCTTTCTAGCCTGCAAGTCAACACGTCGAGAAATGTTGCTTGAATACCCATCAGGAACTTTTAATTTCTTCAACGTCGTGAGGAAGACTTTCTTGTTCGGTTTTGTGAAGGTAAACTTTGCCGGTTGAAATTTGTCATGCTCATCTGGCCAAGCGTCTGCAAGAATTCCCATATCTCGTAAATCTTTCCTCGATTGAAGGTGATATTTTGTCTTGCCGGGTTCATTAAGCAACGTATATAGCACATTGTCACAAACATTCTTTTCAATGTGCATGACATCAAGACTGTGGCGAAGTAAATTAGATCTCTAATATGGAAGAGTGAATAAAATACTTATCTTCTTCCACTGCTGCGGCCCCGAAGTCCTGCGCGTCTTTAGGAGAGTTTGTGCTGAATCGTCACTTTTTCCAAACTCGAAGTCAACATGCTTAAGCTACTGTAAGATATCGGTACCGGACAAAGTCTGAGGTGGTCCTCTTTTTTCTGGTTTGCCATTAAATCGATTCTGTTACAATCTAAACTTATGCGTTCCATCAAGAAACCTTCGATGCCCCATAAACACCACTTTCTACTGTGGGGAAAGCCCACTGCGTCAAAGTCAAAATCGCAAGCTGGACACGTTGACCCAGTATGCACATTCCAACCAGATAATGTGCCAAGGCCAGGAAAGTCACTAATCGTCCACATCAAAGCTGCATACAAGTTGAACAAAGTCTTGCCGTAAGCGTCATAGGTCTCCATACCGACATTCCACAGCTCAAGCAATTCCGTAATAAGCGGTTGGAGATATACATCGATGTCATTGCCCGGTGCCTTTTTGCCTGGAATGATCATAGACATAATGAACAAGCTTTGTTTCATACACATCCAAGGGGTAAGTTGTAAGGAACTAAGACTACCGGTCAAATACTGTAACTTGTGCTAAGATTCCCGAAAGGATTAAAACCGTCGGTCGCCAATGCAAGCCAAACATTTTTGGGGTCAGTCGCGAAATCTGGAAAGTCATTGTCAAACGTTTTCCAAGCGTCCATATACCGAAGATGTCTTAATTTACCGTCTTCATTCTTATCAACGGCATGCCACCTCATGTGCTCCGCAGTTTTAGATGACATAAATAATCTTTGTAGGTGAGGTTTCAAAGGGAAGTACCTAAGAATCTTTGCAGGTTTCTTCTTCTGCTTTTTCCCCTTCCGAATTGTCTTATACCTCGATGAGTGACATCTCTTACAAGTCTCCCTGCTGGAATCGTCTCCCCAATACAGCATACAATCGTTGGGGCACACATCAATCTTTTGATAGTTTAACCCCCACCTGTTGATAATCTTCTTGGCCTCGTAGAACGTTGTGGGAATCTCAGCGTCAGGGAATGCATCTTGTAATAATTCGAGCAACATCGACATTCCCTTATTTGTGATTCTGCAAAAGCACTTGATATGATACAATTTGATCAAGAAAGATAATTTAGAATATTTTTGACAACCTTGATATAAAGGACGATCTGCTTCATCCATCAAGCTGAAAAAATCCTGAGCTGCTTCATTCCTCATGAACACCTCCTCAAAACCGTGCACTTCTTCGTTGCAATTGTCACCTTGAAATCCAAATACATCACGCACAGCATCATTCACAGGATCATCTTCATCTAGTTGAACGCCTACTTGAGAACTTCAAGGAAGAGCATCATCATATCTAATGCTGGCCTTCTCACCATGGACTGCCCAGAACGTATAGTCCTCAGGGAAAGGCTTCAGAAGCAAATGTTCCTTCACAACATTTTGTGCATGCCACTTCTTGAACTTGCATCTCCGACACGGACAGACGATCTTACCGTTACAGCTGGCGTGAGTGAATGCAAAATCCAAGAAATTGTTTAAACCGTACAAATATTCTGGAGAATTGCGCGGCAACCTGATACATGACTTATCCATAGCTACTAGTGAGAGAGAAGAAAGTATAGAGAAGAAGATGAGTTAATAAAGAATGACGAATGCCTGGAACCTTATATTCTGAAATTCCAACGTTTACAATTTTGTAGCGGTTAATAAACCGCTACACTAACCACTACAGTACTACATATTTGTAGCGGTTATATGTATGAAACCGCTACTAATGTTCGGGCCGCTGGGCAGAGTGACCGCACCATCATCATCAGCAGGAGGAGGAGGTTGCACGACGAACCGAGGGATAGGTGGAACCTATAGATACTGCTCGTCCGGTAACAGGCGACTCCATCGGCGCTCGAGCATGCTGTTCGTGATATCACGCCACTGCGTCTGCTGAGCGTAGATCATATCAGCATGCTCCTGCATCTGTCGCATCTGCTGTAGCTGCAGCTGCTGCATCTGCTGAGCCACTACAGCCTGTGTCCGCTCCAAATTTGACTGCAGCTGCTCAACAAACTCGTCCCTCAGACGTCTGACCCCTCTAGAGCTGCCAGCTTCAGAGGCGATGCTCCTGCCACAGACCATACTAGGTCTAGCGCCTATCCCCATCCCCCGAACGCGTCCAGGGTGCTCAGCCTGAGCCAGACCCGCCTTCAAAGGAACCGTCAGGTCCACTGACCCCTGTGACTCCTCGGCCTGGGTCTCTCACAGGTCAGCCTGTGACTGCTGTATCTGCTCCTGCCATTTTATGAAAAAATTATTAATTAACATTTTTCATTATTATGTTGGTTTTATAAAAATTATAATAATAAAATTACTTATAATGGCTGCCTCTGCCTGCTGAGAGGTAGGAGTCCTGTCACGGTGTCTGTGTGTGATCGCGTACAACTCCCCATAGTCTGTCTAACAGTTCTCCTGCTGTGCCTTCCTCTCCTAAAACAATTACATAATTCAATTACTATTATGAAATAACCAGCTAAAAGTCAGAGATATTTTGAAAAGTTACTAGCTCGCTGTAGGTGATAGCAAAGGTCTTTGATCCTGCTGTGTGGTCGATCGTCTGCTGCCCACGGATCCTGGTGTTCCTCTGAGAAAGCGCCTAAAAAAACAATATTAAATGTATTAAAACAATATAAAACATTTAAAATTAATTAAATTTAAATTATAATTTAATAATTAACAATTAAAAAAATATATAAATAATCTAATAAATACATTACCTACCCCTCAGCGCTCCTCCTGAACTGGATGAAACTCGCCCAGTCGTTCGGTGGCACGCCATCCAAGACGCTCTCGATCAACTGTTCCAGAGGCATCGTCCCGTCCTTATGCACCCTGTGGAAAAGACGGTTCCTCCTATTCCTCCAGCCATCACCCATCTTCATGAGGGTGTACCTCTTCCGGTTGGCCCGGACGGCAAACCGCAGCTGTAAAAAAGTTATTTAAATATCAATAATTACAAAAATCCTATTAAAAATATTAATTAAATATAATTAATTACAAAAAATATTAATTTAATACTATTAATTACCTGAACCACCTCCTCCCAAGCCTGATCCTTCGGCCCCTTCGGAACGTGCCTCCACGTCCTGAAGTGCAGGGGGAACCGCATCTAATTCGCGCCCAGGTCGTTTAGGAAGCGGTTGAACAGGTGACCCCCATTGTCGATGGGCTGGTCCGTGCCCTCATTCCACGGCACTATAACTCGTAGTGTCCAGTCCATGTTGTTCAGACCGGCCACATCCAGCCTCCTCGTCGACACGTCCCCTACTCATCTGCACAATTTTCTGCATGTTAGATAAATTATAATTCAAATTTAACATTTCAAATTTAAATAAATAATTTATTAAATAAAAAAAATTATTTAACTTGGACCTACACCTCAAACCCAGTGGACCGTGCAGACGACCCTCGTGGGTTGTTCTGCTCCCGAGCCTCCTCCTCATCGAGGAACTGCTCCATCTCCCTGAGCCTAATCGGGATCTCAAAATCCTCCTCGTCATAGTCCTTAACACTGATATCTGCCCCCCAAACTCAGGCACCTCTAGTGCGATCGTCTCCAGTGGGATCGTCTATGGTGCCTGTGGTAGGGGCGACTCCTATAGGGGGATGGGCTAAAACGCCGAGGTCGCCCTCCCTTCGCGCTGCCCCCTCCCTCTGCCCCCTGCTCTACTGCTGCCACCCCGCAAAATCGGTCTGGGGACCTCAGGTGCCTTCCCCCTATCTTCTCTCGAAGCCATATCAACTGTGAAAATTCAAAAAACAATATTTTAGTCACATTATTATGCAAAAATATAATATAAATATAAATATAAATAAAATATGTCTTATCTCCTTACCTTAAGTACAAATACCAAGAAATACTACAACAAAAACTCTTTCACAGACGTCTGAACGCTCAAATCTAAAGAAAACACTCAGAGAAACTTCAAGAAACAAAATGAGCAAACGGGGAAATGAAGGGGGGAGGAATGTTTATATAGGCGGAACTTTTGTAGCCGTTATTCAAATAACCGCTACATATACTGCTACAAATAACTTAGGCGCGGCTAAACTTTGTAGTGGTTCTAATATAACCGCTACAAATCACAAAGTTCTGTAGTGGTTATGGTATGTAACCGCTATAAATTTTTGACCTTTGAAATTCTGTAGCGGTTATAACCTAGCAACCGCTACAAAATATGCGACGTTTGGAATTTTGTAGCAGTTTTATTGATCAGACTGCTACAAATAACCACTACACTGTTCGCACGCCATGTGGCACGAAAACTGTAGCATTTTTAATTTATTAACCGCTACAATGTTTGGCAGGAAATTCACACCTTATTGGTAGCGGTTTTACCAAGATAACCGCTACAAAAAATGCAGCAAATCTGGCGCGCCACTTGGTGCGTAGTTTACCACTACAAATGTGTAGCGGTTTGGGTTAAAACCGCTACAAATGTTAATATTTGTAGCGGTTAATTATAACCACTACTATGTCACCGTTACAAAATACCTTTTTGTTTTTGTAGTGGAAAGCCAAAGCTATATTTGAAGGAGATGGTGGGTCTTACTATATATGGTCCGGTTCTCAAGTCCTACTTTGGCTAACAACAACGTTGGTGTTGGTCGGCTTCTTCTTCAACCTCAAGGTTTTGCTCTCCCTCACTATGCAGATTCTGCTAAAATTGGCTATGTTCTACAAGGTACGTAGGTCCAAAAACCTTCTACAAATATTTTTTTCTGTTAGTTATAATTTCGTTATAAGCATTATATACTCTCTCTAGTCCTTAATATAAGGATCGGTTGTCTTCTTTTGAAAAGGTCAAGGAAGTTGAATAAGTTAGTTTTTTTTATACAATGAATAAGTTAGTTAGTCATAATATATGTTGTAACACCTCAAATTTTATATTCACTAAATATATTGTAATTATTCGGGAAATTCAATAAAATGGTGAATATTCATGAAATTTGGAACTTATGAATTTTAGAAATATTCATACTCATGAGAAAATGGGTAAATTAATTCAAGAAAGGAAATTAGATTACAAAGGAAATAGCAAAATTGAAACTTTGCCAAGTTAGCACAAGATTAATTGTTTTCCAATTAATTAAAGTTAATTTCAATTAATTAAGGAAAATAAAGGAGAATGTATATTTTGAATATTCTTGGTAGAATAAATCAAGAGTTATGAAATTGGAAGGACTTCTGCATAATTCCTTTAATTGAATTATGAAAATGTTGAAACAATTTCTATTTCCCTTTTCTTATAAAATTTCGCCTAGCATAAGAAAATGGGAGATAAAAATGATTTTTGGATTAAACATGACAAGTGTCACTATCCTATACACTACTACAAAAAGGTTGAAAGGTGGCGCACATATTGTGACCCTTCCTTAATGAAATGCCACAGCTGCTCATTTATTATTTTTTTTATGTTTTTTTTTTTTACCAGCTGTGGCGCCTGAAAGGGTAGCCAGGCAGGCGCCACACTTGACCTGCTAGTACCAGCTGTGGCGCCTGACACGCCAGGCGCCACACTAGCTTCTAGGTCAGGTGTGGCGCCTGACCAGGCAGGCGCCACCCCTGACCCTTTTTTAAAAAAAAAAATTTTTAGTCAGGGGTAGCGCTTGCCTGGTTAGGCTCCACCCCTGACCCTTTTTTTTAAAAAAAAAAATTTTTAGTCAGGGGTGGCGCCTGCCTGGTCAGGCGCCACCCCTGACCCTTTTTTAAAAAAAATTTGGATTTTCTATCCCTTCCCCACCAATCAGAACCCACCCCGCCCCACCCCCTTATCCTATATTGTTTCCCGCCTCCCTCCCCTCAATCACTTTCATTTCCCGCGTGCCACCCCCTTCTCTTTCTTTACCTTTTTCACCATCTTTAATCATTCCCTCTCTCATTTTCACTTTCATGTATCTGTGCGTGCTCTCCCCTTCCTTCCATTTTCTTATCTTCACTTCTTAAAACGACACTCACACGAGCACACGTCTTTGTTTTATCCCAACTGCCAACCCCACTCTTGTCCCTATTATTCCCTTTTCTTTGTATTGTCTACAATTTTTTGGTCCCCACTCCATTTGGTAGCTCAAATTTCTTCCTTCCCTCACTGAAGATTGCGTCACCAACGGCAATTACGTGGTCCCCCACTCCACTGCACTGATCAACCTGTAAGTTAAAGTTGCGTTTTGTTTTTATTAATTTTTTTTTCAGGTTGTTCTGCTATTTTTTTTATGGCGTGCTTGCTATGGTTTTTTTTCCCTGTTATGACACGCATGCTTGTATATTTATATGTCATATATAGTCATCTTCTTCATGCATGGTGTTATTATACTAGTACATAAACCAATTTAGAAATAGACATATACATAGTATGTAATTTCATCCGATCAACACAGGAAAAAAATAAAGAATGTAAATAAAATTATTGAGGAGAAGACAATGCCCATGCGCTCTCTCTCTCTCTCTTTGTTGGCAGATTTATGTTTTTCTGTGGGACCATCTCTAGTTTTGTTTCTTTGCTCTTTACATGTACAACACCTATATATATATATAAATATATATAATATACAAATGTGTGTGTTGTTTGTAGGCGTGTGTGTATTGTAGGCGTGTGTGTACATATATATTCCTATTACTAGAGACTTATCCGATCCCCATTGTAGGCGTGTGTACTATGTTTTAGCTCTCACTAGTTCTAAGAAATTAATGCAACAAGTTACAAGAACAATGAAAGAATTGAATTTATATGTTATATATAACCATAAATTTGAACGACAGTAATTAATATACAAGTGACTTAAAATTAGATAATCAAATTAACTTTTAATAATACTGCTATTTCTTTTAAAACTTCTTCAAATTATTTGTTTTCCAAAAATCAAAATCATTTATTTAATATTATTTCACGTATTTAATATATATTTGTGTTAGTGCTATTTTGTAGAGGTAAGAAAATAATTTTTTGTATTATCTTATTAAACTATAATAGAGAAAATCCCATTTAAACCCAATGAAAATAGGAAAAATTGAAATCAGGATAATAAATTGAAAAATTCGTTAATTGAGTCATTAACTTATTTAATAATTTTAAAATATGGATAAAATGACTTTAATATATCAATATATATCAATGTTAATATTTAAAAAAATAAAATATAATTTTTCTATATTGTTTAACTTTAAATATATTAACTAAAACCGTAAGGGGAAAAACATACAATAAGGAGATAATTAATGTTGGGAATATGCTTTCTTTTTCATTTTATTTTATTTTTTTTTTCTGAATCATATTTTTTGAAATAAGCTAATCATATTTGATTTTATTATATATTGATGTTTATTACACATATTATTATTAAAAAAAATAACTTAGAACCTCAAATATTTTATTGATTTTTTTATGTTTAATTTGTGTTTGTAGTTTCACTTCATCAGTCTATTGAAGCTTCTATTTACGGTATGTTTTTTAAATTTTGAGCTTACAAATGTGATTTTAGTTGAAGTTAATAGTTATAATTTGTAGGTGTTCTAATGATTGTTATTGATTAATTGCATAAGCAAAATAATTATTTATATATTCTTAACACTTGTATTTTATTTATTGACTTGGAATGTTTTCTAATTTAACTATGATATATTGTGGCAAATATGGTTTCTTTTGTTATGAGTTGTAAAAAATTATTATAATCCTTGGGAATAATTAATGAATTATTTGGCAATTTAAACATTCAGTTTAAAACTTAGAAAGCTTCAATTATGAAGATTCATATGGTGTATGTTAATTTAAATTAAAATTGGTAAGAGAATATAAAAATAATTAGTAAATGCAATAGTCATACAACTAACCACATACTTTTTTAAAAAAAATAGATTGAAGCCCATAGATGGATCGTAAATGGATGTCATCTAATCGATGTTCAAGGGAATATATAGATGGGGTGAAGGATTTTATTACATTTGCAACTGAGCACACAAAAGATCCTGGCAAAATCTTATGTCCTTGCTTATCCTGTTGTTTTGGAAAGTGGATTAGTCAACTTGATTTGCTAGATCATTTAGTGTGTTATGGTATTGATAAAAAATATATACGATGGACAAGGCATGGTGAGACCAACGATGCATATAGTGATCAGGTGCATACCACGGGTGATGGCTCAGATGAATTTGATCAAAGCATGTTTGATGAAGATGATGGTCTTGAAGAAATGGTAAATATGGTTGAAAGGGTGCTTCATAACTGCCTTAACGAATATGAGAAGTTGAAAGGTGATGCAGAGAAACCATTATATGTCAGAAGTACTAAATACACAAGATTGCTAGCAATGTTGAAGTTGTAAAACTTTAAAGCTCGCTACGGATTGAGTGATTCGGGTTTCACCGCATTGCTTGAACTGTTACAAGATATGCTTCCAAAAAAAAATGTACCTCCTACGAAGACATACGAGGCAAAACGAATTCTTTGCTCTACAACCGGTATGGGATATGAGAAGATACATGCATGTCTTAACGATTGCGTATTATTTCAAAATCAGTATGCAACGTTAGAGAAGTGACCTAAATGCAACGCATCTCGATATAGGAAGAAGAAAGGAAAAAGTCCTTTGAATGTGCTATGGTATTTTCCCATTGTTCCGAGATTCAGGCAACTGTATAGTAATACAGAGATTGCTATGCAGTTGACATGGCATACGGATGAAAGGATTAAAGACACGAAGCTTAGGCACCCTGCAGACGCTCCTCAATGGAAAAAAATTGATCATGAGTACCCTGACTTTGCTGATGAAGTCAGGAACCTTCGCCTTGCACTATCAACTAATGGAATTAATCCACACGGTGTTCAGAGTAGCACACATAGCACGTGGCCGGTGATATTAATGATTTATAACCTTCCTCCACACTTAATCATGAAACGCAAGTTTATGATGTCGTCCATGTTAATTTCTGGGCCAAGGCAACCTGGGAATGATATAAATGTATACCTGACTCCTTTAATTGATGACTTAAAGCTGCTTTGGGATGAAGGCATTAGTGTGTATGACGGGTACATGGAAGAAAGTTTCACTTTAAAAGCCATGTTGTTTGGCACAATTAATGATTTCCCTGCTTATGGAAATTTGTCAGGATACAGCGTCAAAGGATATGGTGCATGCCCTATATGTGAAGATGACACTCATTCAGTGCGACTTCATCATTGTAAGAAAAATGTTTACATGGGGCATCAAAGATTCTTACCATCACAACATCGTTGGAGGAAGTGGAAAAAGCCTTTCAATGGTGATGCAGAAGAAGGTAGCCCGCCGAAGATGTTGACCGGTTCCCAGGTGTATTCCAAGGTAAAAGACTTGGATAACAATTTTGGCAAGCCTTTTGCAAAACAAATTGAGACAAGCGGTTGGAAGAAAAAGTCAATTTTCTTTGAACTTCCATATTGGAAGTCTTTATATGTGAGGCATTTTCTTGATGTGATGCACATAGAAAAAAATATCTATTATAGTCTAATTGGCACGTTGCTTAATATCCAAGGAAAAAGCAAGGACAGTGTCAATTCGAGGTTAGATTTAGTGAACTTGGGAATTAGAGAAGAGTTGGCACCGATTGAGCAAGGGTCTCGTACCTATCTACCGCCAGCGGCATATACTCTGTCAAGGAAAGAAAATAAATTGTTTTGTGAGTTTCTGCAAGGAATTAAAGTTCCCGAGGGCTACTCTTCAAATATAAAGAACCTTGTATCGGTAAAAGAGTTGAAGTTAAAGAATCTTAAATCTCATGATTGTCATGTGCTCATGTAAAATTTCCTACCGGTTGGTATACGATCCATTTTACCCAAAAAATTAAGGAACACCATCACGAAACTTTGCGTGTTTTTCAAGTTGATCTGCAGTAAAGTGGTTGATTCAACCAGGTTACAAGATTTGCAAAGGCTGATTGTGTGTACTCTGTGTGAACTTGAAATGTATTTTCCACCTTCTTCTTTTGACATTATGGTACATCTAACTGTACACTTGGTCAAAGAAACTAAATTGTGCGGTCCAGTGTACTTGAGATGGATGTACCCAAATGAACGATTCATGAAAATATTAAAGGGGTATGTGAAAAATAGATACCGTCCAGAGGGTTGTATCGCTGAAAGTTATATGGTTGAAGAAGCAAGTGACTTCTGTGCTGATTTTCTATCAAATGTTGACCCTGTAGGGATCCCCAAGTCCCGTCATGATGGCTGAAGATCAGGGAAAGGAACAACGGGGGGTGATGTAATAACGATATCAGCGACTGAACGGGACCAAGCCCACTTGTATGTCCTACATAACACTGATGAGGTCGAACCGTATGTAGAAGAACACAAGGATGCTCTCCGATTGGTACATGGTGATAGGAATGAAAATTTATTAACAACAGAACACAATAAACAATTTACAGGCTGGTTGAAAAATTGTATTAACGATGAGATGGAGAGGAATCCTGATTCAGTTTCTGAAAAATTGAAGTGCCTGTCGAAGGGACTGAGCTTACATGTATTATCTTACAATGGTTATGCAATCAACGGTTACACATTTTATACACAAGACCATGATAAATAGAGCACGATGCAGAATAGTGGGGTAACACTTGTTGCTGATTCTTGGCATAGATCCAGTGCTAAAGACACACACCCTGTCTATTCATCAATGTCATACTTTGGTGTCATTGAACGCATATGGGAGTCAGATTACTCTATGTTTGGGGTCCCTGTCTTCAAATGTCAGTGGGTTAACAACAACAGTGGATTGTGGATAGATGACTTAGGCTTTGTGCAAGTAGATCTTTCTAAGGTTTGGTATGAAGATGATCCTTTTATTTTAGCAGCACAGGCAGAACAAGCATTTTACATTCCTGATCCTGCTAAGAAGAATTGGTCTATTGTACTTCCATCCAACAAGAATCGTCAAGCAGAAGTTGATTTGAAAGTAATGAATATTTGAACATCAATAATGATGATCCTTCGTTTGAGAATTTATGGTCAGTAGAGATTGATATAGATGGAGATGCAGATGAAGATGAAGATGGAGATGGACCCCTATACGTGAGACATGATCATGAAGAGGGAACTTGGGTCAAGAGAAACACAATTCTCAATCCAACACAAATTCTGAAGAATAAAATTTTAAATCAGACGAGAAAAAGGAAAAGATAATGATTGCCTTGACTTGTTTACTTGTACGTATGTTTTTATAAATTTCAAAATAATTTGCTTTCGTTGACATGGTTGACATTATGCACTGATGTTTTGATTTGGTTTATTTCACTTGCAGGAGTATGGACTCACCACATGATGACATTGATGATGTTCCCAGGCACATTGGTAGACAGAGATTTGAGGCGAACGTCAGACGTGGCAGGACAATTATGGCAAGGTTGATCAGATTGAGAAGTAACGAAATCAAGTTACAACTGGAGTGGAATGAAAAAGGAAACCCGTTTAGCAAGAACAGTACCTCCTTAAATAACTTCATCGGGACTACGGTTCGAGACAGAGTCCCTATTACAGTTCAAAATTGGAAAATGGTAAAGAAAAGTTATGAGGATGTGATCTGGGCTGAAGTACAGGTAACACCTTAATTATATATTTATTCGGTTTTCTTTGTTTCACTTCATTTCAATCTTACATATTATATATGTTTTTTGACTTGTTCACAGAGTATTTTTATTATTGATGATGATCGGAAGAACTTCGTAACGAGAAAAGCCGAAAAACTTATGCGAAAGTTTCGTTTTGATCTTGTCAAATATTTCTTAAGGGATGATAATGATGATATCATTACTACACCGCCTTATCCATTGTACAAAGGAATCATCACTCAAGAAATGTGGGATGAGTTTATCAGAACACATACAACTCCTGATTTCCTGGTAACATTTATTTGTTTGTCGTTCCCTATTACGTGTAATGTACGTATTTATAAGTAACATTTATATATTTATATGAATCATTTTGATCTAACTAGGAGTTGAGCGAGAAAAATCGAGCTAACGGGACCAACATGCCATACCGGTACACACAAGGACCTGTTTCATACGCACGATTAGAAAGAAAAATGGTATGAACTGATGATTATTTCATTCGTAATAAAAATTGTATGAATATCATTTAACTTTGACTAACTTTGATGTGCAGATACAAGAATCAGGCTCAGATATTACGCAGGTTCCACGACATGATCTATGGGTAGCCGGTGTCACAAATAAGAAAGGTGAAATTCGTAGTGAGGAAGCAAGAAGAATAGCCGAATATTGTGTAAGTATTCAATTATATTATGCGTTCAATAAATAATTGGCTTTACTTAAATGAACTTCATTTATAATAACTAATTTTTATTGTAATTCTTTTTGGGAAAGCGACAAATGACACAGGAGGATCCTGCGTTGGTGACCTATGTTGGTCGGGACGATTTATTGAATAGAGCGTTACCAGTACCCGAGTATGATGGTCGTGTTCGGGGTACTGGTTTTACAGTCACCCCATCAGCATACTTCGGACGTCAAAAGCGCTCGAGTAGAAGTGATGTTTCCCACCTACGTGACGAGATGGCTAGCTTTAAGCATCAAATGCAAGAACTTCAACAACAAATGCGCTACAAGGAACAACGAGAAGAACAATTCACCAAACAAATGCGTTTGATGCAAGAACAGAATGCGTTGTTAACAACACAAATACAACAGTTGGTCCAGGGTAGGCCAACACCAAATGTTCCGTTCTGTGATAGCTCAAATTTCAGAGATAGCTGCAATTCCATGCCTAAAGTCCCTTTTCCTTCGGTAATTAATTTCTTTTCTACTTAACTTTATGTTAAATTATAATTAAGCGAATTTAACATATTAACTCTATTTTCCGTAGGGTGAATTTCAATGCAAGCTATCTGTCGAGCAACCATCCAAGCACGCGGTTGCAGTAGGTGTTGCCTACAACACTGGTGAGGACATATTGCACAATTCACCGTTGCCTGATAACACACTCCGGGTGAGGGTTGACGTCTGCACGAACGAAGACGCCCTCTTACCGATCCCGTCTCAGGATGAGCAAAATAAGGTGGCAGATGTTGTAGGTGGCTATGTTGCTTGGCCAATAAGTCTTATCGAGCCATGTGGAAAGGTCGTTCATTCAAAATTCCCTGCACTTTTCTTTCGAACTTTCACCTCAAACTGTGATTTAATTTTCTGATTTGCACAGGGTAAGATTTCAAAGTCTTCAACAACACAACCCAAGTCAAAAGCATCGGCGAGCCAACAGAGCAGAAGAAGACATACCTCATTTCTCGATCAATTAATATCGATTGCACCACAATTGATCGGTGAGGGAGTAGTGCAATTACGTATTCCAAGACATATCTACAGTGTTGGTGGTCTAGTTGATTATATTACTGTCGAGGTCGTGCAGGACATATGTGCTCGTGATTGGATTAGTGCTTCGGCTATCAACATCTGGATAAGGTACTTCACTATCATTGTTTATCACTGTTATTAATATATCTCGTTCCATTTCTTTTGTTTCTCATGACACTGTATGTTTTATACCAGGCATTTGGACCAGGACGTTTTAATGGATACACACAGGGTCCAATTCGCATTTGTCAACCCTTTTCTCGTTGGTCATCATGAGGGTAAACTAGATGTAACTGCGCAATCTAATGAGCTGAAAGATTACTTTAGCAAGAAAGCGACAGCAAATACATTATTTTTAGTGCCGTATAATGCGGGGTAAGTTATTATTGGTACACTTTTTGTTTTTATTGTTTAACTTCTATCATAACATGATTGTTCAAAAAAAATTTTAAAAATATATTTTAGGCGCCATTGGATATTGATCGTTATCAATCCAGCGGAACCTTCAGGCCCTCGCATTTATTATGTGGATCCTCTAAAAAATGGTCTTCCACAAGACCGTTTTGATATGTTGCTATTGATCAGTAGGTAAGTATACGTGCCTATGTATAAATATTTTCGAACGTGATTGAATAACCAAAAGTAATCATTTTCTGTTTCTTTTGTTAGCGCTTTGACCGCGTATCGGTCGTGTGTCTCGTTAAACTATTCTAAAGCTACTGACCCCTGCCTTAGCTATCCTTGGAAGAAAATACAAGTATTGATATTTGACTTTACTTAGACTTTGTTAGTAAACACTTTTTATTCATTAACAGAGTAAAATATTGCATTATATTTTTACAGTGCCCTTTCCAACCTAATGACAATGATTGTGGGTACTATATCATGAAATTTATGAAGGATGTTATTATGCATGATCAACCATTTATTCCTCAAAAAGTAAGTCATTTAGTTGCACTTCATATTGTGTTGTAATGAAATTGAATTAGTGCCTGACAATTATGTTTTACTAATTTTAATTCGTTCTAACTTGTGTCTTATTGTATATATCTGTAGTATTATGAAGATCAACGTTGTGACGCTTTGACAGACCATCAGGTTAATGAAGTGATCGAGGAATGGTGTGAATATGTGTTTAGGCAAATTCCTAGCTAGGTAGCTATATATACTATTAAATTCACTAGGTGGTTTTTTTTGTGTTATTTCTAATTGCCATTTGTTGTGTCATGCATTTTTGTTGAAGTTGAATGTGTTGTATTATATTTCATTCAACTAGGTTTACAGTATATTGTATAACAATTTTCATTACTACTTTAGCTAATCAATCATTTGTTGGTATCATTTTAAAGTTATCTATTATTGTTCTTATTAAACCTTGCAGACTATAATTATATATGCATGGGAGATATATATGAGGAAAAAATATGCTAAAAAAAAACCAATACGAAGAACCCAAAAAATATGCTAAAAAAAACCAGAATGAAAAATTAAAAAAAAAACCCCTGCCAGGCACCACAAGAGGGGGGTTTTTTTCAATCACTTCCTGTGGCGCCTGGCCGGCCAGGCGCCACAGGAGGGTAGGCCTCCTGTGGTGCCTGGCAGTTAGGCGGCACAGGAGGTGATTTTTTAAAAAAAATTTACAAATCTGTGGCGCTTCCAAGCGCCACAGCTTTTTTAGTAGCGTCCAGATAGGTGGCATTTTGCAAGCTCCACAGCTTTGCTTTTTTGTAGTAGTGATAGTAAAGGGATTAGTTTATAATTGATGAAGATGAGCACATGTCTAATTGTGTTAAAATAATGTTACTTTTACATAGTAACCATGATTATGGTACAACAATTGAGTGCAAGGTTGAATTAGTTGGAAGAAGCCATTTGGTTAGTGAGAGCATGAGAGGAGACGGTTTTTTAGCTAACCAAAAGGGGAGAAAAATTAGTTCAAGGCTAATTGCACCTTATGGCACCAATTGGGAAGAGATAAGACTAATGCCAAGTGTCACCATAAGATACATTCACTAGTGGAAAAATTCCTTTTTAAACCGCCACATTTAGACCGGTTTTGACGGATAAGGTCTTAAAAATTTTCACAATGGCAGTTCTGTAATTATATTGAACTTCTAAGACCGGTTCTAAAAAAAACTGGTCATAAAAAATTTATTTAGACTGGTTATAAATAAAGTCGGTCTTAAAATGCTAAAATTTTTAAGAATTTAAAATGTTTTAACATTTAAGACCAGTTTACATAAAAACCTGTCTTAAATGTAAAATATTTAAGACCGGTTTTATATATAAAACCGGTCTTAAATCTTTAACATTTAAGACCGATTTTTATGTAAGACCGATTTTTATGTAAACCGGTCTTAAATATTAAAACATTTTTAATCTTAACTTCATCAACATATAAGGCCGGTTTTTGTACAAACCGGTCTTAAATTTCAAATTTCACTCTTTTAAGACCGGTTTGTATTAAAAACTAGTTTAAAAGGTAAGATTTTTCGCCCGTATTTTTACTCCCGTGCCCAGATCGCGCGCTCTATGAACCCTTTCTTCTCTTTTCGCCATTTCTCTGTGAGCTCTGTCTATGCTTGTTCTAAACGCATCCATGGTGTCCCGTCTCTCATTTGTTCAACTCTCCTTCATCATTACTGCTCTCGTTGCTGTGTCCGTCATCGCTGTTCTTTGATTATTGTCAGTCTTCTCCGCCGCCACCTCTATTCTCCTCAGTGACCACTCTCCTCTGCCTTGACTTCCCTTTGTCAATGCCGTGAATTTGAGGACTTCAGTTTAACCTCAGTCGACGCCACCGTGAGTTTGGGTTGAAGCTCACTTCTTGGTCTTCAATCAAGTTAGTGTTCGATCTGTTATTTAGTTGTACATTGTTCAATAATTAATAATGTTCTATGAAAAAATGGTTCTTGTTGTTGCTTTGAGCACTTAAACATAATCTGAAAAAAATTAAATCTGAACATTCTTGTTAGATATATACTCTGACTTTTAATTACATCCCTATAATATTTGGCTTGGAGTAATACCACTCTATGTTCTGTTTTAATTTAGTGTGATTGTTTGATTATTGTCAGTGTTATTGGTTTGTTAAAACAATACTAGTTTTAAATGGTGCTTGTTAATTTCGTTGAAATCTCTAAAACTCTATTGTTGTTGTTTTTTTTGTCTATACTTTTGTTGTTGGATATAGGATGCTAGAAGTTTTGAGATATAAATGGATCATAGTTGGATAAACTCTAAACGAATAAGTATTGAATATGATAATAGGGTGAGGGGTTTTTTAGACTTCGCTTGTAGAAATGCCGATGATAGTAGTAGGAAGTTTTATTGCCCTTGTGTAGTATGTTTGAATGAGAAGCGAGTATATATATACATTTAATTTATGAAGGATTTTGTAAGAGTTATACAGTGTGGGTATGGTATGATGAAGAATTAGAAATGCCAAGTTCATCTCAACAGGGGGAGTGAACTTTGATGATAATGACATGAATACGGATGATCGGATAGAGAATATTATCTGTGATGTAGGAGAAGAAACTTTTGAGCAATCACATGCATATGGTAATATGTGTAGTGATGCTGAGACTTGAAGTTAGTGCGGCTAAAGTCTCATGATTGTCATGTCTTAATGCAACAACTGATCCTAGTAGCTATTCGAGGCATTGTCGAATATGATCTTCAACATATTTGACTAAATTTTGTTTCTTCTTCAATGCTATTTGTAGTAAAGTCATTGAAACAGAAAAATTGGATGAACTGGAAAATGAAGGATATATGATCTTGTGTCAGCTTGAGAAGTTTTTTCTTCCTTCTTTTTTTGACATCAAGGTACATCTAATTGTTCATCTAGTCAGGGAGATCAAGTTATGTGGCCCTATCTATTTACGATAGATGTACCCAATTGAAAGAATTATAAAAATCCTAAAAGGGTATGTCAAGAACCCTAACCGGCCTAAAGTATCTATTGTTTAGAAATATGTTTCTGAAGAAGCCATGGAGTTTTGTCAAGATTACTTGTCAAATGTAGGACACATTGGACTTCCTAAACGTCATGACAAAGAAGGCGATAAACGCAAGGCTTCAGTAAAGAGTATGGATCCTGATGAATTGCAACAAGTCAACTTATACATCTTAAATAATATTGATGAAGTTCAAGATTACATTAATGCTCATAAAGAAATTGTACGGAAAGGAAATAGTTGAATGACTGAACAGAGGTTAATTAGGAAGCATAACAAAATTTTTGCACATTGGTTCAAACAAAAGATTGACGGCGAAGAATGTGTTTCTGATACAATTAAATGGTTAGCAAGTGGTCCTGAGGCTGATGTCATAAGTTGGATTTCATTTGTGATCAATGGTTATACATTTTACACGAAGTCCCTTGATGGTAGGAGCACCGTCCAGAACAATGGGGTTATGTTAGTGGCTGAATCTATGCATTTCTCTAGTTCAAAAGATAAGAATCATAGATTGGCAGTAATATCTTATTATGGGGTGATTGAAGAGATTTGGGTGGTTGATTATGTTAAAGTTAAACTTCCCATGCATTTTCAAATGCAAGTGGATTGATGCCAATAATGGTGTGATGATTGATCAGTTAGGATTTACATTGGTTGATTTGAAGAGTGGAAGTTTTAGAGATGAACCTTTTATTATGGCATATCATGCGAAACAAGTGGTCTATATTACTGATCAGGTAAATAAAATGTGGTCTGTAGCTCTCTAAGGAAAAAGGGTCGTTGATAGGAAAGTCATTCAATGAATGATCTTCTTGAGACTCCTTCTTTTTCTAGGGGTTTACCAAAATTGAATGAAGAAGATGAAGCAGACAATGAACACAGCATAAGAAACAATCATCATAAAGGAATATGGGAGGATATCGCTTTATAAAACTACATTGAAGGTTAGTTAGCTAAAATAATTATCATAAACTATATTTGAATCATGTATATTGTTATTGGTGTAATATAAAACTACTTTTTTTGTTGTCGTCACAGGAAAATGGAGGATATAAGGTGTATGTCTTAGTGTAGATTCTCCGAAGTCATGCCAGCTAGTGATCATCAGCCTGAGAAGAGTGTGTATAAAGTATTTTGGTTATAATGAATAACAGCATTGTCATTAATGTAATTTAATCTTTGATGTATGTATGTAAGTGAACAGATAAGGAACTTGATCAAAACAGCATTGTCATGGTTTATGATTTTCTTGCATTATGATTCTATCTATAATTGTGAGTTTATTATTAATGGTTGTTTTCCTTACTTCTGTTTCGGCCAGCACTGTTTAAGCACAAGGGAGTTGAGCTTTAATATGTTCCAATAAGTTTTGAGTCTCTCACATATCATTAAGATGTTAGTTATGATCTGTAAGAGAAAAAGATGTATTTGAATGTCTTTGAACTGGTTGCTGCTTGCTGAGTAAAATGTTTTAACAGGGGAAATGGCTTGCTGGGTAAATGTTTTAAACAAAAATTTAAAAAAACTACTTTTAAGACCGGTTCTCTCCAAAACCGGTCTGAAAAGTACATTTAAGACCGGTTTTGGAGAAAACCGATCTTAAAAATATTACTTTAAGACCGATTAACTTCAAAACCGGTCTTAAAAGTATTACTTTAAGACCGATTTTGTAGAAAATCGGTCTTAAAATTTTAACTTTTTACACCGATTTTGTAGAAAATCAGTCTTAAAATTTCAACTTTTTAGACCAGTTTTCAAAAAACCGGTCTAAAATTTGAACCTTTTAGATAGGTTCCTCTGATAATCGGTCTAAAAATATTTATTTTCAGAAAATCTGTCTAAAATTTGAACCTTTTAGACCGGTTCCTCTGATAACCGGTCTAAAAATATTTATTTTTAGAACGGTTTTAAAATAATCGATCTTAAAACTTTTTTTTAAGACTGGTTCCATAACCGTTCTAAAAAGTTAGCAGGCTTTTAAGACTAGCTGTATCAAGACCAGATCCAGAACTGATCTAAAATGTCTTTTTTAACCGGTCTTAAAAGTGATTTTTCCACTAGTGATTGTTGGAAATGAAGTGATTAAAGGAGATGGGAGATATTTTATAAAACACTTCCATCCTCTTTCCCTTCCTCATTTTTGGCCAAGAAGAGAGAGAGAGAGCTTTGGAGATCCTGAGATCTAGAGAGAAGGAAGAAGAGGAAGCTTAAGGTAAGGATGGTTTCTTAAGCATTTTCTAGTAACATAGCATAAGACCATCTCTAAACTCTTCTTCTCTATGGAATCAATGGTTTAGAAGACAAATCTTGATCTCAAGGAGAGAGAGAGGAGGACGCCTAGAGAGAGAGCCCAAGAACTCAAGAGATAACTTCACAAACCTTAAATCTATACTAGTATGATGGTGTTGTTGAGGTTTGTGGTTAGATTTGGTGATTTTTGTTAAGTTTGTAAATTTGGAAAAGTCCTAACTTTAAGGGGTTATGCTGCTCAAATTTCTTTAAATCATGATTAGTATGTGTTTAAATAACTTAATAAGGGATTAGAAGTGGAAAGAGGTAAGCTTTAGAGGTTAAAACACAAAGTTGCATTTTCCCCTTTTCTTGAGTCAAGTTTCGGTCAAGCACAAATCTGGGGGAATGAGTTGGATTTTCATGAAATTGAAGGTTCCATTGGATTTAGGAGGCAAAATTAGGTAGGGATACAATTGGTCAATTTTTCGGAAAAGCCCGAAAAAACATAATTACGAAAACACCCCTAAAATCCTAAAACTGGGCTGTCAAAGCCAATTTTGTAATTTTACACTGAATTTGATAATTTCAAGCCTAGAAATGAATTCCTTGGGTGAAAATAAGTCAAGATAACTCTAGTCTAAATTTTGGGAAAATGTGTTGTTGGGCCGGGCTAGGGTTCGAGGGCATTTTAATATATTTTCACCATAGACTAATATAACCGCAAGAAACACTATGGAAGTGTCTAAAATGATACATGGATAGATTATGACCTATTTCTTGTACATTTAATATTTTAGAACCGAGTTGGAAGCCGGAAGCGACATATTTTATGAGGCACATACAAAAGGGGTTGAGAGAGCTATGAGGTAGGAACATTATTCTTCATACATCATGCCATAGTTATATGATTGTTTGGATGCCATTGTTTGTAAATGTGCTTTATTAATCAACATGGTTTGCCTAGAGAGGGGCAGCTAGTGCAAAAGGTGCACTTACACTAGGAGTTGGTGAGAATCCAACTGGTGTATATATGATTAGTGGGGCTGGGCCCTACTCATGTATATATGATGATGATGTATTTATATTGTTTATTAATTGGTGCATACATGGTGCATATCATATTTACTTTTCGCATTTTCTATGAACGATAGCATGTTTCTACTAGGATTCCTTGGAATCTCACCCCTTTTTCTAAACAAACATCTCAGCAAGTGCCAGTGGATCGAAAGGCAAATGCGTAGATGCTAAGAAGTGATTGGCATGTGTTTCGAGACAAGGTTAAAGTTTGTGGTTATAGTTAGTTTATGCTTAAGATATTTTGGGAAATCCTGTAATTATTGGAAATACTGTAGTACTCTATATTTTATCGACGGATGACTTTAGATTGTAAATGAATACTTTTATCAGTATATATGTACTTTTATGTATAACCATGGAATCTAGTCTTTATTAATCTTCGAATATCGAAATATAATCGGGTGTTGACATATGTTGTATATTATTGATTATATATCAATTTATAAGTCAAACAAATATTAATTTGGTGTGAAAAAATATAAATATTGTAAAATAATTTATTTAACTTCTTTAATCTCTCTAAAAAAATCAACTAGTCTTATATTAAGGACCGAAGCTAGTATATTCATTGTTTATATTAATATCTAATTAGCCTTAAGTTTCTTCTATGCAGGAAATGATGGTGTAGTTGGGATGGTGCTCCCAAACGCAGATAAAGAGGTCGTTTTGAAGCTGAAGAAAGGAAATGTAATCCCAGTACCTATGGGAGCAATCTCATGGTGGTTCAACAATGGAGATTCTGAATTGAACATAGTGTTTATGGGTGAAACATCTCAAGCCCACGTTCCATGGTCAATTCACTTACTTCCTTCTCACAGGAACCCAGGGAATTATGGGAGGCTTTTCCTCTGAGGTCATAACCAAAGCTTACAATTTCACCAAAAAAGAAGCAAGCAAACTCACCAAGAGCCAACAAGGAGCTTTGATCATTAATCTTCAAAAGGGCCAACAAAAAATGCCAGTACCTAAGATGGACAAGACCAAGAAGATGGCGTACAACATTGATGCTGCAAAATTTGACCATGGTGGGGTTAATTAAAAATGGAGGTTTGGTCTCAACTTGGAATGAGTTAGATTTCCCTTTTATTGCAGAAGTTGGGCTGAGTGTGACGAGAGTGAAGCTTGAACCTAATGCCATTAAGGCACCACTGTACCTAATGAACCCAGCAGTTCAAGTGATATATGTTGCCAGAGGAAGTGGCAAGGTTGAGCTTGTGGGGTTGAATGGTAAATCAGTGTTGAATTCTCAAGTTGAAGCTGGTGATTTAATTGTTGTGCCCAAGTTCTTTGTGACTGCAGAGAGTGCTGGTGATCATGGAATGGAGTTATGCTCTATCCTCACCACAAAAAGGTAATTAATAAACTTCTATATATATATATATATATATGCGCGCGCGCAAGGAAAGTAACATCTAGCATCCATATGTTATTTCCCAATTGCTTACATCCAGCACACTAATTGCATTCAACGTCATGATACTCCCTCCGGTCCTTAATATAATAAGATATATTTGCCTAATTTGATTAGATTAAGTAAATTGGTTGAGTTCGTTCTTATAATATGTATTTTCTAAAATACTCTAGTTATCTTTGTTAATTCCTCCATTCCCGCTCGTCCTTGATTGTTGTTGAGGGAGCATCAATAAGGATAAATTAGAAAAAGATTGACAGATATAAAAACTATATATCTTATATTTAAGATCAAAATCAACTCTCCAAATATGTCTTATATTAAGGACCTAAGGAGTATTATTTTTTTTTTCCCTTTTTGTGCTGCTAGTACCCTAATACTACTATTTATGGTGCCTCCAGCGTACACTAAATCATAAATAAGATTAGGGTGATAAGTGTAACTGGAAAATAGCATCATCTTGGATTGTTTGATCATGCACCATAAATATGATTATGTGGTACTGGATACTCTTAGGAAATAATATTATGGTGTCAGATGCTATTTTACCCTATTTGAAAATTCTGCATCAAATATTCATGCATTTGTTATGAATGGTACAGTTCACTATTTTTTTTTTTTAATGTGGATTACTACTTGCAGCCCAATGTTTGGAGAGTTAGCTGGAAAGTCATCAATATGGGAAGCCATATCTCCCCAAGTGCAAGAAGTGGCTCGTAGTGTGGATCCAGATTCTGAGAAGCTTTTCTCCTCCAACCTCAAACACACCACAAATCACCTTCCTCCAACTAATTAATTATGTATGTCGTCTCTTTCCTTACTCTTCAAGAGGCCGGTTTTTGGGGGAGGACAATGTAAAGGGAAATTGTCTGATTTTAGTACGCAAATTTCAATTTGTTGTTTTTCATGCATGCTGCATTCTATGGACATGAAAATGAAGTTTGTCGTAATGTTAATTCTACAACAAAGGCGGTTGTACGTTGACTTTATTTTATGGTTTGGCTTTTTATTGAGTGAATAGGTCTGACTTTATTTTATTGTTTTTTTAAAAAAAAATACTATCTTATAAAAAAAAGACTAAAAATACTTTATATAGAAGACGTCCTATAATTAATAGGAACCAGAAAGAGAATCTTATGAAAAGGATCAAGAGTGCATTCTAAAAGGTGTTATATATATATATATATATATATATATGAGAGACCAAAAGGAATATTACATGTATAATCCTCAAGCAATTACTATTATCTTAACAATGTACTCCTTTTGGTTCTTAATATAAGATATATTTATCTAATTTAATTAGATTAATGAAGTTAGTTAAATTAGTTAAAATGACATATAGTTAATAACATGTATTTTCTAAAATAACTTACTTTTCTTACTTTGATTTCCTCTACTCATCTTTCTTATTTCTCTCATTCTCTCTCTTCCTTGATTATTACTGAGAGAGCATCAAGAGCGGTAAATTAAGAGAGAGAAAATTATAAATATAAAAATTAGGGAATATTGTCATAAAAGATCTCATTAGCCTAATATTTGCTGAATGGGACCTGACCTAATCTGTCATTAATTTCGCAAAAGTAAAAGACGGAAATGCCCTTAAGAGAAAAGAGAGGGAAATGAAAGAAACAGAACAGAACCAGCGAATGTCTCACGTTTTTTTATTTTGAAGGCGCGCGAAGTTGAAGAGGGAAGGGCGGACACGGTGGAGAGATCGGACGAGTATGGGGTGGCGAAGTGTGGGTGTTGGAGGTGACGGTGCAGGATTGGTCTCTACTGTGGCGGCGATGGCTGGGAGGAGTGTTGGTCTTTACAGCATCGAGGAGGTGTTGGGAACGGCGGCGGCGGCGGCCTCCCCAAGTAGTAGCGCTCTTGAGAACACCCAAGATCCGAGGTTTGTGTTCCTGTTTTTCTCTTTCTTCATTTTATATTCACCATTATTAATCTGCTTGCTTTCACTCTGGTACTCCCTATATGTTATTTTTCCCTGGTTCTTAGAAATCACTTCTCTCACACCTAAGCCATTAAAGACCAAATGATATTTTTATATCATTGATTTTTACATTCATTTTGTGTGTAGGATGCATAGTCGACTATGCATTTACAGTGGCATTTAACCCTATGTTTGACCCACTTCTTAAAGCCTCTCATGAAGCAACCAATACGGGTATGAATGTATAGAAGCTTTTGTACTAGAAAAACTATTGAAGTTTGATTGGGTTATGTTGAAAGAGGAGTGTTTAGATGTGTGCTGACACTATTATCACTATTACCGATAAATAACGATTGATAACTTACTTGAGTGTCCTTGGTCTCCCTCTGTATCTCATTATTTGGCTGAAGACTAGTAGCTTAATCCAAAGTTGCACTGAACACCAACACTACAAAATCAAACATGTATCCATTTTCTGGTTTTTTTTCTAGAATCAGTTATAGCTTTTTGGAGGAGGTTTTTATTGCAAGGATTTTGGTGCTCGTTGGAGAGGTTTTCTTCTGCTGTTTTTCTGTGATGACTTGTGACAGTGAAACCAGAGCTAAAGAAAATACTTATTTGCTGGTAGATGTGGTTAAACAAGAGGATCTTGTTTCATGTTCACTTTAATCAACGTGGTTATCATAATAATTTTAGGGCTATTGAATTGTGATAGCAGACTACTCTTGCTTGTATATTCTGGTGGAAGGAAATGCGGAATGAGGGAAGACCTGGTCATTTAAAGAACTACTATAATAACCAAATTAAATAATAATAAACAGAACAGAAACAAAAAAATAGGGGGAAAACGATATTTTGTTTGCATTAAATGAAAGAGGATTGAAACTTATCATGTGATTAACATCTTTCACATTGCAAGGAATTTTCTATTACAGTGTGCTAAAAATCACAATGACTTGTTTGATTTGGTAAATTTTGTCAGCTGAAATTTTTTCATGTGACTTTTCTTATCATAGTTTCAGAATAGTCATAATAGTCATAACTAATAAAGAGTGAGGTATGAGGATCTGACATGTATTTTTTTAAAAATTGTTTTCCAGTAGTTGGTAATAGCATATTTGTTGACATGATAAATAGTGACTGTTTGATTGCATATATTCTGATTTAATTGATCGAAGCCACTGTCATTTCATAATGAGTTAACTGTAGCTTGGTAATGTCTATAGTTTGAAGGATTTAGAAGGCCACTGTCCGACTTTCTGATCAAATCAATGTAATAGATATGTTTTTTGTGACACTGGATTAAAGCACAATAATTTCTCCAATTTTTGTTCCTTCCTTTCTGTTGTGTGGAAATTGAAGTTCTTGTTCTCTGCAGCCATCTACAAGAGGAGCATTGCTTTGTCCTAAAAAATGTTGTACATGGTATCTTTTCTTTACACTATATTTTAAAGTTTGATTTTTCCCCTCAAAAGTTGATTGTTAAACAAGTTAATATTTCATTTACATATAAAAGTTCCTTGCTTAAATGCAGCTTTTATCAATCTATATAGACACTTCTTACCTGGTTGCTATTGGTAATGTCCTGGTTGCTTAAAAAATGTTGTCCTATTGACAGCTTTTAACTTCAAGTTCATGCCTGATCCAGTGTTCATATCCAAAGGATTTGCAATCTTTTTACTGGCTGCTCACCTCATGTTACTTGCTTTGTTTGCACACTGTAGATGGTGCAAGTGGGTACAAAGTGAGGGAAAAAGAAAATTAGGAAATGGGTTGTTGCATTTTTATTTTAACAACATATTTATATTAGCTGTTATTTTATATCATGTCAACGTATTTAATTTCTTGCAGGCTTGAAGGAGGACTTCTCAATTTTCTGCACTCTAGACATATCTCTATGTATGAGGCTAGAGTTTGTGTGTTTTTCCTCCTCATTTAAAAAGCTTGGCAAGACCAATTCGTCATCCTAGAAGGTCCTTACCAAGGAACGTAAGTAATGAATTTCAGACAATTTAGTGAGGACCAGATCATCATCTTAGAAGGTCGTTACAATTGCACTTTATTTGACTGCGAACGTTTTTGTGTAGGAAGACATGGATCAAAAACGGGTTGATATGGTCTGGTGGTTAGTAGCCCATGAGAAGAATAAATATCGGGACATGGTCATGCGTGGCATTGAAGGTTGGAAACCTGGCAAAATAAGGAGAAAGTAGTCAATGATGTATTTATTCTGTTCATATTGTAGTTTGTCATAATCTTTTATTGCAATGTAAATGAAACTCAATTATTTATATACAATTGTGGTACACTAGTACTTGTTTTGTATATTTGTATGGTCTGCAAACACTCTTCCCCTATATGCACCACTTATTCCTTACTTGGGAAAACATACTTAGGAGAGTCAACTTCTTCAACAAATCTTGTGGGCAAGTTAATTAGAAAATAGGGGGCAGAAAGGCCATGTTCCTAATATATAAAAAGAAATAGAATGGAATCCACGGGAAAGATGAGGCACAGTCTTCTCTGTATAAGATCGGGTTTAGAACAAAAAGAGAAATAGGAAAACTAACTTTTCAGTTAATCCCATACTTTGCAACCCGGCTTGGAATATCGTATGCGGTATACTAAAGAAGATGTTTACCTTGGCTCTATTTACACTGCCCTTACAGCATCTTTGAAGGTAGCCAAGGTGCCTATCGGGTTTCGTGGCCCTTGTGCAACAACTCTTCCCTATATGCAAAACATCTTCCGTTTGTTCAATGTCTCTTCCACTTAGGTTCCTTTAGTCATTACAAGTGCAACTGAACCGTGTGCGAAAGATCTTCCTTCATGTGCAAGAACTCTTCCCTATGTGCAATTACTCTTCCCTTATGTTCAAGAACTTTTCCCTATGTGCAAGAACTCTTCCCTATGTGCACTAACGCTGCCCTATGTGCAAAACATGTTTCGTTTGTTTAATGTCTCTTCCACTTAGGTTCATTTAGTTATCACAAGTGCCATTGAACCATGTGCGAATGATATTCCTTCATATGCAAGAACTCTCCCCTATGTGCAATCACTCTTCCCTTATATTCAAGAACTCTTCCTTATGTGCACCAACTCTTCTATATGTGCAAAACATGTTCCATTTGTTCAATGTCTCTTCCACTTAGGTTCATTTAGTCATCACAAGTGCCATTGAACCATGTGCGAATGATATTCCTTCATGTGCAAGAACTCTCCCCTATGTGCAATCACTCTTCCCTTATATTCAAGAACTCTTCCCTATGTGCACCAACTCTTCCCTATGTGCAAAATATGTTTTGTTTGTTCAATGTCTCTTCTACTTAGGTTCATTTAGTCATCACAAGTCAAACTGAACCGTGTGTGAAAGATCTTCCTTCATGTGCAAGAACTCTTCCCTATGTGTAATCACTCTTCCCCTATGTTCAAGTACTCTTCCCCTATGTTCAAGAACTCTTCCCTATGTGCACCAACTCTTTCCTATGTGCAAAACATGTTCCGTTTGTTCAATGTCTCTTCCACTTAGGTTCATTTAGTCATCACAAGTGCCACTGAACCATGTGCGAAAGATCTTCCTTCATGTGCAAGAACTCTTCCCTATGTGCAATCACTCTTCCCTTATATTCAAGAACTCTTTCCTATGTGCACCAACTCTTCCCTATGTGCCAAACATGTTCCGTTTGTTCAATGCGTCTTTCACTTAGGTTCATTTAGTCATCACAAGTGCCACTGAACCATGTGCGAAAGATCTTTCTTTATGTGTAAGAACTCTTCCTTATGTGCAATCACTCTTCCCTTATGTTCAAGAACTCTTCCCTGTGTGCAAAACATGTTCCATTTGTTCAATGTCTCTTCTACTTAGGTTCATTTAGTCATCACAAGTGCAACTGAACCGTGTGTGAAAGATCTTCCTTCATCATGTCTGATTGCTCAAGTGATCCCTGTATCTCAGATAGTGCTTTCTCTTTACCTTTCCATATATATATAGAGAGAATATGAAAGGAGAATTGGCATATAATTAAGTGCCATCAAATTCAAGATTAGTGGTTGCGTGTGATTAATAATCATTCAAATAAGACATAATACACTACTATGTAAACAACTCAACATTGGATACAAATCTATCTACTACAAAGTAAATGGAACCTTAATGATTATGGATAAATAAGAAAACCTAATGAAGCCACAATTTAATTTATTTACTACTTCCTCACTATGTAAAACAGCAATGGAAAAACCTAGCTTTAAAGCAAATGCAAATTATCAACTCCACCAAAAACCTAGTTCTAGAATAAGGGTCTTCACACAACTCACCTCCCCTTTACTGATACATCAAACCTCCAGCAGCATCCACAGTGAACAATGGCCAGAAAGGAGGATGTTTATCTGTAAACAGCTAATGACAAGAAGCTAGGGGGATGTCAATCACTTGCTTTGTTTCTTACGTGGGCAATTCACTGGTTCTGTGCTGTTTCTTTCATTTCCCTCTCTTTTCTCATTAAGGGCATTTTAGTCTTTTGCTTCTATGAAATTAATGACAGATTAGGTCAGGTCCCATTCAGCAAATATTAGGCTAATGAGGTCTTTTATGACAATTTTCCCTAAAAATTATGTCTTTTATTTATGATCATGATTAATTTTCTAAATATATCTTATATTAAGAACAAGAGAGAGTATAATCATAACAATTGAAGTAAAATACAATAATCATGCACATCGGTTAACTTTGTCTAACATGGTTACCGGAGTGAATGAGAGCCTCGTCCGAGATTTAAGCCCGACACAAAAAAACACAGCAACACACCCTCAAAATTATTTTTATGTCTTTTTCTCTTAATTTAACTAATCTTTAATCCATCTTTAAATTGTTCCTATTTAAATTGGTGGTAGAAATGCTTTTCAAACACAATTTACATTATATAAGATAACTAAGTAAGTATGTAAAAGGAGTTTTATCTTGTATTTTTTTAAACGATAATCCAAACATGCCTTAGCTAATAGTTTTTTGGGAAAATTACATTGAGGCCCCAGATAAGAAAAAAAAATTGAAAAAATAATCCCTTAAAATATCAAAATTGCATTTAAGTCATGTATGATTTTTTTACAATAAATTTCAATCATAGACTTGTCAATTAACGTTTCTGGATTTGCCAATGGACTCTTCGACTTATCAACAAAGCGCCCTTGGACTTATCAACAGATGCCCATGAACTTATCAGTGGAATTAAAATTTATTGTAAAAAAGTCCTATACGATTTAAATACAATTTTTAAATTTTAAGGTACGATTTTTTTTCTTTTTTCTTTTGTTTTGTTTTTGTTTTTGTTTTTTTGTCCCGCACCTAAATCTACTTTTTCTTAGTTTTTTAAAGCAAGTGAGTCATATTAGATTTCGCCTTTCCGGTACTCCAAGGTTCAAGGACGTGGAAACGTGGTGCTAAGGATCTTCACCATATTTAGTTACTTAGTGGTCGGTGGCCAGTGAACGTTCTTTCCAATCGGCGAAATCCAAGTCGTCTCTGTACTTTTCCTCATCGATCCATCGACACCGTATCTTCCCCAGTCTATGGGAACTCCATACCCGAACCCGATAAATCCGACCCAAACCCGAATCGGATGGATAGGCATCGGCGTCATGGGTGCTGCTATGGCCTCTCGCCTCCTCTCCGCCGGCTACTCCGTCACTATCTACGCTCGCAACCCATCCAAGGCTCTTCCTCTGCAATCCCTAGGTGCTCACGTTGCCGATTCTCCGGCTGAAGTCGCTCGATCCTCCGATGTCACATTCACCATGGTCGGTCATCCATCAGATGTTCGATCAGTCGTCTTACAAAACCCTAACTCAGTTCTCTCCGGCCTAAACCCTAACTCCGTCACGGTTGACATGACTAGCAGCCACCCTGATCTCGCCAGAGAGATCTTCACCTTGGCGCGAGAGAATAATTGTTGGTCTGTGGATGCACCAGTCTCTGGAGGCGACACTGGTGCGAGAGATGGAAAATTAGCTATATTTGCTGCTGGTGAACAAGCTGTGGTGAAGTGGTTAGAACCCTTATTTCAGATTCTAGGGAAAGCTACGTATGTAGGTCAAGCAGGTTGTGGACAGAGCTGCAAAATAGCCAATCAGATCACTATTGGGGCTAATCTGATTGGTTTGAGTGAAAGTTTGGTGTTTGCAGAACAGGCGGGTTTGAATTTGAAGCAGTTTGTAGAAGCAATCAAAAGAGGATCTGCTTATACCAAGGCGTTAGAATTATTTGGGGAGAGAATGGTTGATAAGGATTTTAGGCCTGGTGGGTATGCTGAGTATATGGTGAAGGATTTGGGAATGGGGGTGGATATAGTGGAGAAGAGTGAGGATGATAAGGCTGTTGTGTTGCCTGAAGCTTCACTGTGCAAGCAGCTTTTCTCCAGTATGGTAGCCAATGGAGATGGAAAGCTTGGGGGTCAAGGTATCATCTCTGTCATTCAGAGAATCAATGGGCTATGAGTTTCTCATTCCTCATTACTTTGAATGCTAAATATCATCAGCATCTTGCAGATCAAGTTATTCTTACCTGTAGTATTGTATTTTGGTAATGGGAACTTTAATATTGTGTGGTCTGTTAAGAATTTCATATCATGTCATATGTGTGGGTATGTCTTACAAATTTGCTTGGCCTTTAAGCAGCTGGAGTATGAGCTTTTATACGAAAAGCATGAATGTTGTATCTTTAGTTGTCCGTTATTGTTTGAAAATTGAACAAGTCTTGTTGGGCATTGAAGAATGTAGAATGCATATTTATATTCCAATATGGTAGCTACTGGAGATGGAAAGCTTGGGGGTCAAGGTATTATCTCTGTCATTCAGAGAATCAATGGGTTATGAGTTTCTCATTCCTCATCACTTTGAATGGTGCATATCAACATCTTTCAGGTTAAGTTATTCTTACTTTATTGTGGTTTTTTGCAATGGGAACTTTAACATTGTGTGGTCTGTTAAGAATTTTTCATATCAGGTCATGTGTGGGTGTCTTACAAATTTGCTTGGCCTTAAAGCAGCTGTAGTATGAGAAAAGCATGAATATTGTATCTTTAGTTGCTCGTTCTTGTTTGAAAATTGGACAAGTCTTGATGGGCATTGAAGAACATAGATGCATATTGATCATCTGGTAAACATAGCAAATCAATATTGCTGATACAACAGAGTGCCTGAGGTTTCATTTAGTCTATGCTGAGTCAATGAAGATATATGAACATGCACAAAGTGTTTTATTACAAGAACTTTCTCTTCTATTTAGAGATAACTTAAGAGATGAAAATAGCAGCACAGAGTAGTTTGTAGAAGGGCAGGAAACCGTGGCCATTACCTTTACTGTAGTAAAAATGCCAATGCCAAATGTAAAACGAAATAAATACAATGTTGAGAGTATGAGTATGTGATTCGGTTGAAATAGAAGTGTGCTTAAATAATTTATATGCTGAAGTTATGTCAAAAGATTTAAGTGTACTGTTTCCTAGAAGTACTCAGATGGTGGTATTCAATTGAGGCTGATACATTCCTGAATAGAGTTTAACTTATTGCTGGAAGTGAAAAGGTTTGGCTTAAAATCTTGTCAAAAAGAGTTGTCCATGCTAATAATTATTATCAAATTTCAAAATTTTCAGGAGAAAGTATCAATTTATTCTAAAATAAACTGTTTATAATGATCAAAATCTTCATTTTCCTTTGGAGAATATAATCTCTCTATGTTATGTTGCTATATCTATTTTTCCCAGAGACTGTTTGGGACTTGTGTGAACCTTGGGCTTTTCAATCTCACTAGTTACCTTTATGGGCAAGGTTCTCCCTAATATTGATGTAATGTTATCGAAGGATCTCGCTACCCAGTTTAAAGTTGTCTGATCTATCCTACGATTGCAAGTATGGGATTCTATTCGAACATGAAAAACCATTTTGTAGGTAAATGTACTTGTCATCAATTTTTAATTTGGTACCTATGTTTTTTCCCCTCTTTATTGAATTATTTTAACTTTGCTCTGGTAGAGCTAACAGTGTTATCAGAGCAAACTTGTGCCTGTTTGGTATACTGGAATTAATTTTAATGGAAATGGAAATAGATATAGGCATGGATATGAATATGGATACAAGGTTTATAAGTATGTTTAGTATGTTATAAAAATGAGGCCTTATTTCTATTTAAAAAGACTAAAATGTCCTTCTAAATTAAAAAATAAAAAAAAATCTTCCCAAACACAGAACCTTTGTCTCCTTCATGGAAGCTATGAAGATCAAGCAAAATTTCAGCAAATCTATAACGGTTAAGCAAGATTTTTCCTCGAATTTGTGAAGGTCAAGCACAAATTACTTGCTGCAAAGTTGAAAGCTTTAACAAGTTTTCACCTTTGAGTTGTGCAGATTCAAGGTTGGGCAAAGGAGGGGGCTGTGAAATCTAAAAATCCAACCCTAGATAGGTTGTGATTTTCCGTTGATCGAATTCGCCGTTAAAGTTGGACGCTCGAAGTTTACATCCCTTATATATTGAAACTTCCATTTCTCATCGATCTCTGCATGGGTAGAGGTTGCTACTCTCATAGATTAAAACGGAGAAGAGGGAGGTTGTTGTCAAAGAAGACCGCCCCTCACATGGTCTTCGCTCTCCATTGTCGCCGCCGAATTTGTGAGCACAATCCACAGTTGATTTGCAAGTTTGCACTGATCTCCAAATCTATCGTTGTCCATTCGATCTGCAAGTTGGGCTCATCGGAGAACAATGAGGAAGACAAATAGGCTGTTGCCCTGTGCTCGTCGACAGTGGGTTATATCTTGGTTTTAGTCGTTGGTGAGTTGCGTTCTTGGAGTTTTGGGTTTTGTGGATGAAGATGAAAAGTGAGAAGGGCAAAACTAAACTTCATGGAATTTCTTATAAATCCTTGGGTCAGCACATGGAATTCAATTTAAGTAATTTTGGTGGAAATGGAAATAGAATATTTTCCAATTCCTTCAAACCAAATACACATCCTTATGGAAATCAATTCCGTTTCCGTTTTCATATTCTTCAATTCTACTATACCAAACGGGCCTTTAAAGGATTCAGTAGAGAGAAAAAACATAGGTGTGAAATTAAAACTTGAGGAAAAGTATAAGTAGTTGCAAAATGATTTCTCCTTCCAATATAAGCTTACATGAACTTTGGGGCCTCCGCCATTATGAACTAGTTTTTTCTAATATGGTTGCCATCCCAAGGTTCATATCATGGGGCCATGAAGTTTTGAAGATATGTGTTCGGATTAGTTGTTTCAGCTGCCGTGCTCTCACCATTTTTTGGATCATTATTAAGTTTTATTCAGAGGTATTCTATTATGGACCTGATCTTTCCTCTGCAATTTGGGCCACAATAAACTGTTTTATGTCTTCAAAGTAGTGTGAATAAACTTACGGGTCGAAGGCAAAATTTTCATTTTGCTAAGGTAATACGTAAACCTTGTCAAATCTCATTGTTTTTTAGGCCTTGTAATCGAATGAGTTTAGCCTTTTACTCTAAATAGAGAATAAGGTTAGTATCTTGTTCTAAATATAAGACTTGATTGATTTTTTTAGGAAAATTAAGGACGCTACATTTTTTCCCAAACTAATTTATCTGCCTTATAAATTGATATATAATTTAATCATATACAACATGTGATATGATTAAGTAACTTATTTAATTTCATTAATCTCTCCAAAGAAAAAAAATTAAGTCTTATGTTTAGAATCGGATATAGTAGTTAGTACCCTCTTAAGCACTTATTATAAGGCACTTTCTAGAAGGATTATATGGTCTTTATTACAAGCCACAAAGTGGGGTATTAATTACATTTTTTTAATATTGGCCCTATTTTAAGTAAAATCTTATTAATTGCATCTTCTATCACTTTTTCATGCAATTCATGATGTTAAATATGGATAAACCTATAATGTTTTTTTGATTTTCAGATTAAGTTAATTTAATTTTGATAAGGTGGTTAGAAGTATCTTATAAATTAGAATATCAATGTGGATGGGAACTTTTTTAATTTGTTTTAAAAAACACTTCATCTGGTGTAAGGCTTAAAAGTTACTTTAGACTCTTTTTTTTTTTTTTTGCGCCCAGGGCTACTTTAGATACTTTGACGATATTTGGCATGACTAACAGAGAAATTGTTTTGCTCTTCTCTACTCTTCTTTTCTCGGCCGATCTGTTGTCTGGCGGTCGCTTTTTGTTCGGTGGCGTTCTCGGAGTTGTTCCTGGTTCTCTTTTCCTTCTGTTTTTGCTATTAAATCCCCAGATAGAAACAATAATTGTGAGGATCGCTGGGCGTCTTTCTCCTTTGTTCTTCAGTTCGTCTCAATGTGATGGTGTTCGTTTCATCATAGTGATACTTTTGCAGATCTACGTCATCCGGATCTGTTTTATTTCCTGTGATCTGCGTCCTCCGAATCTATCTCCTTTTTTTCAGATCTGCCTTCCAGTGATTTTCCACGTTTTCTTGATTGTGAGGAAAATAGAAAATGGAAAATAGTGAAAAGCTAAAGCGTGTGAAAAAAAAAAGGTAAAGCATGGTCGTCCAGATGATCCAAATGACCAAGATGATGATTATTTTAAAGATCAGGGTCAATCTTTCAAGGAGAAACTTCTTGGATCTGAAAATGTGCAAGTCTCGAAGGACAAGAAAGGGAGCAGTGTTATTGATGATGCATGAGCTGAGTATATTGAGGGACTGCAAGGTTTTTTTCAGAAAAAGACTGACGAGGAGGAGGTACAAGAAGATTCTGACAATGAGGATTGCCCAACTTTCAAGTTTACTAGAGAGGAATATGAGTTATGGTGTGCACCATGGAAGAGGTCTCTGATTATCAAACTCCTTGGTAAGAACATTCCTATTTGGGCAATGAGAGTTAGTTTGTCTCGCTTGTGGCAGACTAGTAAACCATTTACAACAAGGGATATTGACAATGGGTTCTTCGTGATGTCTTTTGAGAATGAGGAAGACATGTTGAGGATTTATCATGAAGGACCATGGATGGTGGCGGATCATTATCTTGTAGTTCAGCGCTGGCAACCAAACTTCGACCCATGGAGTGCGGAAGTGCAAAGGAAAACAGCCGTTTGGGTAAGGATTCCGTTGTTTCCTCTTGAATTTTTCAATGTGGTTAGTCTGATGAGATTAGGCTCTTTAATAGGAAAAACATTAAAAATTGACCGTATTACCTATGCAAGTGAACGAGGCAAGTATGCTCGTATTTGTGTTGAGATAGATCTTAAGAAATGATTGAAATCAGCGATTAGCATATTTGGACGTCGTCGATGTATTGAATATGAGGGTTTGCATCTGATTTGTTTTGGGTGTGGGAGATATGGTCATCATAAAGATGCTTGTCTAGAGAGTGTAAAAATCAAGCTACGGTAGAGAAGACAATGACTCCGAATTCTGAAAATGGGGTTAACTCAACTAAAGCTATGCCGTAAGTTAATGAGACTACGGTCGCAGATAGTTTTTCTGAAGTTCCTGGTGCTACAGATTTGAATAAAAAACGCACTCGAACAATTATGGAAGAAACCAAAATGGTTAGTGCCGACACGAAGTCAAAGAAGGATGGTCTGGGAACATGGAATTTGGTGCAACGACCTTGGCGACTCAAATCAGGAAACAAAGATCACAGTGTTATTGCTCATCAAGGCGGGGGGAGATTCTCGCATGTCAACGACGATTTAATGGGAGCTGATATTAAGGAGAAAAATTCAGAGTTAGAGAAAGGGAAAAATCTCTCAAGTGATAATTTGGATAAGTTTTCTAGACATACGCCAAATGTGCCGAGAAAGTCAAAAAATGTAACAGCAAAACAAGGGGGTTCCCATGTTCTTGGGAAGGGAACTAAATTTCAGAAAAGATGGATTCCTGTGGATACTGAAGCACAAGAAGGGAGACCTCATTTTCTAAAATCACCTAACCCATTTCAAGTTTTGGTTACTGAAGGAAGGGAGGAGCCCATTGACGTAATGCATCTAGAGGAAAAAACAGGGGTGGAAATGACCTCTTCTACTGAAGCTAATTGGGAATCTATAAGCAATGCATGCCCTTCCATTGGTGCTCCATGAATTGTCTCTTCTGGAATAGTAGGGGTACGGGCTCCAAATCAATGCCAGGGCTTATACAAGAAATGAAGAAGAGATATCTAGTTAATTTTATGGCATTATTTGAAACTAAAGCTAACTTAGCTCAGATTCGCCTTCGTTGTCGTCGTTTTGGTTTTGATCATTTTGAAGTTGTTGAAGCTAAAGGGCTTCGTAGGGGTATTTGTTTTGCTTGGAATGACCTGGGTTACAGTGTTTCCACTATTACCAAGACTAATCAATTTATTCATATGAAGGTGGAGCAAGGAAATGAAAAAATTTTCATTACTTCGGTTTATGCTAGCACTAACCCGATCAAAAGAAGGCAGTTGTGGTGTGATTTAAACAATCTATGTCCTGCCAACTCCTGGCCGTGGTTAATTGGTGGGGACTTTAATGCTACTATCTATCAACATGAGCGAAGATCAAAGGCTTATCATCCTATTTCAGCTGATAAAGAATTATGTTGTTGGTTTGAGAATCTTGAGCTACAAGATTTGGGCTGCCATGGTCCTTTCTTTACTTGGAAGAGAGAAGGGTGTGAGAGCCAAATTGACCGTGTCTTAGTAAATAACAAGTTTATGGATATATACAATGAGGCTTGTGTCAAGCATCTTCCTTGGTTTAAATCTGATCATAGACCGATTCTCTTGCAAACTACAATTAAAGAGCCTTACATTATAAAGGATAGGCCATTTCGGGTTATTGCTTCATGGGTTCTTCATAAAGACTTTACAAGAATGGTGAAGGATATATGGGACCAAGAGCATTGCTGGGATCTTAATGTGGAAAAGTTCACTACAAAAGTGGGCACATGGAGTTATAATGTTTTTGGTCACCTTGGTCACAAGAAAAGAAGACTTATGAATCGACTTGATGGGATTTCTAATTCTACTACACTGACAGGGCTTACCTCATATATGAATCAGCTTCAGAAAAAGCTTTGGGTTGAATTGGAAGAAGTCCTCATCCAAGAAGATATTCTATGGGCTCAAAAAGCGAAGTGTAATTAGTATTCTATGGGAGATAAAAATACAAAATATTTTCATGCTCGTACTAATGGTAGGAGGAGGAGAAACAAAATTGAAGTCATTATGAACGACTCGGGTGAATGGACCGATGATGCAAACGAAATTAAGCATATTGCTACTGACTTCTTTGATAATCTCTTTCGTGAGGAAAATAATGGCAGAATAACAGATTTATCTATCTATCCATTCCCAAGGATTAATCCGGCAGATTTATTAAGTCTCCAGAGTAATATATCCAGCGAGGAAATCAAATCAGCGGTTTTCAACATGGGGGCTCTGAAATCTCCAGGCCCAAATGGTTTGAATGCTCTCTTCTTTCAGAGTCAATGGGATATCTTAGGTCCTTCTGAGATCAAAGTGGTCAAGAGTGCTATAGAGAATCCAACATCAATAAAAGATATCAACCATACCTTCATTGTGCTTATTCCTAAGAGGAAGTACCCCGAAACTATTCGAGATTTTCGACCCATTAGTTTATGTAATGTAATTTATAAGATTATTACTAAAATTATTGCTAATCGTATTAAATGCCTTCTTCCTCAGGTTATTTCACCTAACCAATGTGGTTTTGTACTGGGAAGATCCAGCTCTGATAATATTGTGATTGCTCAAGAGGTGATACATTCTATGCGAAACATGAAAGGAAAGAAGGGCTTTATGGCCATTAAAATAGACCTAGAGAAAACATATGATCGAGTTCGTTGGGACTTCATTATGAGTTGCCTAGAGAAACTCCAAATTCCAAACAGTCTTATAGAGGTGGTAAAGGCCTATATCTCTTCTCCATCTATGCAAATTCTTTGGGAAGGTGGTAGAGCGGAGGAGTTCTCTCCAACTCGAGGCATCAGACAGGGAGATCCCATTTCACCATACTTGTTTGTGATATGTATGGAGAAATTGGCTCACATCATTCAACATAAGATACCTACTAAGAGATGGAAACCAATCAGACTAGGTAAGAATGGTCCTCCTATTACCCATTTATTTTTTGCTGATGACTTGTTACTTTTTACAGAGGCAAATATGGACCAAGTGGAGATGATCAAGGATTGCTTGGATAAATTCTACAATGCATCGGGACATAAAGTGAGCGCAAACAAAACAAGAGTCTTCTTCTCAAAAAATGTTAATCATAATATAGCACGACAAATAAGCGAGGAGTTGGGTTTCCAAATCACAGGGAATCTTAGGAAATACTTGGGTGTGCCTTTGCATCATGATCGTGTTACTACTGAATCTTTCCAGCATCTGGTTGATAAAGTTAAAGATAGGCTAAGCAGTTGGCATGCCTCAAGAATTTCTCTTGCAGGCCGTGATACATTAGTTAAATCAGTCATAGCGGCGATGCCTTCTTATAACATGCAGACGACCAACCTACCAGCATCTGTTTGTGAAAATATTGAAAAGAAGGCACGTAATTTCCTTTGGGGTTCATCAAATGAACGAAGACGAATGCATCTAATGGCGTGGGATAAGGTTTGTACAGAGAAAACAAAAGGGGGTCTAGGTATGAAGCATATTAGACAACAGAATCGAGCTTATATGATGAAGCTTGGGTGGGGATTGATTAAAGAGCGAGATTCTCTATGGGCTAAAGTTATCAGAAGCAAGTATGGTTGTGGTGATAATCTCATACCTCGAATTAACTCCAAAAAACCAGGATCGAACACTTGGAGTGGAATTAAACAAAACTGGCCTAAGGTTCAAGAAGGTATTCAGTTAATTACAGACAGGGACGGTATAGAGAGAGCTCGTTGGAAATTTGAAAAGCATGGTTCCTTCACGGTGCGATCAACATATAAGGTTCTCTCTCACGAAGAGGTCTCTCTAGAAGGTAGATGGAGTGATGTTTGGAAACTCAAAATTCCCCAAAGATGTAAGCTTTTTGCTTGGCTTATGTTACATGGACGACTTATCACTAATAGCTTGAAGCAACGAATGTCCCTTCATCCTAACGGCCGTTGCGACCGTTGTCAAGAGTTCATGGAAGATGAAATTCATGCAATTAGAGATTGCAAGGACATCAGAAACATCTGGGAGAAAGTCATTCACCCATCGGTCTATGACAGGTTCTTCTCGGGTAATATTCATACCTGGTTCCAGGCGAATATGAGACATTCTTATGGGCTTGATAAGGAACAATGGAAATATCTCTTTGTTATAATCTGTTGGCTCATTTGGAGGGATCGTAATGAGAGGATTCACTCTTGCCCGAGCATGGACCTCAATCAAATTAATGCTAAGGCTAGGGCAATCCTAGGAAGCTTTATGGAAGCTACGAATATGATTAAATATACGAAGCTTGCAAACAATCAAGTTCAAGTTGAAGGCTCTACATTTCACAATGTGGAAAGTTATACTACTGTAGAGGTCGATGGAGCTTATTTTCCGTGCCAAGGAAAATGTGCATGTGGAGGAATTATTATTGACTATAATGGAAGTATATTGGAAGGTTTTCGTCTAAGGCTTGAGAATGGTGAATCTCTTGAAGTAGAAATCTGGGGTTACTTATTGGGCTTGAAGAGAGCATGGGAGGGAGGTCATAGACTGGTTCGATTGATAAGCGACTCTCAAGAAGTGATACATCTTCTTCTGAATGATATTTCTGACCTTCACGAAGATTGGTCTCTCATCATGGAAGCGAAAGAAATGCTACGACGCAACTGGGTTGTGATGATATAATATATTGACAGAAATTTGAATGCTAGAGCTGATTTAATTGCCAAGACAGCTTTGAACGACCCTGGTTTGACCATTATGGGCCCCGACACGTTGGCTAGCGTTATGCAGCTATCTTAGTTTTATGTTTTTTTTTAGTTTTGTTTTATGCTTTCCTTTTGTATCAAAAAAAAAACAGAGAAATTGTTTTAGTTGCTCAAAATATACTTTAAAATTAAAACAATTTTTTTTTTATTTTTAAATTTTCTTCATATTTAAATATTCTGAAATTGACTTTTTATTATATTTTTTAAAATATTTTTTGTCCAACCGATTTTTTAACAATAACCTATCCAAATATAAATTGCATTATACTAATGGACTTTTACACCAATTTTAGTTTACAAAATCAGTTGTCATATATTTTAATATTTTAATTAAAATATTTTCCACCAACTTCAGTTTTGTCACGGCTAGCCTAAACAAGCTCACAAGCATTCTATAAGCAGGACATGTGTTTAGCCGAAAATCTAATTTTCCCGACTAAAACGATTAATTCTTTTTATTGGTAATTAATTATCACCACGGCTCAACTATTTATAACGACAAACAGAAGGTTGGTACGAGTAAGAATTACTATTCGCAGCAAAATATTGATTGAAACATGCCAAGCACTTCTAAATTATAGTATTAAAATAATTTTTAAAATTTTATTACAAACTTCTGTAAACTTTTATATTTATACATATAGCCTTCGTGCTTTTAATTTTGTTCAATACTTCCTTGCAAACGACTTAAGATTTAAAGAATTTATCTGCATGCAAATCATTGTTCCAGAGAGTTACATGCATATGAAAAAATGAAGTTCAAAAATATTCAGTTGAATCTCCGTTCCACCATCTGAGCAACAAAAAAAAAAAGCCAAAGAATTTCCGTTCCGCCAACATACACGCATCGCCGCCCACGTGACCGAAATTCAAACTCAAAATTGAAAATTCTATCAAATGTAAATATTCTATCCCTCCTTTTTAAACACATATAGCATATGATATTTCCTTATAATTTTAAATATTATTAAATTTAATAAAGATTCATTATTTAAATATATTTTTTCAATATTTTTAATTTCAAAAAAAATATATAATATAAGAATATTAAAAAATATGATTTAAATATAAAATACAATATAAATATTTTTATTTTTATTTTTATTCAAAATGATAAAATAAATAATAGTTATACACAAGGTAATTAAACCTGGATTGGTCACTGAACCTGTTAGGGTACTGGGTCAAGGGTTAAAGAATCAGATGGGAGTTAAATCAAAACTAACCCAGGACAAAACCTGTAAAAAAAATGAAAATTTCAGAATTATTATTATGAAATTCTAAAAGAAAATTAAAAAAAATCCTGTTTTTTTTTAAGTTGACCAGGTTGATGCCCAGATTAGACCAGTTTCCCAAACAGTTCACTAGTTTCCAAGGCGAACCGGTCTATCCAGTCCGAACTTGATTACTATCGTTATACAGTATACAAATTATAAAAAAAGCGTTGCATTAGCGGGATGTAAATCGTGCAATATTACTTGACGTAAGAATGCTTCTATGCATTGTTAGCAAACATTGCATTGGATGGGCTTGGCAGACCCAAAAAACTTGCCTGGTAAGGAATGTCTCCTTGTGACTTTTCTAAATTATTCTCTTTAATTATGTATAATGAAAACTACCTTCATTGATATTTTTTTAGAAGCAAAATAAGCTCCTCAACTAACTTTTACATTTAAAATCGGAGAGAGTATTAGTGAGAACATCATCATGATTATTTCTCTATAAATAGAACATCCTCGTCCTGTTTAAGACCATCCAAGTGAACGCATAGTTCTCTTCCTCCAAAATAACAGGTATACCTACTCTCTCAAGTCCTTTATTACAATACGTCTCATTTATTAGACTCTGTGTAATGCAAGAAAATCACATCTATATGTTTTTAGATGCATGCAAATAACATCTTTGCTACTAATCCCAATTATATTATACGTACTACTTCCTTTGTTCTTTAATATAAGACTTGGTTTACTTTTTTTTAGAGAGATTAATGAAATTAATTAAATAAATCACTTAAAGTATTATATTTATAGTTCTTCTCCAAATTAATTTGTTTGACTTATTTAAATTAATATATCATCTAATAATACACAACATATGTTATAATTAAATAATTATTTAGCTTCCTTAATCTTTTCAAAAAAAATCAATTACGTCATATATTAAGGAGAAGAAAAAGGGAGTATGTGACTATAATACATGAATATGTTGAATGAAATGTGTTTGTATATATGAATTTTTTAATGAAGTGTTTGTAGTTTGAGCTAGAGCAGAAGAAATCAAGCAAATGAAGATGGACTTAACACCAAAGAAGGCACAATTCATGTTTGAAGGAGATGGGGGAGCTTACTCCTTTTGGTCAACTTCTCAAGTGCCTCTTCTGTCTAACAACAATGTTGCTGCTGGTTGCCTTAAGCTTCAACCTCACGGCTTTGCTCTTCCTCACTATGCTGATTCTGCTAAAATTGGCTATGTTCTTCAAGGTAGCTCACAAACCTTATGTGCCAATTCTCTTTAAGACATATATTCCCTTCGATCTTTAATATAGAAGCTAGCTAGATGATTAATTTACGAATTTTAAGAAAATGAGTTAAAATAGTCATTTGTAATAAATGTGTGCTCATTCCCTTAAAGTACCAGTTTTAATAATTTCTATCGGAATTACCCTTGAATTGAAACCCCCTATCTAATTTTTATATTTAGGACCTGACAAAGTTGATGTTACTAAAATTTAAATAAGTACTGTAAGTGTACATAACGTGAAACTAGTATAATAACAAATTAAAGTCGTCCCATAAAGATTCAAGTAAACTAGTAATTAGGTATTAAAATTCTCATTTTTATTTAAGTTGAGCAAATGAAACAAAGAAATTGAAAGACAATTTAAACAAAAGCAAAGGTGCTACATTAAACATTTTTAAGATTTTAATTGATAAAAACAACTTAGAGTAGCTAATCCCTTTTTCAAGTCCTAATCCTTTTTTTTAAATCTTAGAGCATGTAATTACCCAAAATAAATGCACTTAATATTAGCTTGTTAATTTAGAGTTTTGATGGATATAAGTATTTTCCGATCACTTATACCCCTCTCTCAAATTAAAATGTTATTCCTAACCAATTTATTCAAGAAGTAATAAATTGTCATATTCACCTAATAGAATTATATAGGTTCAATAACTATATTTCTATCCTATTGATAAATTAAAATAAATTCTAATTTCATATTTCTTAATTGATCCAATTAAGATTTCTCTTTCAAAACTAATCTAAATTTCCTAATTCATATTAAATACACACAATAGATTAAGATTAAGTAAACAAAAATAAAATTAAGCACAATTTCTGGGTTCATACACCCTCAAATTCCCAAATTAATTCATTAATTCATAGCTATAAGGCCAAAGGAAAATCAGCCAGACGTTGCTTCAAACATCATCACAGTAGCGGCAAATTCAGAGTTTAGAACCATAATGAAAATCACAGGCAAGGAATGAACACAGAGCAGTGAAATTAAGCACATTAAGAGCTTCCTCTGCCACAGATCAATGGAACTGACGATCCTCAGATTTAATTAGCGAGAAGATGATTCCTAATCTCCTTCAGTCTCCACAGCGTCGGAACTCTCAACCACAAGATGAACAGCGACGACGTTTCCTCTGGTTGTTGCTCCCTCCGATCGGTGTTCACCTCTGTTTCCCGAGCTCTCTCTGTGGCTTGCTCTGATTCTCACTCACTCCGGTTCAGACTGTATCGATGGCGACGCCGCCGCCGCCGAACTCTGTCTCTCTCGCTCTCCGGTCAAGAATCGCGGATCCTCTCGGTCTCACTCCGGCGCTTGTCAAGTATCGATCTCCGCCCTCTAGTTCAGTGATGATGGAAGGAAGCCGATGAACCGTCCTGCTCTCTTCTCCGATCTGTGGCTCGTCGGACCTGGGGAAGAAGAAGAGGAACCAGAAGCTAATAGTGCCTCCCCAGGTTAGACCTTCAACGACGCTCTCTCGCTGCTCCTGACGTTCGCTCCCAGCAAGAAGACCGATGAAGAAGGTTCAAAGTTCCAGCTCTCAGTGAAATGTCGGCCCCCCTTCGTTCAGCTCCTCGCCTCTGCCTTCAACACCGCAGCTTTTCCTTCTCATTTAGGTCCCCAATTCCAATCCTTTTGCTGCCAACGGTGTCGTTTTTTATGTGTTTAATCCCCCTCACCTGTGCCTAACGTGCTCCCCTCTTATGCCCGGTTTGATATGATTGAAGTGGGAAGTGGAAAGAGAGAAGTGGAGTGGAACTCAACCTTTTAATGTTTGGTGTAGTGGAAGTCATTTTCTGATGGAACCCACTTCCATAAAAAACGTTGGAAGTGAGTTCCATCCTTTACTCCATAGAAGTGACTTCAACCTCCACTTCCATGCTTCTATTTCTCTTTTTGTTCTTGTATGCTTTCTACTTCTCTCCACCGGCAACCAGGATCCTCCATCGGAGGTGAAGGCCCTTCACCATGACAACAACGACGGTCCTCCACTAGCGACGGTGGCGATGGACCTCTACCAGCAACGTTCCTCCGTCTTCTTCAACCTTGCAGACCCTCCCTCCTCAATCTGCAACCTTCAACCAGGAATCGAGGGTTCCAAAACACGTTCTGATGATGAGGTCTGGAATCCAAAACACGTAGATCAAGAAATTGAGGGTTCATTCTTAGATTTGAGATCATGGTGAATAGAGAAATCTTCGAACAATAGATCAGGATATCAAGGGTTTGTTCTTAGATTTGATTTCATATTAGCGCTTGTTTTGTTTTTGGGTTACTATTGGTAGTCGGTGGCTGTGCTCCACCTTCGGTGACGATGGGTCCAAAGCTCCTCTATCCAAGAATCCTTTTTAATTTATGATTTGTTTCTGGACTAATCTACGTAATTTGCAAAATATTTTTGTTTGTTTATGAATTTGTTTTGTTTTAATGAATTTATTCACGACTTATTTTGAAATCTGTATTCTTGGTGAATTAATTCATGATAAAGAAGAATTTTTGGGGTTGAGAGGCGCAATTATGAAGAATAGGATGATTTGTTTTTTTAGCAGGGGTATTTTAGTATTTTTAATAATATTTCAATTAAAATTTATATCACACTCCCAACTTCATACCAAACATACTTTAAATCTCACTTCCTCTTTTATTTCTATTTACACTTCTAATTCCATTAAAAACTCTTCTCTCATACCAAACGAGGCGTTAGATAAGATAATTAGAATTTCCCCATGCCTTCTTATCCAAAAAACGTGTCACCTCGTGTCGGATTCAGTTTCCCTGCTCATCATTTTAATCAGCAGGGAAAGCTACTCTGATCTAGACCGTCCTGGTCAAATTTGGACGGTCTAGATCTTAATTTTTTTAATTTTTTTTTTCAAAAAAAAAATTACCTTAATAGGTAAAGAATTTAAAATAAAAATAATCTCATAACTAACATTTTTTAAAAAAATAATTTTTTTATGTAAAAATTATCAATTAAAAAAATGAGATCTGGATCATCCAAATTTGATCTGGACCATCCAGATCAAAGTAGCTTTTCCTGCTCATCATTTTGATGAATAGGGAAATTGGATCCCTTGCTGTCACGAAATTAAGAGAATAAAATAAAATAAAAGATTATCTTTTTTAATTTCAAAACACTGGATTATTATTATTATTATCCTTATCCTATATTCAATTATTTCTATTTTAGATTAAAATTATAATATTTAAAATAAAATTCTCAAATTATGTATTAAATTGATATCTTATCACAATCTTCTATAAATGTCTTTAATTTAGAATCTATGACTCCCCAAATATATCAAAAAATATTTCAAATTTAACTAAAAATGGGAGTCAACAAGAGTAATGTTTTTCATTACTATATTAGTCATCTACATGATTGTTTCAAATGGAGACTTTTCCTTAATTGTATAGTCTCTCGGCATTATAGTCTCAACGGCTTCGCCAATGCAGGGACAGATGGAATAGTTGGGATGGTCCTCCCAAACGCAGGAAAAGAGGTCGTTTTGAAGCTGAAGAAAGGAGATGTAGTCCCATTACCTATTGGAACAATCTCATGGTGGTTCAACAATGGAGAATCTGAACTGATCATAGTGTTTTTGGGTGAAACATCTCATGCTCATGTTGCTGGCCAATTCACTTACTTCTTTCTCACTTGAACTCAAGGAATCATGGGTGGTTTTTCCTCTGAGGTCATAACCAAAGCTTATAACTTGACCAATAAAGAAGCAAACCAACTCACAAAGAGCCAACAAGGAGCTTTGATCATTAAGCTTAAAAAAGGCCAACACAATATGCCAGAACCTGAGATAGACAAGACCAACAAGATGGTGTACAACATTGATGCTGCTAAACCAGACCATGGTGGGGTCAAAAATGGAGGGTTGGTCAAAACTTTGACAGAGTCAGAGTTTCCTTTTCTAGGAGAAGCTGGTCTAAGTGTGATGAGAGTGAAGCTTAAACCTAATGCTATTAGGGCACCACTGTGTCTAATAAACCCAGCAATTCAAGTGATATATGTTGCTAGTGGAAGTGGCAAGATTGAGATTGTGGGGTTCAATGGTAAATCAGTGTTGGATTCTCACGTTGAAGCAGGTCATTTGCTTGTTGTGCCTAAGTTTTTTGTGGCTGCATAGATTGCTGGTGAAGATGGAATGGAGTTATACATTATCCTCACCACAAAAAGGTAATTAACTTCCATATATTAAATTCGATCTTTAATATAATATAAGACTCAATTAATTAATTTGAGGAGATTAAGATAATAAAGTAAATTACTTTAAAGTATTTGTCTTTATCACTTTTTATCAAAACTAATTTGCTTGACTTATAAACATATTTATAATCTAATGATACACAAAAATATTTTAGAGAGATAATGTAACATGTATTAGAATTAATAAGTAATTTATTTAGCTTCTTTAATTTTCCTAAATTAGCCAATTAAATCTTATATTAAGGACTAAAGGTTTTGAAAATTATGAATCAAATTAGGGGTTATGAATAGTACAGTTCATTGTTTATGTTTATGTGTGTGGATAACTTGCAGCCCAATGTTTGGGGAGTTAGCTGGGAAATCATCAATGTGGGAGGCCATATCTCCTCAAGTGCAACAAGTTGCTCTTAATGTGGATTATCCAGATTTTGAGAAGCTTTTCTCGTCCAACCTCAAACACACTGCAAATCTCGTTCCTCCAACTAATTAATTTTGTCGTCTCTTTCTTTTTTAATTTAATTACTCTTCAATCGGAATATCAACGTGTCTCCTATTAATATTTCTCTTAATGCCTTCGGCATTGAAAACAAACCAAGGCCATTGATATTAAAATAGTCAATAAAACTTACTGAGCCTTTTTGAAAAAAAAAAATCAATAATTGTTCTCTTCATTGGCCGCGCCAATGATGTCATTGAACTCTATGCAACAATCAAGTTTTTGTATAAATTATTAACTAAAAAGGTCATTATGCTTGATAACGTTATTAAGTGTTCTCTTCATTCTTCATTTATTCATTTTCAGAGGACTTTGTACAGCCTGATCTACCCCCATCACCCATTTCATAACCTTTTCTATATGTGTTCAAATTATCATAAACGATTTTCTACTATTTCTTTTTCAATAGAAGCCACTCCTACTCTTATATAGCTACACATCCATTTCAATATCTTTATCTCAGTTCAACCATCGCTCATATTTTATGCTCTTATTGTCCTTTTAAAACTCAACATTCATTACTGTAAAGTATTGCTAGTCCAACATAATAAAATTTCAATTCATTTTATTAGGTACTTTTCAATCACAAATAACTCGAATAGCCTCTTCTTCATTTAAACCACCCAACTAAAATTTATTGATTTATGTCTTGATCAATTTCATCCTCTTTTTATATAATTGATTGATTTCAAATATTTTAACTTTCAATTTGTGGAATAATTTGATCTTCCATCTTAGCCTCCAAATAATTTATAACTTGTCTCGTATAAAAAATGTAATGCATATATATTCTGTATTACTCTTTCCTAAGAGAAACCGTTAAACTCAAAGGTCCTTTTTCATAATTCAAGTTAGTTAACCTCTTCCAATGACTCATCCACAAAAACTATTTCATTAGCAAAAAAAAAAAAAAAACATTCACTTTAGGATTTCTTCATGTACAAGTTCAATTAGAATTTCTTTTTCTTTTTATCCGATGACAGTTCAATTAGAATTTCTAAAATCATGTTAAACAATAACGGTTAAAAAATTATCCCGATATTGGTCAATTCTCATAAGAAAATACTTTACCTCGTATCCGTTTGGGGTTCGTGGCTCCTCCCCTCCCCTTAACATAAGTGTTTCTAATAGGACTCGAATTTGAGACCCAATGAGACCTAATAGAGCCTTATATCATTAAACCAACCCTGTACTATTCCCTGACTCATATCTTATACTATATAATGTTAGTTAATATATGCAACATACACTTTTTGTTTTTATACAGGATTAAAGGATAAAAATATCCATAAAATTTTTTTAAATATGCACTTGACATCATAAACTTTACCTAAATATAAAAATATTTATAAATATTTTTAAAGGGGGTAAAAATGCCTTTACTGATAATTGATATTAACTACCGTTACTTTTTTTCCTATGGGGCCTCCTAAATTGCTATCTGGTTTCTATCTTTTTCCTTCACCTTCACTTTCAGTTTTTTTCTTAATTTAGGTCGTTGGATTAAGAACTCAATGATTTAAAATTTTTTTTATTGTCAAAATATTATTAATAAGAATCAAAAAAAACTCTTAACCTTTGAAATCTTAATCTAATAACCTCGTCTGTCCGCCCGCAAGCGTCAATTCTTAAAATCCTGCCCAACCCATCTCGGTCAACTCTCTTTCCCTCTGACCTTCCCCTCTCTCTTCCTCCTCGATCTCTCTCACACGCCATAGCTGCACACTCACGCCATAGTTGCAGATCATTTTACCAATCAAGCACCAAAGCTTGATCGCAGAAGGGAAACGTGGTGGGGAATCAGATTGCGGAAGAAGGAAAAGCAAAGAACAAGTTGAGGAGCAAGGAACATTGTTTTTTTTTTTCCTTTTCCGGTGGGGGAGGTGATGACCGGTGAGACAAAAGTAGCATGAGTTGCTGCAATGTGATTGGACAATGTCGATAGGTGTTGGCAAAAAAAAAAAAGAGATGGTAGCAAATGACAACTGGATAAAGGTGTGTGACCACTAAAACTAAAAGTGACAGAACGGTGATTACATTTTTGTTCTATTTATGTGCGTGTTTGTTTGTACGTTTGGGAGGGTAGATGTTCAATTGGATTTAAATAGTATTTTGATAAAAATTGGGTGTTTGTTTCAGCGATTGGATTTAAGGTGAAATAAGTCATAAGTTAGAAAAACTCATAAATCTTAAAATGAAGCTTATTGGAGCTTATGTGCCTGTATGTGTATAAAAAAATATTGATAGGAGTATTTTCATATTTTTGGGGATCAATGAGGTACTCAAAATCACTTCTAATCACAAAAATTCTTTTATGAAAAATGTTCTAAATAATTTTCTCTTTCTTTAGATAGTAATCTTCTGCTAATTAGAGAATACTTTGGGATAATAATTTAAACAAATTTTAAGTTTTGTTAATATATGACTATAGAAATGTAGAGAATAATTAATAATTAATTTTAATCAGTTTAGATTTATTATTTAGTTGTTTTATGATTTTATAATTAATTTTTTTATAAACATGTCATAAATTAGTTTCTTTATAGTGTTTTTACCCATTAAATTTAGTTTAAATAATTTATTTGGATTATTGGAGATATTATTGAAATTTTAATCTGTTTATTTTGTTAGATTTTGAGCTATGTGAAAATATAAGTTATAATTTAATATTTAAATTAGAGTTTGATATAATTTATAAGATTTAAGCTTGAGGTGCACAGTAGAAAAGATTTTTGGAGTGTACCAATTTAAATTAGAGTTTGATATAATTTTATTAAAATTGTACCATTATCAAATTTTCAAAGTTAATTTTTGAGAAAATTGTGAAAAAATCCCTCCGTGTGTAGATATCTTCCCAGGCTCCATCGGCAATTAAGTTGCTAATGATGAATTTTTTCACAATTATCCCTTCATTTTTTCTTTTTTCATAATTTTTTCAATTTTTTTCTCTTAATTAATACAAAAGTCACTTATACAAAAGGTAAACCAAATATCCTAACTTTTACATAAGTTATTTTAAGTTACTTATCAAATCGCTAATCCAAACACTCATAATTTTACCCAATATAACTTTTTTCCAATCTTAAGATTCCATAAGTTTAAGTAAAAATAAGTTATTTATCCAATCGTCAAACCAAAAACACCCATATCTATAAAAGTTCATGGACATTTCTGTTTTTAAAGAAAATTTATGATATCAGATACATATTTAAAAAAAGTTTATAGATATTTTTATGGGTTAAGGTGCAAAAATACTCATGAACTTTTTTCAAAAGTGCATCCAACACCATAAACTTTTTTTAGGTGCAAAAATACCCATGAACTTCTCAAAATGGGATAAAAATGTCAAACCGTTAATTGGTATAAACGTCCGTTTTGTGGGACCCACAATTTTATTTTTTAAGGTGCAAAAATACCCATGAATTTTTCTAAAAAATGCACCAAACACCATAAACTTTTGAAAAGTTCATGGGTATTTTTACACCCAGAAAAAATTTTATGGTGTTAGATGCACTTTTTAGAAAAGTTCATGGGTATTTTTGCACCTCAAAAAATAAAATTGTGGGTCCCACAAAACAGACATTTGTACCAATTAACGGTTTGACATTTTTGCCCCATTTTGAGAAGTTCATAGGTATTTTTGCACCTAAAAAAATTTTATGGTATTGAATGCACTTTTGAGAAAAGTTCATGGGTATTTTTGCCCCTTAACCCTATTTTTATCTCTTAACTCTTTTATATATAACATTAACATATGCAACACGCACTTCTCGTTTTCAAGACTTTTTGTCTCTTAATGCGCAATCAATTCAAATAAGAAAATTTTGAATTCTAAAAATTCATCCAACAGAAGATACAATATTTTTTTGGGAGAATTATAGTGTGGTCCCATGGAAGCTAAAATACGAAGAAATGGTCCCGGGAAAATCTGAAATTACTGTCAAGTCCCATGCGACCATTTTGTAATAAATTAAAGTTGGGAAAAGACATAAACACCTTTAAGAATTGGGCAAAAAACAAAGTATGAGGAGCTGCTTTCCTCATTCGAAATTGAACCCTAAAGGCGACAACCCTAAAGGATCTGCTCTGGGCAACGGAAGCTAGCACGGCGTGCGACGGTTTAATTTCTAAAAGGTAGGACCGGGTGAGAGTCGACACTTTACAAACTTCCCACCAAACCCTAGCCCTTCCCTCTTCGTCTTCCTCAGTTCCTCTCGTGTCTCCATGTCTCATCTCCTCTGCTCAGTGCCTCAGTGGAGCTTCAATCGTGACTCGTGAGTGGCGACTCAGGGGCCCGACCGTCCGGCGACTGGCGTGGTGGCGGTGCCCATATGAAACCGAAGTACCAAATCCTAACCCTCCTCATCCTCTTCATGTTCCTCTCGTCTCCTCTGCTCTCAACACAGTTGAGCTTCATTGTGGTGGTCGACTGCCCTTTGGTCGTGAAGCACTAAAGTCTGAAGCTCAACGGCGATTTCCGATTCTCCTCTTCAATTTTCCCTTCTTCGTCCGGTGTCAGAGATAGTGTAAGAGGTATTTTTTAAGCCCTTTCTGGTTTGCGGTGAATAACTAATGTAGAAGAACTAGTATTGGGTGATCTGTAATTTAAGTTGTTTCCTGTATCTATAATTTCGATTGTTAGCCGTGTAATTTCTTGTAAATCCAGCTTGAAGTAGTTGAAATATCCCATTGACTGAGTTCGCCATTGGTATATTTACTGATGCAAGTATTGCATTACACATTTGGATATTAATAATTGCTTCTATCATGACATATGTTTGTTCGTTAATGCAAATTTCTGAGAATCTATGGAATACTCTGTCAGTTGAAGTTTGGGAAATCTGATTCACTGTTCTTGTTTATACCAAGAAACGGCTATATACTGTGGTATAATTACCCCTACATTTTCCCTCTACTTCCTTCTTTCTCTTCATCGGTCTCATTCTTTCTGGTTTTTTAAATTCTTTTTTTTTTCGGGCTGGGGGGCTAGCCCGCCAGCTCTTATAATCGGGCTCGGGATGCCATTTTAGTTCTTCCTGCCAATGAAGAAATAAAACTAGCAATTATTAGTATCCATAATAACCCTGTCAGTCATCAACTAATTGCATATATTGGTGTATAACTCAAGGAGCAGCAGTTTCAGAATTGAAAGCTAGTGTCACTAATAGTCAAAAGGCCAGTGAAATAAATGATAGAAGATGTGAACTTGTGCAAATTCTGTGACAACACAAAACTCTTGTGGGCTTTCAAAGGAATCAAGCATTTGAATGATATTTTCATGCTTAAACTTTCTATAGTGGCAAAGGAAAGTGTAAGTGTGGTATGTAATAGATATATATATGCTTAGTGTGCTGAAATTGGAATAAAGAAGCTAAAAATTTATTGAAGATTTGCTGTTTGTGTTTTCTAAATGTTTAGAAACTCTTTTAAGGGTAAAAAAAGGAGTGTTATAAGTGTTGAAATGGTGATTTTCAAACCTGAAAAAATAGTTTCAGGATAAGGAAGATGATATGATGTATGAGAGTGAATATATGGCTTGGTGGATTGAACTTTTGAAGTTGAAAGTTGACAAGGAACTTACTATTTGATACTATTATTTTAGGAACTAAATAGGTATTTGGATTGTTGAAGCATGTTTAAGGTTTCATTAGAATGACTAAATTGACATGATAAGTTGGTGGAAATTTTTCTGCACCTTAAGAAGAGTTTTGCAAATTCTGCAAAACGAGTATGTTATTTCCCAATAGCCTCATATCAATTGTTTGTTTTTTTTTGTTTGCAGGGAGAACAGTCAACCCATGTAGAAGAGTTGATGAAAAAGTTTGAACCAACACTTCCAAAGGTTCTCTGCCTAATACTCTGGTGTTTAGTTCTTTTATTTATATTTGATGAATTAAATTTATAGCTAATACTTGTCCAGTATTATTGATGAGCAGTCAACCTATTTCTGCATAAGTAAAAGTAAGACATGGATATTAACCACTTGTCCTACCATTAATGCATCCTTCTAAGCTTCTGCTGTTTAAATTTCCTTTATTAATTAATTAACGAAATTTTCACAGAAGGAAAAAGGGAAAGGAAAAGGAAGATACAACATTCTTGTTGAACAAAGCAACACATTAAAAACACTGAGAGTTTTTATATGCTTGTCTGATGCATTAAACTTTACCCTGATGTTATGAGTGTATTTTGGATTTTGTTTTTGCAACTAGTTCATTCCTCTCTACTTCTTGCATTTGTCTTCGTTGTAAATCTCTCAAGTAACAACTCTGGCTCTTTTTCTATATTTGTCTTTTATTTTCATTTCTGTTAAATATGCTCTAATTAGTTACTATCTGTGCTGCCTGGACTGAATAATTGAATGGTGGTGAAGTTGGAAATAATTCATAGACTTAAGAGTTACTATTTGTGTTATGTGGACTTATTCGTTGTCTATTAAGTTTGGTTTTCTTAAATATGGTAATGAGTTAATATATGTTATATTTATTTGTCCCTATCCAACTGTTAATCAATTATGTTATATTTCAGTTGTTTGTATAGCTTAATGAGTTGTGAACATAGAGGTATGATGAGGAAAAATCTGTGTGATATGTTAGAAGTGCTCAATTGGTCTACATTAGCTTGTTCATTAGTGATCATATATTGTATGTTTTCAATTTGCTTCTCTTTGCGCCTCAATATTCTGTCAATCTCATTCGACATGTTGTCCCTTTCGTTGAGAATTATTTGAATCTCTGCTACCATCTCCTCTCCCTCATGTAATTTCTTTTCCCATCCTTGTAAGTCCTCTGTATGCTTAGAGAATGTTGTGTCATGCATTCTTTTAGCTGGTCTATTTTGTTAATATTATTATCATGTTGCTAGGTTTTATCTAATTGTTTATTGTCAGGATATTTTGTAACTGTCTCAAGTTTTCTTACTTGTGAACTACCACTCAACTATTACTTGGCCCAAAAAAACCTCCTATCCTCATCTAAAGTTGGGAGGTTGTCATTATAAGGAGGCTACAGAGGCTGCTGCTGAACGTTCACAAGGAATATTTGAAGCTACTTAAGTTGTCTCTAACTTTGAGGTTTGGTTTATTGAATTATAAATTTTCATATCACACAGGTAAAAAGTTTCAGCAGTTGAAACTTTATGACATTATTTGCACCAATGTTCTTATTTTGCCGGCATTTTTAATCATTAGTAATCAGCAATTATAAGGCATGGTTTGTGTTTCGAACTAGTTAATTCCTCTATACTTTGGCATTATTTTGCACGAATGTTGTGTTCTTTGTCTTATATTTCAAAGTTTGAGTGGTCGTTGTTTTTGGACATGGATTGATTAAATTCTGCATTTAAATATTATGGTCTGCCATGTTTGGTCTTATAAATAAAGTTTTGCTTATATGATAAGATTTGGGGAAAATCTGGAAATTTTCTTTGGCTATGTGTGTGGTTTATGAAAAATTCTGAATCTGATGGGCCTATCTTTGCTGCATATGTTAAATTTCTTAGTAGATCCATCTTAAATGTATACCATCATATAATTTAATAGTGAAATGCAGTAGGTCTTTGTATAAAAGTATGACCTATTTTTCATTAACCATGTCCAGGCAAGGAAGATGGAAACACTTGGTTCTGGCAAAACCAAACAACCAATAAACAGCCCCACAGGAACAAGGCCAGCCAGCTTTTCTGGGTATACTCTATTCACTGAAGAGTTTTTCAGCCAGAAGGAGAAGAAGCAGAAGGGAAAGGTGAAGGACAAAGAGAAGACAAAGGTGAATAAGGTCCACAATTTTCAAAAGTCAAACCTAGAGGTGAGGGAGGCTTGGAATGGATTAAGTGAAGAGCAGAGAAAAGAATATGGTAAACGGGCTAAAAAGTTAAGAGCCCCTAGTAAAGGGAAGCGTATGTCGTTCCATTTTTGACCCGATGCGCACCAAAACAGTTTATGGTTGTGTGCAAAAACCTGAAATCCAGACCCGACGCCATGAAAAGGCTGAAGAATATTGGGTTTGACAAGCTGGTGCATATTTGTTTCCCACAGATAAACTGTCACATCTGCGCGGAGTTCATGCGATGTTTTGATCCTCCGACCAACCAAATCTCATTTTGAGGGCAGACGCGTGAGTTAAAGCCTAAAGATGTGCACCAATTGCTTGGGCTGCCTAATGGTGGGGTAGATATTCAAGTACATGTGAACGAGGAAGATCGGATATTCAAGGACCTTAGGAGCGTGTACAGAAATCTAAAATACCAACAAATAGGGGATTTGTTGATGGGTGCTTTAGATGAAAATTTTGAGTTCCTCTTTATCATTTTCACCTTAGGAACCTTATTGTCTCCAAGTGCGATTATTTATGTTAGTGACCGTGTCTTAAAGTTGATGACACTAAAAAAAGATGCACTTGGTCAGTTGAATTGGTCATCCTTCATTCTAAATGAACTCTATGCTGCAATTGGGGATTTCAAAAAGGAGTTGAGGAAAGGGAACACGAAAGGTAGAAAAACTGTTGGAGGTTGTATATACTTCCTCATGGTACGTGTCTATGTTGTCTTTATTTTCTGCAGTTGGAAACGTCAATGTATAATTGCTAATTGTGATGCATATGTGATGCAGATGTTTTGCCTCCAACATTTTCCTCTCGCCAATCTGAAAGCAAGTAAAGATGAAGATGTCATCCTTTACTGGAATGAGGAAAGGGTGAGGAGCAGAGTTCAACTAGAGGAATCTAGTAAAAAAGGCCTTCTTTATGGTGTCGGGCAGGGGGATGGCCCTTCACCTACATCATTTCATCCTGAAACAATGCTAACCCACCGGGTAATTATGCCTATTTAAATATGTACACTGTTGTAGATTGCATTTCAGTTAACTTGCTAATGCCTTAATTACAAAATGTGATGAGTATGTTAATGTTACAGGAATTGAAGCGGACATACACTAGGTTGGTTAGCATTATTGGCAATGAGCTGCTTGCGCTTCAAAATAGGTTGTTGCATGGAAACAACAACGAAGTCGACGACGAGAACGACGATGAAGATGAAGAAGAAGATACAACAATCCACAAGCCATCAAGTTCAACTATTTTTGAGAAGGATGATGACAAGCCAGCTGAAGAGGAAGAAAATGAAGATGATAAGGAAGAGGAGGCATACACACAAGGAGAGGAGGATGAATCAGAATGTGAAGACAAAGGTCCCGACGATAAGGACGATGATGAAGACGATGAACATCATGAGGCCATCATTGAAATTGACACACATGATGGAGGTGAACCATCAAAAGAAGAATTCCAGCAGCATGAGCTTGGAGAAAACCAACAAGAAGGGAGTTATGTGGAAGTGAGAAGGTCTAAAAGGATGATAACTCCTAGTTGGGTTGTGAAATCTCCATGGATAGATGCAACTAGAAAGTCTAAGGGGAAGAGAAAAGTAGACGAGAAGGATAGTTTATTTCAGTTATTGACAACGCGGTGTCGTGACAAAGAGGGCGACGAGTAAGGACGTAGTAATACGTTGCAATTGTATTACATTGCTGTTATAGTAATAATTACATATTTTTTTGTTTCTTTTATTTCAGGGAGTTTGTGGTAATGCATGATGACTTCCTAACAAGGAGGGAACTGCAGTGTCTAAGACCAAGAGCATGGATAAATGACAGAGTATGCAATAGAAAAATAATTACATATTTTTTGTTATCGCTTTGTTGTCATATTTCCGTTGCGTAACTTTTTCATGTCATTTTTGCAGTTAATGACGATGGTCGCAAATACATTTATTGCTGATCAACAATAAAAGGAGGGTAGAGTAACAAGACATATATTTACTACCGATTTCACGAGAAAACTTGTTGCTAACCCATTTAAATGGTCTTTGCCTGAGCATGAAACACAAATCCTCCCCAAGTACGTGGGATATAACATTGGGGATTGTGATTTCATATTTGCCCCATGTGTCTGGCATGATCACTGGTTCTGTTATGTTGTTGACACTAAAGCCATGCACTGCTATGCCCTTGACTCGTTGGTTGACATCCGGACATATGGTAGGAGGCAGTGGGAATTGGAAGAGGGGTGTAAACCAATAGAGCCAAAGAAGAAGAGGGGGAAGTGTAAAGGAGAGATTGACCCAAAGGAACACATGGCACAAGCAGTTGTATGGAATTTTGTCACATGACACCTCACACTCTGTTTACATTCATATCTGGTACTGATGTTGTATTTCTTGTTTCAGCGGAATTGCTTATTCCAAATGCTGTGAAGAGTGAAGCCAGAACTATTTGCCGATAAGAACAAAGTTGAGCCAGGATTCACTTGGGCAAAAGTACATGTACAACATGACACATGAGTTGCTTCTGTGGTTTTGGTTCATAGTTTTACATTATATGAAAAATGACTGCGATGGTTTGTTACCTGTTAATGTGTTTGTGTAGGGATTCTTGTGGTGTGCATGTACTATCATTGCTACAGATGTGGGATGGCAATGAGCAAGGGGAAGACGACTACACCATGCCCTACTATACCGCCGAGGAGCTCCACGAAATGAAGGTCGGCTTCTTGTGGTGGCTCGTTACCCATCCGCTCAACAAACACATAGACAAGGTTATGTCTTTGGTTCAAGGCATGCATAAGAGGACCAGGCCCAATTAGGTAATCATTGAACCTCTTTGTCAGCTCCGATCCATGTTAATATTCTTATAATGCATGCACAAATTCCATTTCGAGGTTATATTCATTATTTTTTTATGGAAGATTTTTTTTTTACTCATTTGGTTCATGGTTTTGAAATCTGGATGTGAACATATTAAATTATGTTCATTCCCTTCCATTCTGATCTATGATGATTTTACATAGTGCCTACTGCCAAATTATTTTAGTCCTGCAGTTTTCATTCCCTTTGTACGTTTTATTTTTCATGTTGAGGTCTTATTTTGGTGTGATTTTTTGGTTGGTGTATTGCCAATTCAAATACACTTCAATTATAATGGGTCTGACAATTGTATTACCAATGCATGCTTTTGTTGTTGACAAGTCTACGCTTTACATATCTGATAGTATGCATTAAATTATATTGCAGCAGGCACAAATACATTTGACTCCAGTTCTGGATGATTGATTCTTCTCCTCTCACTGACAACTGATATAGCAAAGAAAGCTCCATTTCAAGTGCTAAGTCTAGCCTGTCCATTGTACATCACCTGTAAATTTGAAGGCAAATAAAGCTGGAATATGTGACTTGATTGCTGGCCATCCCTTGTGCAGAAGTTAGCAGTCACCTGTCTGAAGAACATGCCTTATTATCTGGAGCTACAATCATTAACATTAACCTTTGTAGTCATGTTCATTCTGTCATTTATGCACTGAAGAAGAAGCTCTATATTGTTTTTCTCTGTAATGGTAGCCTCCTAGTATGTTGTAGAAACTTTGTAGCCTTATTTGAATTGGCAATTTATGTACACAAAGAAGCTACTTGTTTATTTAGTGAAACAAAAAAACAGCTTTGTAATGTTTTTCTCTGTAATGGTCGCGTCCTAGTATATTGTTCAAACTTTGTAGCCTTGTTGAATTTCTAGTTTATGAAATGAAGAAGAAGGTGATACTTGATTCGTTCAATTACAAGATATGGTTCTAGTTTATTCATATAAGCATGCCCTTATTGCTAACCCATTTAAATGGTTTTTGCTTATGCACGTTTTTCATTGTCTCAGCATCGTTTCTTCAATTAGTGCCATATCGTATTGCATCGCTTGCCATTGGACCAACCCATTGTATGAGTGTTTTGGAATTTCCCAAACCTAGGTGTTATTCTCTGAAAATTCTTGTATTTCATCACATTTTTCTTATGCATTTGTGGTTTTAAACTAAAATTGTGTATAAAGTTTATACATATGAAGAAAAATGTGATGTGTTGAAAATACTTGAAAAAGTGCAAATTTTGAGCTAGATGTATAGGGTTTTAGGTAGAATTGAAGAAAATTTGGAAAGCTCATAAAATAGGCCCTTCTGACTGCGTACGCTGTGGGGACGCTATAGCAAAGCAAAAGTGAAAACACATAAAAAATAGGCCCTTCTGACCGTGTACGCTGTGGGGATGCTATAGCGAAGCTAAAGCGAAAACACATAAAAAATAGGCCCTTCTGACTGCGTACGCTGTGGGTTCGCTATAGCGAAGCGAAAGCAAAGTTGCGATACTGCAACTGTGCGTACACTAGGTTTCACCTCGTAAGTCATAAAGGTAAACCAATCACACACTGACACTCACTTGACAATTCATAACAGCATAAGTGTGTTAACAACTGAGGGGCTCCAATGACAACTCTAGGGGCCTCCACTGACAACTGAAGGGGCCTTCATTCACAACTCAAGGGGCCTTCACTGACAACTAAAGGGGCGTTCATTAACAACTCTAGGGGCCTTCACTAACAACTCTAGGGGCCTTCACTGACAACTCTAGGGGCCTTCATTAACAACTCAAGGGGCCTTCACTGACAACTAAAGAGGCGTTCATTAACAACTCTAGGGGCCTTCACTGACAACTCTAGGGGCCTTTATTAACAACTCAAGGGGCCTTCACTGACAACTAAAGGGGCGTTCATTAACAACTCTAGGGGCCTTCACTGACAACTAAAGGGGCCTTCATTAACAACTCAAGGGGCCTTCACTGACAACTAAAGGGGCGTTCATTAACAACTCTAGGGGCCTTCACTGACAACTCTATGGGCCTTCATTAACAACTGAAGGGCCGTTCATTAACAACTCCATGGGCCTACATTGACAACTTGACGTCCCTTCGTTGACAACAAAATTTACATCAGCTTGAAACATTCAGAACATGACAGTGGTTTACACATATGCCAACATTACTGCATAAATATATATTAACAACTCCATGGGCATACACTGACAACTCTATGGGCCTACATTGACAACTTGACGTCCCTTCGTTGACAACAAAATTTACATCAGCTTGAAACATTCAAAACATGACAGTGGTTTACACAAATGTCAACATTACTGCATAAATATATATTAACAACTCCACGGGCATACACTGACAACTCCATGGGCCTACATTGACAACTTGACATCCCTTCGTTGACAACAAAATTTACAACTGTACCCTTGCGTGACCACTTTGGCTTTTTAACAACTGTACCCTTGCGTGACCCGCCTAGGACTCTATATGTTTGACAAGCACTATCATGAAAATCAAAATGAACAGAAATTAGAACTATTCATTTTTTTAAGAGTCAATGAAATACAAACAGAATAACTTACGTGTCGAAGACGGATTTTGTATCTTTATCTGACTTTTTACTCAAGGGATCAAACCAATAGACTACGTTGTGGCGAGGACATATAACACACAAACTCCAGTGGTAACTATAACAACATGTACAAATTAAAATGAATTTAGATGACAAGACAATTATTTATTAAACTTCTTAAATTGACAAAATGAAAATACGAACCGTTGAACAATGGGTGCTAGATAACAACGAAGTTTGGTCTCTCCCATTGCGTAGCCGACATAGTGAGTCCTATGCGCCACAATATTGGTATCCCCTGTCGTATTCGCAAGGCATAAGAATCCATACCAATCACGTCTTTCCATGTTTGTGCAGAGACCATGGAAGATACTATAATAGAATTAAAATAAGGAATAAATTATTGAAAGTACGAAATCAAAAAACCACTAAATGAATTCTATGAGAAAATTGAAAAAAAACTTACCGGATTGCAAATTTCACCCAGCCTGCATCTATCTCCTCCAACCTGATAAACTACCTGAGATTTGTATTGTCAATCGTGTAGGGATACTCCAATGTAAGGCCCACAATCCCTTGAGGCATCTTCAAGTCAACCTGTTTAATGCCCTTGTAGATCTACTGCAGCCGTGCTAAGTAGGGTCATTTCCTCGCATCTTCGTCATCCTTTTAGAACATCATCACAAATTGTTATTAGGATGCCAACAGATTCTCAATAATAGTAAGGTAATTCCTACCATTGGAGGTGTTGCGTTTGAACCAATAAGATTGTGAGGCCAAAGGATGAAAGATCCTATCGCTTGACTTAACGTGCAAACCTCTGGATCAGGAACAGGGATGGTTGTACCTTCTTCCCCCTTTCTAACACTCGTCACATTCACTCTACGAAAATCCTGCAGAATTTGCTGATGATGGTGGGTGGTAGCACGTGTGTGAAGGAGAGCATCGGCAACAACACACAACAATGGATCATCCAAATAGAGGGTGGAAGGGTCTCCTGACACTGGACTGGGATAAGGGTCGCCAAGTGGTTCCTCCAGAGGATTGTAACTTCCTTTGGTGCGATTGAAGGCCGGGGATTCCTGAGTTCTATGTTCGTCCCTTGCCTTTTGCGCTTCGAACATCTTTGCCATTTCAAGTTGAAGCTCTGGCAACAACTCTTGTCGGAGCTTGTCGTGAAGGTTGGCCTCGAGCTCTCATTCCAGGTCCTCTCGAATCTTAGCCATAAGGTCCTTACTAGGTCCAGCTTGTGATGAATAATGTAAGTCTCGTCCAAAATACCTCACGGTACTAACTCTCCGTGTCTCTCCTCGAACACGACCAAGGTCATCTGCCTTCCCAATAGCCGTTGACAAGATGTCCATCCGTCTACTTGGATTGAATGAACCTTGGCTACTCTAATTTTCCAGTTCATCCTGTAGCATACAGTTTATCGTAAGTGTATCGAAACCACTCACGATATGCAAAAAATTAGGTGCTTATGGTATAACTACTTATAATCCTCATAGCAACCTCAGCAACAGCTGGATTTATGTACTTTCCAGCCTTAATCCTCCCTGCTTTTCATTTTTTGTGACGTGGAGGAGGTGATGGTGCCTGGATAACAATGCTAGGATCAGATTCCGCTGCTTCCTTCATTTTCTCTAACTCTTCTTGCATCATTTGCCGCTCAAGCTTTCGATATACACCACGAGACATGTAATGTTGATATTTATTTTCTGATTGCCTCTGTGCATTTACTGCACTTAATTTCTATGAATGAAAAAAAAAATAAATCAACGATATCAAGTATATGAAAATTAAAAGCTCTATATCATGATGACATAAATCTTACCAAAAACTCAGGATCTTCCCGTGATGCCGCAAACAACCTCCAGTCCTCAGGAGACAAATACGAATAATGTGTATATGGATCCTGACCCCTAAGGGCCCCTCGAATGTACCGTGCTGTTAGCTTGTTCTTGAAACCTTTCCATCGTATACGAACCTTATCCATCCAGTGCCTGTACATCTCCCTGATGTCTGAGACATCGTATGTTTGTTGCAATGTAAAACATATGATTATTATATTTGAAACAATAAGAATAAAGCTACAATTACCATAGATGCATCAAAACTTATATACCAAAAGTTGCTGCCAAATCATGTCTTTCGTTTTTGGGGGAACCAATCTCCAATTATCGTAGGTAATGCGCACTTTGCTTCGACCCAAAACCCTATGTAGCTAATGAAGTGGTCTTCCTCAAGACCAACTGGATTCAGATTGTCATCGAAGTCTATATGCAGCCTCTCTTGTTGATGTTCATAACATGCAACCAATGCTCCCATCTTTGTACAGCCTCTAACCCTCCTTCTTGCAATGGGTTCATCTCTAGGCCTTTCATCATCTCTACGCCTTTCGTCATCACTAGAGTTGTCCATATTCCTGTTAACACAAAAAGCATCATCAGAAACGTAAATAAATTGCAATAAAAATGAAATAAACTAGCGGGAGTAAAACAAAAAAAACACACAGTTCTCGTTTATAAATTAAGGTCTTACTCTATATTGTTTCCCATAGTCCTTCACCATGGTCATTTCTTACAGCATATTCGTCATCATCTACCAATTTTACTTCATTTGTTCGAGGTGGAGTTGTTGTGAAAGGTGATGTGTCATCAAGGTTAAAGGTTGGATCACCATACTTCTGTTTTTTACTTTTAAGGACAATGGACATGTTTTTGCTTACAGGATCAGTGACATAAAACACTTGTTTCTTCTGGCTTGCTAGAATGAAGGGCTCATCTCTATAGCCAACTCTTCGAAGATCGACAGAGACAAATCCAAATTATTTATCTATTACCACAGCATTATTACTAACCCACTTACATTTGAATAAAACAACTTTAAACTTGTTGTATGTCATGTCCTATATTTCTTCTATAACTCCATAATAGGCCATAGACGCTAATATGGGGTTTTTGTCTCTTGAACTGGAAAGTGCATAGCTTTAGCTTCTACCATGACCCCACTATTTTGCATGGTACTTCTGTCATCTTGCTCTTCCGTATAGAAAGAATAGCCATTTATATCATAATCGGTCCAAGTAATAACCTGAAATGAAGGCCCCCAAGCTAGTCACTCGATTGTCTTAGACACACCGGTCTCGTGTAAAACCTTTTCCTCGAACCACTGTATGAATGTCTTGTTTTGCTCAATAGCAATCTGCATGTCATTCTTCCTTGGATTCTTATTCTTCAAAGTCTTTTTGTGTTCATCTATGTAAGGTTAAACTTCTTCCATATTATTCAGGATATACAAGTGGGCTTGTAATACCTCTTCACGAGGAACATTCTTCACTTTCATTCCCCGTGTTCCCTTGCTTCTCCCCTATTCATGCTGAGATTATTTCTTCTTCCCTTGTATATAATCTTTGTAAAACTCCATAGCCTCGTCAACTACATATCTTTCTACTATTGAGGCTTCTGGTCGATAAGGATTTTTAGATACCCTTTTAAGATCTTCATATATCGCTCAAAAGGGTACATCCACCTCAGGTAAACTGGACTGCATAGCCTTACCTCCCTTACCAAATGAACTACCAAATTCACCATTATATCAAAACAATGAAGGAGGAAAATGCATCTCTAGTTGTGACAAAATAATGTAACCTTCATTTTCCAGTTCATCCAACTTTTCAGTATCAATGACTTTCTTATAGATAGCATTGAAGAAAATGCACAATCTTGTTACAGTGGTTCGTACTTCATCTTTCATTATGCCTCTAATAGCTACCGGTAATAGTTGTTGCATCAACACATGATAATCATGGGACTTCATTCCCACTAACTTCAAATCATCCATTGAGACACATCTTCTCACATTCTAGGAATACCCTTACAGCATCTTAATTTCATACAAACACCCACACAAACTTCTTTTCTCTATTTTTTATAGTGTATGCGCTGCTGGCTCCATGTATACCCTCCTACCATCATCTATTAGTTGTGGATGTAATCGTTCTCTTATTCCTATATCAACAAGGTTTAATCTCACACTAATCCCATCCTTAGTCTTTCCTCGTATGTGCAAAAGCGTACTGATAAGGCTATCACAAACGTTTTTTTCCACATACATCACATCAATACTGTGTCTCACGTCAAGCGAACGCCAATATAGAAGATCAAAGAAAATGGATCTCTTCTTCCATATGTTCTTCTCACTCGCAATCCTCTGATTCTTACCAAAAGTGACATTGATACGTTCCACTCGACTGTAAACTTCCTCTCCAGTTAATGACTTTGGAGCCATTCCATGCTCCGGTAAGCCGTTAAAACGCTTTCTTAGCCTACGATACGGGTGGAACCGATGAAGAAACTTCATGTGGCCAAGGTAGACAGTTTTTCTTCCATGCTTTAGTTGATGGAAGTGTGTGTCTGCTTCACATATTGGGCATGCTTTATGACCCTTCACGCTGTACCCTGACAAGTTTCCGTACGCAGGGAAGTTGTTTATCGTTGTGAAAATCATTGCATGTAGCTTGAAAGACTCCTGCTTATAAGCATCAAACACATCTACGTCTTCCTCCCATAATCTTTTCAAGTCCTCAATCAAAGGCGCCAAATAGACATCAATATCGTTCCCTGGCTGTTTTGGTCCAGAAATCATCATAGATAGCATCATATACTTGCGTTTCATACATAGCCAGAGAGGCAAGTTGTATATTACAAGAAGAACCAACCACGCACTATGTGTACTAGTAAGAGTTCCATATGGATTAATGCTGTCTGTGCAAAGCCCAAGCTGAAGGTTTCTCGACTCGCTGCCAAATTGAGGGAACATTTCATCTATTTTTTGCCATTGTGGAGAGTTAGCTGGGTGCCAGAGATATTTCCCATCAAATATTCTCTCATCAGAGTGCCATCTCAACTTCTTCACTTTTGTTGCAGTCGCAAACAAACGTTTAAAACGTGGTATTATTGGAACATACCATATAACCTTTAAAGGTTGCCTTTTACTTGTCACATCACCACTACCACCATCTTTTTTCACTTTGTATCGTGTAGTTTTACACTTAGGACACACACTAAGACCTCTATACTCATTTCTGTACAGTACGCAGTCATTAGGGCAAGCATGTATCTTTTTATACTTCATACCCATTGTAGACAGGATTTTCTTGGCCTCATACATACGATTTGGAAGTACATTATCCTCTGGAAACATATCACACAATACTACTATCGGTCTACCCACAAGTTGCCTTTAAGTTAACCAAATGTAATGTTCCCGTTAGCCGCGTGTACTTACTCCCATGGTACAATAGCGTCTCTGCATCACTCCGCAGGCTGTCATACTCCTGCGACTGCGCAAAGGATTCTACCTCAACATCATGAATCATTTTCTCCATTCTATCTTCATCTATGACATCCACATCTTCCTTCTTGTGCGACGGACAATCTGTTACTTCCTCACCATGCCATATCCACCTTGTGTATTGCAGATTTATTCCATCACAAAGTAGGTGATCCTTTATGACATCAACATCCTGTCGACTCTCATTTAAACAATTCACACAAGGACAAAAATACTTCCCATTTTTTGCAGGAGCATTCTTTTTAGCGAATTCAATAAATTCTTCCACCCCTTTCTCATATTCTTCACTAGTTCTCAAAGCATTCATCCAACTGTGATCCATTTTGTTACCACCTAAGTCATTCCCAATAAAACTCACACGTTTAGTACAATTGTCAACGATATAGGATGGGATTGCCTTTTTTCACTTTTTTCAACAAAAATTTCGACAGCATTTCCCCTTAAAAGTAAGATATCTCAAAATTTCAAGCAATTATATCTTAGTTATTGACTCTGTATTCTTAACTATTGATAATATAATTCTCCTATGAATATAGAAAAGAATATAGAATTTCAAATAAATATTCAATTTTTTTCCTATTCTAGGACATAAAGAACTTATAATAATTTGAAGAGAAGGATTACTAGAATATATTTCAATCTATTTATTAAGTATATTGTGTTTCTTAATAATCAATTATATATATATTTATTAATGATCAATGTATTTATCTTATTAATCTCTTTATCTTAAAATAAGATTTTCACCACTACACTAATAATAATCATACTAATCTAATCTAAAGAAAATAAAACCGACCATATTTAAAGAAACAAAAATTATTATGTTTAATTGTTGTTCATTTCATCAAAATCAATCAATAGCTTCATTTATTTATAATAATATACATGCATTTTTCCCTCTCAATTTCCAAGCTCCATACATATAGAACAAACATTTTCAAGCTCCACACATATCAAACAATATATTGTTGCAAGCTAAATCACTCCAATAACTAAAATCACTCCAAGTCAAACAATCTACTAGCTAACAACGATTCTATGCTTCTGGGCCAAAAAACACACAAAAATTCAATCACAAGGTAAAATCACTCCAATAACTAAAATCATATAAAATAATTTCACATTGCAAGTTTAAATTTAATTCAAGTAAATTCATATTTAAAAAAAACTAACCACAAGGGGGGACACAATGGAAGGAAGGAGGTGGAGGCAAAGGCGTCACAATAGTGTGTTTTGATTTCTTCAAAATCTTCTTCAGAATCCGCAACAAGAAGAGTGAGGAAGTGAATTAGAGTGTGAGGATAGGGGACGCGTGAGACAAAGAAGGGAGGAGGAGGAAGATTAAATTAAAGATGAAGAAGAAGGGAGGAGAGGACGAGTGTTGTGAAAAAGACAAAGAAGGGAGGAGGAAGAGTTGAAGAAGACTCAAGAAGAAGGGAGGAGGATAATGGCCAGAACACCGAAGAAGATGAGTTGAGTGTGAAGAAGATAATGAATGAATAAATGAATAAAGGAGGGAGATGGTCAAAAGGTAAAGGAGAGGGTGTGTGTGTTTGAGAAGACGCATGTCAGACAGGTGTCTGACATGCGTCTTGGGACACCTTTAGGCATCCCAAATGGCTATTTGGGGCGCCTAAAGATGAGTTTAGGCATCCCAAAATCTATTTGGGACACCTAAACTCCCACTTTAGGCGTCCCAAATGCATTTTGGGACGTTTAAACCCCATTTCTGACGCTTAAAAAAATTTTGAGAATTTAAATTCGCGCCATAAAGCACTTTAGGCGTCCCAAATTCAAATTTGGGACGTCTAAATGTTTCCCTACATAAAGTTAATTATGAAAATGCCACCGCCTTCCTTTTTAACCACCCAATTTTAAAATTGGGACGTCCTTAGGGGTGGTTATATCATAATTCTGTAGTAGTGATTTTATATTCTATACCCATAAAAATAATTTTTTTTAAACTATAAACTTTTATAAAATCAAATCTAACTGTCAAAACCGATTTGGACAATCCATACGTGATTAGCTGTCCTTGCTAAGCACTTTGACGATTGAGAATTGGCTTCTCTCATTTTACCTTACTCTCATTTTCTCCTTCCTTTACCGTTGTTCTCCTCAACCTCCTCTTCATTGATTTTAAGGAAAATGTCACTGAGTATGACTTGAACTAGACTTTCTAGTAGTGCTGCCAACACTTATTGGAGTATATATATCTATCGGTAGAAGATATTTGTATGAATATTCACTACAAAAAAATCAGCAAATTATAGCCAATGACAGAATTTAGTGATAGAATTTTGTTGCCGGTCAATTTGTGGCAATCTATTTTATGATGGCATCATCAAATTACATCGCTAATCCATTATTGGATTTGTAGTGATTGTAGTTGTGCCAATGAAAGTGAAGCTAAATGTTTAGAGAGTTTCTCCAAGAACTAGATTGGAATTGTCTTCTTAGACATCTTGCACTACTAAGCTAGTAAAGTAAGTAGTGTGCAGACATCAACGGCAAAACAAAGACAACAAACAAATTAACGTAAATCTAATAGATGTTGTCATAAGCAGCAAGCTGGAGGTGCCTGACAAATGTTGTAGAACATGAGCAATTTGCAAGAACGATGAGGTGGATGATCTGAGTTGTATCCGAGGATACTGTTTTTAAGAGTTATTTTGCAACCAACAGAGAGGAAGCAACACTCCCTAAGATTAACTGGACCCTTCTTGAGATACTCAAGGCGGCAAAACTATTCTTCGATGCTAAGCACTTCGTCCATGTCCCTTTTATAGACACCGTCCACTAAGAGCCAAGGGACACAACACGGTCCACGTTTACAAAGGAGAGAATGTTCCGAGAAGAGTCCAACCGTTGGCTATTTATGGTTACAAAGGTTTATGAGTTTTAAACCTCAAAATATGGAGACTTTTCAGCAGGCCCAAACAAAATAATATTTTTGGGGAGCAACATATTTCACAACTAGGGGGATCATCATTGAATCGAATCGAATTTCCACTACATTTGTTTTCTAATGACATGTTGTTGTTTACGTTAGCTCACCACTTCTTTAGGCCTTTTTATAAGCCCAAAATAATATGGTAATATATATAGGATTGTATTCTCTTATTTCCAAATAATGTGGGACTTATTTTTTTGACTCACTCATACATATATGCATATATTTACAACAATAAATAATCAAATTGCTACTCCCATCAAGGACCCTTTTGGCAAGGACGTTATTAGCACATTATAGAGTAATTTTCTGTTTGAATGAATAATCTGTAAGTCCCTTTTCATGAAGTGAGAGGTACACATACACGTCTTAATTATATACAATTGTGTATAATAGTTATTAATAACACTCAAATCAAATGCTCCTCATGTCTTATTTATAAGGCAGAGAAAGAAATCAAAGAATGGTGGTCCCATCTATAATTAAGCCACCTTATTAAATTTTTTAAGTATAATTTTATTTTTCATTTATTACAACCTTTGTCCATAAATACAAGCTTTAAAGTTGAGAATAGGTCTATTTCAAAATATAAGCTTTATTTAAAGTTTATAAAAGTATTTAGTGCGCTTTTTCTAAATTTACTCTTTGACTATATTTGTTGCATTTATTATTCCTTTACTTGTCATTTTTATAAATAAGGGCATAATTTAAAATAAAAAAATACATATTTCAAGGTCCTAAGTAATTTTAACTATTTTCTTGATAACCGCAAATAAATTTTTTAAAATTTATAATTGGAGACTAAGGGAGTATTCTGTAGATTTTGTTCTCATGAGATATAATGCATATTAAACAAGTGTAAAATTTAAAAATTGTTAAATTTTAAGATATAGTTAATGGGATTTAATATATTTTTTTATTTTGATAAAATCAAAGTGATTTATAATCCAAACATGTAAAAAAGTTGCTTGGTGTGCGCCCTACACGAAAACGTTTCGTGGCACACAAATCTAGAGATATATTATTACAACCTGGCTTCGTTTGAATGATTACGGGCCACTCTATATGTGGTCCTTTTCTTGCTGATTATGTGTGCGTGGGGACATTAAGTACTTGCTCTTATTTATAATATAGGGCATTCACTTTAACTAATTTATGAAAAATAAGAAATGGTAGTTAACTCAATAAATATATCTTAAATTAAATGTTATTTTTACTTTTATCTTTATTAAAAAATATGTTGAAAATTTAATGAGTTGACAAAGGGAAAATGAACAATAATTACAGTGAAAAAAAATGACAAATAAGTATTAATTATCTTATAAGTGACTTATATTATAGATTAAACTATTTTTCTATAAATACCCTATACTGTGGACTAGAAGGAATATACAGCTTGACTAATAATAATAACAACAAACAAAGAGGATCAATAATTTATTGGTTCACTGAATGGCAAAATTAACTGAAAACTGCTGGGCGCATGGTCCAAAATGGAAAGTTTCTGTAAGAAGGGAATATTAAAGAGAATATTAATTTATTACAGCTACTTCCAGGGTTGGTGATCCGAATAGTCGGTGGATTTACTGTGGAGGAGGACAAAAAAATAGCTCTTTCTCAGCCATTTATATGATGGAGATGGCGAGTCAGATAATAAGTTGTACGTTGTGGGGAAGTGAGCAGGGATATCAATAAAATCTTAAATGACATTGATAATCTCGTATAAAGCAAGGTAATTAAACCCGGACCGGTCAGTGAATCGGTCGGGGTACTGGGTCAAGGGTCAGTGGGTCAGACCGGAGTCAAACCGGAGCTAAACCGGGACTAAACCGGTGAAAAATAGAATATTTTAGGCTTATAGTATGAAATTCTAAAGGAAATTTTTTTTAAAAAAAAAATTAAAAATAAATAAAAAACAAAAAAGTTGACCCGGACCGGGTCACCGGTTTCCGGGCCGGTTCGGCCGGGCCGGTTCGACCGGGCCGGTCCGGGTTAGAGAACATGGGTATAAAGTCATCTAAATTAATAAAATTTAAAATCAGATTAGTAAAATTAACAAATCTCTAATTAAATTAAAGACCTGATTTAAAATTCTAGAATTTAAATAAAGGACTTTATTATCTTCTTTTTCCTTCTCTCCAGAATCTAGATCCTTCCATTCTGTTTCTCTATCGCTCTCTCCCACAACAAACTCAACTATATTTTCTCTCCCCCACAACAAACTAAACTCTCTTCTCTTCAATTCTAACTAGTTCGTTAGAACCTCCCCCCCCCCCCCGGGAATCAGTGCATCTCTTCAAATCCTTGAAGTGTGTGAATAAATGGTGGAGATTGACATTGACATTGATTAGGTGTGTGATTGTGCATCTACGCGATAATGAGGGGAGAGGGATGTCTCCATTGATTTTCTTCTCCATTTACTCTCTATTGAGGGTATTTACCATTAGATCAACTTTTAATGGTTGAGATTTATCATGGTAGATTTTTATTATAATGATATTCTTTACATATTATTAAATCTCAACCATTAAAAGTTGATCTTATGGTAAATAACCTCAATGGAGAGTAAATGGAGAGAGAAATCAATGGAGACACCCCTCTTCCGATAATGAGAGAATATAATGCGATAGATAAGCCTTCAAATGCATATCACACACACATCATATAGAAAAAACTTAAGCCACAAATTATAAAAAATAAGAGGTATTAGGGCTATATTCCTTATTGTGGATTGTTTGTTGGTATGTGTGCATAGAGAGGTGAGAGCTGCAATTTCCATTGTTGAGAGTTTTACCGTCACAAATATTAAAAAGCGGAGAGAGCTTTGAGATTGTCGTGGGGGGGGGGAGTGCACTGTAGATCAAGAAATGGAAGGAGAGATATCCAAAGAGAAGAGAATAGAAAGGAGGATATTAAAGCCATTATACTCATTTTAAAATCTTAAATTGGGTCAATGACTTAATTAAGGATTTAGTTAATTTATTAACTTGTTAATTTATTAACTTGTTTTTGAATTTTATTAGTTTAGGTAACATTATTTGGGATTTACCCAACAATATAATGAATAATATTAATGATTTTATCGCTTATTATAGATTAACTAATAAAAGTGATGCTACCAAATTTTAAATACACATAGCAAATGTATATATGGATCATAAAATAGTAAACATGCAAATCAAAGTCGTCCTACATAAACTTTGATGAACTAATGATTCGCATTAAATTTTCTTATTTCATTAAAGTTGAACAAATCCAAAGTATTTTCAATATGAGTGAAGAGAAATGAAGATAGAAAAAAATAATAATAATAGCATAGACCTTTCAAGAGAAACAAATTCCAATATTAAAGAGGACAACCTAAAGTCACTAATCCCTTGTTAATTTACATCTTAGATTTTATCCCCACTAAATTAATTTAAACTTAACTTAATCAACTAATCTAGAGTATTAATGTTTATAAGTGCCTGTTGATCCATTTATACACATACATCAACTAATTATGCAATGTCTCACACACTTAAATAAGATACAATTTAGATCGAACTCACTCTAATTTAATTATGTGAAAGTTATAAGTATATGTCTATCATAGATGCAAATTAGGTCAAAATCTAATTCCATATTATTTAATCACATGGTCAATTTAAGATTCTCTTCATAAAGTTCAATCCTAAATCCCAAAATATGATCACGTGGTGGTCAATTACTAAGCAATAAAAATAAAAACAAGATTAAATAAACTGAAATACTATTAAGAAAAACTAATTAGTGGGCATAATCTCCAAGTCTCAAACAAGTTCATAGCTCCTTTAGGTTGTAAGAAAAATCTAACCACATATGGCTTTAATCAAGTTCATCACAACAATTGCAAAATCTGAATTAAAAATCATAAAAACAAAGGAAAGGGGAAGAAATGTAACAAGTCCCATATCATATGGGTTTTTTTAAAAGAATGGGCCTTATAAAGATTTAGATCTCCAATTCTAATGACTAACAAGGTGCGGTTCTCAAAGATTTAGTGTGTGTTTGGCAAACCTCCAAACCATGGTTTCAAACCATGGTTTGCGAAACCCAAGATAAAACTCCTCTCACACACTTACCTCGTAAGTCATAAAAGCTATTAAAAAAAGCTAATCCAAACACACACATAGGAATTAAATGCACCAACCAGTTTTTAGAAAATAATAAAGACAAAATAGACATCAATACAAAAAAGAAAAGCAACAGCTTACACGCCTAAAAGATCAATTTGACGATGATTACGTGTTAAGAAAATCTAGTTGAAAAATAAGATTTGTCTCAGAAATTAAATCATATTTTGAAAGATGATTGATCTCTATAAAAAATTTTATTTTCTTAAAAAGAGTTCTTTTTACAGCCACGTACGTGGTCCTTATCCCTTTGTCTTGATGTACGTACATCCAACCTAACAAAATCAAGACTAAATCTACATGGGAAAGCTGGAAAATGTCAGCAGATGAAAGATACATTAAAGAAAATTAAATATTAATTATTGACAACTACTGTGCTGCATGGGGATACCATACCAGTACGAAAAGTATGTGCACAGGGCACTTGTTTGGAGGCACACCTTGCAGTTGCGGATAGATCTCAACTATCTAAATACCATTTAAAAATTTCAATTAATAATTCTTTTGAAAAATTAACTTTTTCAAAAAACTAACTGCTAAAATATTATATTTATTTTACGTTATGTGCGGATAAAATATTTTTTTTAAAAAAAAAAGATAAATTTGGGTCATCCATGATATATTTGGACTGTCTAAATTTTAGACAAATTCCACAATTAAAGGGTGTGTTTGGTTTAAAGGGAGGGTGGAGAGGAGAGAAGAGAGTGAGGAAATTATAATTTTAGATAAAAGAAACTCAAAATTTACCCTTTCATTTTTTTAAATTTTAGGTTCCTGCCTAAAATTTATTTTCTCGTTCTTTTTAAATTTTGGATTCACGCCCAAAATTTAAATTTCTTTAACCCATAAAGGTAATTTACCCACCTTCTTATTCCCTCCCATCCCTCCCCTCCCCTCCCCTCAAACCAAACCCACCCTAAGGTAAAGAAGGACAAAACCTTCAATCGTCCTTAATGGCTTCCTCCAATCTTTATTTTACAAAACATGGTTAAGTCTTTAACCATGTTTTGAAATAAATTTTAAAAAACTAAATTTACCCATATTTTAGTACCATGAATTATATCTGAGAAAATTTTATTGGTTGCGGGAATTCTTGGACTCTAAAATTAGTTAAACTACATGTTTGAAAATTTTATTAACTAAAAGCATGGTTTATGAACCTAGATCGGATCAGTCGGTTCAGACTGGCACCCGGCGAACCGACCTATTGGCCAGTCCGATTCAATCAATGGCTCAGCACTATTCCAACCCGATGCAACCTGGTTGAGTCAAGGGCTAGCTCTTTTTTTTTTTTTTTTAAACCTTTACCTTTTTATGCTCCAAACTATATCGTTTTGGCTTTTTTTTTGAAAAATTATTTTCCTAAAATTTTTTAATTTTCAAGGAACTTTAAAAGAATTGTGAAATATTTTTGGCATTGGTTGGAGGAAAATTCTTATATACTTAATAATATTTTTGTGGATATTATGTTTAAGAGGTTATATTGGATTATTGATTGACAAAAAAACTCTTATATAATTTTTTAAATGGTATGGATAAATATTTAAATTATATATATTTTTTAAATGACCCCGATCTGACCCTCAAGTTGACTCCAATCTGAACCACTGACCCTTAACTAAATACCTCAACCAACTCAGTGTCCAATCTAATTTTTAATAACTTAACTAAAAGGGCATAGTTCATCTCATCTTGGACAAAATCAACTCGACTTTTGCCTTGTGGAGTCTATATTTAATTATGTGGAAAAGTCATCAAAACAAAAACAATTTGCATTTACCTAAAAATATGTTGTGCGTAGGTAAAGAATAATTGAACGGTCTCCAATTCAAATCGTTTTAGTCAATAAAATTTTTAAACAAGTATATATAAGTTTTAGCCAGTATATATAGTGGTAGGTTTCATCCCTCACAAGGCCGGTTTGGCCTCCTTTTAGACTTAAAAAAAAGCCCAAAATCCAACCATAATTAAAAAAAATACTACCAAAACTCAAGACATCAACTCCTAACATGTCTAGGAAGTAGGAAGTTCAAATACATATCATTGAAGCTAAAACTTCCATTCAAACACAACTCTTCTATTTTGTTAAAAACATGTTTGAGAAGTCGTTTATGAACAGGGAAAATCATTACGAGGTTTAAAGGAGAAATATACTCATAAAAATCTCATAATAATTAAATATTATGCAGTACCAAATTTTGAAATAATAACAGCTTCATGTTCCTCACTTGTTATTTAAATTTTTTTAGGATTAGATTAATTTTTGCCTTACAAATACATCTTAGCCAAGACACGTGGGCTTGGGGCCTCATTATAGCTTGGCCTAAGGTTTTGCCTCGCATGGAAGAGTCAGCTAAAGTAAGACCAACTTGATAAAGAAAGAATAACAGAAATTTTTTTTTTTAATTGTAAAATTAATCTGATATTTTTCATAAAATAAGTTATAAATTACTTATCAAAAATTGTCATTACTTTATTAATTCTTAATAACAAAACTAATTTTTATAATTTCAAAATTCTTTTTCTATCATTTTCACCTAAAACAATTTCGTCAACCTCAAGTTAGAAGGTAATTTCGTCAACCTCAAGTTAGAAGGTTGCGTTAGCCCAAAACAAGCAACAAACAAAAACCATAGGAATTAAATTTAAATGCACCAACCAGTTTTTAGAAAATAATAAGGACAAAATAGACATCAATACCAAAAAAAGAAAAGCTACAGCTTACACGTCTAAAAGATCAATTTGATGATGATTACGTGTCAAGAAAATCTAGTTAAAAAATAAGTTATAAATATATATTCATAGGAGGGTCAGCTGCAAATGACTAGAAATGAATCAATATTTATAAATCAATTAAATAAATAATATAACCGGTAATATAATGTACATTATATTTAATTTGATGATGATGATGATTGATGTTTATTGGGGATATGGGAGGCTGAAAAAGATGTCAGATATATTTTATAATTTTGCTTCTTTGAATAATCACACCCACGAGATTGCGCATGATTGCGCATGAGCTATTTGGTTACCACACGCGTTAGGTGATTTTGCCATTAGCTTGTGTGTGTCCAAAAAAAATAATCACAGCCATGTATGTGGTCCTTATCCCTTTGTCTTGATAATGCATGTGCGTCTTGTCCAAAAAAAAGATAATGCATGTGCATCCAACCGGATCCAGACGACTCGACGAAAATGGAAAGTGTGGGCAGATCAAAGATATATTAAAGAAAATTAAATATTAATTATTAACAACTACATGTTCGTTTGGAATAGTTTATTTTTAGATAATAAGTGCTTATAAATCGTGATTCACAGTATATGAGGTAAGTATGTAAAACGAATTTTATCTCAACTTACATATTAAAGATTTATTTTTTAAAAAATCATGATCCCAGGCATACCTTACTTTACTGCATGGGGGAAAAGTTTGGGCATTGCTGAATGGGGATACCCGTACGAAAAGTATGGGCACGGGGCGCTTGTTTGGATGTACACCTTGCTGGTGGATCTCAACTATCTAAATTTTTGTTTATGATAATTTATTTTTTGATAATAAATATTTATAAAACATAATTTATATTATATAAAATAAGTATATGAAAGTAGTTTTATCCCGTCTTATGTAATAAATGTTTATTTTTGAAAAATAAGCTAATCCAAAAATACTATTAATTTTCAATTGATAATTTTTTTGAAAAATTAATTTTTAAAAAACTAACTGTTAAAATATTATATTTATTTTAGGTTATGTACTGATAAAATAATTTTTTAAAAAAAATAAAAAAGAAGAAGATAAATTTGGATCAACGATGATATATTTGCACTGTCTAAATTTCAGACAAATTCCGCACTTTAAGGTAAAGAAGGACAAAACCTTCAATCGCCTTTAGGGTGTATTTGGTTTGCGGTGTTAAATTATCGTTTTAGTTAAAGGTATTTAAATTTTGGATTGAAACTAAAATTTAAAAGAGATGAGAGGATAAATTTTAAATGAGAATTAAAAATTTAAAAGAATGAGAAAGTAAATTTTAAATTTCTCTTATATAAAATTATAATTTACCACTCATTTTCCTCCCTCGTTTCAAACTAAACACACCCATGACTTCCTCCAACCTTTATTTTACAAAACATGGTTAAGTCTTTAAATATGTTTGAAAATAAATTTTTAAAAACTAAATTTACCCATATTTTAATACCATGAATTATATCAAAGAAAATTTTATTGGTTGCGGGAATTCTTGGACTCTAAAATTAGTTAAACTACATGTTTGAAAATTTTATTGGTTGCGGGAATTCTTGGACTCTAAAATTAGTTAAACTACATGTTTGAAAATTTTATTAGTCTAGGGGGCCTAGTACAACTCATCTTCAACAAATGCAATTCTACTTTTATCGTGTGGAGCTTATATTTAATTATGAGCAAAAGTCATCAAAACAAAAACAATTCCCATTTACCTAAAAATATGTTGTGCGTAGCTAAAGAATAACTGTACGCTCTCCAATTCATGTCATTTTAATCAATAAAATTTTTAAATAAGTACTTATAAGTTTTAGACAATTTTTCCTAAATTTTATAGTTATTTTTTAACATTTCCAAGAAATTTAAAAAAAAATAGGCTTGTTGTCATTTCATGCCCCCGACCCTATAATTATTATAGCTTGGCTATTTGTTTTGGAACTTTGACATTCATTGCTTGATATGATTTTCCCATTTTATAATACACTTACTCCCTTCTGTGTTTAATATGAGAATTAAATTTGATTAGATTAAAAAAATTATTTAAATTAATTAATATTATATATATTTTTAAAAATATCCTGATCATATTTAATTCTTTCATTTTCTCTCTTTTTTAATTATAATTAAGTGAACATTAAAAAGGATAAATTAAAAAAATGATAAATATGAAAATTAATCTTATATTTAAAATCATAATTAATTTTCTAAATATGTTTCAAGGACTATAGGAAGTAATATGTCAAGTCTTTCTGGAAACATGAGCCGGCGATCATATTATATCAATTAGGTATATATAGGGATTAATCAAAAACAAAAAGTGAAAAACTAATACTTAGCTTCCACGTGTTTGAAGAAAAAATCAGTCTATATATGGCTCTATAAAACACTCACTTTGTGTATTAAAAATCCATTACTTGTCTCTCTCCTTGAAATTTTTTCCACCAAATAACAGGTAAATCTCTCTCTCTCCCCCCTTCATATCTTCCTGGTGAAAAGGATCTATAAAGTGTTAAGAGAAACAGTTTGAAAGAAACTTGTCTCCGTAGATTTTCATTTAAGTGTTTGATTTTTTCCCCCTTTGTTTGAAAGATACCAAAGAAAGCAAATGGAGATGGACTTGACACCCAAGAAAGCTGAAGCCCTGTTTGAAGGAGATGGTGGATCTTACTACTTATGGCCAACTTCTCAAGTTCCAACTTTGGCTAACAACAACGTTGGTGCTGGTCGACTTCTTCTTCAACCTCAAGGCTTTGCTCTCCCTCACTATACTGATTCTGCTAAAATAGGCTTAGTTCTTCAAGGTACGTAGCTCCAAAAACCTTCTATATGAAGTTTCTTTCAGTTACAATATCTTAACCTTAATTAAGTTTATTCAATGCAGGAACTGATGGTGTAGTTGGGATGGTGCTCCCAAACGCAGATAAAGAGGTCGTTTTGAAGCTGAAGAAAGGAGATGTAATCCCAGTACCTATAGGATCACTCTCATGGTGGTTCAATAATGGAGAATCTGAACTGATCATAGTGTTTTTGGGTGAAACATCTCAGGCTCATGTTCCTGGTCAATTCACTTACTTCTTTCTCACTGGAACTCAAGGTGTTATGGGAGGCTTTTCCTCTGAGGTCGTAACCAAATCTTACAATTTGACCAACAAAGAAGCAGAAAAACTCACAAAAAGCCAACAAGGAGTTTTGATCATTAAGCTTCGAAAAGGCCAACATATACTGCCGATTCCTCAAATGGACAAGACCAGAGAGATGGTGTACAACATTGACGCTGCAAAACGAGACCATGGTGGGTTCAAAAATGGAGGGTTGGTCACAACTTTGACTGAGTCAGAGTTCCCTTTTGTTGGAGAGGTTGGGCTAAGTGTGATGAGAGTGAATCTTGAACCTAATGCTATTAAGACACCACTCTATCTAACCAACCCAGCAGTTCAAGTGATTTATATTGCTAGAGGAAGTGGAAAGATTGAGATTGTGGGGCTGAATGGGAAATCAATGTTGAATTCTCAAGTTGAAGCTGGTCATTTAATTGTTGTGCCAAAGTTCTTTGTGACTGCAGAGATTGCTAGTGAAGATGGAATGGAGTTCTACTCTATTATCACAACAAAAAGGTAACTTCTTTTATTGAAATTATATATTACCCTTATTCCTTAATATAAATTGCACTACTAATGAAATCTTTATATATATATATATATATATTAAGAATATGAGGTAGTAAAATGTTACCGTGCTTGAGTTTACTTCTTTTACAAGTTACATTTGAAAATTGAAAATAAATATAATAAAAAGACATTATTCCGCTCAATGACCAGTTGTCCCAATGACGATCAAGCATCGATACCTGGACATGGTTATGTGTGTGTGTGTTTACATTGATTATCATAAAAAAGAAAAAGAAGAAGAGTTATTAATCCTCTAAGTAGTCATATTGATTATATGAATCACACAACATCATTATTGACCTCTATATTAACAATTAGCCCTTGAACTAGCTCCCCCATTTCAAGTTGCATTATATACAAATTATGAACAAATGATATATAGTTGGTTCCTCAAATGCCTGGTAATGCTCTGAGAAAATTGATGTATTTAGTAACATTTTTTTCTTATGTTTATTTTGTGAATTGAATTATTTGCAGGCCAATGTTTGAAGAGTTGGCAGGGAAGCCATCAATATGGGAGGCCATGTCTCCTCAAGTGGTAGAAGTGGCACTTAATGTGGATTCCAATTTTGTGAAATTCTTCTTGTCCCATCTGAACCTCATCACAAACCACTCTCCTCCTTCTAATTAATTTGGTTGTGTATTTCTTCACTGGCTTCAAATAAAAGACAAGGGAAATTTGTGTGATTTGAATAAAAGTTAGAAAATAATTTACTCGTTATGATTGTATAAAGTGTCTTTTTTAGTCCTTTATCCCTAATGCCATTAATAAAAAATGTTGATATTTAAATTTTAAATGTAAAAATATTTTTTAAATATTGATATATTAAGTTTAATTTTCAAAATAAAAATGATTATCATCATATCATACTAGTATTAAATGATATTAAAGTTAAAGGACAGAAACATGTTTCTTTTTTTTTAAGAATTAAAGACCAGGCTAAAAACTTTGTATATAAAGTTAGAGGTTAAATTTATTCTTCAGCCTAATAATATGGCAATATTCGATTGAAAAATTCAACTTGATGAATATAACCAATGGGACATCAATTTTGTCCAATACAAAAATTCAACTTATAAATTCAACATATAAGCTGATATAAAACTATATTAAATAAAACGATGATTTAAATATAAACTATAATATAAATAGATATGATGAAATAAATAATAGTTCTACGGTATACAACATACAAAAAATGTTTTGCAGCGCCCAAATCCAAGTAGTAATTACGTGCGCCGTTCCGGATATTTCTTGACGTGAGATGCTTCCAATCTGAGCATTGCATTAATTGAACTTTATGGACCACAATACCAAAAGTCAAAGAATGGAAAGTATCTGAAAGAAAATGATATTGTGTATTATTACGGTGTAAGAGAGGGATACAACAATATATAAATAAGCTTTTGAGATACACGTGGCTTACTAATACATGCTCAGTTGATAACAGCTCATAACAGATTGTTTAGCTTATAACTACTAATATATATATATATATATATATATATATATATATATATATATATATATATTCTAACATCTTCCCTCAATTGGAACTACCCCTGGACTATTGTGAATACCCAAATATCTACAGAATTCAGAAAAGAAACTAAGTGAAAGAGCCTTAGTCAAGCCATCTGTGACTTGTTCAGAACTTGGGATATGTTGCACCAGAAATTCCTTTTTGATAGCCTTTTCCCGTACAAAATGAAGATCAAGCTCTATATGTTTTGTCCTAACATGTAAGATAGGATTCCTTGTAAGCATAATTGTGCTAAGATTATCACAGAAAACACGGTCAAGACTAGTGGGAACCACATGCAATTCTTGAAGTAAAGATTTTATCCGAAGAACTTCAGCGACAACCGAAGCCATACTACTATACTCAGCTTTAGTGCTTGACCTTGCAACTGCAACATACTTTTTGGAGGACCAAGCAATGAGATTAGAACCAAGATAAACACAGAAACCAGTAGTGCTTCTTCTATCATTACAGTCAAAGGCCCAGTCAGCATCACAATAGGTTGTAATTTGGTGACTAGAGCTGGGGCGCAAGATCAGACCTTGATGGAGAGTACTTGCCAAATAATGCAAGATACGTTTTACTGCTTTCCAGTGAACAAGTAAAGGATTCTGCAGAAATTGGCAAACTTTGTTGACAGCAAAGCTAATCTCTGGATGAGTAATTGTGGCATACTGAAGAGCACCAACTATAGATCTATAAAGTTGAGGATTATTCATAGGAGGTGAACCAGACTTAAACAGCTTTAACCTTGCTGTCATAGGAGTAACAAGACTCTTAGCATTTATCATACCAGCTCTGGACAAAATATCTTGGAAATATTTACTTTAAACTAGTTGCATAAAACCATCCTTAAACTGTTTCACTTTAATTCCCAAAAAATAATTCAGAGGACCAAGATCTTTGAGTGAAAACTCATGATCTAAATCAAGAATAAGCTGCTGAATACTAGATTGAGAAGAGCCAATGATAATGATATCATCAACATAGACTAAAACAAATAGTAATTCATGAGCAATAGATTTAATAAACAAGGAAGGATCATAACGGCTAGAATGAAAACCATATTTCATAAGAGCACCGCCTAGCCTTTCAAACCAGGCCCTAGGTGCTTATTTAAGACCATAAAGTGCCTTATCCAACTTGCATACCAATTACTGATCCTGACTCTCAAAACCAAGGGGTTGCAACATATAAACCTCTTCCTTCAAATAGCCATTTAAGAAAGCATGATTCACATCAATTTGATGGATATGCCAATTCTGAGATAAAGCAATACTCAACACAGTTCGAATGGTAATAGGATGAATGACAAGGCTGAAAGTTACATGAAAATCAAAGCCCTCTTGTTGATGGAAACCTTTAGCAACCAAGAGAGCTTTGTACTTATGAGTGGAAGTAACAGGGTTAACCTTCTTTCGAAAAACCCATTTGCACTCAATAGCTTGTCGGCCAGGTGGAAGAGGAACTAGGCACCAAGTCTGATTTCGTTGAAAGGTAGTAAACTCTTCTTCCATTGCCTTACGCCAATGAGGAGACCTAAGGGCCTCAGCAGGAGTAGATGGTTCGCTACAAAAAAAATGTGATTTAGTAACGGTTAAAAATGGGTATTAGTAGCGGTTTTAACCGCTACAAACAACATTAGTAGCGGTTAGGAAAACCGCTACTAAATCCTATGTTGCAAGCGGTTTTGTAACGGTTATATAAAACCACTACTCATGGAAATTAACCGCTACATCCTTTGTAGCGGTTACAAAAAACCGCTACAACATCCCCATAAACGAAATTTTTTTCGGAGATATTTGTAGCCGTTATATAGCCACTACAAATATAAAAAATTGAAAATTTGAAGGCAGGAAAAGAAACGTGACATTTTTTCAATTTTGTAGCGGTTAATAAACTCCTACTAATTTTGAATTTTGATGAAATTTGTAGCAGTTATAAAGCCGCTTTTAATTTCATGAAATTCAAATTTAGCGCCAAAAAATTTAATTTGAGTTTAAAAAGGCGCGTTTGTTAGTAGCGGTTTAATAACCGCTACAAATATATAAATTTTTTTTTTTGAAAAAAAATATACGATCATTTATTTATGTTCTTTTAATATTAAATTAAATAGTTTATTTTTTTTATTCGTTTATCTAATTTAATTAGCTTATTAATAAATTAAAAGGAAAATTTTAATTTAATTGGATTAGTATAAAAATTATATTAATAATGTTAGAACCGACTGACACCCAAGAGGGAGGTGAATTGGGTGTAAGATAAAAATTTAAGAACTTTTGAAATCTTTTCGCATATTAGAGGAAGCAATAAATATGAAAGTAATGAATCATAAATCACAGTTAGATATTTAAATGATATATGCTAGAAGTATAAGAGCTTAGGGAAGAGAATATGCAAACTGTGATTTATCCTGGTTCGGCCCAATCCACGATGACCTACGTCCAGTCCCCAGGTTCCTCCTGAGATTTTCAATCCACTATCTTCCTCAAGTTTAACAGGGTAATTGAGAACCATTACAATCTCACAAGTTTGATTCGAGCACTTGTGAAGCCTTTACAATTCTCGCACTGAGATTACTCCCCTTACACACCGTAAGATTACAACCAAGTTGCTCCCCCTTACACACCGTAAGGATACAACTTTGATGATGAAAGATTACAATCAATCTTCTCTCTTAGAAGTGAATAAGATGAACACTGAAGTACAATACAAGTAATATCTCTCTCAAAGATAAATCATATAGAAGCTAGAGAAACAGAGAGTATGTGTGATGAGCTTTGGTGTCAAGATGTTGACATGTCGATGATGTATGCACACTTAGTCTTACTTCTATTTTGGATGATCTTCTATTTATAGCTGATGAGGATTGATGACCGTTTGACCATTTCAACATGTCTGTTAGAGTGACGTAGCTTTGTTTGACCGTTCTTCGATTTTGAAAACTAGCCGTTGGAACGTTGGCCGCTCCGCTCGGTAAACTCAACTTTTATCTCTTCTCATCATCTCTTCATTGTTTTACTGGAAAAGTGCATTAAACACTAATACAATGAAGTGTTAGAGTGATTAGAAGCAATAAAAATGAGTTATATGATCATTCCATTGATTTCCAGAATCTTCGGGACGCTGTTCTGTTTTCCTGGGAAGCATTACTCGAGTGCTCACTCGAGTAAACATCAAGTTTCTTCACAGGTTACTCGAGTGGCCTTCCATTTTCTGCATAGCTTACTTGGGTAGTGACTTGAAGTTCTCTTCTAAATAACTCTGCATACATAGTGCTTTACTCCAGTAGTAACTTGAAGTTCTCGTCTAAATAACTCTTCAAGTTTTGTTAGCACAGTGTTTTACTCGAGTAGCTACTCAAGTATTCATTAAAGTTTACTCGAGTACATACTCGAGTATCATCCGGAAAACTTTGATGAACTTCAGGTTTTTTGCTTACCACAGTGAGTTACTCGAGTAGCTCCTCGAGTAACATTGGCAGGATTGAAAATGCCGAGAGCAACTGCAAGTGACCTACATGGTTACTCGAGTACTTACTCGAGTAACATTGGTAGGCCAAGAGCAACTGAAAGTTTTCTATCTGATTACTCGAGTACCTACTCGAGTAAAGTCTTTTGTTATCAACCAGTTACTCGAGTGGTGCCTTCAAGTGAATTCTTGATTTTGACTCGAAACATGGCAAATTATATATCATCGGAAAGCCCTCATTATCTACATTCCAATGCAACAAGAATCATCTCCAAACACCTTGTGTACTGAAAGTTATGATCCAAAGAGTATCTACTGTTCTTAGACCATTTCTGAACTCACGATCTATCACGAGCACCAACTTCCAGAAATCATAGCTCTTAGGATATAGCTTCAAATGTGACAAATTATATATCTATGGAAAGCTCTTTGAGTATTCTTTCATATGGCACCAGTTTCGTTGCAATCCGATGTGTATTTTGGGAGTTATGTCCAAAATACCAAAGCTGTCCAAGAATATGACGCTGATTCATGTGTCGACTTTCGAAGCTTATATCTCTCTCATATGAACTCCTTTGAATGTGATATTGGTGTCAAAAGTTCGTGTTGGAAGTCTATTTTCATATGCCACCGGTTTCAGTTCGATCCGACTTGTGGTTGGAGAGATATCATCAAAATACCGAACCTCTATTCTGCCGCGCGAAAACAGAGTGCCCATTACTTCAAGTTCCACCTCGAGTGATTTATCAAGTAACCCGGCAGATTACTCGAGAAGCTACTCGAGCAATCACCTCCAAAATGAGGCAGTACCCTATTACTCGAGTGATTACTCGAGTAATCATCCCCAGAGGCACCATAACTTCCGTATACATCATTTTAGCTTCGTATTGACCCATTCCAACTTCCGTTTGACCATAGAAACCTCCGATATCACTTCTAATAGCTTGGATCTTGATATTCTCATGTGATCTTGCAAGTTTTTCTTTCTTTAATCTCTTTCTTCTTGTTTTGCCACTTGATGATCATTCTTTATCACCCAACTTCAACCTTCTTGATGAATATCTTCAATCTTCATCTTTCTTTCTTCTTTCTTCAATTCCTTGCCTCTTGATTTTCTTCGTGATGATTGTTCTCCATTTATGAGGCATTATAACATCAACCCACCATTGGGTTTATGACTAATCTACATGATATACAACATTAAATATGGTAGTTAGTCAATGTAGAAGATAAGTATATTATACAAACTTTTTGCTCATATTTGACATCTATATTTGACATCATCAAAACTATTCATATCTAACAAATAATATTATTAATCATCCAATACAAAAATTCAACATATAAATTGGAATTTATGAAATAAATTATTACCTTATTTGAGATCTACTTGGTATTCTCCCGTGAAACAGAACAGAGTAGCATTCGTTTAATGAAAATATGTTGTTATTATGAATAAGAATGAAAGCTTGATATGCATATATTTTTCTTTACTAATGCTCATGTATTATTAGTGCCTGTTTGGATTAGCGGTAGCATATGTGCTTTTTTTTCAATATGATTTTTGGAAACTTAAGTTAGAGTAGAAGTTATATAGTGTAATATAATTTATATTCGGATTGAAGATGGTAGAAGTAGCTTTTTTTCAAAATGAAACTTGTTTGGATGATTATTTAAAAAGCAAGTTTAGATGAAAAATAACTGAAAAAGACATGAATCTTATAAAATAATACATATAGGATTGTTTTCAAATTAATGTCATTTGTGTTTTCCCTATTATTTCTCAAACGAATCGCCAAATTTAAATTTTGTAATGTATTTTATACTTATCATATTTTAATTAAAAATGTTAGTATTAATAACCTTTGATTTTTATTAGTCAAATATAAAAAATAAATTGAAAATAAAGCGTTACTACATGTATTAATTAGCAAATGGGATCTGTTAGGTGATTTTTTTTTTACCCATGTTGGGTGTATTTTTTTTTTGAAAGATCCTGTTAGTGATAAAAATAATAGTGACTTCCTCTGCCTATATGATAAATAAATAAATAATGACTACTTTTATTTTTTTGTGTAAAAGAAGATAACGTATGAGGGAGAAGATGGGCATATTAGAATTTTTAATGCCGCATCATGCCACAAACGTTCAAAAAAGCAACAAAAAGTTGCTTCTAAACCACCGTGGTTTCTTACATAAAAGTGTAGTGGATGTGTTGTTAACCCAAACATTCCTTTCATGCCAAAAGAAGCTTTTCAAGTTAAAAAAGTGACTTTTTTCCTTTTTCACCATGATCCCAAACAAGCCGTTAGAGGAGTCAACAAGAATTGAGGTTTAGCAGCAAGAATAAGCATGTTATTGGTTTCTTGAAAGAAAGAGGTATTAAGCGCTTAATATGAGCGGGTAGTGGTGGTGTAGCAAAATGTTGATCCTGATTGTGTGACACAAATCTTGGTTATTGGTCCAAAGAAGTGTCCATGGGACGAGAGGCTCGGTGCTTTTGAACTGGGTTTTAGCGGAACTTCTGCCAACTAGCTTCACAAATGTCATGGTACAAATTAAATAGGCCTCTAAGTTCATTACTAACCACTTAGATATCCATCTTGTAGTGCTGCTATAGCTATTGATTTGTCTTCTTTTAGTTTCAATTTATTGAGTTGCTATATTGTTAGGTTTGCATGTATACTCACCTTTGTCGCTTTAAATTTAGGACACTCATCGTCTTAAAGTAGACCAAATTCCAACTTCATCTAGTTGAAGAGTCTTGCAAAGTTGGGTTGTTGATGTGGAATGTTATAGTAATTGTTGATCTTTCTTTTTTTTGGGAAAAATACAGAAAAGGAAATTTGAAATTATAAAATCATAAATCAGGTATTCCCTAAAAAATGAGTTGTGAATTGTTTATCAAGTTTTGTGATTCTCTTATCAATTCTTGGTAACAAATCTGATTTAAGATTTTGCAACACTACTATAAATTATAAATTTAGCAGCGATAATCTTGTGACACTTCTTCAAACAAGTATTGGAGGAGACTTCTATTTTTTTGTAAAAACAAATACATGTGACAGCTGTGGTACTTAAACAGAAAAGTGTCATAGCTATCTAATACCTTGTATGGCGCTTGCCTGAGGGTTATTACAATTACCCCTTGTATGGCGTTTGCCCCTTTTTTTTTTTTTTTTTTTTTAAATTTACACATTGGCAAGCGCTATACAAGTTATTATAGGCCTGTAGGCAAGTGTCATATAAGGTCTTTATTCTTTTTTTAAAAAAAAACAGCTACGGCGCTTGCCTAGGTAAGCACCATAGCTACCCAATCATACCTAAATCTATATCTGCGACATTATCTTTAGATCTAGATCTGTGACATCATTTTCCTGAGCTCCCCATTTTTCAGCAGAATCTTATCCCTTCGGTCCCCTCTCCATTGGTCCACCACCTTTCCTTATCCATTCTCCCCACCCCCTCTTCCTATATAATACTTTGTCCACTCCTTTCTCTCTATTTTCACCAACAACCAACAGCATTGTCCCCACTCCCTCCTCTCTATTTTTACGGCGGCAAGTGCAGAAGCTTCCTTAATCCCCCACTTTTTTTTGTTTCTTCTTTCCTCCTCCTCCATATTTCTTGAACATTTGGTCCCTGCTTTAGTTGACACTGCAAAGCTTGGTGTCCCACTTTTTTTTTCCTGTCTCCTCCTACAGAAGCTCTTTTGTAAGTCTTTTTTTTTTTTATTTAATACATAAGCTTTCGTCGATTGGCACTATAGTTCCCTTTTTTTTTTTTATGTTTAAAATTTTCCATGAATCTTAGCTTGTAATTTTATGTGTAATTATAATTTTTTTCAGGTATTTACTTAAAGTTACAACTCTCTCTTGTTAAACTTCCTATACATTGTAATTTTTTTAATTTTTGAGCTTACAAATAGAATTTTATTAGTTGTTGCTAGTTTAATTTGCTCAATGTCTTTTACATTTAATTTATTATGAAATCTGAAAAAATTATTCTCTATTGTATATGTTGAAAATTAATTGAGATAATATTACATGTTACTATATATAGATTGTATATGTGAAGATATGTGCCCTACTTATAATTTTTAGCTGTTATAGTAATTGTTATTGATGAATTGCATAAATGAAGTAATTATAACACTTGTATTTTTATTGGTTTGTAATGCAATCAATTAATTTAAGTATAATATATAGTGATTTTATGAATGAATTATTTATTTAGAGTTATTTCATTTTGGTTTGGTTTTGCTCATTTTACTACAGATTTATACTGTAAAATATATGGGTCATTAGGAAAAGAAAAGAATTACATAAAATTATTTTTTTTCCTAAAAAAATACTTCCTATATAGGAAGTGTCATACTTCCTATGTCACTTTCTCAAGAAAGCGCCATAGGAAGCTATTTAAAAAAAAATAAAAATAAAAATAAGCTGTTTGATGAACATATGTCGTGTGAATTCTCAAAATAAACTATGTTTGAAAATGTAGCATAGTAGTTTAACCCAAGTTGTTCTTGTGAGGAGATTAATTTCCAAGTTTCTAAATAGTAAATTGATAAATACCTTAAAGTTGTGAAAAATCATTTTGAGAAATTGTTTATAAAACTAATGAAATAATCTAAACTAATTCAATATTTTTGTATTTGTTGATTTTCAAGACAATAAAACAAATGTAATTGAAATTAACAATAGAAACAAGGTGAATTCAATAAACTAGTATAATAATGAAATGAGATTTCCTTGAGTTGAAGTTTTAGTCTTCTTTATTTGCTAATGATGAGAACTCAATAATGAGTCAAGAGGATGGACCTAAGCTATCACTAAATCCATAATTGCAACGCTCATTTAATTCATTCTACCAAAACAATTAAATGAATATCACCAAATAATTCAGACTCAATGAGATGAATAATTAACTTCCAACTCTAACTTATAATTATCATTACAACAATTCAAAGCATTCAGTTTAGTCATTTAAAATCCATTCAACTGAGTCGGAGAATAAACAACTCAATCTATTCCTAATATGAATCATACAAAACTTAACTAACCAACTTCTAACTCAACCATCAAATTTATTCACTTGGTATAGAACAATCTAGATCACAACTACATACTTAACCAAGCCATATAATTATGAACTAAAAAGAGAGTTTAAAGAAATTCCATTAAAATTTAGAAATTCAAATCATTACCCAACTCAAAAAAATCATCAAGACTTAACTATTTATGGAGGTGAAAGATAAAGTCTGATAAATGAAGAAGGAATTAGCCATAAAATGCAGCAGCCACCGAATCGAATAACTCTTCAATTCTGCACTAGCGCCTCCTCCTTCAATTCGGTCAACTCCCCTTTTTCAATCTTCGTTTCGGCTCTCCCTTAATTCGATCAAGCCTTCCTCCTTTCTTTTCGTCTTCTTCACTTCGTCATTTCACTCGGTTGGCTGCTCTTTTCCGCATCCGTACAAAAATCTGCATCCTCTTTCTTCAATTATTCAATTCGTTCCTTCCACTTTTTTTTCATTTCGGCTACCATTTTTTTCTCTACAAGTAGCCGCCTCTCCTTTTCAGCAATGGTCCCCGCCTCTTCTTTCTTCAATTCGGTGCTGCCCTTTTCTCATTCATTTCAGCCGCCTCCAATGCTCCTTTCCCCTCTATTACCTCTAGATTAAATAAATAAGTTGTGCTATATTTAGATGAGAGGTGAGAATTTGTTTTGGTATTAGATATAAAATTATAATTACCAAACAAACCCCTTATTCATTTAATCTCTTCTTTAAAAAAATGTGAAAATAAATTCTGCATTTGTGATGTTCTATTTTTGTCCTTCATTAAATTCTAAAATGACATCTTTAACCTTGATCACTTGAAAAAAGTTGTGCCAAATCATCACCTACAAAATTATATTAACAAAGGTAGTATCTTTTGCTAACAATTAGGGAATAACAATTATTAATTAAAAATATAAAAATTTAACCACTATAATTCCCAAATCATCATTTCACTAAAATCTCACATTAACACTTGATTGTGCCCAAAATATTTAATTAAGTTCCATAAAAGTCTAAGATTAATTAATAAAAATATATAAATATTGAGCTCTATCAATTCCCCCGCACTTAAGCTTTTGTACTCCTGAGTAAAATATTAAACTCAACACTAGGCAAAGAGGGATGAAAGTTCAAAGAGTAAGCAAGATCAAGCTTTAAGAATCATACTTAATCAAATGACAAGGTATCCTCCTATCCAAATTTAGTGAACACACCAAAAATTAAAATAGCTAAAATGATGCAAGGTTTAATTACAATGAGCTTAAATCTCACATTAACATTTGTCATTTTTTTTTTCATTTTTCCTGCTTTATAGTTGCAGTGTGGCTACTTCTAGCTCATGTTGAGTTAGTTTACCTGCTCACCTGAATTTTTACAGCTTGTTTGGATTAACGGTGACAGAAATGATTTTTTTACAATCTTATTTTTACAAATTTAAGATAGGATAAAAGTTATTTTGTAAATGTGATTTGTGTTTGGATTGCCTATGGTAGAAGTGGCTTCTTTTCAAACCTTAAATCTATTTAGATTATTATTTGAAAAGGCAGTTTAGATGAAAAATAACTAAAAAAGGTGTATTATGATAATTGAAGTGAAACATTAAAACTAAAATCGGATAAAATAAAACAAGACAGAAGCTGCAGCATTAAATTCCCTCACCCGCCCACCAAACCCCTTCACTCTCATCTTTCCATATTTGATTTTGCATTCTATGTATATATACTCCCATTTTCTTTCTTCCTCATGGCTCTTTCCTCCACCCCTACTCTCTCCTCATTCTCACCCTCTCTCTTGCTTCTTCCCTCCAGCCTGAGGCCAAATACAAGACAAACCTGTAACACCTCAAACCAATGAAACAAATACTTAACCAAAGTGTTTGAAATATTGTCAATAAGAATGTTCAACATCTAATTTATTAAAATACAAAATCAGTTCAAATAAAGCCCACATCATAGTGTTAAATCAAATCCTCAAAATATTTCAACAAAACAAAATGAAATGCGAAAATTTTAAGATCATGACAAATAAAAATGGTATAACATGAGCTCTCGGAGTATAGAAAAGCCTTCAAGACTCACTCCATAGGTGTCTTCCATTACTTCTTACTAGAACAATCACCTAAAAAAAGTGTGTGTGTGTGTGTATAGGGATGAGATTCCATGTCTCAATAACTACAAAAAGCTTATACCGTATACAAGCAAACCACATATAATAAAAAGAAGGAACTGATTACGTATATATTTGCATATACCATAATTCTCATACAAATCAATTGCAAATTAAATTATCATCATGTCAATCAATATTTTTATCGCAACATATAATATATAATTATGAAATATGCAAAGTGCATCTCCCTTATATCACCGACCATCCTTATACCGCTGACTAAAGCCATAGGCTGACACATAGTCCAACAGAAACCCATCAATTTGACTGGATTATCTCAAGCTCACCAGTTCTTAAGATACACTCAGCTAAAGGTATAGAGCTTAAGTCTGGATTATTGCTCCCGTCCTAAAATAATACAACTAAGGATGTGTCACATGTGCCACAGCTCCAATGCAATCCTGGCCAAAGGAAAACATGGAAGAAGGGACCCTGACAAGTGTCATCTATTGTGCACTCAGTGATGGCATAACACATGGTAAAAGATCTCAACATACATATTCATCCTTACTCCAACCCATCATAAATGCAACCGCCATGACAATTGTATTTAACCACCAATAAATATAATATCATAAAAAAAAGGTGCAATAAATTATGCTTTCACTCATATTAAATATCATAACATATTCAAACATGCTAAAAAGGAGATAATAATCTAACAATATGTTAATTATAATTAAATTATTAATTATGTGAATAAAATTAGTTATAGAGAAATTTTACTCGTAACATTACTTATTTGAGAATTTATAATATATATACATATATATATAATTCAGTCCATTTTTTTATTAAAAAAATAGTCATTAACAATCATACACAATTCACAACTATATAGAAGATTATTTGGAGTTACCTGATACTTCCTAGCTCACAAGCAATCATACAAAGTGACTCAAAAGCTCCCAATGAGAGTCTACAAAATACGAAAATAAATATCTATTAACATTTTACCCAAAACTATTCTATAGTTTCTATAGAACTATTCTAAACTACAGTAAAACATTAAGTTATCTTATTAACCAATAATATTATATATAGTAAAGCTACCCTCTTGAAGACTAATATTATACGCACACATATTAACCAATAATATAAGTTATCTTATTTATTTATGTAAGAGAGAATATTTAAATATGATAAAACCTGTCATATAAATATAGGTAATGTTCATCATGAGAAATAAAATCAAAAACAAAAATAAAAATAATAGAAAGAAGTATCATGTTGGAACAAAAAAAGAAAAGTAGACAAGTTAACATGGGAGTGTTTTACTAAGTGGATGTTTGGAACGTTTTCAAACCTAGGTTTCAAATTTAGGTTTGCGTAACCTGAGACAAAACTTCTCTCACACACTTACTTCATATATCATAAAAACTATTATCAAAAGCTAACAAGCAACATAATATTAAGTGGTCCACTCTTCCCTATGCGCAAGAGATGGAGAAAAGGGTAGACATGTGCAAAGTTTTCAAAATGAAAAGAAAGATAAACAAGATATATATAGGTGTAGGAAAAAGCTGAAAAAGAGACAATCCAAATAAAAAGATAATATTTTGAACAAAAGAAAAATAAAAAGATAATATATATGTGTGTGTGTGTGTGTGTGTGTGTGTGTGTGTGGGAATAAACTTGAAATTGATAAGGAAATAACAAAAAGGGATTTAGTAATAGGACAATGAAGGGAGTATATAGGTACCGGGTATTGAAGATTGTGTGCATTAGATTAGAATATATGTATAGGTATATATGTATATATTTAAAATGTTAATAATTGTATTATATATATTACACATCTACAGTAACAAAAGGGGTTGATAAGGTTAAATAATAATGATGATGATGATAATAATAATAAATAAATTGAGCATGGTGTATTTATTAGATGATAGGGAAGTACAAAAGAAATAGGGTTTAAGGGAGAATTACATTCAGGTCCCAAGGAAGAGGAGAAATGAAGAAATGATCTCTATAGATTCTAAAATGAAAAAATGGTCCCATTGAGTTGTCAATACAGGCTCCTGGAGTTGTTAATGAGTTGTCAATACAGGCTCATGGAGTTGTTAATGGGACCATTTTTTCATTTTGCAATTTATAGGAACCATCTTTTCATTATTTTTCTTCCATGCGACCTGAATATAATTCTCCCTAGGTTTAATATATCCACACAGAATTTGCGCTTGACTGTGTAAGAAAGAATGAAAGATATTGAAGGAAAATTTAGTAAATACACACACACCCAGACGCAGCCTTTTGTTGGGAGTTGCAAGATAAAAGAAAAATACTACCTCCGGTTTTAATTATAAGATAGGATTGATTTTTTTAGAGAAATTAGGGAAGTTAATTAAATTTCTTTAAAATATTTATATTTATATGTTTTTTCTTCAAACTAATTAGTTTAACTAATAAATTAATATATAATCTAAAGATACATAACATATGATATGATTAAGTAACTTATTTAGCTTATTTAATTTCTCCAAAAAAAAATCAATTTTGTTTTATATTTTGGACCAGAGGTAGTAGTATATGAGCATCCTCTTGTACAGTAAATACTCATAGAAGAAGGGGAAAAAATGTGTCCGCATTCCCGGCTCATCAGAGTGATGATAAAAAAAATTCTCATCACCAAAACGACGTAGTTTAATTTAAAAGAGAGATTTGAGCCGTTAATATACAATTAATCAGAACCTTCTATGATGTATCTAGTATCTTAAAATATTTTTTAAGTCTCTCTCCTCATCCTAAAATTTTTTTTACTACTTTTAACCCCTTAAAATATTTTTTCGATTGTACACAATGTGTTAGCAAACTGACTATAAGTTTACCCTTAATATATTTTTTCAACTCCAAAAATTACTTTGAAATATTTTTTCAGTTGTACATAATGTTTTAGGAGATTGACTACAATTTTACAGTTAATGTATTTTTCTTAGTACCAACGAGCACCCAAAATTTAGGATATTGATTTTCACTCACTCTAAAATATTTTTCAGTAGCATCTAATATTTTAAAATAATTTTTGGAGCTAAAAAAATATATTAAGAATAAAATTACAATCAGTCTGTTAATACAATGAGTACAACTAAAAAAATATTTTAAGAGGTTAAAAATACTATAAGTTATTTTAGGATACTATATGTTACTTAAAAAATATTTTGAGAATTTATTTTCTCATCACTCTGATGAGCTGGGAATGTGGAATCAAAAAATATAAGTAGTTTGAGAAAACCACCAAAAGACACGCTGAGGTATTGAAGAAGGGACATGAATGTAAGAAGGGATTATCTGTGTTGGACTTTGGGTCCAGGTCCGCCTTTGATGAGCCGGACTATTTGATTAGGAAATAAGTAGCCTAATCAAATAAGAATAAAATCAGCATACAATGCAGATTTGGGAATATTTCAGCAATAATTATGGATTTGTTAAAAGAGGAACAAATCACCATAATTAGGAAATTAATTGAGAGACAATTAATTGCTGTCTTGGAGGGCAAGAAGGAGTGCACACATTTCCTAATTAGTGGCCTCCATAAACTACTATAAATAGGGTGTGCCTCCTCAATTGCAATTCACCCCGCCATTGAGTTTTCTGGCAATTCCCTTCTCTCCTACCATCTTTCTGGTTCTGGTGATCTGCTGTGCAAATCACAATTAGACTCTAGTAGTCTAATAATTGTATGGGCATAAGTATGGAGTATTGGAGCTTTGACCCGGATCCGAACATGGATTCGTCCAGGTGCGCCTAATCTCCTTTTAGTTATATTTTTCTTACATTGGCATCAGAGCCTGTTGATCCTGTGGCTGTATGATTTATTCTTTGTGAATAATAATCTGATATAATTTGTTTATATCCCCATATAATTCCGTTGTGCTGTTAATACACATATTTCTTCTCCTTCTCATTCACGTAATATACATGACAGTATGTAAAAATATGAGTTTGTGAATATGGAATGCCTACATATTAATTTGCTCATGCGTGAATCTTTTCTGGGTATCTGGGCGTAAGTTTTTTTTTCCAAAAACGTGAACATGTATATGTATATATTGCTTCTACGTTTTTTTAAAAAGCTTCAGACATGATATATATTTCGCTGGGTGTTATGAATATATGTTGAATGCATGCTAGTCGAAGATTCCCTGCTCCTCTGACTATTATATATATGCGCATGAGTATATATATACATATTCGTTCTCTTCTCTTCTCCTCATCTCTTCGATCTTATTAAAGGTGAGTCTTTTGGAACCTATGTGGATTAAAAAAAACGAAAAGCCTTAACTCCTCAAAGGTTAGAAGAGCCTTTGAAACCTATAGGACACACATCCATGTCGTTTATGCAGTGTCGTCAACGTCGAGAAAAATTGGGTGTTTGAAACTCGGTGTTTTTGCCCAAAGTAAGGACATGGATGTGTAGAGCTTGAAGAGACGATTCCAACGATGCTTAGAACGCGTCAAACGGAGTTCGGATGAGGGAGAAACGAAGGAAAGAAGTTCGCAGGTCGTTAGTCGCCACCGCAACTTCACTCATGATTTGATCAATGAAATAGAGGTTTTAAGATCAAATAAATGCCATGGATTTGTAGTTCGCTGAACTACGATTCCAACAACACCAAGAACGCAAAAAACGAAGCTAAAACGAGGGAGATATGGCCTCCCGAAGTTGGCGGGTCGCGATGATCGTCAGAGCTCCAACCGGGTCGGGTTGACCTGGATAGAGGTTGAAGACGATGACGTGGCAGTCAACGCCAAGTCATCGGTCAACCATTGACATGTGGCACTAATAAGAGGTCGCCACGTCAACGTCCAGCGCCACGTCAGCATTGATCAATGAGGCCACATCATCCGTTGACAGCCACGTTGACCGAGACACGTCATCAACACGTCAGCAGTGACGGGTCCCGGTTGACCAGTCAACATTGACTGGTCAACCGCCAACAGTCATTCGTTCACTGTTGACAAAAAAAAAGGGGACATATGGCGTGTGGGGCCCACTTGGTTGTCCGTTTGACATGTGGCAAGCACCGTCGGAGAGAGGACGGCGAGTGGAGTCGTTTGAGCTGGCACGTGTCGTCGACTGACGGCCGCAAGGTAGCGCGTGGAGGTTACGCGCCACCACCGAGAGTGGCCAACACTAAAATTTTCTAATTTTTCAGGATTTTTTGATTTAGAGACCTTCTAGGGGCGTGTGAGAGCGCGTGGGAGCTCCAATTGAGACGTGGTTGGTTCCTAAAAATCCCTAAATTCGAGAGCTTCAATTTGAAATATAATTTGCATATATTTGAAGCACGTTTGGATCTGTTTTGAGTCAAAAAGGTGCTTGTATGCACCTAGAGATTCCCAAAAATGTTGAAATTGAGTCAATATTGATTCTATTTTTTTTTTGGGACAGGTAGGCTTACTTATTAAGAGTATTTTAGCTATAACATACGATTAATGCTGAAAGATTCTTTAAAAGTGAGGGGTTATTCAAATGAGTTTTTGAATATAAAATCCTATCCAACCTTGATTCAAACTTTTACAAATAAAACCTGAAAAATTGCAACAACTTGAAATTATTCAATAATGATAAGTCTTCCCATGCTTCTAACCACATTGATTCAATTGGGATTAAAGCAATGACTTCCAAGAGTTAACCTTTTATCACATATGTTTTGATAAAGGACAAGACAGATAGAGATGTTAGAATCATCTCATCAAGTGGGAGGTATGCTGCAAATACATCCAAATGAGTGGATGTAAACATGACAAAGAGGAGCTGGACATTGTAGCTAGAAGCTACATGAGTTAATATGGTCAGAAGGGCCTATGAGAAGGAGAATCAGTTAAGAGACAACAATATGAGGCTTAAACTTTTGAATGTTTTTGTTTTTTCATTGAATTTATGGTTAATTCTCTGTTTTTCTTTGGAATTGAATTAAGTATGTTCTCTTCCTATTTCCTTGAACGTTCATGCTAGTTAGATGATATTGTGTTATTATCTTATTAATATAACTGCTCTTTGATTGAGTGGGAGTTTTTCTGGAATACGTCTAGAAATCCAAAAGGGAAAGTGTTCAATGAAGACTGTGGTTAAAAGGGTGATGAGCTAACTAGTATGATTGGGATGGGAGTCAACATAGTTGTCTCATGAATATGAAACTAGTGAACTTATTATCTAATTATCCTTTGTCTTATTTGAACAACTAAGATTTGTACACCATAATCGTCTGAGTGACCAATTATGACCAAGTCTATTTGACTGAGCTTATGAAGACAAGCTCAATGGAGATACCTGTGGAGTTAAAAACTCTCAAATCTCTTTCATTCAAGAAGAATGAGATGTCAGGGACATCCTACCAACTAGTCTTCAGCATTTAGAGGCTGAAGCAACCGAAGGATACAAAAGGTTTTATGCTATCAAGTATAGAAAGAATAACATTGCTTAAACTTATGTTGGTATGAGCAATATAACCTTATCCAAGCCATGTGGATAGTGTTGGAAGATAGTGAAATAGGTGATCTTCTTCCATAAAGTTAAAACTAAGTTAAGTTTTAACATAGTATACTAAGTCCTAACATGTTGTTTAGGCGACACTTGAGGCAGATGTCAAACTCAGAAGTTGAGACAAATATGTTGTGATAAGACATCTCTCAGTGAGTGGGAGGAAGCTATGTCTCCCAGTGAGTGGGAGTGAGCTATGTCTTCCAGTGAGTGGGCGTATACGAAAGTAAAGATTGCCTCTGATATGTATATTGTAACATTCAGCAATGTGATTTACCACATTGAACTTGAGTGTGAATGACTAAAGGATTTAAGATCCATCAGTCAGACGAACTTAGCTAAAGAGTGGGAGGATTCGTCCTCCATGCCTAAGGGTAAGGAACCTATGAGGAAAACTTGATCTAGAAGAGGTCAATGGTTTCTATAAAAGATGAAATGCTACATTGATAAACCTTTAAGGTTTGTAAAAGTAGCAATCCATATGAGTTGTGGATGTTTCACAGAAGCATATGACTTCATGTCAAATGCAAAGCAATAAAGAGATAGAATCAAGGGATTGGAACTTGCACGTTAACTCTGCATAGATAAACCACCCTGATTCACTCCATGCAATTGCAATTGACAAAATCACATCTTTGCTATCTCTTTAGTTAAGGATCGATGGGATTATGATTCTCAAATCCTTTGTTAGATTTTGATGTTTTCTTTTAGGGATAAAAGATTCCATTTCTTGCCACATGTACACTTTGATCAAAGGGAATGATCAAACTAGCAAAAGAGTATTTGCTCAACAACGTGTGCTAAAGGGTTAATACCCATATGAATGAGTTGAAAACTTATTCTACTTGGCAAGAAAGATAAAGAAACATTTTTTGAGAATATCCACTGCAATTGGCAAATTATGACGTTAGTGAACCAATGAACGTGAGGGCAAAACACAAAAAACTTGGTGTTTCGTTGACGTTGTGGACGTTTACTCGAAATACAGTAATGTTTACTTGATTTTTGGCAAGTGTGAAGCTGTTAGATAATGGCTGATCTAGTTAGGAATCAGTGAAACTGAAAGGATAAGACCCTTTTGAACTAACAAGGGTTAAAGACACTAATGTGATTAGTTCAAGCTGTTTTGTGTACAAAAAAGGCATTGTTAGGCAACTATCAATACCTAGAACCCTTCAACATAATAGAATTGTTGAAATGAAGAGATAGACCTCTCCTTGATTTGGTTGTGAACATAATGGCATCAATAAGGCTATCAGCCATATGTTGGTAGGTAGACTTGCAGCTATTATATTCACACTTAACCAAATGCCCTTTATGTCAGTCACGACCTTACCCTATGAATCATGAATGGGCCTTAGACCAGGGCCAAGCTCGTTAAGACCATAAGGGTCATCAACTTTATATTCATAATTCTTCCTATAAGTAAGGAAGATTAGGGCCAAGGTATACGAGGTATCTCTTGGTGAGATGACATGAGAATTTGACATGACACGTCTTCATTGGTGAAAATGATGGCGGTTCAGTGACTGAGAGAAAACCGTGGGACATAACATTCATAAAACCAAGATTTCATAGCAGGAAGTGAGCATTAATCACAATAAATCTCTTTAAGAGGTTTACAAGTGACAAGGAATAATCAAGTGTTCCTAAGTTCACTGATCCGAGTGGGAGGATTGAGACCATTTTCACAACGAAAGAGGTAGGAGGTAAGTTACGAGAGAATTACCTCACTTATACATAGGAAAAGAATCCTATTAAATCCACCTCGGAGCAAATTGTTATCTAGTGAATGACTATAAGAGATAGATTTCCTAATGGATTGAATGCTCCTTTCATCATTTAGAAGGTGATGATAAGTACCTATAAGTGTATGAAAGACACTAGAAGGACCTGCTAAGATGAATTGCAAAGTGTCATGCAAGAGGATTTGGATTCCTTTTAAGCCAAATACGTGTTTAGGTAATTTGTCACCTAGCCAAGAGGCGATTGGGAACAAGTAGGTTCTCAAATCTGTTGGGGGCATATAGAACCTAAAACACTTAGTGGCTAGGGGGTAATACAATGGAAGGTTGTCCGTTATGCATTTTAACTCTGAACTTTGGATGTGACAAACAAGCTTAGTCTTGAAATTGCATCAAGATGATGTAAAGACCACCTTCCAATTTGGAATTTTGGAAATTGGATGATGAATTCTACATGAAGCAGCTTAAGGGCTTCATAGAAACAATCACCCAAATAGTAGTATATGAGGTTTTCATAAGGTGAAAATCGAAGAACACTACATAAGTTCCAAATGGTCTAGTGATGATTCTTTGTGAAGTCATCCTTTGTCAAGTGACATATGAAAAAAGTGTCAAGGGAGTCAAAGGAATAAAGGATCAGAGAATCCTTAAATTCTGAGTTGAGAAAGTCATGGGTTGAACAAATATCTTGATTGACAAGATAAATGGAGTTGCACAAGAAAGATACAGTCTTTTTTAACTAAGACATGTATAAGTGTAATCCTTAGACATCTTAGGATGTCAAACTGCAAACCTATAGACACCCCTGAAGTCAAGGGAATAAACCTAAACAGGTTATATGTCCTATAAGGAATCCAACATAAGAAAGGTGGATAGAGTCCCATGTGAGATTATAGTTGGTAATATGAATGTACACATTAGTGTTCATAAGACCAAATATTTTTGGGTTAGACTTGGAAGTTGTTTTTGGTCCTGCTGTGAAATGGGTTATGAGAATAACCATGGATTAAGTTGTCAAAACAACAACTTTCCTTTTTGAAAGGATACTCCAATACAAGACCTAAGCAAATGGTGATGGAGTAAGGAAATATACATAGTATTTTTTTCCTGTTATCCATGGAAATAGAATTTAGGGCGTGTTCTGCCATCATTCAAAGTGTCATATGGCTAAAGTAATTTGTAACACCCCAAATTTTATATTCACTAAATATATTGTAATTATTTGAGAAATTCAATAAAATGGTGAATATTCATGAATTTGGAATTTATGAATTTATAAATGTTCAATTTCATGGGAAATTGGGCAAAAATAATTATGGAATTAATTTAGGTAATTTAAAACGCCCAATATTAAGGTCCAAAAATGAAGGAATATTAGAGAAAATATTTGGTCAAAAAATAGATGGAAATTGGCCAAAGAAAAATAAGAAAAGAAATTGGATTAGAAGGGTAATGGCAAAATCGTAATTTTGCCAAAATAGCACAAAATACATTATTTTCCAATTAATTGAAGTTAATTTCAATTAATTAAGGAAAATAAAGGTTAAAAATATATTTAGAATATTTTGGTCAATTTAATATGAATTTATGGAAAATTTGAGCAAAAAGTGTAATTTTGACCAAAATGGAAACTTTACGTGTATACGTAACCGGAACAAGTTGTGAAGCCAATTGAGACCATAGGGAGGGACCCCTAGGTGTCTCCTACATGTGGCATAAATAAGGAAATATTGATTGGGCCTAATGAGCATGGTTATATGTACATAAGGATTTATGTACACAAGTTCATTTTTGAAATTTTGGAAACTAAAACAAATAAATAAAATATTACAAAATATGTGATAAATAAATACATCATCATCCTCTTCAGCCCATTTTCGTGCTCAACAGACCTGAACCATAGAGAGAGAAGGTTGAGAGATTTTAGAGAGAGAAAGAGAAGAAAAATCACAAGGTAAGCCGATTTCTCCGACGATTTCGCTCCTAACGCGTATAACTCCGATCCTAAGCTACTCCTCTTTGTTCTTTAAGGTTTGGAGAGCTCAAATTTGGTGTTCTAAAAGTTAGGGTTGTCAGCCATTTTTGGGAAAAGCTTGTGGGAGCTTGAGGTAACTTCCAAACCTTCGTATATTAACTATTCTGGCTGCTGTGGGCAATTTAATCGGTGAAATTTCGCCGGATTGCCATTGGTTTTAAATTTTGGAAAAGTGTATATCTAAGGGTTATGCTGCCCAATTTTAGTTCAAATGGTTGTTATAACTCAATTAGATGGTTAATAAAGTGGTTAGGAGTAGAAAGGAACGTGTTTACGGAGCCGAAATCGTAAAACCCCGATTTTTCCCGGAAAACACAATTATTTCGGCCAGGGATGTTTGAGGGCCTTAGAGTTGTTGGATTTTCAATGATTTTATGATTCCATTGGATTCAGTGGGCGAAAATAGGTGGGGTTACAGTTGGGCACTTTTTCAGAAAAAGGCTGAGAAAGCATAATTAAGGAAACGCCCCTAAAACCCTAAAAGTAGGGCTGCCAAGGGCAATTTCGTAATTTGACATTGAATTTGGTAATTTTGAGTTCGGAAATGGATTTCTTGGATGAAAATACATCAGGATAGCCATAGTCAAAAATTTGGAAAAACGTGCCATCAGGCCGAGTACGGCGGGGCCGGGGTCCTGGGGGCATTTTTGTAAATTTTCACCATAGGCTAATATAACCACAAGAAACACTATGGAAGTGTCTAAAATGATACTTGGATAGGTTATGACCTATTTCTTGTACATTTGATGTTTTAGGACCGAGTTGGACGCCTTTAGTTGACACGTTTTACGAGGCAGGCCCTTTGAGACAAGAAAGAAGTTAAGGTAGGGACTACTATCTCTCATATACTATGTGACTATTTGTATGATGCGTGTTACTGTATTTTGTGATCTGAACACGTGCTGGAGGCACACTACCTAGCTGTGGTCTAGGACCTAGCTGAGGTACACTGATCTTACCTAGCTGTAGTCAAGGACTACGCTGAGGTACATGCAGGGGTTTCAACGGGTTAGTTGGCCCTGAATTTTGTGTACACACACGGATGATATGAATTTTCATTTTACTGATACGGTGCATTGCATATTTAATTTTCGCATTTTATATGTTGATCGTATGTTTCTATTGAGATTCCTTGGAATCTCACCCCTTTTTCTAATCAAAATGTCTCAGCGGGTGCCAGTGGCTCGAAAGCCAAGGATGCAGAGAAGGGAAATTGACAGACACGTTTCCCAAGATGAATACAGTGGTTGTATAGTCTGTATGTGAAATAGTTTTGGGAACATACTGTACATATTTGTCATTATTATCGACTTCTGCTCTGCTAATGACTGTCTGTAAACAAATACTTATTATCAGTATAACTGTACTTTTCTGTTTGCCTATGGAACTTGTTCATTATTGCCCTGCGCATATCAAAATGGAAACGGGTGTTGACATAATTCCTATGAGAGATTGGGAATGAATGGTGGATAGAAGGATCAAACGATAACATCTTATGATGAGGATCCTAAGTATCACAGCAAGGCGAAACATACTTTTTGATACATCTCTATGAGAGATATGCTTTTAAATAGGGAAAGCGATAGTTCAATGACCTTCTACTGACAGAATGTTGGTAGATCCCCTTATTGAGCCCATAGCTTGTTTTTTATTGAGTTAGTGAAAATCTAGGGGCGCAAATAAAATATAAGGTCGTAAACTTCTTTTATATAAAGATAAAAGAAATGGTATGTATGTTATGAGTAAATACATAAAGGTATACAGTTTTGTATGTCGTACAGGTCAAAAGAGGTTGGTTCACTCACACGAACAGCCGTCTTCCCATGTTTTGTAGGGGCATAGGAAGGTAAGACCAGCAAATGATCACCATGAGATGGTTGAAAAGAATCTTTGCGTTTGAGTCGCCTCAATTAGACTAAGATGAGATCCACATGTGTGTATATACATAGAAAATGGATCAAAGCATGAATATAGACCTGTAGCCAAGCAAAGAACTCTTTTTCACAAACGAGATTGTAAAAGAGATATTGTGAAAAAGAAAGTTCTGGTTCGAATGTTGAGTACATTTTGGAACTAATGTCTGTATGGTGAAAGAAAAGAAATCGACATACACCTCAAACCATTCACCATAGCATGCAATTCATATTGCATGTGCTTAAGAGTTAAACTGCAACATGGGATGTGGGTGAAAGATCCCTAGTTCACCACAGTGTGAGTCCCAGGAAGGAAGAATACTTCCACGATGCCTTTAAGACTTAGGTGACATCAAGAAAGCTTGGTTTGGTGACAGCTACTTTAGCTGAAGCTCCATGATCACACTCGATTCAGTCAGACGAGTGAAAACTAGGAAAGCGACTAAGTCAAGATGGACTGATGATTAGTCAAAAAGGAAGATTTACTCCTAGATACATAAGATGTGCTAGTATTTGTGATCAACCCCTTTCTAGCTCTGTGTGTAGCTAGTAAGTGCGGATACTATGTGCGTAGAAGGCAATCTGAGTTAATCAACATATTAACTTGAGAGGGATTAGATATGCCATGAGTAATGTGTATGGGAGAATCTGGGGCATATGAGGCAATGAATATATAGCTTACGGTTATATATAAAGGGTGTCCTTGGATGCTGATCCGATAAGAAGGATTTCTAGTATCACAAGCACCAAAATCTTAAAGACGTTTTTGCCCACGCAGTCACGGCAGACGCCAAGTATGAAACAAGAAAGAGTAACACACGCACGATGGGAGGCCCATCAAGTGTGAGTGGGAGATGTTGGACTTTGGGTCTAGGACCGCCCTTGATGGGCCGGACTATTTGATTAGGAAATAAGTAGCCTAATCAAATAAGAATAAAATCAGCATAAAATGCAGATTTGGGAATATTTCAGCAATAATTATGGATTTGTTAAAAGAGGAACAAATCACCATAATTAGGGAATTAATTGAGAGATAATTAATTGCTGTCTTGGAGGGCAAGAAGGAGTGCACACATTCCTAATTAGTGGCATCCATAAACCACTATAAATAGGGTGTGCCTCCTCAATTGCAATTCACCCCGTCATTGAGTTTTCTGGCAATTCCCTTCTCTCCTACTATCTTTCTGGTTCTGGTGATCTGCTGTGCAAATCACAATTAGGCTCTAGTAGTCTAATAATTGTGTGGGCACAAGTATGGAGTATTGGAGCTTTGACCCAGATTCGAACATGGATTCGTCCAGGTACACCTAATCTCCTTTTAGTTATATTTTTCTTACAATGGCATCAGAGCCTGTTGATCCTGTGGCTGTATGATTTATTCTTTGTGAATAATAAGAGAAGGATTAGGTTTTTTTAAAAAAAAATTAAAATAATATTTTATTTTATGTTTTATTAATTTATTTTAACTTTTTGATTAAACAAACTTAAACTATCATTAACTTTAAGTATTAAAGAAAAAGAAAAGGATGTTACAAAACCCACCACCGTCTTTCAACCCCCCACTCTCGCTACCATTACTATGTACATTATGCATGGGCTCCAGTTACCAGCTATTATCAGATTAATCGAATATATTCAGCAAAAGAAATGAAAAGGAGAGTTTTTGTTTTTGCCCACCCGGTTCACCGGAGTTTTACCCCGACTACATTCGGATCCGACCTGCGTCACGCACCTGGCTATGGTGGGAGAGTCTCTTAATAAGAATTTTCTGCATACGCAAGGCTCGAACCCGATACCTTGCTTAAGCGAAATCAAACCGCTTATCACTTAGACCAACTCCCATTAGTAAAAAGGAAAGTTGATTGTATATGAAATATGAGGCTACTTACTTGTAGAAATTAAATGAGTCATGAGCCTGCTCACTCCTCCATCACCCTTTCATTTTCTTCTCCTGCTTCTAGTTCCTAGTTTTTTAAGCAACTACAAAAAAGTCAACCCATCAAGTCATGCAGAAGTCACACATGCGACTTTTCCAGTTCAAACGCGTGCATGCATCTCCGACGATTCCACTTGTCGTGTTACACGCTGGATTCAAAGGGAGGGAAGAAGCAGGAGAGAGGGTGAGAATGAGGAGAGAGGGTGAGGATGAAAGAGAGAGTGGAGGTTGAAAGACGGTGGTGGGTTTCGTCCGCCCACTTCGTTGACTCAGATGTACCGTCTCCCAAGTCCTCCATGTCTTGTAGCCGGTAGTCTCCGTCTTGTACTGCTTCGCAGATTTCTCCGGACATTCTCGCCGCTCCCATGCAATTTTCGACTGCCTTGATTTGCTCGACTCCTCTTCCGATGACCTTTCCTCCTCTACATCTCCTTCTCAATTCCCCCATGGTACTCTCCCCCTGTTTTCCTCATCACTAAAAACAGGGAATCCCTATTCCCTCCATATTTTCTCATTCTTTAACTCACCTTAATATATAAAAATGGACATGCATTGTTTCAGGCAAGCATAACGGTACCGAAAACCTGAGCTGCGATATGAGGACATGGCTGAGTGCAGTACTTGCGAATCCGAAGACATGCATGGTGGGTTTTGAAGGCTCCAACAACATTGTGAGGGGTCTGGTACCCACAGGGTTTTGAAGGCACCAACATCATTGTGAGGGGTTTGGTACCCGGTAGGGTGGAACAGGTGAGCTCACTGATTGGCCGTGACTCCCTCATCACAGAGAAAAGCAGCTTCTGTGGGCTTCTTCAATAAGCTACTTTTGCCACAAAAGTCCAGTGGGGTCAGACGTGAACCCAAACATGATAAGTTCACTCCCACTATGCCTTTAGCGGATCATTGCGTGTTTTCGGCCTGGGGCCGCTTTCCCAAACACATCCTTAATGTTGTCTCCCCCATTTTTTTTTAATGAAAATAGCGCAAAAAAACATACAGAGACTAGCTAGGTCAATGAAACTTATAATTAGGGGTGTTCAAATCCCGGGACGGGACCGGGAATACCCATTCCCGGTTCCTGTCCCGGGATTTCCCGGGACTGGGATCTCATTCCCGGTCCCGGTCCCGGTCCCGGGAAATTCCCGGGACAACCGGGACCGGGAATTCCCGGGACCGGGATCGGGAATTCCCGGTCTTAATAATTTAATTATATTAGTTAAATTTTTTTATAATCTAGTGTTTAAAGTAATTATTTAACACCTAATAAGGTCATAAAAATCACATAAATTGAGTTAGAATTGAAAAATAACATATTATTATCACATTCATCATTTTTGTTATTATCTTTATACATTATATAGTTAGGATTTGTATCACGATATATACAATTTAACTCTAACTAAATATGTGATATACATTTTATCAAATGATAACTTAATTTATGGGGTAAAAAATACAAAAATAAAATAATAACCTATTTTTTAAGGAAAAAAGAAAAAAAAAAGAAAAAAAAAACCGGGACCGGGAATTTCCCGGGATCACAAGTGTGATCCCGGTCCCGGTCCCGGTCCCGGGTTTTTACATCCCGGTCCCGGTCCCGGCCGGGACGGGAAATTCCCGGGATAAAATATCCGGGACCGGGCCGGGACAACCGGGACCGGGATACTTTGAACACCCCTACTTATAATTGAGATGACATTAACACAAATTTTTAAAACAAATTCAAAGCAAAAGGTCTAAAATAGAACCATAAAAAAGAGTAATTTATCTCACCACAATAATGCATTAGTCAATTATTTTAATTACTAGGAAAATTGTACTCACGTTTCTAAGTAAGACAAATTTTTACTATGAGGTGCCTTAAAATCTCTAAATCACTAGCAAGTTCTAAGGGATTTGAGGGTAAGAGATTTCAATTGTAAAAAGATGCCCTTATCCTTACCCTTATTTAATTTAAATGCTCTCTCACTTATCAATTCATACTCTCTCACTTGTTAACCTATAAAAATAGTTTTTTATATTGATTTTTACATATCAACCAATTAATATATATAGTATATATTTTAATTACCTTTTCTTGATTTGGACTCATATATACTTAAAATGTTGGTGTTGAGAGCGAGGAAGAGGAGGGGAGGAGGTATCGAGTCTCAAACCCCAAGGCATCATAGTATAGTTGTGTCTGTGATAACTTAATTTTAGAGAATAAGTCCTTATTATGCAAGTTGAGATAAAACTCCTCTCACATACTTACTTTATATACCGTGAATCATGATTTATAAGTACTTATTACCCAAAAATAAGCTATTTCAAACAAGCACTATATTCAAATATCAACATACTAGAATACCACAGGAGCATGAATTAACAACAAAAATATATGGTAGGTTTCATTTTGATTTATAAGTAAACGAGCATGAATTAACAGGTGAGGAATAAGTAATGACAATTGGGCAAGGGCGGGAGCAAGGATCTACGCAAGGGTAATGGCATTTTCTTACAATTGCAATTTCTTACTCAAGGTCTTACAGGACTTAGTGACTTACGAGTAATTTAGATATTGGGTTAAGGTGTAAATTTATCAATGAAGTTTTATCCGACGAGCGTCTGACACAAATATCTTTTAGAAAGGGCAAAAATACCAATGAACAATTAAAAAAGGGTATCCACAACAAAAACTGTTAATCCGTACTAACGGCGTTAAATTATAAGAGAAGAAAACCCCTAACGGCGTTAGTACGGATTTTAACAGTTTTTGTGGTGAATGCCTCTTTTTAATTGTTTATTGGTATTTTTGCTCTTTCTAAAAGATATTTATGCCAAACGTTCCTCAGACAAAACTTCATTGATAAATTTACATCTTAACCTTTAGATATTTCAAGTGATCTTATGGCAGTAATTTGTCTTAGTTGAGACTTGGGTACATTTATTTCATCAACAAATTATAGTTTTTTTTTTGGGCAATTACAATGAAATCCCATACAAGAGAAAAAATGAAGAAATGGTTCCTGAAGTTGTCAGTGTAAGCTCCTCGACTTGTTAATAGACGCTCCTCGACTTGTCATTAACAACTTAAGGGACCATTTTTTCATTTTTTCTCTTATGTGGGACTTCATTGTAATTGTCCCTTTTTTTTTTTTTTTTTTTCTCTCTCTTGGAACTCGTGTCACCGGAATACTTTCAATGGACGACGTCTTTTCTCTAAAGATACCACCGGATTTATTGCCGGACTCCCAATCCTCGCCTACTAGATCATCGACTAAGAGCATTTCATGCACTCCATCAGGAAATCTCGCATTAGTTGGGATTGAGGAGAGCCTTGGAAGTAAGTTATCATCGGATTTAGAAGGCCCTGTATCTGAAGTGCAAAACAAAAAACAGGGGTCACCGAATCACTTAAAGAGCTCTTCTTACAGAGACTCGCTGATGGGTTTCAATAGAATGGAGTTTAATGGCTTAGTTCATGGATCAAAAATCACAAGTGAAGATCAAATAACATCAAATTTGCAGAATCAATCATGGAAAATTCCAGAGCCTACTGAGGAGATAAAAAAGCTCATGTCTGTTTATCCTTCATTGGATATCTCAGAAGACGAGTTTAACGAAGCTTGCCAACCTTGGAATAAATCATTGATTGTTACAGTGCTAGGTGCACACTTCTATCTATTCAAGCTAAAAGAAATGCTGAGTAGGATGTGGAGATTAAAGGATTTCGATCTAGTGGATCTGCCAAACAACTATTATGTTGTAAGATTCACAAATCAGGAGAACTGGGAATCACACTACAGACGCATATTACTGGAAGGACCTTGGGTAATTGCAAATCATGCGGTTTTAGTCCAGAAGTGGTCTCCCTATTTCGACCCTTTTCAAAATCAATTGGGTAAAATTGCTACATGGGTGAGAATACCAAATATCCCTCTAATCTACTACTCTCAGAAGTTCATTACCAAATTGGGGAATATGATTGGTAAGACTTTAAAAGTTGATTTGCATACCTTTAATGGTCAAGAACACTCCTCAGGCGCTGTTCCGAGGGGCAGATACGCAAGAATTTGCGTCGAGTTAGACCTCCAAAAGCGTCTTGTTCCTAGAGTGATTGTTGCCTCCACCGTGTTCAATGTAGAATACGAAGGATTGGATTCGATTTGCTTTATATGTGGGAGGTATGGACACAAGAAGGAGGTCTGTGCAAATAGGGAAACCGAAACTCTGAAACCTCAGCAACCAGTACCAGCTCCCACCGAGAAAGCTCCGGCCTTGCCGCCGGGAAAAGAGCCATCAAAGACAGAGGAAGCCTTCGGCCCATGGATGCTGGTGGGGGGGCAGAGAAAATCACGTTTTCCTAGGAGGACGGTTCAGGAAGGCGGCGTAGCAGGAGGCAGGTATGGGTCGACCCCTGCCAAAGAAATGGAGCGAAGAAGTCAATCATCAAAATTTCAAATGCTTGCTGACCTGGAAGACGATAACCAGCTCGAAGACTCTACGTTTCACGTCGTTCAGTCACGCTCAACTGCTGAGGAAGAAGAGAGGCGCTTGGTTAATATTGGAGAAAGAGAAAGTCAAAGAAGGGGTGCTTTAAATTCTCAATCAGATCGCACCTCTAAAGACAAATCCACACGGCCTCCAAGACAAGTATATCAAATCAAAAGGAAAAAGGCAATTGGGCTCAATCTAAAGGCCATATTGCCAAAGGTCCTTCCTAAAGGCCTTGAAGCAACTGAAGCCCAGCAGAGTGCTTCTCTCTCGGCCCAACATGCAAACTCTTCAAATGATAAAATCATCCCAGTATCAAGTCCGCAAGCCTCACTCTCGGCCCATGCAACCTCTTCAAATGAAATATCCATCCCAGCAACTGATCCGCAAGCCTCTCTCTCGACCCAGCGTCCTCTTGAAGCCAAGTCAATGAAAACAGGTGCTCGTTTGCATCATGTTGTTGCTGGTTCCATGGCCACGCAGACTTCCGAGGCTATCCACACGCCAGAACCTGAAGAAAATTCATCTCAGGAAATCACTCCTGAAGTTGAGGAAATGGAAAATTTGATTCCTAATAACTCAAGCAAGTGCACAAGTAGTCAAATCCTTGAAGATGAATTGGTGGTCGGGAATCATGATCCAGAGATGCAAATTATCACTTCCCCAAGCGATGCAAATTCTAAGGAATTCTTGGTTCAGCATATTGAGAGGGACCAAGCGGAGCTATCTCAGAAGCTAAAGCTGGACCCTCCAGTCACTGAGTTATCCTCTTTGTCAAGAATGGAGACTCATATTCCCTTGGAGAACAACAAGGATCAGGGAAAATCTCACAAAAATTTGAGAGAAGCAAAAAGCAGAGGGAGATCTGGTTCAAGACGCATTCCACCAGATAAGTAATTTTTCTCTCCTGTCAGTATATTCTTATTTAGTTTCCATGATTATATCAAGTTGGAATTGTAGAGGTGCGTGTAGCAATGCTTTTTCTCGTGTCCTTCGCGATATTGTTTCCAAGCACAATATCTCTGTTATGTGTCTTGTGGAAACTAGGGTTAGTGGTCATAAAGCGGATTTAGTGGTGCGTAAGTTAGGTTTCAATAATTGGTTGAGGGTTGAAGCCACTGGTTATGCGGGTGGTATTTGGGTTCTGTGGCATGATATTGAAGTTTCTGTAGAATATCTCTTTTCTACTTCCCAACTTCTCCATTGCCGTCTGACCGACAAAAACTCAAATGATAGCTACTGTACTACATTCATTTATGGTGACCCAAGATGGAGTTATAGGCAGGAGCTGTGGTATGACCTCCGGGTTTTGGGGGGAAATGTATCTGAAGCTTGGCTTATACTTGGTGATTTCAATTCCTTTTTAAATCATTCTGACAAGATTGGTGGAGCTGCAGTCCCTGATAGATCCTTGCATCCTTTCCAAAACTGTGTTCATGATTGCGGACTTCTGGACTTGCCTGTGGTGGGTGATAAATTCACCTGGTCTAGAAATGACGTCAAAGAAAGGCTTGACTGGGCTTTTTGTAATTTAGCCTGGGAAGTGAGTCATCCGGATCAAAAAATCTTCCACCACCTTCGTTATAAATCTGATCATAGAGTTTTGGTGATCGCTCCGGGTTATGCGCAAGCCTCTTTTAACATGAATAATTTTAAATACCAAGCTGCCTGGTGCCTTGAAGAGGGTTTCTCAGACTTAGTTAACACTGCTTGGCAAAATAATGACTGGTTATCAGGGCGTGAAGAATTTGAGAATAAAGCCTCCTGGTGGAATAGAAATGTTGTTGGCAGTCTCCCAAAAAAAAAGAGGTCCTTGCTCAAAAGATTAGAGGGAGTCGACCGTGCAATCTCATCTCATCCTCATGCTGGTCTCCTAAAGCTTGAAGCTAAACTCTGGAAGGAGTACTCCAAAGTTGTGAATCAAGAAGAACTCCTCTGGTACCAAAAGTCAAGGTGCAAATGGCTCAAGTTCGGAGATAAAAATACCAGTTTTTTCCACTCTTCCACTGTGATCAGAAGGAAGAAAAGCAAAATTGAAGCCCTTCAAAACGAGCAGGGCGAATGGATTACTGATCAACGAGATCTCAAGAATTCCGCTCTTAACTACTTCCAAGAGCTCTACTCTACCGATCAAGATGTGTTGGAGGTATCAGACTGGCCGGTTGATTTCCTTGCTCTGAATGATTCGCAACTTTCCATGATCCAAAGAAGTGTGTCCGCGCTCGAGATAAAAAATGCTGCCTTCGAGATGGATGCTTTCAAGGCGCCGGGTCCTGATGGTCTACAACCTCATTTCTTCCAATCACAATGGGAGGTTGTGGGTCCGAAGATATGTGATCTTATTTTTGCCATCTTCAGAGACCCGGATAGGATTACCGATATCAACCAGACTCACATCTCCCTGATTCCTAAAGTTGATAACCCCACCTCGATAAAGGAATTCCGACCCATCTCTCTATGCAATGTGAGCTATAAGATTCTTAGCAAAGTTCTTGCAAACAGGATGAGGTCTGTTTTGGACTATCTCATACATCCCACTCAGTGCAGTTTCATAAGGGGAAGACAAAGTTGTGACAACATAATCCTGGCTCAAGAAGCGATCCACACAATGAGAACGACCAGGAAGAAGAAGGGTTTCGTTGCTATTAAAGTGGATATGGAGAAAGCTTTCGACAGGTTAGATTGGAACTTCCTGCGTTTCAATCTCTGTAGTTTGGGCATAAATGAGCATTTTGTCAAGTTGCTGATGAGGTGTGTCTCATCTCCATCTATGAGAGTGGTTTGGAATGGGTCTCTCTCTGATCAGTTTCAGCCAACAAGAGGTGTGCGCCAAGGGGACCCTCTAAGTCCTTATCTTTTCATCTTATGTATGGAACGTTTAAGCCAGCTGATCAACCGAGAAGTGAACGAAGGTAGATGGTGCCCTTTAAGTATCACAAGCTCAGGGCCGAAGCTCTCCCACCTTTTCTTCGCCGATGATCTTCTCTTATTCTGTGAGGCTTCAACGATTCAGATGGAGAACATTAGGGAAGTCATGGCTTATTTTTGCAGAGTCTCTGGGCACAAAATAAACCTTTCGAAATCTAAGCTTTTTGCTTCCAGAAATGTACAGTTCCACAGAGCGCTGCAGCTTAGTCAAACCATAGGAATTAGTATCTCTGGGGACCTAGGCAAATACTTAGGCGTTCCTCTACTTCACAAAAGAACTACCAAGCTGACCTACGCCCCTCTGGTTTTCAAAGTTCAGAAGAAATTGTCCAACTGGAAAGGAAGATTTCTGAGTATGGCCGGAAGAACAGTTCTGATTAACTCTATTCTCTCCACTATCCCGTCTTACCAGATGCAAACTAACCTTCTTCCTAAAGGGGTTTTACGTGATCTTGAGAAAATAAATAGGAATTTCTTCTGGAATCAAGGCCCGGATAATAAGAAGCAGCATCTAATAGCCTGGGAGAAAATCAAGAAAGGGAAGAAAGATGGGGGTCTAGGTATCAAGGATCTTTCTAGTCAAAACAAAGCTCTCATCATGAAATTATGCTGGAATCTCATCATCAGACCGGATGCTTTATGGGTGAAAGTTCTCAGATCAAAATACAGCTGTGGAGAGGGGGCACTCCCAAGAGTCGAGAGGAAAAGAAATCAATCTGCTGTTTGGAACGCAATTACAACAGTTTGGGACTCTTTCAGGACGGCTGTGGGTAAAAAGCTTCGTAGTGGACAAGCAACAAATGCGTGGTTGGATCTATGGACCAGTTTTGATCAGCCTCTTCTATCCTATGTTGATCGCAATCACAGCTTATTAAATCCTGACGATACAGTTAGGAATTTCGTCAGGTCAGATGGGGAGTGGGACCTTCAGAGATGGGAAATGTTCTTACCTTGGTGGGTTATTGAAAGGATTAAGAAAGTCACCCCTCCTTCTCATACGGGTGATGACATATTCTGGTGGAGGAAATCTTCTGATGGGAATTTCAGCGTCAAATCTGCTTATTCTATGATTTACTCGACGATTGCGGAATCCTCAGATTCTTTCTGGCAACGTATCTGGAGATGGCCTATTCCGGAGAAAGTTAAATTCTTCATGTGGCAACTGTTCCAAGAAAGAGTTCCTACGAACTCTATTCGCGCTAAGAGGGATGTGAGGATAAGCAATGAGTGTCCTTTCGAGTGCAATTGTGAGGAAACAGCTATTCATGCTTTGAGAGACTGCGAGTTTGCAAATTCTGTGTGGCTTTCTTGCATTAACCCAGTTTATTACTCTGCTTTTTTTTCCGGAAATTTACAGGTGTGGATCAACTGGAATATGCAGCACTCGGCGGGAAATCGACGAATGTCCAAATGGCCTTGGCTTAGGGTTTTTGGCTCAATATGCTGGCTCATTTGGAAGAACAGATGTAGAAGAGCTTTTGAAGGGACTAGTGAACTCACGCAACAACTTCTCCACCGAGGTCTTCATTTTCTTCATGAAGGAGTAGAAGATGGAAGATTCAGACACAAGATTCTCATAGTGCCAGAGAGAGACACAGCAAGATGGAACGCTCCACCGGTGGGTTTTGTTCGAATAGATGTGGATGCAGCGGTCGACGACAACAGGAACTCTGCTATTGGAGGAGTGCTTCGTGACAGCTCTGGAGCTTGGATTTGCGGTTTCCAACAGAACTTTGGTTTCTCTTTTGGATCGACAGCTTCTGAGGTTCAAGCTATTAAAACAGGCCTCCAAATTTGCCAATCCATGAATCTCAGAAAGCTAAAGTTACACACCGATTCAACGGAAGCCATTCGATTGCTATTCCAGTCAGGAGGGCAACATCACCCTCTCCAGAGCGAGTTAGAGGAAGTACGACAGCTTATCTACAGCGACTGGGACTTAGAGATCACTCATAGTCACCGGGAAGCCATTGTATGTGCAGATATCTTGGCGAAGAAGGCCCTACTCTCAACAAACGAGATGTCTCTCCTGGATCAACCCCCTGCTTTTTGTTGGATCCAAATGCTAGCTGACCGCACCTAACTCTCTTTTGGGTCTACTTAGTATTTTTCATGTTTGGATCTCCTATGTAATGGTCTTTAACGGCCTCAAGAGTTTTCTCTCTTGTCATTTCAATTCAAAAAAAAAAAAAAACTTCGAAATGGGGGAATACAGTGAAAGGGCGGGAAAAGTTCTCTTCGGCCGGTGATCTGCTTCTTTTCTTCTCCCAGGAACACATGAATGAGTTGAATTTCCTTTCCCTTCTCTGAATCGACGCTATTGTTTCTTTCTCCTCCAATAGTCCATACACTGTCATCGAAAGAACAACCAAAGCGATGTCCAAGTTCGAGTACCCCTTGCTTTCGCGCCGAGAGATCACTGACGTTTTGGCGCAATTTCAAATTGCAAATGTGTCCGAACAACAACTCATGAACCCAAAAGCTGAAATCGTTTCGGAACTGTACTTCCAGATCCTTCGTCATCTCGACTGTCTTCCTGAGTAACATCTCCACGCTCCTCTTTAACCCTATTGTCATTTTTGCTAATTTTTGTGCTTCCCTGTATCTTCTTCGCTACTTTCTTTGGTGCAATTACTTGGATTCAGTAGTGTCAACTAATTTATATTCGAATGTGATTTTTTTTTTTGGCAAGTTGTCAGACATAGCTATATTGGTTTTCTTCCACGTTTTTCTGTCTAGTTGGTGTAAAGTTTTTTTTTTTTTGGCTTGCAATTTAAAAGGGGGCTTTTGTTATAATTCTCTGGTAAATGCTCAGGGAATGAACTTGAACTGAGTGTTTTCATGTAAAGGTATGTCATACAGACGTCAAGGAGGGCTTTTTGAATGCGGCTTGGGTATTTTCGCAGTTTGAGTTTTGCATTTCTCAGAAACTATTAAATGATTTGAATCCAAGAGACAAATATCCGCAAGTAACGTTTTGAATAATCTCCTCTTCCCCAAAAATTCAGTATGCATTGATAAATGAGTGCATTTCTGTTCCCCCCCCCCCTCCCCCCCGAATTATTCTGTGGCAGGGAAACATTTGAGCTTTGAGGATTACTTCTAGAATTTACTTGTAAGACTCTGAAAAAGTGCATCTTCCCCACTTGATGCTTCCGTTATATATAATGGATAAAACTTATGTAAGATTTTTAACATTCTTGCCTTGAGGCTCTCCAATTAAAATACAACAGGCTAACGAGTCTCGAATAATAACAAGTGCATAGTTTTTTGGGACAAATGTATGGCTCTCCAATTAAACCATGCACTTTTCATGTTGTTACTGAAAAAAGAAATTGTTATGCTTCATTTGATGATAGGGATATATGAAACTATATATAAATTCCTTCCATATGTATCTAGGTCTTATCCATTTGGAAATCAAAACATTACAATTTTAAAATTATTGTTGCTCTCATGTTGTTCCCCCTGTTCAAGTCTTTATAGTGTTAGAAATCCCATGTTACTTCTTTTTTAGTGCCTGCTGTCTTCTTTTATTTACTAAGTCTGTAATTTGGACAGGGAAGACCATGTTGAGTTTGATGCTCTAGAGCATCTTGAGAACCCGGACTTACATGTTGACTCTGTCCGGGTAATGAAGCTGTACAGCAGAATAAAGGAGGTGGTGGCCTCGTTGAATTTCCCTGGGAAATTTACCCTCAAAGATCTTTTAACACCTGAGGCCAATAGAACAGAGTTTTTCCTGGGTGCACTTCTAAATTTCTGTCTGCATAGGTGAATGTTTTCACCTTGGCTTTTATGTACTCTTGGAAAATTAGAAAAACATAGAAAATAGATGCCTTAAAATGTAGAGGGGAAGAAAATACATTCCTTAATGAGCTGATGAAGTGGGGTTCTTGGTTTAGAATGGAGATTTCATGTATGTGTGTGTGTGTGTGTGTTGACTACTCAGGAAAAACCTTTGGTTAATAGGTTGAAACTCTAGAGAGGTCAGTTGCATCATGGAGTCACTGTAGAGGACGTCAAAGTAGCTGTGTTGCTGGCACACATCCTTTCTTGTTATTGCTTTTCGATCATCTTATGGCCCCTTTTTTCTTTTGGTAATCTTAGAGAAACGAGATTTAATTCGATTACAGACATAGTGGATGAAGTCAACCTTCTTGAGGAAGAGCAGGGAGAGCTGGAAACAAAGATCTCGCAGGTTGATAATTAATGCCAAAAATGTTTATATGTACCTGATTTCCAGTGCATCAGATTTCATTGAATGTTTTCAATTTTTCATTTCAGTTGAAGTCAGAAATTGCTGGCTACAATGAAGCCAGGGAAAGGGAGGCAACACTTGTTCAAGAGGTGGATGCAAAAGTTAAAGAACTGCGTCAAACCATTGCTGCCCTTAACACCAACCAGATGTCACTGAGAGCTACTTTCCGGAAGTTGAAGGAAAAGACGGGGGAAATGGATGGGAAGGTGAATGTTGGCTGGAACTTAGTCGATGAATGATAAAGCCTGAGTATTTTATTGACTCCCCGATCCGAAACCTTTTATTTGCCACCATTGAGCTGAATCTCTCAGATAAACTTTGTACATTCATTTTTACAATGAAATGCTCTTATCAGAAATATTTCATCAGAACTGTGTGACTCACTTTGTCATAAATCTCCCAAATAGGCATCTATGCTTCCTGTCAACTACATTTCAATACTTATTTTCCAAAATACCTTTTCACTGATTAAGATACCCTTCAACCCTTTTGTGCTATACATATGTTACACACAGGTAAAATATAGACCACGAAATTTCCACAAGTACGTATTTCAAGATGACATTTAATTTTCCACCATATTGATATAAGAAATGAGCTGTTTGTCTGATAGCAGATGCAGATCTCTTACTGCTTTGACTGATAATGGAATTTTATCACAGCGAGTTATTAAATGTGTCAAGAACTGATTATATTTTTATCTCTTAATTTGGTGATTTTGTAGAATATTTGAAAAAATCAAAGGTAGGAGAGCCAAGTTTATTTCAGATCACTCTGTAGTTACAATATTCATTTTCTGCCTGTAAGAATTAGCAATTCCATTATATTTCTTTGGATAAATTATCATTCATTTGTAAAGATGACTATTTCCCCTTAGTTCCAGCAGAAGATAGGTTTTCATTGCATGCCTCATCGTAGTTTGCTACACCACTTGCTTCTAGCATTGTTTCTATTTAATTAATGAGATTTACTTGTTCTTTGTTGTTAGTTCCCATTCTCTCATCTCTCGAGCCAGAACACTGCGTGAGGGGAAATTTTCGCCTCAAATTATATTAGTTCCAATTATTCTAACATCCATTTCTCTTTTCTGACCCCAGATCTCTTCTGCTGAGTTTGCCCTTGTACAAAGTGCTCAAGAAAATGCAAATCTACGATCGAAAATTGTTCAGTCCCCTGATAAATTGCAGGTACTATTTTATGTGGTTCATAGTTTTCAATGAGCATCATTTAAAGTGTTTGGTATCATTTATTTTTGGACAATAAGTCCTTATTACGCAAGTCGGGATAACATTTTTCTCACATACTTACCTTGTATACCGTGAATCACGATTTATAAACATTTATTGCCCAAAAATAAGCTATTCCAAACGAGCACTTAAAGATGTTTATCCGTCAAGTTTATTGCTGTCAATAATTCTGTGGTACTTCTGCTGTCATGATTCAAACAATTAGTTGTGTCTCATTTAGCAAGTAGTAGGTTGTTTAGTTTTACCTTTCCTGCCATGATTTGCTTGTCTGAATATTTCTTTATCGCAATTACTAGACTATTTTCATTTTTGTTGGTACCATTCACCACAGTCAGATCTAATTCTAATTTTGAGGAAGTTGTTAGGCTTAGTACTGTTGCCCTTTTCCTTTAATGCTTGCCTGAAATTTACATAATGCAGATTTCTTTTGTGTTGTTTTGAAGTTACAGTTGTTATAAGCACTTAATTAGTTGCTGTCAATTGTTGATAGTATTGAAAGAAAGAATTTGCGCGGACTCTTTTCATTATGCAGTTTCCCTGGAGCTAGCTGTATTAAAATAAGAAGCTGCACCTTTGATCTAAGTCATATATAATGATGTTATGCTGTTTGCGCAAGCCACTTCTCACCAATAGCTCTGAAACAGCAGCAACCCCCTCACCCCCCCCCCCCCCCCAAAAAATAAAAAATGAAAAAATACTGCAACAAAGTAGACAAATCTGAGATATGGTTTGCTCCACACAAAAAGGGATTTAATACACAACCTCAGTTGTCAGATTGTGACATGTTTCATTATTTGTAAAACATTTTTTAAGTGTAAAATTTATCTGATTGTAAGATTCAGTAACAAGTTAAAAACACCTTACATATGTAGAATATAACATGTTAAATGCGATATGCAACAAATATCATATCTTAAATGTGATCTCCAGAACTTTCGAATCCGCGACAACTTGGATAGCATAATCAATCTTCTTTCCAATCTTAGTTTTCATCAAACTTATAAGCTAAGACATCGCTTGATTGTTCTTGGTTTTCTAAAAATTGTATTTTGAGTCATGTCTGGGTAGCTTCTCTGTTCAGGCAGTCTTCCTTCTCTTTCTTGCAGATGAATGTGATAATGATTTATTATATTGAAAGTAGCTATATTTGTTGGTTTGTCACCACTGATATTCGTGGGTATGTTGTTGGAAATCCCTTGATTGTCTGGTGGCCATATTTTGGCATAAAAGTGGATCAGGCCTATGAGGCTGCGATATCACAAGAGTCGAGAGGGCTCAGATATTAATGTTCTGTCTCTCATGATTCAAATCTGAACAAATGTATTATTAAGAGAGGGGCTGATAGATTCAGGTCCTCCATTATAAGGTAAAAATTGAGCAAATAAGCATAGGGAAAAGCTTAATCAAGGTCTGCTTACAATAACCTAAAGAAGGAAATAAAATGTTGACGCAACCAGAAAAATAAGGAAACAAGTAAAGGCATTAAAGCCTGAGAATAATCACATGTTAAATGTGATTTTGATGGGTTCTCTACTCAAGTTGGACGGGGAACCCTCCCAAAAGCTAGCTTTTCAAATGGACCAACAACCCACTTAAATAACCCATTGAGCATTCCTTACAATTCCATGAGGGACTTAGGCATCCCATACCATCTAAGTCTCCATCAAATTTCCATCATTTATCTTTTGCCCTATTGGCTTTAAAGGCAATATGAAAGAAATGATGTTAGTTCAATAGTTGATAAACAGAAAGATATCTAAGTAAAAAATGCAGTTTATTTGGTGGGGCTGTAGAGATGCAAAATATTTCAAAAAAAAAAAAAATGCAAAACCTAGAATTGACATGCATCAAGATGCTTCGCTCCAATGATTGCCTGTGTTATGGCTTTTTAACTGCTGTGAGGTATAATTAAAGATAAATGCTTGTTGAAGTCGTTTGGGTTGTTTTGATACCTAATACTTGTTTCCCATCTTTGACTCATGTAAATTCTTTTTCACAATTTTGCAGAGAGCATTGGAGGAACAGAAACTAGCTCGAGAAGAAGCTAAGAATGCTGAAAGATCAGCCATGCAAACTTTCCATGAGAAGAATGCCCTTGTTGACCTTTATACGAAGGTATTTTAAAACAAACTACGCCTGCTATATTTTCCCTCATTTCCATTTCAGTCCATGGTAAAATAATCAACTTCATATGCATGCTCCTTTTTTTTTAAAATTGCCTATTATTTTGTGTGGTCTATAGTTTGTCAAAGTAAAAAAAATAGTTTTCTTAGTTATTGACTGTTACTCTTGAATAAAAAGCTCAGAGTTAAGTTGGGCTTATGTTGAATGTTGACATTGTTGTTCATTTCTTTATTTGATTTTAATTGGTTTTGTAATTTCAGCACATATTCCTATGAGAAGTTTAGGCTGTTTTTTTTTTAAAGAAAATCTCAACGCAAACTGCTGATAAATATAGGTATGCATGCAGTCCATGCCAGATCTGATATATTTCTTACTATTGTTTTCCTCAGGTTGAGAAGAAAATGTCAAAGCACTTTGCTCAGATGCAAGCCATACAAGATCAGGTGTTGCCTCTAACATTTTGACCTATACAGTCACTTTGTATTCTGCATGAAAATCAGGGAGACTGAGACTGTTTATTTTTGTTAGTTTGATTTGAATGAAGTTCATAAAAGAGCAGCTTTCCTCAAGATATGAGATATATTGTGGATGTAATCTCTTCTGTCCTTTTAACTTGACACCAAAGACCCTGTTTGATGACATGAGCAACTCTTACAGGTAAATTCTTCAAAAGAAATTGAGAAAAATCTTAAAGCTTTGAAAGCTAAACTCAGCGATGAAGAAGTGCTGGAAAAGTCACTTGATGTCAAAGTGGTTGAAAGAAAAGGAAAGCGTAGGTTCTTGTTCAAGCTATGCTGTATCTATGTTTTCAACCATATTTGTGCAAGGATGTCGTATTCTGCTTTTAATATTTCCCCTTTTCTGTTGCTTTTGTTATCTTTTCTTAGTTGAACAGCTGGCAGAATTGATGAAACAGTTAGAGAAAGAAAGGGATATTAAGTCCGAGGAAGCAACTACATACCTAAATGGTGTGAAATTGGAGGCTGAATCAAAGAGACATAATCTGGAAGAAAGACAGAAAAATGTTGAGGCTGTGTTAGCAGAGGTACCGTGACTGCCATCTCATCATGAGTCTGCCATCTCATAATTAGATGAAATCATGAGTCAATATGTTGTTTGGCTGCTATTAATAGGTGGATGCCACAAATGTTACAATCAAATCAGTCAAAGAATCTGGAGCAGCTAAAGTGGAAATGTTAGCTGGCAAACATGAAGAATTAATCAAACAGGTACATAGCCATTGCTGCTGCTGTTGTTACCTTAAAAAAACTGTGAGGACTGATCACCTGCTCGACATAAGCAAGCAGTTTATAAAGGAATATTGTATGATTCCCTTCACAAATGAAATTGGAAATTGAAATGATGGTTCCATGTGTCCCACAAACATTCCACAAACCCTAAAATCATTAATTGCGTACGATGGAAGGAGAGGACTGAAAGGAAAAGTGGGGAGTTAGCAGAAGCAATTGGTGAGAAAGTGGGAGAATAGGGTGGTTATCTATGCACCATTATCTATACCATTAATTAAATCGTCATGTTCATTGTGCTTTATTTGTTGACATTTTAGAAATTGTTCATTGTGGGGGTAAGGTTGCGTACATTTATCCCTCCCTATACCCCCACTTGATGGGAAACCTTGTGCATTGGGCCGCCTTTTATATTTTAGAAGTTGTTTATTATACTAGTAATTGTTAATTGGGTGAATTGTTTTTGCAGTTTCAACAGTACAAGGACTCGTTTGCCCATGTGATTGAATCGGGTTCAAGAGCTGATTGAAGCAGAGCAGGTAGTTTACATTTTTACATCTCCCCCTTTATCTATAGGTGGGAGTTGCCCTACTGCATAGTGTCTAAACTTCCCAACTGTGATATTATCCGGGTTTTGGGTTAACACATTGATGTGTTCAATGTTTTGGTAGCACCTGCTTGAGCTACCTATAATCTCTGTTGTGGCACACATTTGTGGGCAAACTCTGCCATTAAGGGTTTGAAGCCCTGAACTTGGTTGCTTGTTTGCTGAACTTGGGCCATTTATTTAAATTAGACGAAGCTCAACAAACAGTATTCTAAAAGGCTTAGAACATATGAATTGGCTATTATATTGTAAGAAGGTAGCTGCTGTTGTGGTTTGTTGCTGTTTTTTTTTTTTTTTTTAAAACTTTACTGTTGGTGTTGTTTCCCTTATATTTGGATGGTGGAGATCCAAGGAAAATTACACTGCTTTTCTAAAAGGGGCAGAGAAATAGGATTGCTCTTCCATGAACTAGTCAAATCTGTTTACCTTCAAATATTTGATCCCTGACACCAAACTGACCTCTTTACATGACAGATCAGGTTTTGGTGTGTGGTCCCACAAGACGAGTTTTTTGATGGTCCCACTCCCAGGACCTTTCTTCCTTTTAGGTGTTGCAAGGCTTCAATTTCAATGGCTAAAGCCCACGACTTTGATGGATTTTCTCGTCGACAGACGAAGGATTATTGTAGTTGATTACCTTGCATTTGGACCTGAAGTTTAGCTTGCTTGTAAATTTCAACATATTCAAATTTAAGTTGCGTATATATAACAACGTTCCCTTACGTATTGCTGGTTCTTCTAAATAAGTGCATTGGTTTGGTGATATGCACTGAAAGCCCGCAAATTACAGGCCACAGAATAATATCAACAAGCTGATTGCTGAAACAGGGGACACATTTGCAAGCTGCTACTCCGTGAGAACAATTCAAATAAAAATGCAAAGGGAAAAATAAGGCCAAACCAGCATCAGCCATAAGCATGATCAAAGGAATGATCTTAAAGAGCAAGAATCATCTGAAAGAAGTCAACATAGCAGCAGTCGTAGTAGCCAAAAGGACATAAATATAAATTTATGTGTGATTAAAAAGTCAGGTGCACAATCGCTGACCTTGAAACCTGACTTCATACTAACTCCCATGTCCCCATTTTCCCATCTCGACGATGACCACGATAAGAACTAGCTTTTTCCCAACGATAAGAACCAGCTGTTCAAATCATGAGACCTACCATCGTCATTCGCATGACCCGTCGAGATCGACACCTAAATTTAACAACAATCGGGTGCAGAATTTTCCAAAGCAAATGCAATTAATCCCGCAAACATAACAACTATAAATTCGTCAAGTGATGTATAATTCCACAACGTTCCCTGGTCAAAACACGAGATATCTGCCGTCATCACTCCAAGAAGCCGACTAGTCTGAATCTATGATCCCTAAAATTAACGGCGAAAACAATCGGACTGCAAAAGCATACAAAGCAGAGGCAACTAATCACGCTTAAAAAACGGATAAGTAAACTAACAAAAACAAATTAAAACATTGGACTTAGTACTGGGTAGGGGCTGCGCGAACGCAGGCCCCCGCTTCCACAAATTATGACGTAGGCTCTCCCACTTGGGGAGACCTTAGGATGACACCCCTCCGAAGTGCAATGGAGGTCGTCAACCTAGGCCATAGGCCTTCTTGATCACCCATTGACCCCGTCCAGGTAAGTATGTTGTAATTGTTGCCTTCCCTTTCATTTTATAGTGCCCACCTCCCCGTTGTCATTCTTTCCTCGTCGATGTGGGACTTCTATTGTATTGTTACTCCAGGCTTCCTCTCACCAACACTACATAAATAACCCCTTAGCTTTTCTACTCTGCGTTGTTCCTCTATCGCTTCTTCTGTTTTGGGACATCTATTTTTCATCTTCATCACCCATCGAGAAGATCAGATGTTGTGTTCTTCACCATTCTTGGTTACTCCAACCCTTAAAGATAGCTGGCAACTTTTTAGAGTTTTGCTTTTTGGCGCTAGATGTGGGACTTCTTTGGTTTTATATATATATATATATATATATGCCTATGCCTTCACTCTTCGTCTTACAAAGAAAATGAATTCCACCTTGGATTTTCTATTTCTGTTTGGTGACTGCTTTTCGTCATCTTCAAGACCCAGCAAGATGAGAGGACTTGGGAACACAGCTCCAGAAGAGATAATGTGTGGATTTGGGAAGGTGATGACTTCTTTTGCTACAGGCCAGATTAAAGTTTTGCTTTTGCAATTTAACTAATCATCTACCAAAATCTGGTTTTCAAATTACTTTGAGATACGGAGGAATTACTGAGAGTGGAGAAAAACTTGTCCAAGGCTATGGTTTTGTATTCAAAACCTGTCTTCCCCATTAGAAACTTTTTTTCAAATATGATCTCACATCTGATTGATCACCTCCAGTCACAGAACAAGTGATCATACCATATTTTAATGTCACTCGTATTTCATGATTAACATAGGGATTTTATCATTAATTGAGCCAAACATGCATTGTTTATGATAAATTTGGATTAATAAGTGATTACACGAAAAGAGGTTAAAAATGGGCAAAAATGTCATATATTTCATGATTTATCTTAATTGATTGATTTTTGGAATAAAAGATATTATATTTTGGGTTTATCTTCTTTGCAAATCATTTCAGAAAAAATTTCAGAAAAGGGACGAAGATTTCTGAAACTGCAAATTATCGTAGAAAAGGACCAGAGACAATTACAAAACAACCCTGAAACTTCTGAAAATTACAAAAAGGTCCCAAAATTTGAAAGTTAGGTCTTGGCCTCTAAAATATGATTTTAGACCTCTTGGATGAAGGGGCAAGCTGGCTGATTGAACCATATTTTTATATAATTTTTCATAACTAAATTGAGATTTTTAATGTATTTTCTGGGATAATATTGCATGATTAAGCACTAATTTTAATGAGAGACAATTGTTTTGAATTAATTGCAATTAGGGGTAAAATGATCATAATTTATTAATTACTTTTGTACAATTGTCCCTTGAACTGTTGATGCTACATTGTGTTTAATATTACATTGTAGGGGTTTTGGAAGAAAAAAATTGAGATTTTGGAGGGCTAAATCAATATTTTGAGGACTGAAAAAATTACAAAAAGTATCCCATGATTTTTGAAAATCACAAATTTGTGAAGAAAATAGGGTCATAGAACATTACATAAAAGTACCCAGAAGTTTTGGAAATTACAGTTTACTCACCAATGTTTCAAATATTTTCAATTTAGTCCCTTCTAAGAACTTTCAAATCTTTCAAAATGGTCTCTGGTCAAAACCATTAGGTTTGTGGAGAGAGACTCGAGATTGGCAGTAGCAGGGCAAGCTGAGAGCTGATCTGGTAGTGATATTTAAAGAGGAGTGTGGGAGGCGCCACAAGCTTCGGACTGCGGGACATTCATTTTTCTTCCTTCCTTCCTTCTTCCACGTCCCTTTCTTTGTGTCATCGGTGGCCTTCTCCATCCTTACTATAGTCACCGGCGACAATCTTCCATTGACCTACCAATGCTGTGAGTAAGAACTGGGGGTGAAAGACAGACTGGAAGCTGTTGGTGCAGCGGGGAAGAGGAGATCTGAGAGTGAATGGAGGGAGACGAGACCACCGTGAATCTTCACCATTTTTGACCTGAGAGCGGGGAGCACAGTGGAGAGAGAGAGGAGCTCCGATGACTTCCTCTGTTTTAGATTCACCATCGACAACCTTCATCGGCTTTAACCACATCACTATTGTTAGCTTTGGTTTCACCTTTGGCATGATCTTCCTTCCTTTGTTTGATATTCACCTCTGGTGGCCTCCTCTCCTACACACAACCATCGACTTCTCTTACGCCAACAACACCACTGCTGTTTCTTCATCGCCAGAATCCACCGTCCTTCATTTCCAACACCACCAGTGACTCCTGTCCACTTCCACCTTCCTTCTCACCGCCGGTAGCACACCTGCACCATGAGAGAAAGCTAGAGCTTAATAGAGCTGTTATACTCTTTTGCACTCAAACCATATAGATTCATTGAGCACTATCAACTCAGTCCCTTCGGCCATCTTTGTGTTATTCTAGTGAGCTTGTGCTTTACCGGCGAGTCTTTGAATTTTCCAGTGAAGTGTTTGCAATTTTCCAGCGAGTTCTTGAATTTTCTGGTGAACTTGTCCAGTTTTCAGCAAGTAATTGCAAATTTTGGAGAGTTCATGATTCTAAACTGTGATTATTGTGAAGCTTCAATGAGTGGCTAAACCTTCAACTCTTGATTGATTGAAGATTTAGATTGAGTTCAATAGCTTCAAGGGGGAGTTTTCTTTCTTAGTTCCTTTATGAATTTTCTATTGTTATTGTAATTCCTAGCTATGTTCTAAGATAGTTGCAGTAGGATTTTGTCACGAGTTATGTGAACTCCATATTATTGAACTAAGATTGTTTATATTGTGTTTGGATTTGAATTATTGTGATTGATTGATCTATGGTTATATATTTCCTATTAATTCAATGAGATTATGCTTGCTATGTGATTATTAGTTTGTGCAATTGATTTGAGTTAATTTGAGTGGCGTGTTTGTACATTCATATTAAAGGAAACAATTGCTTTAATTTAATCCATTTCACACATCAAGTGGTTTTTAACAATTTATCCAAGAGATGACTATGAATGTGATCACTCAAGAGGAGGATTGGAAGGCTTGACAACAGAAATAGGCTTCACAGGTAGAACCAAAGGACCATCTGAACCAGAAGAATCAAAAGATGAAGAACTGGAAGATTCTGGTTCAGGAAGATTTAGTGGAGGGAAGTGAATGTCATCTCTGGGAGGAACAGGAGGAGGCTGATAGACAATCATGGTGGTGGTTCGAACCTTTTCTGTGTCATCTGCAGAATGATGACTAGAAGATGAGGGAGAGATCTCCTCTGTATGAGTAGGAGAAGGAATGGGTGTAGGAGTAGGTTGGGGCTGAGCTTTGGGCGGTGAATTCTGAATGATAATATGAATAGTCTCATTAGTTTTAGGATTGTCCACTGAGCAAAGGATATCTCTGGGACTTGGTTCAAGTGGACTAGAGACTGGAGGGATAGGTGGCTCAACCTCAGTATGATGAAGGTCACTTGGGATGTTCTCTGGAGGTGGTGGTATATTCTCTGGAGATGGTATATGCTTTGGAGATGAGAATAGCTCAGGTGCAGATGATGATGGACTAGCAGAAGGTCCAGGACCCAAAGAGTCCAATCTTGCTAAGATCAATCTCAAAGTCTCACCCTGGGCACGTTGCTCAGCTAGCAACTCTTCTTGCCTCTTATCCATCCTCTCAACCAACTTAGCCATCTTGCCATTCATATGAGTTATCAGCTCAGCATTGGTGTTGGCAATGTCTACATGGAATCCTTTGAGCATATTTTCCATGAAGTGTTGGAGTATGGCATTGAGGAAAGAGGGTGAAGAGGTAGTGGCAGCTGGAGCCGAAGACTGAGTGTCATCCATTTTACTCGTCTCAGTCTCGGTCTTCTTCTTCTTCTTGGACCCAGACTCCTGAGGACCCTTGAGAGGAATTTCAATGTTAAGCTTGCCAATTTGATTTCTCCCAACCGGAGTAACTCTCTCAATGTGCTCTTTACTCTCTAAGTACCATATCTTATTTTCCTTCAGAATGAGTGAAACAATATGAGGATATGGCATAGGCGTAGTAGCTTTCCCATCTACTCTGTACCTCTTTATCTCAGAAAATATGTACTCCCCCAAATCTTTTTGTTCCTTCAGGAGTAAGGAAGCAAACCATCTATAGTCCTTATCAGAAAAGTGGGTATAGTTGTTGGCCTTGTTCACAAGGGATCTAGAGTAGATATACCATAGAACCCTGTGATGATCACACATGTCACTAGGTTTGAAGTTCAAAGGGCCTACAAGCTCACCAGGTTTAAGAACAGAGAAAATTTGGTTTGAATCAAGTTTGGAGTAAATGTCATCTGGAGGGTTCTCTATTCCTAACCATAGATTGATCCTAGAAGGAGAGATAAGTATCTTCTGGCCTCTAACAATAGTAGTCATTTCTTCCTCAGCTGAAGTTCTATTTGGTTCATCTAGAATCTCAAGATTGCAGTAAAAGTGTGTGACTACTTTGGTGTAAAAAGGAAGCTTAATAGATAGCCAAGGCATAAAAGGTTCCAAATAGGGACTAAGATTATACTTAAATACCTCCTGAAGTACTTTGAGGTCCACATAGTGAGTCTTGCAGACTTTTCTTCTTGAAAATTGAGTGAGGTACTTCTGAGACTCCTCTAGCTTGTTGACATTAAACCCTTTTAGAGGTTTAGTGATCTCCTCTTCTGGCAATTCTGACTTCTTTGAAGACTGCCCCTTCTCAAGTTGATCAATAATTCCAGCCATTGCCTTAGCCACATTTATATCATACTTGGGCTTTTTGGGAGGTTTTGGAGTGAAAGAGGGAGTGGAGGAATCAGAAATTGGAGGAGAAGGAGATTTGGCACTTTTGCCTCTCTCAGTAAAGGTGCTCTTCTTGGATTGAGCCTTTGTAACCATTGGCTCTTTAATCACAACACCCTTTGGTTTCGGTTGAGGTTTGGGTTGGATTTTTGCTTTTGACCTAGGTGTGAGTTTTCTTCTCTTTCTGGGAGGAGAAGAAAGAGGGTCAGAGAGTTGTGGAGATCCAGAAGAATCTGTGGGAGTGAGGTTTTTGGTTCTAACCATTTTGAATCAGTGAAAGTTTTGAAAACTCAAAGAAACAGAGTGAAAGTCGCGATATAGGCATAGTGAATCTGAACAGAATAGGAGGTTTTTGGAGTTAAAAATCGATGGGTTTTGACGGAAATTAAGTAGTGAAAAGATTGTGAAAAGTTTTTCAGAGAGGACTGGGTGATTTACTCGAGGAGATTTTGTGGAAATGACCGAGTTTGCAACAGATAAAGACCTAGAACCCGACATTACTCGATACCTTACTCGAGTAAATATCATGTTTACTCGAGTCCCTACTCGAGTGATCATACAGAAAATTTCTAAAATAATTCATTTAAACTGCGTACCTGGCATGAATAATATTGTAATTATCCATGTATGTTCCCTCGATCATTTAATAGCCATTTTAGATCAGATTTGAGTAGATTCTCATCAAGTTTGTGATCTGGACCTGCAGTTACTCGAGGCCTTACTCGAGTAAGCTTCAAGTTTACTCGAGGCTTCCCTCGGGTAACCTGTCATTTTTAATTTGGACTGTTCATTTCTCACCAATGAACCGTTTGATTCAAATTCCAAGTAACTTGATACGTTACTTCCAGTTTTGAAGACCATTACTTGAGTGGTTACTCGAGTAAAGTGCTCTTTTACTTCAAGTTGTTCCTCGGGTAATGCTTCACTGTCAGTCATTACTTGAAGTTGGTACTCCAGTAATGGTGTCCTATGATAACCTCTGTTTTTATTTCTTAGAACAGAGTTTCAATCTTCCTGCAAAACATGTTTCTACATACTCCGATGCTTAAATTAGTAATCATCAAAACATTATCAAATAACTTTATCTAACATTATGAGAAACTGAAATAACTTACAATTCATTAGGATTTACCATTCCCAATTCTCTTCTAATGTATAGAAATTGATCTTTTGCAAGAGGTTTGGTGAAGATGTCAGCTAGTTGAAGATGAGTAGGAATGAATATCACTTTTACATCTTTCTTCTGGACATGATCTCTGATGAAATGATGTCTTACATCAATATGCTTGGTTCTAGAATGTTGTACTGGATTCTTTGCCAAGCTTATCGTACTAGTGTTGTCATAATATATTGGTATTTCTTTGAGATGAATACCAAGATCTTGTAGTTGTTGTTTTAACCATATCACTTGTGCACAAGAACTTGAGACTGCAACATATTCGGCTTCCGTTGACGAAAGAGACACTGTATTTTGTTTCTTGCTGAACCATGATACAAGGGATCCTCCAAGAAATTGTCCTTGTCTACTGGTGCTCTTTCTATCTGTCTTGTATCCTCCATGATCAGAATCTGAATATGCAACTAGATATTCATTTCTTCCTTTGGGATACCACAAACCCAATTTTGGTGTATCAGCAAGGTATCTAAAGATTCGTTTAACAGTTTCGGCATGTGATTCCTTTGGTGCTGATTGATATCGTGCACATATGCCAACACTAAATTGAATGTCCGGTTTGCTTGCCGTGAGATAGAGTAATGATCCAATCATTCCTCTGTATTTTGTGATGTTGTAGTCTTTCCCTTTGACATCAGCATCAAGCAACGTAGTTGAGCTCACAGGTGTGTCTATTCTATTTGCTTCATCCATTCCATACTTCTTCAACAACTCTTTCAAATACTTTGTTTGATATATGAAGATTCCATTCTTTCTTTGTTTGATTTACAAACCAAGAAAGAAATTCAATTCTCATATCATTAACATCTCAAACTCTCCCTGCATTATCTCAGAAAATTCCTTACACATAGATTCATTAGTAGCATCAAAAATAATGTCATCAACATATATTTGAACAATTAAAATGTCATCACGTTTTCATTTTATAAAAAGTGTTGTATCAACTTTTCCCCGTACAAAACCTTGATCAATAAGAAATTTACTGAGCCTTTTGTACCATACTTTAGGAGCTTGTTTTAAACCATATAAAGCCTTTTTGAGTTTGAAAACATGGTCAGGTCTAGTTACATCTTCAAAACCTGGAGGTTGTTCTACGTATACTTCTTCTATGATGTAACCATTTAGAAATGCACTCTTTACATCCATTTGATAGAGTTTGAATCCTTTGATGCATGCAAAGGCTAAGAGTACGCGTATAGCTTCCAATCTAGCCACTGGAGCATACATTTCCTCATAATCAATCCCTTCTTCCTGATTATAGCATTTAGCCACCAATCTTGCCTTGTTTCTGACAATAATTGCGGATTCATCGAGTTTGTTCTTAAATACCCATTTAGTACCAATGATCGGATGATCCTTGGGTCGGGGTACCAAATCCCAAACTTGATTTCTTTCAAATTGATTTAGTTCTTCTTGCATTGCTATAACCCAATCATTGTTTGATAGGGCTTCATCAATGTTAGAAGGTTCAATCTCAGAAATGAATGCAGAAAAACTTACGTCATTGAAAATTCTATTTCTAGTTTTGATCCCTTCATTCACATCTCCTATGACTTGATCTAAGGGATGACTTTTATTGTATTTCCAGGCTCTAGGTTGTCCTAGTGATTGCTCTTCTTCCTTGGTTTCATCAACTTCCGGAATAAGAGATTTAGAAATAGATTGACCATTTTCTTGATTTAAAACAACTTCCTGTTCTTCATCAATGGTTTTGTCAGAGGATTCAAATTCATCAAATACAATATGAATTGATTATTCAACAACACATGTTCTTTTATTAAAAACTCTATATGCTTTACTTCGGTTAGAATATCCTAGGAAAATTCCTTCATCAATTTTAGAATCAAATTTTCCTAAGTTATCTTTACCATTATTATGAATGAAACACTTACAACCGAAGATGTGTAGATGAGCAATGTTTGGCTTCCTTCCTTTGTACAGCTCATATGGTGTCTTTCCAAGTTTTGTTCTAATATAGGCTCTATTTGAAACATAACATGCTGTACTCATAGCATCAGCCCAGAAAACTTGAGACACGTTCTTTTCATTTAACATTGCTCTAGCCATTTCAGTGAGCACTTTATTCTTACGTTCCATGACTCTATTTTGTTGAGGTGTTCTTGGAGTAGAGAAATTGTGATCAATGCCATTAGTATCACAGTATTTTTCAAAGGCTTGATTTTCAAATTCTCCACCATGATTGGTCCTAATACCTACAATGGACATACCTTTCTCATTTTGCACTTTCTTGGCAAAAACAATAAATTCTTCAAAGGTTTCATCTTTTGACGATAGAAAAATCACCCATGTAAATCTAGAGAAGTCATCAACAATGACCAATGAATATAAGTTGCCACCAAGACTCTTTACTCTTGCTGGGCCAACTAAATCCATATGTAATAATTGTAGTGGTCTATTTGTTGAAATCTCATTTTTCAATTTGAAAGATGATTTAGTTTGTTTACCCTTTTGACATGCGTCACAAATTAAGTCATTTTTGAAAGTTACTTTGGGTAATCCAAGAACTAAATACTTTTTGAGTAATTTGCCTAATTGATGCATATTGACATGAGCCAATCTCTTATGCCATAGCCAACTTTCATTAGCATTACTCAGAAAACAATTTTCAGATTCATTTCTACTAATATCTAGAGTATAACAATTACCTTCCCTTTTTGCTCTGAGCTTAGCCTTGATATTCTTCTTATCAAGTAGTAAGTCATTTTTGTTGATAATTAGACATTCCTCTGAGTCAAATATTACCCAGTTGTTTTTGTCTGCACTTTGACTTACACTCAGCAAGTTATGGCATAATCCTTTGACATAGTATACTTCTTTGACTTGTATGCCTTTGTCATTTTTTATTTCACCAATTCCTGCTATCCTTCCGGTTTGATTTCCTCCAAATTTTACCTTTCTACTTTCTTTAGGTTGCAATTTGGTAAATCTTTCGAAATCATCGGTCATATGTCTAGAGCATCCACTGTCTATATACCATTTGTTGTTTTTGGATGCTTTGAGACACATATGCAATTAAATACGATTAATTCGTAGGTACCCACTTCTTTTTGGGTCCTTTTGGGTTAGTACAGGAAACTTTGGAAACATATGATCCTTTAGGTACCCATTTGTAGGTTCCTATTGTTCCTTTCTTCTTATGAATGCATGAAGAAGTATAATGACCTTTTCTATTACAGTAATTACAAAATGCAAAAGGGTTTGATGTATGCACAGAATGCTGGAAATAATTCAAATATAACTTACCTCCTGCTTTCTTTCTACCTTTCCTTCTATCTGATTTTGGATCATATCCAATACCAGATCGGTCATTTACAAATCGTTGAGCTTTTAAAATAACATTTAGCATCTCACTTCCTTGTGTAAATTTTTCAAGAGTTTTTGTGAGATCAGTGTGTTTCTTTTTCAAAGAAGAACAATTTTCACAATCCTTTTCTGAACTTTCTTTAAGTTCGATTTCAAGAGCTTTGTTTTTCTTTTTGAAAACAACTAATTCTTTAACTACTTTGATGAATTTAGAATGTAAAGCATTATATTCAAAAAGTAATTCATCATAGGTAGGATCAGAATCATTTACCTCTTCTTCGGTTTCTTCTTGAGCAACGAGACATATGTTGGCTACTTCTTCTTCATCACTTTCTTCATCAGAGGAACTATCACCCCATATAGCAGAGCTTAGGGAAGAGAATATGCAAAATATGATTTATTCTTTTTCATCCAATATGTAATGGCCTACGTCTAGTCCCCAGGCTCCTCCTGAGATTTTCAAATCAACTATCTTCTTATTTAATCTAGCGTCAAAATGACGGACGTTGCATCAGATTAACGTCAATCCACGACGAAACAGCGACGGAAAGCAACAACCATTGAGAAGCAACGGTCAGAAAAAATTGAGGAAAGCTACGAGTACTGTTCACAGCGTACGGGTACTTGTAAAGTATGCCTTAATGCACGTGAGTTGTTAAAGAATTTTCCTTTTCTCTTTTCTCTGCTCTTTTGATTCAGTTCTGGACATTTTGATTTGATATGTCCTGGTTTTCTACATTCATAGCAAATGATATGATCTTTGCTGCCAGTCCCTCCTTTCTGAAAGTGTTTGAATCCTTGTCCTTTCTTGTAGAACTTTCTGAATCGTTTTATGATTAAGCCCATTTCATCATCATCAAACTGCTCATCCTCATCTTGATTTTCTTCTTTTGTTTTTAATGTTAGGCCTTTCTTTTTCTTGTCACCTATGTCATCTAGTTCCCGTTTGAACTTTAGTTTGCTTTTATATTTAGAAAGGCTTCCAAATAGAGAAGCAACTAATCTCATTGATTCTCCTTTTGCTTCTTCTATCGCAGTGACTTTGGCCTCCCATTCTTTAGAAAGAATATTCAAAATCTTTCGTACTTGGGTATGTTGATCATAGATTTTCCCAAGTGCTGAAAGTTGATTAATAAGATGAGTATATCTACGTTCAAATTCAGATATTGACTCACCTGATTTCATTTGAAGTAGATCAAATTCAGTGACCAAGGTGTTGATCCGATTCTCCTTTATTCCCGAAGTTCCTTCATGAGCTATTTCCAGAGCTTCCCACATTTCCTTTGCTATTGGAAGTGTGCAAATTCTGAAGTATTCACTTTGACTCAAAGCACTTTGTAACATCAGAATTGCCTTGCTGTTGAGAGTGATAAGTTTCTTGTCATTCTCATCATATTCCGCTGGTGTCTTGGGAATTTTCTGAGAATCTACAATCTTTGTAGGTTGATAGTTTCCACTCTCAATCACATCCCATAGCCCATATTCAGTAGCCATCACGAATACTCCGAACTTTGCTTTTCAGAAAGAAAAGTGTTCACCACTGAAACCTGGAGGTCTAGTGATGGATGCTCCGTCGGGAAGAATTCCTTCACCTATGCTTGCCATTGGATCCTTCTTAGGTTGTTAAACCTTAACAAGAAGACCTACGCTCTGATACCAAATGTTAGAGCAAGCGTTTCACCCAAGAGGGGGAGGTGAATTGGGTGATACTAAAAATTTTGTTGCAAATATAAACCTTGACGGTGAATATAAATTAGTTAAGAGTAAGGAGAAATATCACCGAAGTGTAAACCGGGAGTTATACTGGTTTGGCCACAACCACTTTGACCTACGTCCACTCCTCAGAGCTTCTCTAAGAGTTTCACTATAACTTCCAAGATTCAGTGGGTTCTTGGCACCTCAGTACAAGCAAGTCCCTTCACCTGGACACTCGCTCCCCCTTACAAGTTGTAATCCAATCCCAACTCAAGGTTCTACAACCTTAAGTTACCTTAATAATAAATATTGAGTTTGAATGAAATATCTCTCTCACAGAGTGAATAAGAATCACTGAAGCATAGAATTACAAGTATAATGTAAAACAGAGTAATGAACTTGATAATGCGTTCGTGTGTGTTCTTGTTGTTGTTCTCTGTTTGGATGTTCCCATATATATAGGTGTGTTGGTAATGACCGTTGGAACTTTTTTTTCTTCTCGTCTGTTAGAGTGTACGCAGCCACTGTTGACTTTTCCAGTATTTGAAAAATATCCATTTGCGGTAGGTGGCGGTAGGTGGCATTTGAATGTTGCATTTGACTTTCCTTATTTGGTAAGATCTCTTCATTGTTTATTTGTGGATATGCTAAGAATACTAATATAATGAAAGGTTAATCACATAGGAAACAAATCAATGAATGTTGGAATGAATTCTCAAAATCTGAACTTGCATACTCGAGTACTTACTTGAGTATCATCATGAAAATATTGACAAACTGCAAGTTAACAAATGAATATTACATTACTCGGGTAGTGTATGGAGTAAACACAATTTCAAACCTTTGGAAATACCTGTTTACTCGGGTACTTACTCGAGTATGGCACACTTTTCTTCATAGGTTACTCGAGTATCAACTCGAGTAAACTCTCAAATAAACTTTAGGTTACTCGATGCTTTACTCCAGTAATGTTGGCAGAATTTCAAGGCCGAGAGCACATCAAGTTTGATTACCTTGTTACTCGAGTCCTTACTCGAGTAAACATAAATTTTGTGCATAGCTTACTCGGGTAGTGACTTCAAGTTCTGTGCAAATAACTCTGCGTATTACTCGATTACTTACTCGAGTAATCTAGTTTAAATAAGTGATTGAACACCTGCATACTTGAGTAGTGCCTCGAGTGAAGTGTGATAAAAGCATATAATGTTATTCGAGTATTACCTTCAGGTTTTGACTTACCACAGTGAGTTACTCGAGTAGCTCCTCAAGTAACGTTGGCAGGATAGAAAATGCTGAGAGCAACATATTTCTTGAAACAGGGGACTCGAGTACATACTCGAGTATCATTGGCAGGCCGAGAGTAACTGGAAGACTTTTACATGGTTACTCGAGTACTTACTCGAGTAACGTTGGCAGGCCGAGAGCAACTGCAAGTGATTTACCAGGTTACTCGAGTAGTTACTCGAGTAACGTTGGCAGGCCGAGAGCAACTGGAAGTCATTTACCTTATTACTCGAGTGCTTACTCGAGTAACATTAGCAGGTTACTTGAAGGTTGACCTGGTTACTTCAAGTTTCTGTCCGTTACTCGAGTACTTACTCAAGTAACCCTTTAGAAAACTTGCCAGCAATGAAGTTTCTCAGCTTTTTCTCTTGGCCTTTCTTCATTACTCCAATGCTTACTTCAAGTGATGATTTTACCCTGTTATTACTTTGTTCAAACTTATTTGTTTATCAAATCTTTTTCATACCATCCTTTGTTATCATCAAAACATAAGAGATCTAACAGTTTTGACTTGGTAGCTTCTGTGTGGTGCTATTTGCTTTCAATTTGATATGATTTTCAGCTTATTTGTATGAATTCACCATGTCTTTAAGTGAATTCATAGCATATTTGCATCTTTTTCTTATTTTGAAATGTTTCTTTCTTTTTCACTTGCATTTGTATTCTCTTATATTCTTTTTTTTCTTAGATTTTAATAGTTTATAGTTAGTTAGCCATTTTGTGATTTATTGAGAATTTATTGTGTTGAATTTTCATGGCTTGGTTTAATAGTAATCAAGGTTTACCTTTTCAATCTTACTCTTCTGCAGGAGATTCAAATGAAAGGAAAGAGTATATTTTTGAAAGTATCCATTCTATTCAACAATCATTGTAGCTTCTTTAAGCCAAGTTGGGATGTCAAGATAGTCTAATTGGGTAAGAATGTCATGGTTCATTCCACCCTCCACACTATGAACCCTACCAACAACCTTTATTCTAACTTCATCACCCACCACACCCACCTTATAGATTATACCATGAACCTTCTCCTCCACCATACAACTCATGTTATGAGCCTCATTCTAAATCTCCACTATGTAACCGTGTGTCATATCATGAACCTCCTTCTTTATTCCACTATACTTCCCAACCATACCATCCATCTCATGAGTCTCTATACCCACCATTTCAGCCATCTTATAGACCTTATTCTTAACCATGTGTGCCAAACCAAGAACCTACCATTGGTGAAGTCATTAGAGAATTCCAAAATCTAATGGCTCAGACTATATATGAGGAACGATCACACAAGGACACCTTGGCCCATCGCATGGCCTCTATAATGAGATCAATGGACCAATAACATGAAGTGCATGCGAGATTGGCCAAGGACTTTGAGAGTCTCACTTGGCCATCACAAGAAGCAGAGTGATTGAAGAAAGAAAATCAAAAGTTTGAGAAAACAATAGAGTGGCTTTCACAAAAGACTTCTAAGTGCAATACTCCACAAGAGACTCTTCCTCTATTGCCCACATGTAATCCACTTGCTCAAACCAAGAAAGTCAAGAAGGTATGATTCCAACTTTCAGAGGAGTCTTCCTCTCTTATAAAGGAGGAACAAGGAGTCCAAGCTCAAGAGTTATATGTCACTTCATAAGTGGAAGATTTCAATCCTCCGGTGCCTATTCTCACACAAGCACAAGAAGTGAAGCAAGTACAAAAGAGCATTAAAGAGTCTTTCCTACCATTTGCTAATGATCTTGTCCTTATAGAGGTTGACTCTTCTACTACTTTAACTAGTAAAGCAATTAATAATTTGAGTGATGATGAGTGGATGAGGAAATCATTGTCGAATCCCCTCAAATGTTTGAAAATGTAAGTGCTCAACCCATTGGTTCTAGTAGTAGTGATTCGATTATACTTGTTGATGACTGCGCTCATTCTTCTTTGTGTGATGTTTTAATTATTGAACATGCTTCTCTTCATAGTACTAGGGATGATTGTGATCAATTGAATGATATATTTTCATGTTCTTGTGCGTTAGATCAAATTTGTGTAGACTGTTATCATGAAAAATGCCACTTACTTGTTGACTTTTGAAAGAAAGCATTTAATAAAGTGGTTGATTCTACTATTCATCTTGATGCACCTCTTTGTCCTATTGATGATTGTAAGCATAACAATTGTGAAATTGTTGAATCTTGTATGTATGCCATTGTGGATGCTGTAAGTGAGAAAGATTATAGCCTAGAATGTCAAATGCATGCAATTCCCATTATAATACTTCCTTGTACTCTTGTTGGTGACAAAGATTTTGAAATTTTGATTACTAAAATCCCGTATGTTGATGAATCTTTCCAACAAGTGTTATCTTGCGATTTGCCAACCGATTTAGAAAAGTAAAATAATTGTTTTGAATCTTTTAAAGCCTCAGGCGGTAATGTCTGACAATTTCTCCTTCTTCTTCCACTCTTTTTCCTTCCATCTCTTGTGATTGCAATGACGATGTGGTGCACCCCAACTTTATGTTGGATTTTGTTAGAGCAAGCGTTTCACCCAAGAGGGGGGGTGAATTGGGTGATACTAAAAAATTCGTTGCAAGTATAAAACCTTGACAGTGAATTTAAAACAGTAAAGAGTGAGGAGAAATATCACCGAAGTGTACACCGGGAGTTATACTGGTTCGGCCACTACCACTCTGACCTACGTCCAGTCCTCAGAGCTTCTCTGAGAGTTTCACTATAACTTCCAAGATTCAGTGGGTTCTTGGCACCTCAGTACAAGCAAGTTCCTTCACCTGGACACTCGCTCCCCCTTACAAGTTGTAATCCAATCCCAACTCAAGGTTCCACAACCTTAAGTTATCTCAATAACAAATATTGAGTTTGAATGAAATATCTATCTCAAGAGTGAATAAGAATCACTGAAGCATAGAATTTCAATTACAACATAAAATAGAGTAATGAACTTGATAATACGTTCGTGTGTAATCTTGTTGTTCTGTATATTTCTCTATTTGGATGTTCCCATATATATAGGTATGTTGGTGATGACCATTGGAACATTTTCTTCTCGTCCATTGGAGAGTGCGCAGCCACTATTGACTTTTCTAGTTTTTGAAAAATATCTGTTGGCGGTGGGTGGCATTGAATGTTATAATGTTGACGCTCCGCTTCCGTAATTTCACCTTTTGACTCTTCACATCATATCTTCATTGTACTCCTGGAGAAATATATTAAACACTAATATAATGAAGTGTTAGAGTGATTAGAAGCAAGAAGAATGAGTTATATGATCATTCCATTGATTTCCAGAATCTTCGGGACGTTGTTCTGTTTTCTGGGAAATCAGTTATTCGGATAACATCTGTTGTATTCGAATAGCCTTCTTTGATAATGAGTAATATTTATTCGAATACTTTATTCTCTATCCGAATAAACTTTTGGAACTTGAAGTGTATTAGAATAGTGAATTCCTTATTCGAATAGTTGCCTTGTAAAACAAATGATATTATTCGAATAGTCTCATTTGTAATCGAATAATATTCTCTCATAATGAACTTTAATATTCGAATAGCCGAATCCTTATTCGAATAGCCTTTCTACACAAGATATGATATACTATTCGAATACAACTTGTTGTATTCGAATAATGTACTTTGATGATGAATCTTCATATTGCTGCAACCACTATATTTTTCATATTTGACTACTAAGTAATCCCTCAAGTGAGTAATGTCAGTCATTTCTTGGCCGAGAGCTACTAAAAGTCTTTTACCTAGTTACTCGAGTACTTACTCGAGTAAAGTCTTTTGTTATCAACCAGTTGGTGCCTTCAAGTGAATTCTTGATTTTGACTCGAAACATGGCAAATTATATATCATCGAAAAGCCCTCATTATCTACATTCCAATGTAACAAGGATCAGCTCCAAACTCTTTGTGCACAGAAAGTTATGATCCAAAGAGTATCTACTGTTCTTAGACAATCTCTGAAATCACGAGCAGCAACTTCCAGATGGCATAGCTATTTAGAATATAACCTCAAATATGTCAAATGACCTATCCATGGAAATCTCTTTGAGTCTTCTTTCATATGGCATCGGTTTCGTCTAAATCCGATATGTATTTTGAGAGTTGTGTCCAACATACCAAAACTGTCCAGGAATATGATGCTGATTCATGTATCAACTTTCAAAGCTTATATCTCTCTCATCTGAACTCCTTTGAATGTGATCTTGGTGTCCATAGTTCGTGTTGGGAGTCTAGTTTCATATGCACTGGTTTCACCTCAATCCGAGTTGTGGTTTGGGAGATATGACCAAATTACTGAACGTCGCCCATGCTAAAAGAAACAGAGTCTACTGCGTTATTCTAATAACATATGCATTATCATGATAATTGTTTTAGCTATTCGAATAACACATGCATTATCATGATAAACTTTTAACTATTCGAATAACATATGCATTATCATGATAATCTTTTAACTATTAGAATAAAATCACTCTTTTTCAGTTAAGGACTATTCTGATAGTTCAATTACTATTCGAATAATATTTGAATTTTTGCACTGAGACTATTCTGATAGTTCAATTACTATCCTGATAGTCACCTTTGAAATATGTCAAATATTATTCTGATAGTTTCCTTACTATCCTGATAGTAATCTTACTATTCTGATAGTAACTTTACTATCCTAATAGTCTTATGATATTAGATGTTGAAATTCATCAAAAGCTTATTCGGATAATCATCATACTATTTGAATAGTGCCCTTACTATTTGAATAGTTATCCTACTATCCGAATACCATATTTAGAAACTGAGTTTGAAATCACAATGACTATTCGGATAATGCCTTGACTATTCGAATCCGTTTTCACTTGAATTATTTTCAGAAAGCATACTATTCGAATACTAATGTGCTTATCCGAATACTATCAACTGTTAACAGTTCTCCTCTATTCGAATAGCATATTCATTATTCGAATAGTACTTTGTTTATTCGGATAAATTGAGAGTTATTCGAATATATCTTAACTGAAAACAAGTTTTCCTATTCGAATAACATTTGACTATTCGAATAATCCACAGTATTAAATCACATGAATCTTTTCAACCCAACTTGATATCTTCTCTCTTTGCTTGACTAATCTACAAGATATTTCACATTAAATATGGTAGTTAGTCAATGTAGAAGATAAGTATATTATACAAACTTTTTGCTCATATTTAACATCTATATTTTACATCATCAAAACTATTCATATCTAATAGATTCCATACTTTCCACTTTGCAAACACAAGAGAATTTGCAAAATTTAACTGTTTTTTTGACTCCTACTGATGGGAGTACTATTGATTTCCTTGGATGTAATAGTTATTGGAGAGTTTGGAACTTAATATGCCTTTACTTCACTTGAAATCTTTTCATGTTTCTATTTTTGGATGGGATACTGCTATTTGTTTGTCTTCTTTACAGACACATTCTTGGAAAGGTAGTCGGAGGAACCAACATCCACCGTACATTCTTATACCTCTTCCGATTGACCCTGAGCCACCTCTATCAAGGAAATTCAATACGGGAGAAGTTGTTTCACAAGACAAATGTATGATTCTCATTAGGGATGAGAACTTCTCCTTCAAGTGATTCAAGATACTCTAACATAGGTTGTCTCTTTCCTCACTTGTTTTCTTTCTAATTCCTATAATTCTTTGGGTTTAATTGTTGTATGAGGAAAATAAGTGTGGGAAAGGGACACAATCTAGTAGAATGGTAATGTAATGCAATATTAATTACTGGGTTTGTGTTTGATTTGATTTTTAGACAAGGTGCAATGAGTTATGTTTTCAATAATTATTTAAAATTAATACATTATACAAAGTCTATTTTACCTAATGTTTTAAAAACCGAACCGGACGTTGAACCAGAGAGACTAACGGGTTATGATCCAAACGGTCGATATGATTGGGTCATTCGGTTGGATCGCTAAAATAACAATTAAATTTCAAATAATATCAATTTAAGTATATAATCATATGGGTAAAAAATATCAACTTGATAAATATTTTTTTTAAAAGTCCAATCTTGTAGGTCATGGTATCTCCATTAGTCATAGTTAAATTATTATTATCATTAAGTTAAGATTTTACATTTATAAAAAAAATAAATTCAATTGTTTTAAATAAAAATCGAATTAAAAAAGCAAAAATAATATATATAAATGATATTGATAATGAAGCATAAAATGGATTATGGGAAATGTGCAAGTGCTTAGGAATTAGAGACATGACCAAAAAAATCGTGCCATATGTTGACTTTTCAAATTGTGTGAAATGATAGAAATTAAAAACATATGTCAAACCAGATGAGGCTTCTGAGCAAACAAAAAAGCTTATGCCATTTCAAACCTAACCATTTAATTTCTTTCTTTTTCATTATTAAGGGACTCTTTTTTTTTTCTCTATCCCTCTTTCATTCTCAATAGTTGGCTCCCTTTGGTTTTGGCATCTCAATGTTTAGAGCGTTTCCAAATAAGGCTGGAGCTATCTTCTTCCATTGCTTGGAGGCTGAAAATTATGAGTTTTTATTCTTTATTCTTTAGTTTTTACTCACAATTCTCTCTCTTGTTCTAATATATCGTTTCCCCTTCTTTCATGTTTTGTTTTCACTGTCTCTCCCTCCTTCCTCTTCACCTTCTTTCTTTTTCCTGACGGTTTGGTTTCGATCAAGCCGCTCCAGTTCCTGATCTAAATCCAGCTCCCGGATTAAAAGGCGTTCTGAACGGCTCAAACTGGCTTGACTCTTCAAATGGCCTAAAGCTATGAATCAAGCCGGAAAAGTCCCCGGCCGATAGTTGAACCGGCCTGATCGTTCGGTCCGATCCGGGTTTCAAAACATTGATTTTACCCTTAATATAATCTATGTAGAAAAATAGTTAAGAGCTATTGCATTGCCTTATAACCACTGTCACACTATCTCATTAAGGATCTTCTGATGTCAGTGGTTGTGGTGCTGGAGGCAACAGTAGCAATGATGTGGTGGGTGCAGTGGCAGGTGGTGACATCTACAATGGTAGAGGAGGATTGTCACACCCCGAAATTTAAGTAGTGACTGGCACGGAAGGTGAGAAAACTCACATCCTATAAGCCTATAATATATAAAATTATATATATATATATATATAACTGAATATAAACTTCTTAATTATATTTGCTTTAACAAAAATAACAAGAAGTTTCTTGTAGAAACTTTGGTAGTCTACACTGTAAATGCCACTTCCGAAATTTCTACAATCACATTACAACATTATTCATGAACGTTTCAACAAAAGGAGCTATACTCCATACTAACATATTTATAACATACAACAAAGGCAAGGACCCTAACTACAATTTATGTGGAGCTCCTAGAACATGATTTATAAAATGTAATTCATAAGTTTAAATTTTACAATGAATAAAGGATTGTTCAGGACCACGCTTCAACTCCAATTCCGCACAAAAAGCCCCTCAATGATTCGCAGGAGTACAAGTTCAGCTACACTTCTTAGACCAAATAATTTTTTGGTGAATAACGTCCAATTTATAGAAACTAACTAAATACCAAGGAAACTATTTAAACAGATTTAACCTTGAATGATAAACACATGACAATAAATTTTAAATTTCAAGATAAACAATCATAATAATAAACAAAACTAAATAAAAGATTATTAAATGAATAAAACCAAATACATGATAAAATGACTTGTTTAACAAAATAGTTTAAAAACACTGAATCTAAAGTCACCTCTTTTTGTAGGACTTCAATAGAACAGATAGCAAGCGTGGAAACACAGTTCACGAGGGTAACTAACCAAACGTAGCTCAAGGCCACGAACAAGTGTGAACACATAGTTCATGAGAGTAAGTAACTAAACAAGTGCATCATGATGCCATGAAACAAGCGTAGGTAGAAGACCCACGAATAACAAGCATGAGAACGAATCCCACGAATATCAAGCGTAAGTATTATGCCCACAAATAGCAAGCGAGCTCGAGTTAACCATGGCACTCCAAGGACTAACAGTACTGCTGTTAGTAACAAGTGTTCTATATTCAGTCCTCTAAAAAACATTTTCATCAAGCATGCTTTGGGCCAATTTATCTAAGTAATGAAAAATTCTCCTTTCAATACCATGATAGCTCGTATCCAATACGATATAATAGTATACCCCAGTATGAAAGTTCATAAACAATATTCCAAAACTTTCGTTCAAATTTAATCTATCAACAAAAACCCTTCCTAAATAATAAAACTCGCGTAAAACATTTCAAAATACAAGACTATCTTAGCATCAAAATTTTTGTGAGAAAATCGAAAGTTTCCATAGTATTTTTGTACATAATCATAAATTATACTATGAAGTAATGGGAGAAAAATAAATAACAATAAATAAAGTTATCAATCCATGATCATTTCAATATCAATAAGAACATGAAACAAATCCGATAAACTTTCAATGGCAAAATCATACTTGTAAAGATGGTAATAAACATGAAAGTATGGCAAGTAGTAAGAACATCATTTATAAAAAAACAATTATAATAAGTAGTAAAATATCATTTATAAAGATTATAATGGAATGCTATTTACTCACCTGTTGCACTCCCAGACGTATAACTTACTCTTGTTTAGTCAACTTTGAATTACTTTCACTCATTAACCCCCTAATGTTTAAAAAACGTAAGATCAATGTTTCAATTACAAATTTTTATAAAAATTTCCATAATATTTCACTTAGCAAGATTCTTCATTTCTATATTACATTCCTTCCAAATTTAGTTTCTCTCAAAGACAAAAGCATTGTCACTTCTTCCATTGAATTATAAAGCCAAATTCTTCTATATGAAAATGTGTTCACTTCATTCATGCCTACGACCTTATCACCAATATTTGAATATTCTAACTTAAACTTATATTCTTTAAACCATTTATAAAAATCTCAAATTCCTTCAGCAATCAACACCAACTATCTCACTTTAAATTATAAATAAATTTCCTCCCAACAAAATTATAAAACCCCACAACCCCCAAACTCTTTCAATGAAAAAGATCAATTCACCCAAATCTAACTGTTATTTTCTTAGATGTCTAGTGCATACCACAAAAAAAAAAGAAATATGCAAATTCAATCAACACCCACAGCCACACAAGTTTAAGAAAATAATAGAACTTGAGCATGCCTAAAAGCTACACTGAACCAACAAAGTAGGAGAAGCATGTGTTGGGCATACCTAAAGCATCACTTGTAGCAAGGAAGGAGGAAGGACTGGCAGCACACCCTTAACTGATGAAATCACAGGGGGAGGAAGAAAAGGATGATGTATAGCTATAACCTAAACACAAAGGTGACTCACAGAACCAAGGAAGAAGAAGCCAAGCTTAGAACTTCCTAAGGCCATGAACCACCGTGAACCAAAGTAAGAACACATATAGTCACAACAGTAACAATTGAACATGAGAAGAAGAGAGGGAGATTCAGTGAAAGAACTAAGCTTTAGCCACCATTAATTATCAGGCACACCAATGCTAGTGACAAAGAAAGGTAGGCGACCACATTGAACCTAGGAAGAGGATTGAATAGGTTCTCAAAACTCCCAGAATTCTTCTTCCCCCTTGCTCTGTTATGATAATCGATGGGAATGAGAAAGAAATAAGGGGATTAGGGATTAAATTTAATGCATTTGCAATATACTGTTAGAATAAATCATGCTTTACAATAATTATATCACAAATACAACATAAGATATTCTACAATTACAGCGGAAGACTTCAGAAGATACCTCTTGCCATAGCTAATCTCTAATCTGAGAGAGTTCACGAACAATGAAGGTAACACTGTAAAATAGAATATGTCAGAAGATAGATTGTCAGGTTACTCTTTTAACTGACTACAAGGCACAGTAGTGGTAACTAGTATGAGAGCCTGTTCGCCGTTTAGCTTCCGCAAGCGCACGGGTCGCAAGTAATAAAATGATAAGTAAAGATCGTTCCCACGAGGACTATGACGAAAGTGAGTTAATTATTGTAACTATGTTTTTAACTAGGTTGAATGAAATCATTTGGAATTGAGTGTGTTAATTAAGAGAATTTGTGAAAAACAATAAGGTAAAACAAAGGTGAATGTAAAATTGATTCTACTTCAAGGTTTAAAGGCTTAGGATTACTTCTTCCTCATTGTATTTCATAAAACTATGCAATTAATTCACTTATGCTAGTTGTGTGAGTCCATATGCTAGTCAAAGATTCTAAAATCATCAATCAAGCTCTCTCAAGTCAAGATTGATTTTTAATCTTCATTAACAATGTTCAATCTCTTGTCTATCATTAATGAAAATCATCTTTCCCAAATCAATTCTTCATTAGACTATGCTAGGTTATTAGATATATCTCTATTCTAACAACAAACCATCCATTTAATCCCTAAACTTCAAGTCTAACGTGATTTTTCTCAAGTTCTACAACCAAAATAGCTCTCTCAAGCATCATTCAATTGAACTAAACTAATCATGTGGTGATCAAGCACAAGATAGTAATTAAGCATAGAGGAAAATCAACATATATTCTCAACAACTATCAAAAGCAAGAAAATATAGTAGTTTTAATCCATACAATGAATAGAAGTAATCCTAAATGAGAGTTTTAGCCACTCATAATCAATACAAACCAACAACTCAACATAAAACTCATGACCATATCAGCAAATGAGAAGAGAAGAGGGGAAAAACCAGAAAAAGAGAAGAAAAATCTTGAATTTCTCCAAGAATCTCCTCCAAGAAGCACCAAAATCCCCCTCAAGCTCTCCAAGAAGCCTCCTTGTAGTCCTTGAGCTCTTCCTTGTGCAGAATGGCTTCAATTCGGCGCCCCCATTAGGTTAAAAAGTCAGCTGAAGCATCAGTTTTTTCAAAACGCACAGTTGCAGTATCGCGACTTCGCCCTCACTTAGCTATAGCGAACCCACAGCGTACGCGGTCAGAAGGGCCTATTTTTTATGTGTTTTCGCTTTCGATTTGCTATAGCGAACCCACAGCGTACGCGGTCAGAAAGGCCTATTTTTGATGTGTTTTCGCTTTTTCTTCGCTGTGGCGTAGCAAAAGTAACCGGGGACACCTTCAAGCTACTTTGATCTTCCTTCTTGACTTTTGTTCTTCTTTTCTTCACCTCCAAGGATCCATGTAAGCTTTCATTTCTTGTCATCATCCTCCTACAAAGAGAAGGATTTTATGAGCTTTTCAATTCTTCAATTTAATCCAAAACCCTATACATTTAGCTCAAAATTTGCACTTTTTCAAGTATTTTCAACATATCACATTTTTCTTCATATGTATAAAACTTATGCACAATTTAAGTTTAAAATCACAAATATATGAGAAAAATGTGATGAAATACAAGAATTTCCAGAGAATAACACTCCCCCAAACTTAAGCTTTTGCTTGTCCTCAAGCAAATTCACACATGTAACATGACTTCATAAATTGCTTATCTAAATTGCAGATATGTTCATGTCCTCATTCATTGCTCTAAAGATCACACGAAACAGGAACTTGAGAGAATATGCCAAGATGAATGTCTTATAATCTTTAAGCAAGTTTTTCAAGAGTCCTTTGAGTGTGGGTGTGTGTTTGGAATCAAAAGACATTTCTCCGGATTCTATCTCAGTCACACATAATACTCCAACTCATATACAAATTTTCAACTCTACCACTTCACTATCCTTTTTTCATCCTTCTCTACTTACAAGTTACCTCATATGGTATCAAAATCAAAAGGACTTTTAGGCTTGTAACGTGGCCATGGGTTTAGGGTTTTTGAATGGAAGGGAAAAAGGGAATAAATACAAAAACTTTGAGATAAATGAACTAACTTCCTTTCTTCTTTTTCTTTCTTTTCTTTTCTTTTCTTTTTTTTTCATATTTTTTTTTCAACAAATTTGAACTAACTTGGCTTCTGTACACTTTATTCAGCCCTCATTTCTGTATAAGATTTTTTTTTTATCTCAAAGCAAGGTATATCATGGTTTTTCAGGTTAGGGGTTAGGCAGTGAATTGGTTTTCAAAAAGAATATTTATATTGGTTTTTCTATAAAGGCTCAAGATTGGGTTCGAAATGGAAGAATCACAATGTAGGATAGCTTGAAAGGCTCAAACGCTTTTTAACGAAATGCCTATATCATTTTTCAAAACCATATGAGATGCACAATAAGCTTCGAAAAACTCTAAAGTAGATTTGGAAATTGTACCTTTGAAAATAGGTATATAAGCTAGTTTACCAAGAGTTTCTTCAACAAAAACCTTCAAAACATCCCTGACTCCAATAGTGCAAGATTATGCTCAAGAGATTTCCTTAGAAACTCACTCCAACATTATAACTCATTCAACAAGGCATATTAATCACAACTTCCTGTCAAGCATAATGCTAAATAGCTTATCCAATCATCGGACCATTTATGCAATCCTAAACAAACAATTTAACCAATTCAAAAGATATTTTCTCTAAAATTTTCCCAAGCAAAGGCTTAAGTTTGTGAAATTTCATCTATTTCACCCTTTTTTTAATCAAACTATACATCAAAACTGCTTATATATACCTGTGCACTCACTGTTCACTTTCAAAATTTTCACATTTTAAAATTTTCACAATATACCTCCCCCAAACTTGAAACCAACAGTGTCCCCACTGTCACAAATATTCACAAACTTGGACGCAAACAGCACTCAAACCTGGACACATTTACAAGTAATATTGACAGCAGTCTCAGATGCATCAAACAGTACATGCTCAATGGCAACTACTCATCCAATCAAACAAAGGGCATCAACGCCCGCATGCAAGCCTATCAGAGGAACATCCAGTGATAATGACAGTTATCACATAAAACAACTGTTAGCCATCAGTAACTAACAACACAGCAGAGCAGACTATGCACATGAACGGAAATGGAATTGCATAGAAATGCTAACTCGAAATTCCTACAATTAAAAGATGTCAGAAAACACAGGGAAGCAAAAAGAACAAGCATAAAAAATGTCAACAGTCAGAGGGGTCTCGTCAATCAGCAGAATCAGCTGTAGGATCATACTCTGACTCTGAGGTATCAGCATCAGCAGTTCGACTAGAACCAAGATCCTCATCCTCCCCAACAGAAACCACCTCATCATCGGCACTCTCAGACGCACTAGACTCAGAATCTTCACCAATTTCTTCCTCAGCTGGATCCCGAAAAACCATAAGTTCTTTCCCTCGGTGATGTGGGGATGGGGCCTTCTCCTAATCACTCTCAACCCTCGGTGGCACCTCGACACCCATCTTGCTTGTGAGTCCTTCCAGCATAGTCTCCATGCGCTGGCGGTAAAGGCGCTCCTTCACACGTTCCCTTTTTGCTAGCAAAAGCTCATCATGGAGACTACGTAATGTAAGTGGGGGTTGGTCGCCATCCAAATCAGCTGGTCCCTTGTGATCTAACTTAGTTTGATCATACCAGTAAGGGGGGGCAGGCTGAAAGTAAAGATCACCAGAGGAGGTTGGAATTTGAGCCTTGGTGAAGAGGTCGGAAATCAGATGGGGTTGAACCAAATAAGTGCCCTTCCTCTTGGCGTGAGCGCAATTGTACAGGGTGTCATAAAGGATGTTTTCTAACTTCACACGCTGACCCGTCATGAAGAGGAATATAAGCAAAGCAGTTAACTTCGGCACAGTGCTGCTATTGCCTACAGGGGTGACATTAAAAGTAATAAAGTTCAACCAGATGCGGGCCTCTTCATTCAAACCCTTTGCTTGAGATATATTTGCTTTCCTCGAGGTCGATACCATTGAGTTTCACCTGGTTTGACCAAGGTATCAGCAATTTCCTTGAAGGGAAAATTCTCAGCCTCTTTCTTCAGAAGATGATATTGGCATTGGGGATAGAAAGGCAGATCATAGAATTGGCGAATGAATTTCGGACTGATGAAGTTCTTGCCACAAGGTGGGACATCTCTCTACTGCATTGACGAAATGCCGTAACAATTGGCATAGTAATAGAAATGGCGAACAAAAGTTTCATTGCCAGTAGCCCGCGATGCCAACATATGCCCTAAACCATGTTTTTCTGTTGCCAACTTGTAGAACTTAAACCGAGTATTAGGCGGGAATTCTCGCTCTTGACGCAAAGGTCGTGAGTTCATGAGATCTTTGACCACGTCTAGCAAATCGGGTGCAGAAGTGGAGGGAGGTGGTTGAGTTGGGGAGGCACAGGACTTGAAGGGGCAGCAACGACCTTTTTCCGTTTAGGTGCTGGCTTTTTAGGAGCAGCTCGGCGCTTGGTCATTATCTGCAAAAATCAAAACCAAAGAAAACACAAACAAAAACAATGAACAATCCACAACGAACAAAAGAAAAGAAAAAGAGAAACACTAGTCCTAAAAGAAAAAAGGTCCCCCAAACTTGTGGCTAGCTAAAAACCTCAACAAGGCAATCCAGAATTCCACTCCTAAACCTATCCTCGCTTCCTCATAACAGTACAAATGAGCTCAAAGTGATTCGCCAACTCAAATGATCCCAAAGGTGCTCTCCAACGCAGTTGAACAATATAACCACGAATGCTCAGTATCCTAATCACCAAATTAAACCACATCAATGAAAGCCTAAGTGTAAAATGCTTCATAGACTAGCTCAGATGACCGAATCACTGACGGTCACTTAGACGTGCCCAAGGATTGACAAGGAAGTAAACAGTATTCAGAGACGACAGTGCTAGGCCTAAAATGAGGCGCAGCTGGTCAATCCTAAGCTCATAGATTAGAAGAATATCCACATAAATAGCACATGTAGCCTAGTCAGAGAGTTGACAAAAATAGTCAAAATGGTTTCCTTTGTGACAAAATGGCCTCTAAAAATCAAATAGTATTTCCAAATAACCAAGCATGTGCAACTACAGTGGGGTCTCAACTAATGTAAAGATGAAACTATGTAACTAGTCAGGCATACTGATAATCCTCCAACAACCCAAATAAGTTCAAGCTTAAAGTAAGCATGCGTCCCCGATTAATCATAACCACAAAGTCTCCATATTGGCGCTCTAATCACAATCTCAATCTTAAGCTACACTATCCCAATAAAAACCGGACGAAGGATATGCACATTACCTTAGACAAGAATAATAGCACAACTGAACAGAGAAGCCACAGACAAGATCACAGCGAATCAGGGCAGAACACCGAGTGAGGAATTTGGGGATGATGGCTTGAAGTCTCCCAAACACAGCTGGACCGAACTTGTCGCAGGAATGGACAAGTGTGAAAATTAGGAGATGAAGGTGAATGAGGGCTCGGCTTCAACCACCGTGAGCATGTTTGGAAGAGATGAGAGAGGGGAAGGAGGGGTCTTTGGTTGTGAGGGGAGGTGGGTGGTGAGATGTGAAGACGGTGGGCCGATATGCGGTGGGGGAAGAGCTGGCCCACGGTGGAGGGTAGATCGACGGTGAGAAAAGAGGGAGACGGTGGTCGAAGGTGGGGCTGGGGTCTCGGTGAGTGATAGGGGGTCGGTGATGGATGGCGCTGGTGGTGGAGGATCTGGGGAAAACAGGAGCTGCGGTGAGGTGTGTGAAGGCCGAGAGAGAGAGCGGTGGAGAAGCTGGTAAGGGAGCGGGGGCGAAGGTGGAGTGGGGAGAGGGCAACGGATCTGGAGTGAAAGGGGTGGGCGACGGTGACGGTGTGGGTGCAGCGGCAGCGGAGGAGATGTGTGACGGTGGCGGATCTGAATCGGAGTGGCGGTGGTGAGAGAAAAGGGAAACGGTAGGGAGAGTTGGGAAGAACGGTGAGCGACGGTGAGGATCTGGGCTACGGTGGAGAGAGTGGTGGGCCGAGGGAAGAAGCTGGTGTCGAGTCGACTGTGGTCGACGGTGGGGCTGGGGTGTATTGTGGGAAGCGACGGTGGAGGAGGAATGTGAACTCGGTGGAGGAGTGGAGTTGGGAGTGAGCTGGAGTGAGAGAGCGGGAGTGAGACGGATGAGAAGAAAGGAAATTTTTTTTTAAAAGAATTTTTAGTTTTTTTTTGCTGTCGGCTGCACAGAAGGGTGTAAATTAGCATATGTTTGCCTTGACCTCGCTATAGCGAAGCGAGGGCGAACTCAAGGAAAATTGCACAGAAGGGCCAAAAAATGGCATGTGTTTGCCTTGACCTTGCTATAGCGAAGCGAGAGCGAACCCAAGGAAAATTGCACAGAAGGGCAAAAAAATGGCATGTGTTTGCCTTCAGTATGCCATAGCAAAGCAACAGCAAGCACAGATATACAGCACATCACAGAAAAACCAAACATTTGCTGCAGCTTTGCCACAGCAAAGTAACAGCAAAGTATGACAGCCAACAAATAAAAATTCTGACAGCAAAATGAGATTCTCAAAGCATCCTAATTCACCCAATCTCCACAAATGGTACCTTAATCTTATCATACACCATTCAATTACATCAAAACATGAGGATAACACCACACACAATGAAAATGCATAAAATGATTCCCAAATCACCCCAAGTTCCACACATAGCACCCAACTCACTTCATAAACCATTGATTCACAACAAAAGGCATAAGGGTGGCATGCTGTACTCAAACATGGTGAAAACAGATTTGTCAATCCTAAAGCTTCATTCACCCCATACAAATTCCATCTCAAGTTACATTCACCATTTAGACAAACATTAAAGCAATAGCAATGATATTCAAGCATGTAGTTTCAAATGCAAAATTTTAGGTGTACTTCCCTTTGTAGTTCCAACTCCTTGTATCAAAATGCACTTTGTAGCTCCAATGCAATGCAATTCGTCCAGCCATGGGAAAACCTTTCTTACCTATAAAAAGGTAAAACCAAACATAAATCCACTAAAACACACAAAAATCAAAGAAGGATGGAAATATAAAGTGTTGAGAACTTGGGTTGCCTCCCAAGAAGCGCTTGATTTATAGTCTTCAGCCTGACTCTTCTCTTTGTCAAGTGGAATCAGTGAGCGGTAGAGTGATGGTTTGCCTCTCTACTGTGCCATCCCAATAGTGCTTTAACCGCTATCCATTGACCTTGAATCTCTCACCATCTTGTCCTTCTAGCTCCACAACACCCTTGTCAAAGACTTGAACCATAGTGAAAGGGCCAGACCATCTAGACTTTAACTTTCCCGGAAAGATTTTCAGCTTAGAGTTATAGAGGAGAACTTGTTGACCCGGCTCAAAAGACTTAGAGACAATCTTTTTGTCATGCCACCGCTTTGTCTTCTCCTTGTAAAGCCTTGAACTCTCATAAGCATGAAAACGAAATTCTTCAAGCTCATTAAGCTGTAAGAGCCTCTTGTCACCCACTTCCTTTTCATCAAAGTTCAACTTTTTAATAGCCCAGTAGGCATTGTGTTCCAACTCCACAGGAAGATGACAAGCTTTCCTAAAAACCAACCGGTAAGGAGACATACCGATAGGTGTTTTGTACGCGGTGCGAAAGGCCCATAATGCATCATCTAACTTCATGGACCAATCCTTTCGAGTGATACCCACAGTTTTCTCAAGGATTTTCTTGATTTCTCTATTGGAAATCTTAGCTTGACCATTTGTTTGAGGATGGTAGGCTAAAGACACCCTATGCTTCACTCCATACTTCTTCAAAAGGGAATTAAATTGATGGTTGCAAAAGTGGGTGCCTCCATCACTAATAACAGCCCTTGGAGCACCGAAACGAGTGAAGATATGCTTTTTCATGAATTTGACCACTACTTTAGCATCATTTGTTGGAGAAGCAATGGCCTCAACCCATTTAGACACATAATCCACCGTTACAAGAATGTATTGATTGTTGAAGGACTTGGGAAACGGTCCCATGAAATCAATTCCCCATACATCAAATAATTCCACTTCCAACATGCTGTTGAGTGGCATTTCATTCCTCCTAGAGATATTGCCAACCCTTTGGCACCGATCACAAGATAGAGCGAATTCATACGCATCCTTGAACAAGGATGGCCAGAAAAACCCAGATTGCAAGACTTTTGCAGCCGTCTTGGTACCTCCAAAGTGGCCTCCATATTCAGAGGAATGGCAACACTTCAATACATCTTGTTGCTCACCTTCTGGAACACATCTTCGAATCAACTGATCAGCACAATAATGAAATAGGAAAGGTTCTTCCCAATGATAGAACTTGACATCATGTAAGAACTTCTTCCGTTGGTGATAACTCAAGTCCTCAGAAATAATTCCACTCACAAGGTAATTGACTATGTCAGCATACCAAGGAGTTTCAGAATGACACACCAAAAAGAGTTGCTCGTCCGGAAAAGTTTCATGAATAGGGAGATCTCTATCATGTTGAGCTTCAGTACTCAACCTAGACAAATAGTCGGCAACCTGATTTTCGGAGCCTTTTCTATCCACAATCTCAAGATCAAATTCTTGTAAGAGCAAAACCCATCGAATCAACCTTGCTTTAGAGTCCTTCTTACTAAAGAGGTACCGTAGTGCAGAATGGTCAGTATGAACAACCACTTTGGCCCCAATCAAGTAAGGCCAAAATTTAGCAAATGCATACACCACAGCCAAAAGCTCTTTCTCAGTGGTAGTATAGTTTTCTTGAGCATCATCGAGTGTCTTACTTGCATAGTAAATAGGATGGAAGATTTTATCCCTTTTCTGCCCAAGTACAGCTCCCACGGCATAGTCACTAGCATCACACATGACTATAAAGGGTAAACTCCAATCCGGAGCCATAATGACAGGAGCGGTTACAAGTCTTCTCTTCAACTCTTCAAAAGCTTTCAAGCATGCATCATCAAACTTGAACTCGGCATCCTTCTCAAGTAAAGCACAGAGTGGCTTAGTGATTTTAGAGAAATCCTTTATGAACCGTCTATAGAATCCAGCATGGCCTAAAAAGCTTCTCACACCCTTAACATTGATAGGTGGAGGGAGTTGTTCAATCACCTCTAACTTTGCCTGGTCAACTTCTAAACCTTTCTTGGAGACACGATGGCCTAACACAATGCCTTCCTTCACCATAAAATGGTATTTCTCCCAATTAAGCACAAGATTGGTGTCTTTACACCGCTTCAAAACTCGAGCTAAGTTGGATAAGAACTCTTCATATGAATCACTAAACACAGTGAAGTCGTCCATGAACACTTCCATGGTATGCTCTATCATGTCAGCGAAAATAACCATCATACACCGTTGGAATATAGCCAGTGCATTGCAAAGGCCAAAGGGCATGCGCTTGAAAGCAAAGGTGCCATATGGGCATGTAAATGTAGTCTTCTCTTGATCTTCCGGAGCGATTGCTATTTGGTTGTACCCCGAATAACCATCAAGAAAGCAAAAGAATTCCCTTCCAGCTAATTTGTCCAACATTTGATCAATGAAAGGCAACGGGAAGTGATCCTTACGAGTAGCCGTATTGAGCTTACGGTAATCCATGAAAACCCTCCACCCGGTCACAGTGCGAGTGGGAATGAGTTCGTTGTGGGTGTTAGCCACTACAGTCATACCACCCTTTTTGGGGACGCATTGGACTGGGCTCACCCAAGAACTATCAGAAATAGGATATACAATGCCAGCATCGAGCCATTTAAGAAGCTCCTTCTTCACTACTTCCTTCATAATAGGGTTGAGTCTTCTTTGATGTTCAATGGAAGGCTTGTGATTCTCTTCCAAAAAGATCTTGTGCATGCACATAGAGGGGCTAATGCCCTTGATATTAGTAATTGTCCACCCAATAGCCCTTTTGTGAGCTTTTAAGACTTCAACTAATTGCCCTTCTTGCTGAATAGTGAGATCCGAAGCAATAATCACCGGAAGAGTATTGTTGGAACCCAAATAAGCATATTGTAGATGAGATGGCAATGCCTTCAACTCAAGTGAAGGTGGTTCCTCTAAAGAAGATTTTAACTTTGGTCGGTCATTAGAACCCAAATCAAGTGACTCAAATGGTATCCTCCTTTTAGGATAAGGAGTTGTTGCATCCATAATAGCCTTGCATTCCACTACATCAAAACCCTCAGAATCAATATCAAGAAGAGCTGCTTCAAGTGGATCCTCAATCATAGAGGTCTCAAATTCATCTTGTGTAACCAGACCAATCATATCAAGGAAGAAACAGTCTTCATGCACATGAGAAGTTTTCATCAATTGATTCATATTAAAAGTAACTTGCTCATCGGCCACCCTCAAGGTCAACTCACCTTTCTCTACATCTATCAAAGTTCTAGCCGTAGCTAAAAATGGCCTTCCTAGCAGTAAAGGTAGTTCTCTATCAGGATCAAAATCAAGCACAATAAAATCAGCCGGAAATATGAACTTATCAACCTTGACTAAGACATCTTCAATAATCCCTTTAGGATAAGACAAGCTTCTATCGGCCAATTGCAAAGTGACCGTAGTAGGTCTAGCATCACCTAATCCCAACTTGTTGAATACAGACAACGGCATAAGATTTACACTAGAGCCAAGATCACACAAGCCATTTCCTAAAAATTTACCCCCAACATGACAGGGTATAGAAAAACTCCCAGGATCCTTCAACTTAGGCGGAAGTCGCTTGATTACATCAGTGAAGCTCTTGGTGACAGCTACCGTTTCGAACTCATTAAATCTTCTTTTCTTTGAAAGGACATCTTTCATGAACTTAGCATATTTAGGCATTTGCTCTAAGGCTTCCGCAAAGGGAATGTTGATATGCAATTGCTTAAACATCTCAATGAACTTCTTGAATTGCCCATCTTCGTGATGTTTCTTGAGTCTTTGCGGAAAAGGGGGTGGTGGGACATATCGTGGAGGATAAGTATTGGTCTTTCTCTTCTTCTCGTCCGTATTGTCAGGAGCACTGGGCTTGCTTGACACCACCTCATCTAAGGTTACTTCAGTTTGCTTCCTCTTCTTGTTTTCCTCTTCTTCGACCACAATCTCTTCAATAACCTCGTCATTAAGGATAAGATCTTCCACAACATGATCCTTTGGCTTTATTGTAGCCTTACCCATACTTGGAACATCGGGTAAAGTCTTGCCACTCCGAAGAGTAAGAGCCTTGCATTCTTCTTTACCTTCTCACTTAGGATTGGGAATAGTATCACTTGGAAGACCATTTCTTGGTTGAGCACTCAAGTGTGAAGCAATTTGGCCCATTTGTATCTCAAGATTTTTGATTGATGTGTCATGAAGAGAAACTGTGCCAACTAAGCCTTCTTGACTCTTGATAAGTTGCCTCAAGAGTTTATTTGTCTCAGAATCACCCTCTTATGGCTTCGGTGGTTGCTCAAAACCCGGTGGATGCATTGGCTTACTAGAAGAAGCATAAGGATTAATTGGATTCTCACTAGGTCCATTCCTCCAAGAGAAGTTAGGATGGTCCCTCATACCCTTGTTGTAAGTATTAGAGTAAGGGTTGCCACGTGGATACCTTTGATTATTGTTTAAATAACTCACCGACTCCATAGTATGATAACATTCTTCAGAGGAGTGGGCTTCTCCACATATTTCACAAGAAGGACTTAGAGCTTGGATAGCATTCACATTTCTTGATGAATTTCTCTCTAGCTTCAATTCAAGTTGATCAAATCTCTTAGCCATTGCTTCAAGTTGAGCAACAATTTCCTTAGACACATTAGAACTACTCGAAGGACTTGGTTCCTTATATGTTCTATAGCTAGAACGTGATTTTTCAGATTGTTGCAAGGAACTAGAGGCAATGTCCTCGTACAACTGAGATATATCACAAACTCTCATCTTGCCAATTCCACTATTAGAGGCATTGTTGAGCATATTGGAAGTGGGCACATCCAATCCGGCTGTAAAGGCTTCAAGCAAAACATAGGTCTTCTGTTCATGGTTAGGACAACTACGCCATAGCTCCTTGAATCTCTCCCATGCTTCATGAAAAAGTTCTCCGGGCTGTTGTTGAAAACCCAAGAGTTCAGCTCTTTGAATTGCCCGTCTACCCCTTGGAATGAACCTTGCTTTGAACTTAGATGCCATTTCATCCCAAGTAGTGATGGAGTTAGGAGGTAGAGCAGTAAGCCAAGCTCTTGCCTTCTTGTCAAGTGATAGAGGAAAGAGGCGCAATCTAAGTGCATTTGTAGTTACTCCTTGAAACTTGAAATTCTTACACACTTGTACAAAGCGTGTCAAATGGTCAGTAGGGTCTTCATTCTGAGTTCCCGAAAACAAGCCAATCATTTGGAGCATTTGAAACATGATTGGCTTCAACTCAAAATTCCGAGCTTGAATAGCAGGAAATTGGATGCTAAATTGATAGGTGGAGTTTCCTTGCTCCATGTATTCATCCAAAGTGCGCTCCAAGTTATCATCATTAGGATTAGCCATATTGTAAAATGGATGAGGACGAGGTGGTGGTCTCGGTTGCTCTTGTATGGGCAAAGGTTTAGGTCCTTGAAGAGGTAGCACTTGAGGTTCAGTTTCAAAGTCTTCAGAAAAATATTCTTCAAGAGCACCGTCAAGAACGATCTCCAAATCAGTTTGCATACGGAGCTCAAACACCTACAAGTCAAGAATCCCAAAACGAGTATCAAACTTATCAACTAATAGAACTACACTAAGAAAAACAAGAAAAAAACTATAGCTATAACTATACTTAAAAACAAAGAAAATTAAGAAAGTCAAACAAGAAGAATAAAAGTATTCAAGCGTAATCAAGCGCACAATTACACTAATTAACTCAAAAGACTTTAGTCAATAGTCCTTGGCAACGGCGCCGAAAACTTGTTCGCCGTTTAGCTTCCGCAAGCGCACGGGTCGCAAGTAATAAAATGATAAGTAAAGATCGTTCCCACGAGGACTATGACGAAAGTGAGTTAATTATTGTAACTATGTTTTTAACTAGGTTGAATGAAATCATTTGGAATTGAGTGTGTTAATTAAGAGAATTTGTGAAAAACAATAAGGTAAAACAAAGGTGAATGTAAAATTGATTCTACTTCAAGGTTTAAAGGCTTAGGATTACTTCTTCCTCATTGTATTTCATAAAACTATGCAATTAATTCACTTATGCTAGTTGTGTGAGTCCATATGCTAGTCAAAGATTCTAAAATCATCAATCAAGCTCTCTCAAGTCAAGATTGATTTTTAATCTTCATTAACAATGTTCAATCTCTTGTCTATCATTAATGAAAATCATCTTTCCCAAATCAATTCTTCATTAGACTATGCTAGGTTATTAGATATATCTCTATTCTAACAACAAACCATCCATTTAATCCCTAAACTTCAAGTCTAACGTGATTTTTCTCAAGTTCTACAACCAAAATAGCTCTCTCAAGCATCATTCAATTGAACTAAACTAATCATGTGGTGATCAAGCACAAGATAGTAATTAAGCATAGAGGAAAATCAACATATATTCTCAACAACTATCAAAAGCAAGAAAATATAGTAGTTTTAATCCATACAATGAATAGAAGTAATCCTAAATGAGAGTTTTAGCCACTCATAATCAATACAAACCAACAACTCAACATAAAACTCATGACCATATCAGCAAATGAGAAGAGAAGAGGGGAAAAACCAGAAAAAGAGAAGAAAAATCTTGAATTTCTCCAAGAATCTCCTCCAAGAAGCACCAAAATCCCCCTCAAGCTCTCTAAGAAGCCTCCTTGTAGTCCTTGAGCTCTTCCTTGTGCAGAATGGCTTCAATTCGGCGCCCCCATTAGGTTAAAAAGTCAGCTGAAGCATCAGTTTTTTCAAAACGCACAGTTGCAGTATCGCGACTTCGCCCTCACTTCACTATAGCGAACCCACAGCGTACGTGGTCAGAAGGGCCTATTTTTTATGTGTTTTCGCTTTCGCTTTGCTATAGCGAACCCACAGCGTACGCGGTCAGAAAGGCCTATTTTTTATGTGTTTTCACTTTTGCTTCGCTGTGGCGTAGCAAAAGCAACCGGGGACACCTTCAAGCTACTTTGATCTTCCTTCTTGACTTTTGTTCTTCTTTTCTTCACCTCCAAGGATCCATGTAAGCTTTCATTTCTTGTCATCATCCTCCTACAAAGAGAAGGATTTTATGAGCTTTTCAATTCTTCAATTTAATCTAAAACCCTATACATTTAGCTCAAAATTTGCACTTTTTCAAGTATTTTCAACATATCACATTTTTCTTCATATGTATAAAACTTATGCACAATTTAAGTTTAAAACCACAAATATATGAGAAAAATGTGATGAAATACAAGAATTTCCAGAGAATAACAGAGCCGTCGCCAGTCATGAAACCTTAAAGAGCAGCTAGGTTTTTCTCATATGCTCTTTTTAGACGATCATAAAATTAATTGTATATTTCACCATCAGAAATAATACAAAATAGCCAGTCAGCTGGTTACCCTAATCCTGTAGTTGGGCTTGGATCTGACTTATGGGTCACACTCAGGATATTTTAATTAATAACCTAATTAATAACTAATAAATTATATTATAATAAAAAAATATCTCACATTCTCCCACTTGGCCCATATCTAAATGTCATTTTCCCTTTCTAGATTAAATTAAGGTTGTGCTGCAAGAATCATGACGATAAGTCGTCTTATGCCGAGTATTATCTTCCATGCATTACATGCAACACCCTTACTTAATGGGTATAACTTTATGAATAAACGCCTATGTTTATTCAGTTCCAAACTCAATATCTATTATTCTCTTCAACAGAATGTATATAGATAATGATAGAGATAATAAAACATAATTAATTTCATTGCATACCTCTTCTATGTGAATAAAGGTCTAACCCCCATCTGAGGGATGTGTAACACAAACGCATTCGATTTCAATCCGTTAGTCAAAGGATCAGCTAGCATGTCCTTTGTATTGATATGATCAACCAAAATTTCACCATCTACAATTCTCTCTTTTAAACTTAGGAATTTCAGTTTGACCAATCGGTTTTGACTTTCACTCCTTTTGTTATTTGCAATGGCCATTATGGCTGTGTTATCACAGTACATCCTGATTGGCCTAGAGATTGAATCCACAATCTTAAGCTTAACAATGAAATTCCTATCCAGATAGCTTGTGAACTTACCTCAAAATATGCTATGTACTCAGCATCATAAGTAGAGGGAGTTGTAAGTGTTTGTTTTGTACTTTTCTATGATGTAGCTCCATCTGTTAATAGGAAGCTTAACCAGTAGTAGACTTGTTTGTGTCCAAACATCCTCCTAGATAGAGTCTGAGTAATCAACTACTTCTAGGTTTTTTGTTCTTCTATATGTGAGCATGTAGTGCTTAATATCTTGTAGGTATCTAAACACTTTCTTTGCAGCTACCCAATGTGCTTCCCCTGGATCGCTTTGGTACCTTCCCAATATGCCAATAGTGAAAGCTATATCAGGTCTTGTGCAGACCTATACATACATCAAGCTTCCCATTGCTAATGCATATGAGACATTTTCCATTTACTTTCTTTCAAGCTCATTTTTGGCACATTGATCTAGACTAAACTTGTCTCCTTTCTCAAGAGGAGCTATGTTAGTTGAATAGTTCTGCTTCTTGAATCGTTCAAGAACTTTGTTGATATAGGTTTGTTGAGATAAGGCTAAAATGCCTTGAGCTCTATCCCTATTGATCTAGATGCCAATGACATAGGATGCCTCACCTATATCGTTCATATCAAAGTTCTTGCACAAAAACTGTTTCACTTCACGTAATAGTCCTAGATCACTAGTTGCAACATAAAATTAGAAATATGATCTTGCTCCCACTAACCTTATGATATATGTATTCATCCATGATGTTCTCATCAAAACCAAATGATGCGATTACTTCATGGAACTTCAAGTACTACTGTTGTGAGGCTTACTTCAAGCCTTAGATTGATTTCTTTAACTTGCATATCAGACGTTCCTTATCCTTTGCAATAAATCCCTTAGGCTATTTCATGTAGACTTCTTCCTCAAGAACCCTATTGAGGAAAGCAGTATTGACATCCATTTGGTGTAACTCTAGATCAAAATGTGCAACCAATACCATCGTTATACGAAAAGAGTCTTTCATTGATATAGGGGAAAAGGTTTCCTTGTAGTTGAACCCTTCTACTTGTGTGAAGCCCTTGGCAACCAACCTAGCCATGTATCGATCAATGTTACCTTGCAAATTTCTCTTGGTTTTGAAAACCCATTTACAGCCAGTGGCTTTAGGCCCACTTGGTAACTCTACAAGATCCTATACACCATTATTTGGCATCGAATTCATTTTATCAGTTATAACATCATGCCACAACTTAGAGTTCTCACTCTTAACAGCCTGAGTAAATGTTAATGGATCATTTTCAATTGCTAATATCATAATCAATCTCAGTAGATTACACCACCTAGTCACTAGGTAATGTTGGTCTTCTTTCCCCAGTTGATTTTCTTAATTCAACCTCTTGGGTTGGTCCAGATTGTTCATTTGGGGCATCCTCCACAACAATTTGTCTTCGTTCTTCACATGTGGGAGGTGGATAAATCTGAACAAATGCTTCATTATGTAAATCAGCGGTCACTTCCATATGATCATTGTTTGTTTGATCACTCCCACTAATCATGTCATTCTCAAGAAAGATAACATTCCCAGATTCTATAAAAAGTGTAGAAGGAGGAGGACAATAAAACTTATAACCTTTAGTCATACATGGATAGACTACAAAGTAAGCTTTAATGGTTTTAGAATCTAGTTTCTTTTCTTATGAATTGTATACTCTTACTTCCGCAGGACAGCTTCATACCCTAAGGTGTCTTAAACTAGGTTCCCATCCTTTCCAGATTTCAAAGGGTGTTTTTGGCATTGCCTTTATTGGAACCCTGTTTAGTAAGTACACAGCTATCTTGAGTTCCTCTTTCTACAAGGATGTTGGAAGTTTGGAGCTACTCATCATGCTCTCAACCATATTCAGCAAGGTCCAATTTCTTCTTTCTACTATACCATTCAAATCAGGTGAGCCAAGCATGGTATATTGTCCAACTATACCATGCTCCCTAAGAAAATATGCAAAAGGACCTGTCGCTTGTCCTTTACTAGGGTACTTACCGTACTCACCACCTCTATCGGATCGCACAATTTTAATTAGTTTTTCAACCTGTTTTTCTACTTTAGCTTTATATTCCTTAAAGGCATCTAGTGCCTTGCTTTTATTATCAAGTAAATAGATATATGTATATCGTGAGTAATCATCAATGAAAGTAATAAAGTATTTTTGACCGCTTGCGGATAAATCAGGACAACATATATCAGTATGTATAATTTCAAGTAAGTCAGAACTTCTCTTAACTCCTTTTTGTGACTTATTGGTCTACTTTCCCCTTATGCAGTCCACACAAGTATCAAATTCTAAATGGTTTAAAGATAGAAGGATTCCATCTTTAGTTAACCTCTTGATCCTGTCTATGGAGATATTTCCTAATCTCCTATGCCATAGCCTAATAGAATTCTCATCAATGATACTTTGTGTAATACCATACGTAACAGAAAAAATTTCAAGTAGTTCAGGAATTATTTTAAATAAGTCATCAATCATAATAACCCTTGTAATTGGAACATAGTCTTTACTAAAATACATGAAATCCTTTTGCAAATAAATACCATAGTTCAAAGGAATAAGTTTTGACATAGAAATCAAATTTCTCCTATAACTAGGAATGAAAAAACAATTGAAGAGATCCAATACGGTTTTATTTGGGAAAATGATTCTAAATGTTTCAGTTGCTTTGATCGGATCTCCTTTCCCACTTCCTGAAAGGACTCGAGCTTCATTAGGAAGTGGAGGCCTAGTGTTTAGAAACCCCTGCATGGTAGTAGAAATATGGATCATTGCACCCGTATCAATCTATCAAGTATCATTATTAATACTAATATGATGAAATTCTAAAGCTAAACCTGAAAAATATATACCTTTACTCTCCAACTATGCCTTCCACTTCAAGTACTCATCCTTTATGAGCCCTTTCTTCTTTCAAAAGAAGCAAATAACTTCAGCTTCTTGATGGATGGCATAGTGGGAATCTTTCTCTTATTTTTCTGCTTGTCCTTGTTGCCCTTGGCACCAGTCATGTTGGAAATTTTAGCCAAATAAGCTGCCCTAAGTGCATCCCTACCACTCATTTGAAGCCTAGTTTCCTCCTAAACACACATGGACAACAGTTCATCCTTATGTGTTATAGGAGACTTTGAAGGCATCATACTGAGAAGGAAGGGAGCTCAATACCAGATACACCAGTAACTGCTCTGTTGGTTCCATGTTAATGGCTTTCAGCCGAGAGGACAAGTCTCTTATCCTTATGATATGTTGCTTGACTCCATTTGTACCTGTCAGCTTCATTGCTCATAGCTCTAACATGATGAAACCACCTATCTACTTGTTAGTTGGCTTAAATTGTTTGACAACAACTTCCAGGAACTCCTTAGTAGTTTCATATGTGGGAATTGCTCCCCGAATGCTTCTTTGGATCATAGTCTTGATATAAGACAAGCATATGCGGTTGTAGTGCTCCCAACGCTCCTAATAATAGTCAATTTCAGCTTGACTTGACTTGTCAGTTGGTTTGGGAGGTCTAGGTTTCTCTATAACAAAGTGCATGTGTAGCATATCAATTTGCAAAGTTATGTCCTCTCTCCAATCAAGGTAATTGGTGCCATCTAGCACAATTTGCCAGAATTGTCAGCAAAAAGGTTAGGGAAAGTAGTAGGTGCTGTAATTTAAAGATTTGAGTTAGCTCACAAGATAAAATTTTGAGACAATAATGAATTCTATGCCTTTCGAATGCATGTTATGCACTAATGGAAATATGCAATATATATAAATGTGTATCGTTGAATTCTAGCTATGAGTAAACAACCTAGCATTGCATGCATTTGTCTCAAATTGTTGGGCCTATAATGTATAATTTACATTTCCTAATACCTATGGGCAACTTAGAAAATATAAGACCAAGCTATCCCACCCTAATTAAATATATAATCATAATTGTCTACCTGTGGGTCAAGATCAATTATAATTCTATATTTAATTACAATATGATATTTATAAGTTCCATATGTGATTATGTTGCATGCAAAATGAAAGGATGCTGTGGCTATTCCTTGGAAAAAGGTAGCATGCTAATCACAAATATAAGTTAAGCTCATTTAATCAAAATATGCACATCCTAAAAGAGAGATTAATTAATTTAATAAAATGATTAAATAATTAATTAAAGCCTTCCCATTGTTTTAAGTATTCAAAAATTGTTTAGATATTTAATTTTGGCGCCTTTCGACTCAAATTCCAATTTGCAAAATTTTGAATTGTTAGATAATTGTCTAAAGTCAATTTTTTAAAATTTTAAACAATTATTAACTCATGCAAATAATTTTACAAATTTTCCAATATGTGAAATTGCCAAATTAATCATTGTCACTAATTCTTACAATTTAACGTGACTAATAAGAAAAATACATAAAACAAAAATTGATTTAATTAAACAGTAAAGATAAGTGTTTAATAAGCCCAAAAACCTTTTCTAGAAGTTTATAATCCATAACCCAGAAAATTAAAAAATCTTGATAGGGCCCAGGAAGTTGTCTGAAGCATCACTGTTCAATTAAAAAGATTTAAAAGGTCCAGAGTAGATTCGGCCCAAAAATGCAATTACTGATAAAAAAAATGAAGTCCAAAATCCCATCTTGTTTGAGCCTAGAACGCGTTATCCAGTAATTGGCAAAAAAAATTAAAATTAAAAACGCAAGCCAAATCGAAATGTATTCGTTGGCCCAGAGTGTTTAAACCTGACCCAAAACGTCTTCAGCCTTCAGTCCAGATGAGTGAAACGAGTTGTTTCACTAAAGGCCGAGACAATGCCGTTTTGCATGTGGGAGAAAGCTCTGCTTGATGACTCAAAACGGCAACATTTTGAGTAAGTCAAAACACTGTCGTTTTGGGTTGCCTTCCCCACTCATTTCTTGTAACCCTACCCGACTTGCCACCCAAGAACGACCTGAAGGGTTGCTGCGACTCACGATCTAAGGCACTTCCTCAGGCAATCGAAGAGCTGAAAAACGACGTTTTCTCCAACGGCTGTGACAGAAAAATAATCTAGAACGTAATTGAAACTTAGGTATGTGCAAAAAATAAATAATTAAACACAAAATTTGAATCAACAATGCTTTTAGATTAAAACAAGATCGAAGGTTCCAACGATAACTTTTACAGCGAAACAAAATAGAGTAAGGTCAGAAACATACACAATGATTAATAGCAAAATATGAGTAAACAAAATTGTTTCTCGGGTCCTTTGAATTTCGATGAAGGGAGCAACGGAATCCTTGAAGAAAAAAGAGTTCTTCTCTCATCGCTCTTCCTTGATAACCAAAGCATACAAAGATTAAGATTAAAGAATCAACTAATCCATGCATTGATTCAAGAGAACAAATACGACGGAAAATTTCAGAAAACTCAAATTGAAAAGCTATCGCAAATATATATGTGAAAAACCATATTGAAAGCTGTCAAACATATGTGAAATTAATGCCTTTCAAAAGCACAATTGAATTGGATCCTTCAAAAACCCCAGCGAAGGCGGTGATGGTTTCATCGGAGAAATTAATCATCCTCACATTCCGTTAATCTGTAAGGGAAAATAAGGAATTTAACATAATTTATCTTATTCAAATTTAAAATTAGATAAATTGTGATCTCTGATTCAAGAAATGGAACTGTGTAGAAATTACTACGGTAGATTTAGTTAAATTCTATACTTAAATCGTCCCCAATCAAAGAGAAGAAAGACAGAGGATCAGAGAGCATTGCTCTGATACCACATGTTAGAATAAATCATACTTTACAATAATTATATCACAAATACAACATAAGATATTCTACAGTTACATCAGAAGACTTCAGAAGTATCTCTTGCCATAGCTAGTCTTTGATCTAAGAGAGTTCACGAACATTGAAGGTAATACTAGAAAACAGAATATGTCAGAAGGTAGATTGTCAAGTTACTCTTCTGGCTGATTGCGAGGCACAGTGATGGCAATTAGAAACCTCAAAGAGCAGCTAGGTTTTTCTCTTACGCTCTATTTAGACGGCCGTAAACTTAATTGTTTATTTCACCATCATAAAAAATACATAAATAGCTAGTCAGCTAGTTACCCTAATCCTGTAGTTGGACCTAGATCTGACTTACGGGCCACACTCAGGATATTTTAATTAATAACCTAATTAATAACTAATAAATTATATTATAATAAATTAAAATATCTCACATCTACCACTTTGGTAGCACCTAGTTGCAATACGGGTAGGCCAAGTTTGCCACTTCTCTAGCTCAATACAAGTATTTTACTCTTTAAATTCATTTATGTGTGTGTGAAAGCATCTTCGCAATTTCTATGAAAAATTTCAAGTTTCTTTTTCAAGAAACAGCACGAGTTGACTTGTTGCACCTGAAAAGTTTGAAGCTTAAAGGATACTCCCTCTTTTCCTAATTATAAGATGAAGTTGATTTTTTTGGAGAAATTAAGGAAGCCAATTAAATTATTTTAGAGTGTTTATATTTTTAGTATCCTTACATTATATATTAATTTAGTAATCAAATTAATTAGTTTGGAGAAAAAAATAAAAATATAAAGACTCTAAAATAATTTAATTGGCTTCCTTAATTTCTCTAAAAAAGTCAACTTTGTCTTATAATTAGGACCAGAAGGAGTAATACATATCCATTCTTCATTAAGCAACCGAGGGAAAAAAAGAATCCAAAATGACCATGCTTATTAGCAAAGCATCTACCAAGATTACAAACTAGCGATGGAATGTAAAAAATAAGAAAGTAGTTATATGAAACAATAATGATAATAATAGCATATTTTCCCTCTTGATTACTAGTTATTCAAAAATCCTTAAAAAACAAACCAAATGGGTTTTCCCATGCATGTCACATGACTCACAATATCAGCACACAGACCCTGAGGGCCGTTTGGCACATTAGAATTGATTTTGATAGAAATAGATATGGATATGGGGTTTAAAAGTGAATTTGGTATGTCATGGACATGAGACTTAATTTTTATGTAAAAAGATCAAAATGCCCTTCCAAATTAAAAAAAAAAAAAAACTCTCCCCAAAACCTTCATTGATATTCTCCGTCGAAAAACACACTATTTAAAATTGCAAATTTTGCAAGCCCATCATCATCTACAACATTCAATGATAATAGAGTGGTGGGGAGATTTTCAAGGTGTCAACCACCATCAAAATCACAACCGTACCGGAAAATCAACCAACCCAAATCCAATAAAACTTAGAAATATCAAATTAAATTTTTAATGAAAAATATATTCAATAACATATGAAGGCGAAGACAGGAAACTGGAGAAGTCGAAGATCTGGTCATCATCATGTTTCATCCACGAAGACGAAGAGGATAAGTCATCGTTGAGCTTCTTCTATCATAATGGATTTTCTGCCGCTATTATCGACTTTCTTCAAAAAACCATAAACAAAGGAATCACATTGTTGAGCGATTCTAGAAACCACCACCTAAGGTGAAGGCCAAAAAATTGCAATTTTAGGAACCACCGTCAAAATCATTGTTGTCCCAGACCTCAGTTGCAGTTCTCCATTATGTCGCTGTCGTAGATCTAGATATGGAAGAACATATATCTTCTTCCTCAATAGTTAACAATGAGCGATAGATGTAGAAGAAGGTGTTTTGTCTTTGTCATGTGAAGGTTCGTGGTCATCTCTAGTGAGTAAGAGGAGGTCACCGTCTTTGCCGGTGAGGCTGAGAATCTTTTCGGTGAAGGTCACGGTGAGTGAGGGGTCGCTACCCTAAATCATGAAAAGCGGGAAGGGGCAAAAGTGAAATCCACCTACATGGAATTGCAAATCTGAGCTTTTTTTGTGGAATTTATTTTGATGGAATTGGTATCAATGGGCTTCCACATGGAAATAAAATTTTTTCAAATTCCATTATATCAAACATGCTCAAAGTATGGAATTAACCTCTATTTTCATAGGGTCAATTCCAGCGTAACAAACAGGGGCCTGAGGGAATTTGACTATATATGTTCAATGTATTGCATCTCAGAACATTAATGTGAATGATCTATCTATTAAACAATGTCATAATATAGAGAATTGAAGCGATGATAGCAACTCCTACTTCCCCAAGTTTAAAAAATCACATTTACTATTCCGTTAATATCCTTATGATAACCTACATATGAAGCTCATCATAATTTCAAAAGAAAATCAAACCATTGTATTAAACCAATACAAGGTTAGCTCCTAAGCCATTAGACAATAAAAAAAAAAAAACGAAGTTAACCCTCAATAGCTGGTAGAATAAACAGATTCAAATCTGATTGTCCGTCACCCATCAATGGTCACTATGAGTTTTTTTTGGGCACAACTCTCCTCTCGTTCCAAAAAAAATGTCGATGCCATCTAAAGTTTGAGACAAGCAAGTGAATTATTAGATCAAAAATATTTTTAAAGTTAGTTAATATAATACGTTTTCTTTAAAATATCATAATTTTCTTTTTTAATTCCCTCCCTCCCTCCTTCCCATACTTGAGTATTGTAATTGAGGAAATATTATTAGGTTAATTTGAGAAAAATTAATAAACATGTGAAATAAGTTTTACCTTTAGAAATAACATCGATTCTTCAAATTAGGTGATATGGTAACTGGATGAGTATTTTTTTTTAAAATTCATATGAAGTAGTCAGAAGTGATTGTTATTAACCATGGGAGTAGTATTGTGTCATGTGTTATCTTCTTATTTAGCTTATGATAACTGAAATTTGGGCGTTCTGACTTTGTCTGTTGCTTTTTAAGTAATAATTTTATATTTAAAAGATTTTTTTTAAAAACAATTGTATGGCTATATAGGAAAAAGGGTTTATGGACCCAAATCAGTATGGGTTAAGCCCATATACTCATATAGTCCCCACTTCTATTGGAAATTCCATATGGACTTCATTTCTTTATTGGAGGTCCAAGTATTCTTTTCGTCATGTTTAGGCATATCATCAAGTTCTACATAGAGACAAATATTTCACAGATGATTAGGAGTATTTTTATACAAATATAATCACATAGACTATCATATCCTTTCTTGATATGATATGCAATGCGAGAAATTTATTTTGGAGATTATATTAACATTTTTGAAATTTAAATTCGTTGAGCTATTTAGAAAAAAATTGAAGAAATAAAAAAAATTACAAGCCCTAACAAGATGTGTGAAGAAAAAAATAAAGAAAAACGATTTTGTTCCAAAAGGTAAAATACCAATTTGATTTTAAGTAGTTTCCAATACAATCTATATTTGCAAATTGGGAAGGAATGATATTATATTGTTCCAAAATATGCTCTACAGAAATGAACGATTGTCATTTAATTTAATATTTATGAAAATGTTATTAAATATTGAGCAAAAAATCAACTGATTAGGATTTTATTTGAACATTTTAAAATTTTAATTTTCTAAATTTTTTAAAATAAAATTTTAAATTATTCAGATGAATTTTTTAATTAATTTAAAATTACTTATTTTTTTAATATAATATAATTTAAAAAATATATTGCATTAAATATGAATAATTCAAGTTTAGAAAAGGAAGCCATTCCCAAATCCCAATAATGAAACTGAAAGTGCCAGGGAGGATGAGCAACAAACTTAAGAAACCTTCACACTAAAAAAGTTATATGTTGGTATCCGCTTTATATATGTATATTTTATGCACAAATTAAAATCTTCTCTTTCACGTGACCTTTATTTTCTTGTTTAACCTTCCATTTCTAATTCACTTTGTGTTTGTTACTACAACAGAAAAGAAGGAACCAATATCTCTTAAAGCTCCATTTCTGACGTCAGGAGGGAAACTCCATTTTTGACTTTATTGTGCATAAATTTTGAAATTTTTAGCCAATTTTCAAAATAATAAAATTTATATTGCTCGAAGTAATGCACATGTGAGTTGAGAATTCGTCGTGAATAGATGCTTTATATAATTCCGCGTAGTAACCATGCATGATCTCTCTCTCCCTCCTTCTCTATCTATTTATATATATATCATTGTATATTAAAAAAAATATTTTCCTTATCTTAAATGTATAACACAACAAACCTTATTCTACTGATCAAGTTCCGCTAAATGAATTGCTAGATGCCATCGTGCTTTATCAACAACCAAATATACATTTGTTAAAATGCTGATCAAGAGATTGTTCTCGATAACTTCACTAAGTGTTTGTTTTAATCTTACTTTACCCCTTTTCATATGACTTTATATTATTTGATTTATCATCTTTATTGGCACATCCAATTATCTTCTTTATACATGCACAAACCACCTCAACTGATTTTTTATCATTTTCTTTTAAATAGATTAGATGCCACCTCAACTCTTCCTTGTATGTGTTCATTACGAATCTTATCTTTTTTGTATGCACTAGATAATTAATTTATAAATTAGTTAAATTAGTTATCTGTATAAAAAAGTCCGTTGATTTTTCTAAAATGCTCATTTCATTTATTTACTTTGGAAGTTATCTCATATCAATAAAAACTCTATTTAATGTATGCATTTAATAAGAATAATTTGAAAAATAATAATAAATCTAAAAAATAAAATAGATTGAAGCCTTACGTTTAGAATCAAAACGAGTCCATCAACTAGGAGGGAGAGTAGAAGTAGTACTAATAATAATTATATGGTAGAAAGGGGTAGGTGGCTTTAAGAGCCAAATGCCAAATATTTAATTAAAGTTGCTAATGCATTATAAATGCATCAGCTGATACCATATATATTTCTTTGTTTAGTTTTTGTAACTTTTTATTTAAGTATATATGTATTTAAATTTAAAGTAAAAATACTTCCAGGTAATTCTGTTTATCATTATCAATATAATATGTCAAAAATAAAATTATAATGGATTAATTCTCCAAATTTTAAAAAAATACTTATGTCAAGTTCTGTATGCCAAATTTAAAGTGAAAATACTTCCAGGTAATTTTGTTTATCATTATCAATATAATATGTCAAAAATAAAATTATGATGAATTAATTTTCCAAATTAAAAAGAAAAATACTTATGTAAAGTTCCGTATATCCATTTCGTAAAGTTCTCCAATCACACATGACCATGTCTCCTATTTTTGAATTATTATCATTTAATTATAAACTCATATAAAAAAATAGGAGACATGGTTATGTGCGATTGAAAAACTTGATATAAGTATGGTTCATTAAAAAAATACCGACGTGAACATTTTAGAACTAATTAAGGGGCCCGATGATTTATATTCAAATTAAGCTACTAAAAAGCAGTTCCACTTCCATGTAATTGAGATTATCCAAGTATATAAGTTTCAACGTCAATTAACTGATTTGAATGTTATCGATTCTTTATTGTGAAATCTAGGTAAATTATAAGAGGGGGAAAAACTATAGAAAATCAATTCTAAGTTTTTTTTTTTGAAATAAGATGTTATATGAGCGGTGAGATTTTTTTTTTAATTACAAGAACAATAAATATTAACAGTTTAAGATTATAAGTGGGATAAACTCACGATGCCACGTTCAAATGGAGCTTTAAATTAAATAACTTATTTATTTTTATTTCTGAAAGTGGGGACGCCGTCGTTTTGGCACTTCTGAGAAATTAAACTAATAATTGGTAATTACATATGGTTTTTTTTATTATTTATCCAGTATTCGGTTCGTGGTTCATGATTGTCCCTCTCAATACAAGTGTCTCTTTTGGAACTTGAACCCGAGATCCAGAGAGATGTTACGGGGCCTTACACCACTAGATCAAAACTCTATGTTAGTAATTGCATAGTCTTTTAATTTCACATAAAACTTTATTTTGGCCATTTCTTAATTTTATAGAATGCTTTTTAGTCTTATAGCCCAAACATTGTTAAAAAAAATGCTGTTTTCTGGCCAAAAAAAAATGATGATATTGAAATGTTAAGGATTTGCAAAATATTTTTAATTAATATGGTACACTAAGTTTAATTTTCAAAAATAACGATGACTGACTAAAAAAAAAAATCAAAACTAATGGTATTAAGATTATTAAATACCCAATGAAGAAATATTTTATAAAATTAAAGACATAAATTAAAATTTTATATAAAATTAGAAAGCCAAAAGTAATATATTTGATAATTGAATAATGAGGAGTAATAACTCATATTTACTCCATAAACAAATCCAACCAAACTTGCTATTTATTAATATTCATAAATAGCCTTCATTTCACACATCCATTGTTCCCGGCCGGGATTTAATTCCATTCACCATTTTAATTTCGAATCTGCCTTAGGAAGGTTGTTGTAATAATAATAATAGTAAATTAATTATATTAAGCACCCGACAAATATCATTCACACCATTTCTCAAGGGAGGTAACCATCGTTATTTTTCTTTTCTCTTTCCTTTTCATTTATTTGGAAATAGATGTTATATAGATATATATATATATTATCCCACTGTCTTCGTCCCTCTCTCTAACAAGTTTTCTCATCTCTCCCACCGTCTCTCTCTCCAACTCATACTGTCACATCTCTATCTCTCTGATCTGTAGCATACACTGAAGATGGCGATTCTCACTATCAGCTCCCAAATTTGCATAAGAATCGTTCTTGCTTTTCTCCAGTTCCTGTCAACCGGTTCGTGTACTGTGATTCATCTTCATGCTTTCTCTGCAGTAATACCTGCTTGCTTGCTTGTTGGGTTATTAATTTTATGCAGAAGCTGAGTTTTCAAAACCCTAGCACGCTCATATGTAACTTGATATTTAGATTCTTATGGGACCCTAAATCCCAAATCATATACAATTTTCAGATAAACTCCTCTACGTCACATGGCAGCAACGTTACTGCTGCGGCTAAGAGAGCCTGTGTTATGATATATATATGTAGAGAGAATTAGATTTTCGACCTTCAATTTGATAGTAACTCGTTGGACGAATTTGAAAGAAGGAAGGCCATCAGAATCCCATGGAATTCAGGCTGAGGGTGCCTACTGTGTCTTTGGTGCTACACCCCTGCTGCACCTCAATTTTGGAACCCTTCCCTAATGTTTTTTTCATAGTTCTTGTGATCTAATCGTCAGATTTTATATGAAATGAATGACATTTTGATATCTTATGGAAAAAAAATTGTTATTTTTAATCTTTTACGATTTTTGAAAAATTTAATACTCAAAATGAAAAAGAAACCACTCAATTTTGGGGTATTAAAGTTCTAGAGCTTTGGTTTGATTTCTGTGGAGTTTAATTTCATTTAATGCTTTTTTTGACATAATTTATTGTTTTTTGCTATGCTGAATGAAGTTTTCTCACTGTTGTAATTAATTGGGCAGTTCAAGAAGCGAACAAGGAAGAGAAAGAGCGAATTAAGAGTGTGGCCAAAAGTCTGAAGGAGATCTTCAAGATTAATCAAGAAATGGTGGAGGATAATGATCAGAAGATTAGAAGGCCTGGTATTCTTGTAACTTTGTTTAGCACTCCTCAAGATGATACTGAAGATCTTGAGGACTCTGATGATGATGAACCTTGTAGCTCCACTACTTCAACAGCCAGAAAACGTACTTCATCTTCCAAAGGTATATATATATAGAGAGAGCCCCATGTTTGTATCATGTTTCCTGATATTATCATTGGTATCTAGACGGTGAGCCTTGGCGGCACAGTAGTAAGTTTGCAGCTATGTGATCTATAGGTTGTGTTCAAATCCTAGAAACAGTTTATCTAATTGTGGGGTGCGTACATCTATTCCTCCCCAAAACCCACCAAGTGGGTTTTGGGGTTCGTGGTTGCCTCTTCCACGAGTGTCTCGTTTGTGACTTGAGCTCGAGACCTAGAGGGATCTAACTCTGATAACTTCTTTTACACTAAAACGAGATCATCCTTCAGTTTAGTTCTCATATTCACTATAAGACGTGAAATCTTCTGTATTCAGGCATGATTATTGAGTTAGACTTGTATCAAAGCTAGCTTACACTTGAGTACCATAAATAAGTATTCACCTTCGTTATTATTGAGCATTATTCCATGAATTGATTTATTTGGTGTTTGTTATGTTTGGCAGGAGCTGCAGTGGCAGTGGGTCGGAACATGGTGAACTTCAGCAAAGAATTCAAACAAGCAGTGTTAAAATATGGAGGCCTCGAGTCTCTGGTTGGTCACAGCAGCAACCCAAAAAAGAGAATCAACAGTATTATTGGGAAGATTTTCAACGAAGCTCTAGGAGTACGTATGAAGATATTTGTGTGTGTTCAATTAAATTTTATATATATGCTTTCTATTACAGCCTTTTTTTTTTAATCCTTAAAATCTTGTACAGGTGATTAGAACAGAAGGGACTTTCAGATTTAACATGAAGGACATCGCTGAGGCCCTCAAAACACTGGGTGTGTGATTTCATTCATGTTATTTTTAATTTCATTGGCCAAAATGAAAGTTAATGAATGATTAATTAGCTTCTTCTTAAAGCTTAGAGACATTGGTAATTCCATGCATTAAGGATAAACTAGACCAAACATGATTAGATTATAATGAGTCCCATATTGAGAGGCTACAGTAAAGTGTAGTTTATCAATTTAAAAGACTCTTCTAACCAATTGGCTAGTTATTTGGGATGTGTTATCCCTTTAGACTTGTACTTGCAATCATAATAATAAAAGTGTTTTGTTTTCATGGAGACCTCGATGTGCATGGAAAGGGCCTCCCATAGAAGATTCTAACCGATAAGACTTTGAGTAGAGTGTCGTGGTGTGGAGCTGCCAGAGACTTCGACAAAACTTGTGATCATAACATAAATCTGGCTTCACAAGTTTCCTTTCTCTTTGTTAATATCTATTATTAGACTTGTAATCATAACATAAATCTAGCTTACAAGCCATTTTCCTTTTCCCTTGTTATTATCTATCATTACTTCTTCACAATTCCTCTCATTGAGCGATCTTCTTTGGCTCAAATCTATTCTTGACAAATCTGCAGGAAACAAGGCCATGGAAACTAATTGTTATACTAAAGCTGCTGAATTTTACAGTTGTGCTATAGCAATTACCCTCGACAATGCTGTCTACTATTGCAATAGGTATATACATATACATATATATATACGTACTATATACAGTACATACTAGATTATATTCTGAAGTGATATAATATTGTTGTGCTTATAATTATTTTTCATTGTACAGAGGGGCAGCATTGATAAAGATTGGGAGGTTTCATGAAGCTGTTGGTGACTGTTGTAAGGCAATTAGCCTAAACTCTAGCTACATGAAAGCTTACTATCGTTTAGGTTCAGCATACAGTGAACAAGGAAAATACTTCGATGCTATATTTGAGGGCTTCATAAGAGGTATATTATATTCTATTCTATTCTATTCTATTCTATTCTTGCTCTTAAGTTGCTCTTAATCTCATTTGCTTTTAACTGCGGCTAAGTGCACATATATAGAGCTACATATATATAATTGGAAACAAGATCTTTCCACTGCATCTCAAGTTCAGAAACTAATTAGAAGATATGTTTCGACAATTTCAAATACGAGAAATAACTTATGCCATTAAGTACATTAATCTCTGTATAACTCTTGTTCTTTCTCTTTTGTCAAACAATATATCTAGTTTTGCAGCTAGATCCCAGAAACAAACCTGCCTTGACCCAACTTGAGGTACGCAACTCGTGTGTGTCTGTATATATATATATAGCAATTCATATATTAACATATAATATCACAAAAATTCATTAATTTCAACTCTAAAAATATCTCATTTTTTGTTTTCCCGGGAATTATATAGATAGCAGAAGGCAAACTGAGTGATCAACTTTCTTGGTTGGACGATCAGGTAACAACAACAACAACTAACCGCAAAAGAATATATCTATTTAGAAACTTATATAGTTTTTCTCAATCAATCTTTGTTTTGTGGAAACATAACATGAATAATTGATGGAGGAGCAGCTTGAAGATCTGAGGAAAAAGGGTTTGATTACTCGATGCCGGAAAGTGGGAATCAAGGAAGGGACAGCATTAGTGTATCAAGGGAAAGCAGAAGATGGTGAGTCTGACAAATTCATGTTGGTCGAAGAAGATTTTTATCCTTCCGAAATCGAAGAGACCATGAGTATTGCAGAATTTATCGATCTCTTCTCTGGTGCCAACATAGCTCCATAAGTGATCCTTTGTGTGTGTACATATATATATATATATATATGGTTCTAGCTAGCTATAGCTGAAACCCTAATAGTGTATTTGGTATTGTATAGCGAGACTACTGAGCTCGCCTTCTTCTCTATGAAGAGTATGCAAACCTCTTTATCATCTTTATAATAAGTAAGAAATTATTATATTATTCTCTTTGGTGTCTAATCTAAACTGTTCTATCTATTTCTTGATATATATTGAAGGATTTTACGAATACTTGAAATCTAGTTGATTCTCTAAATTACTCACATGAAATTGGAGCACTGATATGGACTCCGATTATTTTTATGCAGCAGATTCACCATTGGTGAGAAGAGCACCCGAGTGAGTAGTTTCTATGGGGGTTTCTCTCTGAGTTACACAAAAATGACTCCCACAAACCGATATAATCCCATGTCTCAAGCATGGGTGGTTATCGTAATTTGAATTTGAAATCATAAAGATAAAATTCCTTTATTGTACCCATATCTTTCCATGTTTCATAATAGCTCCAAATCAATAGGGCTTATGCTCTAATCCACTAAAGGTGGACTAGATAGATTCCAACATATACTATATAGGCTAGGAGGCATGCCACCTAATGTAAATACTATCTTGTGTGAGATTTAACTTGTTGAATTCAACTAACAGGTCTTAGGTTTGGCGGAAAGAACTAGTTCTTACATGATAAAATAAGATTTGAATTTCTGCTAGTTAGAAGATACCTCACATTTAATGCCGAACAATATTTAATTTATATATGTAGGTATGCATATTATTGTTTTCTATGTCTCTCTTGCTAACACTATCAACAACCAAAAAAGGGGAGAATATGTAAAATAAAAAGGGCAATTGATATTGTGCCATATCTTATGAAGATTCTAAGAAATAATCACTCATCTTATATTTTTCATTGAAGTTAATAAATCCACTAGGTAGCTAACACGAGATGCAATGCAGAATATTAAATAAATTTTTGTGTGGCTTTTCCCGTACCCGATTCGTGTCCTAAAAGGAAAAAAAAGTAATAATAAATGTCGAGCAATATATAATCATTCGAAAAGCACTATGGCGCATGCATTATTCAAGTTTACTATTTCAAATGCAATATGCTCGACTTTAAATATAATAAAGCTATTAACATCTCACATTCACAGCATTCTTTCTAAGAGAATCCAGAGCCTCTCTAATTTGTTTCAATTGGATAGCTAAGATCGATCGATATCTAAAATTAACAACGAAAACAATTAGCTGCAGAAATGTTTCAAAGCGCAAGCAATTATTCGCGCAAATATAACAAAATAACTTGATCCAACGTCATAGTAAGTAAATTTATCACGTTAAATTATATAATAACCAAATTGGAAGATCGAATCAAACAAAATACTGGATGGGGATACCACAAAAGACCTTAGGATGACACCCCTCCCAAAGTGCAATAGAGATCACCAACCTACGCCATGGTCCTTGATCACCCATAGCCCTTCTCCAGCGGGTCTGCATTCGGTGGATGAGCACCTAATTTCTCATCTCAACCGTTTAAATAGCGTACTGCTAAAATTTAAAATTTGTGATTTTTTAAATGATAAATTCATTTTTATGAGCAATGATATTTATAAGATTATCTTTATTTTTTTATATGTATCAAAAGAATATTATCTTTATTTTTAATTTTCTATATATTAAAATAAAAATTTATTTAAAATATAAAAACTAAATTAAATCTAGACCATTTAAAATCAATCTAACAGTATAGATGGGCGATGAGCACATTTTTTCTCATCACAGAAAATATGCTCCCCTTCTCCTTATCCTTCTTATCTCCCCAATCGAGGTGGGACTTCTTTTGTATTGCAACTACATGCTTCCTCTTACACGCACTATGAATTGCAATCCGTTGAGTGAATATTACATTCCAGGCATTTGGTTCATATGCACGTCTATTTATCAGCAAGTATATATATGAAGTTGAAGGTCACACAAGGCAAGGTGTGTTTTCTTTTAAAGCTCCCTATAGATTGGTGTTCTTCAGCATCCAACCCCTGAAATAAAGTAGCAACTTTAAGTCACATAAGAGTTCTGCTTAATAATTAATCATCTGATCATCATCTAGGAAAAGCTCCATTTCAATTGCTTTTGAGTGATATATGTAACTGGTCCAAAGTATGGTTTTGTATGTAATTACTTGAGCAAGAGGCTTTTCCATATATATGATAGATCTATATATATATATATATATATATATTTATATATCTTCCACATTTGAAACTTTTTGTTAAAGATAGCGAGTTACTCATGCATTCACAAGAATGCATGGAAGCAGTCACTGCATATATTCTGAATTCTTATACATTATTTGACATCTGTGGATCATATATATGCCTAAATCATTTCTTATACTGATAGATATGTAGCCTGAATTTCTAGAACGAAACATCTAAATGGTGACGACTTTAAGATATTGATCAAGGAAAGTAGTATATATGACAAATTACAGTTTGTGTTCTAGAACATGAATCAGCTTGAAGGTTATTCTAAGAAATTTGTGTTTGCACTGCATCTCAAGCTTAGAAATTAATTAGAAGATCTGTTTCGACAACTTCAAATACGAGAAATAACTTATGCCATTAAGTATATTAATCTCTTAACTTTTGATGTCTTTCATTTTTGTCAAACAATATTGTAACGCCCGAAATTTGGAAAACATAGAGCCACCACCAAAATTTTAAAAAAGAATAATTTTGGAAACCTTTTTTAAAATGGAAAATGATCTACAAAAAAATTTAGGGTTCGGGAGTCAATGGCGTATGGGGAAGGTGTTAGGCACCCCACAATACCCACTCATAAGAATGGTTACCCTAAGTTAATTATTTAAAAATAAATATGGCCTTTAATCTTATGATAATTACCCAAATAAAAAGAGAATATTTACAAAAATAAATGAAATGAAAACTAAAGAAAAAAATGAACATTTATTTACAAAAAGAAACTAAGAAAAAATATATTTATTTACAAAGTTGGGCTTGACTTAGGATGAAAACTTAGGACCTACGTATCTTTTAGAAGAATCAAAGCCCACGTAGTTCAGGGGTAGAAATGCATGTCAATTTGTTTGTGGCTTTTAAGGGAAAGTTCCTTTAATTTATTGGAGAAAATGATTTTTTATTTAGTTTATGTTTTTTATTTATGAAAGCAATTTTTTATTTTTTCATGAAAGAGAGTTTTTCCATTTTATTTTCATTTATAAAAATTTGTTAATTTTTTTTATTCTTTTGAAAGAGAACCTAAGAAAGGGATAAAGAAAAAAGAAGAAAAAAAAATGACACAAGTTAAAAGAATAGAAAGCTAAAGGTGAGGAGACTTATGCATACCTTTTATCCTTGAAACCTTTTCAAACAAACAAGATGAGAAAACCACATGGGTAGATCAACACACCATTCATTGCATTTTCTTTTATCCATCTTATAAATTCCTTCAATCTTGACATTGGGGGCAAGAGATCAAATTCGGTCAAGCATATAAGAGTCACATAGTGTGAGGACCTATCAGAACAAAAATGACTTTCTTGCAATATGACGTGTTAGCATTAGAGGAGGGAGCATGCAATCATTTCAGCAATCAAAATCTCACTATAAAAAAAACTGTTAGCGAAGTAATGGGTTCAAATATAGCAATATCAAATGGTTAGGAGCACACTTGAGCATTCAATGACGATAGAAGGAAACCAAACAAAAAAACGCCTAGAGCTTAATATGTAAGTGCCTCAATCTCATGGATATGTTTATTGACAAGCATCTAGACATGTTATGAAGAATACTAGGTTATTCCAACAAATTTCTAAGTCTCAAAACTTGTGAAAGAATAAGAAGAAGTAATGAAATGAGAAATCAAATTAGCAATCTACCTTTTCTCCTTGCTCTTCCAAAATTCTTCTCAAATTCTTGTGTTTTTGCTCTCTTAATTTTTCTTTGTCTTGCTTCAACCCTTGCTCTCCTATTTATAATCTCAAAGTAGGATTTTCTTCATAAATACTCTTTCTTTTTTGAATTTTCATTTTTGAATTTTTTTTGTATTTTATGTTAAAAACTACCTAACTTGACCAAATCACCATCAATGAGATTTTTTTTTTAATTTTCGTTTTTTATTTTTTATATTTTCTATTAATAAAACTTCCTAGCTTGACCTAATTACTATCAGTGGGATTTTTTTAAATTTTATTTTTTTAATTTTTTTTAATTTTCTCCACAAGTAATTCCTAATTTAAACCTATCAACATAAATGAGAGATTTTTTTATTTTTAATTTTTAATTTTCGTTTTTTTTATTTGTTTTTTGTTAAATTTTTCCTACAAGCAATTTCCTAATTTAAACCTATGAATGAGAGATATTTCTTTTATATATTTTAATTTCTATTTTTTCCTCCACAATGACTTCACCATAAATTTCCTAATCCAAATATCAAATAACATTAATGAGATGAATTATTTTGAAAATTGTTTTCATTTACTAAAAAACCCCAAGCTTAAGATAATCACCATTAATAATGATAATTTTTCAAATTTCAAACAATCCAATCACCATCAATGTCATTTGTTTATTAATTTAAATGTGTCATAATTAAGGAAGATTTTTTCGTTTCTTTTTTATTATTTTTGAGTTGGGCCTGGACAAAATAGGGTGTTTACAAATAGATCTAGTTTTGCTGCAGCTAGACCCCAGAAACAAACCTGCCTTGACCCAACATTGAGGTATGTAACTCTCGTGTGTGTGTGTATGGTAATTGATATTAACATATAATATCAAAAAATTCATTATTTTCAACTCTAAATATAGCTCCCTAAGTGAGCAGAAGAGACTATGAATATTGTATTAGTGCATAAAGGGAAAGCAGAAGATGGTGATTCTGACAAATTTGTATTGGTTGAAGAAGATGTCGATCCTTCTGACATTGAAGAGACTATGAGTATTGCAGAATTTATCGGTCTCTTTTCTCGTGCCAACATAGCTTCCTAAGTGAGCCTTTGTGTGTGTACATATGGTTCTAGCTAGCTAGCTGAAACCCTGGTGTATTTGGTATTGTAAAGCAAGACTGAGCTCACTTTCTTTCTTTGAACAGTCTGGAAACCTCTTTTTCATCTTTTAAGTAAGAAATTAGATTATTCTTTGTTCTGTCTAATCTAAACTCTTCAACTCTATTCGGTCTTTAATATAAGATCCAATTAACTTTTTTTATAAAGATTACGAAAGATAAATAAGCTATTTAATAATATCATATGTTGTGTATCGTTAGACTATATATCAGTTTATAAATTAAGCAAAATAGTTAAAGAAAAAATGATAAATATAAATATTTTAAAGTAACTTAATTTTCTTTCTTAATATATCCAAAAAAAATTAACTAGATGTTATATTTAGAACTAGAAGTAGTATCAATTTATTGATTTACTATATGGGCTAGAAGACACGCCTGATGTAAATACTACTTTATGTGATATTTAACTTGTTGAATTTAACCAACAGGTCTTAGGTCTAGCACAAAAAGATAGTTCTTCATATGGTAAAATAAGATTTGAATTTCCACCGGAAGAGATCCTCACATTTAATACTTGGCAATGCCTATATATATATATATATTACTCCCTCTAGTCCATAATATACGACATAGTTGGGGAGTTAATCTTGGTTTTAAATATAAGACATACTTTTCATATTTGTCAACATTTTCCTACTATATCCCTATTGATGCTCCCTCAACAATAATCAAAGAGGAGAGGGAAAGAGGGAATTGAGGAAGATGACTAGAGTGTTTTAGAAAATACATGTCATATTAACTGGCTTAACTAACTTACTTAATCTAATAAAATTAGATAAATATGTCTTACATCGAGGATGGAAGGGAGTATTGTTTTTTGTCTCCCATGCCGTCATGCTAACACTATCAACAACCAAAAGAGGGGAGAATACATAAAATAAAAACAGCAATTGATATTGTACCATATCTTATGAATTTTCTAAGAAGTAATCACTCAACATATTTTTCACAAAGTTAATAAATGCGCAACTATAGCTAACTCGTAATGATAAACAAAGTAGAAGATCGAATAAAACAAAAAATTGAACTAAGGATAGGGTAGAGGCCGCGCGAACACAAGCCCCCGCTGCAAAAAATTATGACATAGGCTCTCCTACTTGAGGAGACCTTAGGGTGACGCCCCTCTAGCTAAAAGTGAAAATAGGTCAGGTCAAGCCAGGCTTTTGTTTTAATAGGTCAGACATGTTTTGTAATAGGATGGCCTGAGCCTAACCTGTGGCCTGTTAAAGGCCTTTTTCCGGCCTAAGCTTGGTTTGTGCACAGGCCTGACCTGATCTATGGCTTGTAAGGAGGCTTGAAATTTTAAAAGATTTTAAGCAGGCTAATAGGCCTGAGGACTTAAAACAGGTCTACTTCAAACAGGCTGAAAACAGACCCAATTATATAAATTAATACTAATGATCCAACATACTTCATAAAATATGAAACCAAATACAACAACATAACAATTTTCATTACAAGTTCACCAATTTAAACCGAATCATTGTAAAGCCTCTAGACCTTTTCACCTTCACATCAAATCTTTAATATAATTTCTTCTTCTCCTTCGAAGACCTTGAAAAAAATTACTGATTCCTTCACATCAAATCTTCAAATCTTCTTTTCCTTCAAATAACTCCTCTTTTAAATATGGAATTGTTGATGATCGCAAGAAAGAATACTTCATTACTAATTCCAATTTTCATTTTACAGCAAGCTTCTCAATAATACTTTATATATAAAATGAATTGTCAAAGAAAAGAGAAAATTGAATAAGTGTTTCTTATCAAACATTTTATTAGGGAAAAAAGAATCTAACAATTTTTTACATAAAGAAAACTCTAGTACTATCCTCTAAGTAGGGATTCAAATCCTTCTCATATGTAGGTCGTCCCTAAAATACCATCTAACATAAGACAAAGAGAACCCGCAAAACATACAAAGCATGCACAATAGATAATCACATGATCACAAATCGATTTTCCATGAGTTTTTTAATCACCAAAGCCCAAATGATATATCAACTAAAAACGGAAAAAACAGTTCACGAAAGTTTGATATTGGCCAAAAAAGAATAAATTTAAATGACAAAAACGTGAATTAACAGAAAGATAATATTTCAGTGACGTCCAAATTGCGAAAAAACCACAACAGCTTGTTCACCTCTGCAACCCATTCAAGAAACAAATTTATATTTCATACCTCTATGGAAAAGTCAACATATTAACCCATCAAACACTCCCGCAAAAACTTATATAGTCATAAGCCTCAGGCGCAAAAATTACAAATGGCATAGCAAATAATAGAGAAACAAATCATTAGCACGAGATCTGGAGAAAAAAGAGAAGAAATAGACAATCGAAAGAGAAGAGTGGACTTACTAATTTTTCAGATATGTTGCTGCTCCCCACCGACCATCGAGGAAGAGAGATTTCAAGTCGGAGGAAGGACAACCATAGAGAGAGTAGGCGACGGTGACTCTTGGAGGAAGGATGATCGACTGGAGACTGGTTAGGGCTTGCATTCGATTATTCAAGAATCAATGGCTCAAGGTGAAGAAATGAAGAGAATCAAGGGCTCAAGGCAAATATAAAGAAAGTAAGAGGGCAGCCACTTGGGTTCGAGTGTTCGACTAAGAGAGTGTCAGCTGAGGTCTAAGAGTCAAGAAAGACGGAGTGATAGAGAGAGACTGAGAGGGGGTGTACTATTGACCTTGAATGTCAACTGAGACTTTGAGGACTGAGAGAGTGAGTTAGACATGGACCAAAGAAGAGAATGGGTGAATGAGAGTGAGTGGGTGTTGGCCTCTTGGAACGTTGGGTTTTTGGGTGACTGAGAGTTAGGGACTTGGGGGCGGCCCAACTTTTTTTTTTAAAAAATATTAACAAGCCGGCCTAATAGGTCTAAAAGGCCTATTAATAGGTTTAGGCCTGGCCTGTTTAGAAAAGCAGGCTTTCAAATATTATTCTGACAGGCCAGGCGTGAGCAGGCTGGAAATAGGCCAAGCGGCCTGGCCTATTTCCACCCTTACCTCTAGCAAATGATGACATTTCGTTTTGTAATTAGTTTGTCTAATTCCTCTTAAAATGTAATTATGTATAAACTGTTACTTTGGTTTGGACATTTTTGCACTTAATGCGACCTTACACTGTGGCCCAATAGGTTACTTCAATTTTGTATAACTATGGGCCAGGTTATATAATATAAGTATTTTTTTGTTAAGCATAGGCATCTTCCTATTAGAGACAATCCTATTTAAAGTACTGTTGAGTAGTAAATGTGAGTACCACTCCTAACAGGAATTCAAATCTTGATTCACCATGTAATGAGGGATTGACCCCTTCCGTTAGATCCAACCCTAGTTGATAACATACTAAGTACTTTTCAATTAATGAAATCTCCATCCCATGTGGTTTGTGTTGAGTTGAGAGGGCTGGAGCTTATCATGGTACCAGAGCCCAAGTCGGTCTCCTTTCAAGAAAGTCTAAGAAAACCCAATAAACCAGCCCAAATCGTCTCGTCGCCACATGAACTCTAATTGGTTGACACACATCCCGCCGAAAACGAGCAAGCGCAGAAACATGACGGCTTACATGAGAAAGCAAGAAACGCGATGGCTCTCATGGCGGAAGAGAAATCCGGTGGCGAATTGTTGTCCTTCAATCATCCACTTTATCTCCATCCGTCCGACACTCAAGGTTCGGCGCTGATCTCTCATGTCATCACTGGAGCAAAAAACTACATAGTCTGGAGTACAGCCATGAGAATCGAGCTTCGAGGCAAAAACAAGCCGGTATTCATCGCAAGTATTTGTAAAAGAGACTTCCAAGAAGCTTCACTCCTGGAGCAATAGGATAGGTGCGACGCCATTGTTCTTTGCTGGCTTCTGAGTTCTCTGTCCAAAGAAGTTGCTAATGGAATCATCTTCTTTCCAGGCCCACATCATGTGTGGGTCGATCTATAAGCATTCCGGTTTAAGAATTTCGCCTCGCACAGAGAGATACATTCGCTCAGACAAGGCTCTTCATTTGTGACTGCTTATTTGTCCTGGCTCAAAGAGCTTTAGGAGGAACAATCATCTCTGGTCAAGATTCTTGCATGCACCTGCGAAATCTTAAAGCCTACAATGAAGTTGTTTAATAACAAAATTTGCTACAATTTCTTATGGGCCTTAACTAAATTCATTCTCAGGCAAGAAGTCACATTTTGCTTCTCTTTCATCTACCATCTGTTAATGACGCATACTCTCCACTGAAGGATTTGCAATAGCAGCGAGGGGGATGGGTGGTGGAAGAGGTAGAGGATATGGAGAGAATGGTCTAAAGTGTGCACACTGCCAGGGCACTTGAGAGAAAACTGCTAAAAAACTTGTTGGATATCTACCCAATTTTTCATGGAAATAAAGGGAAGACCGTCAAGGAATCAGCTCAAGCCTAACATGATTCTATAAGCACTGCTGAGGAGCATGCCAACACCACTACGTATGCTGCACTATACTTCATGCAAGAGCAATATCAACAAATTTTGGAGCTCGTGAAACGTAGTGATGAACCAACAGTACAAGCCTTGACTGTTGTAGGATTGGCTATCCCCAACTCACTTGGATTTTCACATAATAAATGGATTTTGGACTCAGGAGCCACCATTCACATGGTAGGAAACATGAATCTTTTGGATAATTACAGAGAATATAAACGTCCCATAAGATCAATAAAAATACCGGATGGAAATCACATGCCTATTAGCCATGTAGGGAATGTTAGAATTAAAGACGACATTAATTTAACTAATGTTCTACACGCGCTCGGTTTGCAATTCAATTTGATATCCATATCTAGGTTAGCTACTGAAGAAGAATGTGTAGTTTCCTTCTTTCCTGAACTTTGCATGATGCAGGCCCTTTCGGGTGGGAAGAAGACATTGATTGGTATGAAAGCGGCTGGTCTTTACATATTGGAAGTAGAAAAGCAAACTGATTTGTTGAATTCTGTTTTATGTAGTAAAAAAGGAGATGAGAATTTTAAAAAAAAAAATGATAAAGGACTCGAGTCTACTAATTTATAATTTTAAATTTGTTCTTTGACATGATATAAATTTTAAATTGATATTGAGATTATATCAAATATATTAGCACGCTTCAATTTTTGACATGGTGACATTTTATTTTTGTCATTTGAGCCTACACAGCTAGCTATGATAAGATATGAGATGCTTTTTTCCCCTTGTGAATAAAGCTTATCTTATATCATATTATATAAGTCAGGAAAATATTTAATGATATAAATGAAATAATATCTATGTTAATAATTAAATGATTTATTGATAACAAAAGATCCTGTCATGGATATTTTTTCGGTTTTAATTTTGATAAAAAATAAATTTTAAATTAATTTTAAAATAGAGCATGGGAGAGATTAAAGGAGAGATTTTAGGAATTTAGTATTTTTAAATGAATATTTTTGAAATTTGGTCGTTCCAATAAATAATTACATTTTTAAAGATATTTTACAAGAAATATTATTTTTCCTTGGTCTTAATCCCATTTCTCAATCATATCTTAACTAAAAGATTATGGCGAAACATAGAAAATGAAATATTGAATTCCTGCAAGTTGTGTATAAGGAAATGTGTTTATATATATCTAGTCAATTTTTTTCCCAAAAAAAAAAAAAAGTTTAGTCTCGAGAATGTTCTGTTTAAATTTTTATTTTTTAATTAATTAAATATTTTCTTTGCACTTTGGTTCATTTAATTTTTTATTTTTGAAATTTTATGTTTTTTATTATTTTTAGTTTATTCGATTTTATAGCGAATCAAATCGAGCACAATCGATACTCATCCCTCTCAATAAATATTAGTGTAAAAAAATGAGGTAAAATTGAGTTTGTATTTGACAAAATATTGAAAAAAGCATAAAGATAAGGGAAACATTAACAATTATTTAAACTCTAAGGATTTAAACAATTATAATGTTTTCAAAATATAGAAATTGAGAAGAAATTAAATACAGATAATAGGGTATGCTAGCTTGTGAATAGAATGTAGCGTTAACGACCCTTTATGTGGCCTTTAGGTCTTATTTGAGTTGAGACAAAAACCAAAAGCACTTTTATTTTCAAATGCGAAAAGTCATGAAGGATTGAATTTTTTTTTTTTTTTTACACGGGATTGAAATTTTAATATTTAGAAGTTTTTGGATGTTTTAGAGAAACTCTCTCATTTCTAGAACTATTTTAAGGTATGGTTTGGCTTATCTATATAAGCCCTATATCTTATTTGGTGGTTATAATGCATCCATGTCCACGACAATAATAATGAAAGAACCTTTTCTTCCTTTGTTGTTATCTTACAATTTAAGGGGGAAAATGTAATATTATAAATTTAGAGAAGGTTAAATTTTTCAAAAAGAAAATTTAAATGGGAATTTGATAATAAGTCAAAGAAACTTACGAAATTTAAGGAATTTTAAATTAGATAAAGGAAAAAAAATTAGGGCTTAGTGTGTTTAATTAATAAAAAAAATATACCTATATATATATATTAAAACAAATTCTTGCCGGCACACACTAACACAAGAGACACACCAACCGAATGACACATTCACACACTAATATAGATCACTTATTCTTCTCTTTAATTGGATGGAGACAGAAGGACCCACAACACCCTTCCACTCTCTCAAACACACGACAACACATGCTTCACTCTCTTTCACTTTAATATTTAGACAACACCCACCCACTCCTCATTTGTCCATTTTCATTCGGCCATTTACATGTGAATAAAGCAAAGATAGCACACATTCGTAATCAATTGTCCACATTTCTTTTGGTTTGAATATGCTGACACCTCAACTAACTCTCAATCACACACATTAATTAGATCATTCTCTTACTCCCTCATTTAACCAATTCTCTTACTCATTTAACCAATTCGCAAAGAAAGAAATAGAAAGAGTGAGAGAGACTTGAGCGAAGGAAAACGGAGGTGAGTGGGAGCTGAATTTCTCATCAAAAACAAGGAAGAAGGAAGGTTGGATTGCCACATGCAACCCCATATTATGGTATAGGTGAGCCTCCTACACATTTATATTTTTTTTTCCATATGATTTGAGTGATTTTTGGGCTGTTTGGGTGGCTGGAAGTGAACAAAGTCGCTGGAAAAATTTTGTCAACCGAAAAGTCTTAAACCAGTGATTGTGTGACCATTTTGGGGTTCTTTGGTTCTGAAATTTGATCATTAATCTCAGGATATATGTGTAGGAGAGTATGGAGTTAAAATTCATGAGGTTTATAGTAGAAATTCATGGTTATATGTTAGTTTTCTTCACCCTGTTTTGCTATTTGAAAAACAGAGTACATACCTGAAATTTGTAAAATCTTAAACAGAGGCTATAGGTGAATTTTTAGAATGGGTATTTTTGTATAAATAGTTTAGGATGAGTAGTTGATGATAGAATCAAGAAAAGTACAATTTGGAGTGAAAATGAATGATTTCTTGATTTTTGAAGTCAGACTGTCAAAACTAACGTTTTTGGGAGTCAGTCAGCTTCATGTTGCGTTTTCACCAGCCAAATATTATCTAGAATTTATGAAGTTTTATAGGAATATAGTAGACATTCATACCTTTAAAATGAGTCCAAGAACGCATTATTTTGATATTTGTAGAGAGAGTTATGATTTTTGAAAGTTAAGTCAGTAACAGAGAACATTCTGGACGTTCAAGTCTAGCAGTTATGATTTTCGATAATTCTGGGAAAAATTAGATAACATTTAGTAACTTTGGATATTTTTCCATGAAACTACACTTAAAGAGCTTTCCATAGAATTTTAGAACACTCTATTTCGATTTTTGTAGAATTGGTTATGATTTTTGGAATTTGAGCTCTGTTTTTGGAAGGCAATATGGAACAGCAGTTGTTGGCCGGATTTTTGGGCAAAACGTGTAATCAGTAATTATCTTTGGATATTTTTCCATGAATTTATATTTAAAGAGCTTCATTTAGGTCTTAGAATCAGTTAATTTGGAATTTTCTAGAATTAATTATGAATTTTCAAAGTTGACTGAAAAGTTTCTGGAAAATTGTGAAATTGTCGTTTGGCAGTGATTTTACAAAAAACAAGGTAAAAAATGAATTCCTTGAATGAAAATATGTTATAATAGTCTGAGTCCAAATTTCTAAAAAATTATAGTCGGGTTTGGTATGGTGGGGCCAGGACCGGGTCCCTAAGGGCATTTCGGTAATATCACAGTTTTTAAGCCTAGATAACCAACAAAATGAGTTTGTAATAATTTATGAATGAATAATAACTCATTTATCCTAAATTTGGAATTTTAGGATATATCAGTAGCCTGAGCCGGATAGACAGAATTGGATCGACAGACAAGCAAGGGAAGTGCAATTCAAGTAGGGAACTTACCTTATTTGTATGTATTTGATATCTCTACTTGTGTAGTGATATACGTGATTGCTTTACTTGATTGTGTAGAGCATAATTGAAAAAATGAAGCTCTGTTTCTATTTTTACTGCGGCCATAGTTTTGTTACATGAAACATTGAGCATGCAAAAATGTCATTATGGGGCATACATTTAATTAAAGCTAATATGTCATGCACATAGCATCTATCATGCATGCATTATGGTATCTATTTCCTATTGAGATTCTCTCGAATCTCACCTTCCCCTACCAACCATTTAGAGAGGTGGAAACAAAAGAAAGTGGCCCTAAGGGCAAAGATATAAGTTCTGGCTACATACACTCCCGGTTCAGATCGACCAGAAAGAGGAGGTGGTTATCCGCAGGCTTTTAATTGTTTTAAAGGTCTGTAATATTATATATAACCCGGATGGGGAATTCAAAATTTTAATCAAGTACATTGTATCAATAATATCAGTATATTTATGTTATCCCTGTATTGCTCACCAAACCGTATATCGTTTTCCGTGACTACTCTGGTAAAGGTGAAATTAAAATAAGGGCGTGACAAAAAAACATCATGAAAGGTTATGAATGTGATCCACATATAAAATTATTGGTTAAGTTACGTGTAATATGCACACCAACAGCCATATGACTCCCCCATCCTAAATATAAGACATAGTTGGAGATTGAGTTGATGTTGGTCCTAAATTTAAGACCTATGTTTACCATTTTTCCCCCTCAAATTGACCCTATTAATATTCTCTCAAACAATAATCAAATAGGCGATGGAGAGGACGGAATGAAGGAATATGATTATGGTATTTTTTTAAAAAAATCATATTAATTAACTTTACAAACATCCTTAATAAGATGTTATATTAAGAATAAGAGGGGTATTATAAATTCATATGTGAAAGAAAGCACCTTATAGACAAGTCAAATAAAGCCTCAAACATTTGGTAGTCCAATATAAGGACACAATAATGATCTCATTTCCACCAAAATGCTTAGCAACCTAGATATGAAGCATATATAATAATTTAAGATGTAGACTTTTCACCGCCAATGTTGAAGATTGATACAAGACTTTCTACATAAAGTAAAGTATAATCAACACCTTTGATTTTCCATATATATGCCATCTCAACATAATGATCTTTCATTTCCACCCAATAGGGGTTGATATTATCTATCTTCGTCCAATTCCGTTCCTTACCACCAGATGCATCCGCTCCCTCTTCCATCACCCAAAAATCAGCTAAACATGTTCTCAAACTGGCACAAAATAAAGCAAGTTTCTTGTCATATGCAAAAATATTGATAATTGATGGATTAATGTGGAAAGTAGGCAATGGCGTCCATGTAAACACTTCCTTTGCTAAGTCAAATGAAAGTATTTGTTCCGGCACCTTATCTTTACTCATCACATCCCAATAGATAGATCCATTAGCAGAGGTATTTCCAAAAAGATTGTGCTCGCCCCTTATGTTCTCAGATTCTATCCCAGATTTTATCTCCCTCCAAGAATCTGTTTTCAAAGAATATACTTCCACCAAATACACTTTTTTCCTCTTATTCACAAAATGAGACTTAATAATCTTCACTATCTTATAATCATTAGCAAGAGGGCTGTACCCAAATCCAAATCCAAAATAGAAATCGTCATCACCATAGTCATCTCCAGGCACCCGTCGCACTTCTCTGGTAGCTGGATTCCATAAGAAAAGAGCATAGGAAGGTATTCGAACACAGATAAGACCGTTGCAGGTACCAATGATCGAAGCACGGTAATATATAGAATAGGGCCCAATCTTACAATCGGCCACAAATAATTTGAAAGGATTTCCATTAGCTCCACGCTGTTGGAAAACAAGACTAGGGTTTTGATTACTGGGGTGGTGGAGGTGGTCTGAGACGAAAGATGGAGACTTGGTGAGACTTTTCCAATGTTTGCAGACACATTGAAACCGGATTAGGGATTTTACAGGAAGTCGCTTGAGAATGTCTGAGATGATTTCATCAGGAAGGAATGGAGTGTCGCCAGGCACCACCAACTTCTTCTTCTTCTTCTTTTTGCCAACGCCATGCATTATTATCTTCTTCTTCATGGTGGCCGAATGGGGAAAACAAATTTCTCACGACTTGGCAAATCAACGAACCGATTTGGGTTTGCAATTTGTAGGAGTGGGAAGCTTTGCGCGCTACGCACTGAGGGGGAAAAAACTTTTTCAGAGAGATAAATTGAGTTTAGGGTTTAAGTCGGGTTATTTGGTGCAATACGACACGATAAGATTAAGAACCGATTGCTAAAATATTTTTTTTTAAAAAATAATAAACAGTTTTAGATTCGTTTTTGATTTGATGATTTGAGGCCGATATTAAAAGAAAGGATTTTTTAACGTTAATTTATTTTTAAATTTTTGTAAATAGCTTTTCTTGAAAAAGATATTAGCTTTTGAAATTATTTTTTATTTTTTTGGTCTAAAATTAATCTTAATAGAATTTTGGCTTGAATTAGAAGCATGTCACAAATAGATTAGTTTACACAATTAAATCTCTATTAATAAGGAGATTTGCGAAATCTTAAAAAGATAGCTCTTACATATATTCTTTATTTTGTTTTTGTATTAAATATTATAATATTAAAGGTGGATGCATAATTAAGCTTCCCATATGTCTTTTGGAATCTATCTAATAGTATCTTAATAAAGCTTGTAGTAACCTTGCTTTCATCCATTCTGTTAACGGCTCACACTGATCATAATTCCATGCTTAATTTTAATTGACGGTGCCAACTGACGGATCTCCAAAGGAATGAAAACAATTAAAAATGGAACTAATTAAGTGCTATAATGTGGCCGCAGCTGGCATCAGATTGCGGCCAAGAAAACGAAAAAAAAAAAAAAATTATGAATCAGCCTGCATAAAAAACGGGACTGATAAAACAAGGGGACTAATTAATATCATGAATCAAGCGGCATTAAAAAGGGGGCTAATTAATATTATCAACAAAACCGCATAAAAAACGGAACTTCAACCAATGATTAATATTAATAATGGGACTAATCAATATTTTGAACGAAACTGCATAAAAAAAGGAACTTCAACAAATGATTGATATTTTGGCCTAAAAAAACAAATAATTAATATTACACTAACTACAACCTAAACGGCACAAATTTAAAAAATATGGAATATGATTTAGGAATTACAAATTTTAAAATTAATATTAGGATTATAAAGAAACGTGTCCAATCCAGTTAATTAAATATGGAATATGATTCATAACAAATTTTAAGATTAATACTCGAAATATAAAGAAACGAGCCCAATCCAGTTAATTAAATATGGAATATGATATGGGACAACCACCTTTACTTTCTTTTACTACTTTTAAAATATGGAATATGATTATGAAAATCTAACTACTTTTAAAAAGTTATAAATATTTAGGAATATATTATGTTATGACACCCAAAATGAACCCAATCCAAATTATCCTATTTATTCAACTAATTGAGTAAAAAAAAAAAATCTCTAATCACCACATGTCATTTCACATTCCATCTATTAGGAGAAATGACATTGTGGACAAGGATTAGGGTTTTGAATTGTGTATAAAAGGATATCCCCCACACATTGCCAACCACATTTAGCATCCATACACTAAAGAACAATTCTAACCTCCCAAAATGTCAACCATGCAGCAAGACCTGATTTGTCAAATCAATGATAGTAAAGACCACATAAAAAATTATAAATATTTAGGAATATATTATGTTATGAAACCCAATATGAACCCATTCTAAATTATCCTATTTATTCATCTAATTCATTTAAAAACACCTCTAATCACCCTAAGTCCTTTCACATCCCATCTAATAGGAGAAATGACAATTTGGACAAGGATTAGAGTTTTGCATTGTGTATAAAAGGATGTCCCCCAACACATTGCCAACCACATTCGGTGTCCACACACTAAAGAACTATTCTAACCTCCCAAAATGTCAACCATGTAGTGAGACCTGATTTGTCAAATCACTGACCGTAAAGACACCTGGGTTATCGTTGCATGCGTTCTTAGGAAGCTGGTCAGGAGAAAAATTACTCCACCGTGTGATGCTTGGAAGGTGGGCATAATTCTGGTGGATGAACAGGTTTAACATTCATGAAGTCCTGCTGATTATACACTAACTTCTACAATGATACTTACATTTTTTTTATGAAACAAATGCAGGGAACCACAATTGAAGTTTTTGTCACTTAAAAGCAACTGAGAGAGTGTTTCATGAATGAGCTTAAAGAGGGTGATATTTATCAGTTCTAAAACTTTGAGGCTTTAGACAACAACGACCAATATAAAGTGACTCCACACTCGTGGAGGAACTGATTTAAAAAATGACATTTTTCCAAGAATTAGATTTGCAAATTCCAATGGAAAAACACAACTTTGATTTATCCCTATTTAAAACATCATAGATTACACCACAGATAATGCAGACCTAATTGGTTAGTGCTTTGCAGTAAGATATTCTTAGCAACTTATATTTCTAAAAGGTCATTGTTATGTTTGTTTGTGCTTGCGAGCTTAAACTTCAAGGCAAACCTCTTTTTAGATGTCATTGGGTTCCTTCAAGTTTTTGGAGAATTGGAACTGTGTGACACAGACATTTAACAACAAGAATGATAAAAGGGAGACACCGATTGTAGTTGTTATTAGGTTCGCAAAACTAAACAAAAATAAAGGTAAATAATTGTGCAACCCTTAAAAGACTAAGTACGTGTTCCCTTTTACATGACAATATTTAACACTTGATAGCATACGGCCACATTACTAATGCTCTCAAAGCTACAAGAGTTTTGTTCAATCCCGAAATCCCTGAGGGTAAGATGCTACTCGACAGGTGAGCAATGATTTTCACAGTGGCTATCAATAGGCGATTTAGCCATTTATGAGTTTTCATAAATTATGGTGTGGTGACTTATACTTGGAATTCATGAGCACCCATAGCAAGACTCTGGGTGCAAAACAAAGTTTCTACTAGATAACCAGTATTGTGAAACCCAACATTAGCAATGAGAACATGTTGACATTTCCTAGTAGGATACCCCTTGGAGATTTATGCAACATTAAGAAGGTATTTTTTTTCATTGTGCAACCTGATTCATTTTGATCATGACAAAGTGCAAAATCAAGTAGTTATTGCATGCCCATGTACCATTGGAAATAGGAGTGTGAGATTGTCTCAACAATATGTATCCAGAAACTTGAAACAACATATGGGTGGGCCTATGATGGGTGCCCATGTGACACCAAACCAACCTATGAAAAAGGCCAACTTACATGCAGCAATTGTAAGAAGAAAGTGCTAATGACTCAGCTCAAGCATGTTCATGTCAATTTCACTAAAACTTAGAGACTTAGTGATTTTCACACCCGCCCACTTGAAATCAAACAAATCACTAGATGAGAAATTTATCATAGATTCAAGGTGCATTACAAGGTCTTTGATGCTACCGGCAAATGTTGTATACTATTCTTCAATAGGCATGCAACTAACCTTCTAGGATGCACAATTGAGTAGCTCAAAAAAACTAGAGGAGGTGAATTAGAAAATATAGTACACTACACTGTTTAATCCATTATAATAAGACCATAATTATTGCTTATTTACTTTGACTACACTGTACTCTTTCCCGAAGGAATTAAGTAGTTGCACAGGGAAGAAAGAAGCGATCAAGTTTAGGATCAAAGCATATAACATACAACATCCATCAAATAACATTGCAATTATAAAAAGGTTTACACAAGAAACTTATAATTAAAAAAGGAAATACAAATTATAATCATTATATTTGATTATTATCATTATGTTGAATTATTTTTCTTAATATTAATAATAATATTATTAACTAATAATTATTATACATGTTAAGCCATTGGTTACCAATTATGTTGGAGAGTATTTTGAGGGTTTCGTTTGGATTGATAGGTCACAAAAGTTGGTTACAAAATTAACTGAATAAAATAAATGTTGATGTTACGATCAAAGGAATAGTTACACAAAATAATAATAGTGTGAAGTAATGTGAAGTAATTGACATAGCAATTCAGACACAAAAATAATAAATAACACTTAAAATTTCCGCTGCTTGAATGAAAGCTGTTGAGGCATTATAAAATAGCCACAAATGGGAATCCACAAATAACTACAAAGGCAACAATATTAAAGGAGGCGGAATTTGACATTAACAAGTCCACCAAAAAACTGTTGACATTAATAGGTCTGCTATAAAAACCCCTGCCTATTTATTGAAGACAACATATTAATCCCCATCTTAATGCAGGCATCGGCTCTATATGCTTTTGACCACTGGTACCCTATGACTGCCCTTGTCTCAAACATCATGCCAACTGCCTTCGGCTGACTAAATACTGTGTCTATACACTGCCACTATATAACCAAGCATATCAGTATATCATCATGTTGCCAGAACTGTGCGCACTGTGGCCAGAACCACTGCTCTCATATCAAAATGTAACACCCTTATCTTACTTTCATGTATTTTAGAGTATTAGCACACATTGCAGTGGGCAAATAAGAATAACATAAAAATACTGATATTATTGATACAATATGCTTGATTATATTACAGGAACTTCCCCGTAGGGGTGTATATAATGTTTACAGACCTTAAAATGATAAAGGCTTTCAGATAACCAACATCTTCTCTTTTACTAGTCCGGAACATGCTGTTGCCTGTAATTACGATTTTGCCCTCTGAGCTGCCGTCTGCCACTGAAAACTTTATACATTTATGGAAAGGGTGAGATTCGAAGAATCTTAGTAGTAACATACAATCAGACATATACGATGTGAAAATAAATATGCCATGCACCATGTTATGTAAGATACTAACTCGTGTTGTGTGCACACAGTCCAAGGCCAAACGACGAGTTTGCAACCCTGGCTTAACTCGTGTCCATGGTCCAAAGACATATTTAGACCCTAGCTTATCCATGTGTACCATCGCTGGATCTCATATCATAGCTAGGTTGTTTGCCCTAGGCACTGTTATGTTACAGAAGATGGCATACACAAACATACAATAATCACACAGTGTATGAAAGAAAGAGTTACTACCTGGAATTGCCCTTTCTAGCTCTACTATCTGTTCAATTCCTTGGATTTGGCTCGGGCTATTGATATGTCCTAAAATTCCAAATGTACAAGAATTGAGTTATTACTCATTCATGTATTGTTCTAAACACATTGTTGGTTATCTTTTAAGTCACTTGGGTAGTGTAACCCCCTACCTTAATAGCTAAATTTATAGTTCAGGAATGCATCATTAAGTTGAAATAGAGACCAGTGGTTAATTTAAAACTTTTCCAAAACTTATTTAGTGCGGTCTCACGTTCACATCTCGAATATAATTGGTCTGTCCAGTTTGGTTTCATTCATACATATCAGAGTGCAACCAAAAATTCCCGACAACGCTCAGGTTTCGTTACTTAATAAAGGGTTTACAATGCTTAGTTTCCCATACAGGGGATTACACAACACTATTCAATATATACAACATGTGCAACTAATCCCCAACAAAATATGACAACCAACTACCAAAATTAAAACTCCTAGCCAAGAGCTCTAACCGCTCTTCGTCACTTGCTTTTCCTTTGAACCGCTTGCCCTTGCTGTAGGTTAGTCATTGGAAAGAATGAGATTCAAAAGAATCTCAGTAGTAACAATTTACTTATAATATGTACAATCACAAAGCATGTAAGAAAATCACAACAACAACAACACAACAGCATTTCTGCAACAGCTTTCGCTGCATTCACAACGGCATATTTCACAACAACATTTTTCAAAACAATGGCATTTCACAACGGCAATGTTACATCACGGCATATTCAATGAAAATGACATACATGCAAGGCATCATACACAGAATAAGAGAAAGAGTCACTACCTTGTTCTTTCTGCTCGTGCACTGGTGCTGGTTTATCACGTGCAGGGCAAATGTCAAATCCTATAATTAGAATTACGGGTGACAAGTTATTACTTAATCCAATTCTTTAATTCAAACACTCAAGTTGGTTATCATTAGGGACATTTAATCAAATCAACTAAGGAGTTAAAGGGGTCAATTAACCTAAAAGACCAATTCCTAACCTCAAAGTTAAACAATAATACATTATGCCATTACATCTTCAATTTTGGCATAAGGGACCAAATCTGCCAGAATTTTCTCCAGACTTTGAAAAATCATAACTAATTCTACAAAACTCGAAATGAGATGATCCCAAGTTCTATAGAAACCTATTGAAGTCCTCTTCATAGGAAAAATATGAATCATTACCGGAAATCACCACCCAATTCCAGAATTACACAAAATCCCACACTGCTCCAAAATTAAGTCCAGTTTTGACATCAAACTTTGGGCAACCAGAACTCACAACTCAAAAAACGAAATGACACAAATTATCTATCCATTTTGAAGCATGGAATGTGAAATTTAAGACTGGAAAGTTTCATAATTTTTAGAGATCATTTGGTTTTCCAAAAACACCATACTAATAAGGTACCTCGCTGGAAATTTGTTTAGGCTGAAAACCCAGATTTACATTTTGAGTTTCAATGACCCAAAATTCACAATCCGGGGCTATTTCCACATAATTTTTCATGTAGAACACAATGGTAACATCAAAATTAACAAATTCCCACTCATTCTTCATGTCCTATTTTGGCAGAAAATTCAAAATAAATCCCAACAATTACCAACTTTCAATTTCAGCATCAAACTTATGTCAAATGGTTCCCAATCATCCCAAACCACCAATAACATAACCAAAACATCATGAATTACCCAAACCCTTGTTTGGCCAAAATCAGGGCAGATTTACACATGACAAAATGCTCATTCAACCAACACAACCAATAGCTCAAATTGATGCTAATACTCACCTCTTGCTTCTCCTTAGCTCCTTTCTTTGGTTTTTCAGCTTTTGTTCTTGGATGATGGCTCAAAAAACCTCCTATTGAATTCTAAAACCATAGAAATGAAGCTCTCATCAAGAGGAACAAAGTTTGTGAAGGACACTTGAGCCATAGATGAGGTTAAAAAGGTGAAAATCAAGGTAGAAAGTCTCACCTTCAATGGCCTCTTCTTGCCTCTCGCGTTGCAGCTGCTGGACCGACTTAAAGATGGAGAGAGAGGGTGATAAATGATCAGATTTTTCCTTTCCCTTATCACTTAAAGTCCAGCAGAAATATGGGACTTGAAAGGGATAAATGATTTATCAAAAATATCACACTTCCACCTCCTCAAAATAATATATTCTAATGGCCTTAACATGTGCCAACAAATTGATATCATCATCTTTCTCTTTCCTTCTTTATTCCATACGTAAGGTGCCTCTTTTTAATGCAAGTCATCACCTTTTATTTAGCCAACAATTGTTGACCGAAAATGGGACAAGAGGAAGAGAAAAATGGCTCCTTCTCACATATTGCTTTTAGAATGATATTTTTTACTTTTCTTCCTCTTGTAATACTTGGTCACAATTGAGTTCCCTCCTTCCTCTCTTCAAGTGACGTGAATGTGGCCTTGTGAAGAAATTAATTGGCTTCTTGGATCAGCCATTCCACTTGCTTACATATCAATATCCAATTGCAATTAAGCACATACTAACTTTTGACTTTCCACCACATTTACTTGGTAAAAATAGCTGCATCTTTTAACATAATTATCTCAACATTTATTTTCCTCTTGCTCCCTCATGTTGGATGAAATTTATGGCCCATTGGAAGAGGATAATAATTTCTCAAAATATCCCAATTAAACTTTGTTATCACGATTAAATTTTTGACAATGGGATTAGGCATTTTCACTGCTAATTAGGATAATAATTCACACTTTATTCCACAAAAGTGTTTCCTAACATTAGTCACATTCTCTTCTGGAGTCATTAAACCCTTGTACATACTTTGGGGCATTACAAGTAGCATTTTTAAATGTTTACAATTTGTGTTCTAAATATACTCATGTTGTGTGTGACCACTAATTGCCTTGTTTTGTCATTCCACATGCTCTTTACTTCACCTTTTTATTCTCTTTAATATAAGGAATTTTGGTGACTGAAATTTGGGACATTACACATATAGGAAATACAATGCACCACTAAAGAGGGTGCCTATAATGCTAATTCAATTTTACATCATCAAGAGATGAAGAGGTAGTTCCATAACAGGACACACGACTACAAACACAACACCATAAAGTGCACCGAAACACATCCAGTAATCACATGCACCTGTCTTTGTAATAAGATCAATACGTGTTTATAGTTGCACTAATGTCATGAAGATCACGCAGGATCTTCATACCTTCCTCAAGAGAGCTAGTACCATTATATGCTAGGGAAGGACACCGAGGAGGTGCTGACAAATGAATCATTGTCATGATCAAATCCACAACACCTCTGCAAGTGGCATGCAGGACCAAACAAGGGCTCACCCAAATACAAAAATAGTGGCAGTAGCAAGAGACAGAAACTGCATGCACAATACGTAGTTTTGTCATGTTGCAGCCATATTAAATGGCGGCCATTTCTAAGTTTGGACATTTACAAATAAATTGCAATGATAAGATGATATAAAGTAGAAGAAACTGCTCCCCTCATTATATCGACCTCCAAGTACCTCCAAATAATATCGACCAAACTAAACAAACTATCTTACACTAGACCTACCCATTTAGACAAACGCCAACTCTGAGTGAGATCTGGATGATCTCCACTCTTCTTTTAAAAAAATTGACAAACAAAAATAAAGAAATTTTCATAACAAGAAAAAGCAAACACAATGACAACCAATATTTGGAAAAAAAAAGAACAAGTACATAAAACTTTCCTTAAAACTATCAACCAAAGGACACATTTTTTATTAGAAATATGTGGACTCTGAGCACCTTCAAGTTAAAGTGGGGATTCACAAGTACATTACCTCAATGCCTAATCTTTTGGAAATATAACAAAAAAAGAACAGGACAATTTAGGCCACATTGTTTGGCCACAACAAAACAAGCCAAATCCTCTCCAAGCCATATTATGGTCTGGAGACCCACGGCCCGTGCAACACACACTACAAAAAAACAAGGTATTAGAGACGGAATTTAGCGACGGAAATTCCGTCGCTAATCTGTTAGCGACGAATTAGCAACGGAAAATGATCCGTCTCTAAAAAGGGCGTTACTAATTATGTTAGCGACGGAATTGAAAATTCCGTCGCTAATTTAGAGACGGATTTGCGACGGAAATTCCGTCTCTAATCTGCGACGGAAATTTCATCCCCAATGACAAATTCCGTCGCTAATTTGTGAAATAGCCTAATTACATTTTTGCAACGGATTAATGACGGAAATTCTATCACTAATTTTTGAGACGGATTAGGGACGGAATTTCTGTCTCTAATTTGTCAAGATTAGCGACAATATTTCCGTCCCTAATCCGTCACAAAGTAAAAAAAAATATTTCCGTTATTAATTTCTGAGACGGATTAGCGACGGAATTTTCGTCTCTAATTTGTCCAAGATTAACGACAGAATTTCCGTCCCTAATCCGTCACAAAGTAAAAAAAAAGTATTTCCGTTATTAATTTCTAAGACGGATTAGCGACGGAATTTCCGTCTCTAATCCGTCACAAAGTAAAAAAAAAATAATTCCGTTATTAATTTCTGAGACGGATTAAGTAAATTAAAATTAAAATATACACTGTGGAAATAAGTAATATATTAAGTAACAATATCCACACAATTCTTTAAAATCATCAAAATAATTCAATTTCATTAAAGGGAGAACAAAAATTATCCAATTGAGAGATAAATACATCAATAAAAACATCCCCCAACAAATTAAATAGTTTCCTAAATTGCTAAACTATCTAAGAACCACCATTGTTGTGTTCATAAATGATTGGCGAGAAGTCTGGAGGTGGCAGTAGTCAGATTGAGAAACAAAGTGTTCAGCAACAATACTGCGTAGGATCTTGGTGGTGGCAGTCTTTGGCAAAGAATCAGTGATGAAAACCTTATTGGTGACTTTGAAGGATGCAAGATTCTTCTTGTAAAACCTCAACACCTCTTCCTCTCCAATTTCTGATATGCTCTTACTAATACTGCACAACTTATTTTTCACCACCAATTTAGCATATCAATACATCTCTCAAGCAGCCACATTATCAAATGCTTGAGTGTAATGAGACCACATACCTGTAATCAATGCTTGCTACTATAATATCTCTTATTGCCAAGTGCAGTCGCAAAAAGCAACCCATTAAGCTTATACCTAAATAACAATGAAAACAGAATAACTTAACTTCTAACCTCACCAATTCAAATAAATGCTTGCCATTATATCTAAATGAATAGAAGGGAATAAAACAGAAGTTCTGAAACTTAACTTCTAACTTACCATTCAGATATATTCAGTTAAAATTCAAGCACAAGAACTTTAATTGTTGATAAAAAGACTACATCTATATCACCCTTGGGCAATCAACATAAACATTCATTAACAACTGATGCAGCAAAAAACACGAGACAGTAAATACAAACATTTGGAATCTTCTAAAATAAGCATATATAGCCTTCAAAAGAAATATAGTCTTCAAACAAAATTGGTTTTTACCATAGTAGTAAAATCTTACAAACTCAATACAATCACAGCAACCCACTAAGAAAATTCAATAAATTAAATTTAACAGTCCATGAAGAAAAGATTTACCATTATATTTGAAATTTAAAGACAGCATATGAACTACAAATCAACCCAAGCATCCATTGTACCAAAAAATGTATAAGAATAATAGAGTCACATGAAGGTGGATGATGAGGTCAAAACCTGCATAGTTTTCCCTTCAGTAAGTTGGACAATACTTTGCAAGAGATCAATTTGATGGGGTTTAATGTTAGAGCTTTATCTAAACGCAGAGGTTTGTATAATTTAACATATCCATCAAGTTCCCATCGAACCATTCCCTTTGCAACTCTCTCTTTTGACATAGATCTTAGCCCATATTGTGGGAATTATCAAATGAATGCAAAACTTGGATCTCAAGAGTTCAAGTATTCAATGTTTCTGCATCCCAAAAAAAATCCATAAATAATTTATTACATTAATTGTTGAATATTCCAGGCTGTCAATGCATTAAACTGAGAAATCTAGTCAGACATGGTGGAGGGCTTTAGCTATATAAAGGGTTGGAATCCACATTATGGAAAGCAAGAAGAGAGAATTGGAGATAGACAAAAAGAAGATGGGAAGGGCCGACGCAATGGCCTCTACCCATAGTAAATACCCATAGCAATTTCCAAATGAAATAATGACAACCTCTTATCTTAAACTTCTTAAACCAATAAAGAACCATCAATTAAAAGAGTCCACTAAGTATAGTACTCGTTAATGCAAGTGAAAGTAAATAAGAAAGGCAATACTATAGAACATAATTATCCCTGGAAGTGAGTTAAATAATGATGAATTATATGGTAGCTTCTATGGTTTAAAGAAGACACCTTTATGTTTTAAAAGGAGAAGAACTTATGGTGAGGTATTCTTTAGCAAGATTCAAATCCAAAATCTCGAGCACAATGTAGAAAAGCGATTAGGCCTTTCATTGCCTGCACATTATGAAATTATATTTACACTCACACAAAAATCATATTATAAACATTTAAATCCCTCCCTACTGGAAAGTTTCTTTGATTTAATCTATATACTGCAGATATATTAGGTAATTTAAAGCTCACTTGATTAATGAAATTAGAGTAAAATACAAATGATGACAAGACATACAACAGTTACAGTTTTCCAACAAATTGAAAGCTTGACATTGGCAGGAACCAAGTCATGATGAAAAATAACAACAACGACACACATGTGTGAGAGCAATATGAAGAAGTACCAGAAATTACAGATTTTTTTTTTTTGGCAAACTAAAGCAATTTGAAATTTTGTAAAAGTACTCTAGGCAGAGGACTCTCAGAGTCAGATATATCATTCCCATGAAAACATCAGCATACCATCTAAATCCAAATAGGAAGGGAAATAGAAGATATACCAATTTTCCAGTGCTGGACGGATCCTCCACTGTTACAAGAAACGATATGCAAATCATTTTAGCCCCATTCCATGAAGGAACCCATCTCAAGTGATTCTTAATCTTGTGCCATATACGCCTAACAGATATGCAAGATGACAACGTACAACACATGGGGCACCAATTAAAGGACTCAATGCTGATTTAAATGAACTATTAAGCCTTTAAACTTGCTCTCCCAAACCTCCGTTACCAATAACCCATTCTAAACCTCCATCGTATACAGAGAAGAAATTAAACAATCTAACACAGCCATACCTTGTAAGGAGTCAGATCCCAAGCTCTTCCTCTCCATAAGCATCCTTTCGCTAATCCAACGCTAATCTAGCATTGCCATACCTTGTAAGGAGCTTCCACCACAATTTCCTGCCCACAGAATTCCAAATCCTCTTGTTCTCCATCGCACCCATTTGATGCCATCACCTCCATAGTTGGTTTCAAATCTATATGAAAAGGATGCCACCATCGCGCCACTCTGCCACCGCAGACCCGCCATAGATGAGGGAAGAGGGCCCTAGGAAACCCTATCAGAAGGAGCCCTTACGCTGCACTCACTTGACTAATCATATTTTGATACATGCATCAGATTGGAAATGAAAAGAGAACAAAATGACAAATGGATTAAATGGAGGGAAGCTGTGAAATTTTTGGAGGGAGAGTAAGTTTTAACTCTATAATAGAAAGAAAATTTGAATTTTGTGGAAGAAAGAATCATGGTTTCTCATATACTAAATAATATATTTAAATTGTTGTAATAAATAATATATTTAAATTTAAGTTTTACAATATTTAAATTTAAAGACTAATTTTAAATTGTAAGCATAATGAGAAATATAATCTGAATAATTTATATATTAGAGAAGGGTTTGTATTGAATATATATATATATATATATATATATATATATATATATAAGAGGAGTTTCAAAGAGTATTAAATGAGATAATTCTAAATCCTAAATTAACTCCTATAATTATGCCTAATTACACTAATCAAATATAATCATATCATATCTTAACTCATGTCAAAAAGAAAAAAAAAAAGACTAATGAGAAAACTTCTTAAATTGGAAAAGCACAACTTCAATAACTCAATAAAAAACGAAATATTAATTTAACTAGTCATGATACATATATATAAATATATATATATATAATAAAACTTTCTTGGAAGGAAAAATCATACTTAACCGCAGTTAACACTCAAAAGAAGATAAATTAATTATCAATTCAAAATCAAATTAGTTGGATAGATTCTAAATCTTATTTCTTTACTCACTAAATATGTTTTAATTTACTTTTTACTAACTTATAGTGAAATCTTGAAATTATCTAACTTGGATATTGGGATTAATATGAAGAAGAATTCATTATTTATCAATGATATTGCCTCTCCTTATTCTAGAAAGATTATTTCCAATTGAATTTAAATTTGTTCCATTTGAACTTTCAACAATTGAGTCAAGAGATAGATAAATAATACATGTATCCCATTGCATTGATCGGGGCCTTTATAATAACTCAAGAGATCAAAAAGCAATAAGTGAGTTATTTATCAACCAATCATTCTATATTTTTTATGGCTAGATCTAATCTCCATTTCCTTGCAAAAAGGAAAACAAATGATACATGTACTTCATTTTTAAGGGGAAAACGGTGGCAAAAAAGAAAGACGGGGAAGGGGAAAGAGTGAGAGAAAGGAGGAAGATTAGAAAGAAAGAGAGGAGAAAATACAATGAAAATAAGAATTCTTATGTCATCCTATCAAAGATCAACAAAGCTGAGAACCATTTCTCTATTTATAGACATATAAAATAATAATATAACAATAATTCAAATTTAATTTTGAATCCTAATCCTAGAATAACAAAGAAAATTATAGGATCATCTAAATATCTTATTTTATTGAGATGATGCACATATTAAAAGATAAATAAACAAACCCTACTTTTAGTGGATGAATATTCTTACTTAATAATCAAATGAATAACTTGGATATGTAAATTAAACCCTAATTAACCCTTATACTATATCTATCAATAGATTATATATATCAAAGTTAAATAAATAATAATGTTGAATTCATTATTTAATTAAAGTGATAAAAAGTTACTAGTATGTCTCAAATAAGCAATTGAATAAGTGGATCTTATAAGAATGAAGTTATGAAATACCTATTTACATAGTATTTAAGAGAAAAATATTATATAATACTTCATATGATAAAAATATAAGGAAAAAGATAGAAAAAGAACTTTGAAATTGTAAAATCCTAAATAAGGTTTGTTACCAAGAGCTGATAAGAGAATGAGAAAACTTATTTTTTTTTTGGAAAATACTTGATTTAGAATTTTGCTATGGTTTTTCACATACATCTATAAAAACCAATGAAACAGATTTTTTAATACAAAACTATAACTTTAATAATATAACTTCAATAAATTTAAGAAAAATAATGTGAAGCATATAACAATGAAGTTATCAACTTAAAATCAAATTGGTTAGAGCTATGATTCTAATTTTCATTTTTGACTCATTAAATATATTTTACTTTATTTTTTCTAAATTATAGTGAATTTTCAAATTATATAACTTAAATATTGAGAGTCTTACTCCAAAATACAACAACTCATTATTTCAAATGGTAGAATACATTATTGCAATTTGTCACAAATTCAATATTTTATAAATAAACTCCTAAGCTTTGCATAAAACTCAAAGAAACAAGTTGTGATGTCTATACTTTGTAAATTGTATCATGAGTTGTTATGAATTTTAACTTTTACATATTATTATTCTTTGTTTGTATTTTTGTTTAATTTTTATCTACAGATTTCATAACTATATATAGCTTCCAAAACAACTATTGTGTTTTTATTTTGTTAAAGAAATCATATTAGTAACACTAATAAATGAGTGTACGAATAAATTGATTAGCAGTCTAATTAATTTCAAAAAATTAGCACTACAATTATTCTTTCTTTATTTATTATGTTAATTTCTAAAAATAGAGTAGTTCATATATTATTTCATTATTTGTTTAGCTAATACGAAGTCACATGACGACATCATTGTTATGATATACAAATGCGTTTCATAAGAATTCATCTCCATGATGTCTCAACAAGTTTTACATAATTATATTATGATTTATTCTTTAGATAGTGAAAATTTAAAATTTTCAAATTTACGACGGAATTAGTGACGAAACTTGGAGACGGAACAATTTCTGTCGCTAATTTCAGTCAAAAAACCAGATTAAATTATCCCTTAAGTTAGTGACGGAATAACGATGGAATAGCGACGGAATTGGTGACGGAATTTAGAGACGGAATCATAGACGGATTAGAGACGGAATTTAGAGACGGAATAATTCCGTCTCTAATCCGTCCCTAACTACATTTAGAGACGGAATTTAGTGACGGAAATTAGAGACGGAATAATTCGGTCTCTGAACATTTAGAGACGGAAATTAGCGACGGAATTATTCCATCTCTAAATTTTGTCTCTAATCCGTCTCCGATTCCGTCTCTAAAATTTTAGAGACGGAAATTAGCGACGGAATAATTCTGTCTCTAATCCGTCTCCGATTCCGTCTCTAAAATTTTAGAGACAGAAATTAGCGACGGAATAATTCCGTCTCTAAAGTCCGTCTTTGATTCTGTCTCTAAAATTAGTGACGGATTTATTGACGGCTTAGTCGTTAATTTCCTGTTTTTTGGTAGTGACACGGGGAGAAGACCCTAGTTCAAAAAAAGATAGTGTATAATTGTATCCAAGTGCTGGGACTTCCTCTAGACTACAGCACAAAGGAGGTAGAGGTACGTAGCCGGGAAGATTGGCTTTCGTAAGAATCACTGTTCAATGGCGGTGAATGATAAGTTTCGATTTCAAAAAGATGGTTATATTAAAGTATATATATATGTGTGCAGAAACAATATCCTCAGTTCTTACATAGATTCTATGTATGTATGAATGTCTGAAGTTAATAAGTAATTTATTACCTGGATATATAGACGGTGATGTGGTCTTCGTATTTGAAGACTTTACGTTCTAATATAAACTTCGGTAGCTGCTATAGGTTTATTTTGCAGAACATGCGCTTTGTCTTTTCAGTTTGAATTACCTTGGTTCTTGGCCAAAAAGATACGATATTAACAAGAAAGATACAGGAGACTAAGAGAGAGAATTTAAACTTACACATGCAGTAGCGCTTCCTAAATCATCTAAGTAGGATTACAAACTCTCTATTTCATTCCTCTATCAAGTAGTAAGCTTTGCGAGTGGCGGTGTATTATTTTTTTTAATACTCCTCCTGTGTATAAGCTCTTTGGATTGGCCGGTACTAGGTGTAAGTTATGCTTTTTTTTTTTTTGCTTGAAATTTTAATATTCTCTTTTATTTTTTATCCCCATTAAATACATGCTTGTACCTTAGTTACCCCCGCGGTATTATCGTTCACGGGCACGGAGTGTGTCCACTACAAGCCTCTCTCCACTGTGCCTCCACTAAATTGAAACGGCGTTGTTTGGGATTTTGCCTGAATCTCAGCCATTAATTTCAAAGTCCAATCTTGGCTGTTGCTTGAATATCTTGGACAGAAGAAAGCAGAAATTATACCCACGCTAGCGTAGCATCCTTCCTTTCACCGCCACTGACTTTCCGTTCGCGGTCTTCGATTCAGTTGCTTCACCGCCATCACCACCTCCATTCCTCTGCTGTCTTCCACCATCAATGGCAGGTTCTTAAAAACGTGGGTCTCTTTTTCCGATTTATTAGTAGTATCCTTTTTGTCTTTAATGGATTTCTTCTTTTCAACCAAATAATTGTTAAGGGTCATTTTACTTCAATGATCTGAACAATTAAGGGCAAGCTCGTTTATTTATTTTTTAATATCTTTGATGGACCCTCCTACACATCTGAGATATTTGTGCTTCGACTATGAATAAAACAAAAGGCAACCGCCCTTGTGTTGAAATTTAGATTTTAGATGCTGCAAGGTGACAGAGATTGAACTAGAAACTTTAGTGACGAGAAACTAATACATATGTGTCATCTTTAACTCATTTTCTTAAGAAAACCTATTACCTCTATCAATAGGTGTTTTGAGAGTATGACAGATTAAGTTTTTTTAAACATCAATGGCTGAGATTAGAAATAAAAATGATTGTATGTTTAATGCAAAACGACGTCACTTTGTCCAGGTGGAGGCAAAATGGAGAGAAGCCTATAGTGGAGAGGCCCGGCCATCTCTTTCACTCGATGATCTCTCAATAAATAAAGGTATATGTAGTTTTGTATAAATATGATTGCATAGATTATATCTTTTATTTTCTGCCATCAACATATATTATATATTTTCTTGATATGATATATACCAGAACTATTTTTTTAAGATTATATTGTTCTTTTTAAAACTTAAATTTATTGAGATATTCAGAAAAATATTGAAGAAAAAAAATTAAACAGGCCTAAAAAGATATGTGAAGAAAAAATAAAGAAAAATGGAGGAGAAATGACTCTTCAGTTCTAAAATACCAGTCTAATTTTTAGTAGTTTCCGAAACAATCTATATTTGCAAATCATAAAGGAATTGTTGTAAAATATGCTTTACAGAAAATTACAATTCAATTGGTATAAGAACTAGGTTCTTAGTTCTCTTCTACATGACAAACCTTCCAAAATAGCTCTCAAACATCTCATTTGTACTTTTGACTTATGATATTGAATGAAATTGCATTGCCCTCCTATTGTCTCTCCCTGAATAATCTAGCTCACAACAGTGAAAAAAGTGGAAAATATACTTTATAATAATAATCTATAAATTTATTTATGTAGATAGGGACAACATTAACAATGATTTAAACCAAGGTAATTAAACCCGGACCACTCACTGAAGCGGCTGGCGTACTGGGTCAAGGGTCAGTGGGTCAGACTGGAGTCAAACCGGGACCAAACCGGTGAGAAATTGAAGATTTTAGGCTTATAATATGAAATTCTAAAGGAAAAATTTTAAAAAAATTTTGATTTTTCAAAAAATAAAAAATAAAAAATAAAAAATCTTGACTGGACCGGACCGGTCTACCTGCCGGTGGACTGGTTTCTAGTCCAGGTTCCATTACATTGATTTGAACTCTAAGGATTTAATCAATTATAATTTTATTTAAAAAAATAATTATGATGTTTTCAAATATAGAAATTGATATGAAATTAAATACAGATAATAGGGACTAACAAGATATCGAAGAATATTATGCCTTGACAGAATTATTATATGCTAGCTTGTGAATAGAACGTAGAGTTGATGACCCTTTATGTGGCCTTCAGGTCTTATTTAATTTTGTTAGAGTTGTTAGAGATGTATTAGATGAGTTCGCGCGCATGCTCACTACTTTAAGGTATGGATTGGCTTATCTATTTAAGCCGTATATCTTATTTGGCGGTTATAACGCATCCAAGTCCACAACAATAATAATGAAAAAATTTTGTTCCTTTATTTTTTATCTTATAGTTACATGTAAGTATGTAACCCATACGCCAACAACCATATTACTGCTCATCCTAAATATAAGACATAATTGGGGATCGAGTTGATGTTTGTCTTAAATGTTGGACCCATATTTACCAATTTTTTCTCAAATTAACCCTATTAATATTCTCTCAACAATAATCAAATAGGCAAGGGAGGGAGAAAATAAAGAAATATGATTAGAGTGTTTTAGAGGGGAAAAAAATACTTTTCTTCCTTTGTTTTTGATCTTATAGTTACATGTAATCCTTACGCCAACAACCATATTGCTCCCCATTTTAAATATAAGACATAATTGGGGATCGAGTTGATATTTGTCTTAAATGTTAGAGCCATGTTTACCAATTTTTTCTCAAATTAACCCTATTAATATTTTTTCAACAATAATCAAATAGTCGAGAGAGGGAGGGAATTAGGAAATATTATTAGAGTGTTTTAGAAAAAAATATCATACTAATCAACTTAACTAAGATCCTTTAATCTACTTAGATTAGTTAAGTAGGTGTTAATTACGGATAAGAGGAGTATTATATATTCATATACCGGTCAAATAAAGCCTCAAATAATATTTGGTAGTCAAATATAAGGAGATAATAATGATATTTCATTTTCACCAAAATGCTTAGCAAAGTAGATATGCAGCATATATAATAATTTTTTAAGATGTAGGCTCTTCACCGTCAATGTTGAAGATTGGTACAAGACTTTCTACATAAAGAAAAGTATAATCAACACCTATGACTTTCCACTTAATTGCCTCATTACCATCTAGATGGGACAAATAGGGGTTGCTATTATCTATCTTTGTCCAATTCCATTCCTTACCACCAGATGCATCCACTCCCTCTTCCATCACCCAAAAAGCAGCTGAACGTGTACTCCAAATGACACAAAATAAAGCAAGTTTATTTGCATAGGAAAAAATATTGATAACAATTGTTATATTAATGTCGAAAGGAGGCCATGGAATCCATGTAAACACTTCCTTTGTTAAGTCAAATGAAAGTATTTGATCCCGATTCTCACCTTTTTCGCACCTCACTTTCCAGTAGACAGATCCATTAGCATAGATGTTTCCATAAAATTCTTGCACGTCCTTTATGTTCCCAGATTCTATCTTCCTCCAAGAATCTGTTTTCAACGAATATACTTCCACCAAATACACGTTTTTCCTCTCATTCACAAATTTTTTCCACCTATAAGAGATAAAAATTTTCACTATCTTATAATCGTTAGAAAGAGGACTGTACCCAAACCCAAAATAGAAATAATCCTCACTGACGTCATAGTCGTCTTGGTCATCGTCACCATAAATAACTCCAGGCACCCGTCGCACTTCTCTAGTAGCTGGATTCCATAAGAAAAGAGATGAGTCGAATCGAACACATATGAGGCCGTTGCAGGTACCAATGAATGAAGCATCACAATATATAGAATAACTCATGGAAGTTAACTCCTGAACGTCAAGGGGTTCAATCTTACTATCTTACAATCGGCCACAAATAAGTTCATAGGATTTGCATCAGCTCCACGCTGTTGGAAAACAAGACTAGGGTTTTGATTACTAGGGTGGTGGAGGTGGTCAGCCACCAAAGATGGAGACTTGATGAGACTTTTCCAACGTTTACAGACCCATTGAAACCGGATTAGGGATTTTACCGGAAGTCGCTTGAGAATGTATGTGATGATTTCATCAGGAAGGAATGGAGTGTCGCTGTGCACTACCTTATTCTTCTTCTTCTTTTTGCCGACGCCATGCGGTACCATCTTCTTCTTCATGGTGGCTGAGTGGGGAAAACAAATTTCTCAGGTAAACCCTTGGCAAATGAAGGAAGCGATTAGGGTTTGCAACTTGCAGGAGTCGATTTTATACGACGGAAGCTACGCGCGCTTATATGGCCTCCACACTGGAGGGGGAAAAAGAAAGACGGTTTCAGAGAAAAATTGAGTTTAGGGTTTAAATTTGGTTATTCGGTGCCCCACACATAATACGATACGATAAGATTATGAAGAGTATTGCTAAAATCTTGTTTTAAAAAAATAATTAACAGTTTTAGATTCTATTTTTGAATTGATGATTGAGGCAAAGATACTAGGTTTTGAAATTATTTTTTATTTTTTGGCCTAAAATTAATCTTAAGAGAATTTTGGCTTGAATTAGAAGCATGAGACAAATAAATTAGTTTATACCATTAATGAATTAAATGTCATATTAATTAGAAGATTTGCAAAATCTTAAAATGATCGCTCTTACCTATATACTTCATCCGTCCTAAATATAAGACCTAGTTGACTTTTTTTAGAAGATTATGGAAGTTAATTAAATTACTTTAAAGTATTTATATTTATCATTTTTTCTCTAAATAAATTTATGTGACTTATAAACTGATATATAATTTAATCATTCGCAGTATATGATATGATTTAGTAACTTATTTAACTCCCTTAATCTCTTAAAAAAAAATTCAACTAAATCTTATATTTAGAATCGGAGGTAGTATTCTTTATTTTGTTTTTGTTGTAAATATTGTAGGTAAAAGTGCGGCCAGCACCCCCGAACTATTTTTAAAGATGCAATTAGCACCATAAAGTATTTAGGGGTGCAATTTTACCCCTAATGTATTTAAATGAGTGCAATCTCATCCTAACTCTTTTTTAGAATGATTAAAAAAGTTAAATAAGTTATTTAATCATATTCATAACATATATTGTGTATTATTATATTATATATCAGTTTATAAATAAGGAAAATTAGTTTAGGGAAGAACAATAAATATAAATACTTTAATATAACTTATTTAGCTTTCTTAATCTCTCCAGAAAAAAATCGCTCTTATATTAAGAATCGGAGGTAATGGGATATTAACACAATATATATACAAGAGACTAAGATAATTTAAACTCACACGCAGTAACGCTACCTAATTCTATTGAGTAGTTAGTTATGTTGAAATGAATAAGTTTACTTTCGTTAGACAAAGAGGGCCAACAAAGGGAAAAAGGATTCTAATTAATGTGAATTAAAAATAAAAAAGGATCAGGAATATCGACAATCGACTTTGGCCTTTGGGGTCAGTGTGCTGATTTTTGTCACTCGCATTGAATTTGAGAATTTGAGTTTCCTTAGTTTTTGTCTTCGGGTTTATAACAAGGGTCAGCCTTAGAATAGCGGTAAAGTTGCTGCCATGTGACCTCACCCATTATAAGGTGATTTTGTGTACTATCTTTAGTCCTAAATATAAGAGCCAATTAGTATTTTTAGGAGAGATTAAAGAAGTTAATTATGTTACATGAAAGTGCTCATATTTTTCATTTTTTTCTAAACTAATTTGCTTGACTAATACACTGATATATAATCAAATGATACCCAATATATATGTATATATGTATAATTAAGTAGTTTACTTAACTTTTTTAATCTCACTGGAAAAGTCAATTGGCTCTTATATTAAGGACCAGATGGAGTATTATTTATTAAATGAGATGCAAATTGATCATTGGTGACAATATCAAAGCAACAACTAGTACAAGGAAAGAAAGGAAATTTGCGAAAAGAAATATGTTGAAATAGTTTTTCTGTATGATACAGTCCAGTTATACTAGTGGACCAAGAGAGCCATGGCATGACTTGCATTGCAAAGTTGAGGACCCAGCTGCATATGATATATTAACTAATTTTGAGCAAAGATATGGAGGAAAGCCGAAAAAAAATGGCGTAACTTAAGGCTAAACAAGGTTACAAATTGGCATGATGATGCTTTGCTAAGCAAACATTTGGTCTTGATGAAGATACAAGTGTCTGTGTAACTCAAGAAAACGATCTTGAGACTTGGAATGTGCAGGTATGAAGAAAATATGGGGATAGAAATCAATGAATTGCATCATATCATATCATCATCCTTTATAAAATCCTATAATTAGAAGCTAGCATTAATTACAGGTACTTTGGTCAATAGATTCAGGATCTGTCAAGGGTTTTCCAAAGGATGCTATGGAAGCTAAGGCTTATGGGAACAAGGTTGCAAAAAATAATTTTACCTCATTAGTTAAATTATTCCTTTTGTCCTTCGATTTTCAATCAGTTTTTAATGTTAGAATTTTGACATAAAAGTGGGTGTGTCAAATGGAATAAGTGCCATTTTGCTTGGGAGAGAAAGAATACAAGTGAATATATTATACCTTATGAATTTGAGCTAGTAAATGAGCCAAGAGAAAGAGTGAGCTAGCGAGTACAACAACGGGCCACCAGGAGGCAAACGCAGGTGATTTCCCCCTGCAGGTGAGTTGTAATATCCCAAATTTAATGAAAGTTAAAATTTTCTAAAAAGAAAATTTAAATAGAAATTTGATAATAAGTCAAATTATGGAACCTACAAAATTTAAAGAATCTTAAATTAGACAAAGGGAAAAATTAGGGCCTAGTGTGTGTAATTGATAGGATAAAAATATACCTATATATATCTATATTAAAACACACCGACAGATATACGCATCCTGCATCTTGACTTTTATAGTGGAGCACCGAAAGTTGTCATCTCCTCTCCTCTTTCATCATTAGATAGACACGTTATACACACACTTACACCTACATCCTCATGATTCACATAGCAACAATTATCTCACTTTCTTCAACCATATAACCCCACACTTCATGCACTCCCTCACTCTCCGTTGCTTCAAGTCAGAAAAGAAGAGAGCTTTAGAAGAGAGAAAACAGAATTGAGATAGGGAGAGAGAGAGACGTGAGTGAAAGAGGTGAAGAGAAGAGGAAGAAGGAAGTGTTAAACCTTTCATGCATCACCATAAACGTTTTTAGGTGAGTTTTTTTCTATCTCTTCCCATGGTTACTTCGTTGGTTTGGGGTGTTCATGAGGATTTATAGCTGCTAGAAGTTGTGTGATTCTGAAAATAAGTTGCTGTCATGGGTGGACGTAAAACAGAGCATGTAAATTGATTTTGAGGTGAATTTTGGTGTTCTTTGATTCTGAAATTCGATCATTAACCTCAGGACATATGTGTAGGAGAGTATAGAGTTAAAATTCGTGAGGTTTAGAGTACAAATTCATGTATACATGTTAGTTTTCTCAATTCTGTTATGCTGTCCGAAAAACAGAGTTCATACCTGAAATTGTAAAATCTTAAATAGAGGCTATAGGTGGAATTTTTAAATGCGTCTTTTTATATAGATAGTTTAGGATGTGTAGTTGATGATAGAGTCAATAAAAGTACAATTTGGAATGAAAATGGATGAGTTCTTGATTTTTGAAGTTAGACTGTCAAAACTGACGTTTTTGGGAGTCAGTCAGATTCATGTTGCGTTTTGACTAGGAAAACCTTAGTGAAAAATTATTAAATTTTACAGGAATATATTAGACATTCATAGCTTTCCAATGAGTCCAAGAAACCATTATTTTGATATCTTTAGGGAGAGTTATGATTTTTGAAAGTTAAGTCAGTAACAGTGAACATTCTGGACGTTCAAGCCTCACAGTTTTGGTTTTCGAAAATTATGGGAACAATTAGTTAACATCTAGTAGTTTTGGATATTTTTTCATGAAACTACACTTAAATATCTTTCCATAGAATTTTAGAACACTCCATTTAGATTTTTGTAGAGTTAATTATGAATTTTTGAAGTTCAGTTGCTGACAGATTATATTTCTGAAAGTTAGATTGGTTGTGGCGAAAGTTTGGAAAACCAAACCTTAACAAAAAAATTATGAAACTTTCCAGATTTAAGGAAGACATTTAGACCTTTAAATTGATGGGTAGAACATAATTTTTGGACTAGTAGATTAAAAGATATGGATTTTTGAAGTTGAGCTCTGTTTCTGAATTTCCATCTGGAACAGTAATAGTTGGCCGAATTTCTGAGTAATATATGTAGTCAGTAATCATATTTGGATATTTTTCCAAGAAATTACATTTAAAGACCTTCATTTAGGCTTTGGAATCAGTCAATTTGGAATTTTCTACAATTAGTTATGAATTTTCAAAGTTGACTGAAAATTTGTCAATTTCTGGAAAATTGTGAAACTGTCATTTGGCAGTGATTTTGTAAAACCCGAGGTTAAAAATGGATTCCTTGGATGAAAATATGTTAGAATAGCCTGGGTCAAAATTTCTGAAAAAGTATAGTCGGACCGGGTACAGTGGGGCCGGGATCGGGTCCTAGGGGCATTTTGATAAATTTTCAATATAGACTAATATAACCACCAAAAATATTATGGGAATCTCTGAAGAGGTACATGAATGGGTTTTAACCTAATTCTTGTACATTTGAAATTTTAGGACCGAATTAATCGCCTGAGCCGTTGGCACATAGTTCGAGGAACTATTCTTGTGTAGCAAAAAGGGACAGAAGGTAGTAACTCTATCTCTCATACACTATGTGAATGTTGATATGCTATATGTTGCTATATTCTGTTATATGAACACGTGCCTTGGGCACATTACCTAGCTGTGGTATGGGACTCAGCTGAGGTACACGGACATGTAGGGGATCCAAACAGTCATTTGGCCCTGAGTATTGTGTACACACATGTTATAGTATGAATTTTTCATTTACATTATATGGTGCATTACATATTTAATTTTCGCATTTTATATGATGGATTATGTGTTACTACTGAGATTCCTTGGAATCTCACCTTTTTTCATAAATAATAAATGTTCCAGCGGGAACCAGTGGCTCCAAAGGCAAAGTGGAAGACATGGGCAATTAAGATGTGCAGGTTCTAAGATCAGAGTTATTTGGTTATATTAGTTTAATTTTAATATGTTGGATATTTTGGACAAAATTTGTATAAATTATCAAACCCTGCGGGGAAGACTCCTGTATATAAATTTTCATTTAATATCAGTATATTTATGCTATTCCTGTGTTGCCCACCGATCTGCATATCATTTTCCGTAAATACTTCGAAAAAGGTGAAATAAAGATAAGGGTGTGACATGAGTTAAATATTTTTATGGCCTTCAATGTTCAGAAACCTCTGGTATAATCGTGTGATTTTTGTCTACAAGAGGTTCAAGCACTTCATTTAGAAATCTCAACAACTCTCTCCCTCTCTTGGATTTTCTCTTCATCTCATTTTCTCTCTGCCTTCTAGTTGCTTTATGTTTTACTGTTCTGTTCTTCTTGTATCTACAGGAAGGATCTGTTTTATCCTAGGAAGTCCGGCTTCCAATCAGCTAGCGGTTGCGGAATAGCTCTTAAGGACAGCGTCCTTAGATGTGACTCAGATTACACTGTGTAGTTGTAGGAACTTCGAACATTTAATATGACATGCAAATTGTTTGAAAAAATTCCCTATTGACCAAAGTTTAACAATAGGACCTAAGTTTTTAAAAAAAAAAAATATCAAAACTCTAAGAAGTCAGATATAAATTGAATCAGGGTCTATGGGTTTAAAAATTTAATAATATGGATAGATATAGTTTCCGACCTTGGTATTTTAATGCTATCTTCATTTTCTGTTCGAAAATAGGTAACTTCTCCATCACCCTATTCATATATAACAATCTTAATAACTACTTACTATCCTGTGACTTTCATATTACATCATTCTCATGGAACTGTTTTCCTGAGAGCTAGGTAGATTTGGGCTGTTAGACTTGATTTAGATGGTTCAGATATAATTTTTTTTAAAGGTCTATATTTTTTAAAATAAATTTAATGAGTATAGAATCTAAAATAAAGATAATCTCTTAATCATTATATTTTCAAAAATTGTTTTTTTATTTAAACATTCATCATTTCAAGAAAACTTATATTTGGACCACCTAAATCAGATCTGGACGGCCCAGATCTACCTTACTCTCCCCACTAAGCACTTTTGCTTGGCAGGGAATCCACTCTGTATGAATTTAAGTTTGCACGGAAGTATTTTTTTAGTTATATATTAGTAATGATGGGTTGCGTGACCTCTCTCGTTTGCATCAATGTGATTTATGGCTAGCCCTCAGCCTCCTTTTAATCTTATATTATGTTTTTATTGTTTCTTAGAGTGCATGTCTAATTGTTGGTTTTGTACCTTTCAGGTCTAATTTTCACGGAGTTTCTTAATTTAATAACTCTAGATAAATGCCATGATTCTATATAGCAGTCAAATATAATGGCCACTCGGCCATCATCTTCTGTATGACTATCGTTTTCTATGTTCTACCAATATTTGATTAATAAGCATTCTGCCAATATTTTAGAACGCGTCAAATGACTTAGGTCATATATCCTTAGGTCTTATCTCATCTTATAATTAATTTCTTTGGTGCAATGATATTTTTTTATGTTTTTATATTATTTTGTGTCTTTTTCCATCTGAAATTTTGTTTGAACTTCTTTTTTTGATCAATCGTTCCTTCTTTTGTTTTGTTTTTTTAGCGATTAGTAATTGCTTTAGTGTGTGTTTGGAACAGCGATAGGAATGCTTAAAAGAAGCTTTTCAATCGTGATTTATGGTATACGAGGTAAGTATGTGAGAGGAGTTTTGTCTCGATTTACGTGAAAAACAGCTAAAACGCCATATATTCACCGATCCAAACACTTACTAATTTTGGATGTGTTTTGAACTTCTGATCAATATAGACTTTTTCTATCTCTATCTTATCACATTTGAATTCTACTTAGTCGACTGATTATATCCTATAAGTTTTATGCCCTCATCAGCTTTGATTTTTCTTTCATTTTTTTCTAAACAAGCCTGTGTGTTTATTTACTCGATGAGAATTTTTTATATTGCTGTTTGGACTTAGATACCGAAAATATTGGATGTGTGGCATTATTTTTTTATAAAATGTTGGTTATATATTATAGATATGTTCTTCCTCTTTTGAGTCATAAGTTTTTCATTGCACAATTTTCACTCCAATTTTCATTATTTCTTTTCTGGATCAGTAATAACATTTGTGCACCTGAAGGAACGTAAGATTTTAAAGTCAGGCAACAATACTACATTCAAATATAGCTAGTCATCAGTTCAGTAAAAAGAAAAATTTAGCGTTCCTATGCGGTGGGGTACTAGGTTTTCAGTGTGTTGTAAGTTTGATGATTATTTCTTTTCTTAATTAATTAATTGCTCTTCTGAGTGATATTATACGGTTGTTCTGAAGTGAAGGGAAAATATTTAGATCAAGTTCCTTATATCTATTTCATTATAGCAAAAAAAAAAAAAAATATATATATATATATATATCCATTTCATCAAATTTTCTAATCATATGTAACCATGTGCCCTATTTTTGAATAAATATTATTTAACTATAAACTCATATAAAAAAAATACAACACATGAATAGACATAAGAAACTTGATGTAAGTATGGTCCGAGGTGAAATAACTTTGCCTTGGTTTCACACTCTTACTCCATTTTTTTAGTGAAACTCCATATTTTTTTTCTTACAATGAAGTTTTTAAATTACAACCTCATGAAACCATGAGATGAACCGAGGCCACCAGAGCTGGGGATGGGCAATAGATAACAGAGGGCATTTTTACGAATAAGAAAAAGAGAGAAGGTGGAGAAAGAGGGAGTGAGAGAGAAGATAAATTGCCAAAGAAAAATGGAGGTGCAAGAAAGGACCTATGTTTAACGTTTATGGGCCTGTTTGGGTTAGAATTGTGAAGCACCTTCACACAAGTCGAGACAAAACTCCTCTCACATATTTATTTCGTACACCGTAAACCACATCAGAAAAGTAGCTTCTATCGCTAACCCAAACATGCACTATATAGAGAGAGTGTTGGGGGAGTGCCAAGGAGCAAGGGCAAGAATGCATAGCGAGACCAAGGTGTGCAGTGTGCAGTGCTGGACCCACACATCTGGAAAGAAACTCATTGGCAGTATTTTGGGTACGAAGAAACAGGTCAACAATTTATTGCAAAATTTTGTAGTAAAAATAATCATGCCAAAAAATATTTATTAAGTGCTATATATTTTTAAATTATAATGATTGTGGTGCTTATAAAAGAATAATAATTTAATATATATATATATATATATAATAACAACTTCCACAAAGCTAGCATCAATTGGTATCAAAGGCTAGTTTCCACTTCAATTGGTATGAACCAAAGCTAATTTCTCACTTTAATTGGTATTAGAGCTAGGTTCTCACTTCTCTTTTACTCATACAACCTTCCAAAAAAAGCTCTCAAACATCTCATTTGTACATTATCTTACATCCATTGGTATAAAAGGCTAGCTTTGACTTCAATTGGTATTAGAGCTAATTCGTTCCCCAGTTCAATTGGTATCAGAGCTAGGTTCTCACTACTCTTTTACTTATACAAACCTTTTAAAATAGCTCTCAAACATCTCATTTGTACTTAAACTTAGGATGCATATATCTGATAATTGTTATTCTCCATTGGTAGGATTCAATCCGAATATTATAGCTTTGGAGGAGAATTTTAAGATAATTGTCATGAAATCTAGACTTCTGGAATTTCTTATTGATGACATTGACCCCAAAGATAGGCCGCAAGAAATAATCACTGAAACATTTTACAAGAAATCATTATAACTAAGGATGGCAACGGAGGGTGGAGGCCATTTTTTGGGAGCAAGAAAAAGAGAGAAGGTGGAGAATGAGAAAGCAAGAGAGAAGATAAATTGCCAAAGAAAAATAGAAGCGCAAGAAAGGACCTACGTTTAATATTCATATAGAGTGTTGGGGGCGAGAGTGATAGGGAGCAAGGGCGAGAACGCAGAGCAAGTGCACGGTATGTAGTGTGAATTGCAGGACCCACACATCCAGAAAGAAACAAATTGGCGGTATTTTTGGAACAAAAAAACAGGTTAACGATTTATTGCAAAATTTTTAAAAAAATAATTATGCCAAAAAATATTTATTAAATACTATATATATTTTAATTATAATGATTGTGGTGAGTATAAACAAATTATAATTATGTGTGTGTGTATGTATATTAATATATAATAACCACCACAAAGCTAGCAACAATTGGTATCAAAGGTGATTCCCACTTCAATTGGTATTAGAGCTAATTTCCCACTTCAATGGGTATCAGATCTAGGTTCCCACTTCTCTTCTATTTGTACAAACCTTTCAAAATAGCTCTCAAACATCTCATTTGTAAGTTGTCTTTGTTAGAACAGGCTATCACCCAAGAGGGGGGGTGAATTGGGTGTATAATAAAAACTTAAGAACTTTAGAAAACTTTTCGTATCTTAACGAAGGTGGTAAGATGAAGGTTTATAAATCAACAGTTATGTTAAATAATATATGCTGGAAATATAAGAGTTTAGGGAAGAGAATATGCAAACTGTGATTTATCCTGGTTCGGTCCAATCTGTGATGGCCTACGTCCAGTCCCCAGGCTCCTCCTGAGATTTTCAAATCCACTATCTTCTTGTTTAATCCGGGCACAAGAAAAGCCTTTACAATCCACAAGTTTAGCCGGGTACTTGTGAAACCTTTTACAAATCTCTCACTGAAATACTTCCCCTTACGGCAAGTCTTACGAGCAGAGCAATCCCGAAGATCTTCCTCTCCTGCTTACTTATGCAAGTCTTACGAGCAGCAACGTTCTCTTCTGCTTACACCCCTGTAAGTCTTATGAGCAGCAACGTTCTCTACTGCTTGCACCTTGTAAGTCTTACGAGCAGAATGTCTTACGGCAATTCTCTCTACTGCTTCTCCGTAAGAAAATCAACTCTCTCAAGGTCCCTCTACCTTGAGATCAACTCAGAAATATAGATGAAGATGTTTACAGACTCTCTCACAGAGTGGATATAATCTCACTGAAGTATAATACAAATAATCACTCTCTCAATGATATGTAATACAGAAACTGAAAATAGAGAGTGTATGGGTAGAAGAAGAGAATTCACATTTCTATGTAGTTGCTCGCTGTTTCAGTTTTTCTCCGTTTTCCTCTCTGTCTTTTTCCGTTTTTCTCAGTTCACTCTTCTTCCTCTGCTCCTCATCAAGGTTGAATGCTATCTCATTTATAGTTGATGAGGATGATGACCGTTGTGAACATTCGTCCGTTGGAGTCCCACTGCTTCATTTGACCGTTTGAGTTTATTTGAAAAATAAGCTTCTGTCCGTTGTGGAGCAAAGTGGAGCGTCTAGTTGGACAGCAAAGAAATTCATTTTGAGCTGTACTTCACGTTGTGGAGTGTTTTATGATTCAGACAATTTTTCATGGTGGGTCCTTTGCTTGTCGTTGTTGGTAACCTCTGTGTGTAATATTTTATTTGTTTGAATCTGTAATCCAAACGTTTAATATCCTGTTTCACACTTGAAAAATATGTTAGCTAACATTTAGAATCAATAACAAGTGAAAACACACTGATTTAATAACATGTAATCATGTTCGGATTGTTCGCTGTGAGACTTGGCGTTTTGGTTTTCTGCAGAATATCACTCGAGCATGAATGGCTCACTTCGAGTGATCTTCCTATTTTCCTCTATATGCTTCAGTTCACGGTCTGTGCTTGCATAAGATTTTAGGGAGACAGAATTCCCACTCGCGGGTGATGTGGTCTCTCACTCGAGCACACATACCTCTGCTCGAGTGATCTTATATTTTGCACTGGGAAGCTCTTCTCTGGACAGCACTCGCAGTACCTTGCTCGAGCACAGAATGCTCATGCTCGAGCACTGACGTCTCTGCTTCGAGTGAATGAAGGAAGCATGCCTTTACTTGCTCTCGGCCAAACACTCGCATGCCCTCACTCGCATGTGTGCTCGAGTGAGAATGACTTTTCTGCTTCGAGTGCATACCTTGTGCTCGAGTGTTGCAACTATCTTCACATTTCAGCTGCTTCTGGACATCACTCGCACGACATTTTCAGAGAGTCAGTTTTTTCACTCGCGGGTGATGTGGGGCCCCTTTAGAAAAATTTGATTCATTTGATCCAAATGATGTATCATAAGAATGCTCTTATCATATGCATTCCAATGCAACAAGAATCAGCTCCAAACTCCTTGTATTCTGCAAGTTATGATCGAAGGAGTGTATATTTCGCTAGTCTGCACAAGCATCAAATTCCAGAAGGTATAGCTCCTAGAATATACGTTAAAATGATGCAAATTACCTATCCATGGAAAGCTCTTTGAGTCTACTTTCATTTGGCACTGGTCTCGTCTCAATCCGATCTGTGGTTTGTGAGATATACTCAAAATACCGAACCTGTGTCAGAAAAAGACGGTGATTTCAATTTCATTTTCGACGAGTCATATCTCCTTCATTTGATCTTCTTTCAATGTGATTCTGGTTCCAATTTTACGTGTTGGGAGTCTTCTTTCATATGCCACCAGTTTCGGGTCAATCCGACGTGTGGTTTGAGAGATATGATCAAAATACCAGACCTCGCTCACGCTGAACGTAAAACAGAGTAGAACAGAGTATGCACCCGTGCTCGAGTGAGAAAGCCTGTGCTCGAGCATGTTCTTCCTGTGCTCGAGCATAACACCTTGTGCTCGAGCACAACTCCTCTAGAAGTGCCAAAACTCATATATAAGTCATCTTAGCTTCATATTAACATATTTCAACCATTATTTGATCATAGAAACCTCCGGAATCATTATAGACACCTCCAATATCACATCTAACAACTTGAATCTTGATATTCATGATAGATCTACCAAGTTCTTCATTCTTCAATATCTTTCTTCTTGGTTTTCTTCTTGATAATAATTCTCCATAACCAAAGTAAGCATCTCTTTGATTATCTTCAATTTCTTTCTTCTTCTTCCTCTTGTTCATTTTCATTAATTCAATCTTCTTCAATCTTTGCTTGACTAATCTACAAAATATGTAACATTAATTATAGTAGTTAGTCAAAGAAATACATTATATAAACTTTTTGCTCTTATCACTTAATATCTATATTTGACATCATCAAAACTAATCATATCTAACAGTCTTACATCAATTGGTATCCAAGACTGGCTCCCACTTCAACTGGTATTAGAGTTAATTCCCAACTTCAATTAGTATCAAAGCTATATTTTCATCTCTCTTTCACTCGTATAAACCTTCTAAAATAGCTCTCAAACATCTCATATGTACTCTAACCTATGATATTGAATGAAATTGTATTCTCATCTTATTGTCTCTCTCTCTCTCTCAATCTCTCTCTTTCTCTTCTCTTTTCTTTCTTCTTTCTCTCTCGCCATCCCTGTTCTACATGAATCAGGTAATTAAGAAGTATTAACGGTAAAATACAAATGATTAGTTGACGCCAGAAAGATCCAAAAATCAAGGAACAACATATCAAGCAAAAGCAGAAGATGGTAAGCCTAACAAATATCTATTGGCCACTGCAGATTTTGGTTACCTCTTATCTCAATCCAACAAAGCTCCCTAAGCCCAATTTTTAATTTTGTCAGTGAAACAAGTTAAAGTGAGCCTTTGTACATATATGATTGTAGCTAAGCTGAGATAGATTAAGCTTGCTTTCTTCTTCCTCCAAATTAAACCTCTATGTCATCTTTATAACTAAGAAATTAAAAATTGTTTGGTTCTATTATCTCTTTTTATGTTTTTAGAACAATTTTGTAGAGTGATTTTTAAAATAAAAATTTAAGAAAATCCGTTTGAATTATTATTTTTAGGCTGAAGTATACATTTAGCATGTTATATTTGCATCAAAATTTCTTGGGAGAATTGCTCAAAAATACCTTTAGGGTAAATTAATTGCTGGTTGCTACCAAGCGTACAAGCGATCTTCCGTATGTGCAAGCGATTTTCTGTTTTGTGCAAACCATCTTCCATGTGTGTTAAAATCTTCCATATAAATGTGCAAACAATCTTCCATTGTGTGCAAAATATCTTCCGTTATGTGCAACAGATTTTCATGGTAGTATTCAGCAATTAATTTACCAAAAAGGCATTTATCAGCAATTCTCCCAATTTTCTTTTAATCTTTTAAGTTTATAAAATGCTTGTTTAGTCTTCAAACTGAACCCCGATTATTTTATTTGACTGAAAATGTTGACTCATCAAATTAAGAAAATTATTATGCAATCAAAAGCTAAACTTATCTAACTTTAATCATACTTGGTTGATGAGTCATATGAAATATTTTAAATTTTTTTTTTAAAATAAACCTCTTTACATGGAAAAAAAAAACACTTGTCACTAAAAATAAACCTCCCACCAGGCGGAGACGTGTGAAAATTAAGAACAAAGTGTACAGATCAGAAACTAGCTACAAGAGAAGTACTTGTAGAGCAAAGTTTTAACATCAAGTGCTGCAACTGTTTTATGATACACTTAAGGCCTTTCATTTCATAGTACATGAAATTAAGCTCATCTGTTATAGCTCTCACCATAGGAGTTTCCTCCATGTATTACATTGACTTTTGGCTGCATCGAGACCATAGCAACCGCATCAGATCAAGATACATTGTAGTCATCGAAAAATGTAACATGCAAAATTTCTCCCCCTATTTGACATCAGCAAAAAGTTTGAGATGTATAAAGAAGTAAAGCTTGTGAAGAAGTAAATAGAGTAGAAATTACTCTAATCAAAATGAATGAACAATTTACACTCCCCCTATGTGAAAATACTTTCATTTGGAACTAAAAAAAAATTTGGAGAGGTTTTCAAGAAAACTTTTATAATCAAGATAAATGGAATATATGAAACGTATTCTTGAAATGTAAAGAGAAAAGGTTTAGAAATGCTCATGTAGATTTTGAAAATTGATGAAGCACTCCATGAAGTCCGTTGATTTATCCTTTGGCAATGCTAGGTCATGATGATGTACACCACACTTCTGTTATGCAACTCAATATATATTCATGTGGTTGCCAGGATTCTCCAATTGAGTTGAGCTTCTGTTTAACATGTTCAATGCTCAGTTGTATTGCTTTGAATGTTATAGCCAATATATATTCCTTGACTGAGCGTTAAAGACATCCTCAAGATTGATAGAGTCTTCTTGTAGAATGTTGAGGAATGCTATTGCACAAAACAAATTCTCCTGTCATAAAATTTAAATCTTTCTTTGGAAAGAGAATTGTTAGTTCAATCAAGTAACAAACTATTCCTTTCCATATGATATATTAAAATTAAGATCATGAAAAGAACAATGTAAGAATAACTCATCATCAAAACTAATCAAGACATGGTGAATACAGATGAGTATATTAAAAGGATTTTCTTTCAAATAGGAGATGAACTTTCAACATATAAAACACATGTAAATGTGAAGCTCCCCCTTAATTGATGCGTGGTTTTAAACATTATTAGAAAAACAGTTAATAACTCTCCTGGATTTGAGAAACCATTGAAAACTTTATAGAGAAAATGATTTTGAAGGTATGAAGATTTAGAGGGAAATTAAATGGCAATGCTAATCAGGGTTTTGAAGAGATATAACCCAATATCACCTGAGTGGTTACTTGAGTGATTCTACTCAATCATTACTCGATTGTATACTCAAGTGATACAACTCAAGGATTTTGAATTAAGCAAGAATACAATACCTCACTCGAGTAATATCGTAATCACTCGAGTTATAATCCTCTGTAGTCCATTGATGCATCATGTCCTAGTCAACTTTGGATGATGTGACTGGTACTGAGGGATTCTGAAGTGTAGTCTTCTGTGAGCACTTTAGGATACCATGATGAGCTTAGAATAAGTCCTTGGGATTCTAGTTGATCAAGTCACAGAGTTGTCTAATCTTGCCATTCACAGAAGTGATGAACTCAGCATGTTTGTAACAAGCTCTGTGTGATTGTTGAAGCTCCTCTCTCAGAAAGCCTTAGATAAATGGACCAACGAATGAAGGATCAGGGAGACCAACTCTAGCAAAGTGTTGTCTCTCATTTATTCTTGAAGTCTCAGCTCTCATCCTCTATGCTGCTTGTGTTAACTTGGAGTGAGTCTTGTAGAAGTATATATAGACCTCTTATTCTCTGACAGACATGATCTTTCCAATATTTCTCTCCTCCTTGCTTATAATATAGGCCATTATGTTGTAATTCTTCTCAATGAAGTAAGTAAAGTTATTGGCCTTGTTTACCATAGCTCTAGTGTAGGTATAGCAGATAATCCAGTGAAGATTAGACATAGAACTAGGATAGTAGTTAAGAATCATCATAGGCTCATCAAGCTTGATGATTCTGTGCATCTCAGCATCTTCCTCTGATCATCTCTGTTGGCTTCATATCATAGTGAAAATGTCTGATCTCCTTGAAATGATAAGGAAGGTGGGTAGGCAACAAAGATTCATATTGGATAAACTTTATTCTTGGCTCTGTGCTGCTTTGAAATAATCTCCGCTGGGTCTACTAAGAGATCTTCCTTCTCTTTCTCTTTCTCTAATTGTATCACTAGCTAGTTATTTGCTAGTGGTGGGATGTCATTTGAGTAATATCACATATTCTGCTTCAACTCACGCTGCAACACTATCAGTCATGCCTTTTCTGTTAGCCTTTGGTCTTTGTATCCAAAAGTAGAGCATTCTGGTCAACTCCTGTAAAAGTATAAACATATGCTCTCTGGTACCCATCTTCTCTTGGGTCCGTACAATATTAGACATAGCAACTCTTATGCTCTTATACAATTAAGCATATGATATTTGAGCAAAGAGTACTATAAACCAACAAAGACCAAGATATAATTTTACCTAGTAAAATCAATCCATTGAGACATGAAGCATGATGAATAAGTGATACCAAGAATGATGATGATCAATGACAATTTGTAAATACACTTTAAAAGATATGTCATTGATAAGATTTTCGTGCAATCCATGTAAGTTGGATCAAAGAGAGTAGAGAATCTATCCATAATGACCAACTTTTATGAAATGATAAATCATGAATGAAACCAAATTTTCAAGAATGATAATGCGATATGCGAATTGTTTCAAAATCTCAAATGTTCTTTCGAATCATAAATATGCATTTGACATTAAGATTTTGAATGCATGAAAACTCATTTATGAAGGTTGTTAAATACCAATGCTTATGCCAAAAACAATGGAAGTCAACAGTTATAAAATATATTTCAGAAAGCTTCACTTTTTAGAGAACAACATGTTAGACATTGGAGTTTAACATGTTTGAGAATTTTCCCAAGAGCAAAAGTCATATTGAAAATGAATTAGCCAAAAAGCTTAGCTTCAAGGATGTATATAAACACAATGACTTTGCTATTGACCAAGAGATAAACTTGACTCTTAGAGATGTGTCTTAAAGAATAGGGATATTCAACTCAAAAATTTGAATAGAAGGCTCAAGTAATTCAAAATGAATGAAGACAAATGGTAACACATTTGAGCAACAATATGAGTATAAGAATTTATGAATGATGAAACACATACTCATTGATCCAAATGACTACAGTTCTAGAATATTATCCCGGTAAGTTATTCCACAATAATGGTTAATGCATTAAGATTCAATGCACTAATGAACATTTATAATGCTTGGAATAACATGGCCAACTAATGATTTATGCATTAGGCACAAGGCTTTCACATATAGAATTCTTTCCTAGGGAATACACTTGAAACTCATAGATAGTTAACTTGTTAGACATAAGATCTAACTTGTTACAAAATAAAAATTGAGGAGTTCAAGTAGTAAAAGGTTTAAGATTAAGAAACAAATATGTGAATGATGAGGAAAACTCTAGGGATGGATTTGAAGCATTTCTGACTTTCAGTATACATAATTATTAACTTCCAATTTTGAAACTGATTTAAATAAAATATGGAAAATTTTCAAATAATGTGTATGCATTTTTAATAACAAGATGAATTTGGAATCTAAGTTCAATTTTTGAAATATGCATTCCGAAACTCAAATACATAGAAAGATTATGCACAATTTCACTTTCAGTCCATTTAGCAATCTAAAAATAATTTAGAAACCCATAAATGATTGATTGCTAATGGTATGCAATAATGAGCAAGTTATTCATTACCCAAATAAATAATTTATATAAGCATAATATCAGGTAAGAATAAAGAAGACAGTACCGTGCTCAAGTAATCTCGTAATTACTTGAGAAATTATCCTTTGGAGTTCATTTGTGCATAATTCCTTGACTTTTACCTTCCAATCTTCCTGTTGGTGTTATCACTTGAACATTTACTCCCAATTGTCACACAATGATGATGATCACTTGATTGGTTACTTGAGTAAGGCTTCATTGTACACCTTTTCTTCCTTCATTGCTAGCTAGGCACTTGCAGTGTTGCCTCAAGTAGTGCCTTCTTTTGTTTACATATTTAAGATGTAGCCTCAAGGTCCAACTTTACCAAGATTTGAGTGAAATCTTATGTAGTCATAATCTTGAGATGAAGCTCTTTCTTTCCTACAAAACCTTATAGATATTTTTCTTCCTTTGGTATCCAATTTTACTTGGATCCACTCATGGTTACCTTGTAGGAATCATAATTCACATGCTCTAAGAATATAATTAATTTGAGACAATTGAGCATAATGAATTAAACATGTATTTATGCATAAGAGAAATATTTTCTTTTCAAATCATTATACATGCATAAAGAATTAACCTTTTGAACATTACAATACCTTTATAAATAAGTCTATTAAATGGTTTTTTAAGAGATGCGAAAACATAATTTCAAAAATTATTTGCAATGCTCATTCCTAAGGTTCCAAAATATAAAACCTCAACAAATATTACAAACAATAGCATAGGAGGTTTTATCATTGTGTACCTTTGCCTTAGATATTCGGAGGATTGCTTCTGCATACCCACTGCATCTTTCTTTGAAGTTCTGTTTTTGCATATTTGGCTTTGAGATTATGCAAAGCTTTCTCATGTGATGTAGACTTCAAGAATCTTTTTCTTTGTGAATGAGAGATCCTCCTCTTCTTGTTCTTCTCAAGATAGTTGAATGGCACATTATGATAGCTCTTCGTTGAGGTAGAACATACTCCTTTTATCCATTGCTTCTTTCTCTGTTTATACTCTGTAACTCCAGCAATGGGTGCCTTGAGAGTTCTCCTTTTTGATATAAATGGTATGAACCTCTTTATTGGCGCATGAGAAACTCTTGGCTTCTTTTTCATCTTTTCTTTACCCTTATGTCCATTTCTTTTCGGATCATCCTGCATACATAAAGTACTAGATGGACATTTTGGTACCCACTTATACTTGGGTCCTTGATTGTTAATATTAAGCCTTACATGTTTCTTCGGTACCCAAATATACTTATTTCTCACATGGGAATTTCTTCTAATATAGCATGTATGAGAAATATGACCGGATTTACCACAATAATTGCAAATTGTATCAAGATATGCATTATGGGATATCATGCAACTATTATGTCGATCATGAGAGTAAAAATTCAAATGGATTTGATTTGAATATTCTTTCTTCCCAACAAACTTTCCAGCATATTTGAAAACATTTTTGCTTTTCTCAATAGAATCAACAATTGGTTGAGAAACAAACTTTTGTAAATTCTGAAAATCATTTTTATGAAAATCATACAAAGAATTGGAACTTTTTACCTTAAGTTCATCCTGAGCTCCGGAGAGTGATTTTTCATGTTCGTCCATACTGAGCTCTTTTCGGGAATCCTCTTCTTCTTGTTTATCCATGTTGACTGTATGGAAATGTTCTATGATTTTTCCATCTTCATCATCAACTTCCAATTGTTCATGCATAGTAGATGCATAGCGTGTAGTTTCACATGAACTGTCAACACTTTCAACTTCAACACAATTGTTAGAAGCATACATAGAATCAAGAGTGTCCCAAATATGTTTAGCATTAGAACAAAATCTAATTTTCTCAAAATCATTTTCGGTTAAAGCACTATACAGAATTTTCATTGCTCTAATGTTCAACGAAAACATTTTCTTTTCACTTTCTGTCCAATCCTTTCTTGGTTTGAAATCAAAAACATTTGTAAAAACATTCCACATATCAAAATCAAAAGCTTTTATAAAACTAGTCATTCTAGCTTTCCAAAACCAAAAATCAATATCTTTCAAAAGAGGTGGGATTGTATAATCAAAACCTTCTGAAAGTATAAAATAACCAAAATTAGCCATTGTAACTCTTGAGACGGTTAAGTCCTTTAAACAAGAGCCCGGGCTCTGATACCAAATGTTAGAACAGGCTATCACCCAAGAGGGGGGGTGAATTGGGTGTATAATAAAAACTTAAGAACTTTAGAAAACTTTTCGTATCTTAACGAAGGTGGTAAGATGAAGGTTTATAAATCAACAGTTATGTTAAATAATATATGCTGGAAATATAAGAGTTTAGGGAAGAGAATATGCAAACTGTGATTTATCCTGGTTCGGTCCAATCTGTGATGGCCTACGTCCAGTCCCCAGGCTCCTCCTGAGATTTTCAAATCCACTATCTTCTTGTTTAATCCGGGCACAAGAAAAGCCTTTACAATCCACAAGTTTAGCCGGGTACTTGTGAAACCTTTTACAAATCTCTCACTGAAATACTTCCCCTTACGGCAAGTCTTACGAGCAGAGCAATCCCGAAGATCTTCCTCTCCTGCTTACTTATGCAAGTCTTACGAGCAGCAACGTTCTCTTCTGCTTACACCCCTGTAAGTCTTATGAGCAGCAACGTTCTCTACTGCTTGCACCTTGTAAGTCTTACGAGCAGAATGTCTTACGGCAATTCTCTCTACTGCTTCTCCGTAAGAAAATCAACTCTCTCAAGGTCCCTCTACCTTGAGATCAACTCAGAAATATAGATGAAGATGTTTACAGACTCTCTCACAGAGTGGATATAATCTCACTGAAGTATAATACAAATAATCACTCTCTCAATGATATGTAATACAGAAACTGAAAATAGAGAGTGTATGGGTAGAAGAAGAGAATTCACATTTCTATGTAGTTGCTCGCTGTTTCAGTTTTTCTCCGTTTTCCTCTCTGTCTTTTTCCGTTTTTCTCAGTTCACTCTTCTTCCTCTGCTCCTCATCAAGGTTGAATGCTATCTCATTTATAGTTGATGAGGATGATGACCGTTGTGAACATTCGTCCGTTGGAGTCCCACTGCTTCATTTGACCGTTTGAGTTTATTTGAAAAATAAGCTTCTGTCCGTTGTGGAGCAAAGTGGAGCGTCTAGTTGGACAGCAAAGAAATTCATTTTGAGCTGTACTTCACGTTGTGGAGTGTTTTATGATTCAGACAATTTTTCATGGTGGGTCCTTTGCTTGTCGTTGTTGGTAACCTCTGTGTGTAATATTTTATTTGTTTGAATCTGTAATCCAAACGTTTAATATCCTGTTTCACACTTGAAAAATATGTTAGCTAACATTTAGAATCAATAACAAGTGAAAACACACTGATTTAATAACATGTAATCATGTTCGGATTGTTCGCTGTGAGACTTGGCGTTTTGGTTTTCTGCAGAATATCACTCGAGCATGAATGGCTCACTTCGAGTGATCTTCCTATTTTCCTCTATATGCTTCAGTTCACGGTCTGTGCTTGCATAAGATTTTAGGGAGACAGAATTCCCACTCGCGGGTGATGTGGTCTCTCACTCGAGCACACATACCTCTGCTCGAGTGATCTTATATTTTGCACTGGGAAGCTCTTCTCTGGACAGCACTCGCAGTACCTTGCTCGAGCACAGAATGCTCATGCTCGAGCACTGACGTCTCTGCTTCGAGTGAATGAAGGAAGCATGCCTTTACTTGCTCTCGGCCAAACACTCGCATGCCCTCACTCGCATGTGTGCTCGAGTGAGAATGACTTTTCTGCTTCGAGTGCATACCTTGTGCTCGAGTGTTGCAACTATCTTCACATTTCAGCTGCTTCTGGACATCACTCGCACGACATTTTCAGAGAGTCAGTTTTTTCACTCGCGGGTGATGTGGGGCCCCTTTAGAAAAATTTGATTCATTTGATCCAAATGATGTATCATAAGAATGCTCTTATCATATGCATTCCAATGCAACAAGAATCAGCTCCAAACTCCTTGTATTCTGCAAGTTATGATCGAAGGAGTGTATATTTCGCTAGTCTGCACAAGCATCAAATTCCAGAAGGTATAGCTCCTAGAATATACGTTAAAATGATGCAAATTACCTATCCATGGAAAGCTCTTTGAGTCTACTTTCATTTGGCACTGGTCTCGTCTCAATCCGATCTGTGGTTTGTGAGATATACTCAAAATACCGAACCTGTGTCAGAAAAAGACGGTGATTTCAATTTCATTTTCGACGAGTCATATCTCCTTCATTTGATCTTCTTTCAATGTGATTCTGGTTCCAATTTTACGTGTTGGGAGTCTTCTTTCATATGCCACCAGTTTCGGGTCAATCCGACGTGTGGTTTGAGAGATATGATCAAAATACCAGACCTCGCTCACGCTGAACGTAAAACAGAGTAGAACAGAGTATGCACCCGTGCTCGAGTGAGAAAGCCTGTGCTCGAGCATGTTCTTCCTGTGCTCGAGCATAACACCTTGTGCTCGAGCACAACTCCTCTAGAAGTGCCAAAACTCATATATAAGTCATCTTAGCTTCATATTAACATATTTCAACCATTATTTGATCATAGAAACCTCCGGAATCATTATAGACACCTCCAATATCACATCTAACAACTTGAATCTTGATATTCATGATAGATCTACCAAGTTCTTCATTCTTCAATATCTTTCTTCTTGGTTTTCTTCTTGATAATAATTCTCCATAACCAAAGTAAGCATCTCTTTGATTATCTTCAATTTCTTTCTTCTTCTTCCTCTTGTTCATTTTCATTAATTCAATCTTCTTCAATCTTTGCTTGACTAATCTACAAAATATGTAACATTAATTATAGTAGTTAGTCAAAGAAATACATTATATAAACTTTTTGCTCTTATCACTTAATATCTATATTTGACATCATCAAAACTAATCATATCTAACAGTCTTACATCAATTGGTATCCAAGACTGGCTCCCACTTCAACTGGTATTAGAGTTAATTCCCAACTTCAATTAGTATCAAAGCTATATTTTCATCTCTCTTTCACTCGTATAAACCTTCTAAAATAGCTCTCAAACATCTCATATGTACTCTAACCTATGATATTGAATGAAATTGTATTCTCATCTTATTGTCTCTCTCTCTCTCTCAATCTCTCTCTTTCTCTTCTCTTTTCTTTCTTCTTTCTCTCTCGCCATCCCTGTTCTACATGAATCAGGTAATTAAGAAGTATTAACGGTAAAATACAAATGATTAGTTGACGCCAGAAAGATCCAAAAATCAAGGAACAACATATCAAGCAAAAGCAGAAGATGGTAAGCCTAACAAATATCTATTGGCCACTGCAGATTTTGGTTACCTCTTATCTCAATCCAACAAAGCTCCCTAAGCCCAATTTTTAATTTTGTCAGTGAAACAAGTTAAAGTGAGCCTTTGTACATATATGATTGTAGCTAAGCTGAGATAGATTAAGCTTGCTTTCTTCTTCCTCCAAATTAAACCTCTATGTCATCTTTATAACTAAGAAATTAAAAATTGTTTGGTTCTATTATCTCTTTTTATGTTTTTAGAACAATTTTGTAGAGTGATTTTTAAAATAAAAATTTAAGAAAATCCGTTTGAATTATTATTTTTAGGCTGAAGTATACATTTAGCATGTTATATTTGCATCAAAATTTCTTGGGAGAATTGCTCAAAAATACCTTTAGGGTAAATTAATTGCTGGTTGCTACCAAGCGTACAAGCGATCTTCCGTATGTGCAAGCGATTTTCTGTTTTGTGCAAACCATCTTCCATGTGTGTTAAAATCTTCCATATAAATGTGCAAACAATCTTCCATTGTGTGCAAAATATCTTCCGTTATGTGCAACAGATTTTCATGGTAGTATTCAGCAATTAATTTACCAAAAAGGCATTTATCAGCAATTCTCCCAATTTTCTTTTAATCTTTTAAGTTTATAAAATGCTTGTTTAGTCTTCAAACTGAACCCCGATTATTTTATTTGACTGAAAATGTTGACTCATCAAATTAAGAAAATTATTATGCAATCAAAAGCTAAACTTATCTAACTTTAATCATACTTGGTTGATGAGTCATATGAAATATTTTAAATTTTTTTTTTAAAATAAACCTCTTTACATGGAAAAAAAAAACACTTGTCACTAAAAATAAACCTCCCACCAGGCGGAGACGTGTGAAAATTAAGAACAAAGTGTACAGATCAGAAACTAGCTACAAGAGAAGTACTTGTAGAGCAAAGTTTTAACATCAAGTGCTGCAACTGTTTTATGATACACTTAAGGCCTTTCATTTCATAGTACATGAAATTAAGCTCATCTGTTATAGCTCTCACCATAGGAGTTTCCTCCATGTATTACATTGACTTTTGGCTGCATCGAGACCATAGCAACCGCATCAGATCAAGATACATTGTAGTCATCGAAAAATGTAACATGCAAAATTACTACTTGAAAGGGAAAAATGCAACAGACAGAAACTGAACTAATCCACTCATTATGCTTCCAAGAAAGTTAACTGAGTGAGTAAACAAGATTGATATCCCTCCTTATCAACCTACGTTTGATTTTTCTATAGAGCACTAAAATCCTAAATGTTCATTCTCAAGAAAAAAATTAAATTGTGGTCACACCCTATGAACACCCTTGACTGTAATATTAAAATCAAACTGTAGAAAAAATCTAGGATACTTGAAACCATAAGGCTACTTAATTTGCAAGTCAAGCTTGTATGACAGAAGTTAAATGACTTTAAATCTTGAATCACATGATATCTAACAAGTTTATTTTATCTTTTAATGGGCCTCAAAGTTTCCTACCACCAAGCTAGAAGTCAGATATTGCTTATGAGTCCTTTGCCCACCGTTAATGAAGCCTACGCCAATGGTTGTTCAAGATGAGACCCAGCGCTCAATCACTACGGCTGATAGAACCGTTCCCACCAACGGCATCGCAATGATTGCTAAAGGTCGTGGTTGTGGTCAGGGCCGTGGCCATGGCAGGGTTGATAGTTCTTTGGAATGTTCTCATTGTCTTAAGAAGGGCCATCTTAAAGAAAGATGTTATCAAGTAATTGGCTATCCACCGTCTTTCAAAAGGAACAAGCCAAAGAACAATAAAGACCTTCCCCAATATGAGGCTGCACCAAATTTGGAGGTTCAAGCCAATGCAACCACTGCTGCTACACCCACATTCACGCAAGAGCAATATGATCGTCTTCTTGAGCTTCTGCAGAAAGACGCTGACTCCACCACTCACGCACTTACGGGTACAGGTTTGACATCCTCTGTTCTTTCTAGTTTATCATGCACTAGTTGGATTTTGGACTCTAGAGCAACCACCCATATGGTTGATGTTAGTCTTTTTCATAGTCATGCTAGGTATGATGGCCCAATTAGGTTTATAAAAATACCTGATGGGAGTAGAGTGCAGGTTACCCATATAGGATCAGTTAAATTGTCCCCTGAGATAACATTGCATAACGTCCTATACTCGCCTAGATTACAATTCAACTTGATAGCCATATCTCGGATAACTCTAGAGCATAACTGTATGGCTTGTTTTTCTCCTCATCTCTATGTATTGCAGGACCTACAGGGTGGAAGGACGAAGCTAACTGGTAAACTAACGAATGGCTTATACATATTAAACCTACCCAAGCCTTCACATGTTGTAAATGTTACTCAAGGTAGTCACACACAACTAAAACCTATAGATATACACCTGTGGCATAAGCATTTAGGGCATGCCCCTTTTTCTGTAATGCAGCATCTGAATTTTATATTCAATAAATGTGATCTTGAAAATGAACATTGTGATATTTGTATTCAATCTAAGCAATCTAAGTTCCCCTTTTTCTCCTAGTTATATTAAAACCACCAAATGTTTTGAGCTTATACATTTGGATGTGTGGGGTCCTTATCATACACCCACCCATCAAGGTTACCAATATTTTCTTACTATTGTTGATGATTTTTCAAGAGCGACATGGATATTTTTAATGCAGAATAAATCTGATACTTTAGCTCATGTTAAAAATTTTGTAGCCTTTGCTTTTACACAATTTCAGACATGTATTAAAAGGATTAGGAGTGATAATGGCAGTGAGTTTGTTAATCATTCCTTTAGAGCTTTTACACATGATAAAGGGATTATTCATGAGACTGCATGCCCTTATACTCCACAGTAAAATGGAGTAGTGGAGTGGAAACATAGAACTATCATGCAAATCACATGAAGTCTAATGCTGCAATCTCATTTACCAGTGCAATACTAGGGCGAATGTGTCAAAACAGCAGCTTATATAGTGAATAGACTACCTTATAAAATTCTGCATTACAATACTCCATTTGAAAAGGTATATAAGAAGCAAACAGATTTTACTAATCTTAGAGTTTTCGGTTCTTTGGCTTATGCTACAAACTTAAAGGTCAGTGATAAATTCAAATCCAAAGCCATTCCATGTGTATTACTGGGGTATCCGGAACATCAGAAAGGTTATTTGCTTTTAGATTTACGTACTAACACACTAATGGTGAGTCATCATGTAAGTTTTGTAGAAAATAGGTTCCCTTTCAAGCATATAGTAAAACAACAAGAAGTCAACATTAATCCCATACTCAGAAGGATGTTTTGGTTTGATTCTGAATCAAATGTTCCTCCACCTAAAAACATAAGGAGCATTGATACACATGAGGATCTTCAGTAGGGCAGCCCTCAACAGAATATAGAAATGTTGGGAGACTCCACTAACGTGCAGTCAAATACCTTACCTTCTCGGCCACAAAGAGACAGACGACCACCAATTTGGTTGAATGATTATGTGTGCTCGGTGTTGCTACCACTTACATAACAGAACTCCAAAGGGACAACTAAGTGTCGATATCCTATTCATGATTACCTGTCATATAATTTAATTAACCCTAATTATCTATGCTTTCTATCTTGCATTGATGCAGTGATTGAACCCACTAGTTATAATGAAGCAGCATGCATTCCACAGTGGGTAGAGGCCATGAAAGCAGAAATGCATGCACTAGAAACCAATAAAACCTGGGAAATAGTCAAGCTACCCAAAGGTAAAAATACCATTGGATGTAAATGGGTCTACAAGGTAAAGTATGATTGCAATGGTAACATTGATAAATATAAGGCCTGTTTAGTAGCAAAGGGATATAATCAAAGAGAGGGCATAGATTACCATGAAACTTTTTCACCTGTTGTCAAAATGCTTAATGTACGAATAGTACTTAAATTAGCTGCATTACATTCTTGGCAACTATATCAGATGGATGTGTCTAATGCCTTTTTACGGGGAGACCTATATGTAGAGGTCTATATGAGAATCCTTCAAGGGTTTGAGATTAAGGGGGAGCATATGGTCTGCAAACTTAATAAATCTCTTTACGGGCTTAAACAAGCCTCGAGGTAGTGAAATCAGAAATTATCTCAAACCTTGATCTGGGTGTAACGCATAATAGACCTGTTTCTATATACTATGATAGTGTCGCTGCCATTCACATAGCTGTGAACCCTGTGTTCCATGAGAGGACTAAACATATAGAGGTAGATTGCCATTTCGTCCGTGAAAAATGGCAAAGGGGTGAAATAGATCTTATACATGTCAGATCTAAAGAGCAACAAGCTGATATATTGACGAAGGCTGTTTCTGGAGATATACAGAGAAAATTATTGTGCAAGTTAGGGTCTGTAAATATTTTTTCATCCCCTATTTGTGGGGGAGTGTTAGAAGGATTAAATTGTAATGATTTTTTTTTTATTGTAGGGATATAGTTGTAAATTGTTGTATTGTTGTACCTCCTGTGGTATCTCAGTATAGCTGTAGTTTTAGATGCTCTATAAATATTAGAGCACTGAACCATACAAGTGTGTGGATGTAAAATCATTTTTTGGCAAGTAATGAATGAGAAGGTTGTTTTCTCTAAGTTTTGGTTTGATTAGGGCCCAATTAGCCAACAGTTTCTTTGAAACATTTTCTCCTATTGTGAAAATTGTGACTATTAGAACTATATTAAAATTGGCTGCTATTTATAATTGGCCAATACACCAAATGGATATAAAAAATACATTTCTGTAGGGAGACCTGCATGAGGAAGTCTATTTGACCATATCTCAAGGTTTTGAAACCAAGGGAGAGCATTACAAGTTATGTAAGCTTGAGAAATCATTGTATGGCTTGAAGCAAGCTTCAAGACAATAGAGAAATTAACTTAGTTATTAATTAAAGGTGGTTTTAAACAAAGTAAGCATGATCACGCTCTTTTCCAGAAACAAAACCAAGGTAATATAGTTATTGTACTTGCTTGTGTTGATGATTTGATGATCACAGGAAATAGCCTAAAGGAAATAAATGCTATAAAGAAATGTCTTCACAGTGAGTTTAGAATTAAAGATCTAGGAACAATAAAATACTTCCTTGGTCTAGAGGTTTTGAGGTCCAAGTATGGAATTCTACTTAATCAAAGAAAATATGCAAGTGAATTAATTTCTGAGACTGGTTTGAGTGAAGAAGAGATCGTTATGACTCCCATGGAACAAAATTTAAGGCTTACGGCTGCTGAAACAAAATCAGATTGTTTCCTACAAGATCCAGGAGTATATAGAAGTCTGGTTGGTAAGTTACTTTATCTTACTTTGACTAGACTTGATATTTCCTTTTCAGTGCAGGTGCTGACTCAATTTATGCAAGAGCCTAAAAGGTCTCACTTGCGAGCTGCATTACAGCTAGTGATGTATCTCAAGGATAGCCTGAGGAGAGGAATATATATTCAGCAGAAAATTCACTGAGAGTATAATGCTTCAGCGATTCTGACCATAGAGCCTATCCAGATACAAGGAAATCTATCACCGGGTTCTTGGTAAACCTGGGAGGATCATTGAATTGCTGGAAATCCAAGAACAAACGGTAGTTTCCATCTCTTACGTTGAGGCAGAATATAGAGCATTGAGAATGGTGGTAGCTGAACTTACTTGGATTATAGGATCGCTAAAAGAGTTATGCATTCAACAAGTAGAACCTATGAAGGTGTCTTGTGATAATAGAGCAGCTATTCACATTGTGACAAATTCGGTTTTTCATGAGCGTACCAAGCACATCAAGATAGATTGTCATTTTGTGAGACAAAAGTTGGTGGACGGCATGATATAATTTGGACATGTTCGTTCAAAAGAGCAGTTTGCTGATATTTTAACAAAATCGCTTGGATCTTCATAGTATGATTATATATTGTGCAAGTTGAGAACTACTGAATATAGGTTCCCGATGGTTGACCCCGGCGTCCTGGTTTCGTCGCCGGGGGGAATGTTAGTCTCTAAGGAGCCTGCTGAACTGTTAGCGTTTGCCGCATGTTCTGCGCATGATACCCAGGCTTATCCCCCATGCTTCCCAGACCCTGCTAGCTTAGAAGCGGATCTGGTAGGATCTAACTTGGTTAGGCCTTCTAGTAATTCCGTGAAGGCTACCTCATATAAGGATATTCTTTCGGGTTTTAAGGGATCAGATTTCAATGGGACTTCATTTAGGAATCCCAGTTCAGAGGAGGGAGAGAATTTAACTGAGCTTTTTGAAAATTCCTGGGACCTTCCTGAGCCTTCAGAAGAGATGAAAAATCTTATGGAGGTATACCCTACCATGGAATTGTCAAAGGAAGAGTTTAACCGTTGGGCTAAACCTTGGAATAAGTCCCTCGTTATCACTGTCCTAGGTGCCAAGTTCAATTATCATAGGTTGAAAGATCACCTGGCGAAAATATGGCAGGTTAGCAATTTCGATCTAATTGACATTCCCAACAATTACTATGTCATTAAATTCAAAGCACAAGACATGTGGGAGAAGCATTACAAAAAAATTCTTCTGGGAGGTCCTTGGTCAATAGCGCAGCACTGCATCCTTGTTCAGAGATGGACTCCCTATTTTGATCCACTTCATAACCCTCTTGGTAGAGTGGCAACATGGATCAGAATACCTCAGATCCCACTTTTTTGCTACAACAAGGAATGCTTGTGGAGACTTGGGAACATGGTTGGAAAAACCCTCAAAGTTGACATGAACACTATCAAGAACCCAGATGATGAGGAAGCTGTAGTTCATAGAGGACGGTTTGCAAGGCTTTGTGTGGAGGTGGACTTACAGAAAAAACTTGTACCCAAGATCATTTCAGCCTCAGCGATTTTCAATATAGAATATGAAGGGCTCGGTTTGATTTGCTTTACCTGTGGTAAATTCGGACACAGAAAAGATGAATGCCATTCAAGGAAGTTCGAGGCTGCTGGTCACTCTGGACCTCTAGTGCAGCAAGGCCCCCAGCTAACGGATGAGCACACTCGATCGGAGATTCTGCACAGAGCGACGGAGCCACCACCAGAAATCCCTTCGTCCAAGGACGATCTCTTCGGACCATGGATGCTCGTCCGAAGAGCTCCCAAAGTGCGAAACCCGAGAAGATCTGATCACAGGAACAGAGTTGGTGCAACCCATACCGTTCTTGCAGAGAATAGTGACTTGGGAAGAGCATCACAGTCAAAATTCACCGCCCTGGCAGATGAGGTCTTAATCGAAGGTGCAGATCTCGAGAGTATTTTGAATCCTAAGCTTGTTGGGAGAAATACCTCAGCGGTGGAAGCTGGACTAACCAGGACCGAAGATGGAAATACTGAACGTGGTGTGCAGAAGATAACAAGTAATGGATTAAGTAAGGTGAAGAAAGGTTTTCATGTGGGCCCCAAACGTTGGGCCCAGGTGGAAAAGTCAAAGGAAGCTTCCAATGTTGATTTGCATGGGCTGAAGGCAAAAAACAAGGACATTAAGACGGTTCAGGAATCCACTCGTGGTCTTGTTGGGCATATGACGGTGAAGCCCACAAAAAGCACAACGAAGAGGGACCACATCTTAACCAAGGGCTGTATGCAAGATTTAGGGCCTTCTCGTGGTAAAAGCGCTGACCATGGATCTCATTCCTCTGTTCAGTATCCTAATCCCCAAAGGAACAATAAGGGCCGAGACAAAAATAAGGACCAAGAAGAGGATTTGCCTTCTAATGATCCAGTTACGCAGGGAGGTAATTTCTCTCCAGGACCGTCGAGCTTGCCTATGTCTCAACATAATGATGCAAACACTAATGAGGAAGTTGATAATCCTGGCTCAAGGAAGCACTCAGTGTCCAATCTGGAAGTTGTGGTCATGATGGAAGCTAAGCCTCCAGATAAGTAAGCCCTCTGTCCCTTCTCCTGCTTGTACATTTTATTTTATGATTGTTTCCTCCTGGAACTGTCGCGGGGCTGGTGGACGCACGTTCTCGCGTGTGTTGAAAGATGTGGTTCATAAATATGGTATTAATATCATGTGTCTAGTGGAACCCAGGATTAGTGGTAGTAGAGCTGACAGGGTTGTTAGGAAATTGGGTTTCAATGATTGGTTGAGAATTGAAGCCACTGGGTATGCTGGGGGTATTTGGGTTCTATGGAATCATTGGGAATTTCAACTTGACTACATTTTTTCAAACACTCAACTTATTCATTGCAAGATCTCTCCTAAAAATAATCCCAACCCCACATTTTTTACTTTTGTTTATGGGGACACTAGTTCAGTAAAAAGGAGGGATCTGTGGGTGTCGTTGCATGCTATTAAGCAATCGGTTAACTCTTCATGGCTGGTTATGGGTGATTTTAACACCTTCCTTAATCCTAGTAATAAGGATGGTGGTGCGCTTCCTGCTCTCAGTTCCATGAAGGACTTCCAAGATTGTATTGATAGCTGCAATTTACTTGAGGTCCCGATTGTTGGGGACAAATTCACTTGGGAAAAAACCGGAGTCAAGGAACGGCTTGATTGGGTGTTTTGCAACTTCGATTGGGATATTCTTAACCCACAAGCAAAAGCATACCATAATCTTAGATTCAAGTCTGATCATCGGGTGATTGTTGTTGCGGATGGAATCAACATGGAGGGTCGTAAAAGGGGAGGACATTTCCTTTACCAAGCAGCGTGGAGTATTGAAGATGGTTTTAGCGAGGTGGTCAAAGATGCTTGGAGTGGGAAAAACTGGGCCCAAGGTCAGGAGCAGTTCTCAAAAGATGCCGCGACGTGGAACTCTAGAGTGGTGGGGAATGTGGCAAAAAAGAAGAGAGAAATCATTCACAGATTGGAAGGGATTGATCGGGTTAGGAGTAGAGGAGGTGGGCCCAATGGTCTCTTCAAAATTGAAAGGCAGCTCTGGGATATGTATCACAAAATTGCTTTACAGGAGGAGCTGATTTGGTTCCAGAAATCAAGATGTAAGTGGATTGGTGGTGGTGATAGAAATACGAAATTCTTTCATGCAAGTGTGACCGCAAAAAGGAAGAGGAACAGGATCGAGGCTCTGCAAGATGACACCGGAAACTGGGTGTCTGATGAGTCTTTGCTAAGAGGCATGGCTTTCGATTATTTTCGGAATCTCTACTCAGCTGAAAACTCTTCTTCTCCTTTTTCCCCATGGCCGGCAAGATTCCCTCCTCTGGATGGTCTCCAATTAGATCTTCTGCAAAGATCAGTTTCCCCTACGGAGATTAAAAATGCGGCATTTGAGATGGGAGCCTTTAAAGCTCCAGGCCCGGACGGATTGAATCCTCATTTCTTTCATACCCAATGGGATCTTATTGGGCAGAAGATTTGTGACTTGGTGATCAGGACTTTTGAGACCCCGGAAGTCATCCAGGACATTAATCATACGAACATCACTCTAATCCCCAAGATTGATCATCCTACATCTTTGAGGGACTTCAGGCCTATTTCTTTATGCAATGTGAGCTACAAAATCGTCAGTAAAGTTATCGCCAACCGTTTCAAGAATGTAATGAATCATTTGGTTGCTGAAAACCAATGTAGCTTCATAGCGGGAAGACAGGCTGTGGATAATATCATTATTGCCCAGGAGGCAATTCACTCTATGCGATTCAAGAAGGGGAATAAAGGTTACATTGCAGTGAAAGTAGATATGGAAAAGGCTTTCGATAGGTTGGACTGGCGCTTTCTTGAGTTCACTCTTCACAGCTTAGGATTAGGAGCAGATTTTGTTAAGCTGATTATGACCTGCGTCTCTTCCCCTTCAATGAGCATTATCTGGAATGGCATTGCCTCCGATCGCTTCCATCCCTCTAGAGGGGTGAGGCAGGGTGACCCGCTGAGTCCTTTGCTGTTCGTCCTCTGTATGGAACTGCTAGGTCAATTAATTCACCAAGAGGTTGATTTGGGGAACTGGCATCCTTTAAAATTGAGCTCTTCTGGTCCAAATATATCCCATCTTTTCTTCGCTGATGACCTTGTTCTTTTCGGGGAAGCTTCAAACGAACAGATGTGGGAAATTCGCAATGTCATGGATCTTTTCTGCCGGGTCTCTGGCCATAGGATTAATTTGAGCAAGTCCAAAATGTTCGTTTCAAGGAATGTCCATTTCAATAGGGCTTACGAGATGAGCCAGATTGTTGGAGTTGGTTTGACTGCGGATCTTGGGAAATATTTGGGTGTTCCCCTACTACACCAGCGGATGGTTAAGAGGACTTTTGCTCCGTTAATCCAGAAAGTGAGATTGAAATTGGCAAATTGGAAAGGTAAATTTTTGAGTATGGCGGGCCGAACAACTCTTATCAAGTCGGTCCTTTCGGCAATTCCGCAATACCAGATGCAATCAACTCTTGTTCCGAAAGGGGTGCTTGCTGCTATTGAGAAGCTCAGCAGAGACTTCTTTTGGAACCAACATGAGGACTCCAAAAAATTGCATCTGCTTTCCTGGGACGTCCTTAAAAGAAGAAAATGTGAGGGTGGATTGGGATTAAAAGATCTACATTGCCAAAACAAAGCTTTCCTCATGAAGTTGTGCTGGTGTTTAATCAAAAAACCGGATGCCTTTTGGGTGAAATGTTTAAGAGCAAAATACTCATGTGGATCATCTGTTGATCCCCTCATCCAGAGAAGGAGTAAACAATCGGCGGTTTGGAGTGGAATTGTAGCTGTCTGGGATGACTTCAAGAGTGGCCTAGGCAAATGTCTGCGAAGCGGCAGGAATACGTTAGCTTGGAAGGAACGCTGGACTCCTGTTGATAAGCCGCTTGAATTCCTTATAGACAAAAACTTGCACTTAGTGGATAGGAGTGCCTCCGTGCGCTCTTTCATGACATCATCTGGCCACTGGGACAGAGCTAAATGGGCTTCTTTTCTCCCTAACTGGGTGGTGGAGAAAATAATGTTGATTTCTCCACCTTTAGGGGACGAAGATGATATTGTTTGCTGGAGGAATGCTACTGATGGGAACTTCAGCGTAAGATCCGCATATGACGCTATCTATCATCAGCACAGCCTTAGGTCCCAACACCACTGGCAGTCGCTATGGCACTGGGGAATTCCAGAAAGAGTCAAAATTTTCTTGTGGCAAGTATTCCACGACAGGCTTCCTACTAACGAATTAAGAGCGAGACACAACCTGAGCGTCTTAAACACCTGTCCTTTTCAGTGTGATAGTGTGGAGAGTATCCTTCATATATTGAGAGATTGTGAGATAGCGCAGAGCGTGTGGTCATCCTTAACTAATCCCCTATATTATAGTATATTTTTTTCTGGTAATTTGCAGGATTGGCTAAATTTGAACCTACAACACTCACCAGGAAACAACAAGATGGCGAGATGGCCATGGCATCGAGTCTTCAGTTACACATGCTGGCTCCTTTGGAAGAACCGATGCAGTCAAGCCTTTGAAGGGTCATCCGATAATTCAAAAGGGATAGTCCACAGATGTATTTACCATCTCTCGGAGGGTGTGGAGAATGGCAGGTTTCGACATCAGATATTCCAGGTTGCAGATCGAGGTCTTGTTCATTGGCATCCCCCGGACCCAGGATTTCATCGCCTTGATGTTGACGGATCGGTGAGTAGGGAAGGTCAGGCTGCTTGCGGAGGTGCTATTCGGGATCACGGAGGTAACTGGATACGTGGATTCCAGCAGAAGTTAGGTCACACCTTCCCAACTGCTGCTGAAATCCATGCAATCCGTCAAGGCCTTCTACTGTGCAAAAAGCTCGGACTGAAGAAAATCAAGTTGTTCACAGATTCTCTTCAGGCGGTACATCTACTATTCACCCATTGTGATCCTGATCATCCCTTGTATGACGTTATTTCAGATACTAGATCCCTTGTTTATAGCGACTGGGAGTTGGAGATTTCCCACACTCATAGGGAAAGTATTCGTTGTGCTGACTACCTGGCGGGAACGGCTCATAGTAATCCACATGACTACATCGAATTAGGGCTTCCCCCATTGGAATGTATTCACCTTTTTGCTTTGGATTGTGGTTCTTTATCACAAGACCATTCTGTGAGGCTTAGCTCATAGATTATGTCACTTTCAAGCTTTGCTTGCCCTTGTAACAAAAAAAAAAAAAAGAATAAATAAGTTGTATATATATGTGTGTACTTATATACTGTGGATATTAAATATATATATATGTATGTATGTAAATAGGTTAATGTCCCCTCTAAGGACTGATACGCAGGGCCTATATATATGTGTGGACTGTGATAATGTACACCAGATTTGAGATTAATATAGATGTTGATTTCTCAGTCATTTATGGATCCACTTTAACAATAGTGTACAAGTGTATCCAAGTGCTGGGACTTCCTATAGACTACAGCACAAAGGAGGTAGAGGTACGTAGCCAGGAAGATTGGCTTTCGTTAGAATCTCTGTTCAATGGCGGTGAATGATAAATTTGGATTTCAAAAAGATGATTATATTAAAGTATATATAGATGTGCGTAGAAACAATAAACAATAATTAACAGTTTTAGATTCTTTTTTTGATTTGATGATTGAGGCCGATCGATATTAAAAAGATTTTTGAACTTTAATTTATTTTTAAATTTTTGTAGATAGCTTTTCTTGAAAAAGATCTTAGCTTTTGAAATTATTTTTTTTATTTTTTTTTGCTTGAATCAGAAGCATGACACAAATGGATTAGTTTATACAATTAAATGTCATATTAATAAGGAGATTTGCGAAATCTTAAAAAGATATATTCTTTATTTTGCTTATGTAGTAAATATTGTAATGCTAAAGGTGGATGCACAAGCTTCCCATATGTCTTATGGAATCCTAAAAAAGATAGTGTATAATTGTATCCAAGTGCTGGGACGTCCTCTAGACTAAAGAACAAAGGAGGTAGAGGTACGCAGCCAAGAAGAATGGCTTTCGTTAGAATCACTTCTCAATGGCGACGAATGACAAGTTTCTATTTCAAAAAGATGGTTATATTAAAGTATATATAGATGTGTGTAGAAACAATATCCTCAGTTCTTACTTAGATTATTCTATGTATGAAGTTAATAAGTAATTTATTACCTGGATGTATAGACGGAGATGTGGCCTTCGTATTTGAAGACTTTACTTTCTAATATAAACTTGGGTAGCTGCTATGGGTTTATTTTGCAGAACATATGCTTTGTCTTTTCAGTTTGAATTACCTTGGTTCTTGGCCAAAAAGATAGGATATTAGCAAGAAACATAGAAGAGACTAAGAGAGAGAATTTGAACTTACACATGCAGTAGCACTTCCTAAATCTTCTGTCAATTCTATTGAGTAGTTCTATTGAGATAAAGAAGTTTACTCTTGTTGATGGTCGTTTGTACGTAGAAGAAAATTGCAATGTTATATGTTTAGATTCAGCATTTTACAGTGGGCTTAACGAGTCGACATAACCACAAAACAGAGTTATTTTCATTTCTTGTGGTGTACGTTTGACCCAAAAGGGAAAGCCCTTTCACATCAAAGGAACTTAAGTTCTAACAACTAGTTTATTATATTATTAGAAATGTTGTAGAAACGGATTAGTTTAATACTATAAATATGCCTTTCAATGCCCCTTAAGTTTAACACCATTTAGTAATTAATTTAACATCGTTAAGATTAACTAGTTTGGTATTCTCGAATCATAAATTGTATCATCTAAACATGAGAGGCCTAGACTCCCTACTTTTATTGCAAACTCTATTTCATTCCTCTATCAAGTAAGCTTTGCGAGTGGCGGTGTATTATTTTTTTTAATACTCTTCCTGTGAATAAGCTCTTTGGACACTAGGTATATATAAGTTATTCTTTTTTTTGTTTGAAATTTTAATTTTCTCTTTTATTTTTTATCCCCATTAAATACATGCTTGTACATTAATTACCCCACCTATTCTCGTTCACGGGCGTGGGGCGTCTCCACTACAAGCCTCTCTCCACTGCGCCTTCATTAACTTAAAACGGCGTTGTTTGGGATTTTGCCTGAACCTCAGCCATTAATTTCAAAATGCAATCTTGGTCGTTGCTTGAGTATCCTGGGTAGAAGAAAGCAGAAAATATACCCACGCTAGCGTAGCAGCATCCTTTCTTTCAACGCCACGGACTTTCCGTTCGCGGTCTCCGCTCCGTTCCTCTACTGTCTCCCACCATCAATGGCAAGTTCTTAAAAACGTGGGTCTCTTTTTCCGATTTATCAATAGTATCATTTTTGTCTTTTCTTGGTTTCTTCTTTTCAACCAGATAAGGGCCAGCTTGTTTACTTTCTTAATATCTTTGATGGACCCTCCTACACAGCAGGGATTTTTGTGCTTCAAGTATGAATAAAACAAAAGGCAACCACCCTTGTGCTGAAATTTAGATTTAAGATGATGCAAGGTGATAAAGATTGAACTAGAAACTGTAGTGACAAGAAACTAATACTAATGTGTCATCTTTAACTCATTTTCTTGAGAAAACATGTTACCTCTATCAATAGTTGTTTTGAGAGTATGACATATTAAGTTTTTTTAAACATCAATGCATGAGATTAGAAATAAAAATGATGGCTAATATTGTATGTTTAATGCAAGACGACGTCACTTTGTCTAGGTGGAGGCAAAATGGAGAGAAGCCTATAGTGGAGAGGCCCTGGACGTCTCTTTCACTCAATGATCTCTCAATAAATAAAGGTATACGTAGTTTTGGATAAATACGATGGCATAGATTATATCTTTTATTTTCTGCCATCAACATATATTATATCTTTTCTTGATATGATATATACCAGAACTATTTTTTAAGATTATATTGTTATTTTTAAATATTAAATTTATTGAGATATTTAGAAAAATATTGAAGAAATAAAAAAAAATTAACCAGGCCTGAAAAGATATGTGAAGAAAAAATAAAGAAAAAATGGGGGAGAAATGACCGTTTGGTTATAAAATATCATTCTAATTTTAGTAGTTTCCAAAACAATCTATATTTGCAAATAATAAAGGAATTGGTATAAAATACGCTCCACAGAAAATTACACATCAATTGGCATAAGCGGTTCTCACTTCTCTTCTACCAGACAAACCCTCCAAAATAGCTCTGAAACATCTCATTTATACTTAGACTTATGATGAAATTGCATTGCCCACCTATTGTCTTCCCTGAATCTAGCTCACAACAGTGAAAAAAGCGGAAAATATACTTTATAATGATAATCTATAAATTTATTTATATAGACAAGGACAACATTAACAATGATATAAACTATAAGGATTTAATCAATTATAATTCCTTTTTGTTGAAAAAAAATAATTATAATGTTTTCAGAATACAGAAATTAAGAAATTAAATTCAGATAATAGGGACTACAAGATATCGAAGAATCTTATGCCTTGAAAGAATTATTATATGCTAACTTGTGAATAGAACGTAGAGTTGATGACCCTTTATGTGGCCTTCAGGTCTCATTTAAGTTTGTTAAAGATATATTAGATGTGCCCGCGCGCATGCTCCCTATTTTAAGGGATGGATTATTTGGCGGTTATAGTGCATCCAAGTCCACAACAATAATAATGAAAAATTTTCTTCCTTTGTTTTTGATCTTATAGTTACATGTAATCCATACACCAGCCATCCTAAATATAAGATATAATTGGGGATCGAGTTGATGTTTGTCTTAAATGTTAGACCCATGTTTACCAATTTTTTCTCAAATTAACTCTATTAATATTCTCTTAACAATAATCAAATAGGCGAGGGAGGGAATTAAGAAATATGATTAGAGTATTTTAGAAAAAAAAAATACTTTTCTTCCTTTGTTTTTGATCTTATAGTTACATGTAATCCGTACGCCAGCAACCAAATTACTCCCCAGCCTAAATATAAGACATAATTGGGGATCGAGTTAATGTTTGTCTTAAATGTTAGACCCATGTTTACCAATTTTTTCTCAAATTGACCCTGTTAATATTCTCATAATAGAAATCAAATAGGCGAGGGAGGGAGGGAGTTAAAAAATATAATTATATTGTCGTATAAAAAAATATCATACTAATTAACTTAACTAACATACTTAATCTACTCAAGTTAGTTAATTAGGTGTTAAATTACAGATAAGAGGAGTATTTTATATACATATGTGAAAGGAAGCACATTATATACAGATAAAATAAAGCCTCAAATAATATTTGGTAGTCAAATATCTGGACATAATAATGACCTTTCATTTCCACCAAAATGCTTAGCAAAGTAGATATGCAGCATATATAATAATTTAAGATGTAGGCTCTTCACGGTCAATGTTGAAGATTGGTACAAGACTTTCTACATAAAGAAAAGTATAATCAATACATTTGTCTCTCCACCTAAATGCCTCATTACCATCTAGATGGGACAAATAGGGGTTGCTATTATCTATCTTTGTCCAATTCCATTCCTTAACACCAGATGCATCCACTCCCTCTTCCATCACCCAAAAAGCAGCTAAACGTGTTCTCCAATTGCCACAAAATAAAGCAAGTTTGTTTTCATACGCAAAAATATAGATAGCAATTGTTATATTAATGTCGAAAGGAGGCAATGGAATCCATGTAAACACTTCCTTTGCTAAGTCAAATGAAAGTATTTGATCCCGCTTCTCACCTTTGCTTCTCACATTCCAATAGACAGATCCATTAGCATAGATGTTTCCATAAAATCTTTGCACGTCCTTTATGTTCCCAGATTCTATCTCCCTCCAAGAATCTGTTTTCAATGAATATACTTCCACCAAATACACGTTTTTCCTCTCATTTACAAATTTTTTCCTCTTACAAGAGGTAAAAATTTTCACTATCTTATAATCGTTAGAAAGAGGACTGTACCCAAATCCAAAATAGAACAAGTCATAAGTGACGTAGTTGTCATCGTCACGATAAATAACTTCAGGCACCCGTCGCACCTCTCTAGTAGCTGGATTCCATAAGAAAAGAGATAGAGATAAGCCGAATCGAACACATATGAGGCCGTTGCAGGTACCAATGAATGAAGCATAACAATATATAGAATAACTCATAATCTTACAATCGGCCACAAATAAGTTCATAGGATTTGCATCAGCTCCCCGCTGTTGGAAAACAAGACTAGGGTTTTGATTACTGGGGTGGTGGAGGTGGTCGGCCATGAAAGATGGAGACTTGATGAGACTTTTCCAATGTTTACAGACACGTTGAAACCAGATTAGGGATTTTACCGGAAGTAGCTTGAGAATGTATGTGATGATATCATCAGGAAGGAATGGAGTGTTGCTGTGTACTACCTTATTCTTCTTCTTTTTCTTTTTGCCGATGACATGCGGTACCATCTTCTTCTCCTTCGTGGTGGCTGAGTGGGGAAAACAAACGTCTCAGGTAAAGCCTTGGCAAATCAATGAAGCGATTAGGGTTTGCAATTTGCAGGAGTCGATTTTATATGACGGAAGCTGCGCGCGCTTATATGGCCTCCGCACTGAAAAAAAAAAAAAAGACTTTTTCAGAGAAAAATTGAGTGTAGGGTTTAAATTTGGTTATTTGGTGCCCCACCCATAATACGATACGATAAGATTATGAAGATTATTGCTAAAATCTTTTTTTTTTAAAAAAATAATTAACAGTTTTAGATTCTTTTTTTGATTTGATGATTGAGGCAAAGATACTAGCTTTTCAAATTATTTTTTATTTTTTTTGGCCTAAAATTAATCTTAAGAGAATTTTGGCTTGAGTTAGAAGCATGAGACAAATAAATTAGTTTATACTATTAATGAATTAAATGTCATATTAATAAGGAGATTTGCAAAATCTTAAAAAGATCGCTCTTACCTATATACTACCTCCATCCTAAATATAATATATAATTGACTTTTTTGAGAAGATTAAGGAAGTTAATTAAATTACTTGTAAAGTATTTATATTTATCATTTTTTCTGTAAACTAATTTGTCTAACTTATAAACTGATATATAATTTAATCATTTGCAACATATGATATGATTAAGTAACTTATTTATCTTCATTAATCTTTTCAAAAATCAACTAGGTCTTATATTTAGGATCGGAGGTAATATTCTTTATTTTGTTTTTGCTGTAAATATAGTAGGGTAAAGGTACGTCCAATATCCTGAACTATTTTTAAAGGTGCAATTAGCACCCTAAAGTATTTCGGGCACAATTTTGCCCATAATATATTTAAATGGGTGCAATCTCACCCTAACTCTTTTTTAGAAAGATTAAGGAATTTAAATAAGTTATTTAATCATATTTATAACACATATGGTGTATTATTAGATTATATATCAGTTTGTAAATAAGGCAAATTAGTTTAGAGGAGAACGATAAATATAAATACTTTAATATGACTTATTTAGCTTTCTTAATCTTTCCAAAAAAAAAATATCATACTTATATTAAGCATCGGAGGTAATGGGGTATTAACAAGAAAGATACAAGAGACTAAGATAATTTAAACTAACACACGCAGTAAAGCTTCCTAATTCTATTGAGTAGTTAGTTATGTTGAAATGAATCAGTTTACTTTCGTTAGACAAACAGGGCCAACAAAGGGAAAAAGGATTCTAATTAATGTGAATTAAAAAAAATAAAAACAGGAAAGGTTGATGTCATGTCACTTGGAGGTCATGCATTTAAATCCACAGCCCACCCCTTGTGGAGTAAGGCTGCGTACATCTCTCCTTTCCTAGACCCCACCTAGTGGACATGCTTGAGTGTCCAACTAATTTGCAGTTAGACAATTTTGCTTCATGTATGACTTTTTATTTCATTATAAGGTGATTTTGTGTATTATCTGTGATTCTAAATATAAGAGCCAATTGACATTTTTAAGAGAGATTAAAGAAGCTAATTAAGTTACATTGAATTATTCATATTTATTATTTTTTCTAAACTAATTTGTTTGACTAATAGAGTGATATATAATCTAATGATACCCAACATATGCTATGATTAAGTAGTTTATTTACTTTTTTTAATCTCTCTGAAAAAGTAAATTGACTCTTATATTAAGGATCAGAGGGAGCATTATTTATTAAATGAGATGACAAATTGACCATTGGTGACAATGTCAAAGCAACAATTAGTACAAGGAAAGGAAGGAAATTTGCAAAAAGAAATATGTTGAAATAGTTTTGCTATATGATACAGTCCAGTTATACTAGTGGACCAAGAGGGACATGGCATGACTTGCATTGCACAGTATGGTTGGAAGTGAAATAATTTTTCCTTGGTTTCACACTCTTACTCCATTTTATTTGAGTGAAACTCCATATTTTTTCTTACAATGAAGTTTTTAAATCACAGCCTCATGAAACCATGAGATGAACCGAGGTGAACAGAGGCCATCGAAGCTAGGGATTGTAACACCCCGAATTCTGAGACTTGAGGCTAGAGAATAAGCCTGAGATTAGTGGACTGCTAAGCTCTGGTTTAGCAGGATCCTAAATTGTGATTAAGGGTTAATGACTCCAAAAGTGGATGTCATTAGTGATAAATGAACCCTTTTGGAGATCATGGTGTGATTTGGCACCCGATGTGATTCGTATGTGCTGTGAGCAGTGCCAAAACCCTGTATTTAAGCTCAATTATGGATTAACATCAAAATTGACTTAAAATAGAGGGAAGGCGCATATTGTGGCTAAATGAAACGATATGAAGTGTTTGGTGGTGATTCAATGAGAATTACCGAAATCAGGGGCTAAACGGTAAAGTTACCGACCAATTGGTCAGTTACCGAAGAGGAAACTCATTGGTAACTTCAAGATCAATGGTTGAGATTGATTTTTGTAATAGATCAAAGGGTGGAATCTTATGTGGGTGAGCTTATGTGAGCTCATGGAAAGTGAGCAAGATGTTGACACTTGGCAAGTTTTGGGCCCTTGGATTGGTCAAAGTGTCAAACTTACTTTTCCTCTCTTCCTCTCACTTTTTAGTTGGTTGTGGCATCTCAAAAAACTGAACATCATCTTCATTTCATCATCTCATCTCTCTCTCCTTCATTCTCCATGGCGCCAAGCACAAAGGGAAGGAAGAGAAAAGAAAAAGGTAAGATTTGCCTTGTTTCTTGTCCTCTATTGCTAAAACATCCTTCTATAATGTTGTTCATAGTGATGAGAGCTTCATCTCTATGGTTTTAGATTCTTGATTGGAGGTGTTTGATGGCTTGAGGAAATTTGGAAAGATGGAGAATCAAGGAATTGGTTTGGGAAAGAGGAAGAGGTGAGTATTTGAAGCCTTTTGATCTAAGTTTTGTGATTTGTGGATGAGTTTAGTGAATTTCGAATTTTGCCCTGATTTTCATGTGATTTTTGATTGGATGAATTGGATTGTGTTTGATGATGAAAATGGTGTCATATTATGTTTTGGCATCATTGAAATTGGTTTTGAATTTGAAATGGAAAGAGATTGTAATGTAGAGTTGGTATTGTGAATTGTGTGACATGTTGCAATTCATTGTGAAAGATGTCAATATAATGTGAATTTGGTTGATTTGGTATTTCCAATGGATTCCTTGTGAAATTTTGTGAGAATGATGTTTGACATGGAAATGAAACCATTGGAAGCCAAATTGCAAAAACTGGAATTCTGTCTTTTGAGGTTCTGTTCTGGGCAGTCAGTTTGTGTGAGCGTTTTGAATGGGCAAATGGTCTCTAAAAATTATGAAACTTTCCAGTCTTGAAGTTCACATCTTAAGCTTCAAAATGGATATATAAATTGTGCCATTTCGTTTTGTGAACTGGGATTTATGTTTGCCCAAAGTTTGAGGTCGAAACTGGATTCTGTTTTGGAGCAATGTTGGATTTTGTGTAAATCTGGATTTTTGTGGTGATTTCTGGTAATGAGACATATTTTTCCCATAAAGGGAACTTGAATATATTTCAATGGGCTTTGGAATCACCTTGTTTCAAGTTTTCTAGAGCAAGTTATGAATTTTTGAAGTTTCCTTGGCTGCAGCCAAAATTCTGGCTCCAGCGCAAAACTTTCTGTGTGTGTCCTGGCCGCAGCCAGAAATTCTTGGCTGCAGCCAAAATGTTTCTGTGACGTTTTTAGCCATTTTTTGCTGCAGCCAAAACCCAATTTTCAGCAATTTTGAGATTTTGAAAGGTGATTTCCAACCTAGTACGTCCCAATCCTTTAAGCTTTCGTTGAGCTTATTTTAGGCACCTAAAGGGTGTGAATGATAACCAACCTTAAGTAATATGGAAGTAAGAGTTTGGAATAGAGAATAACCCTATATCCTTGCTTTGGTTATAGGGTTGATGTTCGCCCTGGTTATGGTTCGATGTTCGTTTTGTTCGTGAGCAGCTGTGCTGGAGCTTACGTGGAAAGAGGGTAGGGAACATATCTCTTCTGCTTGTATTTGATATATGTGTTAATGTGTTGGTGCATGTCTTAGCTTTGCATAATTATGTGTAATTTGAAGCTATGTTTCAATTTATGCTATGGCCATAGGTATATTGTTCGAAGCATTGAGCTTGCAAATTGTCATTGTGTTATCATGAGTTGTGTGGTGCAAGCATGTCATGCATTAAACATCTATCATACATGCATATTGATATTGTTATCCTATTGAGATTCTCTAGAATCTCACCCTCCCCTACTAACCTTTCAGACAGGGTAGTAGATCGATGATGGAGTAAACAGCTAAGGGCGGTGAAGACTCCTTTGGGATTGAAGTTGGTAGTTGGTTATCATAGTTGGGAGTATATAGATTTGGATGTGTATATAAGTATGTGGATGAGGATTTGCTATGTATTTGAGAAGACTTTGTGTAATCCCCATATGAGGGCTTGTAGGGGCGAATATGCCCTATAAGGCTTTGAGTTAATGTATGGAACCCGGGATTGCCGGGATTATATTGTGTACTCTGATTTGTTATGAATGTGATATTCCGTGTAGTAATTGTATTCGAAATTTGAATATGAGACCAGGTGTAGTATATTTCGAAAGTTATCTGTGAAAACCCTATCGCGAAGATGGGATTTTGAAATGGTTTTGTTTCTTATTGGTCTCTATTTCATCTTAATCGCGTATTTCGGATATAATTACGGCAGGGGGTTACAGGGATGGCCAACAAGAGTGGGGGCTATTTTTGTGAGCAAGAAAAAGAGAGAAGGTGGAGAAAGAACGAGCAAGAGAGAAAAGATAAATCACCAAAGAAAAATGGAGGTACAAGAAAGGACCTACATTTAACGTTTATATAGAGTGTTGGTGAGAGAGTGATGGGGAGCGAGGGCGGAGAGCAAGTGTGAGGTGTGCCGTGCGGGACCCACACATCCGGAAAGAAACAGATTGACGGCATTTTTAGTACAAAAAATCGGTTAACAATTTATTGCAAAATTTTGTGATAAAAATAATCATGCCAAAAAATATTTATTAAGTACTTTATATTTTTAAATTATAATGATTGTGGTGATTATAAAAGAATTAAAATTTAATATATATATATATATATATATAATAACCTCCACAAAGCTAGCATCAATTGGTATGAGAGGCTAGTTCCACTTCAATTAGTATCAGATCGAGCTAATTCCTACTTCAATTGGTATTAGAGTTAAGTTCTCATTTCTCTTCTACTCATACAAACCTTCCAAAATAAGTCTCAAACATCTCATTTGTACATTATCTTATATCAATTGGTATCAGAGGCTGGCTTCCACTTCAATTGATATTAGAGCTAGGTTCTTGCTCACTTCTCTTTTACTCATACAAATCTTGTAAAATAGCTCTCAAATATCTCATTTGTACTCAAACTTAGGATGCATATGTATCTGATAGTTTTTATCCTCATCGTCATTGAATTTGAGAATTTGATTTTCCTTAGTCTTTGTCCTCTAGTTTATGAATGAGGCGGTTGATTTTCATGTACATTGCTTCATATGCATATATTTAAAATCCATTTAGCTTTGACCAATAGTGATTTTGACTGGCTCAAGTGTCACAACTAATTTGCATTTAGGCAATTCTGCTTCACGGTATGACTTTGTATTTCATTATAATAAGGTGATTTTGTGTACTATCTCCGGTCCTAAATATAAAAGCCAATTGACTTTTTTAGGAGAGATTAAGGAAGCTAATTAAGTTATCTTGAAGTGTTTATATTTATCTTTTTTTCTAAACTAATTTGCTTGACTTATAAACTGATATATAATCGACACGCAACATATGCTTTGATTAAATAGTTTATTTAACTTCTTTTATCTCTCCAAAAAAATCAATTGGCTCTTATATATTAAAGGCCAGAAGGAGTATTATTTATTAAATAAGATGACAAATTGTTCATTGGTGACAATGTCAAAGCAACAATTAGTACAAGGAAAGGAAGGAAATTTGCAAAAAGAAATACGTTGAAATAGTTTTTCTGTATGATGCAGTCGAGTAATACCAATGGACCAAGAGAGCCATGGCATGACTTGCATTGCAAAGTTGAGGACCCAGCTGCATATGATATATTAACTAATTTTGAGCAAAGATATGGAGGAAAGCCAAAAAAAATGGCGTAACCTAAGGCTAAACAAGGTTACAAATTGGCATGATGATGCTTTGCTAACCAAAGATATGGTCTTGATGAAGATACAAGTGTCTATGCAACTCAAGAAAACGATCCTGAGACTTGGAATGTGCAGGTATGAAGAAAATATGGGGATAGAAATCAATGAATTGCATCATATCATATCATCATCATTTATAAAATCCTATAATTACAAGCTAGCATTAATTACAGGTATTTTGGTCCATAGATTCAGGATCTTTCAAGGGTTTTCAGAGGATGCTATGGAAGCTAAGGCTTAGATTTTCAATCATTTCTGTTGTCCTTTGATTTTCAATCAGTTTTTAATGTTAGAATTTTAACATAAAAGTGGGTGTGTCAATTGGAATAAGTGTCACATTGTTTGGGAGAGAAAGAATACAAGTGTATATATTACATCTTATGAATTTGGGCTCGTAAATAGGTCAGGAGAAAAAGTGAGCTCACGAGTACAACAACAGACCACCAGGAGGCAAACGCAGCCGATTTCCCCCTTTGCGTGAGTTAAATATGGACTGGAAATCCGGTGAGTTAAATATTTTTATGGCCTTCAACGTTAAGAAACCGCTGGTTTAATCGTGTGATTTTTGCTTGCAAGAGGTTCAAACACCTCGCTAAGAAATCTCAAACACTCTCTACCCCTTTGGCTTTTCTCTTCATCTCGTAATATCTCTGCTTTCTAGTTGCTTTATGTTTTGCTATTTTGTTCTTCCTATATCTGCAGGAAGGGTCCGTTTTACCCTGAGAAATGCCGCTTCCAATCAGCTAGTGGTTGCGAAATAGCTCTTAAGGACAACGTCCTTGAAAGTGACTCGGATTACTCAGTGTATTTGTAGGAACTTCGAACATTTAATATGTCATGCAAATTGTTTAAAAAAAATCCCTATTGGCCAAAGTTTAACAATGGGGCCTAGGTTAAAAAAAATCAAAACTCTCAGCAGCCAGATATAAATTGAATCCGGGTCTATGGATTTAAAAATTTAATAATATGGATAGATATAGTTTCCGACCTTAGTATTATAATGCTTTCTTCATTTTCAGTTCGAAAATAGGTAATCCGGCTCCGATTAGACATCCTATTCAGCAGCACATTTTCTGATTTCTGTTTCACCCTATTCATATATAACAATCTTAATAACTACTTACTAGCCTGAACGACTTTGGTAATACATCTTTCCCATGTAACTGCTTTTCCTGAGAGCCAGGTGATTTTAGCCGTCGATTTGATCTTGACAGTACGGATATGATTTTTTTAAAGGTCTATATTTTTTAAGAAAATTGTTTTAATGGGTATAGAATATAAAATAAAGACAATATCTTAATTATTATATTTTCAAAAAATGGTTTTCATTTAAAAAAATCATCATTTTAAAAAAACTTAGATTTAGACCGCCTAGATCAAATCTGAATGACCCAGATCTACCTAGCTCTCCCTACTAAACTCTTTTGCTTGGCAGGGAACCCACTCTATATGACTTTAAATTTGCACGGAAGTATTTTTTCAGTTATATATTATGTTTTTAACATTTGCCCCCCGCTGTAACGATTGCTTGCGTGACCTCTCTTGTTTGCATCAATGTGATTTATGGATAGCCCTCAGCCTCCTTTCAATCTCATGTTTTTATTGTTTCTTAGAGTGTATGTCTAATTGTTGGTTCTGTACCTTTCAAGTCTAATTTTCACGGAGTTTCTTAATTTATTAACTCTAGATAAATGCAATGATTATATATAGCAGTCAAATATAATCACCAATCTGCTATCATCTACCAATATTTGATTAATAAGCATTCTGCCAATATTTTAGAACGCGTCAAATGACTTAGGTCATATATCCTTAATTAGGTCTTAACTATATAGTTGCTCATCTTATAATTAATCTCTTTGGTGCAATGATATTTTTTTATGTTTTTATATTATTTTGTGTCTTTTTCCATCTGAAATTTTGTTTGAACTTCTTTGTTTGATCAATCATTCCTTCTTTTGTTAGCGATTAATAATTGCTTTTAATTTTGGATGTGTTTTGAACTTTTGATCAATATAGACTTTTTCTATCTTTGTCTTCTCACATTTGAATTCTGATTAGTCGACTTATTATACCCTATAAGTTTTATGTCCTCATCAGTTTTCATTTTTCTTTCATTTTTTATAAACAAGCCTGTGTGTTTATTTTACTTGATGAGAATTTTTTATATTGCTGTTTGGACTTAGATACCGAAAATATTGGATTTGTGGCATTATTTTTTATATAGTGTTGGTTATATATTATAGATATGTTCTTCCTCTTTTGAGTCATAGTTTTTTCATTTCACAATTTTCGCTTCAATTTTTTTTTTATTTCTTTTCTAGATCAGTAATAACATTTGTGCACCTGATGGAATATAAGATTTTAAAGTCAAGCAATAATACTGCATTCAGATATAGCCAGTCTTGCTTTGTGGTACTAGGTTTTTAGTGTGTTGTAAGTTTGATGATTAGTTATTTTCTTAATTAATTAATTGCTCTTCTAAGTGATATTATACGGTTGATCTGAAGTGAAGGGAAAATACTTGAATCAATTTTCTTATATCTATTTCGTCAAGTTCTTCAATCACATGTGATCATGTGTCCTATTTTTGAATCATTATTATTTAAATATAAACCCATATAAAAAAATACGACAAATAGTCATATGTACTTGGAGAATTTGATGTAATGAATATAAAGAAGTTGATGTAAGTATAGTCTGAAGTGAAATAACTTTGCATTGGTTTCACACTCTTACCCCATTTTTTTTAGTGAAACTCCATATTTTTCTTACAATGAAGTTTTTAAATTACAGCCTCATGAAACCATGAGATGAACGGAGTTGAATGAAGGCCATCAGAGCTGAGGATGAGGTGATTTTTATGAGCATGAAAAAGAGAGAAGGTGAAGAAAGAGCGAGTGAGAATATAAATCACCAAAGAAAAATGAAGGTGCAAGAAAAGACCTACATTTAATGTTTATATAGAGTGCTGGGGGCAGAGAGTGATAAGGATCGAGGGCGAGAACACATAGTGAGCCCAAGGTGTGCAGTGTGCAATGCGAGGCCCATACATATGAAAAAAAACATATTGGCGGTATTTTGGGTACAAAGAAACAGGTAAACGATTTATTGCAAAATTTTATAATAAAAATAATCATGCCAAAAAATATTTATTAAGTGTTGGCTCCCACCTCTCAAACATCTCTTTTATACATTATCTTACATCAATCAGTATTAAATGTTGGCTCCCACCTCAATTGGTATTAGATCTAATTCATTACCCATTTCAATTGATATTAGAGCTAAGTTTTTACTACTTTTTTACTCGTACAAACCTTGTAAAATAGCTCTCAAACATCTCATTTGTACTCAAACTTAGGATGCATTTATTTGATAGTTGTTATCCTCCATTGATAGGATTCGATCCAAAGATTACAGTTTTGGAGAAGTTTAAGAGAATTGTCCTGAAATTTAGACTTCTGGAATTTCTGATTGACATTGACCCCAAAGGGAGGCTGAAAGAAATTATCACTGAAACATTTTACAATGTTGCAGTAGTATGTATTTATTTACTTACTCTTTAAAAGTTTAAATATTGTCACTCTGTTCTGTTACATACATAATTGCTCTGAATTTTCACAGTATTGTACTGGAGAAAAAAGTTTTTCAGGTTGAGTATAAAGGTCCTAGCTTAGACAGATTGAGCTTACTTTCTTCTTCCACGGTCTCTAAATTAAACCTCCATGTCATCTTTATAGGTAAGAAATTAAAAATTGTTTGATTCTATTATCTATTTTTATGTTTTTAGAACAGTTTTGTAGAGCAATTTTCATAATAAAAAGTTTAAGAAAATCCATTTGAATTATTATTTTTATGTTGAAAATACATTTGGCATGTTATATTTGCATCAAATTTTATTTTAATCCCTTAAGTTTACAAAATAAAATGCTTGTTTAGTCTTCAAACTGAACCCCGATTAGTTTATATGACTAAAAATGTTGACTCATCAAATTAAGTAATGATTATGCAATCAAAAGCTAACCTTATCTGTTATAGCTCTCACCATAGGAGTTTCCTTCATGTACCTTTCTTGAAGGAAGTCCTCCATGTCTACATAGACTTTTGGCTGCATCGAGACCATAGCAACCGCATCAGATCAAGATACATCGTAGTCATCAAAAAATATAACACGCAAAATTACTACTTGAAAAGGAAAAATGCAACAGAAAGAAACTGAACTGATCCACTTATTATGCTTCTAAGAAAATTAGCTGAGTTAGTAAACAAGATTGATATCTCTCCTTACCAACCTACGTTTGATTTTTCTATAGAGCACTAAAATACTAAATGTGCATTCTTGAGACAGCTCAAGAAAAAAATTAAATTGTGGTCCCACCCTAGCTAGAAGATAAAATCCTGCAATGGCATCAAATGATTTTAAGCATGATCGGTACCCTGCGATGGCATCAAATGATTTTAAGCATGATCGGTACTTCAAATGAAGCAGAATCGAAGGATGAGCATGTGAGTGTAACCCGAACCTGCTGCCCAGAGCCAGTTTGTTGAATGTGTGTATTTTGGAGGCACCAAAATACCAATGAGAGCAATGGCAATACATGGCACAGATTGGACCAGACCATAAAGGCGAAGGTCTTGATATAACCTACAATAAGAAAAGAAATGGAGCACAATTAAAAAAAAAAAAAAACCCATTTGCAAGTGGTAAATCTCAAAATCATGCATGTTCAAGCACACTTGAAAATGCAATGCTTGACCTTAAATGGAAATCGCTTTAAAGGACTTGTTGCAACATTAAAATTACTGGTTTAACTTTTGGCATTGTTCAAACTTCCAAACCACTCCTTGATTTCATGACTCAATAATGAATGTTCCACATATCTCTGACATCTAAATCTACAGAAATAGCAAATAGTTTTATACGACTGAACAACAACTAGCTTCACTTATAGAAGGAATTCATTGAACAATTCTACAGTGAATCGCCAAAAGTTGTTTGTGAACAGAAAAAGAAAAGGAAGAAACAAGAAGCTTGCCTCCAATACACAACACTGAATATGCCCACCATATGCAAAGGTATGATTGACATTGTCCCCTTCTTCTCATCAATCCTTTCAATGATGAATATTGCAAGGATTGATACAGCACCAACAGTCATCTGCAATGGTAGAAGACAGCTAAGGGGGGTCAAAGGTGAAAATTTCAAATACGAAAAAGCGATAGACGGAATGAGCTTCTATAATGACTAAATCAACTTTTTAATTTGAAAAAGAAAAGGTAAAAAGAAAACTCACTGGTAACCTATCCCACACGAGGCGATCATCATTTGGCTTGAGATGATAGTATGAAGAACCAAATGCAACAGAAGTCATGCCAACATAAAAGGATGTCCAACCTCATCTTTCACCTTGTGAGCTTTTGGCAAGTACGTATTCACAAGTCACAACAATTGTAATATCCCAAAAAGTGATTAAGGGCTAATGACTTCAAAAGTGGATGTAATTATTGTTGAATAAACACTTTTGAAGAATGTGTGATGGGAATTTGGATATTTTAATGATTCCAATGGATTCCTTGTGAAAATTTATGTGAGAATGATGTTTGGTATGAAAATGGAACCAATGGAAGCAAAGATGCAAAATCTAAAATTCTGTCCAGTGAAATTCTATTCTGGGCAGTCCGTTTGTGTGAACGTTTTCAATGACCAAATGGTATCTAAAAATTATGAAATTTTCCAGTCTTATATTTCACATCTCAATATTCAAAATGGACATATAATTTGTTCCATTTCGTTTTTTGAACCAGGAGATATAACTGTCCAAAGTTTGGGATGGAAACTGAACTCTGTTTTGGGGCAGTGATGAGTTTTATGTAATTCTGGAATTGTGTGGTGATTTTTATCAATGGCCAATATTTTTCCTATGAAGAGGACTTAAATATATTTCATTTGGCTTTGGAATCATCTCATTTCGAATTTTCTAGAATTAGTTATGATTTTTCAAAGTTTGGGCAGAAAATCTGCCAGAAAATCCGAAAATGGGAATTATGACATCATCTCATTAAAAGATGATGTCAGCATGGATTATTAATCAAATTGCTCATCTTCTTCAGCCATTTCACGCCATTTCCAGCTGAAGATAGTGAGAGAAAGTTGAGAGCTCTTAGAGAGAGAAAGAGGAGAAATCTCGCAAGGTAAGCCGATTTCTCCGACGATTTAGCTTCTAACGCGTGTAACTCCGATCCTAAGCTACTCCTCTTTATTCTTTAAGGTTGTGAAGCTCAAAATTTGGTGTTTCAAAGAGGCTAGGGTTCAGCCAAATTTGGGAAAAGCCAGAAGGAGCTTGAGGTAACTTCCAAACTTTCGTATATTGCTTATTCTGGCTGCTGTGGGCAATTTAATCGGTGAAATTTCGCCGGATTGCCATTGGTTTTAAAGTTTGGAAATTGAGTTTCCTAGGGGTTATGCTGCCCAAATTGGGTCTTAATGTTAGTTGTAACCTAATGTAATGGTTAATAAAGTGGTTAGGAGTAGAAAGGAACGCGTTTACGGAGCCGAAATCGTAAAACCCCGATTTTCCCTGGAGAACTCATAAATTTCGGCCAGCCCTAGAAATGGGTCTTAGAGTTGGATTTTCAATGATTTGATGGTTCCATTGAGTTCAGGGGCGAAAATTAGGTGGAATTACAGTTGGGCACTTTTTCAAAAAAGGCCGAGAAAGCATAATTACGGAAACACCCCTAAAACCCTAAAAGTAGGGCTGCCAAGGGCAATTTCGTAATTTTACATTGAATTTGATAATTCCGAGTCCGGAAATGGATTCCTTGGGCTGAAATATGTTAGGAAAGCCTATATTAGAATTTCGGGAAAAGTGCAACCGGACCGGGTACGGCGGGCCCGGGCCGAGTCCCCAGGGGGTATTTTTGTAAACATTATAGACTCATATAACCCCAAGTAACACTATGGAAGTGTCTAAATAGTGCATTTGGAATTGTAGGATTCGATATTTGCCGCCCTCGTGAGCCAACTACGCCAGCGAACGTCAGAAAGGAACGAGGTAGTGACTTTTCTTTTGTACCATATATGATGCATTGTATGTGTGTTATATCGTTGATTTGTAATGAATTCGTATGCTGCGACATCTGTGGATTTGTGTTAGCACTGTCATTCCAATAGTCCCTGAGTAGCTAACAACGGTTCGGGTTAGGACGGTGTGCCTTCCCGGCGGAGAAAGGGGATGAGGATGAGGTGTGATATATGTGATTATGTGAGCCGAAAGGCTATTTGTGGAGGCCGACGGGCCATTTGTGAAAGCCGAATAGCTGTATGGGCTATAAGGCTATATGTATGCACTGCCACGCCAATAGTCCCTGAGTAGCTAACAACGGTTCGGGTTAGGCGGTGTGCCTTCCCGGCGGAGAAAGGGGATGAGGGTGGAGTGTGATTTGTGGTGCTGCTGCTGTATGATGATTTGCTTACATGCTGTGTGCTTATGTGTGGTATAAATGTTTTGTTACTACTGGGATTCTCTTGAATCTCATTCTTTCCTTTAACTAACCTTTCAGACAGGGCGAGTGGCTCTAAGGAGAAGCGTACGACCCGGAGCGGTTAGAATCCTGTAGGGACATTTATTTTGGTTATGTTGGTTAAACTTGTTGGACAGGGTGTCTGTATATTATGTTGGTTGTAAAGAATAGTTGAACGTAGTTGTGTAGTCCCCTATATGGAGGTTGTAAACCCTTTTTGTGTATGAATGGAACCTGGGGGTTGCCGGGATTGCTATTAGATATTCTGATATGAATGAATGTGAATTAACTGCACAGGTGATTATATTCGATAATTGAACTTGAGACCGGAATAGGAAAGAAGTTTTGAAAATTTTATAAAGTCCCTACTTCACAGGGAGTTCTAAATGAGTTTTGAACTATTCGACGGTCTCTAAACCAATTTAATTACGTAATATCGAATTATAATTACGCTATTTAAGGCAGGGGGTTACAACAATCATATGCAAAAGCATTTAGTCTATAGAAAGAAATTGGCAGTGACAAAATAAAATACCTGATCTTAAAATAATTCCCACGATTGCAAAGTCTAAGCCCAATGAGTCCAATAACCAGGAAGGGGGAATTTGACATCACATTAGGAATGCCTACCAAACAAAGCAATCCCTTCAATTTCAATTTTTACTGCAAACAAAGTGGAATAAAAAAGAATACTGCAGCAGTTTGATTGCTGGTTGTCCTATTATGTAACTCCTGACTATTAGTGAAGCAACAGATCCACTTCATCTTACTCTGTCCAGAAGTGGGTCCCTCACAATAATTGCAAGGAAAATTCAAAACTAAGCTAGCACAGCTACACTGACTGCAACTTATTAATGGTATAACTCTCTGTAACTTATATAGATACATTGATAATGATTCTTCTGTCAATGATTCTTTTGGTAAGTGATTAGGATATTGAAATAAATAACATGTTTGCTGTTTTCAAGTTTTTTTCCTTAATAAAATTTCACTCAGCAGTTCACATTAATATCTAAAAAAACACAGCTACTTCGGCCAAGTTAACATTTTCTTATTTAAACCACAACAGTTTTGTTGTCAGGTGATAGGATATTCAGAGAAGTAACATGTTCGCTATTTTCAAGTTTCAAAAAGCAGAGAAAAATCTTCCACTCAGATCGCACAAGGCATACAAATATAAGGTAAAAAAAAAACATACACCTACTTCACCAGTTCACACAATATCACATGCGAATCAATTAATTCAACAAATACAAAGGGAAACATATTGTAATAGTCCAATAAAGAATTTCCCCAATGTGATGATGAATATTTAAAAGTTTAGCTCAATCAGAGAAGAGCTAACCGAAGAATTTGCGTTTGTCAGCGAAATCATGGTAGTTTTGAGGCTGAGGAATTCTTGGGGTAGCCATCATGAATAATAGGAATAAGCAAGCAAGTCCTGCTACCCTTCTGTACACGACACGATTATCCATTTTTCACGAACAACGGATCTGGAACTAGAGAGGAAGATCGGAGAATTAGTGATATGGAAGAAAATGGCGGTGGCGGCCATCTGCTTATCCCCATCTCAAAGCTGTGCGGCAGTGCTTTTGTCCGTTGCTGGCCGAAACTAAGTGGGCCCATTTGAAAGCAATTAAAAAAGAATTTCAAGTGCTTGCATCAACCGGTGAAGGTTTTGGTAGGGTTTGACCGGTGGTCTCGTGTTAGAGGTACACAGATGGATTGATCCAAAAAATTAGAAGTTCATAAATTGGGCAAAAATACTCGGGGTTGAAAGAAAAGGTGCTGTTTTTAGGTGCGTTCTTATCAAACGACACAAAACTCTTTTCATATATTTATATCTCAAATGTGATAAAAGCACCTCTAAAAAATTAAAATCATTAGTAGAGTGGTGCATACAGCGTCCCAACTAGGTAAGAAAAGGATTCCCGCTAAATTTTTTCTTCTTTAATCCTTCTATTCTGTTTGGTATGGGGGGAGGGGAGGGGAGGGGAGGGATGGAAATGGGGGGGATTTTGCTCCCCTCCCCTTATTTAGATAGCTAAAATTTATAGGAGGGTCTCCCCTCCTAACCCTCCCCTCCAAAATTGGGGGAATTTGAAGGGAAAGGTTAGTGTTTAGGCTTATATTGACTGTTCATGCTATTTTAAAATATTCCCACAATACACTTCTCATTATTTACACAAAACTATATCACAGATTTGTATGCCTGGATTGTTGAAGTAGCTCCCCTCCTATACCAAACATGGTAATATTAAAATCCGTCATCTCCCCTCTCTTTTTGTCAATCCAAATAAGGTAAATGAAAATCCTCTCAAACCCTCTATTTCCATCCCCTCCATTAAAATCCTCCCTTCCCCTCCCCTCCATTGAGCCAATTAGCCAAACACAGCCTATATGAATTTATTAAACTGGACAAATTATCTTACCAAAATTTTTATATTCCTTTATTAAATTTATCTTACCAAACAAATCATTAAAATGGTACTCCTTCAATTTTTATTATCAGACATATTTACCTAATTTGATTAGATTAAGAAAGTTAGGTGAGTTAGTTAATATGACATGTATTTTTTAAAATATTATAATCATCTTTCTTAATTCCCTCATTCTTTCTCCTCCTGAATTATTATTGAGAGAATATCAATAAGAATAAATTAGGAAAATATTGAAGAATATGAAAAATATGTCTTATTAGAGCTTCATTATCTTATGTTCATCGTTCCGTACGAATATATTATGACACCCAAAATGAACCCATTCCAAATCATCCTATATATTCAACTAATTCATTTAAAAACACCTCTAATCACCACAAGTCCTTTCACATCCCATCTACTAGGAGAAATGACATTTTGGATAAGGATTAGAGTTTTGCATTGTGTATAAAAGGATGTACCCCCACACATTGCCAACCACATTCAGCATCCGCACACTAAAGAACTATTCTTACCTCCCAAAATGTCAACCATGCAGTGAGACTTGATTTGTCAAATCAATGATAGTAAAAACACCTGGGTTAGCATTGCATGCATTCTTAGGAAGCTAGTCGGGAGAAAAAGTACTCCACCATATGATGATTGGAAGGTGGGCATGATTTTGGTGGATGAACAGGTTTGACATTCGTGAATTCCTGCTGATTATACACTAACTTCTACCATTACACTTACATTTCTTAATGAAATAAATGCAGGGGACAACAATTGAAGTTTTCGTCACTCAAAACCAACTGAGAGAGCGTTTCATGAAGGAGCTTAAAAAGGGAGATGTTTATCAGTTCTAAAACTTTGAGGCTTTAGACAAAAATGACCAATATAAAGTGACTTCACACTCATGGAGGATCCGATTTCACAAAACGACATTTTTTTTAGAATTAGATTTGAAAATTCCAACGGAAAAATACAACTTTGTCCCTATTAAAAATATCGCATATTACACTGTAAATAATGAAGACCTAATTGGTTAGTGCTTTGCAATAAGATATTCTTAGCAACTTATATTCCTAAAAGGTCATTGTTATGTTCATTTGTGCTTGCGAGCTTGAACTTCAAAGAAAACCTCTTTTTAGATGTCATTGGGTTCCTTCAAGCTTTTGGAGAGAATTGGAATTGTGCGACACAAACATTTAACAACAAGAATACTAAATGGAGCCACCGACTGTAGTTGTTATCAGGTTCACAAAGCTGAACAAAGATAAAGGTAAATAATTGTGCAATCCTTAAAAGACTAAGTACGTGTTCCCTTTTACATGACAATATTTAACACTTGACAGTGTACAGCCATATTACTAATGCTCTGGAAGCTACAAGAGTTTTGTTCAATCCCGAAATCCCTGAGGGTAGGATGCTACTCAACAGATGAGCAATGATTTTCACAGTGGCTATCAATAGGCGATTTAGCCATTTATGAGTTTTCATAAATTATGGTGTGGTGACTTATACTTGGAATTCATGAGCAGCCATAGCGAGACTCCAAGCGCAAAATGAAGTTTCTACTAGATAACCATTATTGTAAAACCCAACATTAGCAATGATGACATGTTGACATTTCCTACTAGGATACCCCTTGGAGATTTATGCAACATTAAGAAGGTATTTTTTTTTATTGTGTAACTTGATTCATTTTGATCATGACAAAGTGCAAAATCAAGTAGTCATTTCATGCTCGTGTACCATTGGAAATAGGAGTGTGAGATTGTCTCAATAGGATGTATCCAGAAACTATGAGTGGACCTATGATGGGTGCCCATGTGACAACAAACCAACCGATGAAAAAGGCCATCTTACATGTAGAAATATAAGAAGGAAGTGTTGATGACTCAGCCCAAGTATGTTCATGTCATTTTTACTAAAACTTAGAGGCTTATTGATTTTCACACTTGCCCACTCGAAATCAAACAAATCACTAATCATGTGAAATTTATCGCAAATTCAAGGTGCATTGTAGGGTCTTTAATGCTACTGGCAAACATTCTGTAATGTTCTTCAATAGGCATACAATTGACCTTCTGGAATGCACAACTAAGTAGCTCAAAAAAAACTAGAGGAGGTAGATTAAGAAATATAGTACACTATAGTGTTTAATCCATTGTAATTAGACCATAATTATTGCTCATCTACTTTGACCAGGAAGGAACACCGTACTCTTTCTTGGAGAAATTGAGTAGTTGCATAGGGAAGAAAGTAGTGATCAAGTTTAGGATCAAAACACATAACATACAGCATCTATCAAATAGTATAGCAATTATTAAAGGTTTACACAAGAAACTTATAATTAAGAAAGGAAATAAAAATTATAAGTAGTATCTTTAATTATTATCATTATGTTGAATTATTTTTCTTAACATTAATAATAATATTATTAACTAATAATTATTATACATGTTGAGCCATTGGTTACCAATTATGTTGGAGAGTATTTTGGGGGTTTCGTTTGGATTGATAGGTCACAAAATCTGGTTACAAAATTAACTGAATAAAATAAATGTTGATGTTATGATCAAAGAAATAGTTACACAAAATAATGATAGTGTGAAGTAATTGACATAACAATTCAGACACATAAATAATAAATAACACTTAAAATTGCAGTTGCTTGAATGAAAGCCATTGAGGCATTATAAAACAGCCCCAAATGGGAATCCACAAATAACTACAAAGGCAACAGCATTAAAGGAGGTGGAATTTGACACTAACAGGTCCGCCAAAAAACTGTTGACATTAATAGGTCCACTACAAAACCCCCGCCTATCCTAAAAAAAGATAAGAATATCCCATAAACAAGTAGGATGCCATGAAGACAAATTATAACTATTAATATTAACATTAACATTAATAGTAATATGATTAATAATTATTATACATGTTGTGCCAATGTTTTTTAATGATGGAAGAGTGAATTTTGGGGGTTTCAGTAACATACTATATAACAATCACCAAACACAATTCGCACAAGTGCCTAAGCAATCGACTAATATACTATGTCTATAGTTGACAAGATTCACGCGATAGTGATCGATTATGCAGTATCTAGAAGGTTCAAATGATCATAAAGGAAGGGCGGTCTTACTACTTCAAAAACTTCACCGTCGTTGAAAATACTATGCCCCTCCAAGTATGCAACCACCCATATGCTATCGTATTTAGAAAAGAAATAGACATACTCTTATATAAAGGAGACAACGTACCAATAAATGCACATACTCTAGCAATTCTAGGCTCCCCCATGTGTTTCCCAATTTAAATAACTCCAGCTAGCAAATCTAGCACTAGAACTGTTGGAATGTATCCATAGATATTGCAGGGTTGGTCAGATGCCCAGGATGGTAAAAACTATACGCCGACGCACACTACAAAAAAAAAGGTATTTTGTAGCGGTGCAATTGTAGCGGTTATATTAAACCGCTACAAATTATAGTATTTGTAGCAGTTTTCACCTAAACCGCTACAAATTTGTAGCGGCAAGCTTTTTTTGTAGCGGTTGGGTACACAAAACCGCTAGAAATTTGTCGCGAAATTCCCGCCAAAACTTGTAGTGGTGATTTTGTAGCGGTTAATGCACAGAAACCGCTATAATATTCCCGCCAGTTGGCGCACCAACAGTGTAGCGGTTATTTGTAGCGGTTACAGCAACAGAACCGCTACAAAATACCAAAGGTCAGAAGTTTGTAGCGGTTATGCCCCTATAACCGCTACAGAATTTCAAGAGTCTCGACATTTGTAGCGGTTCTGGGCAATAACCGCTACAGAATTTCAAACGTTGTTATCATTTGTAGCAGTTATTGTAGAACCGCTACAAATTTAATTATTTGTAGCGGTTACAGTAACAGTTATTTGAATAACCGCTACTAAAATCTGGCCTATTTAAGCCACAGCCTCCCTCATTTCTCCTTTTGCTCATTTTGTTTCCTGAGGTTTCTATGAGTGATTTCTTCAAGATTTGAGCGTTCAGACGTCTGTATAGGAGTTTTTGCTCAGTATTTCTCAGTATTTGCACTTGAGGTACGTATATAACACGTATTTTATTTATATTTGTATTTTTATTAGATTTTTACATAATAATGTGACTATTTTTTTTTTTAATTTTTACAGTTGATATGGCTTTAGGACAGGATAAGGGGAAGGCCCCTGAGGTCCCCAGACCGATTTTACGGGGTGGCAGCATCCGGGCAGGGGGCAGGGGGCAGAGGGAAGGGGTAGCGCGGAGGCAGGGCGACTGCGGCATCTCAGCCCATCCCCCCACAGGAGTCGACCCTACCATAGGCACCGCAGACGATCCCACAGGCGACGACCACACCAGAGGTGCCTGAGGTTGGAGGGCCAGATATTAGCGTTGAGGACTTCCTCAACGAGGAGGAGTTCGAGATCCCGATTGGGTTCAGGGAGATGGAGCAGTTCCTCGATGAGGAGGATGCTTGGGAGCAGAACAACCCACGAGGGTCGTCTTCGCGGTCCATTGGGTTTGAGGTGCAGGTCCAAGGTAAATTAATTTTTTAATTTAGTAAATTATTTATTTAAATTAGAAATTTTAACTTTGAATTACAATTTATCTAACGTGCGGTAAACTGTGCAGACGAGCAGGGGAACATTTCGATGAGGAGGCTAGACGTGGCCGGTGTGAACAGCTTGGACTGGAGCCTGCGAGTTATAGTGCCGTGGAATGAGGGCACTGACCAGCCAATCCATAATGGGGGTCACCTGCTCAACCGCTTCCTGAACGACCTGGGCGTGAATTGGATGCGGTTCCCCCTTCACTTCAAGACGTGGAGGCACGTTCCGAGGGGGCCGAAGGACCAGGCTTGGGAGGAGGTGGTTCAGGTAATTAAAATTATTTAATTAATATTTTTTGTAAGTAATTCAATTTAATTAATATTTTTTAAATTATGTTTTTTTTAATTATTGATATTTAAATAAATTTTTTTCAGCTGCGGTTTACCGTCCGGGCCAACCGGAAGAGGTACGCCCTCGTGAAGATGGGTGACACCTGGAGGAACAGGAGGAACCGTCTCTTCCACAGGGTGGATAAGGACGGGACGATGGCTCTGGAGCAGCTGATCAAGAGCGTCCCGGACGGCGTGCCGCCGAACGACTGGGCGAGTTTCTTCCAATTCAGGAGGAGCGCTGAGGCACAGGTAATGTATTTATTAGATTTTTTATATATAATTTTGTAATTGTTAAATATTAAATTATAATTTCAATTTAATTTGTATTTAATTTTAAATTATAATACATTTAATTTTCTTTTTGCAGGAGCTTTCTCAGAGGAACACCGAGATCCGGGCGCAGCAGACGATCCACCACACAGCAGGATCAAAGACCTTTGCTGTGACCTATAGCGAGTTGGTAACTTTTCAAAATATCACTTACTTTTAGCTGATTATTTCATAATACTAATTGAATTTTGTAATTGTTTCAGGAGACGAAGGCACAGCAAGAAAACCGTCAGACGGACTATGGGGAGTTGTACGCCATCACACACAGACACCGTGACGGGACTGCGACCTCTCAGCAGGCAGAGGCGGCCATTGTAAGTAATTTTATTATTATATTTTTTATAAAACCAAGTTAATAATGAAAAATGCTAATTAGTAATTGTTTCATAAAATGGCAGGAGCGGATGCAGCAGTCGCAGGCTGAGCTGCGACAAACCCAGCTTAAGGAGTCACAGGGGTCAGTGGACCCGACGGCTCCTTTGAAGGCGGGTCTGGCTCAGGCTGAGCACCCCGGACGCGTGTGGGGGATGGGGATAGGCGCCAGACCTAGCATGGTCTACGGCAGGAGGGCCGCCTCTGAGGCTGGCAGCTCTAGAGGGGTCAGACGTCATAGGGACAAGTCTATTTACCAGCTGCGGTCAGATTTGGAGCAGCAGATGGCGCAGCAGCAGATGCAGCTGCACGCTGATTTGATCTACGCTCAGCAGACGCAGTGGCGTGAAATCGCGAACAACATGCTCGAGCGGTCATGGAGTCGCCTGTTCCCGGACGAGCAGCATCTAGAGGTTCCCCCTGTCCCTCGCTACGTTGTCCCTCCTCCTCCTCCTCCTCTTCCTCCTCCTCCTCCTCCTGCTGATGAGGATGGTGCGGTTTACTCTGCGCAGCGGCCCGATCCAGCAGCACTTGAGGGAGCACCAGATATCAGCCCCCAGCTACTTAGTTTAGGACATTTTTTTTGGTTGAAACATTTGTAAATATATATATATGAGTTTTTATTTCAGAACTTTCTTATTGTGTTTAATATAATTATATTTATATTATTAGATCGCGTTGTTTAATATATGAATTAATTGGAATAATATTATTTATATTTCTAAATTAAAAAAAAATAAAGCATATATATTTGTAACGGTTTTAAGTTAAAACCGCTACAAATAAATATATTTGTAGCGGTTCTTAAATAAAAACCGCTACAACTGTATATATATAGTTGTAGCGGTTTCTCTTGTGAAACCGCTACAACTATATATATGTTAGTAGCGGTTTCACAATAATAACCGCTACAACTGTATATATATAGTTGTAGCGGTTTCTCTTGTGAAACCGCTACAACTATATATATGTTAGTAGCGGTTTTACAATAATAACCGCTACAACTGTATATATATATATAGTTGTAACGGTTTCTCTTTTGAAACCGCTACAACTATATATATGTTAGTAGCGGTTTTAAAATAATAACAGCTATAAATACTCATCATTTGAATTTTAAAATTTGCCGCCTTTGTGCACATTTGTAGCGGTTATGTTATGTATAACCGCTATAAATTAAAAATTATTTTTAATTTTTACTGTCCAACGGCTTTAATATTAGTAGCGGTTTTATATATATATAACCGCTACAAATACTCAACAAGTAAATTTTGAATTTCCCACCAATGTGTAACGGCTTGAATATTAGTAGCGGTTTTATATATATAACCGCTACAAATACTCAACAAGTAAATTTTGAATTTCCCACCAATGTATAACGGCTTGAATATTAGTAGCGGTTTTATATATATAACCGCTACTAATATTTTATAACTGTAGCGGTTGGTGTAGCGGTTTAAGAACCGCTACAAAATTATAAACGTTGGAATTTCAGAATATAAGGTTCTTGGCATTCGTCATTATCTTCTCACTCATCTTCTTCTCTATACTTTCTTCTCTCTCACTTGTAGCTATGGATAAATCATGGATCAGGTTGCCGCGCAATTCTCCTGAATATTTGTACAGATTAAACAGTTTCTTGGATTTCGCATTCACTCACGCCAGCTGTAACGGCAAGATCATCTGTCCGTGTCGGAAATGTAAGTTCAAGAAGTGGCATGCATGAAATGTTGTGAAGAAACATTTGCTTGTGAAGCCTTTCCCTGAGGACTATACGTTCTGGGCAGTTCATGGTGAGAAGGCCGGCATTAGATATGACGATGCTCTTCCTCGAAGTTCTCAAGTAGGCGTTCAAGTAAATGAAGATGATCCTGTTAATGATGCTGTGTGTGATGCGTTTGGATTTCAAGGCGACAACTTCAACGAAGAAGTGCATGGCTCTGAGCCGGTTTTTATGGGGAATGAAGTAGCTCGGGATTTTTTCAGCTTGATGGATAAAGCAAATCGTCCTTTATATCAAGGTTGTCGCAAATATTCTAAATTATCTTTCTTGATCAAATTGTATCATATCAAGTGCTTGTGTGGAATCACAAATAAGGGAATGTCGATGTTGCTCGACTTATTACAAGATGCATTCCCCAATGCCGAGATTCCCACAACGTTCTACGAGGCCAAGAAGATTATCAACAGGTTGGGGTTGAATTATCAAAAGATTGATGCATGTCCAAATGATTGTATGCTGTATTAGGGAGACGATTCCAGCAAGGAGACGTGTAAGAGATGTCACACATCGAGGTACAAGACAATTCGGAAGGGGAAAAAGCAGAAGAAGAAACCTGCAAAGATTCTCATGTACTTCCCTTTGAAACCTCGTCTACAAAGATTATTTATGTCGTCTAAAACTGCTGAGCACATGAGGTGGCATGCCGTTAATAAAAACGAAGACGGTAAATTAAGACATCCGTGGGATGCAGCTGCTTGGAAAACGTTTGACAACGACTTTCCAGATTTTGCGACTGACCCCAAAAATGTTCGACTTGCGTTGGCGACCGACGGTTTCAATCCTTTCAGGAATCTTAGCACAAGTTACAGTATTTGGCCGGTAGTCTTAGTTCCCTACAACTTACCCCCTGGATGTGTATGAAACAAAGCTCTTTCACTATGTCTATAATCATTCCAGGCAAAAAGGCACCGGGCAATGACATCGATGTGCATCTCCAACCACTTATTGCGGAATTGCTTGACCTGTGGAATGTTGGCTTAGAGACGTACGACGCTTACAGCAAGACTTTGTTCAATATGCGTGCAGCCTTGATGTGGATGATTAGTGACTTTCCTGGCCTTGGAACATTATCTGGTTGGAATATGCATACTGGGTCGGCGTGTCTAGCTTGCAATTTTGACTCTGACGCATTGCGCCTTCCCCACAGCCGAAAGTGGTGCTTTATGGGGCATCGGAGGTTTCTCGATGGAACGCATAAGTTCAGATTGCAACGGAATCGCTTCAATGGGAAACCAGAGAAAAAAGGACCACCTCAGACTTTGTCCGGTACAGATATCTTACAGCAGCTTGAGCATGTTGACTTCAAGTTTGGAAAAAGCGACGATTCAGCACAAACTCGCCAAAAGACGCGCAGGACTTCGGCTCCTCAGCAGTGGAAGAAGATAAGTATTTTCTTCACGCTTCCATATTGGAGATCTAATTTACTTCGCCACAGTCTTGATGTAATGCACATTTGAAAAAAATGTTTGCGACAATGTGCTGTATACGCTGCTGGCAAGACAAAAGATCACCTTCAAGCGAGGAAAGATTTACGCGACATGGGAGTTCATGAAGATACTTGGCCAGATGAGCATGACAGATTTCCACCGGCAAAGTTTACCCTCACAAAACAGAACAAGGAAGTGTTCCTCGCGACGTTGAAGAAATTAAAAGTTCCTGATGGGTATTCAAGCAACATTTCTCGATGTGTCGACTTGCAGGCTTGAAAGGTTGCTGGCCTGAAGAGTCATGACTCACATGTTCTTATACATCAGTTATTCCCTCTGGCTATAAAAAATACACTTCCTCCCGATGTTTCCATCGTTTTAGTGGAACTTTGTTCTTTCTTTCGGAAGTTGTGTTCTAAGGTTTTGATTGTTGAGGAGCTCGATCAACTGCAGTCGAAAATCATTCTTACGCTTTGTCATTTGGAGATGATCTTTCCTCCGTCCTTTTTTACTGTGATGGTTCACCTCACAGTCCACCTCGTTCATGAAATAAAGCTCGCTGGACCAGTACAATATCGTTGGATGTATCCAATTGAGAAGTACTCATTTTAAATATGTGCTTTAAATTATTGTCCGTATTTAATGTTTGCTAGTCGTCCTTTTCATCATTTTATGTCAATTTTCTCTTCTGTACTTTGTAGATTCCTTGGGAAATTAAAATCTTACGTGAGGAATAAGGCGTGGCCAGAAGGTTCTATAGCTGAAGGCTATATAGGGGATGAGGTGCTATATTTTTGCTCAAGGTACTTTGATGATCTTGAGACGGCTTTCAACCGCCCGCCTCATGTTGACGATTGTCCTGAACCTGCGCCGACATCAGGAGAATTTATCCCTCGTGTTGGTAAACCAGTTGGAGCAACTGAGAAGTTCCAAGCACATAGACATGTCTTGATTAATTGCACTCAAGTTGAACCTTTCATACGGTAAGAATTGTATACTCACATGTTATTTGATCTATATCTTTCGTAACATTTCTCACTTTCATTTCACTAACGCCTTTCCATTATTAATTGTAGAGAATTCAGAAGTCATGTGAAGCGTCAACTCAGGATCCGTACACAGACATCCTCAGAAGTTGATAGGAGGGTCCACAGAGAATTCCGGAGCTGGTTTGCGCGCAGAATACTAAATGACCACAACCCACACTCACCAGATTTCAGAGCTCTCGCAATCGGCCCTCTTGATCATGCAAAACGGTTTACAGCATACAAAGTCAATGGTTTTAAGTTTTGCACGGTTTCACGTGATCAAGGATTGCAAACATAGAATTCGGGTGTTTATGGCATATTTGGGACAAGGAGTTATGCGAGCAGCAGTGACGCCAACATGCAGTTTGGAGGCGTCCCTTACTATGGCAAGGTTCTTGATGTGGTCGAGCTTAATTATCAAGGGCGTTCCACCATGACGCTGTTCAAGTGTTTGTGGGCAAATACCACTACTTCTCGGGGACTGACAACTGACGACCTAGGGATCACATCAGTCAATTTCTCACAGCCGATTCATACTGGTATTTCTCAAGATGATGAGCCGTATATTCTAGCTTCAGAGGCACATCAGGTTTATTATGTCGAGGACGAAAGGCATAGGCATTGGCACATGGTCATTCATTTAAAGCCAAGAGACCTTTACGACATGGGTGAAGGCGATAACATCACCTACGAGAGTGAGCAATTTCAGCCAGCTGATTTTGAAAACTACTTCCCTGAAGGCGATGACAATTTACCTCTACTGCGGTGAGTTTTTTTAAGTCCACGTCATTTGAATTAAATTTTTTAAATTTAATAATACATCAATAACAATAATTTTCTACAAAATTTCTGTAGGGATGGCGACGATGAGTGATCAAATTCAAATTATGCTTTTGTCTTTACAAAAAATGCAAAAAATAAAATGTAAAAAAAAATTTTAAAAAAAATTAAAATAATATTTGTAGCGGTTATTAAACCGCTACAAATAAAAAATTAACTGCTACTAAATTAATAACCGCTACAAAATGGATACATTAACCACTACAAATAGCACTATGAATATTAAACCGCTACAAAAATACAAATAACCGTTACTAACTAATAACCGCTACATTAACCGCTACAAATAATACGTGGATCCCTATAAATACCCTTACCACAACTCATTTCAAACACTCCCCAATTTCTTTTCACCTTACCTTTCTTTCATTTTCTCTCATTTACAACATCTTTCGTATGAGTAGAGGAGCTGAATAATACGATCAAATATGGTAACAAGATTTTTAATTTTTTTCAAAATACTTCTTTCCTTTCTATAAAATTTATTCTAACCATTTTTTTCCAGATATATCATAACTGTATCTCATTTTCATCTATTTTTCATACACAATTACATTATATTAGATAACATAATAATTCCTTATTACCTACCTATCCTTAATAATATTATTAATATAAATTTTATACTAATCCAATTCAATTACATTTTTCCTTTTTATTTATTAATAAGTTAAACTATTGAATAATAAGCTAATTGAAATAGATAAAATAATAACAAAATAAACTATTTAATTCAATATTGAAAAAACAGAAACAAATAATTGTATATTTTTTAAAAAAATTTTAAATATTTGTAGCGGTTATTAAACCGCTGCTAAATAACACGCCATTTTACAACTCAAATTAAATTTTTTTGCGCCAATTTTGAATTTCATGAAATTAGTAGCGATTTTCAAAACCGCTACTAATTTCATGAAATTCAAAATTAGTAGCGGTTTATTAACCGCTACAAAATAAAAAAATGTCATTTTTTTTCGCCAACAAAATTTCAATTTTTTATATTTGTAACGGTTTGTTAACCACTACAAAATAAAAAAATTCTTTTTTTTTAGCTCTCAAAATTTCAATTTTTTATATTTGTAGCGGTTATATAACCGCTACAAATAATTCTGAAAAAAATTTCGTCCATGTGGGTGTTGTAGCAGTTAAGTGGAACCGCTACAAAGGATGTAACGGTTATTTTTGATTGAGTAGCGGTTTTATATAACCGCTACAAAACTGCTTACAACGTACGATTTAGTAACGGTTCTAGTAACCGCTACTAACCTTGTTTGTAGCGGTTAAAACTACTACTAATACCCATTTTTAACCGCTACTAAATCACGTTTTTTTGTAGTGGCAATGACCACAAGCAACTTCAAGTCAAGGATGTGCATCACAATGGCGGATTATAGGTGAGAAACAAGAATATCAATTACCATTTATGTATTGAGATAATAAACATAAACATAAACATACAAATGATAGTAGCAAAAAAAATTGTTAGGGGAAATCAGGTGAAGTGCATACTTAAAGATGAGGTTCACGGACGATGCATACAAGAAATACATTGTACCACAAAGGAGGGTGCTGGCAATGCTCATTCAATTTTGCATTATCAAGAGATGAAGAGATAGCTCCACAATAGGACACACAAAAACAAACATAACACCATAAAGTGCACCGAAGCACATCCACTAATCACAAGCACTTGTCTTTGTAATAGGATCAATACGTGTTCACAGCTGCGCTAATGTCATCAAGATCACACTGGATCCATACCTTCCTCAAGAGAGCTAGTACCGTTATAGGGAAGGACATCGAGGAGGTGCTGACAAATGAATCATCATCATGATCAAATCCACAACATCGCTACAAGTGGCATGCAGGACCAAACAAGGGCTCACCCAAATACAAAAACAATGGCAGCAACAAGAGATAGAAACTGCATGCACGATACGTAGCTCTATTACCACTTATTCTTGGTTCTACTAAGCCCATCACATTTATAGCATTTTTTTTTATCACATCTTTAAACCCGCAAGGAAAAGCTCTACCTCCCACCCCACGACAATTCCAAGAAGAGACTATCATAAATAAACTAAAATAAGCAATTAAGAAAGGAAGCTTGAGGTTACTTATCTGGTGGCTTCCCTTCCATCATAATGACCACCTCTAGCTGAGATACTGACTAGCTTTCAGAACCCCGCTCTTGTAGACTGTAATTGTCGTTTTCATCATCCGAAGGAGTCAGCAACATTTCCGTTAGTTTTTGTCTTCTGGTTTATAAGAAGGTTAGTCTTAGAGTAGCGGTAAGGTTGCTATCACACTACAAAAAAACAGCAAATTACCCACGGAAATTACCCACGGAATTCCGTCTCTGAAATCAAATTACCCACGGATTAGGGACGGAAACGGAATTACCGACGGATCACCGACGGAATTTTTTCCGTCCCTAAAAAATCCGTGACAAATTGATTTACCGACGGAATTTTTATTCCATTGGAAATTACAGACGGAAATTACCCACGGAAAAAATTCCGTCGGTAATTACCGACGGAAATTACCCACGGAAAATTTTCCGTCGGTAATTACCCACGGAATTTACCCACGGAAAAAATTCCGTCGGCAATTACCCACGGAATTTACCCACGGAAAAAATTCCGTCGGTGATTACCCACGGAATTTACCCACGGAAAAATTCCGTGGGTAATTACCGACGGAATTTTTTCCGTGGGTAATCCGTCGGTAATTTAATATTATTTTTTTAAAAAAAAAATTCCACGTGGCAATCTTAAAAAAGGCCACGTGGACATCTCCGAAAGCCCCCCACCGCCCGCCCCCACATCTGGCCCCGTCAGCCCCTGAGCAAGGGCCACGTGTCCCTCTAACATTGCGCCACGTGTCTCTGTGAGATAATTGTTGCATTTTGTGACGAAGGTAGGATTTGAACCTTGAACCTTTTGGTATGTGTTCTGATGCCTTTGCCAGTTGAGCTGCTTTAACCTTGTGTTATTTATTCACGTAATAATATATATAATGTAATAATTTAAAAACAAATATAATATTAAGATAAATATATATAATTAAATATATATATTTATATATAATTATATTTCTCATTTTTTATAATATAAAATTTTTTAATTTCTAATTTTGTTTAAATATTTAATATTAATATAAATATATACAAAATTACATATATACTTATAAATAATTATATATTTCGTTTTTTATAATATAAATATAAATTTTATTAATTTCTTATTTCATTTAAATATTTAATATTAATATAAATATATATAATATTAAATATATATTTATATATTTTGTTTTTATGATATAAAGTTTAAAATATTTAATTTTTTTATTTCATTTAAAATTTTTATTATTAATATTATATATATTTAATTTTTTTATTTCATTTAAAATTTTTATATTTAATATATTTAATATTAATTGTATAATATTTAAATTTTTATTTGTTATATATTATTTTTATTTTTATTATTTTATATAAATTATTAAAATATGATAAAAAAATTATTAGTTTTACCGACGGATTACCCACGGAATTCCGTGGGTAATTTCTCATTCAAATTACCCACGGAATTCCGTGGGTAATGCGTGGGTAATTACCCACGGAAAAAATTTCGTGGGTAAAAGTCAAATTTACCGACGGAATTTTGATTCCGTCGGAAATTACCGACGGATTACCCACGGAAAAAATTCCGTGGGTGATTACCGACGGAAATTACCCACGGAAAATTTTCCGTCGATAATAAGCCACGGAAAATTTTTCCGTGGGTAATTTCTCATTCAAATTACCCACGGAATTCCGTGGGTAAAGCGTGGGTAATTACCCACGGAAAAAATTCCGTGGGTAATCCGTCGGTAATTACCCACGGAATTTTTTTCCGTCGGTAATTCCGTCGGTAATTTTTCCGACGGAAAATCCGTCGGTAAATCGTAGGAAATTAGCGACGGAAATAATTCCGTGGGTAATTCCGTCGGTAATAACATGTTTTTTTGTAGTGTCATGTGATCTGAAGGTCACGCATTATAAGGTGATTTTGTATACTATCTCTAGTCCTAAATATAAGAGTCAGTTGACTTTTTTAGGAGGGATTAAAGAAATTAATTAAGTTACATTGAAGTGTTCATATTTATCAATTTTTTCTAAACTAATTTGCTTGACTAATAAACTGATATATAATCTAATGATACCCAACATATATATGCTATAATTAAATACTTTATTTAACATTTTTAATCTCTCTAGAAAAGTCAATTGGCTCTTATATTAAGGACCAGAGGGAGTATTATTTATTAAATGAGATGACAAATTGATCGTTGGCGACAATATCAAAGCAACAACTAGTACAAGGAAAGGAAGGAAATTTGCGAAAAGAAATATGTTGAAATAGTTTTTCTGTATGTTACAGTCCAATTATACTAGTGGACCAAGAAAGCCATCGCATGACTTGCATTGCAAAGTTGAGGACCCAGCTGCATATGATATATGAACTAATTTTGAGCAAAGATATGGAGGAAAGCCAAAAAATGGCATAACTTAAGGTTAAACAAGGTTACAAATTGGCATGATGATGCTTTGCTAACAACGATTTGGTCTTGATGAAGATACAAGTGTCTATGTAACTCAAGAAAACGATCCTAAGACTTGGAATGTGCAGGTATACAGAAAATATGGTGATAGAAATCAATGAACTTTATAAAATCCTATAATTAGAAGCTAGCATTAATTACAGGTATTTTGGTCCATAGACTCAGGATCTGTCAAGGGTTTTCCAAAGGATGCTATATGGAAGCTAAGGTTTAGATGGGAACAAGGTTGCAAAAAATAATTTTACTCTTTGGTTAAATTATTCCTTTTGTCCTTGGATTTTCAATCAGTTTTTAATCTGTCATGCAAATTGTTTAAAAAAAAAATCCATATTGGACCTAAGTTTCAAAAAAAAAAATCAAAACTCTAAGAAGTCAGATATAAATTGAATCAGGGTCTATGGGCTTAAAAATTTAAAAATATGGATAGATATAGTTTCCGACCCTGGTATTATAATGCTATCTTCATTTTCTGTTCGAAAATAGGTAATTTCTCTATCACCCTATTCATATATAACAATCTTAATAACTACTTACTATCCTGTGACTTTCATAATACATCATTCTCATGGAACTGTTTTCTTGAGAGCTAGGTAGATTTGTGCTGTTAGATTTGATTTAGATGGTTTAGATATAATTTTTTTAAGGGTCTATATTTTTTAAAAAAATATATTTTAATTGGTATAGAATCTAAAATAAAGATAATATCTTAGTCATTATATTTTCAAATTTTTTTTTATTTAAACATTTATCATTTCAAGAAAACTTATATTTGGACCACCTAAATCAGATCTGGACGGCCCAAATCTACCTAACTCTCCCTACTAAGCACTTTTGCTTGGCAAGGAATCCACTCTGTATGAATTTAAGTTTGCGCGGAAGTATTTTTTTAGTTATATATTAGTAATGATGGGTTGCGTGACCTCTCTCGTTTGCATCAATGTGATTTATGGCTAGCCCTCAGCCTCCTTTTAATCTTATATTACGTTTTTATTGTTTCTTAGGGTGTATGTCTAATTGTTGGTTCTGTACCTTTCAGGTCTAATTTTCACGGAGTTTCTTAATTTAATAACTCCAGATAAATGCAATGATTATATATAGCAGTCAAATATAATGACCAATCTGCCATCATCTTTTGTATGACTATCTATCGTTTTCTATGTTCTACCAATATTTGATTAATAAGCATTCAGCCAATATTTTAGAACGCGTCAAATGACTTAGGTCATATATCCTTAGGTCTTATCTCATCTTATAATTAATTTCTTTGGTGCAATGATATTTTTTTTTATGTTTTTATATTATTTTGTGTCCTTTTTCCATCTGAAATTTTGTTTGAACTTATTTCTTTGATCAATCGTTCCTTCTTTTGTCTGGTTTTTTAAGCAATTAGTAATTGCTTTAGTGTGTGTTTGGAACAGCAATAGGAATGCTTAAAAGTAGCTTTTCAATCGTAATTTACGGTATACGATGTAAGTATGTGATAGGAGTTTTGTCTCGATTTACGTGAAAAGCAGCTTAAATGCCATATATTCGCCTATCCAAACACTCAATTTTGGATGTGTTTTGAACTTCTGATCAACTTTAGTGCAAAAAGTTAATTTGGCATCAGTTAAAATTATATTTTCGCCACAGTATTTAGGGTGTAGCGGAATTAGCCGTAGCGAAAAATATATATTATGACGTCACTTGCTTAAGATATGTCGCCGTAAATGAATATATTACGGCTTCGCATTGTAACTAAACCGACACCATAATAGATGTGTGACAAATGAATTTTCAAATCTAATGGATATTTTTTTATTTTAAAATTTTCAAATACCACTTGTCACGTCCGTAGGAGGCCACCTCATCGTTGGTTCAGCCATGTGTCTCCTCTTCACGCTACCATGTGTCACCTCCTAGCGCTGCCACGTGTCCCTCCTTGAAGTGAGCTAAGTGTCACCTCCGTGCGCTGCCACGTGTCCACCCTCCTCGCAGTGGGCCAAGTGTCACCTCCGAGAGCTGCCACGTGTATGCGCCTCTTAAATCTTGAAAATGCCTCCCTTCCTGTTCGAACCCGCGACCTTATGCTCCTGGTGCCTTCACGCTCGAGCCTTTGCCAGTTACGCCAAGATAAACCTGCGTTATTTTATTACATAATGTTATATATATAATATTATCATAATATAAAATTAATAATATATATAATATTATTAAAAGTAAAGTAAAATAAATTAAAATTCCAAAAAAATATTTATATATTTATGATTAATTAATTTCAAATTCAATAAATTTAAAATATTTAATAAATATTTTTATAACTATATTTTAATCAATTTTATAAATTTAAATATATTTTTAATTTAAATTAATTAATAACAAATAATTTAATATTATAAATATTATTTTTAATATAAAATGATAAATATAATATTAATAACTAATAATTTATTTTTAAATAAAATTAAATAATAACTAATATAATAATATTAAAAATATTATTTTAGTCAAAAATTTTAAATATAGTATCAATAAATAATAATAAAATATTCATTAATAATAATATTTTATTTTTAATTAAAATTATTTAATAATTAATTTTATAATATTATTTTTAATATAAAATTTTATACATTTTAAAATTTTGTGACGGAATGTGCCACGGAAAAGTTCCATGGCATCGTGGCAAAAAAAATTTTCACAAAATTTGCGATGTAATTCCGTGGCTAATTTAGCCATATTTATAATATTATTTTTAATATAAAACTTTATACATTTTAAAATTTTGCGACGGAATGTGCCACGGAAAAGTTCCATGGCACCATGGCAAAAAAAAATTTCGCAAAATTGGCGACGTAATTCCGTGGCTAATTTAGCCATAGAACTTTTTTGTGGTTAATTCCGTGACAAATTTAGCTACGGAAAAATTCCATCGAAAAAATTTCCAATGGAATTTCTGACGGATTTTCCATAGAATTTGCCACGGAAAAAATTCCGTAGCAAATTCTGTCGAAAATTGAGTGTTTTTTTATAGTGCTCTATCTGGAAGCTGCTACGTCAACAGTGATGAAGGGAAGTTGCGAAGTTAGCAAAGCTAGAGCGAAATTCATAAAGAAGCCGTGAAGTTAGCAGAGTAGTGGAGGTTTTTGTTGAAGGCATTAGGGCGTCAGATGGAGTGGGAATCGACGCAATATTTCCTTTTCTTTTAGAAAAAAATTAGTTAATATATTTTTAAGACTTCCTTAGAGCCATATGGCTGGGTTATAATTAAGGTCTTGGTTTCCTATAGGACCCGATGCTATAAGTAAGCTCGATAAATAAATTATAAATTATGGGTCACGTTCCACCCATAAATTGATCATCCATTTTTTTAATAATTAACTAGGTATAGTTAAGTAGTTAAAAGAAGTTCACTAATCTCTATCAGATGGTCCTGAGCTATAAATAACCCACTTAAAAAAATTTATTTAAAATATAACTATAATATAATTATATTTTGGGAAAAAATATTTTTTAAAATTTATTTACAATATTTAATTATGGTTATGACATGTTATATTTCAAATTTATCTATTTCACAATTAAATTCCAAAACTTTATATGAATTATGGCTTCTGGTGCTTACTAAACTGATTCCATAATTATTATTGTTATAGCATCTTAATTACGGCATCAGTTGAATATACAACCGATGCCATATTGTACATTACTGCGTCAGTTACACTTCAAACAGAAGCAAACTTATGTCACATGAATTATCACTTCCGTTCTTTAAGTAACTGATGTCATATTGTACCTTATAGCGTCAGTTGCATGTAAAACAGAAGCGAAATTATGTTATATGAATTATCACTTCTATTCTTCAAGTAACTAATACAAAATCGTGTAGTTAAATTAGTATTTTGTACTAGTGAATATAATTATATTTTGGAAAAAATTATTTATAATATTTAATTACAATTATGACATGTTATATTTTAAATTTATTTATTTCACAAGTAAATTCCAAAACTTTATATTAATTATGGCTTATGGTGCTCAATAAACTGATCCCATAATAATTATTATTATAGCATCTTAATTACGACATCAATTGACGATACAACTGATGTCATATTGTATATTACGGCGTCAGTTACACTTAAAACAGAAGCGAATGTATGTCACATGAATTATCACTTCTGTTCTTCAAGTAACTGATGCCATATTGTACATTACGGCGTCAGTTACACGTAAAACAGAAGTAAAATTATGTCACATGAATTATCACTTCGGTTCTTTAAGTAACTGATGTAAAATCATGTAGCTAAATTAGTATTTTGCACTAGTGCAATATAGACTTTTTCTATCTCTATCTTATCACATTTGAATTCTACTTAGTCGACTGATTATATCCTAAAAGTTTTATGCCCTCATCGGCTTTCATTTTTTTTCTAAACAAGCCTGTGTGTTTATTTACTCGATGAGAATTTTTTATATTGCTGTTTGGACTTAGATACTGAAAATATTGGATGTGTGGCATTATTTTTTATAAAATGTTGTTTATATATTATATATGTGTTCTTCCTCTTTTGAGTCATAAGTTTTTCACATCGTTTCCTACAAGAACCCAGCCCATCTTCTTTTCTCATTCCGCTACACATCACACCTATCTTCAAGATTCTGGCCGTTATTTCAAGATCATCATGCAAGATCTTGACCGTTGATTCCAACATCACATTGTATCGTGTTTTGGCTTAACCCACACACGTTTTCTATTCTTGTTTTTTCAGCCCGTGTGTCTTCTTCCCTAATCACAGATCGAACCTAGATCAGACTTGTCGTTCCATTTTCATGCGAATTCTGATGCCGCGATTCCTTCCCCGTCCGGTCCCACGGCTTCCGGCGAGAATACTAGGCTTCTTGGCTCCGAGACTATTCCATTTTCCCACCCTTTGTATCTCCATCCGTCTGACACCTAAGGGACCTCCTGTTCGCTACCGCAAGTGCACGAATCGCGTCAAGTAATAAAGTGATAAGTAAGATCGTTCCCTCGAGGATTTGAGTAACAAATTAGTCAAACAATGGGTTTAATGTGTTTGATTAAGTTGAACCAAAACAAATTGTGAATTGCAAAAGATATTGTGATAAAAACTAAAAATTGCTGAACAAAACTATGAGTCTTGTGAATTCAATCAATTGTAATAAACCTAGGATTGTTCGTTCCCTTTGTATTTCATAAACTTAATTTCCTTCTTCTTCAAGGATACTTTCATGGAGTATATATATGTCAGTCTAAGGTTCACTAGCACTTGATTAAGCTCTCTCGAGTCATAACCAAATTTATATCCTCCATTAACATACGCAATCTCTTGCTATAGTTAAGGGAAAATAATCATTACATAGCCTCCTTAATTTGACAATGCTAGGTTAATAACTATATCTCTATGTTATTAACAAACCATCCATTTAATTCTTAAACTTCAAGTCTAGCATAATTCTACCCAAGTTCTACAATTAAACTAACTTTCTCAAGCTTAATCTAATTGAACAGATTATCCATAGTGCTGGCCAGTCACGAATATCAGTGAAAACAGGGAAGAATTAACACATATATACCATTAGCTACTAAAAGAAATTAAAGAAGGATTCAAGTTTAATCCATACAAAGGTGTAGAACAATCCTAGAATGAAAAACCTAGCTACTCATTTTCAAAAACAAATCACAGATATCAGCATTCAATGTAGCCATATCAGAATCACAATGGAGAAAGGGAATGAATACAGAAAGATCAAGATAAATGGAGATGAAATCTCTTTCAATCTTCAATCCCACTTGATTCTCCTTGATTTAAAGCAAGCCCAAGCTCCAAGGACGTTTGCAGCCGCTTCCTAGGTCTTTTCGAATCGGGGGATCCCCCTTCAAACCTTGGGTTTTGCTTTTATAGTGCCTCAAATGACAGAACGCACAGCATCATTTGTGGGGGTTTGCCGTGGCCAGCCACTCTGTGGGCCGTGGCCAGCAAGCTTCTGTTCAGCTTTGGGCCACGGCCCATGAGTTCTTGGCCGCGGCCAGTGAGCTTCTGACCTCTTCTTGGCTCCTCTTGGCCGCAGCCCATGAATGCTTGGCCGAGGCCCATGACTTTCTATTCTGCTGTTGGCCACGGCCCATGAGTAGGTTGGCCGTGGCCAAGCACCTTCCACAGTTTATCTCCTTCTCTTTTCTGCTATGTTCTCCTCTCTGCTTGCCTTTCCTTAGCATGGTTGATGGCTTCAACTTCCTTCACCTCCTTCTTTCTGCATTTGGCTTTCTCTGGACCAGCTATGACTGAATCTGTATCAGTTCACACCAAGAACTCACAAACACAGTTAAGCATTCATAGCAGTTAGTGAATAATATCCTCCACATTTGCATTTTGCTGTGACCAACATGAGAAAGACACATTTCATCAACTTTAACACTCTCGAACGCCCACTAATATACCCAAAGTGAGGTAAAAACAAGATGAAATGTGCAATTCTAAGAAGAATTTCCTTAGGTTAACACCTCTATCATCCAGCACATCCTCACTGGCACCGATAATTACACGGTGTGGAATCGGGTGATGAGAATCGCACTGCTTGGGAAGGATAAGCTAGGTTTTACCGACTGAACCTGCCGTAAGGAGTCTTATGAGGTGGCACTCCATGGACAGTGGGAGTGTTGCAACGCCGTCGTTCTTTCATGGTAATTGAATTCGATCTCCAAAGAATTGGCCAATGGAGTCATTTTTTTTCATAGTACTCACTACGTCTGGATGGATCTAAAAGAAAGATTTGACAAAAAGAATGGTGCTTGCATCTTCGCACTTCACCGTGAGATAAATTCTTATCGGTAAGGAGGTAATTCCGTCACTACTTATTTTTTGAAACTCAAAGAATTTTGGGAGGAACAATCTGCCTTAGTTATACTGCCACCCTGCACATGTAATACTTCTTGGGCTTATGCCGATTTGATTCAAGAGTAGAAGCTCTTGCAATTTTTGATTGGCCTCAATGATTCCTACCACCAAGCTAGAAGTCAAATATTGCTTATGAGTACTTTTCCCACCGTTAATGAAGCCTATGCTTTGGCTATTCAAGATTAGACCCAGCGCTCAATCACTACGGCTGATAGAACCGTTCCCACCGACGACATCACAATAATTGCTAAAGGCCGTGGTCGTGGTCGGGGCTGTGGCCGTGGTAGGGTCAATAGTTCTTTGGAATGTTCTCATTGTCTTAAGAAAGGCCATCTTAAAGAAATTTGCCATCAATTAATTGGCTATCCACCGTCTTTCAAAGGGAACAAGCCAAAGAATAGTAAAGACCTTCCCAATCTGAGGCTGCACCAAATTTGGTGGTTCAAGCCAATGCAACCACTGCTGCTGCACCCACATTCACGCAAGAGCAATATGATCATCTTCTTGAGCTTCTGCAGAAAGACACTGACTCCACCACTTACGCACTTACGGGAACAGGTTTGACATCCTCTGTTCTTTCTAGTTTATCATACACTAGCTGGATTCTGGACTTTGGAGTAACCACCCATATGGTTGGTGATGTTAGTCCTTTTCATAGTCATGCTAGGTATGATGGCCCAATTAGGTTTATAAAAATACCTGATGGGAGTAGAGTGCAGGTTACCCATAAAGAATCAGTTAAATTGTCCCTTGAGATAACACTGAATAACATCCTATACTCACCTAGATTACAATTCAACTTGATAGCCATATCTCGGATAACTCTAGAGCATAACTGTATGGCTTGTTTTTCTCCTCTTCTCTATGTATTGCAGGACTTACAGGGTGGAAGGACGAAGCTAACTGGTAAACTAACCAATGGCTTATACATATTAAACCTACCCAAGCCTTCACATGTTGTAAATGTTACTCAGGGTAGTCACACACAACTGAAACCTATAGATATACACATGTGGCAAAAGCATTTAGGGCATGCCCCTTTTTTTGTAATGCAGCATCTGAATTTTACATTCAATAAATGTGATTCTGAGAGTGAACACTGTGATATTTGTATTTAATCTAAGCAATCTAAGTTCCCCTTTTCTCCTATTGTATTAAAACCACCAAATGTTTTGAGCTTATACATTTGGATGTGTGGGGTCCTTTTCATACACCCACGCGTCAAGGTTACCAATATTTTCTTACTATCATTGATGATTTTTCAAGAGCAACATGGATATTTTTAATGCGGAATAAATCCGATACTTTAGCTCATGTTAAAAAGTTTGTAGCCTTTGCTTTTACATAATTTCATACATGTATTAAAAGGATTAGGAGTGATAATGGCAGTGAGTTTGTTAATAATTCCTTTAGAGCTTTTACACATGATAAAGGGATTATTCATGAGATTGCATGCCCTTATACTCCACAGCAAAATGGAGTAGTGGAGAGGAAACATAGAACTATCATGCAAATCACACGAAGTCTAATGCAGCAATCTCATTTACCAGTGTAATACTTGGGCAAATGTGTCAAAACAGCAGCTTATATAGTGAATAGGCTACCTTCTAAAATTCTGCATTACAAGACTCTATTTGAAAAGGTATATAAGAAGCAACCAGATTTTACTAATCTTAGAGTTTTCGGTTCTTTGGCTTATGCTACAGACTTAAAGGTTAGTGATAAATTCAAATCCAAAGCCATTCCATGTGTATTACTAGGGTATCCAAAACATTAGAAAGGTTATTTGCTTTTAGATTTACATACTAACACATTAATGGTGAGTCGTCATATAAGTTTTGCAGACAACATGTTCCCTTTCAAGGATATAGTGAAACAACAAGAAGTCGGCATTAATCCCATACTCAGAAGGATGTTCTGGTTTGATTCTGAATCAGATATTCCTCCACCTGAAAACATAAAGAGCATTGATACACGTGGGGATCTTTAGCAGGACAGCCCTCAACAAAACATAGAAATGTTGGGAGACTCCACTAACGTGCAGTCAAATACCTTACCTTCTCGGCCATAAAGAGATAGATGACCACCAATTTGGGAGAATGATTATGTGTGCTCGGTGTTGCTACCACTTACAAAACAGAATTCCAAAGGGATCACTAAGTGTCAATATCCTATTCATGATTACCTGTCATGTAATTCAATTAACCTTGATTATCTATGCTTTTTGTCTTGCATTCATGCAGTGATTGAACCCACTAGTTATAATGAAGCAGCATGCATTCCACAGTGGGTAGAGGCCATGAAAGCATAAATGCATGCACTAGAAAGCAATAAAACCTGGGAAATAGTCAAGCTACCCAAAGGTAAAAAGACCATTGGATGTAAATGGGTCTACAAGGTAAAGTATGATTGCAATGGTAACATTGATAAATATAAGGCCCATTTAGTACAAAGGGATATAATCAAAGAGAGGGCGTAGATTACCATAAAAATTTTTCACCTGTTGTCAAAATGATTACTATACGAATAGTACATAAATTAGTTGCATTACATTCTTGGCAACATCAGATGGATGTGTCTAATGCCTTTTTATAGGGAAACCTACATGAAGAGGTCTATATGAGAATCCCTCAAGGGTTTGAGAGTAAGGGGGGCATATGGTCTGCAAACTTAATAAATCTCTTTACGGGCTTAAACAAGCCTCGAGGCAGTGGAATCAGAAATTATCTCAAACCTTGATCTGGGTGTAACGCATAATGGACCTGTTTTTGTATATTGTGATAGTGTCACTGCCATTCACATAGCTACGAACCCTATGTTCCATGAGAGGACTAAACATATAGAGGATTGCCATTTCGTCCGTGTAAAATGGAAAAGGGGTGAAATAGATCTTATACATGTAAGATCTAAAGAGCAGCAAGCTAATATATTGATGATGGTTGTTTCTGGAGATATACAGAGAAAATTACTGTACAAGTTAGGGTCTGTAAATATTTTTCATCCCCTACTTGAGGGGGAGTGTTAGAAGGATTAATTTGTAATGATTGTTTTTATTGTAGGGATATAGTTGTAAATTGTTGTATTGTTGTACCTACTGTGGTATATCTCAGTATAGCAGTAGTTTTAGATGCTCTATAAATATTAGAGCACTGAACCATGCTAGTGTGTGGAGGTAAAATCATTTTTTGGCAAGTAATGAATGAGAAGGTTGTTTGCTCTAAGTTTTGGTTTGATTAGGGCCCAATTAGCCAACAGTTTCTTTGAAACATTTTCTCCTATTGTGAAAATTGTAACTATTAGAACTATCTTAAAATTGGCTGCTGTTTATAATTGGCCAATACACCAAATGGATATAAAAAATACATTTCTGCAGGGCGACCTGCATGAGGAAGTCTATTTGACCATACCTCAAGGTTTTGAAACCAAGGGAGAGCATTACAAGTTATGTAAGCTTGAGAAATCATTGTATGGCTTGAAGCAAGCTTCAAGACAATAAAATGAGAAATTAACTTAGTCATTAATCAAAGGTGGTTTTAAACAAAATAAGCATGATCATGCTCTTTTCCAGAAACGAAACCAAGGTAATATAGTTATTGTACTTGCTTGTGTTGATGATTTGATGATCACTGTAAATAGCCTAAAGGAAATAAATGCTATAAAGAAATGTCTTCACATTGAGTTTAGAATTAAAGATCTAGGAACATTAAAATACTTCTTTGGTCTAGAGGTTTTGAGGTCCAAGTATGGAATTCTACTTAATCAAAGAAAATATGTAAGTGAATTAATTTCTGAGACAAGTTTGAGTGAAGAAGAGATTGTGATGACTCCCATGGAACAAAATTTAAGGCTTACGGCTGCTGAAACAAAATCAGGTCGTTTCCTACAAGATCCAAGAGTATATAGAAGTCTGGTTGGTAAGTTACTTTAATTTACTTTGACTAGACTTGATATTTCCTTTTCAGTGCAGGTGCTGACTCAATTTATGCAAGAGCCTAAAAAGTCTCACTTGCAAGCTGCATTACGGCTAGTGATGTATCTCAGGGATAGCCTGAGAAGAGGAATATATATTTCAGCTGAAAATTCACTGAGAGTAGAATGCTTCAGCGATTCTGACCATGGAGCCTGTCCAGATACAAGGAAATCTGTCACCGGGTTCTTGGTAAACCTGGGAGGATCATTGATTTGCTGGAAATCCAAGAACAAACGGTAGTTTCTATCTCTTATGTTGAGGCAGAATATAGAGCATTGAGAATGGCGGTAGCTGAACTTACTTGGATTGTAGGATCGCTAAAAGAGTTACACGTTCAACAAGTAGAACCTATGAAGGTGTATTATGATAATAGAGCAGCTATTCACATTGTGACAAATTCGGTTTTTCATGAGCGTACCAAGCACATCAAGATAGATTGTCATTTTGTGAGACAAAAGTTGGTGGGCGGCATGATATAATTTGGACATGTTCGTTCAAAAGAGTAGTTTGCTAATACTTTAACAAAATCGCTTGGATCTTCATAGTATGATTATATATTGTGCAAGTTGAGAACTACTGAATATAGGTTCCCAACTTGAAGGGGAGTGTAGAATAAATAAGTTGTATATATATGTGTGTACTTATATACTGTGGATATAAAATATATATATATATATATATATATATATATATATATGTATATGTAAATAGGTTAATGTCCCATCTAAGGACTGATAAGCAGGGCCTATATATATGTGTGAACTGTGATAATGTATACCGGATTTGAGATTAATAAAGATGTTGATTTCTTAGTCATTTATGGATCCACTTTAACAATAGTGTACAAGTGTATCCAAGTGCTGGGACTTCCTATAGACTACAGCACAAAGGAGGTAGAGGTACGTAGCCAGGAAGATTGGCTTTCGTTAGAATCTCTGTTCAATGGCGGTGAATGATAAGTTTGGATTTCAAAAAGATGATTATATTAAAGTATATATAGATGTGTGTAGAAACAATAAAAAATAATTAACAGTTTTAGATTCTTTTTTTGATTTGATGATTGAGGCCGATATTAAAAGGATTTTTTAACTTTAGTTTATTTTTAATTTTTTGTAGATAGCTTTTCTTGAAAAAGATCTTAGCTTTTGAAATTATTTTTTATTTTTTTGGCCTTAAATTAATCTTAATAGAATTTTGGCTTGAATTAGAAGCATGACACAAATAGATTAGTTTATACAATTAAAGGTCATATTAATAAGGAGATTTGTGAAATCTTAAAAAGATATATTCTTTATTATGTTTATGTAGTAAATATTGTAATACTAAAGGTGGGTGCACAAGCTTCCCATATGTCTTATGGAATCCTAAAAAAGATAGTGTATAATTGTATCCAAGTGCTGGGACTTCCTCTAGACTACAGAACAAAGGAGGTAGAGGTACGTAGCCAAGAAGATTGGCTTTCGTTAGAATCACTTCTCAATGGCGGCGAATGACAAGTTTCTATTTCAAAAATATGGTTATATTAAAGTATATATAGATGCGTGTAGAAACAATATCCTCAGTTCTTACTTAGATTATTCTATGTATCAAGTTAATTAGTAATTTATTACCTGGATGTATAGACGGTGATGTGGTCTTCGTATTTGAAGACTTTACTTTCTAATATAAACTTGGGTAGCTGCTATAGGTTTATTTTGCAGAACAAGCGCTTTGTATTTTCAGTTTGAATTACCTTGGTTCTTGGCCAAAAAGATAGGATATTAGCAAGAATGATAGAAGAGACTAAGCGAGAGAATTTGAACTTACACATGCAGTATCGCTTCCTAAATCTTCTGTCAATTCTATTGAGTAGTTCTATTGAGATGAAGAAGTTTACTCTTGTTGATGGTCGTTTGTACGTAGAAGAAAATTACAATGTTATATGTTTAGATTCAGCATTTTACAGTGGGTTTAACGAGTCGACATAACCACAAAACAGAGTTATTTTCATATCTTGTGGTGTACGTTTGACCCAAAAGGGAAAACCCTTTCACATCAAAGCAACTTAAGTTCTAACAACTAGTTTATTATATTATTAGAAATGTTGTAGAAACGGATTAGTTTAATACTATCAATATGCCTTTCCATGCCCCTTAAGTTTAACACCATTTAGTAATTAATTTAACATCGTTAAGTTTAACTAGTTTTGTATTCTCGAATCATAAATTGTATCATCTAAGCATGAGAGGCCTATACTCCCTACTTTTATTGCAAACTCTATTTCATTCCTCTATCAAGTAAGCTTTGCGAGTGGCGGTGTATTATTTTTTTTAATACTCTTCCTGTGAATAAGCTCTTTGGACACTAGGTATATATAAGTTATTCTTTTTTTGTTTGAAATTTTAATTTTCTCTTTTATTTTTTATCCCCATTAAATACATGCTTGTAAATTAATTACCCCACCTATTCTCGTTCACGGGCGTGTGGCGTCTCCACTACAAGCCTCTCTCCACTGCGCCTTCATTAACTTAAAACGGCGTTGTTTGGGATTTTGCCTGAACCTCAGCCATTAATTTCAAAATGCAATCTTGGTCGTTGCTTGAGTATCCTGGGTAGAAGAAAGCAGAAAATATACCCACGCTAGCGTAGCATCCTTTCTTTCAACGCCACGGACTTTCCGTTCGCGGTCTCCGCTCCGTTCCTCTACTGTCTTCCACCATTAATGGCAAGTTCTTAAAAACGTGGGTCTCTTTTTCCGACTTATCAATGGTATCCTTTTTGTCTTTTCTTGGTTTCTTCGTTTCAACCAGATAATTGTTAAGGGTCATTTTACTTAAATGATCTGAACTATTAAGGGCAAGCTTGTTTACTTTCTTAATATCTTTGATGGACCCTCCTACAAAGCAGAGATTTTTGTGCTTCAAGTATGAATAAAGATTGAACTAGAAACTGTAGTGACAAGAAACTAATACTAATGTGTCATCTTTAACTCATTTTCTTGAGAAAACATGTTACCTCTATCAATAGTTGTTTTGAGAGTATGACATATTAAGTTTTTTTAAACATCAATGCTTGAGATTAGAAATAAAAATGATGGCTAATATTGTATGTTTAATGCAAGACGACATCACTTTGTCTAGGTGGAGGCAAAATGGAGAGAAGCCTATAGTGGAGAGGCCCTGGCCGTCTCTTTCACTCAATGATCTCTCAATAAATAAAGGTATACGTAGTTTTGGATAAATACGATTGCATAGATTATATCTTTTATTTTCTGCCATCAACATATATTATATCTTTTCTTGATATGATATGATATATACCAGAACTATTTTTTAAGATTATACTGTTATTTTTAAAAATTAAATTTATTGAGATATTTAGAAAAATATTGAAGAAATAAAAAAAATTAACCAGGGCCTGAAAAGATATGTGAAGAAAAAATAAAGAAAAAATGGGGGAGAAATGACCGTTTGGTTATAAAACATCATTCTAATTTTAGTAGTTTCCGAAACAATCTATATTTGTAAATAATAAAGGAATTGGTATAAAATACGCTCCACAGAAAATTACACATCAATTGGTACAAGCGGTTCTCACTTCTCTTCTACCAGACAAACCCTCCAAAATAGCTCTGAAACATCTCATTTATACTTAGACTTGTGATGAAATTGCATTGCCCACCTATTGTCTCTCCCTGAATCTAGCTCACAACAGTGAAAAAAGTGGAAAATATACTTTATAATAATAATCTATAAATTTATTTATATAGCTAAGGACAACATTAACAATGATATAAACTATAAGGATTTAATCAATTATAATTCCTTTTTGCTGAAAAAAAAATAATTATAATGTTTTAAGAATACAGAAATTAAGAAATTAAATTCAGATAATAGGGACTAACAAGATATCAAAGAATCTTATGCCTTGAAAGAATTATTATATGCTAACTTGTGAATAGAACGTAGAGTTGATGACCCTTTATGTGGCCTTCAGGTCTCATTTAAGTTTGTTATAGAGTTGTTAAAGATATATTAGATGTGCGCGCGCGCATGCTCCCTATTTTAAGGGATGGATTATTTGGCGGTTATAGTGCATCCAAGTCCACAACAATAATAATGAAAAATTTTCTTCCTTTGTTTTTGATCTTATAGTTACATGTAATCCATACACCAGCCACCATATTACTCCCCATCCTAAATATAAGATATAATTGGGGATCGAGTTGATGTTTGTCTTAAATGTTAGACCCATGTTTACCAATTTTTTCTCAAATTAACTCTATTAATATTCTCTTAACAATAATCAAATAGGCGAGGGAGGGAATTAAGAAATATGATTAGAGTATTTTAGAAAAAAAAAATACTTTTCTTGCTTTGTTTTTGATCTTATAGTTACATGTAATCCGTACGCCAGCAACCGAATTACTCCCCAGCCTAAATATAAGACATAATTGGGGATCGAGTTAATGTTTGTCTTAAATGTTAGACCCATGTTTACCAATTTTTTCTCAAATTGACCCTGTTAATATTCTCATAATAGAAATCAAATAGGCGAGGGAGGGAGGGAGTTAAAAAATATGATTAGATTGTCGTATAAAAAATATCATACTAATTAACTTAACTAACATACTTAATCTACTCAAATTAGTTAATTAGGTGTTAAATTACAGATAAGAGGAGTATTTTATATACATATGTGAAAGGAAGCACATTATATACAGGTAAAATAAAGCCTCAAATAATATTTGGTAGTCAAATATCAGGACATAATAATGACCTTTCATTTCCACCAAAATGCTTAGCAAAGTAGATATGCAGTATATATAATAATTTAAGATGTAGGCTCTTCACGGTCAATGTTGAAGATTGGTACAAGACTTTCTACATAAAGAAAAGTATAATCAATACATTTGTCTCTCCACCTAAATGCCTCATTACCATCTAGATGGGACAAATAGGGGTTGCTATTATCTATCTTTGTCCAATTCCATTCCTTAACACCAGATGCATCCACTCCCTCTTCCATCACCCAAAAAGCAGCTAAACGTGTTCTCCAATTGCCACAAAATAAAGCAAGTTTGTTTTCATACGCAAAAATATAGATAGCAATTGTTATATTAATGTCGAAAGGAGGCAATGGAATCCATGTAAACACTTCCTTTGCTAAGTCAAATGAAAGTATTTGATCCCGCTTCTCACCCTTGCTTCTCACATTCCAATAGACAGATCCATTAGCATAGATGTTTCCATAAAATCTTTGTACGTCCTTTATGTTCCCAGATTCTATCTCCCTCCAAGAATCTATTTTCAATGAATATACTTCCACCAAATACACGTTTTTCCTCTCATTTACAAATTTTTTCCTCTTACAAGAGGTAAAAATTTTCACTATCTTATAATCGTTAGAAAGAGGACTGTACCCAAATCCAAAATAGAACAAGTCATAAGTGACGTAGTCGTCATCGTCACGATAAATAACTCCAGGCACCCGTCGCACCTCTCTAGTAGCTGGATTCCATAAGAAAAGAGATAGAGATAAGCCGAATCGAACACATATGAGGCCATTGCAGGTACCAATGAATGAAGCATAACAATATATAGAATAACTCATAATCTTACAATCGGCCACAAATAAGTTCATAGGATTTGCATCAGCTCCCCGCTGTTGGAAAACAAGACTAGGGTTTTGATTACTGGGGTGGTGGAGGTGGTCGGCCACGAAAGATGGAGACTTGATGAGACTTTTCCAATGTTTACAGACACGTTGAAACCGGATTAGGGATTTTACCGGAAGTCGCTTGAGAATGTATGTGATGATATCATCAGGAAGGAATGGAGTGTTGCTGTGTACTACCTTATTCTTCTTTTTCTTTTTGCCGATGACATGCGGTACCATCTTCTTCTCCTTCGTGGTGGCTGAGTGGGGAAAACAAACGTCTCAGGTAAAGCCTTGGCAAATCAATGAAGCGATTAGGGTTTGCAATTTGCAGGAGTCGATTTTATATGACGGAAGCTGCGCGCGCTTATATGGCCTCCGCACTGAAAAAAAAAAGACTTTTTCAGAGAAAAATTGAGTGTAGGGTTTAAATTTGGTTATTTGGTGCCCCACCCATAATACGATACGATAAGATTACGAAGATTATTGCTAAAATCTTTTTTTTAAAAAAAAAATAATTAACAGTTTTAGATTCTTTTTTTTGATTTGATGATTGAGGCAAAGATACTAGCTTTTCAAATTATTTTTTATTTTTTTTGGCCTAAAATTAATCTTAAGAGAATTTTGGCTTGAGTTAGAAGCATGAGACAAATAAATTAGTTTATACCATTAATGAATTAAATGTCATATTAATAAGGAGATTTGCAAAATCTTAAAAAGATCGCTCTTACCTATATACTACCTCCATCCTAAATATAATACATAATTGACTTTTTTGAGAAGATTAAGGAAGTTAATTAAATTACTTGTAATCTTTTCAAAAATCAACTAGGTCTTATATTTAGGATCGGAGGTAGTATTCTTTATTTTGTTTTCACTGTAAATATAGTAGGGTAAAGGTACGTCCAATATCCTGAACTATTTTTAAAGGTGCAATTAGCACCCTAAAGTATTTCGAGCACAATTTTGCCCATAATATATTTAAATGGGTGCAATCTCACCCTAACTCTTTTTTAGAAAGATTAAGGAATTTAAATAAGTTATTTAATCATATTTATAACACATATGGTGTATTATTAGATTATATATCAGTTTGTAAATAAGGCAAATTAGTTTAGAGGAGAACGATAAATATAAATACTTTAATATGACTTATTTAGCTTTCTTAATATTTCCAAAAAAAATCGTACTTATATTAAGCATCGGAGGTAATGGGGTATTAACAAGAAAGATACAAGAGACTAAGATAATTTAAACTAACACACGCAGTAAAGCTTCCTAATTCTATTGAGTAGTTAGTTATGTTGAAATGAATCAGTTTACTTTCGTTAGACAAACAGGGCCAACAAAGGGAAAAAGGATTCTAATTAATGTGAATTAAAAAAAATAAAAACAGGAAAGGTTGATGTCATGTCATCTGGAGGTCATGCATTTAAATCCACAGCCCACCCCTTGTGGAGTAAGGCTGCGTACATCTCTCCTTTCCTAGACCCCACCTAGTGGACAGGCTTGAGTGTCCAACTAATTTGCAGTTAGACAATTTTGCTTCATGTATGACTTTTTATTTCATTATAAGGTGATTTTGTGTACTATCTGTGATTCTAAATATAAGAGCCAATTGACATTTTTAAGAGAAATTAAAGAAGCTAATTAAGTTACATTGAAGTATTCATATTTATTATTTTTTCTAAATTAATTTGTTTGACTAATAAACTGATATATAATCTAATGATACCTAACATATGCTATGATTAAGTAGTTTATTTACTTTTTTTAGTGTGTGTTTGGGTGAAGCTTTTGGACAGCCTTAAGCCCAATTGGGAGGGCAAAAGCCCAATTATCAGTTGTGATTTTTTTTTTGTCATGTTTGGTTGATCAAATATCCAATTGGGCTTTTGATAAAATAGTCACTGTAGATGGACGTTTGGAACAAGCTCATGGGTGCAGCTTTAATCAAAAGCTCGATTAAAGCTGTCATGTTAGGTGGGCCGAAGGGTTCTCGCGTCCACGTCAGACTTCTCGGCGGCCACACATGAATCCTTTTGTTTGATACTCACGAAATCGATGGCAAAAAAAAAAGATACTCATGAAATCATATGTTTTATTGTTTAAAGTAAAATCATATTGCTGTTGGCAAAAAAAACAAGAAGTAAAATCATATTGCTGAATGCTGAAAAAAAAAAGTTAAAAACAGAAAATTTGCTGAAGAATCCAATTGTAAAATTTATTCGCCAATTGTAAAAACAGAAAAGATACTGCAGACGTAGTATTTCATCAAGGTGAAGCTGGGAATCTTGTTGATGTAGAAAATAATAGTGTAGCTAAACAATCTTCCACGACAAATTATGGCAGGCGATCTTCCTCTGAAATGATTCAAATTCGTGACTCAATTAGAAATCAAATTGTACGGAACATGTGATACAATTGGTTATATAATATTTTTCTAATTAGATTGTGCATTTTTTAATTGTCTAATTTCCCAACTTAAACTATTATAAATTTTTTACAATTTTTAATTACATTTCTCTTTTATCATTATCACAAAAGCCCAATTGACAATCGCTGTTCCAAACACACCATTTTTTTCATTTATGCAAAAGCCCAATTGACAATCGCCAATCCAAACACAAATCACATTACATAATTTAGCTTTTATCAAAAGTAATATCACAACAAGCCCAATTGAAACAAGCCCAATTGACAATCACTGTTTCAAACACACCCATAGAGTGTTGGTGAGAGAGTGATGGGGAGCGAGGGCGAGAACGGAGAGCAAGTGTGAGGTGTGCAGTGTGGGACCCACACATCCGGAAAGAAACAGATTGGCGGCATTTTTAGTACAAAAAATCGGTTAACAATTTAGTGCAAAATTTTGTGATAAAAATAATCATGCCAAAAAATATTTATTAAGTACTTTATATTTTTAAATTATAATGATTGTGGTGATTATAAAAGAATTAAAATTTAATATATATATATATATATAAAATAACCTCCACAAAGCTAGCATTAATTGGTATGAGAGGCTAGTTCCCACTTCAATTAGTATCAGATCGAGCTAATTCCTACTTCAATTGGTATTAGAGCTAATTTTCCACTTCAATTGGTATTAGAGTTACGTTCTCATTTCTCTTCTACTCATACAAACCTTCCAAAATAACTCTCAAACATCTCATTTGTACATTATCTTATATCAATTGGTATCAAAGGCTGACTTCCACTTCAATTGATATTAGAGCTAGGTTCTTGCTCACTTCTCTTTTACTCATACAAATCTTGTAAAATAGCTCTCAAATATCTCATTTGTACTCCAACTTAGGATGCATATGTATCTGATAGTTTTTATCCTCATCGTCATTGAATTTGAAAATTTGATTTTCCTTAGTTTTTGTCCTCTAGTTTATGAATGAGGCGGTTGATTTTCATGTACATTGCTTCATATGCATATATTTAAAATCCATTTAGCTTTGACCAATAGTGATTTTGACTGGCTCAAGTGTCACAACTAATTTGCAGTTAGGCAATTCTGCTTCACGGTATGACTTTGTATTTCATTATAATAAGGTGATTTTGTGTACTATCTCCGGTCCTAAATATAAAAGCCAATTGACTTTTTTAGGAGAGATTAAGGAAGCTAATTAAGTTATCTTGAAGTGTTTATATTTATCTTTTTTTCTAAACTAATTTGCTTGACTTATAAACTGATATATAATCGACACGCAACATATGCTTTGATTAAATAGTTTATTTAACTTCTTTTATCTCTCCAAAAAAATCAATTGGCTCTTATATATTAAAGGCCAGAAGGAGTATTATTTATTAAATAAGATGACAAATTGTTCATTGGTGACAATGTCAAAGCAACAATTAGTACAAGGAAAGGAAGGAAATTTGCAAAAAGAAATACGTTGAAATAGTTTTTCTGTATGATGCAGTCGAGTAATACCAATGGACCAAGAGAGCCATGGCATGACTTGCATTGCAAAGTTGAGGACCCAGCTGCATATGATATATTAACTAATTTTGAGCAAAGATATGGAGGAAAGCCAAAAAAAATGGCGTAACCTAAGGCTAAACAAGGTTACAAATTGGCATGATGATGCTTTGCTAACCAAAGATATGGTCTTGATGAAGATACAAGTGTCTATGCAACTCAAGAAAACGATCCTGAGACTTGGAATGTGCAGGTATGAAGAAAATATGGGGATAGAAATCAATGAATTGCATCATATCATATCATCATCATTTATAAAATCCTATAATTACAAGCTAGCATTAATTACAGGTATTTTGGTCCATAGATTCAGGATCTTTCAAGGGTTTTCAGAGGATGCTATGGAAGCTAAGGCTTAGATTTTCAATCATTTCTTTTGTCCTTTGATTTTCAATCAGTTTTTAATGTTAGAATTTTAACATAAAAGTGGCTGTGTCAATTGGAATAAGTGTCACACTGTTTGGGAGAGAAAGAATACAAGTGTATATATTACATCTTATGAATTTGGGCTCGCAAATAGGTCAGGAGAAAAAGCGAGCTCACGAGTACAACAACAGACCACCAGGAGGCAAACACAGCTGATTTCCCCCTTTGCGTGAGTTAAATATGGACTGGAAATCCGGTGAGTTAAATATTTTTATGGCCTTCAACGTTAAGAAACCGCTGGTTTAATCGTGTGATTTTTGCTTGAAAGAGGTTCAAACACCTCGCTCAGAAATCTCAAACACTCTCTTCCCCTTTGGCTTTTCTCTTCATCTCGTAATATCTCTGCTTTCTAGTTGCTTTATGTTTTGCTATTTTGTTCTTCTTATATCTGCAGGAAGGATCCGTTTTACCTTGAGAAATGCCGCTTCCAATCAGCTAGTGGTTGCGGAATGGCTCTTAAGGACAACGTCCTTGAAAGTGACTCGGATTACTCAGTGTATTTGTAGGAACTTCGAACATTTAATCTGTCATGCAAATTGTTTAAAAAAAAAAATCCCTATTGGCCAAAGTTTAACAATGGGGCCTAGGTTAAAAAAAATCAAAACTCTCAGCAGCCAGATATAAATTGAATCCGGGTCTATGGATTTAAAAATTTAATAATATGGATAGATTTTGTTTCCGACCTTAGTATTATAATGCTTTCTTCTTTTTCAGTTCGAAAATAGGTAATCCGGCTCCAATTAGACATCCTATTCAGCAGCACATTTTCTGATTTCTGTTTCACCCTATTCATATATAACAATCTTAATAACAACTTACTAGCCTGTATGACTTTGGTAATACATCTTTCCCATGGAACTGCTTTTCCTGAGAGCCAGGTAGATTTTAGCCGTCGATTTGATCTTGACGGTACAGATATGCTTTTGTTAAAGGTTTATATTTTTTAAGAAAATTGTTTTAATTGGTGTAGAATATAAAATAAAGACAATATCTTAATTATTATATTTTCAAAAAATGTTTTTTTATTTAAAAAATCATCATTTTAAAAAAACTTAGATTTGGACCACCTAGATCAAATCTAGAGGGCCCAGATCTACCTAGCTCTCCCTACTAAACACTTTTGCTTGGCAGGGAACCACTCTATATGACTTTAAATTTGCACGGAAGTATTTTTTCAGTTATATATTATGTTTTTAATATGCCCCCCCCCCCCCGGCTGTAACGATTGCTTGCGTGACCTCTCTTGTTTGCATCAATGTGATTTATGAATAGCCCTCAGCCTCCTTTCAATCTCATGTTTTATTGTTTCTTAGAGTGTATGTCTAATTGTTGGTTCTGTACCTTTCAAGTTTAATTTTCACGGAGTTTCTTAATTTAATAACTCTAGATAAATGCAATGATTATATATAGCAGTCAAATACAATCACCAATCTGCCATCATCTACCAATATTTGATTAATAAGCAATCTGCCAATATTTTAGAACGCGTCAAATGACTTAGGTCATATATCCTTAATTAGGTCTTAACTATATAGTTGTTCATCTTATAATTAATCTCTTTGGTGCAATGATATTTTTTTATGTTTTTATATTATTTTGTGTCTTTTTCCATCTGAAATTTTGTTTGAACTTCTTTGTTTGATCAATCATTCCTTCTTTTCTTAGCGAATAATAATTGCTTTTAATTTTGGATGTGTTTTGAACTTCTGATCAATATAGCCTTTTTCTATCTTTATCTTCTCACATCTCAATTCTAATTAGTCGACTTATTATACCCTATAAGTTTTATGTCCTCATCAGCTTTCATTTTTCTTTCATTTTTTATAAACAAGCCTGTGTGTTTATTTTACTTGATGAGAATTTTTTATATTGCTGTTTGGACTTAGATACCGAAAATATTGGATTTGTGGCATTATTTTTTATATAGTGTTGGTTATATATTATAGATATGTTCTTCCTCTTTTGAGTCATAGTTTTTTCATTTCACAATTTTCGCTCCAATTTTTTTTTTTTTATTTCTTTTCTAGATCAGTAATAACATTTGTGCACCTGATGGAATATAAGATTTTAAAGTCAAGCTATAATACTGCATTCAGATATAGCCAGTCTTGCTTTGTGGTACTAGGTTTTTAGTGTGTTGTAAGTTTGATGATTAGTTATTTTCTTAATTAATTAATTGCTCTTCTAAGTGATATTATACAGTTGTTCTGAAGTGAAGGGAAAATACTTGGATCAATTTTCTTATATGAGTGTAACCCGAACCGGCTGCCCAGAGCCAGTTTGTTGAATGTGTGTATTTTGGAGGCACCAAAATACCAATGAGAGCAATGGCAATACATGGCACAGATTGGACCAGACCATAAAGGCGAAGGTCTTGATATAACCTACAATAAGAAAAGAAATGGAGCACAATTAAAAAAAAAAAAACCTATTTGCAAGTGGTAAATCTCAAAATCATGCATGTTCAAGCACACTTGAAAATGCAATGCTTGACCTTAAATGGAAATCGCTTTAAAGGACTTGTTGCAACATTAAAATTACTGGTTTAACTTTTGGCATTGTTCAAACTTCCAAACCACTCCTTGATTTCATGACTCAATAATGAATGTTCCACATATCTCTGACATCTAAATCTAGAGAAATAGCAAATAGTTTTATACGACTGAACAACAACTAGCTTCACTTATAGAAGGAATTCATTGAACAATTCTACAGTGAATCGCCAAAAGTTGTTTGTGAACAGAAAAAGAAAAGGAAGAAACAAGAAGCTTGCCTCCAATACACAACACTGAATATGCCCACCATATACAAAGGTATGATTGGCATTGTCCGCTTCTTCTCATCAATCCTTTCAATGATGAATATTGCAAGGATTGATACAGCACCAACAGTCATCTGCAATGGTAGAAGACAGCTAAGGGGGGTCAAAGGTGAAAATTTCAAATACGAAAAAGCGATAGAGGGAATGAGCTTCTATAATGACTAAATCAACTTTTTAATTTGAAAAAGAAAAGGTAAAAAGAAAACTCACTGGTAATCTATCCCACACGAGGCGATCATCGTTTGGCTTGAGATGATAGTATGAAGAACCAAATGCAACAGAAGTCATGCCAACATAAAAGGATGTCCAACCTCATCTTTCACCTTGTGAGCTTTCGGCAAGTACGTATTCACAAGTCACAACAATCATATGCAAAAGCATTTAGTCTATAGAAAGAAATTGGCAGTGACAAAATAAAATACCTGATCTTAAAATAATTCCCACGATTGCAAAGTCTAAGCCCAATGAGTCCAATAACCAGGAAGGGGGAATTTGACATCACATTAGGAATGCCTACCAAACAAAGCAATCCCTTCAATTTCAATTTTTACTGCAAACAAAGTGGAATAAAAAAGAATACTGCAGCAGTTTGATTGCTGGTTGTCCTATTATGTAACTCCTGACTATTAGTGAAGCAACAGATCCACTTCATCTTACACTGTCCAGGACTAAGCTAGCACAGCTACACTGACTGCAACTTATTAATGGTACTAACTCTCTGTAACTTATATAGATACATAGATAATGATTCTTCTTTCAATGATTCTTTTGGTAAGTGATTAGGATATTGGAAAAAGTAACATGTTTGCTGTTTTCAAGTTTTTTTCCTTAATAAAATTTCACTCAGCAGTTCACATAAATATCTAAAAAAACACAGCTACTTCGGCCAAGTTAACATTTTCTTATTTAAACCACAACAGTTTTGTTGTCAGGTGATAGGATATTCAGAGAAGTAACATGTTCGCTATTTTCAAGTTTCAAAAAGCAGAGAAAAATCTTCCACCCAGATCGCACAAGGCATACAAATATAAGGTAAAAAAAAAACATACACCTACTTCACCAGTTCACACAATATCACATGCGAATCAATTAATTCAACAAATACAAAGGGAAACATATTGTAATAGTCCAATAAAGAATTTCCCCAATGTGATGATGAATATTTAAAGTTTAGCTCAATCAGAGAAGAGCTAACCGAAGAATTTGCGTTTGTCAGCGAAATCATGGTAGTTTTGAGGCTGAGGAATTCTTGGGGTAGCCATCATGAATAATAGGAATAAGCAAGCAAGTCCTGCTACCCTTCCGTACACGACACGATTATCCATTTTTCACGAACAACGGATCTGGAACTAGAGAGGAAGATCGGAGAATTAGTGATATGGAAGAAAATGGCGGTGGCGGTGGTGGCGGCCATCTGCTTATCCCCATCGCAAAGCTGCGCGGCAGTGCTTTTGTCGGTTGCTGGCCGAAACTAAGTGGGCCCATTTGAAAGCAATTAAAAAAGAAGTTCAAGTGCTTGCATCAACCGGTGAAGGTTTTGGTAGGGTTTGACCGGTGGTCTCGTGTTAGAGGTATACAGATGGGCTGATCCAAAAAATTAGAAGTTCGTAAATTGGGCAAAAATACTCGGGGTTGAAAGAAAAGGTGCTTTTTTTAGGTGCGTTCTTATCAAACGATACAAAACTCTTTTCATATATTTATATCTCAAATGTGGTAAAAGCACCTCTGAAAATTAAAATCATTAATAGAATAGTGCATACAGCGTCCCAACTCGGCAAGAAAAGGATTCTGGCTAAATTTTTTCTTCTTTAATCCTTCTATTCTGTTTGGTATGGGGGGAGGGGAGGGGAGGGATGGAAATGGGGGGGATTTTGCTCCCCTCCCCTTATTTAGATAGCTAAAATTTATAGGAGGGTCTCCCCTCCTAACCCTCCCCTCCAAAATTGGGGGAATTTGAAGGGAAAGGTTAGTGTTTAGGCTTATATTGACTGTTCATGCTATTTTAAAATATTCCCACAATACACTTCTCATTATTTACACAAAACTATGTCACAGATTTGTATGCCTAGATTGTTGAAGTAGCTCCCCTCCTATACCAAACATGGTAATATTAAAATCCGTCATCTCCCCTCTCTTTTTGTCAATCCAAATAAAGTAAAAGAAAATCCTCTCAAACCCTCTATTTCCATCCCCTCCAATTAAATCCTCCCTTCCCCTCCCCTCCATTGAGCCAATTAGACAAACACAGCCTATATGAATTTATTAAACTGGACAAATTATCTTACCAAAATTTTTATATTCCTTTATTAAATTTATCTTACCAAACAAATCATTAAAATGGTACTCCTTCAATTTTTATTATCAGACATATTTACATAATTTGATTAGATTAAGAAAGTTAGGTGAGTTAGTTAATATGACATGTATTTTTTAAAATATTATAATCATCTTTCTTAATTCCCTCATTCTTTCTCCTCCTGAATTATTATTGAGAGAATATCAATAAGAATAAATTAGGAAAATATTGAAGAATATGAAAAATATGTCTTATTAGAGCTTCATTATCTTATGTTCATCATTCCGTACGAATATATTATGACACCCAAAATGAACCCATTCCAAATTATCCTATATATTCAACTAATTCATTTAAAAACACCTCTAATCACCACAAGTCCTTTCACATCCCATCTACTAGGAGAAATGACATTTTGGATAAGGATTAGAGTTTTGCATTGTGTATAAAAGGATGTACCCCCACACATTGCCAACCACATTCAACATCCACACACTAAAGAACTATTCTTACCTCCCAAAATGTCAACCATGCAGTGAGACTTGATTTGTCAAATCAATGATAGTAAAAACACCTGGGTTAGCATTGCATGCATTCTTAGGAAGCTAGTTGGGAGAAAAAGTACTCCACCGTATGATGATTGGAAGGTGGGCATGATTTTGGTGGATGAACAGGTTTGACATTCGTGAATTCCCACTGATTATACACTAACTTCTACAATTACACTTACATTTCTTAATGAAATAAATGCAGGGAACCACAATTGAAGTTTTCGTCACTCAAAACCAACTGAGAGAGCGTTTCATGAAGGAGTTTAAAGAGGGAGATGTTTATCAGTTCTAAAACTTTGAGGCTTTAGACAAAAATGACCAATATAAAGTGACTTCATACTCATGGAGGTTCCGATTTCACAAAACGACATTTTTCCTAGAATTAGATTTGAAAATTTTAACGGAAAAATACAACTTTGTCCCTATTAAAAACATCGCATATTACACTATAAATAATGAAGACCTAATTGGTTAGTGCTTTGCAATAAGATATTCTTAGAAACTTATATTCCTAAAAGGTCATTGTTATGTTCATTTGTGATTGCGAGCTTGAACTTCAAGGAAAACCTTTTTTTAGATGTCATTGGGTTCCTTCAAGCTTTTGGAGAATTGGAATTGTGCGACACAAACATTTAACAACAAGAATACTAAATGGAGCCACCGACTGTAGTTGTTATCAGGTTCACGAAGCTGAACAAAGATAAAGGTAAATAATTGTGCAATCCTTAAAAGACTAAGTACGTGTTCCCTTTTACATGACAATATTTAACACTTGACAATGTACAGCCATATTACTAATGCTCTGGAAGCTACAAGAGTTTTGTTCAATCCTGAAATCCCTGAGGGTAGGATGCTACTCAACAGATGAGCAATGATTTTCACAGTGGCTATCAATAGGCGATTTAGCCATTTATGAGTTTTCATAAATTATGGTGTGGTGACTTATACTTGGAATTCATGAGCAGCCATAGCGAGACTCCAAGCGCAAAATGAAGTTTCTACTAGATAACCATTATTGTGAAACCCAACATTAGCAATGAGGACATGTTGACATTTCCTACTAGGATACCCCTTGGAGATTTATGCAACATTAAGAAGGTATTTTTTTTATTGTGTAACTTGATTCATTTTGATCATGACAAAGTGCAAAATCAAGTAGTTATTTCATGCTCGTGTACCATTGGAAATAGGAGTGCGAGATTGTCTCAATAGGATGTATCCAGAAACTATGAGTGGACCTATGATGGGTGCCCATGTGACAACAAACCAACCGATGAAAAAGGCCAGCTTACATGTAGCAAATATAAGAAGGAAGTGTTGATGACTCAGCCCAAGTATGTTCATGTCATTTTCACTAAAACTTAGGGGCTTATTGATTTTCACACTCGCCCACTTGAAATCAAACAAATCACTGATCATGTGAAATTTATCGCAGATTCAAGGTGCATTACGGGGTCTTTAATGCTACTGGCAAACATTCTGTACTGTTCTTCAATAGGCATACAATTGACCTTCTGGAATGCACAACTAAGTAGCTCAAAAAAAAACTAGAGGAGGTAGATTAAGAAATATAGTACACTATAGTGTTTAATCCATTGTAATTAGACCATAATTATTGCTCATCTACTTTGACCAGGAAGGAACACCGTACTCTTTCTTGGAGAAATTGAGTAGTTGCATAGGGAAGAAAGTAGTGATCAAGTTTAGGATCAAAACACATAACATACAGCATCTATCAAATAGTATAGCAATTATTAAAGGTTTACACAAGAAACTTATAATTAAGAAAGGAAATAAAAATTATAAGTAGTATCTTTAAATATTATCATTATGTTGAATTATTTTTCTTAACATTAATAATAATATTATTAACTAATAATTATTATACATGTTGAGCCATTGGTTACCAATTATGTAGGAGAGTATTTTGGGGGTTTCGTTTGGATTGATAGGTCACAAAATTTGGTTACAAAATTAACTGAATAAAATAAATGTTGATGTTATGATCAAAGAAATAGTTACACAAAATAATGATAGTGTGAAGTAATTGACATAACAATTCAGACACACAAATAATAAACAACACTTAAAATTGCAGTTGCTTGAATGAAAGCCATTGAGGCATTACAAAACAGCCACAAATGGGAATCCACAAATAACTACAAAGGCAACAGCATTAAAGGAGGTGGAATTTGACATTAACAGGTCCGCCAAAAAACTGTTGACATTAATAGGTCCACTACAAAACCCCCGCCTATCCTAAAAAAAAGATAAGAATATCCCATAAACAAGTAGGATGCCATGAAGACAAATTATAACTATTAATATTAACATTAACATTAATAGTAATATGATTAATAATTATTATACATATTGTGTCAATGGTTTTTAATGATGGAAGAGTGAATCTCAGGGGTTTCAGTAACATACCATATAACAATCACCAAACACAATTCGCACAAGTGCCTAAGCAATCGACTAATATACTATGTCTATAGTTGACAAGATTCACGTGATAGTGATCGACTATGCAGTATCTAGAAGGTTCAAATGATCATAAAGGAAGGGCGGTCTTACTACTTCAAAAACTTCACCGTCGTTGAAAATACTATGCCCCTCCAAGTATGCAACCACCCATATGCTATCGTATTTAGAAAAGAAATAGACATACTCTTATATAAAGGAGACAACATACCAATAAATGCACATACTCTAGCAATTCTAGGCTCCCCCATGTGTTTCCCAATTTAAATAACTCTAGCTAGAAAATCTAGTGCTAGAACTGTTGGAATGTATCCATAGATATTGCAGGGTTGGTCAGGAGCCCAGGATGGTAAAAACTATACGCCGACGCAATGACCACGAGCAACTTCAAGTCAAGGATGTGCATCACAATGGCGGATTATAGGTGAGAAACAAGAATATCAATTACCATTTATGTATTGAGATAATAAACATAAACATAAACATACAAATGATAGTAGCAAAAAAAAATTGTTAGGGGAAATCAGGTGAAGTGCATACTTAAAGATGAGGTTCACGGACGATGCATACAAGAAATACAATGTACCACAAAGGAGGGTGCTAGTAATGCTCATTCAATTTTGCATTATCAAGAGATGAAGAGATAGCTCCACAATAGGACACACAAAAACAAACACAACACCATAAAGTGCACCGAAGCACATCCACTAATCACAAGCACTTGTCTTTGTAATAGGATCAATACGTGTTCACAGCTGCGCTAATGTCATCAAGATCACACTGGATCCATACCTTCCTCAAGAGAGCTAGTATCGTTATAGGGAAGGACATCGAGGAGGTGCTGACAAATGAATCATCATCATGATCAAATCCACAACATCGCTACAAGTGGCATGCAGGACCAAACAAGGGCTCACCCAAATACAAAAACAGTGGCAGCAACAAGAGATAGAAACTGCATGCACAATACGTAGGTTTGTCATGTTGCAGCCATATTAAATGGCCATTTCTAAGTTTGGACATTTACAAATAAATTGAAATTATAAGATGATATAAAGGACAAGAAACTGCTCCCCTCATTATATTGACCTCCAAATAATATTAACCAAACTAAACAAACTGTCTTACACAGGACCTATCCATTTAGACAAATGGCAACTTTGAGTGAGATCTGGATGACCTCCACTCTTCTTTTAAAAAAATTGACAAACAAAAATAAAAAAAAACTTTCATAACAAGAAAAACCAAACACAATGACAACCAATATTTGGAAAAACAAGAACAAGTATATAAAACTTCCTTAAAACTATCAACCAAAGGACATATTTTTTTATCAGAAAGACGCGGATTCTAAGCTCCTTTAAGTTAAAGTGGGGATTCACAATTGCATTACCTCAATGCCTAACCTTTTGGAAATATTAAAAAAGGACAAGAAAATTTAGGCCACATTGTATGCCGGCAACAAAATAGGTCAATCCTGTCCGAGCCATATTATCGATCGGAGACCCACAGCCCATGCAACACACGGGGAGAAGCCCCTAGTTCTAAAAAATATAGTGTATAATTGTATCCAAGTGCTAGGACTTCCTCTAGACTATAGCACAAAGGAGGTAGAGGTACGTAGCCGGGAAGATTGGCTTTCATTAGAATCAATATTCAATGGTGGTGAATGATAAGTTTCGATTTCAAAAAGATGGCTATTAAAGTATATATATAAATGTGTGCAAAAACAATATCCTCAGTTCTTACATAGATTCTTGATATATCCTGATTTTATCATAATATTTAATATCATATTTAGGGATTTTATCATTAATTTTTGGGCTAAATAGCATTTATTATGATTAAATTGAATTAAAGGTGAGTGTGTGAAAATAAATCTTAAAAGGATATATTTGTTATAATCTTGTGATTACTCTTTAAAATTTGAATTTTGAATAAAGATATTACAAGATATTGATTTGAAATGTAGATCATTTTGGAAAGTTGGATATGAAGGACCAAAAGTAAAGATTTACAAGGACTGAAACAGAAATTAAAATTCTGTGTGTGGCTACAAGGGAATTCTGACAGAAAGAAGGGTCTTTCTATAATATTAGCAGTCACTTTCAGGAGGGAAAATATCAGAGAAAATTACAGAAAATTCCCTGAATTTACAAATGCCAGTTGGGTCCCAAAATCCGAATATCACTGATGGAACTTATTTACTTGGCTATCAGAGCAAATTTCAGAAAAGTATCTCAAATTTCTAAAATGTTATTTTGGTCCCAAAATGGGAAAAAACAACGTCTTTCACCTCTGGAACTGATTTTTTTCGGATCCTTATACAGAATCTAGGAGAATCTGATTGGGATATAATCTTGGACATATTTTCTGCAAATTGTATGGGATTCTACCTCGATTTCAGATTCTAGAAAAAATAATAAATGAATTAAAAGGATCAAGAGCCAGAGAGAAAAGGGGATGATCAACACCTGTACGCAACCATGGACTAGATTCAGAGATCGTGACTTTCGAGTAAGAACAGAGGGAGAAGAAAGACCAAACTTCACCAACGCCTCCATCTTCTTTTCCTTCCATTATCTCAATTCCATGGATTCTTGGTGCCCTGAAGGAGTTGCGGCTGTGATATACTCCATGAGAGGCTAAATTCTTTTGTACTTCTTGGGGATGGAAGATTGTTTGAGCTCTAGAGATACATTTAGGGGAGTTATTTATTTTAATCTTTTGATTTAACTATGTGACGGATTTCCTAAATCAGGATTTTATGTTATCTGGTTAATTTACTTAGATTGTGAGTTGTTTATCTTAGTTTGTATTGAACAATTGTGATTTGGATTGGATTGTGTGGTTTGAGATTTATATTTATATATTATTCCCTTTTCAGTTTAATGTGGTTGTGCTATTCTTTCATAGTTTGAATGAGTATTATGACTACTTTGATCTTGTTTGAATATCTCAGTTGAGTGTTCATTGTTTAGAGGAACAAATTGCATGAATCCAATCCTAAATTGCATACTAAGTGGTATTCAATAGTGTATTAAGAAGCAATTATCTAGCTAGAGTTCTAGGGGTAATCACCAATTAATATCACTAGACTTAGCGGGTTGCTAAAATTTAATTTTTGACTTAGTGAGTAGTTTAACTCCCAAATCAATTTGAATAAGGATAACCTATATTCCATTTTTCTAAGAAGCATTCATCATCAATTTTTTTTTAAATCAAAATTTTATTACTTGTCTCAACAATTTCTCAAAAACCCAAAAAAATAGTAGTCTAGGTTATTTTCCATTATGTAAAAAAAAATCAATTTCAAACCCATCTTAATGTTTTTGTCAGTTAGTTTATCTTAGGAATTAAATAAAAGGCTTTTCAAGAGAATACGACTCGAGTTGTGCCCTTCACTGCATAATTTGGTTTATTTTGATTTGACCTGAGACGACTAAAGGCTTTGAATCAATTCTATGTATGTATGAATGTATGAAGTTAATAAGTAATTTATTACCTGGGTATATAGACGGTGTTGTGTTCTTCGTATTTGAAGACTTTACTTTCTAATATAAACTTGCGTAGCTGCTACAGGTTTATGTTGCAGAACATACGCTTTGTCTTTTCAGTTTGAATAACCTTGGTTCTTGGCCAAAAAGATGGGATATTAACAAGAAAGATAAAAGAGACTAAGAGAGAGAATTTAAACTTACACATGCAGTAGCACTTCCTAAATCTTCCGTCAATTCTATTGAGTAGTTCTGTTCAGATGAAGAAGTTTAGTCTTGTTGATGGTCGGTTGTACGTAGAAGAAAATTGCAATGTTATATATTTAGATTCAGCATTTTACAGTGGGTTTAACGAGTCGACATAACCACAAAACAGAGTTATTTTCATATCTTGTGGTGTACGTTTGTCCCAAAAGGGAAAGCCTTTTCACATCAAAGGAACTTAAGTTCTAACAACTAGTTTATTATATTATTAGAAATGTTGTAGAAACGGATTAGTTTAACACCATCAATATGCCTTTCAATGCCCTTAAGTTTAACACCATTTAGTAATTAATTTAACATCGTTAATTTAAACTAGTTGGGTATTCCCAAACCATAAATTGTATCATCTAAGCAGGAGAGGGGCCTATACTCGCCACTTCTATTACAAACTCTATTTCATTCCTCTAGCATGTAAGCTTTGCAAGCGGCGGTGTATTATTATTTTTCATACTCCTCCTATGTATAAGCTCTTTGGATAGGCCGGTACTAGGCATAAGTTATGCTCTTTTTTTTTTTTTCAAATTTTAATTTCTCTTTTATTTTTGATCCCCATTAAATGCATGCTTATACATTAATTATCCCACCTATTCTCGTTCACGGGTGCGGGGTGTCTCCACTACAAGCCAAGCCTCTCTCCTCTCCACTGCGCCTCCACTAAATTAAAACGGCGTTGTTTGGGATTTTGCCTGAATCTCAGCCATTAATTTCAAAGTGTAATCTTGGCCGTTGCTTGAGTATCCTGGGCAGAAAAAAGCATAAACTATACCCACGCTAGCGTAGCATCCTTCCATTCAACGCCACCGACTTTCCGTTCACGGTCCCCACCTCCGATGCTTCTCGGCCGCCGCCGCCGCATCTGTTCCTCTACTGTCTTCCAGCATCAATGGCAAGTTCTTAAAAACAGTGGGCTCTATTTTCGATTTATCAATAGTATCCTTTTTGTCTTTGTTGGGTTTCTTCTTTTCAACTAGATAATTGTTAAGGGTCATTTTACTTAAATGATCTGAACAATTAAAGTCAAGCTTGTTTATTTTTGTAATATCTTTGATGGACCCTCCTACACAGCAAAGAGTTTTGTGCTTCGAGTGTGAATAAAACAAAAGGCAACCGCCCTTGTGCTGAAATTTAGATTCAAGATGCTGCAAGGTGACAGAGATTGAACTAAATACTTTAGTGACAAGAAACTAATACTAATGTGACATCTTTAACTCATTTTCTTAAGAAAACTTGTTACCTCTATCAATAATTGTTTTGAAAGTATGACAGATTAAGTTTTTTTAAACATCAAGGGCTGAAATTAGAAACAAAATTGAATGGCCAAGACTGTATGTTTAATGCAAAACGACATCACTTTATCTAGGTGGAGGCAAAATAGAGAGAAGACTGTACTAAAGGCCCCCGACCGTCTCTTTCACTCAATGATCTCTCAATAAATAAAGGTATACGTAGTTTTGTATAAATACGATTGAGTGTCTGTTTGAGTTAGCGTTCAAGAAGTACGTTCACGTAAGTCGGAACAAAACTCCTCTCACATACTTATCTTGTACATCGTAAATCACGTTGGAAAAGCAGCTTCTACTGCTAACCCAAACAGGCACTGAATAGATTATATCTTTTATTTTCTGCTGTCAACATATATTATATCTTTTCTTGATATGATATGATATATACCAGAACTATTTTTTAAGATTATATTGTTATTTTTAAAACTTAAATTTATTGAGATATTTAGAAAAATATTGAAGAAATAAAAAAAATTAACCAGGCCTAAAAAGATATGAAAAGAAAAACTAAAGAAAAATGGGGGAGAAATGACGGTTTGGTTCTAAAATACCAGTCTAATTTTTAGTAGTTTCCAAAACAATCTATATTTGCAAATCATAACGGAATTGTTGTAAAATATGCTCTATAGAAAATTACACTTCAATTAGTATCAGAGCTAAGCTAGGTTCTCATTTCTCTTCTACCCGACAAAACTTTCAAAATAGCTCTCAAAAATGAAATTGCATTGCATTCCTAGCGTCTCTCCCTGAATCTAGCTCACAACAGTGAAAAAAGTGGAAAATATACTTTATAATAATAATCTAAAAATTTATTTATATAGACAAGAACAATGATTTAAACTCTAATAAGGATTTAATCAATTATATTTTTTTTTTGAAAAAAATAATTATAATGTTTTCATAATATAGAAATTGAGAAAAAAATTAAACACAAATAATAGGGACTAACAAGATATCGAAGAATCTTACGCCTTGACAGAATTATTGTATACCAGCCTGTGAATAGAACGAAGAGTTGATGACCCTTTATGTGGCCTTCAGGTCTTATTTAAGTTTGTTAGAGAGTTGTTAGAGATATATTAGATGTGCGAGTATGCTCACTACTATTTTGAGGAATGGATTGCGTAATCTATTTAAGCCGTATATCTTATTTGGCGGTTATAGTGCATCCAAGTCCACAACAATAATAATGAAATACTTTTCTTCCTTTGTTTTGATCTTATAATTACATGTAATCCATACACCAACAACCATATAACTCCTCATCCTAAATATAAGACATAATTGGGGATCGAGTTGATATTTGTCTTAATGTAAGACCCATGTTTTTCAATTTTTTCTCAAATTAACCCTATTAATATTGTCTCAACATTAATCAAATAGGCAAGGGAAGAAAGGAATTAAGAAATATGATTAGAGTGTTTTAGAAAAAAAAATATCGTACCAATTAATTTAACTAACATCCTTAATCTATTCAAATTAGTTAATTAGGTGCTAACTTACGGATAAGAGGAGTATTATATATTCATATGTGAAAGGAAACACATTATATACAGGTAAAATAAAGCCTCAAATAATATTTGGTAGTCTAATATGAGGACATAATAATGATCTTTCATTTCCACCAAAATGCTTAGCAAAGTAGATATGCAGCATATATAATATTTTAAGATGTTGTCTCTTCACGGTCAATGTTGAAGATTGGGACAAGACTTTCTACATAAAGAAAAGTATAATCAGCACCTTTGACTTTGCACCTAAATGCCTCATTATCTATCTTTGTCCAATTCCATTCCTTACCACCAAATGCATCCACTCCCTCTTCCATCACCCAAAAAGCAGCTAAACGTGTTATCCAATTGTCACAAAATAAAGCAAGTTTGTTTTCATACTTAAAAATATTGATAGCAATTGTTATATTAATGTCGAGAGGAGGCAATGGAATCCATGTAAACACTTCCTTTGCTAAGTCAAATGAAATTATTTGATCCCGCTTCTCACCTTTGCTTCTCACATTCCAATAGACACATCCATTAGCATAGATGTTTCCATAAAATCTTTGCACGTCCTTTATGTTCCCAGATTCTATCTCCCTCCAAGAATCTGTTTTCAATGAATATACTTCCACCAAATACACGTTTTTCCTCTCATTCACAAATGTTTTCCTATTATAAGATGTAAAAATTCTCACTATCTTATAATCGTTAGAAAGAGGACTGTACCCAAATCCAAAATAGAAAAAGTCATAATTGACGTAGTCGTCATCAATAACTCCGTCGTCATCAATAACTCCAGGCACCCGTCGCACCTCTCTAGTAGCTGGATTCCATAAGAAAAGAGAGAAGTCGAATCGAACACATATGAGGCCGTTGCAGGTACCAATGAATGAAGCATAATAACTCATGGAAGTTAACTCCTGAACGTCAAGGGGTTCAATCTTACAATCGACCACAAATAAGTTCATAGGATTTGCATAAGCTCCACGCTGTTGGAAAACAAGACTAGGGTTTTGATTACTGGGGTGGTGGAGGTGGTCGGCCACGAAAGATGGAGACTTGATGAGACTTTTCCAATGTTTACAGACACATTGAAACCGGATTAGGGATTTTACCTGGAGTCGCTTGAGAATGTATGTGATGATTTCATCAGGCAGGAATGGAGTGTCGCTGTGCACTACCTTATTCTTCTTCTTCTTCTTTTTGCCGAGGCCATGCGGTACTATCTTCTTCTTCTTCATGGTGGCTGAGCGGGGAAAACAAATGTCTCAGGTAAAGCCTTGGCAAATCAAGGAAGCGATTAGGGTTTGCAACTTGCAGGAGTCGATTTTATATGACGGAAGCTACGCGCACTTATATGGCCTCCGCACTGGGATAAAAAAACGACGTTTTCAGAGAAAAATTGAGTTTAGGGTTTAAATTTGGTTATTCGGTGCCCCACACATAATACGATACGATAAGATTAGGAAGGTTATAGCTAAAATCTTGTTTTAACAAAATAATTAACAGCTTTAGATTCTTTTTTTGATTTGATGATTGAGGCAAAGATACTAGCTTTTGAAATTATTTTTTATTTTTATTTTTTTGGCCTAAACCTGATCTTAAGAGAATTTTGGCTTGAATTAGAAGCATGAGACAAATAAATTAGTTTATACCATTAATGAATTAAATGTCATATTAATGAGGAGATGTGCAAAATCTTAAAAAGATCACTCGTACCTATACATTACCTCCGGCCTAAATATAAGACCTAATTGACTTGTTTGAGAAGATTAAGAAAGCTAATTAAATTATTTTAAAGTATTTATATTTTTTATTTTTTCTCTAAACTAATTTGTCTAACTTATAAACTGATTTATAATTTAATCATTCGCAGCATGTGATATAATTTAGTAACTTATTTAGCTCCTTTAATCTCTTCAAAAAAAAAGTCAACTAAGTATTATATTTAGAATCAGAGATAATATTCTCAGCCAAAAAAAAAATAGAATCAGAGAAAATATTCTTTATTTTGTTTTTGTTGTACATATTGTAGGGTAAAGGTGCGCCCAGCACCCCCAAACTATTTTTTTTTTTTTGTAATACAAAGGCAAGCAAAGCTTGAAGAAAGTACAAAAGTCAGTGGGTGAACCCCAAAACATGAACATGCGGCTGCAAGCCACGTTCTAACACAAAAAGACGGACACATTCCGCCGGTGACGACCCGAGCTCGGTATAGATCTGATGGTTATAGTGAGCCGATCGTGCAAGGTAGTCCGCACAACGAGTATTTTCCCTATGAGTGTGGGAAATCTTCAAGTCCCAGTCTGAATAGATAAGGGAATTGGTATCCAAGATGACATCATGCAGAGGATGATCATTCGAGCAAAGAGAGGACAATAAGTGAATGGCCTGAAGAGAGTCAGTGAACAGTCTGATTTTCGTGAAACCTAACTGCTTACAAAGCTGAAGACCTCGGCGGATTGCGTGGATTTCCGCAGCAGTTGGGAAAGAGAGTCCTAACTTCTGTTGAAATCCACAAATCCAGTTACCTTGGTGATCACGGATGACCCCTCCACATGTAGAACGACCATCACTAGCCGTCGAACCATCAACGTCGATTCTAATATAACCCTCTTCCGGAGGAAGCCAGTAGAGAAGACCTCTCTCCGGAGCTTGAAAGATCTGGTGGTGAAAACGTCCCCTCTCCACACTTTCCGAAAGGTGAAAAATGCATTTGTGAACCAGCTCCTTTGGAGTAGCAGCTTTGCCTTCAAAAACCTGACAACAGCGGTTCTTCCAGAGAAGCCAGTATGTGGTACTGAAAACTTGTGGCCAGGGCCACCCAGCCATTCTTCTGTTCCCGGGGGAATGCTGTGAGTTCCATGTAAGCCAATCCTGCAGATTACCAGAAGCAAACATAGTAGAATATAGTTGGTTAGTTAAAGAAAACCACACTCTCTGGGCCTGCTCACAGTCTCTCAGGACATGTAGGATGGATTCCTCACTCTCACACTGAAAGGGGCAAGTGTTTACGGCACTCGGATTGAATCTCGCTCTAGTCTCATTTGTTGGGAGCCACTCATGGAAAACTTGCCACATGAAGTGCTTGACTCTTTCAGGAACACCCCATTGCCAAAGAAGCCGCCAGGATGAGCGATGAGATAGGGATTGTTGGTGGTAGATAGCCTCGTAGGCAGATTTCACGCTGAAATTACCATCAGGGGCGTTGCGCCAACAAACAAAGTCATCAACAGTGCCCATCGGAGGGGGGAGCATCATGATTTTGTCAACCACCCAATTAGGAAGGAAAGCCTCCCATTTCGTCCTGTCCCATTGACCAGAGGGGGAAGTGAAGGAGCAAACAGGAGCTTCCATATCAATAAGGTGCAAATTCCTATCCACAAAAAATTTCAAAGGTTTATCCAGAGTGGCCCAGCAGTCATGCCAAGCATACGTATTTCTACCACTTCTGAGCTTCATGCCAAGACCCCTTTGGAAATCCTCCCAAACCGTAACAATACCACTCCACACGGCTGATTGGTTACGCCTTTTTTGCACATGAGGAACCAAGGATGAACCACAAGAATATTTAGCACGAAGGCATTTGACCCACAGCATATTTGGTTTGGTGATAAGGTTCCAACACAATTTCATGAGTAAAGCTTTGTTCTGGCAGCGGAGATCCTTAATCCCTAATCCTCCGTCATGCTTCCTCCTTTTGAGAACATCCCAGGCTATAAGATGCATCTTCTTGGATTCGTCATGCTGGTTCCAAAAGAAATCTCTGCTCAATTTCTCAATTGCAGAGAGAACTCCTTTCGGAACCAAGGTTGATTGCATCTGGTATTGAGGAATGGCGGAAAGAACCGACTTGATGAGCACAGTCCGGCCTGCCATACTCAGATATTTACCCTTCCAGTTGGACAACTTAGTTCTCACCTTTTGAAGAAGCGGGGCAAAGGTCATTTTGACCATGCGTTTATGAAGGAGGGGAACACCCAAATATTTCCCAAGATCAGCAGTGAGACCGACCCCCACAATGCGGCTTAACTCAAGAGCCCTATTAAAGTGGACGTTCTTGGACACAAACATTTTGGACTTGCTCAAATTTATCCTGTGACCAGAGACCCTGCAAAAAATTTCCATAATGTTTTTAATCTCTTCCATCTGGTCATTTGAGGCTACACCGAAAAGAAGAAGGTCATCGGCGAAGAAAAGATGAGAGATACGGGGACCCGCGGCGCTCAGTTGAAGGGGCTTCCAGTTCCCCAAATCCACCTCGCGGTGGATAAGCTGGCCGAGAAGCTCCATACAGAGGACAAAAAGATAAGGGCTCAGGGGATCACCCTGCCTCACACCTCTAGAAGGGGAGAAGGGTTCCGACGGAATTCCATTCCAGTTAATGCTCATGGAGGCAGAGGAGACACAGCTCATAATCAGCTTTACGAAGCCAGCACGCAAACCAAGGCTATGAAGGGTGAACTCTAGGAAACGCCAATCCAGCCTGTCGAAAGCTTTCTCCATGTCGACTTTTACAGCAAAAAAGCCTTTTTTCCCTCTCTTATTTCTCATGGTATGAATAGCCTCTTGAGCAATGATGATATTGTCCACACCTTGTCTCCCGGAGATAAAGCTACATTGGTTTTCAGCGACAAGGTAGTCCATGACACCTTTGAAACGGTTGGCAATAACCTTGCTGATAATTTTGTAGCTAACGTTGCAAAGAGATATGGGTCTGAAATCCTTAAAAGAGACCGGATGGTCAACCTTGGGGATAAGGACAATGTTGGTTTGGTTGATTGATTTCACCTCATCCGGGAATTCAAAAATCCTGATAACCAGCTCACAAATCTTCTGCCCAATCGAATCCCATTGAGTTTGGAAGAAATGGGGGTTCAAGCCATCTGGACCCGGAGCTTTGAAATGTGCAATTAGCACCCTAAACCAAAGTATTTAGGGGTGAAATTTTGCCCCTGATGTATTTAAATGGGTGCAATCTCACCCTAACTCTTTTTTAGAAAGATTAAGAAAATAAAATAAGGTATTTAATCATATTCATAACTTATATTGTGTATTATTAGATTATATATCAGTTTATAGATAAGGCAAATTAGTTTAGGGAAGAATGCTTTAATATAAATTATTTAGCTTCCTTAATCTCTTTTAAAAAAAAGTCGCTACTATACAAGAATCGGAGATAATGGGATATTAACAAGAAAGATATATACAAGAGACTAAGATAATTTAAACTCACATGCAGTAACGCTTTCTAATTCTATTGAGTAGTTAGTTATGTTGAAATGAATAAGTTTACTTTCGTTAGACGAAGAGGGCCAACAAAGGGAAAAAGGATTCTAATTAATGTTAATTAAAAATAAAAAAGGATCAGGAATATCGACAATCGACTTTGGCCTTTGGGGTCATTGTGCTGATTTTTGTCACTCGCATTGAATTTGAGAATTTGAGTTTCCTTAGTTTTTGTCTTCGGGTTTATAAGAGGGTCAGCCTTAGAATAGCGGTAAAGTTGCTGCCATGTGACCTCACCCATTATAAGGTGATTTTGTGCACTATCTTTAGTCCTAAATATAAGAGCCAATTGAGATTTTTAAGAGAGATTAAAGAAGCTAATTAAGTTACATGAAAGTGTTCACATTTATCATTTTTTTCTAAACTAATTTGCTTAACTAATACACTGATATATAATCAAATGATACCCAATATATATATGTGTGTGTGTGTGTGTGTATAATTAAGTAGTTTACTTAACTTTTTTAATCTCACCAGAAAAGTCAATTGGTTCTTATATTAAGGACCAGATGGAGTATTATTTATTAAATGAGATGCAAATTGATCATTGGTGACAATATCAAAGCAACAACTAGTACAACGAAAGAAAGAAAATTTGCGAAAAGAAATATGTTGAAATAGTTTTTCTGTATGATACAGTCCAGTTATACTAGTGGACCAAGAGAGCCATGGCATGACTTGCATTGCAAAGTTGAGGACCCGCTGCATATGATATATTAACTAATTTTGAGCAAAGATATGGAGGAAAGCCAAAAAAATGGCGTGACTTAAGGCTAAACAAGGTTACAATTTGTCATGATGACGCTTTGCTAAGCAAACATTTGGTCTTGATGAAGATACAAGTGTCTGTGTAACTCAAGAAAACGATCCTGAGACTTAGAATGTGCAGGTATGAAGAAAATATGGGGATAGAAATCAATGAATTGCGTCATATCATATCATCATCCTTTATAAAATCCTATAATTAAAAGCTAGCATTAATTACAGGTATTTTGGTCAATAGATTCAGGATCTGTCAAGGGTTTTCCAAAGGAAGCTAAGGCTTAGATGGGAACAAGGTTGCAAAAAATAATTTTACCTCTTTAGTTAAATTATTCCTTTTGTCCTTTGATTTTCAATCAGTTTTTAATGTTAGAATTTTGACATAAAAGTGGGTGTGTCAAATGGAATAAGTGCCATATTGCTTGGGAGAGAAAGAATACAAGTGAATATATTATACCTTATGAATTTGGGCTAGTAAATGGGCCAAGAGAAAGAGTGAGCTTGCACATACAACAACGGGCCACCAAGAGGCAAACGTAGACTATTTCCCGTGCACGCGAGTTAAATATTTTTATGGCAGGAAGGATCCGTTTTATCCTAGGAAGTTCAGCTTCCAATCAGCTAGTGGTAGCAGAATAGCTCTTAAGGACAGCATCCTTAGATGTGACTTAGATTACACTGTGTAGTTGTAGGAACTTCGAACATTTAATATGTCATGCAAATTGTTTAAAAAAATTCCCTATTGGCCAAAGTTTAACAATAGGACCTAAGTTTTAAAAAAAAAAAAATCAAAACTCTCAGAAGTCAGATATAAATTGAATCCGGGCCTATGGATTTAAAAATTTAATAATATGGATAGATATAGTTTCCAACCTTAGTACTATTATAATGCTCTCTTCATTTTCTGTTCGAAAATAGGTAATCCGGCTCCGATTAGACACCCTATTCAGCAGCACATTTTCTGATTTCTCCATCACCCTATTCGTATATAACAATCTTAATAACTACTTACTAGCCTGTGACTTTGGTAATACATCTTTCTCATGGAACTGGTTCTCCTGAGAGCTAGGTAGCTTTGGACTGTCATATTTGATTTATATGGTCCAAATATAATTTTTTTTAAAGGTCTATATTTTTTTTAAAAAAAATTGTTTTAATGGGTATAAAATCTAAAATAAAGATAATCTCTTAATCATTATATTTTTTAAAAAAATTTATTTAAAAATTCATCATTTTAAGAAAACTTAGATTTGGACTGCCTCGATCAAATTTGGATGGCCCAAATCTGCCTAACTCTCCCTACTAAACACTTTTGCTTGGCAGGGAATCCACTCTATATGAATTTAAGTTTGCACGGAAGTATTTTTTTTAGTTATATATTAGTAATGATGGGTTGCGTGACCTCTCTCGTTTGCATCAATGTGATTTATGGCCAGCCCTCAGCCTCCTTTTAATCTTATATTATGTTTTTATTGTTTCTTAGAGTGTATGTCTAATTGTTGGTTTTGTACCTTTCAGGTCTAATTTTCACGGAGTTTCTTAATTTAATAACTCTGGATAAATGCCATGATTCTATATAGCAGTCAAATATAATGGCCACTCTGCCATCATCTTCTGTATGACTATCGTTTTCTATGTTCTACCAATATTTGATTAATAAGCATTCTGCCAATATTTTAGAACGCGTCAAATGACTTAGGTCATATATCCTTAGGTCTTATCTCATCTTATAATTAATTTCTTTGGGGCAATGATATTTTTTTATGTTTTTATATTATTTTGTGTCTTTTTCCATCTCAAATTTTGTTTGAACTTCTTTCTTTGATCAATCGTTCCTTCTTTTGTTTTTTTTAGCGATTAATAATTGCTTTTAATTTTGGATGTGTTTTGAACTTCTGATCAATATAGTGTGTGTTTGGGGGCAGCTTTTAGCCCCCCTTAAGCCCAATTCAACATGTAAAAGCCCAACTAATAGTTGTGATTTTTTTTTACATGTTTGGTTGATCAAATCTGATGTTGGGCTTGTGATAAAATATGTACGATTGGTACAAGCTGTCCATTTGAGCTTTTGTCCATTTGAGCTTTAATCAAAAGCTTGATGATATATCCGTTAAACGCATTTAATGCGTTTTAAATTCATTACCTAACCCCTGATGCTCTCCTTCTCTCTCTCATCGTTATAGCATCGGATACTCCCTTTCTTCATTTGGAACACGACGAACCACTCCAACTCGCGGCGGCGGCTGCAGCTCGAGAAGGTCAGAATTGCGGTGTCCCATTTTCCGGCGTGGTGTCGGTGTTCTTCCTACTCTCGGGTGTGGGTCTTCCTCTCGGTGGTTATCGGCTGCAGCACGGAAGGTCCGAATAGCTTCCATTTCTCTCGGCCAGTGAGTTTCTCGGTGGTTTTCGTCGGGCTTGGCTGATCTGGTGGCGGTGATCTGTTTGAGCTTGGCTGGCGTTGAAGTCATCTCCAGTTCAAGGTGCTGTGGCTGTGGATCTTGTCCATCGGTGTGGATCTGTTTGGCTGCTGAGGTTTGAAACTTGATTTAACCTTCATCTTGTTTCATTTCCCTTCATCTGTCCCTCTCGTCGATCTGGTTTGTCGACGTGATCTTGTCCATCGTTGTTTAGCTTCTTCTGTTAATGATATTGCCGATTTTGAGGGAAGACATGCGAACAGAGGGAACAGAGGGAATGAGAGATATAATGATATTGCCGATTTTGAAAGTTGATTTCTAGGTTTCTTTGCCAAATTCTGAATCTTTCCCCCTCCAACGCTCACTCACATCTTCTCTGTGTAGCATTCGATCATTTCCTTGCAATGAAACGAGTTTGTTTTTTTTTTTGGACTGATGCAATGAAACGAGTTTGTTTTTTTTTTTGGACTGATGCAATGAAACGAGTTTGATTTCTGAAATTTGTTGTTGGTTTACTATTATCAGTTCTTTCTATAGTCAATGTGTGGAGTTGTTTCATTCTCGTTGAAAATCGATTTTCGATGTTTTTTATTTCCTATTCTACAAACCAGACAAACATGAGGAAGGGCGGCCCAGTTTCGGTCCATCTGTACTCTGTTTTTTTTAACTATATGCGTGAGTCTGTTAGAGAACCAGAGCAGAAGTCACAACCTCTTCTGGTTTACTCTAGAAGAAAGAAACGTGTGATACATAATTAAGTTGAAGGAGAGGTTATTATGTATGAGTCATAGGTGTCGAGAAGTTATTATGTATGATGTTGTTTTGTCTATCTAGGATTCCAGATTCTGATTCTAGATCATTTACTATCCTAAATGTTCAGAAGAAATCCAAATCCTAACAGAATCGCTTGAAGGCAACTATTTGATGCCTAAAATCTATCAGTGCCCTGTCCTTTTGATTGTTATCGATGGTTATGTGAATCTATATATCCCCATGTTACTAGGACATTGAATTTTACTATGTTTTCTGATATTGTTTCACCAACACACTTTGTATACTAGATATGATGAATGTCTCATTCTGATGTTTTATGTAATTTTCTTCTGAAATCTGTTCTCTTATACCATAAGAGTATTCGTACATGTGTTACTGTGCTCAAGATGTTATTCCACTCTTTTCTTTTCATGTGCCCCTGCACACTTAGCCTTCATATTAATTCTTATTAAACACGTTGTGTTTTAGCCTTCATATTAATTCTTATTATGAAGGCTATGTTTTAGCCTTCATATTAATTCTTATTAAAGTTTAGCCTTCATATTAATTCTTATTGAAGACGTGATTTTAGCCGTCATATTAGCTTCAATCAAGCATTTATTCTTCTCTGTTTGTAATGCCCACTGTATTTTGCTGCAATAGTTGTTTGAAATTTTCATTTGTTTGCGGTGGAAATAGTGTTGAAATAGTGGTATAGAAATATGGATAAAGCTGTTTGGGATGATGAAACAACGGAGATTTTCGTCAATGCCTGCGTTGAGCAAGTATACAAAAAAGAACGCCGAGGGCAGTCATTTTCAAAGAAAGCGTGGGGAATTATTGTCTCTACGTTTAATGCGAAGACTGGGAAAGATTATGACAGAAAGAAATTGAAGAATAGGTTAGATATCCTGAAAAAGGATTTCAAGACTTGGGATTCTTTAATCAAAGAGACTGGGGTGGGGATAGACCCTGTGACGAAAAAAGTAATGGCAACAAATGAGTGGTGGCAGCGAAAACTACAGGTAACTTATACCTTTTGATTTTTTCCCTCATAAGTGAATAGTTTTGGTGAAGTCATTGTCACAAACGGGTTTCTTGTTTGCATACAGGAGAAGCCAGCATATAGAAAGTTTAGGCACACAGGCCTTAAGTTCGAGAATGAATTAAGAATAATCTTCAAGGATGCGATGGCAAGCGGCGAAGATGTAGTTGTACCCACTGTCACACAGCCTCAGACACAGCAGGAGGATGAGGAGGAGGAAGTGTATCGACCCACTATGGATGAAGAGGAAGGCTCAGGGGATAGTGAAGATGACATGTTTGGTGCTAACCCCGTGCCTAGTACCGGAGTGACGGACGAGCTAGCAAGCATTGGGTTAACAACAAGCACGCCATCAAATGGTGATACTGAGGAGGGAAGTCGGGGTAAGCGGAAGATGGGTGAAGGGTCTGGGAAGAGAAAGAAGCAGAAAATGCCAGCTTCAAGACAAATCGCTGATGCAATTAGTGTGATGGCAAATGCATCCAAGGACAGAACGGCAACATTAGATGCAATGAACGATGTTAGTGTCGATTCTGCTATGAGTGAACTGCTTGGCATTGAGGAAGTCATACGTGATAAGAGCTTTCGTGTACGCTGTATCAAGCTAATTGAGAATAAGACTCATTGGGAGACTTTCATGTCACTCTGTAAACGAAACATGGAGTTCGTGGTGGAGTGGTTGGAGTTTATGATTTATGAATTGTAGATGTACCTAAACTATGTTTTATTTGACTTCATGACATTATGCTTTGTGTAAACTACGTTATGCCAGTTATTATATGCTATTAGGAGTTTATGACATTATGCTTTGTGTAAACTACGTTATGCCAGTTATTATATGCTATTAGGAGTTTATGACATTATGCTTTGTGTCACTCTGTCTTATTAGGAGTTTTTTCATTCAATTACTCATACTTGAATTTTTAATCACACTCAGGGTACATAAATAATCAATGGCAAGTTCGAGTAATCAAGACTTACCTGACATGGTGGAGGAAGATGACCAGTCTCGACTTATAGATCTTATAAATAATGAAGTAGATGAGTATGAGCAATTGGCTGCGTTGATCTGTGCATATTGGATGCCTTTTATGTGTAAAGAACCGCGAAAAACAAGTACACGCACTGGTCATGACTGGGTGCAAGAGGTATTGGCAACACATGGCTCACGCTGTCATGACATGTTTAGAGTGGAAAAACATGTATAGCTTGTGTCATAAATTGGTCGAACATGGCTTACAGATTTCAACGAACATTGGGATCGAAGAAATGGTTGCCATGTTCTTGCTCACCGTTGGCCATGGAGTAGGCAATAGGGTGGTTCAAGAGCTCTTTCAACATTCAGGGGAAACGGTCAGTAGGCATTTGCACAATGTATTAGATGCTTGCTTTAGTCTAGCGGGGGAAAATATCAGACCGTCCGATCCCGAATTCAGTGTATGCCACCCCAAAATAAAAGAAGATCGTCGTTATTATCCATTCTTCCAAGATGCTATTGGAGCAATAGATGGAACCCACATTAAGTGTGTGATCACTGGTGCGAACCGTGAGAGATATATCGGAAGGAAGGGATATCCAACACAGAATGTAATGGCTGTATGTGATTGAGACATGTGCTTTATGTTTGTTATGGCGGGCTGGGAAGGTACTGCACATGATGCTCGTGTCTTCGAATCTGCTGTTTCTAATCCATCTTATAACTTCCCTCATCCACCTGCAGGTATTGCTCCGTCACCTTCTATTCAATTACTTTCATTTTACACTTTAATGAATCTAATAGTTTGGATTGATTTAAACTTTTATTAGGAAAATATTATTTGGTTGACGCTGGTTATCCGACACAACTTGGGTACCTTGGTCCTTATAGACGTGAGCGTTACCATCTTCCAGAATTTAGCCGCCAACCCGGATTTAGAAACGCTAATGAGACCTTTAATTATTATCATTCTAGTTTAAGGTCTACAATTGAAAGGACTTTTGGAGTGTGGAAGAATCGATTTCAATTGTTGCAAAACATGCGCAAGTATAGCTATCAGACACAAGTCCGCATTGTTTGTGCAACAATGGCCCTTCATAATTTCATTAGGCGAAATGATATTGCAGACATAGTGTTTCGCCAAGGTGAAGCTGGGAATCTTGTTGATGTGGAAAATAATAGTGTAGCTGAACAATCTTCCACGACAAATTATGGCAGGCGATCTTCCTCTGAAATGATTCAAATTCGTGACTCAATTAGAAATCAAATTGTACGGCACATGTGATACAATTGGTTATGTAATATTTTTCTAATTAGATTGTGCATTTTTTAATTGTCTAATTTCCCAACTTAAACTATTATAAATTTCTTATAATTTTTAATTACATTTCTCTTTTATCATTATCACAAAAGCCCAATTGACAATCGCTGTTCCAAACACACCATTTTTTTCATTTTTGCAAAAGCCCAATTGACAATCGCCAATCCAAACACAAATCACATTACATAATTTAGCTTTTATCAAAAGTGATATCATAACAAGCCCAATTGAAACAAGCCCAATTGACAATCGCTGTTCCAAACACACCCATAGACTTTTTCTATCTCTATCTTATCACATTTGAATTCTACTTAGTCGACTTATTATATCCTATAATTTTTATGGCCTCATCAGCTTTCATTTTTCTTTCATTTTTTCCTAAACAAGCCTGTGTGTTTATTTACTCGATGAGAATTTTTTATATTGCTGTTTGGACTTAGATACCGAAAATATTGGATGTGTGGCATTATTTTTTATAAAATGTTGGTTATATATTATAGATATGTTCTTCCTCTTTTGAGTCATAAGTTTTTCATTTCACAATTTTCACTCCAATTTTCTTTACTTCTTTTCTGGATCAGTAATAACATTTGTGCACCTGATGGAATGTAAGATTTTAAAGTCAGGCTATAATACCACATTCAAATATAGCTAGTCATTAATTCAGTAAAAAAAAAATTTAGGGTTCCTATGCGGTGTGTTACTAGGTTTTCAGTGTGTTGTGAGTTTGATGATTAGTTATTTTCTTAATTAATTAATTGCTCTTCTAAGTGATATTATACGGTTGTTCTGAAGTGAAGGAAAAATATTTAGATCAAGTTCCTTATATCTATTTCATCATAGCAAAAAAAAAGAATATATATATATATATATATATATCCATTTCATCAAGTTTTCTAATCACATGTGACCATGTGTCCTATTTTTGAATAATTGTTATTTAACTATAAACTCATAAAAAAATACGACACATTAATAGATATAAGAAACTTGATGTAAGTATGGCCCGAGGAGAAATAACTTTGCCTTGGTTTCATAGTCTTACTCCATTTTTTTTTAGAGAAACTCCATATTATTTCTTACAATGAAGTTTTTAAATTATAGCCTCATGAAACCATGAGATGAACGGAGGCCACCAGAGCTGGGGATGGGCAATAGATAACAGAGGCCATTTTTGCGAATAAGAAAAAGAGAGAAGGTGGAGAAATAGTGAGTGAGAGAAAAGATAAATTGCCAAAGAAAAATGGAGGTGCAAGAAAGGACCTACGTTTAACGTTTATAGGCCTGTTTGGGTTAGCATTGAGAAGCACATTCACACAAATCGAGACAAACGTCTTTCACATATTTGGAATTGGCTATGGTCCTCTGCTTTTGCCGTCCTCTTCCCCTCCACTACTCATCTCAGCCTTTAAATTGAAATATAAGCAGTTCATATTTACTGTTTAGTTAATGTTTAAAAAAATATCAAATTATTAAAAAATAATAAAATAAATTAAAAAATGCAAAATTTTAGTTATGATAATTTAAACATGTAATAAAAATTTTTTTAACAAATATTTTTATGAAATATTAAATCTGAACTGCTCAGATTTCAATCTAAAGACTGAGATGAGTAGTGGAGGGGAAGAGGATGGGAAGAAAACGGTAAGATCAGAGGACTATAGCCAATTTTACCTTGTACACCGTAAATCACGTCAGTAAAATAGCTTCTATCGCTAACCCAAATAGGCACTATATAGAGAGATTTTTGGGGGAGTGACAAGGAGCAAGGGCTAGAATGCATAGTGAGACCAAGATGTGCAGTGCGCAGTGCGGGACCCACACATCTGGAAAGAGAACGATTGGCAGTATTTTGGGTACAAAGAAACAAGTGAACGATTTATTGCAAAATTTTATAGTAAAAATAATCATGCCAAAAAATATTTATTAAGTACTATATATGTTTTAATTATAATGATTGTGGTGCTTATAAAAAAATTATAATTTAATATATATCTATATATATATATATATAATAACTGTAACCCCCTCAGTAATTATATCCGAAATACACGATTAAAATGAAATAGAGACCAATAATAATCAAATAACATTTACTAACCCATCACATGATGGGGTTTTCAAAAATACCTTTCGAAATCATTTATAAACTTGGTCTCATATTCACATTTCGAATACAATTACTACGTGAAGATAAATCACATTCATATATCAGAGTGCACAACATAATCATCCCGGTAATCCCGGAATACATATCTTCGCTAACAATCATAGGGTATATTAGCTCATACAACTTCACAAATAGGGAATTACACAACAAATCTCAATACCAAAAACAATTATCCAAATATACATCCCAACTAAGAGAACCAACTACCAACTTCAATCCCGAAGGAGTCTTTATCGCCCTTAGCTACTCGCTATATCCTTGATCTACTACCCTGTCTGGAAGGTTAGTAGGGGAGGGTGAGATTTGAGAGAATCTCAGTAGGGAAACATTATCAATATGCAGGCAAGATAAGTGTTTAATGCATGACATGCTTGCATCACATAACTCATGCACACATACAATGACAAATCTATAAGCTCAATGCTTCGAACGATACACATATGGCCATAGCATATATTGAAACATAGCTTCAAATCATTCATACATGTTCCACATAATCAAGCAAAGCAATAACATGCATCAACACATTAATACAATTATCAGAGCATGCAGGAGAGATAAGTTCCCTACCTCCAGTCTTTTCTCCTCGATTTGCGTGCGAGCAACTCGGGGCTTCACATTCGATCCTACAATGTCAAATGTACTATTTAGACACTTCCATAGTGTTTCTGGGGGTTATATGATTCTATCTTGAAAATTTACCAAAATACCCCCAGGACCCCGGCCCCGCCCCGCCGTACCCGGTCCGGCTGTACTTTTCCCGAAATTTTGACATGGGCTATTCTGACATATTTTCGCCCAAGGAATCCATTTCCGGACTCGGAATTATCAAATTCAATGTCAAATTACGAAATTGCCCTTGGCAGCCCTACTTTTAGGGTTTTAGGGGCGTTTCCGTAATTATGCTTTCTCGGCCTTTTCCGAAAAAGTGCCCAACTGTAACCCCACCTAATTTTCCCTCCTGAACTCAATGGAATCATCAAATCATTGAAAATCCAACTCTAAGACCCATTTATAGCCCAGACCGAAATATATGGGTTTTCTAGGGAAAATCAGGGTTTTTCGGTTTCGGCTCCGTAAACACGTTCCTTTCTACTCCTAACCACTTTATTGACTATCCCATTAGGTTAAAACTACCATTTAGTATCAATTTGGGCAGCATAACAGCCCCTACAACCCATTTCCATAAATTAAAACCAACGGCAATCCGGCGAAATTTCACCGATTAAATTGCCCACAGTAGCTAGAATAGTCAATATACAAGAGTTTGGGAGTTACCTCAAGCTCCCACTAGCTTTTCTCAAAGATTGCTGAAACCCTAGCTCTCTTGAACACCAAATTTGAGCTTCCAACCCTTGAATCACATAGAAGAATAGCTTAGGAGTGGAGTTATACACGTTAGGAGCTAGATCGTCGGAGAAATCGGCTTACCTTGCGAGTTCTCTTCCTCTTCTCTCTCTAAAACTCCCTCTCTCTCTTTCTCCATGCTGCTGCACGGTTTTTGGCTGATGGAGGAAGATGATGATGACTTTATAACATTTAGCTTATGTCATCTTTAATTATGATGATGTCATAATTCCAAAATTGGCATTTTCGGATTTTCTGGCAGATTTTCTGCCCAATCTTTGAAAAATCATAACTAATTCTAGAAAAATCAAAATGAGGTGATCCCAAAGCCAAATGAAAGGTATTTAAGTTCTCTTCATTGGAAAAATATTTACCAATACTAGAAATCACCACAAAATTCCAGAATTACACAAATGTCATCACTGCCCCAAAACAGAGTCCATTTTCGACCTCAAACTTTGGACAGTCATATCTCCTAGTTCCCAAAACTAAATGGCACAAATTATATGTCCATTTTGAAGCTTGAGATGTGAACTATAAGACTGGAAAGTTTCATAATTTTATGACATCATTTGCCTAGTAAAAACGTCCACACGAGAAGACTGTCCAGACAGAATTCACATTGGACAGCATTTCCAGTTTTGCAACCAATGTGTCCAATCCAATTTAAATCAATTCCAATGATTAAATACCACAACATGACACCATTTCCATCACAATACCCCATTCAATTATTCCCTCTATTCTAAGTCAATTTGGATGTTAATCCACAATTGAACTCAAATATAGGGTTTTGGCGTTGCTCATAACACAAGCGACTACAATCCACTTTATATTCTCTAAAAAGGTTCATTAATCACTAACCACGTCCACTTTTGTAGTCATTAACTCTTAATCACAATTTGGGATCTTGCTAAACCGGGGCTTAGCAATCCACTAATCTCAGGCTTATTCTCTAGCCTCGAGTCTCAAAATTCGGGGTGTTACAATAACAACTTCCACAAAGCTAGCATCAATTGGTATCAAAGGCTAGTTCCCACTTCAATTGGTACGAACCAAAGCTAATTTCTCACTTCAATTGGTATTAGAGCTAGGTTCTCACTTCTCTTCTACTCATACAACCTTCCAAAAAAAGCTCTCGAACATCTCTTTTGTACATTATTTTACATCCATTGGTATAAAAGGCTAGCTTCAACTTCAATTGGTATTAGAGGTAATTTGTTCCCAGATTCAATTGGTATCATATCTAAGTTCTCACTCCTCTTTTACTTATACAAACCTTGTAAAATAGCTCTCAAACATCCCATTTGTACTTAAACTTAGGATGCATTTATGTGATAGTTGTTATTCTCCATTAGTAGGATTTCATCCTAATGTTATAGCTTTGGAGGAGAATTTTAAGAGAATTGTCATGAAATCTAGACTTCTGGAATTTCTTATTGATGACATTGACCCCAAAGATAGGCTACAAGAAATGATCACTGAAACATTTTACAAGAAATCATTATAGCTAAGGATGGCAACGGAGAGTGGAGGCCATTTTTTGGAGCAAGAAAAAGAGAGAAGGTGGAGAATGAGCAAGCAAGAGAGAAGATAAATTGCCAAACTAAAGTAGAAGCGCAAGAAAGGACCTACGTTTAATGTTTATATAGAGTGTTGGGGGCCAAGAGTGATAGGGAGCAAGGGCGAGAACGCAGAGCAAGCAAACGGTATGCAGTGTGGATTGCGAGACCCACACATCCAGAAAGAAACAAATTGGCAGTATATTAGGAACAAAGAATCAGGTTAACGATTTATTGCAAAATTTTATAATAAAATAATTGTGCCAAAAAATATTTATTAAATACTATATATTTTTTTAATTATACTATTTTTTTAATTATAATGATTGTGGTGAGTATAATCGAATTATAATTTTATATATATATATATATATATATATATTAATATATAAAAACCTCCATAAGGCTAGCATCAATTGGTATCAAAGGCGATTCCCACTTCAATTGGTCCCATTTCAATTGGTATCAGATTTAGGTTCCCACTTCTCTTCTACTTGTACAAACTTTTCAAAATAGTTCTCAAACATCTCATTTGTAAGTTGTCTTACATCAACTGGTATCACTACTACAAAAAGATGATTCAACGACACCAATTCACGACTGTTTTGAAAAAACAGTAGTAGAAAATAACGCGGTGGCATGAATGTAAATATAGGAGAAGGATTCAACGACTGGTTTTGAAAACCAGTCGTTGTAAGTGGGATTCAACGACTGGTTTCAAAACCAGTCGTTGTAAGTGGGATTCAACGACTGGTTTTCAAAACCAGTCGTTGAATCTTTTAGATTCAACGACTGTTTTTCAAAACCAGTCGTTGTAAGTGGAATTCAATGACTGGTTTTGAAAACCAGTCTTTGAAACTCTGCCATATAATCCCCAAATCATACCATTCTCGCCTTTGTTCAGCTCACATTGTGTCGCGTCGATCCTATAAAGAGCTCACATTGTGTCATGCCTCCCTATCTGGGCCTCTTGTTCACACATTGCTCTCCGATGACTTCTCCGACCATCGTCCTTGCTCTCTGCTCTTTGCCGTCCTCCATTGGTTTTTTGAGTGCGGCTAAAGACGTTAACTTTTAGTTTTTTGAGTCGATTTCTTTGAGGAGATGACTAAGGATCTTCTCAACAATGATCTTTACAAGCAAAAGGTATTATTTTTCTCAATTTAATCTATGAATGAAACTGTATCTGTTTTTGATTCTCTCCATATCCCTCGCCTTGTCTTACGAAATATTGTCGCCTCTTCCTTTCAGGTATTCTCTGTTTTACCTTCTTATTCAAAGCATGTTCTCCTGCCTCCTTTTATCTTTCATAATTTAATAGAGAATATGTTGTTGCTAATGATAATATGTTTAATGTATGAATTTGATTATTCCTCTACAATTAAAAAGAAATCTTTCTGGGAATCTTGGTGATTAATTGTGTGTATATATATAGTTGAATCTATTATGGGCCAATGGAACTCAATTTGATTTATATAATTGGTAGACAAAGACCTATAAAGATATAACCGATGAAAAGCAAACAACATTTTTTTTAAAAAAAAAAAGAAACAACGACTGGTTTTCTAAAAACAGTTGTTGTAACTCTCTTACAACGACCGTTTTAAAACGGTCGTCTATTTCAAAACTTTCCACGACACTCACATACACGTCCCCTTAAAAACGGTCGTCTAAAGGGCATAAAAACGGTCGTTGAAAGTGCCTTCTGTAGTAGTATATCCAGGGATGGCTCCCAGTTCAACTAGTATTAGAGCTAATTCCCACTTTAATTAGTATCAAAGCTATATTCTCATTTCTCTTTCACTCGTATAAACCTTCAAAAATAGCTCTCAAACATCTCGTCTGTACTTAAACCTATGATATTGAATGAAATTGCATTCTCATCTTATTGTCTCTCTCTTCTCTTTTCTCTCTTCTTTCTCTCTCCCCCATCCCTGTTCTGCATGAATCAGGTAATCAAGTATTAACGGTAAAATACAAATGATTAATCAACTCCAGAAATATCCAAAAATCAAGGGACAACATATCAAGCAAAAGCAGAAGATGGTAAGCCTAAAAAATATCTGTTGGCTACTACAGATTTTGGTTACCTCTTATCTCAAAACAATAAAGCTCCCTAAGCCTTAGTTTTCATTTTGTCAGTGAAACAAGTTAAAGTAAGCCTCTGTGCATATATGATTCTAGCTGAGCTGAGATAGATTAAGCTTGCTTTCTTCTTCCTCCAAATTAAACCTCTATATCATCTTTATAGCTAAGAAATTAAAAATTGTTTGGTTCTATTTTCCCTCTTTATGTTTTTAGAACAATTTTGTAGAGTGATTTTTAAAATAAAACTTTAAGAAAATCCGTTTGAATTATTATTTTTAGGCTGAAGTATACATTTAGCATGTTATATTTGCATCAAATTTTCTTTTAATCCTTTAAGTTTATAAAATGTTTGTTTAGTCTTCAAACTGAACCCCGATTATTTTATTTGACTAAAAATTGTAATATTCCAAATTTAATGAAGGTTAAAATTTTTCTAAAAAAAAAATTTAAATGGTAATTTGATAATAAATCAAATTATAGAACCTACAAAATTTAAGGAATCTTAAATTAGATAATGGGAAAAATTAGTGCATAGTGTGTGTATCTAATAGGATAAAAATATACATATACATATATATATATATATATATATATATATATATTAAATCACAGCAACACACACACATATCCCATATCTGCACTTTTATTTTGGGAGCACCGAAAGATAACACTCCACTCCTCTCTCATTATTAGCTAGACAATGGATAACCCACCCACTTTACACACTTCTCATTTTCAGTCGGACAACAAACACACTCATCATCACACACCTATGCAATCAACATCCCATACACAATGTCACTTATTAATTCCTCCAACTCCCATTTACGTCTGCAGGCAAAATAAAATAGACAAAGCGAGAGTGAAAGAAAGAGAGAAAACAGAATAGAAAAGAGAGGGAGAGACGTGAGTGAACTGGAGAAAGTTATGTTGGAGTAGAGGAAGAAGAAAGCTCTAAACCTTACATACAACCATTGATCCTTGTATAGGTGAGTCTCCTACACATTTATCCTTGTTTTCCCATTGGATTTGAGGTTGTTTTCTGGGTTGTTTAGATGCTGGAATTGATAATTCACCAGAAAATTCTGTAACCGAAAAGTTGTTAAACCAGTGATTGTGTGACCATTTTAGGGTTTTTTTATTCTAAAATTTGATCATTAACCTCAAGACATATGTGTAGAAGAGTATAGAGTTAAAATTCGTGAGCTTTAGAGTACAAATTCATGTATACATGTTAGTTTTCTCAATTCTGTTTTGCTATCCAAAAAACAGAGTACATACCTGAAACTTGTAAAATCTTAAACAGAAGCTATAGATGGAAAATCATTTTTTGGCATGTAATGCATGAGAAGGTTGTTTTCTCTAAGTTTTGGTTTGATTAGGGCCCAATTAGCCAACAGTTTCTTTGAAACATTTTCTCCTATTGAGAAAATTGTGACTATTAGAACTAAGTTAAAATTGGCTGCTATTTATAATTGGCCGATACACCAAATGGATATAAAAAATATATTTCTGCAGGGAGACCTGCATGAGGAAGTCTATTTGACCATACCTCAAGGTTTTGAAACCAAGGGAGAGCATTACAAGTTATGTAAGCTTGAGAAATCATTGTATGGCTTGAAGCAAGCTTCAAGACAATAGAGAAATTAACTTTTAGTCATTAATTAAAGGCGGTTTTAAACAAAGTAAGCATGATCATGCTCTTTTCCAGAAACAAAACCAAGGTAATATAGTTATTGTACTTGCTTGTGTTGATGATTTGATGATCACTGGAAATAGCCTAAAGGAAATAAATGCTATAAAGAAATGTCTTCACAGTGAGTTTAGAATTAAAGATCTAGGAACAATAAAATACTTCCTTGGTCTAGAGGTTTTGAGGTCCAAGTATGGAATTCTACTTAATCAAAGAAAATATGCAAGTGAATTAATTTCTGAGACTGGTTTGAGTGAAGAAGAGATCGTGATGACTACCATCGAACAAAATTTAAGGCAAAAACAAAATCAGATTGTTTCCTACAAGATCCAGGAGTATATAGAAGTCTGGTTGGTAAGTTACTTTATCTTACTTTGACTAGACTTGATATTTCCTTTTCAGTGCAGGTGCTGACTCAATTTATGCAAGACCCTAAAAGGTCTCACTTGCGAGCTGCATTACGGCTAGTGATGTATCTCAAGGATAGCCTGAGGAGAGGAATATATATTCAGCAGAAAATTCACTGAGAGTATAATGCTTCAGCAATTCTAACCATGGAGCCTGTCCAGATACAAGGAAATCTGTCACTGGGTTCTTGGTAAACCTGGGAGGATCATTGATTTGCTGGAAATCCAAGAACAAACGGTAGTTTCCATCTCTTACGTTGAAGCAGAATATAGAGCATTGAGAATGGTGGTAGCTGAACTTACTTGGATTATAGGATCGCTAAAAGAGTTACACGTTCAACAAGTAGAACCTATGAAGGTGTATTGTGATAATAGAGCAGCTATTCACATTGTGACAAATTCGGTTTTTCATGAGCGTACCAAGCACATCAAGATAGATTGTCATTTTGTGAGACAAAAGTTGGTGGACGGCATGATATAATTTGGACATGTTTGTTCAAAAGAGCAGTTTGCTGATATTTTAACAAAATTGCTTGGATCTTCATAGTATGATTATATATTGTGCAAGTTGAGAACTACTGAATATAGGTTCCCAACTTGAAGGGGAGTGTAGAATAAATAAATTGTATATATATGTGTGTACTTATATACTGTGGATATAAAATATATATATATATATATATATGTATGTATGTAAATAGGTTAATGTCCCCTCTAAGGACTGATACGCAGGGCCTATATATATGTGTGGACTGTGATAATGTACACCAGATTTGAGATTAATAAAGATGTTGATTTCTCAGTCATTTATGGATCCACTTTAACAATAGTGTACAAGTGTATCCAAGTGCTGGGACTTCCTATAGACTACAGCACAAAGGAGGTAGAGGTACGTAGCCAGGAAGATTGGCTTTCGTTAGAATCTCTGTTCAATGGCGGTGAATGATAAATTTGGATTTCAAAAAGATGATTATATTAAGGTATATATAGATGTGCGTAGAAACAATAAAAACTAATTAACAGTTTTAGGTTCTTTTTTTGATTTGATGATTGAGGCCGATCGATATTAAAAAAATTTTTTAACTTTAATTTATTTTTAAATTTTTGTAGATAGCTTTTCTTGAAAAAGATCTTAGCTTTTGAAATTATTTTTTTGGCTTGAATTAGAAGCATGACACAAATGGATTAGTTTATACAATTAAATGTCATATTAATAAGGAGATTTGCGAAATCTTAAAAAGATATATTCTTTATTTTGGTTATGTAGTAAATATTGTAATACTAAAGGTGGATGCACAAGCTTCCCATATGTCTTATGGAATCCCAAAAAAGATAGTGTATAATTGTATCCAAGTGCTGGGACGTCCTCTAGACTAAAGAACAAAGGAGGTAGAGGTACGTAGCCAAGAAGAATGGCTTTCGTTAGAATCACTTCTCAATGGCGGCGAATGAAAAGTTTCTATTTCAAAAAGATGGTTATATTAAAGTATATATAGATGTGAGTAGAAACAATATCCTCAGTTCTTACTTAGATTATTCTATGTATGAAGTTAATAAGTAATTTATTACCTGGATGTATAGACGGAGATGTGGCCTTCGTATTTGAAGACTTTACTTTCTAATATAAACTTGGGTAGCTGCTATAGGTTTATTTTGCAGAACATGCGCTTTGTATTTTCAGTTTGAATTACCTTGGTTCTTGGCCAAAAAGATAGGATATTAGCAAGAATGATAGAAGAGACTAAGCGAGAGAATTTGAACTTACACATGCAGTAGCGCTTCCTAAATCTTCTGTCAATTCTATTGAGTAGTTCTATTGAGATGAAGAAGTTTACTCTTGTTGATGGTCGTTTGTACGTAGAAGAAAATTGCAATGTTATATGTTTAGATTCAGCATTTTACAGTGGGTTTAACGAGTCGACATAACCACAAAACAGAGTTATTTTCATATCTTGTGGTGTACGTTTGACCCAAAAGGGAAAACCCTTTCACATCAAAGCAACTTAAGTTCTAACAACTAGTTTATTATATTATTAGAAATGTTGTAGAAACGGATTAGTTTAATACTATCAATATGCCTTTCCATGCCCCTTAAGTTTAACACCATTTAGTAATTAATTTAACATCGTTAAGTTTAACTAGTTTTGTATTCTCGAATCATAAATTGTATCATCTAAGCATGAGAGGCCTATACTCCCTACTTTTATTGCAAACTCTATTTCATTCCTCTATCAAGTAAGCTTTGCGAGTGGCGGCGTATTATTTTTTTTAATACTCTTCCTGTGAATAAGCTCTTTGGACACTAGGTATATATAAGTTATTCTTTTTTTGTTTGAAATTTTAATTTTCTGTTTTATTTTTTATCCCCATTAAATACATGCTTGTAAATTAATTACCCCATCTATTCTCGTTCACGGGCGTGTGGCGTCTCCACTACAAGCCTCTCTCCACTGCGCCTTCATTAACTTAAAACGGCGTTGTTTGGGATTTTGCCTGAACCTCAGCCATTAATTTCAAAATGCAATCTTGGTCGTTGCTTGAGTATCCTGGGTAGAAGAAAGCAGAAAATATACCCACGCTAGCGTAGCATCCTTTCTTTCAACGCCACGGACTTTCCGTTCGCGGTCTCCGCTCCGTTCCTCTACTGTCTTCCACCATCAATGGCAAGTTCTTAAAAACGTGGGTCTCTTTTTCCGATTTATCAATAGTATCATTTTTGTCTTTTCTTGGTTTCTTCTTTTCAACCAGATAAGGGCCAGCTTGTTTACTTTCTTAATATCTTTGATGGACCCTCCTACACAGCAGGGATTTTTGTGCTTCAAGTATGAATAAAACAAAAGGCAACCACCCTTGTGCTGAAATTTAGATTTAAGATGATGCAAGGTGATAAAGATTGAACTAGAAACTGTAGTGACAAGAAACTAATACTAATGTGTCATCTTTAACTCATTTTCTTGAGAAAACATGTTACCTCTATCAATAGTTGTTTTGAGAGTATGACATATTAAGTTTTTTTAAACATCAATGCTTGAGATTAGAAATAAAAATGATGGCTAATATTGTATGTTTAATGCAAGACGACGTCACTTTGTCTAGGTGGAGGCAAAATGGAGAGAAGCCTATAGTGGAGAGGCCCTGGACGTCTCTTTCACTCAATGATCTCTCAATAAATAAAGGTATACGTAGTTTTGGATAAATACGATGGCATAGATTATATCTTTTATTTTCTGCCATCAACATATATTATATCTTTTCTTGATATGATATATACCAGAACTATTTTTTAAGATTATATTGTTATTTTTAAATATTAAATTTATTGAGATATTTAGAAAAATATTGAAGAAATAAAAAAAATTAACCAGGCCTGAAAAGATATGTGAAGAAAAAATAAAGAAAAAATGGGGGAGAAATGACCGTTTGGTTATAAAATATCATTCTAATTTTAGTAGTTTCCGAAACAATCTATATTTGCAAATAATAAAGGAATTGGTATAAAATACGCTCCACAGAAAATTACACATCAATTGGTATAAGCGGTTCTCACTTCTCTTCTACCAGACAAACCCTCCAAAATAGCTCTGAAACATCTCATTTATACTTAGACTTATGATGAAATTGCATTGCCCACCTATTGTCTCTCCCTGAATCTAGCTCACAACAGTGAAAAAAGTGGAAAATATACTTTATAATAATAATCTATAAATTTATTTATATAGCCAAGGACAACATTAACAATGATATAAACTATAAGGATTTAATCAATTATAATTCCTTACTGTTGAAAAAAAATAATTATAATGTTTTCAGAATACAGAAATTAAGAAATTAAATTCAGATAATAGGGACTAACAAGATATCGAAGAATATTATGCCTTGAAAGAATTATTATATGCTAACTTGTGAATAGAACGTAGAGTTGATGACCCTTTATGTGGCCTTGAGGTCTCATTTAAGTTTGTTATAGAGTTGTTAAAGATATATTAGATGTGCGCGCGCGCATGCTCCTTATTTTAAGGGATGGATTATTTGGCGGTTATAGTGGATCCAACTCCACAACAATAATAATGAAAAATTTTCTTCCTTTGTTTTTGATCTTATAGTTACATGTAATCCATACACCAGCCACCATATTACTCCCCATCCTAAATATAAGATATAATTGGGGATCGAGTTGATGTTTGTCTTAAATGTTAGACCCATGTTTACCAATTTTTTCTCAAATTAACTCTATTAATATTCTCTTAACAATAATCAAATAGGCGAGGGAGGGAATTAAGAAATATGATTAGAGTATTTTAGAAAAAAAAAATACTTTTCTTCCTTTGTTTTTGATCTTATAGTTACATGTAATCCGTACGGCAGCAACCAAATTACTCCCCAGCCTAAATATAAGACATAATTGGGGATCGAGTTAATGTTTGTCTTAAATGTTAGACCCATGTTTACCAATTTTTTCTCAAATTGACCCTGTTAATATTCTCATAATAGAAATCAAATAGGCGAGGGAGGGAGGGAGTTAAAAAATATGATTAGATTGTCGTATAAAAAATATCATACTAATTAACTTAACTAACATCCTTAATCTACTCAAATTAGTTAATTAGGTGTTAAATTACAGATAAGAGGAGTATTTTACATACATATGTGAAAGGAAGCACATTATATACAGGTAAAATAAAGCCTCAAATAATATTTGGTAGTCAAATATCAGAACATAATAATGACCTTTCATTTCCACCAAAATGCTTAGCAAAGTAGATATGCAGCATATATAATAATTTAAGATGTAGGCTCTTCACGGTCAATGTTGAAGATTGGTACAAGACTTTCTACATAAAGAAAAGTATAATCAATACATTTGTCTCTCCACCTAAATGCCTTATTACCATCTAGATGGGACAAATAGGGGTTGCGATTATCTATCTTTGTCCAATTCCATTCCTTAACACCAGATGCATCCACTCCCTCTTCCATCACCCATAATACGATACGATAAGATTACGAAGTTTATTGCTAAAATCTTTTTTTTAAAAAAAATAATTAACAGTTTTAGATTCTTTTTTTGATTTGATGATTGAGGCAAAGATACTAGCTTTTCAAATTATTTTTTATTTTTTTTGGCCTAAAATTAATCTTAAGAGAATTTTGGCTTCAGTTAGAAGCATGAGACAAATAAATTAGTTTATACCATTAATGAATTAAATGTCATATTAATAAGGAGATTTGCAAAATCTTAAAAAGATCGCTCTTACCTATATACTACCTCCATCCTAAATATAATATATAATTGACTTTTTTGAGAAGATTAAGGAAGTTAATTAAATTACTTGTAAAGTATTTATATTTATCATTTTTTCTGTAAACTAATTTGTCTAACTTATAAACTGATATATAATTTAATCATTTGCAGCATATGATATGATTAAGTAACTTATTTAGCTTTATTAATCTTTTCAAAAATCAACTAGGTCTTATATTTAGGATCGGAGGTAATATTCTTTATTTTGTTTTTGCTGTAAATATAGTAGGGTAAAGGTACGTCCAATATCCTGAACTATTTTTAAAGGTGCAATTAGCACCCTAAAGTATTTCGGGCACAATTTTGCCCATAATATATTTAAATGGGTGCAATCTCACCCTAACTCTTTTTTAGAAAGATTAAGGAATTTAAATAAGTTATTTAATCATATTTATAACACATATGGTGTATTATTAGATTATATATCAGTTTGTAAATAAGGCAAATTAGTTTAGAGGAGAACGATAAATATAAATACTTTAATATGACTTATTTAGCTTTCTTAATCTTTCCAAAAAAAAAATCGTACTTATATTACGCATCGGAGGTAATGGGGTATTAACAAGAAAGATACAAGAGACTAAGATAATTTAAACTAACACACGCAGTAAAGCTTCCTAATTCTATTGAGTAGTTAGTTATGTTGAAATGAATCAGTTTACTTTCGTTAGACAAACAGGGCCAACAAAGGGAAAAAGGATTCTAATTAATGTGAATTAAAAAAAATAAAATCAAGAAAGGTTGATGTCATGTCACCTGAAGGTCATGCATTTAAATCCACAGCCCACCCCTTGTGGAGTAAGGCTGCGTACATCTCTCCTTTCCTAGACCCCACCTAGTGGACAGGCTTGAGTGTCCAACTAATTTGTAGTTAGACAATTTTGCTTCATGTATGACTTTTTATTTCATTATAAGGTGATTTTGTGTACTATCTATGATTCTAAATATAAGAGCCAATTGACATTTTTAAGAGAGATTAAAGAAGCTAATTAAGTTACATTGAAGTATTCATATTTATTATTTTTTCTAAACTAATTTGTTTGACTAATAGACTGATATATAATCTAATGATACCCAACATATGCTATGATTAAATAGTTTATTTACTTTTTTTAATCTCTCTGAAAAAGTAAATTGACTCTTATATTAAGGATCAGAGGGAGCATTATTTATTAAATGAGATGACAAATTGACCATTGGTGACAATGTCAAAGCAACAATTAGTACAAGGAAAGGAAGGAAATTTGCAAAAAGAAATATGTTGAAATAGTTTTGCTATATGATACAGTCCAGTTATACTAGTGGACCAAGAGGGACATGGCATGACTTGCATTGCACAGTATGGTTGGAAGTGAAATAATTTTTCCTTGGTTTCACACTCTTACTCCAGTTTATTTGAGTGAAACTCCATATTTTTTCTTACAATGAAGTTTTTAAATCACAGCCTCATGAAACCATGAGATGAACCGAGGTGAACAGAGGCCATCGAAGCTAGGGATGGCCAACAAGAGTGGGGGCTATTTTTGTGAGCAAGAAAAAGAGAGAAGGTGGAGAAAGAACGAGCAAGAGAGAAAAGATAAATCACCAAAGAAAAATGGAGGTACAAGAAAGGACCTACATTTAACGTTTATATAGAGTGTTGGTGAGAGAGTGATGGGGAGCGAGGGCAGAGAGCAAGTGTGAGGTGTGCAGTGCGGGACCCACACATCCGGAAAGAAACAGATTGGCGGCATTTTTAGTACAAAAAATCGGTTAACAATTTATTGCAAAATTTTGTGATAAAAATAATCATGCCAAAAAATATTTATTAAGTACTTTATATTTTTAAATTATAATGATTGTGGTGATTATAAAAGAATTAAAATTTAATATATATATATATATATATATATATGTATATATATAAAATAACCTCCACAAAGCTAGCATCAATTGGTATGAGAGGCTAGTTCCCACTTCAATTAGTATCAGATCGAGCTAATTCCTACTTCAATTGGTATTAGAGCTAATTTGCCACTTCAATTGGTATTAGAGTTAAGTTCTCATTTCTCTTCTACTCATACAAACCTTCCAAAATAAGTCTCAAACATCTCATTTGTACATTATCTTATATCAATTGGTATCAGAGGCTGGCTTCCACTTCAATTGATATTAGAGCTAGGTTCTTGCTCACTTCTCTTTTACTCATACAAATCTTGTAAAATAGCTCTCAAATATCTCATTTGTACTCAAACTTAGGATGCATATGTATCTGATAGTTTTTATCCTCATCGTCATTGAATTTGAAAATTTGATTTTCCTTAGTCTTTGTCCTCTAGTTTATGAATGAGGCGGTTGATTTTCATGTACATTGCTTCATATGCATATATTTAAAATCCATTTAGCTTTGACCAATAGTGATTTTGACTGGCTCAAGTGTCACAACTAATTTGCATTTAGGCAATTCTGCTTCACGGTATGACTTTGTATTTCATTATAATAAGGTGATTTTGTGTACTATCTCCGGTCCTAAATATAAAAGCCAATTGACTTTTTTAGGAGAGATTAAAGAAGCTAATTAAGTTATCTTGAAGTGTTTATATTTATCTTTTTTTCTAAACTAATTTGCTTGACTTATAAACTGATATATAATCGACACGCAACATATGCTTTGATTAAATAGTTTATTTAACTTCTTTTATCTCTCCAAAAAAATCAATTGGCTCTTATATATTAAAGGCCAGAAGGAGTATTATTTATTAAATAAGATGACAAATTGTTCATTGCTGACAATGTCAAAGCAACAATTAGTACAAGGAAAGGAAGGAAATTTGCAAAAAGAAATACGTTGAAATAGTTTTTCTGTATGATGCAGTCGAGTAATACCAATGGACCAAGAGAGCCATGGCATGACTTGCATTGCAAAGTTTAGGACCCAGCTGCATATGATATATTAACTAATTTTGAGCAAAGATATGGAGGAAAGCAAAAAAAAAAATGGCGTAACCTAAGGCTAAACAAGGTTACAAATTGGCATGATGATGCTTTGCTAACCAAAGATATGGTCTTGATGAAGATACAAGTGTCTCTGCAACTCAAGAAAACGATCCTGAGACTTGGAATGTGCAGGTATGAAGAAAATATGGGGATAGAAATCAATGAATTGCATCATATCATATCATCATCATTTATAAAATCCTATAATTACAAGCTAGCATTAATTACAGGTATTTTGGTCCATAGATTCAGGATCTTTCAAGGGTTTTCAGAGGATGCTATGGAAGCTAAGGCTTAGATTTTCAATCATTTCTTTTGTCCTTTGATTTTCAATCAGTTTTTAATGTTAGAATTTTAACATAAAAGTGGGTGTGTCAATTGGAATAAGTATCACATTGTTTGGGAGAGAAAGAATACAAGTGTATATATTACATCTTATGAATTTGGGCTATGAATTTGGGCTGGCAAATAGGTCAGGAGAAAAAGCGAGCTCACGAGTACAACAACAGACCACCAGGAGGCAAACGCAGCCGATTTCCCCCTTTGCGTGAGTTAAATATGGACTGGAAATCCCGTTAAGAAACCGCTGGTTTAATCGTGTGATTTTTGCTTGCAAGAGGTTCAAACACCTCGCTTAGAAATCTCAAACACTCTCTACCCCTTTGGCTTTTCTCTTCATCTCGTAATATCTCTGCTTTCTAGTTGCTTTATGTTTTGCTATTTTGTTCTTCCTATATCTGCAGGAAGGGTCCGTTTTACCCTGAGAAATGCCGCTTCCAATCAGCTAGTGGTTGCGGAATAGCTCTAAAGGACAGCGTCCTTGAAAGTGACTCAGATTACTCAGTGTATTTGTAGGAACTTCGAACATTTAATATGTCATGCAAATTGTTTAAAAAAAATCCCTATTGGCCAAAGTTTAACAATGGGGCCTAGGTTAAAAAAAATCAAAACTCTCAGCAGCCAGATATAAATTGAATCCGGGTCTATGGATTTAAAAATTTAATAATATGGATAGATATAGTTTCCGACCTTAGTATTATAATGCTTTCTTCATTTTCAGTTCGAAAATAGGTAATCCGGCTCCGATTAGACATCCTATTCAGCAGCACATTTTCTGATTTCTGTTTCACCCTATTCATATATAACAATCTTAATAACTACTTACTAGCCTGAACGACTTTGGTAATACATCTTTCCCATGGAACTGCTTTTCCTGAGAGCCAGGTGATTTTAGCTGTCGATTTGATCTTGACAGTACAGATATGATTTTTTTAAAGGTCTATATTTTTTAAGAAAATTGTTTTAATGGGTATAGAATATAAAATAAAGACAATATCTTAATTATTATATTTTCAAAAAATGGTTTTCATTTAAAAAAAATCATCATTTTAAAAAAACTTAGATTTAGACCGCCTAGATCAAATCTGAATGACCCAGATCTACCTAGCTCTCCCTACTAAACTCTTTTGCTTGGCAGGGAACCCACTCTATATGACTTTAAATTTGCACGGAAGTATTTTTTCAGTTATATATTATGTTTTTAATATTTGCCCCCCGCTGTAACGATTGCTTGCGTGACCTCTCTTGTTTGCATCAATGTGATTTATGGATAGCCCTCAGCCTCCTTTCAATCTCATGTTTTTATTGTTTCTTAGAGTGTATGTCTAATTGTTGGTCCTGTACCTTTCAAGTTTAACTTTCACGGAGTTTCTTAATTTAATAATTCTAGATAAATGCAATGATTATATATAGCAGTCAAATACAATCACCAATCTGCCATCATCTACCAATATTTGATTAATAAGCATTCTGCCAATATTTTAGAACGCGTCAAATGACTTAGGTCATATATCCTTAATTAGGTCTTAACTATATAGTTGCTCATCTTATAATTAATCTCTTTGGTGCAATGATATTTTTTTTATGTTTTTATATTATTTTGTGTCTTTTTCCATCTGAAATTTTGTTTGAACTTCTTTGTTTGATCAATCATTCCTTCTTTTCTTAGCGATTAATAATTGCTTTTAATTTTGGATGTGTTTTGAACTTCTGATCAATATAGCCTTTTTCTATCTTTATCTTCTCACATTTCAATTCTCATTAGTCGACTTATTATACCCTATAAGTTTTATGTCCTCATCAGCTTTCATTTTTCTTTCATTTTTTATAAACAAGCCAGTGTGTTTATTTTACTTGATGAGAATTTTTTATATTGCTGTTTGGACTTAGATACCGAAAATATTGGATTTGTGGCATTATTTTTTATAGTGTTGGTTATATATTATAGATATGTTCTTCCTCTTTTGAGTCTTATTTTTTTCATTTCACAATTTTCGCTCCAATTTTTTTTTTTTATTTCTTTTCTAGATCAGTAATAACATTTGTGCACCTGATGGAATATAAGATTTTAAAGTCAAGCTATAATACTGCATTCAGATATAGCCAGTCTTGCTTTGTGGTACTAGGTTTTTAGTTTGTTGTAAGTTTGATGATTAGTTATTTTCTTAATTAATTAATTGCTCTTCTAAGTGATATTATACGGTTGTTCTGAAGTGAAGGGAAAATACTTGGATCAATTTTCTTATATCTATTTCGTCAAGTTCTCCAATCACATATGATCATGTGTCCTATTTTTGAATCATTATTATTTAAATATAAACCCATATAAAAAAATACGACAAATAGTCATATATACTTGGAGAATTTGATGTAATGAATATAAAGAAGTTGATGTAAGTATAGTCTGAAGTGAAATAACTTTGCATTGGTTTCACACTCTTATCCCATTTTTTTTAGTGAAGCTCCATATTCTTCTTACAATGAAGTTTTAAATTAAAGGCTCATGAAACCATGAGATGAACGGAGTTGAATGAAGGCCATCAGAGCTGAGGATGAGGCGATTTTTATGAGCATGAAAAAGAGAGAAGGTGAAGAAAGAGCAAGCGAGAATATAAATCACCAAAGAAAAATGAAGGTGCAAGAAAAGACCTACATTTAACGTTTATATAGAGTGCTGGGGGCAGAGAGTGATAGGGAGTGAGGGCAAGAACACATAGCGAGCCCAAGGTGTGCAATGTGCAATGCGAGACCCATACATATGGAAAAAAACATATTGGCGGTTGACTTAACCATAATTTTATATATTTTTAATTAATTAAATAGGGACTCTTAATGTATTTTCCAGGGCATTATCGCATGATTAAGCACTCATTTTAATTAGAGGCATTTGTATTGAATTAATTGTAATAAAAGGGTAAAATGGTCATAATTATTAAATATTTATACATATGATCTCTTGAACTTTTAATACTACCTTATGCTTAATTTTGCATTGCAGGTGCTTTGGGACACAATTGGTGATTTTTGGAGTCTGAATTAATATTTTGAAGACAAGGAAAATTATAGAAAAGGGCCAGAGCAAATTACAGAAAAGTACCCATCAGCTTTTTCATGAGGAAAATTTATTGGAGAAAATTACAGAACAATACCCAAGCCACAAATTCAACATTCAAACCGACAGAAAAGCAAAATCTGAGGGAGTTTTGTCATTGAGCTTCTGGAAATATCACGGAAAGATTTGTGTTGCAGCTTGCTTTCAGACTGCACCTAACAATATGGTTGGTGAAGGGAAATGGACCGCGGCAATCTCACTATATATACCCCATCTTCACCACCATGAGAGCATCCCGACTGCAGCTCTTCCTCTTCAATTTTCCTCTTCCATTTTCTTTTGCCGAGGTACTACAGAATGGGGGGTTGAAGTAAGAACGAGGTCACCACTTACACCACTGACCTCTTCCCTTCATCACCACCATTCACCTTTACCAGCCTCGGCACCTTCCTTACCACCACGTTCTTCATTTTCATCACCACATCATCATCTTGCTCACAGTCCAGCTGCACCTTCATCCCAACCACCATCACCTTCTGTTTTTCTCCACCAAAAGCCATCGAAAACTACAAGTGCAGCACCCTCATCTCCTCTCTGTGATAATTCAGCAAGTTTTGCATTTTCCGGCGAACTATTCTAGTTTTCAGGCCCCCACTTCCGGCGAAGCTTGATTTCTTGTGAAACATTTCCTCCTCCGTTGTGTCTTATTTTCTTCCTACCATCGTCCTTTCATCATGCAAATACCGCATTATCATTTTCCATCGGTTTTTCTGTGACTCCCGTGTGGTTTCCAATTTTCCGGTGAAGTTTTGCAGTTTTCCGGCCCCCATTTCCGGCGACCTCTCATCACTCTCTTCCTCAATTCTGGTGAGCTCTTCATCATCAACCACCAGTCCGAGTTGCAGAAATTGAGGCAGCTGAAATTTTGAGTTACACCACCTGGAGCCACGAGTTTGAGGATCTGTGAATGAGAAATGCGTCAATACGTGTTGCAGTTCGTTCATTGGATTAATGCATGATGACATCATCATACATGTATGCTGACATCATCATATATATTGCAACTTTTGACTACATGCGTGAACATGGAATCTGAATCAGGGGAGTTTTGTTTTTATTTTTCCTATTCCAATATTTTGTTTGAATAATGTGTGATTAAATTTGTGTTGTGGGATTTATATATAGACTTTGCCTATGATTTAAATTAATTTGAGTGGTGTGTTTATTTATATATTTAATTAAATTGTATTTTCTTTTATTTTTTTTATTGTTTTTTTTACAAGAAAAACCCAAAAATCAATTTTCCCTTGTCTTATTGAATTTGCTCTTGCATGACATTTAGTATTACCTAGGATTCAATTAAAGGCTCCTTGAGAAAAGAGAGATGACCCGAGTATTGCATTATACTGCAATTCTTGGATTAAAAAAAAAAATCTTGTATTTGACCCCAAGATGCAAAGATACGGTCAAATCAGCGGCATTTTGAGTACAAAGAAACAGGTAAACGATTTATTGCAAAATTTTATAATAAAAATAATCATGCCAAAAAATATTTATTAAGTACCATCTATTTCTGAATTATAATGATTGTGGTGATTATAAACGAAAATATAATTTTATATGTGTGTGTATAATAACCTTCACAAAGCTATCATCAATTAGTATCAGAGGCTAATTTCCCACTTCAATTGGTATCAAAGCTAATTTCCCACTTCAATTGGTATTAGAGCTAGGTTCTCACTTCTTTTCTACTCGTACAAACCTTCCAAAATAGCTCTCAAACATCTCTTTTATACATTATCTTACATCAATCGGTATTAAATGTTGGCTCCCACCTCAATTGGTATTAGATCTAATTCATTACCCATTTCAATTGATATTAGAGCTAAGTTTTTACTACTTTTTTACTCGTACAAACCTTGTCAAATAACTCTCAAACATCTCATTTGTACTCAAACTTAGGATGCATTTATTTGATAGTTGTTATCCTCCATTGATAGGATTCGATCCAAAGATTACAGTTTTGGAGAAGTTTAAGAGAATTGTCCTGAAATTTAGACTTCTGGAATTTCTGATTGACATGGACCCCAAAGAGAGGCTGAAAGAAATTATCACTGAAACATTTTACAATGTTGCAGTAGTATGTATTTATTTACTTACTCTTTAAAAGTTTAAATATTGTCACTCTGTTCTGTTACATACATAATTGCTATGAATTTTCACAGTATTGTACTGGAGAAAAAAGTTTTTCAGGTTGAGTATAAAGGTCCTGGCTGAGACAGATTGAGCTTACTTTCTTCTTCCACGGTCTCTAAATTAAACCTCCATGTCATCTTTATAGGTAAGAAATTAAAAATTGTTTGATTCTATTATCTATTTTTATGTTTTTAGAACAGTTTTGTAGAGCAATTTTCATAATAAAAATTTTAAGAAAATCCATTTGAATTATTATTTTTATGTTGAAAATACATTTGGCATGTTATATTTACATCAAATTTTATTTTAATCCCTTAAGTTTACAAAATAAAATACTTGTTTAGTCTTCAAACTGAACCCCGATTAATTTATATGACTAAAAATGTTGACTCATCAAATTAAGTAATGATTATGCAATCAAAAGCTAACCTTATCTGTTATAGCTCTCACCATAGGAGTTTCCTTCATGTACCTTTCTTGAAGGAAGTCCTCCGTGTCTACATAGACTTTTGGCTGCATCGAGACCATAGCAACCGCATCAGATCAAGATACATCGTAGTCATCAAAAAATATAACACGCAAAATTACCACTTGAAAAGGAAAAATGCAACAGAAAGAAACTGAACTGATCCACTTATTATGCTTCTAAGAAAATTAGCTGAGTTAGTAAACAAGATTGATATCTCTCCTTATCAACCTACGTTTGATTTTTCTATAGAGCACTAAAATACTAAATGTGCATTCTTGAGACAGCTCAAGAAAAAAATTAAATTGTGGTCCCACCCTAGCTAGAAGATAAAATCATGCAATGGCATCAAATGATTTTAAGCATGATCGGTACCCTGCAATGGCATCAAATGATTTTAAGCATGATCGGTACTTCAAATGAAGCAGAATCGAAGGATGAGCATGTGAGTGTAACCCGAACCTGCTGCCCAGAGCCAGTTTGTTGAATGTGTGTATTTTGGAGGCACCAAAATACCAATGAGAGCAATGGCCATACATGGCACACATTGGACCAGACCATAAAGGCGAAGGTCTTGATATAACCTACAATAAGAAAAGAAATGGAGCACAATTAAAAAAAAAAAAAAAAACCTATTTGCAAGTGGTAAATCTCAAAATCATGCATGTTCAAGCACACTTGAAAATGCAATGCTTGACCTTAAATGGAAATCGCTTTAAAGGACTTATTGCAACATTAAAATTACTGGTTTAACTTTTGGCATTGTTCAAACTTCCAAACCACTCCTTGATTTCATGACTCAATAATGAATGTTCCACATATCTCTGACATCTAAATCTACAGAAATAGCAAATAGTTTTATACGACTGAACAACAACTAGCTTCACTTATAGAAGGAATTCATTGAACAATTCTACAGTGAATCGCCAAAAGTTGTTTGTGAACAGAAAAAGAAAAGGAAGAAACAAGAAGCTTGCCTCCAATACACAACACTGAATATGCCCACCATATGCAAAGGTATGATTGACATTGTCCCCTTCTTCTCATCAATCCTTTCAATGATGAATATTGCAAGGATTGATACAGCACCAACAGTCATCTGCAATGGTAGAAGACAGCTAAGGGGGGTCAAAGGTGAAAATTTCAAATACGAAAAAGCGATAGAGGGAATGAGCTTCTATAATGACTAAATCAACTTTTTAATAGCAAATAGTTTTATACGACTGAACAACAACTAGCTTCACTTATAGAAGGAATTCATTGAACAATTCTACAGTGAATCGCCAAAAGTTGTTTGTGAACAGAAAAAGAAAAGGAAGAAACAAGAAGCTTGCCTCCAATACACAACACTGAATATGCCCACCATATACAAAGGTATGATTGGCATTGTCCGCTTCTTCCCATCAATCCTTTCAATGATGAATATTGCAAGGATTGATACGGCACCAACAGTCATCTGCAATGGTAGAAGACAGCTAAGGGGCGTCAAAGGTGAAAATTTCAAATACGAAAAAGCGATAGAGGGAATGAGCTTCTATAATGACTAAATCAACTTTTTAATTTGAAAAAGAAAAGGTAAAAAGAAAACTCACTGGTAATCTATCCCACACGAGGCGATCATCGTTTGGCTTGAGATGATAGTATGAAGAACCAAATGCAACAGAAGTCATGCCAACATAAAAGGATGTCCAACCTCATCTTTCACCTTGTGAGCTTTTTGGCAAGTACGTATTCACAAGTCACAACAATCATATGCAAAAGCATTTAGTCTATAGAAAGAAATTGGCAGTGACAAAATAAAATACCTGATCTTAAAATAATTCCCACGATTGCAAAGTCTAAGCCCAATGAGTCCAATAACCAGGAAGGGGGAATTTGACATCACATTAGGAATGCCTACCAAACAAAGCAATCCCTTCAATTTCAATTTTTACTGCAAACAAAGTGGAATAAAAAAGAATACTGCAGCAGTTTGATTGCTGGTTGTCCTATTATGTAACTCCTGACTATTAGTGAAGCAACAGATCCACTTCATCTTACACTGTCCAGAACTAAGCTAGCACAGCTACACTGACTGCAACTTATTAATGGTACTAACTCTCTGTAACTTATATAGATACATAGATAATGATTCTTCTTTCAATGATTCTTTTGGTAAGTGATTAGGATATTGAAAAAAGTAACATGTTTGCTGTTTTCAAGTTTTTTTCCTTAATAAAATTTCACTCAGCAGTTCACATAAATATCTAAAAAAACACAGCTACTTCGGCCAAGTTAACATTTTCTTATTTAAACCACAACAGTTTTGTTGTCAGGTGATAGGATATTCAGGGAAGTAACATGTTCGCTATTTTCAAGTTTCAAAAAGCAGAGAAAAATCTTCCACCCAGATCGCACAAGGCATACAAATATAAGGTAAAAAAAAAACATACACCTACTTCACCAGTTCACACAATATCACATGCGAATCAATTAATTCAACAAATACAAAGGGAAACATATTGTAATAGTCCAATAAAGAATTTCCCCAATGTGATGATGAATATTTAAAGTTTAGCTCAATCAGAGAAGAGCTAACCGAAGAATTTGCGTTTGTCAGCGAAATCGTGGTAGTTTTGAGGCTGAGGAATTCTTGGGGTAGCCATCATGAATAATAGGAATAAGCAAGCAAGTCCTGCTACCCTTCCGTACACGACACGATTATCCATTTTTCACGAACAACGGATCTGGAACTAGAGAGGAACATCGGAGAATTAGTGATATGGAAGAAAATGGCGGTGGCGGTGGTGGCGGCCATCTGCTTATCCCCATCGCAAAGCTGCGCGGCAGTGCTTTTGTCGGTTGCTGGCCGAAACTAAGTGGGCCCATTTGAAAGCAATTAAAAAAGAAGTTCAAGTGCTTGCATCAACCGGTGAAGGTTTTGGTAGGGTTTGACCGGTGGTCTCGTGTTAGAGGTATACAGATGGGCTGATCCAAAAAATTAGAAGTTCGTAAATTGGGCAAAAATACTCGGGGTTGGAAGAAAAGGTGCTTTTTTTAGGTGCGTTCTTATCAAACGATACAAAACTCTTTTCATATATTTATATCTCAAATGTGGTAAAAGCACCTCTGAAAATTAAAATCATTAATAGAATAGTGCATACAGCGTCCCAACTCGGCAAGAAAAGGATTCCGGCTAAATTTTTTCTTCTTTAATCCTTCTATTCTGTTTGGTATGGGGGGTGTAACCCCCTCAGTAATTATATCCGAAATATACGATTAAAATGAAATAGAGACCAATAATAATCAAATAACATTTACTAACCCATCACATGATGGGGTTTTCAAAAATACCTTTCGAAATCATTTATAAACTTGGTCTCATATTCATATTTCGAATACAATTACTACGCGAAGATAAATCACATTCATATAAACATCAGAGTGCACAACATAATCATCCCGGTAATCTCGGGTACATACCTTCGCTAAAGATATACAGGGCACAATTGCCCATTACAATTCTTCAAATGGGGATTACACAATCTCATCTCGAATGAGTCCTGCCGCTCCCTCCACGAGCCACTTGCCCTGTCTAAATTGTTGGTAAGGGAGGGTGAGATTCGAGAGAATCTCAGTAGGGAAACATTATCAATGTGCAGGCAAGATAAGTGTTTAATGCATGACATGCTTGCATCACATAACTCATGCACACATACAATGACAAATCTGTAAGCTCAATGCTTCGAACGATACACATATGGCCATAGCATATATTGAAACATAGCTTGAAATCATTCATACATGTTCCACATAATCAAGCAAAGCAATAACATGCATCAACACATTAATACAGTTATCAGAGCATGCAGGAGAGATAAGTTCCCTACCTCCAGTCTTTTCTCCTCGATTTGCGTGCCAGCAACTCGGGGCTTCACATTCGATCCTACAATGTCAAATGTACTATTTAGACACTTCCATAGTGTTTCTGGGGGTTATATGATTCTATCTTGAAAATTTACCAAAATGCCCCCGGGACCCCGGCCCGGCCCCGCCGTACCCGGTCCGGCTGTACTTTTTCCGAAATTTTGACATGGGCTATTCTGACATATTTTCGCCCAAGGAATCCATTTCCGGACTCGGAATTATCAAATTCAATGTCATATTACGAAATTGCCCTTGGCAGCCCTACTTTTAGGGTTTTAGGGGCGTTTCCGTAATTATGCTTTCTCGGCCTTTCCCGAAAAAGTGCCCAACTGTAACCCCACCTAATTTTCCCTCCTGAACTCAATGGAATCATCAAATCATTGAAAATCCAACTCTAAGACCCATTTATAGCCCAGACCGAAATATATGGGTTTTCTAGGGAAAATCAGGGTTTTTCGGTTTCGGCTCCGTAAACACGTTCCTTTCTACTCCTAACCACTTTATTGACTATTCCATTAGGTTACAACTACCATTTAGTATCAATTTGGGCAGCATAACCCCTAGGGAAACCCATTTTCCATTTTTACAACCAATGGCAATCCGGCGAAATTTCACCGATTAAATTGCCCACAGCAGCCAGAATAGTCAATATACAAGAGTTTGGAAGTTACCTCAAGCTCCCAATAGCTTTTACTCAATATGGCTGAACCCTAGCCCCTTTTAAACCATGAAAATTGAGCTTCCAACACCTTAAAGAACATGAAAGAGAAGCTTAGAAGCAAGGTTATACGCGTTAGGAGCTAGATCGTCGGAGAAATCGGCTTACCTTGCGAGATTTCTCCTCTTTCTCTCTCTAAGAGCTCTCAACTTTCTCTCACTAGTTTCAGCTGGAAATGGCGTGAAATGGCTGAAGAAGATGAGCAATTTGATTAATAATCCATGCTGACATCATCTTTTAATGAGATGATGTCATAATTCCCATTTTCGGATTTTCTGGCAGATTTTCTGCCCAAACTTTGAAAAATCATAACTAATTCTAGAAAAATCGAAATGAGGTGATCCCAAAGCCAAATGAAAGGTATTTAAGTCCTCTTCATTGGAAAAATATGATCCATTACTAGAAATCACCACACAATTCCAGAATTACACAAATTTCATCACTGCCCCAAAACAGAGTCCATTTTCGACCTCAAACTTTGGACAGTTCCCAAAAGGAAATGGCACAAATTATATGTCCATTTTGAAGCTTGGGATGTGAACTTCAAGACTGAAAAGTTTCATAATTTTCTGACATCATTTGCCTTGTCAAAACATCCACACGAGAAGACTGCCCAGACAGAATTCACACTGGACAACATTTCTAGTTTTGCAACCAATGTGTCCAATCCAATTTAAATCAATTCCAATGATTAAATACCACAACATGACACCATTTCCATCACAATACCTCATTCAATTATTCCCTCTATTCTAAGTCAATTTGGATATTAATCCACAATTGAACTCAAATACAGGGTTTTGGCGTTGCTCATAACACAAGTGACTACAATCCACTTTTCTCTAAAAGGGTTCATTAATCACTAACCACGTCCACTTTTGTAGTCATTAACCCTCAATCATAATTTGGGTTCTTGCTAAACCGGGGCTTAGCAATCCACTAATCTCAGGCTTATTCTCTAGCCTCAAGTCTCGAAATTCGGGGTGTTACAAGGGGTGCTGACAAATGAATCATCATCATGATCAAATCCACAACATCGCTACAAGTGGCATGCAGGACCAAACAAGGGCTCACCCAAATACAAAAACAGTGGCAGCAACAAGAGATAGAAACTGCATGCACAATACGTAGGTTTATCATGTTTCAGCCATATTAAATGGTCATTTCTAAGTTTGGACATTTACAAATAAATTGAAATTATAAGATGATATAAAGGACAAGAAATCACTCCCCTCATTATATTGACCTCCAAATAATATTAACCAAACTAAACAAACTGTCTTACATAGGACCTACCCATTTAGACAAACGCCAACTTTGAGTGAGATCTGGATGACCTCCACTTGTCTTTTAAAAAAATTGACAAACAAAAATAAAAAAAAATTTCATAACAAGAAAAACCAAACACAATGACAACCAATATTTGGAAAAACAAGAACAAGTATATAAAACTTCCTGAAAACAATCAACCAAAGGACACATTTTTTTATCAGAAATACGCGGATTCTAAGCTCCTTTAAGTTAAAGTGGGGATTCACAATTGCATTACCTCAATGCCTAACCTTTTGGAAATATTAAAAAAGGACATGAAAATTTAGGCCACATTATCTGCCGGCAACAAAATAGGTCAATCCTGTCCAAGCCATATTATCGATCGGAGACCCACAGCCCATGCAACACATGGGGAGAAGCCCCTAGTTCTAAAAAAGATAGTGTATAATTGTATCCAAGTGCTGGGACTTCCTCTAGACTACAGCACAAAGGAGGTAGAGGTACATAGCCAGGAAGATTGGCTTTCATTAGAATCACTATTCAATGGCGGTGAATGATAAGTTTCGATTTCAAAAAGATGGCTATTAAAGTATATATAAATGTGTGCAGAAACAATATCCTTAGTTCTTACATAGATTCTTGATATATCCCGATTTTATCATAATATTTAATATCATATTTAGGGATTTTATCATTAATTTTTGGGCTAAATAGCATTTATTATGATTAAATTGAATTAAAGGTGAGTGTGTGAAAATAAATCTTAAAAGGATATATTTGTTATAATCTTGTGATTACTCTTTAAAATTTGAATTTTGAATAAAGATATTACAAGATATTGATTTGAAATGCAGATCATTTTGGAAAGTTGGATATGAAGGACCAAAAGTAAAGATTTACAAGGACTGAAACAGAAATTAAAATTCTGTGTGTGGCTACAAGGGAACTCTGACAGAAAGAAGGGTCTTTCTATAATATTAGCAGTCACTTTCAGGAGGGAAAATATCAGAGAAATTACAGAAAATTCCCTGAATTTACAAATGCCAGTTGGGTCCCAAAATCAGAATATCACCGCTGGAACTTATTTACTTGGCTATCAGAGCAAATTTCAGAAATGTACCTCAAATTTCTAAAATGTTATTTTGGTCCCAAAATGGGAAAAAACGACGCCTTTCACCTCTGGAACTGATTTTTTTCGGATCCTTATACAGAATCTAGGAGAATCTGATTGGGATATAATCTTGGACATATTTTCTGCAAATTGTATGGGATTCTACCTGGATTTCAGATTCTAGAAAAAATAATAAATGAATTAAAAGGATCAAGAGCCAGAGAGAAAAGGGGATGATCAACACCTGTACGCAGCCATGGACTAGATTCAGAGATCGTGACTTTCGAGTAAGAACAGAGGGAGAAGAAAGACCAAACTTCACCAACGCCTCCATCTTCTTTTCCTTCCATTATCTCAATTCCATGGATTCTTGGTACCCTGAAGGAGTTGTGGCTGTGATATACTCCATGAGAGGCTAAATTCTTTTGTACTTCTCAGGGATGGAAGATTGTTTGAGCTCTAGAGATACATTCAGGGGAGTTATTTGTTTTAATCTTTTGATTTAACGATGTGACGGATTTCCTAAGTCAGGATTTTATGTTATATGGTTAATTTACTTAGATTGTGAGTTGTTTATCTTAGTTTGTATTGAACAATTGTGATTTGGATTGGATTGTGTGGTTTGAGATTTATATTTATATATTCCATTTTCAGTTTAATGTGGTTGTGCTATTCTTTCATAGTTTGAATGAGTATTATGACTACTTTGATCTTGTTTGAATATCTCAGTTGAGTGTTCATTGTTTAGAGGAACAAATTGCATAAATCCAATCCTAAATTGCACACTAAGTGGTATTCAATAGTTTATTAAGAAGTAATTATCTAGCTAGAGTTCTAGGGGTAATCACCAATTAATATCACTAGACTTAGCGAGTTGCTAAAATTTAATTTTTAACTTAATGAGTAGTTTAACTCCCAAATCAATTTGAGTAAGGATAACCTATATTCCATTTTTCCAAGAAGCATTTATCATCAATTTTTTTCTGAATCAAAATTTTATTACTTGTCTCAACAATTTCTCAAAAACCCAAAAAAATAGTAGTCTAGGTTATTTTCCATTATGTAAAAAATATCAATTTCAAACCCATCTTAATGTTTTTGTCACTTAGTTTATCTTAGGAATTAAATAAAAGGCTTTTCAAGAGAATACGACTCGAATTGTGCCCTTCACTACATAATTTAGTTTATTTTGATTTAACCCGAGGCGACTAAAGGCTTTAAATCAATTCTATGTATGTATGAATGTATGAAGTTAATAAGTAATTTATTACCTGGGTATATAGACGGTGTTGTGTTCTTCGTATTTGAAGACTTTACTTTATAATATAAACTTGCGTAGCTGCTACAGGTTTATGTTGCAGAACATGCGCTTTGTCTTTTCAGTTTGAATAACCTTGGTTCTTGGCCAAAAAGATGGGATATTAACAAGAAAGATAAAAGAGACTAAGAGAGAGAATTTAAACTTACACATGCAGTAGCACTTCCTAAATCTTCCGTCAATTCTATTGCGTAGTTCTGTTGAGATGAAGAAGTTTAGTTTTGTTGATAGTCGGTTGTACGTAGAAGAAAATTGCAATGTTATATATTTAGATTCAGCATTTTATAGTGGGTTTAGCGAGTCGACATAACCACAAAACAGAGTTATTTTCATATCTTGTGGTGTACGTTTGTCCCAAAAGGGAAAGCCTTTTCACATCAAAGGAACTTAAGTTCTAACAACTAGTTTATTATATTATTAGAAATGTTGTAGAAACGGATTAGTTTAACACCATCAATATGCCTTTCAATGCCCTTAAGTTTAACACCATTTAGTAATTAATTTAACATCGTTAATTTAAACTAGTTGGGTATTCTCAAATCATAAATTGTATCATCTAAGCAGGAGAGGCCTATACTCGCCACTTCTATTACAAACTCTATTTGATTCCTCTAGCATGTAAGCTTTGCAAGTGGCGGTGTATTATTATTTTTCATACTCCTCCTATGTATAAGCTCTAGGGGTGAGCATAGTGACCAGGAGCCCGGTATGCCCACCCAAGCCCGGTCAAAAATTGCCCTGCCCGGCCCAAAAAAAGTGGTCCGATAAAAATTTGGGCATCTTTGGGCAGGGCGAACTATCGGGCAGGGGATACTGCCCTGCCCATTTGGCCCTATCCTGAAAATTATATACAATTTATTTAAAATATATATTATTTTATATAAAATAAATAGTATTTTATACATATTATTTTATTTAATATGTGTATATATTATTTCATATTTATGAAATATTTTATATTATTATTTAATATCCATCCACCACAGTTTACATATAACTCATTGCTTTAATTTTTATGGACGTGGTTTTTTGATCTGGATAGATAATACAAAGCATTCAAAAGTTGAGAGCTAAGACAAAAAAATTTAGTTTCTTTGAAGTCTCTATTGCAATTTCACCTATTCATATCAATCAATATTCATATACAAACACATATTACTTTATAATTTGTCATGTAATTATTAAGACGTGTTAGTTTTTTTTTTTTAATTTCAACACTTAAGTTATAGATTTATTTTGAGATATCTCAATATGTGAAATTATGGAATGTATTTGAAGTTTTTAATAGTATTTATTAAGTGTAATTGGAGATTTTATACAGTGGTATTGGTTAGGAAGTTACCATTTGGGCAGGAAAGCCCGCCCTACCTAGACCACCCTTGCCTTGCCCGAAATAGTTAGGGCTTCTATCGGGCGGGGCCGGGCATCGGGCTACAAAATGTAGCCCGTTCATCTTTTGGGCTGGGCATCGGGCAAGGGTCTCTCCACTGCGCCTCCACTAAATTAAAATGGCGTTGTTTGGGATTTTGCCTCAATCTCAGCCATTAATGTCAAAGTGCAATCTTGGCCGTTACTTGAGTATCCTGGGCAGAAAAAAGCATAAACTATATCCACGCTAGCGTAGCATCCTTCCATTCAACGCCACCGACTTTCCGTTCGCGGTCGCCACCTCCGATGCTTCTCGGCCGCCGCCGCCGCCTCTGTTCCTCTATTGTCTTCCAGCATCAATGGCAAGTTCTTAAAAACATTGGGCTCTATTTTCGATTTATCAATAGTATCCTTTTTGTCTTTGTTGGGCTTCTTCTTTTCAACTAGAAAATTGTTAAGGGTCATTTTACTTAAATGATCTGAACAAGTAAAGTCAAGTTTGTTTATTTTCGTAATATCTTTGATGGACCCTCCTACACAGCAAATAGTTTTGTGCTTCGAGTATGAATAAAAGAAAAGGCAAGCACCCTTGTGCTGAAATTTAGATTCAAGATGGTGCAAGGTGACAGAGATTGAACTAAATACTTTAGTGACAAGAAACTAATACTAACGTGTCATCTTTAACTCATTTTCTTAAGAAAACTTGTTACCTCTATCAATAGTTGTTTTGAAAGTATGACAGATTAAGTTTTTTTAAACATCAATGGCTGAGATTAGAAACAAAATTGAATGGCTAAGACTGTATGTTTAATGTAAAACGACATCACTTTATCTAGGTGGAGGCAAAATGGAGAGAAGACTGTAGTAAAGGCCCCCGACCGTCTCTTTCACTCAATGATCTCTCAATAAATAAAGGTATACGTAGTTTTGTATAAATACGATTGAGTGTCTGTTTGAGTTAGCATTCAAGAAGTACGTTCACGCAAGTCGGCACAAAACTCCTCTCACATACTTATCTTGTATACCATAAATCACGTTGGAAAAGCAGCTTCTACTGCTAACCCAAACAGGCACTGAATTGATTATATCTTTTATTTTCTGCTATCAACATATATTATATCTTTTCTTGATATGATATATACCAGAACTATTTTTTAAGATTATATTGTTATTTTTAAAACTTATATTTATTGAGATATTTAGAAAAATATTGAAGAAATAAAAAAAATTAACCAGGCCTAAAAATATATGAAAAGAAAAACTAAAGAAAAATGGGGTAGAAATGACGGTTTGGTTCTAAAATACCAGTCTAATTTTTATTAGTTTCCAAAACAATCTATATTTGCAAATCATAACGGAATTGTTGTAAAATATGCTCTATAGAAAATTACACTTCAATTAGTATCACAGCTAGGTTCCCATTTCTCTTCTACCCGACAAACCTTTCAAAATAGCTCTCAAAAATGAAATTGCATTGCATTCCTAGCGTCTCTCCCTGAATCTAGCTCACAACAGTGAAAAAAGTGGAAAATATACTTTATAATAATAATCTAAAAATTTATTTATATAGACAAGAACAATGATTTAAACTCTAATAAGGATTTAATCAATTATATTTTTTTTGAAAAAAATAATTATAATTTTTTCAAAATATAGAAATTGAGAATAAATTAAACACAAATAATATGGACTAACAAGATATCGAAGAATCTTACGCCTTGATAGAATTATTATATGCTAGCCTGTGAATAGAACGAAGAGTTGATGACCCTTTATGTGGCCTTCAGGTCTTATTTAAGTTTGTTAGAGAGTTGTTAGAGATATATTAGATGTGCGAGTATGCTCACTACTATTTTGAGGAATGGATTGCGTAATCTATTTAAGCCGTATATCTTATTAGTGCATCCAAGTCCACAACAATAATAATGAAATACTTTGAAATACTTTTCTTCCTTTGTTTTTGATCTTATAGTTACATGTAATCCATACACCAACAACCATATAACTCCTCATCCTAAATATAAAACATATTGGGGATCGAGTTGATATTTTTCTTAAATGTAAGACCCATGTTTATCAATTTTTTCTCAAATTAACCCTATTAATATTGTCTCAGCATTACTCAAATAGGCAAGGGAGGAAAGGAATTAAGAAATATAATTAGAGTGTTTTAGAAAAAAAATATCGTACCAATTAATTTAACTAACATCCTTAATCTATTCAAATTAGTTAATTAGGTGCTAACTTACGGATAAGAGGAGTATTATATATTCATATGTGAAAGGAAACACATTATATACAGGTAAAATAAAGCCTCAAATAATATTTGGTAGTCTAATATGAGGACATAATAATGATCTTTCATTTCCACCAAAATGCTTAGCAAAGTAGATATGCAGCATATATAATATTTTAAGATGTTGGCTCTTCACGGTCAATGTTGAAGATTGGTACAAGACTTTCTACATAAAGAAAAGTATAATCAGAACCTTTGACTTTGCACCTAAATGCCTCATTATCTATCTTTGTCCAATTCCATTCCTTAGCACCAAATGCATCCACTCCCTCTTCCATCACCCAAAAAGCAGCGAAATGTGTTATCCAGTTCTCACAAAATAAAGCAAGTTTGTTTTCATACTTCAAAATATTGATAGCAATTGTTATATTAATGTCGAAAGGAGGCCATGGAATCCATGTAAACACTTCCTTTGCCAAGTCAAATGAAAGTATTTGAACCCGATTCTCACCTTCGCACCACACTTTCCAATAGACAGATCCATTAGCATAGATGTTTCTATAAAATCTCTGCACGTCCTTTATGTTCCCAGATTCTATCTCCCTCCAAGAATCTGTTTTCAATGAATATACTTCCACCAAATACACGATTTTCCTCTCATTCACAAATGTTTTCCTATTATAAGATGTAAAAATTTTCACTATCTTATAATCGTTAGAAAGAGGACTGTACCCAAATCCAAAATAGAAAATGTCGTAAGTGACGTCGTCATCAATAACTCCGTAGTCATCAATAACTCCGTCGTCATCAATAACTCTGTCGTCATCAATAACTCCAGGCACCCGTCGCACCTCTCTAGTAGCTGGATTCCATAAGAAAAGAGAGGAGTGGAATCGAACACATATGAGGCCGTTGCAGACACCAATGAATGAAGCATCACAATATATAGAATAACTCATGGAAGTTAACTCCTGAACGTCAAGGGGTTTCAGGGGTTCAATCTTACAATCGGCCACAAATAAGTTCATAGGATTTGCATAAGCTCCACGCTGTTGGAAAACAAGACTAGGGTTTTGATTACTGGGGTGGTGGAGGTGGTCGGCCACGAAAGATGGAGACTTGATGAGACTTTTCCAATGTTTACAGACACATTGAAACCGGATTAGGGATTTTACCTGTAGTCGCTTGAGAATGTATGTGATGATTTCATCAGGCAGGAATGGAGTGTCGCTGTGCACTACCTTATTCTTCTTCTTCTTCTTTTTGCCGAGGCCATGCGGTACCATCTTCTTCTTCATGGTGGCTGAGCGGGGAAAACAAATGTCTCAGGTAAAGCCTTGGCAAATCAAGGAAGCGATTAGGGTTTGCAACTTGCAGGAGTCGATTTTATATGACGGAAGCTACGCGCACTTATATGGCCTCCGCACTGGGAAAAAAAACGACGTTTTCAGAGAAAAATTGAGTTTAGGGTTTAAATTTGGTGGTGCCCCACACATAATACGATACGATAAGATTAGGAAGATTATAGCTAAAATCTTGTTTTAACAAAATAATTAACAGCTTTAGATTCTTTTTTTGATTTGATGATTGAGGCAAAGATACTAGCTTTTGAAATTATTTTTATTTTTATTTTTTTGGCCTAAACCTGATCTTAAGAGAATTTTGGCTTGAATTAGAAGCATGAGACAAATAAATTAGTTTATACCATTAATGAATTAAATGTCATATTAATGAGGAGATGTGCAAAATCTTAAAAAGATCACTCATACCTATATACTACCTCCGTCCTAAATATAAGACCTAATTAACTTATTTGAGAAGATTAAGGAAGCTAATTAAATTACTTTAAAGTATTTATATTTTTTATATTTTCTCTAAACTAATTTGTCTAATTTATAAACTGATATATAATTTAATCATTCGCAGCATATGATATAATTTAGTAACTTATTTAGCTCCTTTAATCTCTTCAAAAAAAAGTCAACTAAGTATTATATTTAGAATCAGAGATAATATTCTTTATTTTGTTTTTGTTGTACATATTGTAGGGTAAATACGTGCCCAGCACCCCCAAACTATTTTAAAAGGTGCAATTAGCACCCTAAACCAAAGTATTTAGGGGTGAAATTTTGCCCCTAATGTATTTAAATGGGTGCAATCTCACCCTAACTCTTTTTTAGAAAGATTAAGAAAATAAAATAAGTTATTTAATCATATTCATAACTTATATTGTGTGTTATTAGATTATATATCAGTTTATAGATAAGGCAAATTAGTTTAGGGAAGAATAATAAATATAAATACTTTAATATAAATTATTTAACTTCCTTAACCTCTTTAAAAAAAAAGTCTCTACTATATAAGAATGGGAGATAATGGGATATTAACAAGAAAGATATATACAAGAGACTAAGATAATTTAAACTCACATGCAGTAATGCTTCCTAATTCTATTGAGTAGTTAGTTATGTTGAAATGAATAAGTTTACTTTCGTTAGACAAAGAGAGCCAACAAAGGGAAAAAGGATTCTAATTAATGTTAATTAAAAATAAAAAAGGATCAGGAATATCGACAATCGACTTTGGCCTTTGGGGTCAGGGTGCTGATTTTTGTCACAAGCATTGAATTTGAGAATTTGAGTTTCCTTAGTTTTTGTCTTCGGGTTTATAAGAGGGTCGGCCTTAGAATAGCGGTAAAGTTGCTGTCATATGACCTCACCCATTATAAGGTGATTTTGTGTACTATCTTTAGTCCTAAATATAAAAGCCAATTGAGATTTTTAGGAGAGATTAAATAAGCTAATTAAGTTACATGAAAGTGTTCATATTTATCATTTTTTTCTAAACTAATTTGCTTGACTAATACACTGATATATAATCAAATGATACCCAATATATATATATATATATATATATATATGTATAATTAAGTAGTTTACTTAACTTTTTTAATCTCACCGAAAAAGTCAATTGGCTCTTATATTAAGGACTAGATGGAGTATTATTTATTAAATGAGATGCAAATTGATCATTGGTGACAATATCAAAGCAACAACTAGTACAAGGAAAGAAAGGAAATTTGCGAAAAGAAATATGTTGAAATAGTTTTTCTGTATGATACGGTCCAGTTATACTAGTGGACCAAGAGAGCCATGGCATGACTTGCATTGCAAAGTTGAGGACCCAGCAGCATATGATATATTAGCTAACTTTGAGCAAACATATGGAGGAAAGCCAAAAAAAATGGCGTAACTTAAGGCTAAACAAGGTTACAAATTGGCATGATGATGCTTTGCTAAGCAAACATTTGGTCTTGATGAAGATACAAGTGTCTGTGTAACTCAAGAAAACGATCCTGACACTTGAAATGTGCAGGTATGAAGAAAATATGGGGATAGAAATCAATGAATTGCGTCATATCATATCATCATCCTTTATAAAATCCTATAATTAAAAGCTAGCATTAATTACAGGTATTTTGGTCAATAGATTCAGCATCTGTCAAGGGTTTTCCAAAGGATGCTATGGAAGCTAAGGCTTAGATGGGAACAAGGTTGCAAAAAATAATTTTACCTCTTTAGTTAAATTATTCCTTTTGTCCTTTGATTTTCAATCAGTTTTTAATGTTAGAATTTTGACATAAAAGTGGGTGTGTCAAATGGAATAAGTGCCATTTTGCTTGGGAGAGAAAGAATACAAGTGAATATATTATACCTTATGAATTTGGGTTAGTAAATGAGCCAAGAGAAAGAGTGAGCTTGCCCGTACAACAATGGGCCACCAGGAGGCAAACGCAGGCGATTTCCCCCTGCACGCAAGTTAAATATTTTTATGGCCTTCAATGTTCAGAAACCTCTGGTATAATCGTGTGATTTTTGTCTGCAAGAGGTTCACGCACTTCATTTAGAAATCTCAAACACTCTCTTCCTCTCTGGCTTTTCTCTTCGTCTCATATTCTCTCTGCCTTCTAGTTGCTTTATGTTTTGCTGTTCTATTCTTCCTGTATCTGCAGGAAGGATCCATTTTATCCTAGGAAGTCCAACTTCCAACCAACTAGTGGTTGCGAAATAGCTCTTAAGGACAGCATCCTTAGACGTGATTCGGATTACAGTATATAGTTGTAGGAACTTCGAACATTTAATATGTCATGCAAATTGTTTAAAAAAATTCCCTATTGGCCAAAGTTTAACAATAGGACCTAAGTTTTAAAAATAAAAAATCAAAACTCTCAGAAGTCAGATATAAATTGAATCCGGGCCTATGGATTTAAAAATTTAATAATATGGATAGATATAGTTTCCAACCTTAGTATTATAATGCTATCTTCATTTTCTGTTCGAAAATAGGTAATCCGGCTCCGATTAGACACCCTATTCAGCAGCACATTTTCTGATTTCTCCATCACCCTATTCGTATATAACAATCTTAATAACTACTTACTATCCTGTGACTTTGGTAATACATCTTTCTCATGGAACTGGTTCTCCTAAGAGCTAGGTAGCTTTGGGCCGTCAGATTTGATTTAGATGGTCCAAATATATATATATTTTTTTAAAGGTCTATATTTTTTTTTAAAAATTTTTTTAATGGATATAAAATTTAAAATAAAGATAATCTCTTAATCATTATATTTTTTAAAAAAATTATTTAAAAATTCATCATTTTAAGAAAACTTAGATTTGGACTGCCTCGATCAAATTTGGATGGCCCAGATCTGCCTAGCTCTCCCTACCAAGCACTTTTGCTTGGTCGGGAATCCACTCTATATGAATTTAAGTTTGCACGGAAGTATTTTTTTAGTTATATATTAGTAATGATGGGTTGCGTGACCTCTCTCGTTTGCATCAATGTGATTTATGGCTAGCCCTCAGCCTCCTTTTAATCTTATATTATGTTTTTATTGTTTCTTAGAGTGTATGTCTAATTGTTGGTTTTGTACCTTTCAGGTCTAATTTTCACGGAGTTTCTTAATTTAATAACTCTAGATAAATGCCATGATTATATATAGCAGTCAAATATAATGGCCACTCTGCCATCATCTTCTGTATGGCTATCGTTTTCTATGTTCTACCAATATTTGATTAATAAGCATTCTGCCAATATTTTAGAACGCGTCAAATGACTTAGGTCATATATCCTTAGGTCTTATCTCATCTTATAATTAATTTCTTTGGTGCAATGATATTTTTTATGTTTTTATATTATTTTGTGTCTTTTTCCATCTCAAATTTTGTTTGAACTTCTTTCTTTGATCAATCGTTCCTTCTTTTGTTTTTCTTAGCGATTAATAATTGCTTTTAATTTTGGATGTGTTTTGAACTTCTGATCAATATAGACTTTTTCTATCTCTATCTTATCACATTTGAATTCTACTTAGTCGACTTATTATATCCTATGAGTTTTATGGCCTCATCAGCTTTCATTTTTTCCTAAACAAGCCTGTGTGTTTATTTACTCGATGAGAATTTTTTATATTGCTGTTTGGACTTAGATACCGAAAATATTGGATGTGTGGCATTATTTTTTATAAAATGTTGGTTATATATTATAGATATGTTCTTCCTCTTTTTTTTTTTTTTTTTGAATGAAACTGGAGATCAATTAAGATAAAACTTAACAGTACAACAAAATCCGCAACAAAACAAAAACTATCTATACACCCCTCTTTATCAACCAGCAACTTCAAGTAGAGAAGGTGGTGGTTGATTAAGGAGCATAAAATTGTCAATCAAGCTATGGGATAATTTAGCTAAATGATCAGCTACGGCATTCTCTTCCCTCGGAATATGGTCAACTAACACTTGACAATCCTTACATAGCCAGAGTCTAGCATCTGATATGACGTCCACAAACGGGTGAGATGTCTCACACCCTCGTGTAATCATATTAACAGCTTCAACCGAATCCGTATGGATTAAAATCTTCCTGAAACCTTTACTCCAACAAACTTGAAGGCCTTGTATAATTCCAACGATCTCTGCAATTGTCGGAGGAACTGACGTAAGCTTTGAACTGAAACCACAGATCCATCCTCCTTCCTCATCCCGAATGACGCCTCCACAACCGCTCTGACCCGACTCCAAAACTGATCCATCCACTTCCAAACTGAGGAAACCAGGTTGACGCCTTCTGCCTCCACCATCAGCAGGGTAATGTTGAGTGTAAAACTGCAGATGAGAGGTTAGGTCCTAGTCCCAACTAGCACGAAAAAAGCTTGAACAAGCGTCAGTGCAAGACATGTCCCCATCCTCATCAAAAAATCTCCTGCAGCGATTCACCCAAATATCCCAGCAGACATATCCAAACAAGATAGGCCAGGGAACTTTCTTGGTGAAGTCTCTACCCGCTTCATGCTTAAGGTTCCAGTAAATCCATTCCTTTCCTTGCAATGAAGAGAAGGAATCCCATGAAGTAGGTTTGACAATAGAAATCCACCTCTCCCGTGCATTAACACAATCCCTTAGCAAGTGCATGGAATCCTCGCCCTGCTCACAATCAAACGAACAGTTGCTGGTGTCACTTAATCCTCGTCTATGTCGAAGCTGCCCCGTATGGGCCCGATCATGTGCAACGAACCACATAAAGGATTTAATCTTCTCTGGGACTGCCCACTTCCATAGAGTCCTCCACAAAGGCTCCTCCTGCTGATGAATACCTGCAAAAAGAAAACGATATGCATAACTAACAGAAAAACAGCCATCAGACGAAGGATTCCAAAAGAATTTATCCTCTCCTCTCTCCTCACAAGGAGGGTGAGCACACATAATTCGCTCAACCACCCTCGGATGGAACCACATCTCCAGTCTCCCTTTGTCCCACTCACCCCACGGAGTGATAAAATCAACTACCTTTTCCTCTCTATCAATAAAAGCTTCATAGCCAAGAATAAAATCAATCAACAGTCTTTTAATCTCAGACCAGTTATCAGACCAAAAGGAAGCAGACAACCCATTACCAACTTTGACACCTATCCCTTTCTGAAACTTGTCCCAGACTTTGCAGATTCCTCTCCACGTCATCGACGAACCTTGCTTTTTATGAACTTTGGGCATAAACCCATTCCCACACTTGTATTTGTCCCTAATAACCCGCACCCAAAGAGAATCTTTGTTATTCATAAGTTGCCAGCATAATTTCATCAAAAAAAGCCTCATTATGTTTCTGCAGATCCTTTATTCCCAAACCCCCTTCCTTTTTGACCCTAGTCACATGACTCCACGACATCAGGTGAATCTTTTTCTCTTCCTCATTATCACCCCATAAGAAGCTTCTGCTTTCTTTTTCAAGCTCCTTTAAAATGCTCTTCAGGATGATCATCGTCTGCATGTGATATGAAGGTAAGGCAGACAGCACAGATTTAATGAGAACTACACAGCCAGCTAAATTAAGACACCCTCTCTTCCACCCTGAAAGCCTCTTCTTTGCTTTATCCAGAATAGCCATAAAAGTAACTCTAGACGCTCTCTTATGGATCAAAGGAACACCAAGATACTTCCCCAAGTCGCCTGTCAGTCCAACCCCCAAACTTTGACTAAGCGCCAGGGCTCTGGAAAAATGCACATTTTTGGTGAAACATACTTTAGTTTTCCTTCTATTCATTTGTTGCCCTGAAGCCTCACAAAATCTCCGAATACAACTCAATATTCCCTGAGTCTGGCATTCTGTTGCTTCGCCAAAGAGAATGAGATCATCAGCAAAAATAAGTGGGAGAGAGGCGGACCCCCTCTGTTGAGACGAATCGGGGTCCACTCACCCTTTTCTATAGCATCTTGGATAATGTGACTCAAACGCTCCATGCACAAGGTACAGATATATGGAGAGATCGGATCTCCCTGTCGTATACCTCTTACAGCTCTGAAAGTAGTGGTAGGTTCCCCGTTCGCACAGACTATTGTCAATTCCCGCAGCCATAAGAGTATCACGGATGAAAGGCCACTCAAGACGATCATACGCCTTTTCAAGATCAACCTTAACTGCCATCCACCCATTCACTCCAACTCTTTTCTTCATGGCATGAATAACCTCTTGGGTGATTATAATATTCTCGCAGCCCTGTCTCCCAGCTATGAAACTGCACTGATGCCGGCCAACCACCTTCCCTATCACGCTCCGGAGTCTTCGCGTAATAATTTTAGTAATGATTTTGTAGCTTACATTACATAGGGAAATTGGTCTGAAGTCCATAATCGTCTCAGGATTGTCCATTTTCGGAATAAGAACAATATTGGTCTGATTTATGTTTTCAACCACCCCAGGCAAAGCAAAAAAGTCCTTAACTATTCTGCAAATAGACTCACCCAGCACATTCCAGTATTCATGATAAAATACCTCTTGAATACCATCCGGCCCAGGCGCTTTGAAGGCACCCAAATCAAAAATTGCACTCTTGATTTCTTCATTGAGAACTTCCGATAGAAGGTGCTCCCTATCTATAATACTCAACCCTGGAAACTGAGTCCGCGTTCTGAAATCATAGGAATGTGTCCCACTGCTAAGAAATAGTTTATTATAGTAATCCAGGGCTATTTGCTTCAATTCCACCAGATCAAAAGACCAACTGCCGTCCTCTTTTCTTAAACCCTCAATCCTGTTCTTTCTTCTTCTGATTAAAGCTGTAGTATGAAAGAATTTACTGTTCTTGTCCCCCCATTTTAACCAATTGCATCGCAACTTTTGATACCAGAGAAGTTCCTCTTGAGCAATGAACTTATTATACTCCTTCCAAAGTTCCTGTTTTGTTTGAACTAAATATTGACTATCACGCCTCCTCCGCGATCTTTCAACACCTTCAATTCTTCTAATGATCTTCATCTTTCTGTTACTAAGGTTTCCCACTTTATTTTTGTTCCAATCCTCAGCAGCCCGTGCAAAACTAGTAACTTTTTCATTCCAGTGACCAAGATCCCAACATTTCTGGACAATTTCCTCAAAGCCCTCCTCAAGAAACCAAGCCACATGACATCTAAAGGGCGCACGAGGACGACGGTCAGGCATCTCCTGAGTACTTTTGAGCAGGATTGGTCTATGGTTAGAACCAAATTTGTTAAGATGATGAACCTTGGTAAAAGGATAACACCTGTTCCATTCAGAATTGATAAAGGCCCAATCTATTCGTTCTTTAAGAAGACCTCGCTCCCAGGTGAAAATATCTCCCACCACATCAGTTTGAATAAGCTGCATCTTAGAAATACAATCACCAAACTGATGCATAGATCTAATATTAGGAACTACACCTCCTTTTTTATCCTCCTTTGTTAAATAAGCATTAAAGTCACCAATAATCAACCACGGATCTCTAACATTATCATTTAGGGCCTCTAGATCGTCCCAAAGACTTTGCCGAAGAATAACATTGGGCTCTGCATAAACACAGGTCAGGAGCATACTCTCAGTTTTACCCAGCATCCCCACTCTTAAGTGAATCAATTGAGTAGAAGAAAATAGGTACTAAACAGAGACATCTTCCTGATTCCAAAGAACCCAAATACCACCCGCGTAACCAGTAGCCTCCAATCTAAGCCAAGTGTTGAAACCAAGCTTACGGATTACAGAATTAGCCTTCCTCCAACTAATACGAGTTTCACATAAAATTAGGACCTTAACATTATTCCTATGCAGAACGTCACGAATCCTTCCAGGAAAATTTTTTGAGGCAGCGCCCCTACAATTCCAAAATAGAAAATTCATGAAAAAACCAAACACAGAAGGGAAGAAACCAAACCTGGAAGAACCCATTATTAGCCAGAGACCAATGGTTACATAGGAGCATCCTCTCCTGGCATTGCACCGCATCTGCTCTCCAGCTTGCTTGCATTAGAGATACCATCCTCAACCATGTCCTCAGTCACACTCGTCACAGCAGGCAAAACATTGGGGGTCCGGTGACTTAACCATCACAGCCTCACGGTTATCAACCCCCAGCCTCGGCTCCTCCAAGCTCCTCACTTCAGCCAAAACATGTTTCTCCATTCACGGTTTTACAACTCCTGAAGAGGACCTAATTTTAATATTGGCCACCTCATTTAGTCCTTCTAAATTAACAGCCCCTTTTCCTTCAGTTATGGACCCAAAAACGAGTTGATGATTATGGCCCACCTGCTTCTTCTTAAATAAAGGCCCCATATGGATTTGTTTGCCAAGGCCTTTCTTGTTTTTTTGTTGTATCTTACTTTTCTTTTCCATGGTCATGCTTCCACACGGCCCAGGTTCCCTTTGGCCCAAAGATCCCTCTTCATAATCCATCTCTCCTTGCTTCTCCTCTTTATCCCCTTCCAAGACACGCACATCAGGACTCCTCCCATGCACCGTGGCAACCTTGGAGCCACTAGTCTTACCAACTTCGAAAGACGAGATCTTGGTATGCTTATCTGTCGCCGTCAAAGTCTTCTTCCCATGAGAACTATCCGTTGCATCTTTCCTTCTCCATTATGGAGCAGTTCCCATTTTTGCGTTAACACCTGCAGCCTCCTTGAAAGAGTCGCCCAAATCGGCCGCCTGCAAGAGTTGGTAGCGAGATCCAGAATTTTTTCCTGCTTCTTTCCCCACTTCCCTATTATGATTAGACGTTTTCGGCAAAGGATTTCTGCCTTATTCGACTTTTTGGGGCCGTTGCCTTGCCTTGGTCTTGACTTTCATCCACACACCGTACGCCTCCCCTTCTGCAATCCCAGGTACACTCATTAATGGCTGTCTATCTGATTCGTTCTTTAATCCCTGTGCTCTGTCTATGTTTTTCGGTGACCCAGCATCTACCGCCGGTGACTGGTCCTGCACATTAATCGGACATGTCTCTCTTGTATGGCCATAAACACCACAATTAAAACAAATAGCATCCAATCCTTCATATTCAATTATGTAAATGCGGTTTCGAAGAGAGAATCTCGATTGTAATTTTTTATTTAGATCAATTTCTACACTGACCCTGGCAAACTTCGCCCTTTCCACTATATGCCTATTGTTTTGCTGCTGTGCCAATGTGTTAAGGTCCACTTTTAATGCTCTCCCCACCAGGTTCCCAATTTCCAGCATGCATTCTTCCGAATACATATGTAAAGGCAAAGTTGGCACTCTGATCCACACTGCCACTTTCTTCACTCTATTGCAATAGGGGTTAAAATTCGGGCTCCACCGCTGGACTGCTAGATAATGACCTTGGATGGTCCATGGTCCGTCGAAGAGAAGTTTCACACATAAGCCCCTTTCTGATGATCTGAACACAAAGTAGTTATTAGGCAAGTCAACAAGCTCAAAATTATCAGACCTTAACATCCATTTTATCCTGTCTTTCATCATGAGTAAGTTCGTTTGCTTGCCCAGCAGAGTTAGAATGAGACCATCCTTCCAAGGTCGGCATAATTCTTTAAACCGATCATCTGGAACATTGAGGCACGGCATAGAATTCAGCAAGATTTTTTGTGCCTCCGTCAAAACTGGAGATGTTTCTCATTCCTCCTGTAGCCACTCCTACACTGCTCATCAAAACTTTTCTCAAAAGCCTTTTCTTCATCACCTAGTAGTTTGGCCTTATACGAAATTGGCCTTCTGAGGGGCACATTCACCGGTTTCTGCATTTGGGATTCATGAAACATCATTATCGATTCCTCCTCCTCATCCATCCTCACATCCTTCTGCTCCCCTGTTTCCAGACCTCCGTTTGAATCCTGCACCAGACGCTTCAATTCATCCATTTTCTTGATATTACGTCCTAAAAGGTCATCCTCCTCCTGAGTCGTCTCCATACCTTCGTCAGATACTCCATGGTTAGTCGCTTGAATTGCATGCACACCATCGCTTGCACTCATAGTCGCCATTCTCCTCAAGCCTCTTGTTTAAGGTGATTTGAACACACTTGTGCTTATGTTTTTTTGTTCTTCCTCTTTTGAGTCATAAGTTTTTCATTTCACAATTTTCACTCCAATTTTCTTTACTTCTTTTCTGGATCAGTAATAACATTTGTGCACCTTATGGAATGTAAGATTTTAAAGTCAGGCTATAATACTACATTCAAATATAGCTAGTCATTAATTCAGTAAAAAGAAAAATTTAGGGTTCCTATGCGGTGTGGTACTAGGTTTTCAGTGTGTTGTGAGTTTGATTATTAGTTATTTTCTTAATTAATTAATTGCTCTTCTAAGTGATATTATACGGTTGTTCTGAAGTAAAGGAAAAATATTTAGATCAAGTTCCTTATATCTATTTCATCATAGCAAAAAAAAAAGAATATATATATCCATTTCATCAAGATTTCTAATCACATGTGACCATGTGTCCTATTTTTGAATAAATGTTATTTAACTATAAACTCATAAAAAAATACGACACATTAATAGATATAAGAAATTTGATATAAGTATGACCCGAGGTGAAATAACTTTGCCTTGGTTTCATACTCTTACTCAATTTTTTTTTTTAGAGAAACTCCATATTATTTCTTACAATGAAGTTTTTAAATTATAGCCTCATGAAACCATGAGATGAACGGAGGCCACCAAAGCTGGGGATGGGCAACAGATAACAGAGGCCATTTTTGCGAATAAGAAAAAGAGAGAAGGTGGAGAAATAGTGAGTGAGAGAAAAGATAAATTGCCAAAGAAAAATGGAGGTGCAAGAAAGGACCTACGTTTAACGTTTATAGGCCTGTTTGGGTTAGCATTGTGAAGCACATTCACACAAATCGAGACAAACGTCTTTCACATATTTGGAATTGGCTATGGTCCTCTGCTTTTACCGTCCTCTTCCCCTCCACTACTCATCTCAGCCTTTAAATTGAAATATGAGCAGTTCAAATTTAATGTTTAGTTAATGTTTAAAAAAATATCAAATTATTAAAAAATAATAAAATAAATTAAAAAATGCAAAATTTTAGTTATGATAATTTAAACATGTAATAAAATTTTTTTAAAAAATATTTTTATGAAATATTAAATCTGAACTGCTCAGATTTCAATCTAAAGACTGAAATGAGTAGTGGAGGGGAAGAGGATAGGAAGAAAACGGTAAGATCAGAGGACTATAGCCAATTTTACCTTGTACACCGTAAATCACGACAGTAAAATATCTTCTATCACTAACCCAAATAGGCACTATATAGAGAGATTGTTGGGGGAGTGACAAGGAGCAAGGGCTAGAATTTATAGCGAGACCAAGATGTGCAGTGCGCAGTGTGGGACCCACACATCTGGAAAGAGAACGATTGGCAGTATTTTGGGTACAAAGAAACAAGTGAACGATTTATTGCAAAATTTTAGAGTAAAAATAATCATGCCAAAAAATATTTATTAAGTACTATATATTTTTTAATTATAATGATTGTGGTGCTTATAAAAGAATTATAATTTAATATATATCTATATATATAATAACAACTTCCACAAAGCTAGCATCAATTGGTATCAAAGGCTAGTTCCCACTTCAATTGGTACGAACCAAAGCTAATTTCTCACTTCAATTGGTATTAGAGCTAGGCTCTCACTTCTCTTCTACTTATACAACCTTCCAAAAAAAGCTCTCAAACATCTCTTTTGTACATTATTTTACATTCATTGGTATAAAAGGCTAGCTTCAACTTCAATTGGTATTAGAGCTAATTTGTTCCCAGATTCAATTGGTATCATATCTAAGTTCTCACTCCTCTTTTACTTATACAAACCTTGTATAATAGCTCTCAAACATCCCATTTGTACTTAAACTTAGGATGCATTTATGTGATAGTTGTTATTCTCCATTAGTAGGATTCCATCCGAATGTTATAGCTTTGGAGGAGAATTTTAAGAGAATTGTCATGAAATCTAGACTTCTGGAATTTCTTATTGATGACATTGACCCCAAAGATAGGCTACAAGAAATGATCACTAAAACATTTTACAAGAAATCATTATAGCTAAGGATGGCAACGGAGAAGGTAGAGAATGAGCAAGCAAGAGAGAAGATAAATTGCCAAACCAAAGTAGAAGCGCAAGAAAGGACCTACGTTTAATGTTTATATAGAGTGTTGGGGGCCGAGAGTGATAGGGAGCAAGGGCGAGAACACAGAGCAAGTGCACGGTATGCAGTGTGGATTGCGAGACCCACACATCCAGAAAGAAACAAATTGGCAATATATTAGGAACAAAGAATCAGGTTAACGATTTATTGCAAAATTTTATAATAAAAATAATTGTGCCAAAAAATATTTATTAAATACTATATATTTTTTTAATTATACTATTTTTTTTATTATAATGATTGTGGTGAGTATAATCGAATTATAATATTATATATATATATATATATATATTAATATATAAAAACCTCCATAAGGCTAGCATCAATTGGTATCAAAGGCAATTCTCACTTCAATTGGTATCAGATTTAGGTCCCACTTCTCTTCTACTTGTACAAACTTTTCAAAATAGTTCTCAAACATCTCATTTGTAAGTTGTCTTACATCAACTGGTATCCAAGGATGGCTCCCAGTTCAACTAGTATTAGAGCTAATTCCCACTTTAATTAGTATCAAAGCTATATTCTCATTTCTCTTTCACTCGTATAAACCTTCAAAAATAGCTCTCAAACATCTCGTCTGTACTTAAACCTATGATATTGAATGAAATTGCATTCTCATCTTATTGTCTCTCTCTTCTTTCTCTCTCCCCCATCCCTGTTCTGCATGAATCAGGTAATCAAGTATTAACGGTAAAATACAAATGATTAATCAACTCCAGAAATATCCAACAATCAAGGGACAACATATCAAGCAAAAACTGAAGATGGTAAGCCTAAAAAATATCTGTTGGCTACTACAGATTTTGGTTACCTCTTATCTCAAAACAATAAAGCTCCTTAAGCCTTAGTTTTCATTTTGTCAGTGAAACAAGTTAAAGTAAGCCTCTGTGCATATATGATTCTAGCTAAGCTGAGATAGATTAAGCTTGCTTTCTTCTTCCTCCAAATTAAACCTCTATATCATCTTTATAGCTAAGAAATTAAAAATTGTTTGGTTCTATTTTCCCTCTTTATGTTTTTAGAACAATTTTGTAGAGTGATTTTTAAAATAAAACTTTAAGAAAATCCGTTTGAATTATTATTTTTAGGCTGAAGTATACATTTAGCATGTTATATTTGCATCAAATTTTCTTTTAATCCTTTAAGTTTATAAAATGTTTGTTTAGTCTTCAAACTGAACCCCGATTATTTTATTTGACTGAAAATTGTAATATTCCAAATTTAATGAAGGTTAAGAATTTTCTAAAAAGAAAATTTAAATGGTAATTTGATAATAAATGAAATTATAGAACCTACAAAATTTAAGGAATCTTAAATTAGATAATGGGAAAAATTAGGGCATAGTGTGTGTATCTAATAGGATAAAAATATACATATACATATACATATATATATATATATATATTAAATCACACCGACACACACACATATCCCACATCTGCACTTTTATTTTGGGAGCACCGAAAGATAACACTCCACTCCTCTCTCATTATTAGCTAGACAATGGATAACCCACCCACTTTACACACTTCTCATTTTCAGTCGGACAACAAACACACTCATCATCACACACCTATGCAATCAACATCCCATACACAATGTCACTTATTAATTCCTCCAACTCCCATTTACGTCTGCAGCCAAAATAAAATAGAGAAAGCGAGAGTGAAAGAAAGAGATAAAACAGAATAGAAAAGAGAGGGAGAGACGTGAGTGAACTGGAGAAAGTTATGTTGGAGTAGAGTAAGAAGAAAGCTCTAAACCTTACATACAACCATTGATCCTTGTATAGGTGAGTCTCCTACACATTTATCCTCGTTTTCCCATTGGATTTGAGGTTGTTTTCTAGGTTGTTTAGATGCTGGAATTGATAATTCACCAGAAAATTCTGTAACCGAAAAGTTGTTAAACCAGTGATTGTGTGACTATTTTAGGGTTTTTTGGTTCTAAAATTTGATCATTAACCTCAAGACATATGTGTAGAAGAGTATAGAGCTAAAATTCGTGAGCTTTAGAGTACAAATTCATGTATACATGTTAGTTTTCTCAATTCTGTTTTGCTATCCAAAAAACAGAGTACATACCTGAAACTTGTAAAATCTTAAACAGAGGCTATAGATGGAATTTTAGAATGGGTCTTTTTGTATAGATATTTTAGGATGTGTAGTTGATGATAGAATTAAGAAAAATACAATTTGGAGTGAAAATGGATGAGTTCTTGATTTTTGAAGTTAGACTGTCCAAACTGACGTTTTTTGGGAGTCAGTCAATATCATGCTGAGTTTTGACCAGACAAACCTTAGTGAAAAATTATGAACCTTTATAGGAATATAGTAGACATTCATAGCTTTCCAATGAGTCCAAGAACTCATTATTTTGATATCTATAAAGAGAGTTATGATTTTTGAAAGTTAAGTCAGTAACAGAGAACATTCTGGCGTTCATGTTTAGCAATTATGATTTTCGATAATTCTGGGAAATATCAGATAACATCTAGTAATTTTGAGTATTTTTCCATAAAACTACACTTAAATAGCTTTTCATAGAATTTTAGAACACTCCATTTGGATTTGTGTAGAATTAGTTATGATTTTGGAAGTTGAACTCTGTTTCTGAAATGCAATCTAGAATAGTAGTAGTTGGCCGAATTTCTGGGTAATATATATAATTAGTAATCATATTTGGATATTTTTCCATGAAAGTAAATTTAAAGAGCTTCATTTAGGCTTTGGAATCAGTCAATTTGAAATTTTCTGGAATTAGTTATAAATTTTCAAAGTTGATTGAAAATTTGTCAATTTCTGGAAAATTGTGAAACTGTTGTTTGGCAATGATTTTGTAAAAACCGAGGTTAAAAATGGATCCTTGGGCGAAAATATATTAAAATAGCCTGGGTCTAATTTTCTGAAAAAGTATAGTCGGACCGAGTACAGTAGAGCTGGGACCAGGTCCCAGGGGCATTTTGGTAAATTTTCAGTATAGATTAATATAACCACAAAAAATATTATGGGAGTCTCTGAAGAGGTACATGAATGAGTTTTAACATAATTCTTGTACATTAGAAATTTTAGGACCGAATTAATCGCCTAAGTCATTAGCACGTAGTTCTAGGAACTATTATTGTGTAGCAAAAAGGGACAAAAGTAGTAACTCTATCTCTCATATACTATGTGAATGTTGGTATGCTATATGTTACTATTTCTGATATGAACATATGCCTAGGGCATATTACCTAGCTGTGGTATGGGATTCAACTGAAGTACACGGACATGCAAGGGATCCAAACAGTCATTTGGCCATGAGTATTGTGCACACACATGTTATAGTATGAATTTTCATTTACATTATATGGTTCATTATATATTTAATTTTTGCATTTTATATGATGGATCATGTGTTACTACTGAGATTCCTTGGAATCTCACCCTTTTTCATAAATAATAAATGTTCTTGCGGGAATCAATAGCTTCAAAGGCAAAGTGGAAGACACGGGCAATTGAGATGTGTAGGTCCTAAGATTAGAGTTATTTGGTTATATTAGTTTAATTTTAATGTTAGATATTTTGGACAAAATTTGTACATATTATCAAAACCTGGGGGAAGACTCCCATATGTAAGCTTGCACTTAATATTAGTATGTTTGTGCTATTTCTGTATGCCTGTGAAACTATGCCATTATTACTCTACAAATATCGAAATATATATGGGTGTTGACATTTTTGGTATCAGAGCATACGATTTTGGCATTATCAAAATAGTATACTGATATATGACTATGTGAAATTTTATAGTGAAACTTAAAGATGGTGATACTTAGGTCATATATCCTTAGGTCTTATCTCATCTTATAATTAATTTCTTTGGTGCAATGATATTTTTTATGTTTTTATATTATTTTGTGTCTTTTTCCATCTCAAATTTTGTTTGAACTTCTTTCTTTGATCAATCGTTCCTTCTTTTGTTTTTCTTAGCGATTAATAATTGCTTTTAATTTTGGATGTGTTTTGAACTTCTGATCAATATAGACTTTTTCTATCTCTATCTTATCACATTTGAATTCTACTTAGTCGACTTATTATATCCTATGAGTTTTATGGCCTCATCAGCTTTCATTTTTTCCTAAACAAGCCTGTGTGTTTATTTACTCGATGAGAATTTTTTATATTGCTGTTTGGACTTAGATACCGAAAATATTGGATGTGTGGCATTATTTTTTATAAAATGTTGGTTATATATTATAGATATGTTCTTCCTCTTTTTTTTTTTTTTTTTGAATGAAACTGGAGATCAATTAAGATAAAACTTAACAGTACAACAAAATCCGCAACAAAACAAAAACTATCTATACACCCCTCTTTATCAACCAGCAACTTCAAGTAGAGAAGGTGGTGGTTGATTAAGGAGCATAAAATTGTCAATCAAGCTATGGGATAATTTAGCTAAATGATCAGCTACGGCATTCTCTTCCCTCGGAATATGGTCAACTAACACTTGACAATCCTTACATAGCCAGAGTCTAGCATCTGATATGACGTCCACAAACGGGTGAGATGTCTCACACCCTCGTGTAATCATATTAACAGCTTCAACCGAATCCGTATGGATTAAAATCTTCCTGAAACCTTTACTCCAACAAACTTGAAGGCCTTGTATAATTCCAACGATCTCTGCAATTGTCGGAGGAACTGACGTAAGCTTTGAACTGAAACCACAGATCCATCCTCCTTCCTCATCCCGAATGACGCCTCCACAACCGCTCTGACCCGACTCCAAAACTGATCCATCCACTTCCAAACTGAGGAAACCAGGTTGACGCCTTCTGCCTCCACCATCAGCAGGGTAATGTTGAGTGTAAAACTGCAGATGAGAGGTTAGGTCCTAGTCCCAACTAGCACGAAAAAAGCTTGAACAAGCGTCAGTGCAAGACATGTCCCCATCCTCATCAAAAAATCTCCTGCAGCGATTCACCCAAATATCCCAGCAGACATATCCAAACAAGATAGGCCAGGGAACTTTCTTGGTGAAGTCTCTACCCGCTTCATGCTTAAGGTTCCAGTAAATCCATTCCTTTCCTTGCAATGAAGAGAAGGAATCCCATGAAGTAGGTTTGACAATAGAAATCCACCTCTCCCGTGCATTAACACAATCCCTTAGCAAGTGCATGGAATCCTCGCCCTGCTCACAATCAAACGAACAGTTGCTGGTGTCACTTAATCCTCGTCTATGTCGAAGCTGCCCCGTATGGGCCCGATCATGTGCAACGAACCACATAAAGGATTTAATCTTCTCTGGGACTGCCCACTTCCATAGAGTCCTCCACAAAGGCTCCTCCTGCTGATGAATACCTGCAAAAAGAAAACGATATGCATAACTAACAGAAAAACAGCCATCAGACGAAGGATTCCAAAAGAATTTATCCTCTCCTCTCTCCTCACAAGGAGGGTGAGCACACATAATTCGCTCAACCACCCTCGGATGGAACCACATCTCCAGTCTCCCTTTGTCCCACTCACCCCACGGAGTGATAAAATCAACTACCTTTTCCTCTCTATCAATAAAAGCTTCATAGCCAAGAATAAAATCAATCAACAGTCTTTTAATCTCAGACCAGTTATCAGACCAAAAGGAAGCAGACAACCCATTACCAACTTTGACACCTATCCCTTTCTGAAACTTGTCCCAGACTTTGCAGATTCCTCTCCACGTCATCGACGAACCTTGCTTTTTATGAACTTTGGGCATAAACCCATTCCCACACTTGTATTTGTCCCTAATAACCCGCACCCAAAGAGAATCTTTGTTATTCATAAGTTGCCAGCATAATTTCATCAAAAAAAGCCTCATTATGTTTCTGCAGATCCTTTATTCCCAAACCCCCTTCCTTTTTGACCCTAGTCACATGACTCCACGACATCAGGTGAATCTTTTTCTCTTCCTCATTATCACCCCATAAGAAGCTTCTGCTTTCTTTTTCAAGCTCCTTTAAAATGCTCTTCAGGATGATCATCGTCTGCATGTGATATGAAGGTAAGGCAGACAGCACAGATTTAATGAGAACTACACAGCCAGCTAAATTAAGACACCCTCTCTTCCACCCTGAAAGCCTCTTCTTTGCTTTATCCAGAATAGCCATAAAAGTAACTCTAGACGCTCTCTTATGGATCAAAGGAACACCAAGATACTTCCCCAAGTCGCCTGTCAGTCCAACCCCCAAACTTTGACTAAGCGCCAGGGCTCTGGAAAAATGCACATTTTTGGTGAAACATACTTTAGTTTTCCTTCTATTCATTTGTTGCCCTGAAGCCTCACAAAATCTCCGAATACAACTCAATATTCCCTGAGTCTGGCATTCTGTTGCTTCGCCAAAGAGAATGAGATCATCAGCAAAAATAAGTGGGAGAGAGGCGGACCCCCTCTGTTGAGACGAATCGGGGTCCACTCACCCTTTTCTATAGCATCTTGGATAATGTGACTCAAACGCTCCATGCACAAGGTACAGATATATGGAGAGATCGGATCTCCCTGTCGTATACCTCTTACAGCTCTGAAAGTAGTGGTAGGTTCCCCGTTCGCACAGACTATTGTCAATTCCCGCAGCCATAAGAGTATCACGGATGAAAGGCCACTCAAGACGATCATACGCCTTTTCAAGATCAACCTTAACTGCCATCCACCCATTCACTCCAACTCTTTTCTTCATGGCATGAATAACCTCTTGGGTGATTATAATATTCTCGCAGCCCTGTCTCCCAGCTATGAAACTGCACTGATGCCGGCCAACCACCTTCCCTATCACGCTCCGGAGTCTTCGCGTAATAATTTTAGTAATGATTTTGTAGCTTACATTACATAGGGAAATTGGTCTGAAGTCCATAATCGTCTCAGGATTGTCCATTTTCGGAATAAGAACAATATTGGTCTGATTTATGTTTTCAACCACCCCAGGCAAAGCAAAAAAGTCCTTAACTATTCTGCAAATAGACTCACCCAGCACATTCCAGTATTCATGATAAAATACCTCTTGAATACCATCCGGCCCAGGCGCTTTGAAGGCACCCAAATCAAAAATTGCACTCTTGATTTCTTCATTGAGAACTTCCGATAGAAGGTGCTCCCTATCTATAATACTCAACCCTGGAAACTGAGTCCGCGTTCTGAAATCATAGGAATGTGTCCCACTGCTAAGAAATAGTTTATTATAGTAATCCAGGGCTATTTGCTTCAATTCCACCAGATCAAAAGACCAACTGCCGTCCTCTTTTCTTAAACCCTCAATCCTGTTCTTTCTTCTTCTGATTAAAGCTGTAGTATGAAAGAATTTACTGTTCTTGTCCCCCCATTTTAACCAATTGCATCGCAACTTTTGATACCAGAGAAGTTCCTCTTGAGCAATGAACTTATTATACTCCTTCCAAAGTTCCTGTTTTGTTTGAACTAAATATTGACTATCACGCCTCCTCCGCGATCTTTCAACACCTTCAATTCTTCTAATGATCTTCATCTTTCTGTTACTAAGGTTTCCCACTTTATTTTTGTTCCAATCCTCAGCAGCCCGTGCAAAACTAGTAACTTTTTCATTCCAGTGACCAAGATCCCAACATTTCTGGACAATTTCCTCAAAGCCCTCCTCAAGAAACCAAGCCACATGACATCTAAAGGGCGCACGAGGACGACGGTCAGGCATCTCCTGAGTACTTTTGAGCAGGATTGGTCTATGGTTAGAACCAAATTTGTTAAGATGATGAACCTTGGTAAAAGGATAACACCTGTTCCATTCAGAATTGATAAAGGCCCAATCTATTCGTTCTTTAAGAAGACCTCGCTCCCAGGTGAAAATATCTCCCACCACATCAGTTTGAATAAGCTGCATCTTAGAAATACAATCACCAAACTGATGCATAGATCTAATATTAGGAACTACACCTCCTTTTTTATCCTCCTTTGTTAAATAAGCATTAAAGTCACCAATAATCAACCACGGATCTCTAACATTATCATTTAGGGCCTCTAGATCGTCCCAAAGACTTTGCCGAAGAATAACATTGGGCTCTGCATAAACACAGGTCAGGAGCATACTCTCAGTTTTACCCAGCATCCCCACTCTTAAGTGAATCAATTGAGTAGAAGAAAATAGGTACTAAACAGAGACATCTTCCTGATTCCAAAGAACCCAAATACCACCCGCGTAACCAGTAGCCTCCAATCTAAGCCAAGTGTTGAAACCAAGCTTACGGATTACAGAATTAGCCTTCCTCCAACTAATACGAGTTTCACATAAAATTAGGACCTTAACATTATTCCTATGCAGAACGTCACGAATCCTTCCAGGAAAATTTTTTGAGGCAGCGCCCCTACAATTCCAAAATAGAAAATTCATGAAAAAACCAAACACAGAAGGGAAGAAACCAAACCTGGAAGAACCCATTATTAGCCAGAGACCAATGGTTACATAGGAGCATCCTCTCCTGGCATTGCACCGCATCTGCTCTCCAGCTTGCTTGCATTAGAGATACCATCCTCAACCATGTCCTCAGTCACACTCGTCACAGCAGGCAAAACATTGGGGGTCCGGTGACTTAACCATCACAGCCTCACGGTTATCAACCCCCAGCCTCGGCTCCTCCAAGCTCCTCACTTCAGCCAAAACATGTTTCTCCATTCGCGGTTTTACAACTCCTGAAGAGGACCTAATTTTAATATTGGCCACCTCATTTAGTCCTTCTAAATTAACAGCCCCTTTTCCTTCAGTTATGGACCCAAAAACGAGTTGATGATTATGGCCCACCTGCTTCTTCTTAAATAAAGGCCCCATATGGATTTGTTTGCCAAGGCCTTTCTTGTTTTTTTGTTGTATCTTACTTTTCTTTTCCATGGTCATGCTTCCACACGGCCCAGGTTCCCTTTGGCCCAAAGATCCCTCTTCATAATCCATCTCTCCTTGCTTCTCCTCTTTATCCCCTTCCAAGACACGCACATCAGGACTCCTCCCATGCACCGTGGCAACCTTGGAGCCACTAGTCTTACCAACTTCGAAAGACGAGATCTTGGTATGCTTATCTGTCGCCGTCAAAGTCTTCTTCCCATGAGAACTATCCGTTGCATCTTTCCTTCTCCATTATGGAGCAGTTCCCATTTTTGCGTTAACACCTGCAGCCTCCTTGAAAGAGTCGCCCAAATCGGCCGCCTGCAAGAGTTGGTAGCGAGATCCAGAATTTTTTTCTGCTTCTTTCCCCACTTCCCTATTATGATTAGACGTTTTCGGCAAAGGATTTCTGCCTTATTCGACTTTTTGGGGCCGTTGCCTTGCCTTGGTCTTGACTTTCATCCACACACCGTACGCCTCCCCTTCTGCAATCCCAGGTACACTCATTAATGGCTGTCTATCTGATTCGTTCTTTAATCCCTGTGCTCTGTCTATGTTTTTCGGTGACCCAGCATCTACCGCCGGTGACTGGTCCTGCACATTAATCGGACATGTCTCTCTTGTATGGCCATAAACACCACAATTAAAATAAATAGCATCCAATCCTTCATATTCAATTATGTAAATGCGGTTTCGAAGAGAGAATCTCGATTGTAATTTTTTATTTAGATCAATTTCTACACTGACCCTGGCAAACTTCGCCCTTTCCACTATATGCCTATTGTTTTGCTGCTGTGCCAATGTGTTAAGGTCCACTTTTAATGCTCTCCCCACCAGGTTCCCAATTTCCAGCATGCATTCTTCCGAATACATATGTAAAGGCAAAGTTGGCACTCTGATCCACACTGCCACTTTCTTCACTCTATTGCAATAGGGGTTAAAATTCGGGCTCCACCGCTGGACTGCTAGATAATGACCTTGGATGGTCCATGGTCCGTCGAAGAGAAGTTTCACACATAAGCCCCTTTCTGATGATCTGAACACAAAGTAGTTATTAGGCAAGTCAACAAGCTCAAAATTATCAGACCTTAACATCCATTTTATCCTGTCTTTCATCATGAGTAAGTTCGTTTGCTTGCCCAGCAGAGTTAGAATGAGACCATCCTTCCAAGGTCGGCATAATTCTTTAAACCGATCATCTGGAACATTGAGGCACGGCATAGAATTCAGCAAGATTTTTTGTGCCTCCGTCAAAACTGGAGATGTTTCTCATTCCTCCTGTAGCCACTCCTACACTGCTCATCAAAACTTTTCTCAAAAGCCTTTTCTTCATCACCTAGTAGTTTGGCCTTATACGAAATTGGCCTTCTGAGGGGCACATTCACCGGTTTCTGCATTTGGGATTCATGAAACATCATTATCGATTCCTCCTCCTCATCCATCCTCACATCCTTCTGCTCCCCTGTTTCCAGACCTCCGTTTGAATCCTGCACCAGACGCTTCAATTCATCCATTTTCTTGATATTACGTCCTAAAAGGTCATCCTCCTCCTGAGTCGTCTCCATACCTTCGTCAGATACTCCATGGTTAGTCGCTTGAATTGCATGCACACCATCGCTTGCACTCATAGTCGCCATTCTCCTCAAGCCTCTTGTTTAAGGTGATTTGAACACACTTGTGCTTATGTTTTTTTGTTCTTCCTCTTTTGAGTCATAAGTTTTTCATTTCACAATTTTCACTCCAATTTTCTTTACTTCTTTTCTGGATCAGTAATAACATTTGTGCACCTTATGGAATGTAAGATTTTAAAGTCAGGCTATAATACTACATTCAAATATAGCTAGTCATTAATTCAGTAAAAAGAAAAATTTAGGGTTCCTATGCGGTGTGGTACTAGGTTTTCAGTGTGTTGTGAGTTTGATTATTAGTTATTTTCTTAATTAATTAATTGCTCTTCTAAGTGATATTATACGGTTGTTCTGAAGTAAAGGAAAAATATTTAGATCAAGTTCCTTATATCTATTTCATCATAGCAAAAAAAAAAGAATATATATATCCATTTCATCAAGATTTCTAATCACATGTGACCATGTGTCCTATTTTTGAATAAATGTTATTTAACTATAAACTCATAAAAAAATACGACACATTAATAGATATAAGAAATTTGATATAAGTATGACCCGAGCTGAAATAACTTTGCCTTGGTTTCATACTCTTACTCAATTTTTTTTTTTAGAGAAACTCCATATTATTTCTTACAATGAAGTTTTTAAATTATAGCCTCATGAAACCATGAGATGAACGGAGGCCACCAAAGCTGGGGATGGGCAACAGATAACAGAGGCCATTTTTGCGAATAAGAAAAAGAGAGAAGGTGGAGAAATAGTGAGTGAGAGAAAAGATAAATTGCCAAAGAAAAATGGAGGTGCAAGAAAGGACCTACGTTTAACGTTTATAGGCCTGTTTGGGTTAGCATTGTGAAGCACATTCACACAAATCGAGACAAACGTCTTTCACATATTTGGAATTGGCTATGGTCCTCTGCTTTTACCGTCCTCTTCCCCTCCACTACTCATCTCAGCCTTTAAATTGAAATATGAGCAGTTCAAATTTAATGTTTAGTTAATGTTTAAAAAAATATCAAATTATTAAAAAATAATAAAATAAATTAAAAAATGCAAAATTTTAGTTATGATAATTTAAACATGTAATAAAATTTTTTTAAAAAATATTTTTATGAAATATTAAATCTGAACTGCTCAGATTTCAATCTAAAGACTGAAATGAGTAGTGGAGGGGAAGAGGATAGGAAGAAAACGGTAAGATCAGAGGACTATAGCCAATTTTACCTTGTACACCGTAAATCACGACAGTAAAATATCTTCTATCACTAACCCAAATAGGCACTATATAGAGAGATTGTTGGGGGAGTGACAAGGAGCAAGGGCTAGAATTTATAGCGAGACCAAGATGTGCAGTGCGCAGTGTGGGACCCACACATCTGGAAAGAGAACGATTGGCAGTATTTTGGGTACAAAGAAACAAGTGAACGATTTATTGCAAAATTTTAGAGTAAAAATAATCATGCCAAAAAATATTTATTAAGTACTATATATTTTTTAATTATAATGATTGTGGTGCTTATAAAAGAATTATAATTTAATATATATCTATATATATAATAACAACTTCCACAAAGCTAGCATCAATTGGTATCAAAGGCTAGTTCCCACTTCAATTGGTACGAACCAAAGCTAATTTCTCACTTCAATTGGTATTAGAGCTAGGCTCTCACTTCTCTTCTACTTATACAACCTTCCAAAAAAAGCTCTCAAACATCTCTTTTGTACATTATTTTACATTCATTGGTATAAAAGGCTAGCTTCAACTTCAATTGGTATTAGAGCTAATTTGTTCCCAGATTCAATTGGTATCATATCTAAGTTCTCACTCCTCTTTTACTTATACAAACCTTGTATAATAGCTCTCAAACATCCCATTTGTACTTAAACTTAGGATGCATTTATGTGATAGTTGTTATTCTCCATTAGTAGGATTCCATCCGAATGTTATAGCTTTGGAGGAGAATTTTAAGAGAATTGTCATGAAATCTAGACTTCTGGAATTTCTTATTGATGACATTGACCCCAAAGATAGGCTACAAGAAATGATCACTAAAACATTTTACAAGAAATCATTATAGCTAAGGATGGCAACGGAGAAGGTAGAGAATGAGCAAGCAAGAGAGAAGATAAATTGCCAAACCAAAGTAGAAGCGCAAGAAAGGACCTACGTTTAATGTTTATATAGAGTGTTGGGGGCCGAGAGTGATAGGGAGCAAGGGCGAGAACACAGAGCAAGTGCACGGTATGCAGTGTGGATTGCGAGACCCACACATCCAGAAAGAAACAAATTGGCAATATATTAGGAACAAAGAATCAGGTTAACGATTTATTGCAAAATTTTATAATAAAAATAATTGTGCCAAAAAATATTTATTAAATACTATATATTTTTTTAATTATACTATTTTTTTTATTATAATGATTGTGGTGAGTATAATCGAATTATAATATTATATATATATATATATATATATTAATATATAAAAACCTCCATAAGGCTAGCATCAATTGGTATCAAAGGCAATTCTCACTTCAATTGGTATCAGATTTAGGTCCCACTTCTCTTCTACTTGTACAAACTTTTCAAAATAGTTCTCAAACATCTCATTTGTAAGTTGTCTTACATCAACTGGTATCCAAGGATGGCTCCCAGTTCAACTAGTATTAGAGCTAATTCCCACTTTAATTAGTATCAAAGCTATATTCTCATTTCTCTTTCACTCGTATAAACCTTCAAAAATAGCTCTCAAACATCTCGTCTGTACTTAAACCTATGATATTGAATGAAATTGCATTCTCATCTTATTGTCTCTCTCTTCTTTCTCTCTCCCCCATCCCTGTTCTGCATGAATCAGGTAATCAAGTATTAACGGTAAAATACAAATGATTAATCAACTCCAGAAATATCCAACAATCAAGGGACAACATATCAAGCAAAAACTGAAGATGGTAAGCCTAAAAAATATCTGTTGGCTACTACAGATTTTGGTTACCTCTTATCTCAAAACAATAAAGCTCCTTAAGCCTTAGTTTTCATTTTGTCAGTGAAACAAGTTAAAGTAAGCCTCTGTGCATATATGATTCTAGCTAAGCTGAGATAGATTAAGCTTGCTTTCTTCTTCCTCCAAATTAAACCTCTATATCATCTTTATAGCTAAGAAATTAAAAATTGTTTGGTTCTATTTTCCCTCTTTATGTTTTTAGAACAATTTTGTAGAGTGATTTTTAAAATAAAACTTTAAGAAAATCCGTTTGAATTATTATTTTTAGGCTGAAGTATACATTTAGCATGTTATATTTGCATCAAATTTTCTTTTAATCCTTTAAGTTTATAAAATGTTTGTTTAGTCTTCAAACTGAACCCCGATTATTTTATTTGACTGAAAATTGTAATATTCCAAATTTAATGAAGGTTAAGAATTTTCTAAAAAGAAAATTTAAATGGTAATTTGATAATAAATGAAATTATAGAACCTACAAAATTTAAGGAATCTTAAATTAGATAATGGGAAAAATTAGGGCATAGTGTGTGTATCTAATAGGATAAAAATATACATATACATATACATATATATATATATATATATTAAATCACACCGACACACACACATATCCCACATCTGCACTTTTATTTTGGGAGCACCGAAAGATAACACTCCACTCCTCTCTCATTATTAGCTAGACAATGGATAACCCACCCACTTTACACACTTCTCATTTTCAGTCGGACAACAAACACACTCATCATCACACACCTATGCAATCAACATCCCATACACAATGTCACTTATTAATTCCTCCAACTCCCATTTACGTCTGCAGCCAAAATAAAATAGAGAAAGCGAGAGTGAAAGAAAGAGATAAAACAGAATAGAAAAGAGAGGGAGAGACGTGAGTGAACTGGAGAAAGTTATGTTGGAGTAGAGTAAGAAGAAAGCTCTAAACCTTACATACAACCATTGATCCTTGTATAGGTGAGTCTCCTACACATTTATCCTCGTTTTCCCATTGGATTTGAGGTTGTTTTCTAGGTTGTTTAGATGCTGGAATTGATAATTCACCAGAAAATTCTGTAACCGAAAAGTTGTTAAACCAGTGATTGTGTGACTATTTTAGGGTTTTTTGGTTCTAAAATTTGATCATTAACCTCAAGACATATGTGTAGAAGAGTATAGAGCTAAAATTCGTGAGCTTTAGAGTACAAATTCATGTATACATGTTAGTTTTCTCAATTCTGTTTTGCTATCCAAAAAACAGAGTACATACCTGAAACTTGTAAAATCTTAAACAGAGGCTATAGATGGAATTTTAGAATGGGTCTTTTTGTATAGATATTTTAGGATGTGTAGTTGATGATAGAATTAAGAAAAATACAATTTGGAGTGAAAATGGATGAGTTCTTGATTTTTGAAGTTAGACTGTCCAAACTGACGTTTTTTGGGAGTCAGTCAATATCATGCTGAGTTTTGACCAGACAAACCTTAGTGAAAAATTATGAACCTTTATAGGAATATAGTAGACATTCATAGCTTTCCAATGAGTCCAAGAACTCATTATTTTGATATCTATAAAGAGAGTTATGATTTTTGAAAGTTAAGTCAGTAACAGAGAACATTCTGGCGTTCATGTTTAGCAATTATGATTTTCGATAATTCTGGGAAATATCAGATAACATCTAGTAATTTTGAGTATTTTTCCATAAAACTACACTTAAATAGCTTTTCATAGAATTTTAGAACACTCCATTTGGATTTGTGTAGAATTAGTTATGATTTTGGAAGTTGAACTCTGTTTCTGAAATGCAATCTAGAATAGTAGTAGTTGGCCGAATTTCTGGGTAATATATGTAATTAGTAATCATATTTGGATATTTTTCCATGAAAGTAAATTTAAAGAGCTTCATTTAGGCTTTGGAATCAGTCAATTTGAAATTTTCTGGAATTAGTTATAAATTTTCAAAGTTGATTGAAAATTTGTCAATTTCTGGAAAATTGTGAAACTGTTGTTTGGCAATGATTTTGTAAAAACCGAGGTTAAAAATGGATCCTTGGGCGAAAATATATTAAAATAGCCTGGGTCTAATTTTCTGAAAAAGTATAGTCGGACCGAGTACAGTAGAGCTGGGACCAGGTCCCAGGGGCATTTTGGTAAATTTTCAGTATAGATTAATATAACCACAAAAAATATTATGGGAGTCTCTGAAGAGGTACATGAATGAGTTTTAACATAATTCTTGTACATTAGAAATTTTAGGACCGAATTAATCGCCTAAGTCATTAGCACGTAGTTCTAGGAACTATTATTGTGTAGCAAAAAGGGACAAAAGTAGTAACTCTATCTCTCATATACTATGTGAATGTTGGTATGCTATATGTTACTATATTTTCTGATATGAACATATGCCTAGGGCATATTACCTAGCTGTGGTATGGGATTCAACTGAAGTACACGGACATGCAAGGGATCCAAACAGTCATTTGGCCATGAGTATTGTGCACACACATGTTATAGTATGAATTTTCATTTACATTATATGGTTCATTATATATTTAATTTTTGCATTTTATATGATGGATCATGTGTTACTACTGAGATTCCTTGGAATCTCACCCTTTTTCATAAATAATAAATGTTCTTGCGGGAATCAATAGCTTCAAAGGCAAAGTGGAAGACACGGGCAATTGAGATGTGTAGGTCCTAAGATTAGAGTTATTTGGTTATATTAGTTTAATTTTAATGTTAGATATTTTGGACAAAATTTGTACATATTATCAAAACCTGGGGGAAGACTCCCATATGTAAGCTTGCACTTAATATTAGTATGTTTGTGCTATTTCTGTATGCCTGTGAAACTATGCCATTATTACTCTACAAATATCGAAATATATATGGGTGTTGACATTTTTGGTATCAGAGCATACGATTTTGGCATTATCAAAATAGTATACTGATATATGACTATGTGAAATTTTATAGTGAAACTTAAAGATGGTGATACTGAGAGGTGGACCAAGAGGTAGAGGCCAAGGTCGAGGAAGAGGCAGAACTAGGGGTCGGCATGGTAACAACAAGGAAGACCCGAGGGCTATACCAGATCCATTCCAGCAGTAAATTCTTGATATGTTAGCACAGCAGTAAGCTACTATGAATGGAATTAGAGAAGAGCTGTAGGAAGTACAACAAAGGCAAGACCGTATGGAGGATCGCATGGACGAATACATGAGGGGTAATGATGAAGTACTAGAGGAACCTCAACCAGAGGATATACCACCAGAGCCAGAAGTAGACATTCAAACCTGGCTGAGCAGGTTCAGTAAACAACAGCCACCTATGTTTCGAGGAAAGTTTGATCCACAACTGGCTGAAGAATGGTTGGCACGTCTAGATAAAATTTTCGACATGTTGTAATGCCCAGGCGAGATGAAAGCTCGCCTAACCATTTACAAGTTGGAAGGCGATGCTAATCGTTGGTGGAAGGGCACAGATATCACCTTGAGGGGAAGGAATATTCCCATGGGAATCATAACAGGAAAAGTTCAACAAGAAATACTTTCCCCCAACTGTGAGAAGAGAAAAAGAAAGAGTTCATGTGTATTAAACAAGACCAGGAGAGTTTTGACGATTATTTAGCATGATACATTCAACTGTCACGATACTCGTCATACCACAAATTGCACGATAATGAAAAATGGAATGCAGATATGATGATTGAAGGGCTAAGACCCGAATTCAAAGAAAAATTGATTTCTCAACATTTTACCAAAATCAGTAAAGCAGCAGAAGAATGCCGTTACATCAAGAAATGTATGTTGAGTTTGGCTATTAGAAACAGTAACAAGGGTGTTTCTAGCAGTGGTGGTGCATCACAGAAGCGAAAAGATCAAGGTGGACCTTCCAGGGGTGGTAACAAAAGGCCTAATCAGACTGGAGGTCGTGGGAACCAGGGATTCTCTGGAAGCAAAACATGTTGGCATTGCTGTAAACCTTTCCATCCTGGCTAAACTTGCAATGGAGTCCCATTGAGTACAAATCCTAACAGACCCCCTACTTGTTTTATATGCGGTAAGTCGGGGCATATTTCTAGAGATTGTCCACAGAAGCGTCAGCAGGATGAGACAAGGCCTAAGGTTTCAGGCAAGGTCTACACGTTGACTCAAGAGGAAGCTAAGAAGTTTTCAGAGCTGATTCAAAGTACGATTTCTCTTAATGGCAATCTAGTACATGTTATGTATGATTTGAGCGCTAGCCACTCATTTATTGCATATGACTATGTGAGGCGGTTAAGTTTGAATATGCACCAATTTTCGTATGATTTGATTGTATCGACGCCCATGGGTACTAAGATTGTCACAACAGATGTGTGTCTAAATTGTGTGGTAAATGCCGAGGGTTATGAATCGACCATAGATATGATCTGTTTGCCACTACAAAGGTTAGAGGTGATTATGGGGATTGACTGGTTGACACTGAATGGCGTATTGCTGGATTGTAAAGAGAAGAGGGTTATATACCCTAATTCGCAATTTCAAACCAACACAGTAACCAACCTTAATTTCCTTTCGGCCGCTGAAGCTGAGAGATATTTACAAAAAGGTTGCAAGAACACATGGTATTCTTCTCTATGCAATCAGAGGCCGGAGTACCTTTAGAAAGTATCACTGTAGCGAACAATTTTCCTGATGTGTTTCCAAAAGATATCGGTGGATTACCTCTAGATATGGAAGTGGAATTTTCTATTAATCTTAAGCCTGGAGCAGGTCCAATATCTAAAGCCCCATACCGAATAGCTCCAAGCGAAATGGCAGAGATGAAAAAGCATATTGAAGAGCTACTTGAAAAAGGGTTTAGGTGACCGTCAAGAACAAATATCCACTCGCTAGAATCAACGATCTACTCGATCAGTTGTCTGGTTCCTATGTATTCTCAAAGATCGATTTACGATTGGGATACCACCAGTTGAAAGTCAAAGCAGAAGATGTGTCAAAAACTGCTTTTAAACTTGGGAGGATCATTGATTTGCTGGAAATCCAAGAACAAACGGTAGTTTCCATCTCTTACGTTGAAGCAGAATATAGAGCATTGAGAATGGTGGTAGTTGAACTTACTTGGATTATAGGATCGCTAAAAGAGTTACACGTTCAACAAGTAGAACCTATGAAACACTACTAGAAAAAAGGGTTTTAACGTCCCTTTTTTTGGCTTTTCAACGTCTGAAAACAGAGGGACGTCTATGTGAGAGTCGTAGAAAATAACATCATTAACGTCCGTAAAATAGGGGACGTAGAAGGCAGACTTTAGACGTCCCCAGTTCACTGGGGACGTCTAAAGTGGGACCTTAGACGTCCCCAGGTTCAACTGGGGACGTCTAAGGTCCACCTTAGACATCCCCAGAAGACTTGGGGACGTCTAAGGTCCACCTTAGACGTCCCCAAGTCTTCTGGGGATGTCTAAGGTGGACCTTAGACGTCCCCATTGAACCTGGGGACGTCTAAAGTGTCGCCAGCAGTACTATCCACGTCCCTTTTTTATTAAGGACGTTGAAAGTTTTTTTTTTTTTTTAAATGGACCTTTTATACATATTGCACTGTCTGGAAAATATGTAAACTGCAGAAATAGAATTCCAACAACAGAGTAAAACAACAGCAGTTCAGCAGAATGAAAACAACAACAAACACAGTGATCAACCCAAGGCTACTACATGCCACACAAACTTTCAAACCACACAAACTACACAACAATCTATATCCAATTCTACTACATGCCACACAAACTTTCAAACCAGACAAACTACACAGCAATCTATATCCAAGTCCCCAGTTTGTACAATAACCAAGACTAAAATCCAATCCATATCCAACAACAATAACGATAATTATATGTACTACCACAAAAGTATGTCCTACACAAACTACTAAAGACTTTACTCTTCTGGTACACGTTGAAGAAGATGTCCAGCCATAAAGTCTCTGATCATATATAAGTTTTCATATGAGTAGGCATCTTCATTGTCAAAAATCTGTAAATTAGAAAATAAGCTTAGATGAAATAATGAATGAAGTGAATGAATTCCCATTGAATCACAACACCAAGAATATTATCCTCAGAGAATGAAGAAGCGATTACTTGTTCAAAATCTGTCGTAATGCCACTCTGAATGATGTTAAACATATAAAGCAAGACATAATATCCACATTCCCAGCCGCCAGGTTGTCGAGGGCACTATAAATCAAAAGCAAATGGTTAAAATCAATAAAGGCATATCTAAAACGACCGTCAATCAAAAGAACTTGATTTGAAACTATGTACCTTTGGAAACAACCATCTTGGATCTTTGCCACCTCTACGTTCGCGTGGCCCGCCAAGCGCTCGATACGTCGTGCATGCGCTATCATGAAAATGAAAATCAACATAAATTAGAATAATTCATTAAGTCAAGAATCAAGAAGCAATCAAATACAAAAAAATAACTTACTGGTTGAAGACGCTTTTAGTTTCTTTGTCTGGTCTTCTATTTAAGGAATCAAACCAGTAAACAACGTGCGACCGAGGACAGACAACACACAAACTCCAGTGATAACTATCACAATATATACAGATTAAAATGAAGTTAGATGGCAAGGCAATTATTTACTAAAAATCTCAAATACACAAAATTAAAATGAGTACCCTTGAACAATCGGTGCTAGATAACAACTATACTCGTCCTCTGATAATGTAAAGCCCACATAGTTCGTCCTTCGTTTCAATGTATTCTCAACCCTTGTCGTATGTGCAGGAGACAAGAATCCATATAAATCAACTTTCTGAGTGTCAATGCATATACGACGGAAGGAGCTATAATAGAATTAAAATGATGAATGTATTAGCTAGTTAAAATCAACTTAACTAAATGAATCAAAAAATGGGAAATAAAAAACTTACAGGATTGCAAATTTGCCCCATCCAATATCTAGCTCCTCGAACTTCATGAACTGTTTAAGATCTTGTTGATCAATTGTGAAGTGATACTCTGTATTCTGGCCCACAATCCCTGGAGGCATATGCAAATCAATCTGGCGAATGCCTTTATAGATATGCTGCAATCGTGCTAAGAAGGGTCATTTCTCTGCTTCCTGCTCGTTCTTTTAGAACATAAAAACACATACTGTTAGTAGGATGTCAACACATCTCAAGTAAAAGTGAGGTAGTTCCATACCATTGGAGGTGTTTGTGGTAACAAGCCAATAAGATGTACAGGCCAAAGGTTGAAAGATCCTCTCGCCTGAGCTATCGTGGCAACCTCGTCATCAGGAATAGGGATGGCTGTACCTTGTTCCCCCTCTTGAACACACGTCACAGTCACCCTACGCAAATGCTGTGGAATTTGCTGATGGTGGTGGGTGGTAGCTTGTGTGTGAACGAGAGCATCTGCAACTACACGCAGCACTGGGGCATCCAAAGAGAGGATGGCAGGTTCTCCCTGCGCTGGAGGGGGAGAAGGGTCGCCAAGTGGTTCCTCCGCCAGGTTGTAACTTCCTTTGGTGCTGTGGAAGGCCGGGGATGAATGGGTTCTACGCTCGGTAGTTGCCATCTGCGAGTCAAACATCTTCTGCATTTCAGCTCGTAGCTCAGGCATCAGCTCAAGACGTAGCTCTGGCAATAGCTCTTGTCGGAGCTTGTCGCGAAGGTTGGCCTCGAGCTCTTATGAGACTTCCTGACGAATCTTGGCTACAAGCTCCCTACTGGGTTCAGCTTGTAACGAATAAGGATGTGAGGCTGGGCCAAAATACTTCGTGACACGAACTCCCACTGCCTCCCCTCGAACATGACCAGGGTGATCTGGCTTCCCAATCGCCGTTGACAAGATGTCCATCCGTCCACTTGGAGTGAACGAACCTTGGCTACTATGATCTTCCAGTTCATCCTGCAGCATAAAAGTTATCGTAAGCACTCACAATATGAAAAAATAAGTTTGTAATTATGCTCTAACTACTTACAATTCTTGCAGCAACCTCAGCAACAGTCAGATTTACGTACTTCCCACCCTTAAGCCTCCCTGCTTTCCATTTTTTGTGACGTGGTGGAGGTGGCAGGGGCTGGACCACAACGGTAGGATCTAATATGGCTGCTTCCTTCAATTTCTCCAACTCTTCTGCCATCATCTGTCGCTGAAGCTTCCGATAACCACCACGAGACATGCAATGTTGATAGTTATTAGCTGCTTGCCTCTCTGCATTTGCTGCACTTAATGCCTTTTAAAGGAAAACAACGAACACCGAATCAATAATGTCAACTATATTCAAATAAAACACTATGATTACAGAAATCTTACCAAAAAGTTTGGATCTTCTCGTGATGCCATAAACAACCTCCAGTCCTCTGGAGACAAAAATGGATACTCATGATATGGATCCTTACCCCTCAAGTCCCCTCGAATGTAATCTCGTGTGAGCCTGTTCTTGAAATCTTTCCATCATAGACGAACCTCCGTCATCCACTCCTTGTACATCTCCGCGGTGTCAAGGACATCATAGGTTTGCTGCAAGGTAAAAACATACGTTAATTATATTTGAAGCGATAGAAATAAAGATATAATGCAGATGTATTGAAACTTATATATACCAAAAGTTGTTGCCAAATCAAATCTTTGGTTTTTGGTGGAACCAACTTCCAATTAGCATAGGTAATGCGAACTTTGCTTCGAGCCAAAAAACCTACGTAGCTAATGAAATGGTCTTCCTCCGGACCAATTGGTTTCATATCTTGATCAAAGTCAATATGCAACCTCTCCTGTTGATGGTTATGACGTGCTACCAATGCAGGCATTTTTGTACTGCCTCTAACCCTTCGTCTCGCAACCGATTCACGTGTCGCATCACGTTCAATCCTATTCATTTCATTGTCCCTATCACTTGAAGAGTCACCAGAGTTGTCCATATTCCTGTAAGCACAAAAATCATTGTCAGATAGGTGAATAAATTGTAAGTAAATGAATAAACTGAGACGTAATAAAACAAACAGCACACATTACTATTTTCTAAGTTAAGCTCTTACTCTAGATTGTTTCCCATATTCCTTCACTATGATCATTTCTCACAGCATATTCTTCATCATCTACCAATTCTCTTTCTTCAATTGTTGTAGGTAGATTAATTGTGAAAGGTGGTGTGTCGTCAAGGTTGAAGGTCGGATCACCATGCTTCTGTTTTTTACTCTGAAGTACAATGGACATTTTCTTATTTGCGGGATCTGTGACATAGAACACTTGTTTCGCCTGGCTTGCTAGAATGAAGGGCTCATCCCTATAACCTACTCTTTCAAGATCAACTGAGACAAATCCAAATTGTTGATCTATTACCACAGCATTATTGCTAACCCACTTACATTTGAATAAAGCAACTTTGAACTTGTTGTAAGTGATTTCCCATATTTCTTCTATCACTCCATAATAGGCCATGGATGCTAATATGGGGTTTTTGTCTTTCGAACTAGAAAAGTGCATGGATTCAGCTTCTACCATCACCCCACTATTTTGCATGGTACTCCTGTCATCTTGGTCTTTTGTGTAGAAAGAATACCCGTTTATATCATAACCGCTCCAAGTAATGATCTGAAACGAAGGCCCCCAGGCTAGCTACTTTATTGTCCCAGACACACCGGACTCATGCAAAACCTTTTCCTCAAACCACTGAATGAATGTCTTGTTTTGCTCAATAGTAATCTGCATGTCATTCTTCCTCGGATTCTCTTTCTTCAATCTGTTTCTGTGTTCCTTTATGTACGGTTGCACTTCTGCCATGTTATTCAGGATATAAAGGTGTGCTTGCAACACCTCTTCATGAGGCATAGTCTTCACTTTCAGTCCTCGTGTTCCCTTGCTCCTCCCCTCTTCATGCCGAGATTGTTCCTTCTTCCCTAATAGATAATCGCTGCAGAAGTCTATAGCCTCTTCAACAACATACCTTTCAACTATTGAGGCTTATGGTCGATAGGGATTTTTAGAGTACCCTTTTAAGATCTTCATGTATCGCTCGAAAGGGTACATCCACCTCAGGTAAACTGGACCGCAGAGCCTTACCTCCCTTACCAAATGAACTATCAAATGGACCATTATATCAAAAAAAAGAAGGAGGAAAGTGCATCTCTAATTGGGACAATATGATATAACCCTCAGCTTCCAGTTCATCCAGCTTTTCAGTGTCAATGACTTTGTTACAGATAGCATTAAAGAAAACACACAATCTTGTCACAGTGTTTCGAACTTCATCTTTCATAATCCCTCTAATAGCTACTGGTAACAGTTGTTGCATCAACACATGATAATCATGGGACTTCATTCCCACTAACTTCAAATCGTCCATTGACACACACCTTCTCACATTCGAAGAATATCCTTGTGGTACCTTAATTTCATGCAAACACCCACACAAACTTCTTTTCTCCGCTTTTGATAGTGTATGCGCTGCTAGCTCCATGTATGCCCTCCTACCATCATCTCTTAGCTGTGGATGTAACCGTTCTCTTATTCCCATATCAACAAGGTCTAGTCTCGCATTAATCCCATCTTTGGTCTTCCCTGGAATGTGCAAAAGTGTACTGACAAGGCTATCACAAACGTTTTTCTCCACGTGCATTACATCAATACTGTGCCTCACGTCAAGACTACGCCAATATGGAAGATCAAAGAAAATTGATCTCTTCTTCCATATGTTCTTCTCACCCGAAGTCTTATGATTCTTACCGAGTAAGACATTGATACGTTCAACCCGACTGTAAACTTCCTCTCCGGTTAATGCCTTTGGAGCCATTCCATGCTCCGGCAAGCCGTTAAAACGCTTTCTTAACCTACGATACGGGTGGAATCTAGGAAGGAACCTCCTGTGACCTAGGTAGACCGTTTTTCTTCCATGTTTCAGTTGGTGGAAGTGAGTGTCTGCTTCACAGATCGGACATGCTTTATGCCCCTTCACACTGTACCCTGAGAGGTTTCCGTAGGCAGGGAAGTCATTTATGGTGGTGAACAGCATTGCACGTAGCTTGAATGACTCATTCTTATACGCATCAAACACATCTCCGCCTTCCTCCCACAACTTCTTCAAGTCCTCAATCAAAGGCGCCAGGTAGACATCGATATCGTTTCCTGGCTGTTTTGGTCCAGAAATCATCATAGAAAGCATCACATACTTGCGTTTCATACAAAGCCAGGGAGGCAAGTTGTATATTACAAGGAGTACTGGCCACGCACTATGTGTGCTATTAAGAGTTCCATACGGATTGATGCCATCTGTACAGAGCCCAAGCCGAAGGTTTCTCGGCTAGCTGCCAAATTCAGGGAACATTTCATCTACTTTCTTCCATTGTGGAGAGTCAACCGGGTGCCGAAGATATTTTCCGTCGGATATTCTGTCATTCGAATGCCATCTCAACTTCTTCACCTTTTTTGCAGTGCCAAACAAACGCTTAAAGCGTGATATTATTGGAAGATACCACAAAAACTTTTACAGGTTGCCTTTTAGTCTTCCCATCGCCACAACCACCATCTTTCTTCACTTTGTATCGTGCGGTTTGACACTTAGGGCACTCACTCAGGCCTTCATACTCCTTTCTGTACAGTACACAGTCATTAGGGCAAGCGTGTATCTTTTTATACTCCATACCCATTGTCGATAGGATTTTCTTGGCCTCATACATACGATTTGGAAGTACATTATCGTCTGGAAACATATCACACAACAGTTCAGCAGCAATGTGAAACTACTATCGGTCCACCCACAAGTTGCTTTTAAGTTAACCAAATGTAATGTTCCTGTGAGCCGTGTGTACTTACTCCCAGGGTACAACGGTGTCTCTGCATCACTCCGCAGGCTGTCATATTCATGCGACTGCGCAAACGATTCTACCTCAACATCGTGAATCATTCTCTCCATTGTATCTTCATCTATGACATCCACAGCTTCCTTCTTGTGTGACGGACAATCAGTTACTTCCTCACCATGCCATATCCACCTTGTGTATCGAAGATTTATTCCATCACAAAGTAGGTGATCCCTTATAACTTCAACATCCTGTTTTCTCTCATTTAAACAATTGACACAGGGACAAAAATACATCCCATTTTTTGCTAGAACGTTCCTCCTAGCAAATTCAATAAAGTTTTCAACCCCATTCTCATATTCTTCACTTGTTCTCAGAGCATTCATCCAACTATAATCCATTTTATTACCACCTATGCCATTTCCATTTACACTCAAGTTTAGAATAATTGAAAACACGGGGAATTGCCTTTTACAAGCATGTTTTTCAAGATTTTGGCAACATTTCCCCTTAAAATTGAGACATCCCAAAATCAAAATAACAAACCATCTCAGCTTAATTTAAATGAAACAAAACTTTAGCTTCTAGCACCAAGCACAAACATAATACACTTATATTTTAGCAACCAAATTATTAAATCAAGTACGCGAATTTAATGAAAAATTGTAAAAAAAAAATTGCAAGTACGCGAATTTCTTATATTAATGTCTACGTACACTAAGTTACAATAAGATTGCCTAATTCTAGCACTAAATATATATATTAATGCGTGTGTCTTATGGCAAAAAAAAAAAAAAAAAATTTGTGTGTCTACAGGATAATTTTTTTTGTATTTTTTTACTTTCTTTTTATTCTTTATTCTTTTCTCATTTCTTTTCCTTTCCCTACTAATTAAAAGCATTATCATGTGCCAAAACTAATAGTTACCATCATCAACCTAATCAAAATGCATAAACAGAGTAATAAAATAAACCTCTAACTAATACTAAAAATATACTATACTAAAAATATAAAAAATTAAACACTTATTCAATTCATACAAAACTAATAATAAAAAGAATAATAAAACGCCCTGCATTTCTTTTCCTTTCCCTACTAATTAAAAGCATTTATCATGTGCCAAAACTAATAGTTACTATCATCAACCTAATCAAAACGCATAAACAGAATAATAAAATAAACCTCTAACTAATACTAAAAATATAAAAAATTAAAAAATTAGTCAATTCATACAAAACTAATAATAAAAAGAATAATAAAACGCCTGTCATCTTATTCAAAACGAAAATGCTAACCTGAAAATTTCTCACAGCTTTGGAGGAGGCCGACGGTGGTGGAGAATCTGCAAACCAAGAATCTCAAAAACTGCAGCAGGGGAGCAAAGAAGGTGGCCTGGTGACGGAAGTGAGGAAGCTTTGGAGAAACAAATTAAAAAACCAAGAAAGGGAGAGGAGACCGATCAATGGGGATGGAGTGATGAATTTGGGAGGAGATGCAGCAGGGGAGTGGAATGGGAAAGGAGAAACAACGAAAAAATGTGGTGGAGATGGGGACGGAGTCTCACGGAGATGGGAGTGAATGGGTGATTGAGTAAAGTTGGGAGGAGGAGAGATAGATGGGAGGGAGCTCTCTAACATCCTCACATGCACCGGTCACTTCAGACTAGGCGCATGTGAGCCTCTACAACGTCCCCAGCTGGGCTGGGGACGTCTAAACACTACCTTTAGACGTCTCCAGCCCAGCTGGGGACGTCTAAAGGTATTCTTTAGACGTCCCCAGCTTTTAGACGTCCCCAGCTGGGATGGGGACGTCTAAAGGCTTTCTTTCTTTTCTTTCTTTTTTTTTTATGATGTTTAAAGGTAATCAGACGCGCCAATCTCTAAAATTTGAACCTGACCATATTTTGGGCGTCCCTTTTTCAAAAAGGGACGTCCTTTAGGGACTTTAAAAGTATATTCTGTAGTAGTGAAAGTGTATTGTGATAATAGAGCAGCTATTCACATTGTGACAAATTCGGTTTTTCATGAGCGCACCAAGCACATCAAGATAGATTGTCATTTTGTGAGACAAAAGTTGGTGGACGGCATGATATAATTTGGACATGTTTGTTCAAAAGAGCAGTTTGCTGATATTTTAACAAAATCGCTTGGATCTTCATAGTATGATTATATATTGTGCAAGTTGAGAACTACTGAATATAGGTTCCCAACTTGAAGGGGAGTGCAGAATAAATAAGTTGTATATATATGTGTGTACTTATATACTGTGGATATAAAATATATATATATATATATATATATGTATGTATGTAAATAGGTTAATGTCCCCTCTAAGGGCTGATACGCAGGGCCTATATATATGTGTGGACTGTGATAATGCACACCAGATTTGAGATTAATAAAGATGTTGATTTCTCAGTCATTTATGGATCCACTTTAACAATAGTGTACAAGTGTATCCAAGTGCTGGGACTTCCTATAGACTACAGCACAAAGGAGGTAGAGGTACGTAGCCAGGAAGATTGGCTTTCGTTAGAATCTCTGTTCAATGGCGGTGAATGATAAATTTGGATTTCAAAAAGATGATTATATTAAAGTATATATAGATGTGCGTAGAAACAATAAAAAATAATTAACAGTTTTAGATTCTTTTTTTGATTTGATGATTGAGGCCGATCGATATTAAAAAGATTTTTTAACTTTAATTTATTTTTAAATTTTTGTAGATAGCTTTTCTTGAAAAAGATCTTAGCGTTTGAAATTATTTTTTTATTTTTTTGGCTTGAATTAGAAGCATGACACAAATGGATTAGTTTATACAATTAAATGTCATATTAATAAGGAGATTTGCGAAATCTTAAAAAGATATATTCTTTATTTTGTTTATGTAGTAAATATTGTAATAGTAAAGGTGGATGCACAAGCTTCCCATATGTCTTATGGAATCCTAAAAAAGATAGTGTATAATTGTATCCAAGTGCTGGGACGTCCTCTAGACTAAAGAACAAAGGAGGTAGAAGTACGTAGCCAAGAAGAATGGCTTTCGTTAGAATCACTTCTCAATGGCGGCGAATGACAAGTTTCTATTTCAAAAAGATGGTTATATTAAAGTATATATAGATGTGAGTAGAAACAATATCCTCAGTTCTTACTTAGATTATTCTATGTATGAAGTTAATAAGTAATTTATTACCTGGATGTATAGACGGAGATGTGGCCTTCATATTTGAAGACTTTACTTTCTAATATAAACTTGGGTAGCTGCTATAGGTTTATTTTGCAGAACATGAGAGTCTTTTCAGTTTGAATTACCTTGGTTCTTGGCCAAAAAGATAGGATATTAGCAAGAAAGATAGAAGAGTCTAAGAGAGAGAATTTGAACTTACACATGCAGTAGCGCTTCCTAAATCTTCTGTCAATTCTATTGAGTAGTTCTATTGAGATGAAGACGTTTACTCTTGTTGATGGTCGTTTGTACGTAGAAGAAAATTGCAATGTTATATGTTTAGATTCAGCATTTTACAGTGGGTTTAACTAGTCGACATAACCACAAAACAGAGTTATTTTCATATCTTGTGGTGTACGTTTGACCCAAAAGGGAAAGCCCTTTCACATCAAAGGAACTTAAGTTCTAACAACTAGTTTATTATATTATTAGAAATGTTGTAGAAACGGATTAGTTTAATACTATAAATATGCCTTTCAATGCCCCTTAAGTTTAACACCATTTAGTAATTAATTTAACATCGTTAAGTTTAACTAGTTTGGTATTCTCGAATCATAAATTGTGTCATCTAAGCATGAGAGGCCTATACTCCCTACTTTTATTGCAAACTCTATTTCATTCCTCTATCAAGTAAGCTTTGCGAGTGGCGGTGTATTATTTTTTTTAATACTCTTCCTGTGAATAAGCTCTTTGGACACTAGGTATATATAAGTTATTCTTTTTTTTGTTTGAAATTTTAATTTTCTCTTTTATTTTTTATCCCCATTAAATACATGCTTGTACATTAATTACCCCACCTATTCTCGTTCACGGGCGTGGGGCGTCTCCACTCCAAGCCTCTCTCCACTGCGCCTTCACTAACTTAAAACGGCGTTGTTTGGGATTTTGCCTGAACCTCAGCCATTAATTTCAAAATGCAATCCTGGTCGTTGCTTGAGTATCCTGGGTAGAAGAAAGCAGAAAATATACCCACGCTAGCGGAGCATCCTTTCTTTCAACGCCACGGACTTTCCGTTCGCGGTCTCCGCTCCGTTCCTCTACTGTCTTCCACCATCAATGGTATCAATAGTATCATTTTTGTCTTTTCTTGGTTTCTTCTTTTCAACCAGATAATTGTTAAGGGTCATTTTACTTAAATGATCTGACCAATTAAGGGCAAGCTTGTTTACTTTCTTAATATCTTTGATGGACCCTCCTACACAGCAGAGATTTTTGTGCTTCAAGTATGAATAAAACAAAAGGCAACCACCCTTGCGCTGAAATTTAGATTTAAGATGATGCAAGGTGATAAAGATTGAACTAGAAACTGTAGTGACAAGAAACTAATACTAATGTGTCATCTTTAACTCATTTTCTTGAGAAAACATGTAACCTCAATCAATAGTTGTTTTGAGAGTATGACATATTAAGTTTTTTTAAACATCAATGCCCTAGATTAGAAATAAAAATGAATGGCTAATATTGTATGTTTAATGCAAGACGACGTCACTTTGTCTAGGTGGAGGCAAAATGGAGAGAAGCCTATAGTGGAGACTGGAGAGGCCCTGGCCGTCACTTTCACTCAATGATCTCTCAATAAATAAAGGTATACGTAGTTTTGGATAAATACGATGGCATAGATTATATCTTTTATTTTCTGCCATCAACATATATTATATCTTTTCTTGATATGATATATACCAGAACTATTTTTTAAGATTATATTGTTATTTTTAAAAATTAAATTTATTGAGATATTTAGAAAAATATTGAAGAAATAAAAAAAAATTAACCAGGCCTGAAAAGATATGTGAAGAAAAAATAAAGAAAAAATGGGGGAGAAATGACCGTTTGGTTATAAAATATCATTCTAATTTTAGTAGTTTCCGAAACAATCTATATTTGCAAATAATAAAGGAATTGGTATAAAATACGCTCCACAGAAAATTACATATCAATTGGTATAAGCGGTTCTCACTTCTCTTCTACCAGACAAACCCTCCAAAATAGCTCTGAAACATCTCATTTATACTTAGACTTATGATGAAATTGCATTGCCCACCTATTGTCTCTCCTTGAATCTAGCTCACAACAGTGAAAAAAGTGGAAAATATACTTTATAATAATAATCTATAAATTTATTTATATAGACAAGGACAACATTAACAATGATATAAACTATAAGGATTTAATCAATTATAATTCCTTTTTGTTGAAAAAAAATAATTATAATGTTTTCAGAATACAGAAATTAAGAAATTAAATTCAGATAATAGGGACTAACAAGATATCGAAGAATCTTATGCCTTGAAAGAATTATTATATGCTAACTTGTGAATAGAACGTAGAGTTGATGACCCTTTAGATGTGCGCGCGCGCAAGCTCCCTATTTTAAGGGATGGATTATTTGGCGGTTATAGGGCATCCAAGTCCACAACAATAATAATGAAAAATTTTCTTCCTTTGTTTTTTATCTTATAGTTACATGTAATCCATACACCAGCCACCATATTACTCCCCATCCGAAATATAAGATATAATTGGGGATCGAGTTGATGTTTGTCTTAAATGTTAGACCCATGTTTACCAATTTTTTCTCAAATTAACTCTATTAATATTCTCTTAACAATAATCAAATAGGCGAGGGAGGGAATTAAGAAATATGATTAGAGTATTTTTTAAAAAAATACTTTTCTTCCTTTGTTTTTGATCTTATAGTTACATGTAATCCATACGCCAGCAACCAAATTACTCCCCAGCCTAAATATAAGACATAATTGGGGATCGAGTTAATGTTTGTCTTAAACATTAGACCCATGTTTACCAATTTTTTCTCAAATTGACCCTGTTAATATTCTCACAATAGAAATCAAATAGGCGAGGGAGGGAGGGAGTTAAAAAATATGATTAGATTGTCTTATAAAAAATTATCATACTAATTAACTTAACTAACATACTTAATCTACTCAAATTAGTTAATTAGGTGTTAAATTACAGATAAGAGGAGTATTTTATATACATATGTGAAAGGAAGCACATTATATACAGGTAAAATAAAGCCTCAAATAATATTTGGTAGTCAAATATCAGAACATAATAATGACCTTTCATTTCCACCAAAATGCTTAGCAAAGTAGATATGCAGCATATATAATAATTTAAGATGTAGGCTCTTCACGGTCAATGTTGAAGATTGGTACAAGACTTTCTACATAAAGAAAAGTATAATCAATACATTTGTCTCTCCACCTAAATGCCTTATTACCATCTAGATGGGACAAATAGGGGTTGCGATTATCTATCTTTGTCCAATTCCATTCCTTAACACCAGATGCATCCACTCCCTCTTCCATCACCCAAAAAGCAGCTAAATGTGTTCTCCAATTGTCACAAAATAAAGCAAGTTTGTTTTCATACGCAAAAATATAGATAGCAATTGTTATATTAATGTCGAAAGGAGGCCATGGAATCCATGTAAACACTTCCTTTGCTAAGTCAAATGAAATTATTTGATCCCGCTTCTCACCTTTGCTTCTCACATTCCAATAGACAGATCCATTAGCATAGATGTTTCCATAAAATCTTTGCACGTCCTTTATGTTCCCAGATTTTATCTCCCTCCAAGAATCTGTTTTCAATGAATATACTTGCACCAAATACACGTTTTTCCTCTCATTCACAAATGTTTTCCTATTATAAGATGTAAAAATTCTCACTATCTTATAATCGTTAGAAAGAGGACTGTACCCAAATCCAAAATAGAAAAAGTCATAATTGACGTAGTCGTCATCAATAACTCCAGGCACCCGTCGCACCTCTCTAGTAGCTGGATTCCATAAGAAAAGAGAGAAGTCGAATCGAACACATATGAGGCCGTTGCAGGTACCAATGAATGAAGCACAACAATATATAGAATAACTCATAATCTTACAATCGGCCACAAATAAGTTCATAGGATTTGCATCAGCTCCCCGCTGTTGGAAAACAAGACTAGGGTTTTGATTCCTGGGGTGGTGGAGGTGGTCGGCCACCAAAGATGGAGACTTGATGAGACTTTTCCAATGTTTACAGACACGTTGAAACCGGATTAGGGATTTTACCGGAAGTCGCTTGAGAATGTATGTGATGATATCATCAGGAAGGAATGGAGTGTTGCTGTGTGCTACCTTATTCTTCTTCTTTTTCTTTTTGCCGATGACATGCGGTACCATCTTCTTCTCCTTCGTGGTGGCTGAGTGGGGAAAACAAACGTCTCAGGTAAAGCCTTGGCAAATCAATGAAGCGATTAGGGTTTGCAATTTGCAGGAGTCGATTTTATATGACGGAAGCTGCGCGCGCTTATATGGCCTCCGCACTGAAAAAAAAAAAAGACTTTTTCAGAGAAAAATTGAGTGTAGGGTTTAAATTTGGTTATTTGGTGCCCCACCCATAATACGATACGATAAGATTACGAAGATTATAGCTAAAATCTTTTTTTTTAAAAAAATAATTAACAGTTTTAGATTCTTTTTTTTGATTTGATGATTGAGGCAAAGATACTAGCTTTTCAAATTATTTTTTATTTTTTTTGGCCTAAAATTAATCTTAAGAGAATTTTGGCTTGAGTTAGAAGCATGAGACAAATAAATTAGTTTATACCATTAATGAATTAAATGTCATATTAATAAGGAGATTTGCAAAATCTTAAAAAGATCGCTCTTACCTATATACTACCTCCATCCTAAATATAATATATAATTGACTTTTTTGAGAAGATTAAGGAAGTTAATTAAATTACTTGTAAAGTATTTATATTTATCATTTTTTCTGTAAACTAATTTGTCTAACTTATAAACTGATATATAATTTAATCATTTGCAACATATGATATAATTAAGTAACTTATTTATCTTCATTAATCTTTTCAAAAATCAACTAGGTCTTATATTTAGGATCGGAGGTAATATTCTTTATTTTGTTTTTGCTGTAAATATAGTAGGGTAAAGGTACGTCCAATATCCTGAACTATTTTTAAAGGTGCAATTAGCACCCTAAAGTATTTCGGGCACAATTTTGCCCATAATATATTTAAATGGGTGCAATCTCACCCTAACTCTTTTTTAGAAAGATTAAGGAATTTAAATAAGTTATTTAATCATATTTATAACACATATGGTGTATTATTAGATTATATATCAGTTTGTAAATAAGGCAAATTAGTTTAGAGGAGAACGATAAATATAAATACTTTAATATGACTTATTTAGCTTTCTTAATCTTTCCAAAAAAAAAAATCGTACTTATATTAAGCATTGGAGGTAATGGGGTATTAACAAGAAAGATACAAGAGACTAAGATAATTTAGACTAACACACACAGTAAAGCTTCCTAATTCTATTGAGTAGTTAGTTATGTTGAAATGAATCAGTTTACTTTCGTTAGACAAACAGGGCCAACAAAGGGAAAAAGGATTCTAATTAATGTGAATTAAAAAAAAATAAAAACAGGAAAGGTTGATGTCATGTCACCTGGAGGTCATGCATTTAAATCCACAGCCCACCCCTTGTGGAGTAAGGCTGCGTACATCTCTCCTTTCCTAGACCCCACCTAGTGGACAGGCTTGAGTGTCCAACTAATTTGCAGTTAGACAATTTTGCTTCATGTATGACTTTTTATTTCATTATAAGGTGATTTTGTGTACTATCTGTGATTCTAAATATAAGAGCCAATTGACATTTTTAAGAGAGATTAAAGAAGCTAATTAAGTTACATTGAAGTATTCATATTTATTATTTTTTCTAAACTAATTTGTTTGACTAATAGACTGATATATAATCTAATGATACCCAACATATGCTATGATTAAGTAGTTTATTTACTTTTTTTAATCTCTCTGAAAAAGTAAATTGACTCTTATATTAAGGATCAGAGGGAGCATTATTTATTAAATGAGATGACAAATTGACCATTGGTGACAATGTCAAAGCAACAATTAGTACAAGGAAAGGAAGGAAATTTGCAAAAAGAAATATGTTGAAATAGTTTTGCTATATGATACAGTCCAGTTATACTAGTGGACCAAGAGGGACATGGCATGACTTGCATTGCACAGTATGGTTGGAAGTGAAATAATTTTTCCTTGGTTTCACACTCTTACTCCATTTTATTTGAGTGAAACTCCATATTTTTTCTTACAATGAAGTTTTTAAATGACAGCCTCATGAAACCATGAGATAAACCGAGGTGAACAGAGGCCATCGAAGCTAGGGATGGCCAACAAGAGTGGGGGTTATTTTTGTGAGCAAGAAAAAGAGAGAAGGTGGAAAAAGAACGAGCAAGAGAGAAAAGATAAATCACCAGAGAAAAATGGAGGTACAAGAAAGGACCTACATTTAACGTTTATATAGAGTGTTGGTGAGAGAGTGATCGGGAGCGAGGGCGGAGAGCAAGTGTGAGGTGTGCAGTGCGGGACCCACACATCCGGAAAGAAACAGATTGACGGCATTTTTAGTACAAAAAATCGGTTAACAATTTATTGCAAAATTTTGTGATAAAAATAATCATGCCAAAAAATATTTATTAAGTACTTTATATTTTTAAATTATAATGATTGTGGTGATTATAAAAGAATTAAAATTTAATATATATATATATATATATATATATATAAAATAACCTCCACAAAGCTAGCATCAATTGGTATGAGAGGCTAGTTCCCACTTCAATTAGTATCAGATCGAGCTAATTCCTACTTCAATTGGTATTAGAGCTAATTTCCCACTTCAATTGGTATTAGAGTTAAGTTCTCATTTCTCTTCTACTCATACAAACCTTCCAAAATAAGTCTCAAACATCTCATTTGTACATTATCTTATATCAATTGGTATCAGAGGCTGGCTTCCACTTCAATTGATATTAGAGCTAGGTTCTTGCTCACTTCTCTTTTACTCATACAAATCTTGTAAAATAGCTCTCAAATATCTCATTTGTACTCAAACTTAGGATGCATATGTATCTGATAGTTTTTATCCTCATCGTCATTGAATTTGAGAATTTGATTTTCCTTAGTCTTTGTCCTCTAGTTTATGAATGAGGCGGTTGATTTTCATGTACATTGCTTCATATGCATATATTTAAAATCCATTTAGCTTTGACCAATAGTGATTTTGACTGGCTCAAGTGTCACAACTAATTTGCATTTAGGCAATTCTGCTTCACGGTATGACTTTGTATTTCATTATAATAAGGTGATTTTGTGTACTATCTCCGGTCCTAAATATAAAAGCCAATTGACTTTTTTAGAAGAGATTAAGGAAGCTAATTAAGTTATCTTGAAGTGTTTATATTTATCTTTTTTTCTAAACTAATTTGCTTAACTTATAAACTGATATATAATCGACACGCAACATATGCTTTGATTAAATAGTTTATTTAACTTCTTTTATCTCTCCAAAAAAATCAATTGGCTCTTATATATTAAAGGCCAGAAGGAGTATTATTTATTAAATAAGATGACAAATTGTTCATTGGTGACAATGTCAAAGCAACAATTAGTACAAGGAAAGGAAGGAAATTTGCAAAAAGAAATACGTTGAAATAGTTTTTCTGTATGATGCAGTCGAGTAATACCAATGGACCAAGAGAGCCATGGCATGACTTGCATTGCAAAGTTGAGGACCCAGCTGCATATGATATATTAACTAATTTTGAGCAAAGATATGGAGGAAAGCCAAAAAAAATGGCGTAACCTAAGGCTAAACAAGGTTACAAATTGGCATGATGATGCTTTGCTAACCAAAGATATGGTCTTGATGAAGATACAAGTGTCTATGCAACTCAAGAAAACGATCCTGAGACTTGGAATGTGCAGGTATGAAGAAAATATGGGGATAGAAATCAATGAATTGCATCATATCATATCATCATCATTTATAAAATCCTATAATTACAAGCTAGCATTAATTACAGGTATTTTGGTCCATAGATTCAGGATCTTTCAAGGGTTTTCAGAGGATGCTATGGAAGCTAAGGCTTAGATTTTCAATCATTTCTTTTGTCCTTTGATTTTCAATCAGTTTTTAATGTTAGAATTTTAACATAAAAGTGGGTGTGTCAATTGAAATAAGTGTCACATTGTTTGGGAGAGAAAGAATACAAGTGTATATATTACATCTTATGAATTTGGGCTCGCAAATAGGTCAGGAGAAAAAGCGAGCTCACGAGTACAACAACAGACCACCAGGAGGCAAACGCAGTCGATTTCCCCCTTTGCGTGAGTTAAATATGGACTGGAAATCCGGTGAGTTAAATATTTTTATGGCCTTCAACGTTAAGAAACCGCTGGTTTAATCGTGTGATTTTTGCTTGCAAGAGGTTCAAACACCTCGCTCAAAAATCTCAAACACTCTCTACCCCTTTGGCTTTTCTCTTCATCTCGTAATATCTCTGCTTTCTAGTTGCTTTATGTTTTGCTATTTTGTTCTTCCTATATCTGCAGGAAGGGTCCATTTTACCCTGAGAAATGCCGCTTCCAATCAGCTAGTGGTTGCGAAATAGCTCTTAAGGACAGCGTCCTTGAAAGTGACTCGGATTACTCAGTGTATTTGTAGGAACTTCGAACATTTAATATGTCATGCAAATTGTTTAAAAAAAATCCCTATTGGCCAAAGTTTAACAATGGGGCCTAGGTTAAAAAAAATCAAAACTCTCAGCAGCCAGATATAAATTGAATCCGGGTCTATGGATTTAAAAATTTAATAATATGGATAGATATAGTTTCCGACCTTAGTATTATAATGCTATCTTCATTTTCTGTTCGAAAATAGGTAATCCGGCTCCGATTAGACATCCTATTCAGCAGCACATTTTCTGATTTCTCTTCCACCCTATGCATATATAACAATCTTAATAACTACTTACTATCCTGTACGACTTTGGTAATACATCTTTCCCATGGAACTGCTTTTCCTGAGAGCCAGGTAGATTTTAGCCGTCGATTTGATCTTGACAGTACAGATATGATTTTTTTAAAGGTCTATATTTTTTAAGAAAATTATATTGTTTTAATGGGTATAGAATATAAAATAAAGACAATATCTTAATTATTATATTTTCAAAAAATGGTTTTCATTTAAAAAAATCATCATTTTAAAAAAACTTAGATTTGGACCGCCTAGATCAAATCTGAATGGCCCAGATCTACCTAGCTCTCCCTACTAAACTCTTTTGCTTGGCAGGGAACCCACTCTATATGACTTTAAATTTGCACGGAAGTATTTTTTCAGTTATATATTATGTTTTTAATATTTGCCCCCCGCTGTAACGATTGCTTGCGTGACCTCTCTTGTTTGCATCAATGTGATTTATGGATAGCCCTCAGCCTCCTTTCAATCTCATGTTTTTATTGTTTCTTAGAGTGTATGTCTAATTGTTGGTTCTGTACCTTTCAAGTTTAATTTTCACGGAGTTTCTTAATTTAATAACTCTAGATAAATGCAATGATTATATATAGCAGTCAAATATAATCACCAATCTGCCATCATCTACCAATATTTGATTAATAAGCATTCTGCCAATATTTTAGAACGCGTCAAATGACTTAGGTCATATATCCTTAATTAGGTCTTAACTATATAGTTGCTCATCTTATAATTAATCTCTTTGGTGCAATGATATTTTTTTATGTTTTTATATTATTTTGTGTCTTTTTCCATCTGAAATTTTGTTTGAACTTCTTTGTTTGATCAATCATTCCTTCTTTTCTTAGCGATTAATAATTGCTTTTAATTTTGGATGTGTTTTGAACTTCTGATCAATATAGACTTTTTCTATCTTTATCTTCTCACATTTGAATTCTAATTAGTCGACTTATTATACCCTATAAGTTTTATGTCCTCATCAGTTTTCATTTTTCTTTCATTTTTTATAAACAAGCCTGTGTGTTTATTTTACTTGATGAGAATTTTTTATATTGCTGTTTGGACTTAGATACCGTAAATATTGGATTTGTGGCATTATTTTTTATATAGTGTTGGTTATATATTATAGATATGTTCTTCCTCTTTTGAGTCATACTTTTTTCATTTCACAATTTTCGCTCCACTTTTTTTTTTTTTTTATTTCTTTTCTAGATCAGTAATAACATTTGTGCACCTGATGGAATATAAGATTTTAAAGTCAAGCTATAATACTGCATTCAGATATAGCCAGTCTTGCTTTGTGGTACTAGGTTTTTAGTGTGTTGTAAGTTTGATGATTAGTTATTTTCTTAATTAATTAATTGCTCTTCTAAGTGATATTATACGGTTGTTCTGAAGTGAAGGGAAAATACTTGGATCAATTTTCTTATATCTATTTCGTCAAGTTCTCCAATCACATGTGATCATGTGTCCTATTTTTGAATCATTATTATTTAAATATAAACCCATATAAAAAAATATGACAAATAGTCATATGTACTTGGAGAATTTGATGTAATGAATATAAAGAAGTTGATGTAAGTATAGTCTGAAGTGAAATAACTTTGCATTGGTTTCACACTCTTACCCCATTTTTTTTAGTGAAACTCCATATTTTTCTTACAATGAAGTTTTTAAATTACAGCCTCATGAAACCATGAGATGAACGGAGTTGAATGAAGGCCATTAGAGCTGAGGATGAGGCGATTTTTATGAGCATGAAAAAGAGAGAAGGTGAAGAAAGAGCGAGCAAGAATATAAATCACCAAAGAAAAATGAAGGTGCAAGAAAAGACCTACATTTAACGTTTATATAGAGTGCTGGGGGCAGAGAGTGATAAGGAGCGAGGGCGAGAACACATAGCGAGCCCAAGGTGTGCAGTGTGCAATGCGAGACCCATACATATGGAAAAAAACATATTGGCGGTATTTTGGTACAAAGAAACAGGTAAACGATTTATTGCAAAATTTTATAATAAAAATAATCATGCCAAAAAATATTTATTAAGCACCATCTATTTTTGAATTATAATGATTGTGGTGATTATAAACGAATTATAATTTTATATGTGTGCGTATAATAACCTTCACAAACCTATCATCAATTAGTATCAGAGGCTAATTTCCCACTTCAATTGGTATCAAAGCTAATTTCCCACTTCAATTGGTATTAGAGCTAGGTTATCACTTCTTTTCTACTCGTACAAACCTTCCAAAATAGCTCTCAAACATCTCTTTTATACATTATCTTACATCAATCGGTATTAAATGTTGGCTCCCACCTCAATTGGTATTAGATCTAATTCATTACCCATTTCAATTGATATTAGAGCTAAGTTTTTACTACTTTTTTACTCGTACAAACCTTGTAAAATAGCTCTCAAACATCTCATTTGTACTCAAACTTAGGATGCATTTATTTGATAGTTGTTATCCTCCATTGATAGGATTCGATCCAAAGATTACAGTTTTGGAGAAGTTTAAGAGAATTGTCCTGAAATTTAGACTTCTGAAATTTCTGATTGACATTGACCCCAAAGAGAGGCTGAAAGAAATTATCACTGAAACATTTTACAATGTTGCAGTAGTATGTATTTATTTACTTACTCTTTAAAAGTTTAAATATTGTCACTCTGTTCTGTTACATACATAATTGCTATGAATTTTCACAGTATTGTACTGGAGAAAAAAGTTTTTCAGGTTGAGTATAAAGGTCCTAGCTGAGACAGATTGAGCTTACTTTCTTCTTCCACGGTCTCTAAATTAAACCTCCATGTCATCTTTATAGGTAAGAAATTAAAAATTGTTTGATTCTATTATCTATTTTTATGTTTTTAGAACAGTTTTGTAGAGCAATTTTCATAATAAAAAGTTTAAGAAAATCCATTTGAATTATTATTTTTATGTTGAAAATACATTTGGCATGTTATATTTGCATCAAATTTTATTTTAATCCCTTAAGTTTACAAAATAAAATGCTTGTTTAGTCTTCAAACTGAACCCCGATTAATTTATATGACTAAAAATGTTGACTCATCAAATTAAGTAATGATTATGCAATCAAAAGCTAACCTTATCTGTTATAGCTCTCACCATAGGAGTTTCCTTCATGTACCTTTCTTGAAGGAAGTCCTCCATGTCTACATAGACTTTTGGCTGCATCGAGACCATAGCAACCGCATCAGATCAAGATACATCGTAGTCATCAAAAAATATAACACGCAAAATTACTACTTGAAAAGGAAAAATGCAACAGAAAGAAACTGAACTGATCCACTTATTATGCTTCTAAGAAAATTAGCTGAGTTAGTAAACAAGATTGATATCTCTCCTTATCAACCTACGTTTGATTTTTCTATAGAGCACTAAAATACTAAATGTGCATTCTTGAGACAGCTCAAGAAAAAAATTAAATTGTGGTCCCACCCTAGCTAGAAGATAAAATCCTGCAATGGCATCAAATGATTTTAAGCATGATCGGTACCCTGCAATGGCATCAAATGATTTTAAGCATGATCGGTACTTCAAATGAAGCAGAATCGAAGGATGAGCATGTGAGTGTAACCCGAACCTGCTGCCCAGAGCCAGTTTGTTGAATGTGTGTATTTTGGAGGCACCAAAATACCAATGAGAGCAATGGCAATACATGGCACAGATTGGACCAGACCATAAAGGCGAAGGTCTTGATATAACCTACAATAAGAAAAGAAATGGAGCACAATTAAAAAAAAAACCTATTTGCAAGTGGTAAATCTCAAAATCATGCATGTTCAAGCACACTTGAAAATGCAATGCTTGACCTTAAATGGAAATCGCTTTAAAGGACTTATTGCAACATTAAAATTACTGGTTTAACTTTTGGCATTGTTCAAACTTCCAAACCACTCCTTGATTTCATGACTCAATAATGAATGTTCCACATATCTCTGACATCTAAATCTACAAAAATAGCAAATAGTTTTATACGACTGAACAACAACTAGCTTCACTTATAGAAGGAATTCATTGAACAATTCTACAGTGAATCGCCAAAAGTTGTTTGTGAACAGAAAAAGAAAAGGAAGAAACAAGAAGCTTGCCTCCAATACACAACACTGAATATGCCCACCATATGCAAAGGTATGATTGACATTGTCCCCTTCTTCTCATCAATCCTTTCAATGATGAATATTGCAAGGATTGATACAGCACCAACAGTCATCTGCAATGGTAGAAGACAGCTAAGGGGGGTCAAAGGTGAAAATTTCAAATACGAAAAAGCGATAGAGGCAATGAGCTTCTATAATGACTAAATCAACTTTTTAATTTGAAAAAGAAAGTTTTTCAATAGCATGTAACTTAGGGGATTGAATTCCCTCTCCGAAGTGAGAGCGTTTTTCTCTCCTCTGTGAGAGTTGGTTACGGCGATTTCGTCGAGGTCGTAATCTCTAATACCGTCGTGTGGTACGGTGGTTAGGGAGAGATTGAGTGTTATCTGTTGCCCACTGCGGCGGAGGAGAAAGAGTGGATCCTCGATTGTGCATCTGCAATTGAGAATCAGTGAGTATCTGTTGAAATTGATATAGAGCAATTTATGGAGGTTGGAGGTCCGTCGAAGGAGGGTAGGTCGGAAGGTAAGAAGACAGAAATTGAGGTGGATCTGGTGTGGAAGAAGCAGGAGGAGCTAAGGGCCAATGGTGGAGCATTAATTGGAAGGTTGATCACTGGAAAAAACCTCAATGTGGCTACGATCATGCAGATGATTCGAAAGGGATGGAATATGGAAAGGAAAGAAGATCTGGAGATAGCGGAGATCGATCGCAAAACTTTCGTATTTGAGTTTAGATCCAGAGACGATTATCGGTGAATCTTGCGAGGTAGACCGTGGTCGATCAATGGATGGCTGCTCAATGTACAGTAATGGAAAGAAGATATGGCATCCAATGAGGTAAACTTTGATTTCTGTCCTTTTTGGATTCAATTCCATGATTTACCATTAGGTGTTATGGATGTGGAAAATGCAAGGAGGTTAGGATCTAAGATAGGGGAAGTAATGTTGGTTGAAAATCCAATTAAAGAGGGTTTGTTGACCAGGAGTTTTTTAAGAGCTAGGGTGCTGGTTGATTTGAGAAATCCTCTAATCACTGGTATGTGGTCCCTAAGGCCAAACAAGGATCCTGTGAAAATTAAGGTTCGATATGAGAGGTTGCAACATTTATGCTTTGTTTGTGGTAGGCTGGGACATGATTTGAGAGGTTGTTTGTTTAAGTCTAATAATGATGAGCATATTGTTGCTGAGTATGGTAACTGGTTGAGTGTGCAGGCTGCGAAAAGAATGGATGAGTTGGTTGAAGTATGTAAGGAAGATTGGGAGGAGGTTGAAGGGCTGGGTGGTGGCTATAAAGGTGGGAAAGGGGAGAGGCTCAGTATGTCTAAAGTAGAGGGAAAGGGTACAAGAGTGGAGGGGCCTGAAAAGGAGAGTAGTGATAATTCTCTGATTAACAGGAAAGGGGTGAAGGGATATTGTATCAAAGATGTTGAAAAGCAGGGGATAGGGAATGACGTTAAGGAAAAAGAGAATAAAGAGAATGAACTGAAGAAGGAGGTGGAGAGAGTGAACCTTAGTCAGCAAAATGTGGAGATATCAAAGGCTCTGGTAGTCTATGGGAGCATATCGCCTATGGCTGAAATGCTGACAAGTTTCAAAAAAGTTGATTTAAAAAGACCCTTGGTTGATGAAGAAGAGAGAGTAGATGTAAAGAAAAGAAGGGTGGTATTGGCTGAGGTTAATGAAAACAACCAGATTCAAGCTAATGTAAATAAACCTGTGCAAAAAAGAGTAGTGAGAAGAGGGAATAGAATTCCAAAGAAGTTGATGAGGAATATGGGAAGTGGTGATATTAGTAGTGAGGGGAGGAATGAAATCTGTGGTAAGAAGTATGAGTTCAGAGCTGGGCTACAACAGAAGGATACAAAAATGAATGAGATTGCTGAAGGGTGTGGTGGCTGGCCTTAAACAGCCACCGTGGCGCCATGAGTGTTCTATCCTGGAACTGTCAAGGTTTAGGAGGTTCCTTGACAGTGAAAAATTTAAAGAACACAGTAAGATTCAAAAAACCTCTAGTAGTCTTTTTGATGGAAAATAAGCAATGAAAAGTAGTGGTAGAGAGGGTGAGAAGGAGATGTGGGATGGAGGAGGGATTTATTGTGGAACCGGAAGGTATAGGGGGAGGGTTGGCATTGTGGTGGTGCAAAGAGGTGAAGATTGAGGTGTTATTCAGGTCAAAAAATCTAATCCATACGCAGATTGATTCTAGTCAGTTTGACGTCCCAAGATTCATTACCTTTGTATATGGTCCCACCAAGGAAAATGAAAGAAAAAGGGTGTGGAATAAAGTGAGAGAGTTTGCAGGGGAAATAGTGGGCTCTTGGATGTGCATTGGTGATTTTAATGATCTTGTTGCTCAAGAAGAAAAGAGGGGGGGTAAGCCGAGATCGATTAGGAAGATTCTTAGCTTCCAACAGTTTATTGCTGATTGTGAACTGATTGATATGGGATTTAAGGGGCTGAGGTATACTTGGTGTAATAAAAGAAGAAGGGAGGAGCATATTAAGGAGAGGATAGATAGAGTTCTTGGGAATGTGGATATGAGAGAAAATTTTCCAAGGGCCCAAGTCTTCCATTTGGAACCACTAGGTTCAAACCATACCCCAGTTCTGGTTGAGCTGGCATATGAGGGAATTAGAGCTCCTAGGAGCTTTAAATTTGAACATATATGGGTGGAGCATCCAGATTATAAAAAGGTGGTCAACACTGGATGGGGGGTGGGAGGATGTAGTGAGGAGGATGTGGTGGAAGAAGTAATTAGAAGGCTTTCTAATTGCAGAAAAGTATTGAGAGAATGGAGTAAAAAAGCTTTTCCTAATAATAAAAAAGAGATTGAGAGGCTAATGAATATCCTTCTTGATTGTTATAAGGGAGAGTTTTTGGATGAATTTGCAAAGAAAGTGGTGGATCTTGAGGCTGATATTGAAAGATTATGGCATAAAGAGGAGGTTTACTGGTGGCAAAGGTCACGTGTGGCATGGATTCAGGCTGGAGATAGAAACTCTCGGTTTTTTCATCTCTCTACAGTCCAGAGAAGGCAAAAAAATGCAGTATTGAGGATAAAGGGGGAGGGTGGCATTTGGGTTGAGAATGAGAATGAAATTACTGACTGCTTTGTTAACTACTACAAAGGTCTCTTTAAATCCTCAGGTGACAGAAACTTTGAGAATGTGCTACAATATGTGGACTGTTGTGTTACAGATAATATGAACAGTTGCTTGTTGGCCCCCATAAATAGAGCTGAAGTACAAGCCGCTGTGTTTCAGTTAGGAGGAAATAAAGCCCCTGGTCCTGATGGGTTTAGTGGGAAATTTTATCAAACTTCTTGGGATGTGGTTCAGGAGGAAATATGGAGGATGGTGGTGGGTTTCTTTGAAGGCAGTGGGAATGTTGGAAGGTTGAATGGGACTAATATCACTTTAATCCCAAAGGTGGATCGGCCAGAAGAGGTGAATCAGTTTAGACCTATTGGACTTTGTAATTTTGCTTATAAAGTCATCTCAAAGGTGCTAGCAAATAGATTAAAACCTTGGTTGGATTCTTGTGTGTCAAGAAATCAAGGGGCATTTGTGACTGGAAGGCTAATCCATGATAATGTGAATATAGCACATGAGATATTTCACTATTTGAGGAGGAGGAAAAAGGGGGTGAGAAGTGAGTTTGCAGTAAAGATGGATATGAGTAAAGCCTATGATAAGGTAGAATGGGATTTTGTTGAGAAGATCCTATCTAAGTTTGGATTTCACCAGAGATGAGTGGAGCTGATTATGAGGTGCATCACTACTGTGAAACTTAATATTTGTCTCTCAGGAAGGAAGGTTGGAGAGGTAGTCCCAGAAAGAGGGTTGAGACAAGGGGACCCACTTTCACCTTACATCTTTATTCTGGTGGTGGAAGTGCTGTCAAAAATGATTAATAAGAAAATAGAAAGAGGATTGTTGAAAGGGATCAGAATTACAAGGGATTGTCCTGTTTTGTCACATAGCTTCTTTGCTGATGACATGTTGCTGTTCATGAATGCTGAAGAGAGTAATTGTAGGGTTCTAGCTGAGGTGTTGAAGAGTTACTGTGATGCCTCTGGACAGCAAGTAAACTTATCCAAATCTGGGATTGTTTTTTCTAATAACACAACAGCTATAACACGAGACAAGGTTTGCACAATTCTTGGTATTGAAGATATAGAAGAACAAGGCAAATACTTGGGTATCCCAAATATGTGGGGTAAAACAAAGTGTCAAGCCTTAGCATATATCAAGGAAAAAGTTGGAAGGAAGATCAAGGGTTGGAGTGGGAGGCTGTTAACACAATCAGGGAGGGAAGTAATGATAAAATCTATCATTACTGCAGTGCCCTTGTATCCAATGAGCTATTTTAAATTCCCTAAGAAAACTTGCAAGGAATTGGATAGGTTGGTTGCTAAGTATTGGTGGAATGGAGGAGAGGAGGGAAGGAAAATCCACTGGAGATCATGGGATATAATGACTGATCCTAAGTCTGAAGGAGGAATGGGTTTTAGGGAATTTGAAATTATTAATAATGCTATGTTAGCAAAAACAGCATGGAGAATTCTACACAATCCTCAGGACCTATGGGTAAAGGTGCTAAAGGGACTATACTTTCCAAATACTCCATTTCTAGATGCTAAGAAAGGTGGAAGGGCTTCATGGGTGTGGGCTAGCATTTTGTAGGGAAGGGACACCTTGGTAGAAGATCTGTTTTGGAGGGTGGGGTGTGGGGCAGAGGTGAGATTATGGAGGGATAAGTGGATAAAAGGAGTAGAGGGCAATTTAGCACAGTTGGTGGAAGTTCCAGAAGAGAAGAGGGAATGGAGTGTATCAGATATTATACATAATGGGCGATGGGCAGTGCAAAGACTGGAGGGCCTGGTACCGGAGGAGATTCTGCAGAAGATTGAAGAAATTTCTTTGTCTAACGTGCAGAGAAGGGATGAAGCTGTGTGGGTAGGAGCGAATGATGGGGAATATATGGTCAAAAAAGGATACCATGCTGAGAGAAGTAGAAGAAGGGAAAGCAATAGAAGTGCCAATGCCTTGAGGAACTTGCCGAAGGAGGTTTGGAGCCATATGTGGAAAATAAAGGTTTTGCCAAAGATTAACCAATTTCTTTGGAGATGTTTAGAGCAGGCGATACCAATGAAGGCAAACCTTGCCAAAAGGAAGTGCAGCACCTCGGAGAATTAGTGATATGGAAGAAAATGGCGGTGGCGGCCATCTGCTTATCCCCATCTCAAAGCTGTGCGGCAGTGCTTTTGTCCATTGCTGGCCGAAACTAAGTGGGCCCATTTGAAAGCAATTAAAAAAGAATTTCAAGTGCTTGCATCAACCGGTGAAGGTTTTGGTAGGGTTTGACCGGTGGTCTCGTGTTAGAGGTATACAGATGGATTGATCCAAAAAATTAGAAGTTCGTAAATTGGGCAAAAATACTCGGGGTTGAAAGAAAAGGTGCTGTTTTTAGGTACGTTCTTATCAAACGACACAAAACTCTTTTCATATATTTATATCTCAAATGTGATAGAAACACCTCTAAAAAGTTAAAATCATTAGTAGAGTAGTGCATACAGCGTCCCAACTAGGCAAGAAAAGGATTCCCGCTAAATTTTTTCTTCTTTAATCCTTCTATTCTGTTTGGTATGGGGGGGAGGGGGGAGGGGAGGGGAGGGATGGAAATAGGGGGGATTTTGCTCCCCTCCCCTTATTTAGATAGCTAAAATTTATAGGAGGGTCTCCCCTCCTAACCCCCCCCCCCTCCAAAATTGAGGGAATTTGAAGGGAAAGGTTAGTGTTTAGGCTTATATTGACTGTTCATGCTATTTTAAAATATTCCCACAATACACTTCTCATTATTTACACAAAACTATGTCACAGATTTGTATGCCTGGATTGTTGAAGTAGCTTCCCTCCTATACCAAACATGGTAATATTAAAATCCGTCATCTCCCCTCTCTTTTTGTCAATCCAAATAAGGTAAATGAAAATCCTCTCAAACCCTCGATTTCCATCCCCTCCATTAAAATCCTCCCTTCCCCTCCCCTCCATTGAGCCAATTAGCCAGACACAGCCTATATGAATTTATTAAACTGGACAAATTATCTTACCAAAATGTTTATATTCCTTTATTAAATTTATCTTACCAAACAAATCATTAAAATGGTACTCCTTCAATTTTTATTATCAGACATATTTACCTAATTTGATTAGATTAAGAAAGTTAGGTGAGTTAGTTAATATGACATGTATTTTTTAAAATATTATAATCATCTTTCTTAATTCTCTCATTCTTTCTCCTCCTGAATTATTATTGAGAGAATATCAATAAGAATAAATTAGGAAAATATTGAAGAATATGAAAAATATGTCTTATTAGAGCTTCATTATCTTATGTTCATCGTTCCGTACGAATATATTATGACACCCAAAATGAACCCATTCCAAATTATCCTATATATTCAACTAATTCATTTAAAAACACCTCTAATCACCACAAGTCCTTTCACATCCCATCTACTAGGAGAAATGACATTTTGGATAAGGATTAGAGTTTTGCATTGTGTATAAAAGGATGTACCCCCACACATTGCCAACCACATTCAGCATCCACACACTAAAGAACTATTCTTACCTCCCAAAATGTCAACCATACAGTGAGACTTGATTTGTCAAATCAATGATAGTAAAAACACCTGGGTTAGCATTGCATGCATTCTTAGGAAGCTAGTCGGGAGAAAAAGCACTCCACCGTATGATGATTGGAAGGTGGGCATGATTTTGGTGGATGAATAGGTTTGACATTCGTGAATTCCCGTTGATTATACACTAACTTCTACAATTACACTTACATTTCTTAATGAAATAAATGCAGGGAACCACAATTGAAGTTTTCGTCACTCAAAACCAACTGAGAGAGCGTTTCATGAAGGAGCTTAAAGAGGGAGATGTTTATCAGTTCTAAAACTTTGAGGCTTTAGACAAAAATGACCAATATAAAGTGACTTCACACTCATGGAGGATCCGATTTCACAAAACGACATTTTTCCTAGAATTAGATTTGAAAATTTCAATGGAAAAATACAACTTTGTCCCTATTAAAAATATCGCATATTACACTGTAAATAATGAAGACCTAATTGGTTAGTGCTTTGCAATAAGATATTCTTAGCAACTTATATTCCTAAAAGGTCATTGTTATGTTCATTTGTGTTTGCGAGCTTGAACTTCAAGGAAAACCTCTTTTTAGATGCCATTGGGTTCCTTCAAGCTTTTGGAGAATTGGAATTGTGCGACACAAACATTTAACAACAAGAATACTAAATGGAGCCACCGACTGTAGTTGTTATCAGTTTCACGAAGCTGAACAAAGATAAAGGTAAATAATTGTGCAATCCTTAAAAGACTAAGTACGTGTTCCCTTTTACATGACAATATTTAACACTTGACAGTGTACAGCCATATTACTAATGCTCTGGAAGCTACAAGAGTTTTGTTTAATCCCGAAATCCCTGAGGGTAGGATGCTACTCAACAGATGAGCAATGATTTTCACAGTGGCTATCAATAGTTGATTTAGCCATTTATGAGTTTTCATAAATTATGGTGTGGTGACTTATACTTGGAATTCATGAGCAGCCATAGCGAGACTCCAAGCGCAAAATGAAGTTTCTACTAGATAACCATTATTGTAAAACCCAACACTAGCAATGAGGACATATTGACATTTCCTACTAGGATACCCCTTTGAGATTTATGCAACATTAAGAAGGTTTTTTTTTTTTGTGTAACTTGATTCATTTTGATCATGACAAAGTGCAAAATCAAGTAGTTATTTCATGCTCGTGTACCATTGGAAATAGGAGTGCGAGATTGTCTCAATAGGATGTATCCAGAAACTATGAGTGGACCTATGATGGGTGCCCATGTGACAACAAACCAACCGATGAAAAAGGCCAGCTTACATGTAGCAAATATAAGAAGGAAGTGTTGATGACTCAGCCCAAGTATGTTCATGTCATTTTCACTAAAACTTAGAGTCTTATTGATTTTCACACTCGCCCACTCGAAATCAAACAAATCACTAATCATGTGAAATTTATCACAGATTCAAGGTGCATTACAGGGTCTTTAATGCTACTGGCAAACATTCTGTACTGTTCTTCAATAGGCATACAATTGACCTTCTAGAATGCACAACTAAGTAGCTCAAAAAAAACTAGAGGAGGTAGATTAAGAAATATAGTACACTATAGTGTTTAATCCATTGTAATTAGACCATAATTATTGCTCATCTACTTTGACCAGGAAGGAACACCGTACTCTTTCTTGGAGAAATTGAGTAGTTGCATAGGGAAGAAAGTAGTGATCAAGTTTAGGATCAAAACACATAACATACAGCATCTATTAAATAGTATAGCAATTATTAAAGGTTTACACAAGAAACTTATAATTAAGAAAGGAAATAAAAATTATAAGTAGTATCTTTAATTATTATCATTATGTTGAATTATTTTTCTTAACATTAATAATAATATTATTAACTAATAATTATTATACATGTTGAGCCATTGGTTACCAATTATGTTGGAGAGTATTTTGGGGGTTTCGTTTGGATTGATAGGTCACAAAATTTGGTTACAAAATTAACTGAATAAAATAAATGTTGATGTTATGATCAAAGAAATAGTTACACAAAATAATGATAGTGTGAAGTAATTGACATAACAATTCAGACACACAAATAATAAATAACACTTAAAATTGCAGTTGCTTGAATGAAAGCCATTGAGGCATTATAAAACAGCCACAAATGGGAATCCACAAATAACTACAAAGGCAACAGCATTAAAGGAGGTGGAATTTGACACTAACAGGTCCGCCAAAAAACTGTTGACATTAATAGGTCCACTACAAAACCCCCGCCTATCCTAAAAAAAAGATAAGAATATCCCATAAACAAGTAGGATGCCATGAAGACAAATTATAACTATTAATATTAACATTAACATTAATAGTAATATGATTAATAATTATTATACATGTTGTGTCAATGGTTTTTAATGATGGAAGAGTGAATTTTGAGGGTTTCAATAACATACTATATAACAATCACCAAACACAATTCGCACAAGTGCCTAAGCAATTAACTAATATACTATGTCTATAGTTGACAAGATTCACGTGATAGTGATCGATTATGCAGTATCTAGAAGGTTCAAATGATCATAAAGGAAGGGCGGTCTTACTACTTCAAAAACTTCACCGTCGTTGAAAATACTATGCCCCTCCAAGTATGCAACCACCCATATGCTATCGTATTTAGAAAAGAAATAGATATACTCTTATATAAAGGAGACAACATACCAATAAATGCACATACTCTAGCAATTCTAGGCTCCCCCATGTGTTTCCCAATTTAAATAACTCTACCTAGCAAATCTAGTGCTAGAACTGTTGGAATGTATCCATAGATATTGCAGGGTTGGTCAGGAGCCCAGGATGGTAAAAACTCTACGCCGACGCAATGACCACGAGCAACTTCAAGTCAAGGATGTGCATCACAATGGCGGATTATAGGTGAGAAACAAGAATATCAATTACCATTTATATATTGAGATAATAAACATAAACATAAACATACAAATGATAGTAGCAAAAAAATTGTTAGGGGAAATCAGGTGAAGTGCATACTTAAAGATGAGGTTCACGGACGATGCATACAAGAAATACAATGTACCACAAAGGAGGGTGCTGGTAATGCTCATTCAATTTTGCATTATCAAGAGATGAAGAGATAGCTCCACAATAGGACACACAAAAACAAACACAACACCATAAAGTGCACCGAAGCACATCCACTAATCACAGGCACTTGTCTTTGTAATAGGATCAATACGTGTTCACAGCTGCGCTAATGTCATCAAGATCACACTGGATCCATACCTTCCTCAAGAGAGCTAGTACCGTTATAGGGAAGGACATCGAGGGGGTGCTGACAAATGAATCATCATCATGATCAAATCCACAACATCGCTACAAGTGGCATGCAGGACCAAACAAGGGCTCACCCAAATACAAAAATAGTGGTAGCAACAAGAGATAGAAACTGCATGCACAATACGTAGGTTTGTCATGTTTCAGCCATATTAAATGGCCATTTCTAAGTTTGGACATTTACAAATAAATTGAAATTATAAGATGATATAAAGGACAAGAAACCATTCCCCTCATTATATTGACCTCCAAATAATATTAACCAAACTAAACAAACTGTCTTACACAGGACCTACCCATTTAGACAAACGCCAACATTGAGTGAGATCTGGATGACCTCCACTCGTCTTTTAAAAAAATTGACAAACAAAAATAAAAAAAATTCATAACAAGAAAAACCAAACACAATGACAACCAATATTTGGAAAAACAAGAACAAGTATATAAAACTTCCTTAAAACTACCAACCAAAGGACACATTTTTTTATCAGAAATACGCGGATTCTAAGCTCCTTTAAGTTAAAGTGGGGATTCACAATTGCATTACCTCAATGCCTAACCTTTTGGAAATATTAAAAAAGGACAGGAAAATTTAGGCCACATTGTCTGCCGGCAACAAAATAGGTCAATCCTGTCCGAGCCATATTATCGATCGGAGACCCACAGCCCATGCAACACACGAGGAGAAGCCCCTAGTTCTAAAAAAGATAATGTATAACTGTATCCAAGTGCGAGGACTTCCTCTAGACTATAGCACAAAGGAGGTAGAGGTACGTGGCCGAGAAGATTGGCTTTCGTTAGAATCACTATTCAATGGCGGTGAATGATAAGTTTCGATTTCAAAAAGATGGCTATTAAAGTATATATAAATGTGTGCAGAAACAATATCTTCAGTTCTTACATAGACTCTTGATATATCCCGATTTTATCATAATATTTAATATCATATTTAGGGATTTTATCATTAATTTTTGGGCTAAATAGCATTTATTATGATTAAATTGAATTAAAGGTGAGTGTGTGAAAATAAATCTTAAAAGGATATATTTGTTATAATCTTGTGATTACTCTTTAAAATTTGAATTTTGAATAAAGATATTACAAAATATTGAAACAGAAGATTTTGGAAAGTTGGATTTGAAGGACCAAAAGTAAAGATTTACAAGGACTGAAACAGAAATTAAAATTCTGTGTGTGGCTACAAGAGAATTCTGACAGAAAGAAGGGTCTTTCTATAATATTAGCAGTCACTTTCAGGAGGGAAAATATCAGAGAAAATTACAGAAAATTCCCTGAATTTACAAATGCCAGTTGGGTCCCAAAATCAGAATATCACCGCTGGAACTTATTTACTTGGCTATCAGAGCAAATTTCAGAAAAGTACCTCAAATTTCTAACATGTTATTTTGGTCCCAAAATGGGAAAAGACGACGCCTTTCACCTCTGAAACTGATTTTTTTCGGATCCTTATACAGAATCTAGGAGAATCTGATTGGGATATAATCTTGGACATATTTTCTGCAAATTGTATGGGATTCTACCTGGATTTCAGATTCTAGAAAAAATAATAAATGAATTAAAAGGATCAAGAGCCAGAGAGAAAAGGGGATGATCAACACCTGTACGCAGCCATGGACTAGATTCAGAGATAGTGACTTTCGAGTAAGAACAGAGGGAGAAGAAAGACCAAACTTCACCAATGCCTCCATCTTCTTTTCCTTCCATTATCTCAATTCCATGGATTCTTGGTGCCCTGAAGGAGTTGTGGCTGTGATATACTCCATGAAAGGCTAAATTCTTTTGTACTTCTTGGGGATGGAAGATTGTTTGAGCTCTAGAGGTACATTCAGGAGAGTTATTTGTTTTAATCTTTTGATTTAACTATGTGATGGATTTCCTAAGTCAGGATTTTATGTTATATGGTTAATTTACTTAGATTGTGAGTTGTTTATCTTAGTTTGTATTGAACAATTGTGATTTGGATTGGATTGTGTGGTTTGAGATTTATATTTATATATTCCCTTTTCAATTTAATGTGGTTGTGCTATTCTTTCATAGTTTGAATGAGTATTATGACTACTTTGATCTTGTTTGAATATCTCAGTTGAGTGTTCATTGTTTAGAGGAACAAATTGCATAAATCCAATCCTAAATTGCACACGAAGTGGTATTCAATAGTGTATTAAGAAATAATTATCTAGCTAGAGTTCTACGGGTAATCACCAATTAATATCACTAGACTTAGCGAGTTGCTAAAATTTAATTTTTGACTTAGTGAGTAGTTTAACTCCCAAATCAATTTGAGTAAGGATAACCTATATTCCCTTTTTTCAAGAAGCATTTATCATCAATTTTTTTCTAAATCAAAATTTTATTACTTGTCTCAACAATTTCTCAAAAACCCAAAAAAATAGTAGTCTAGGTTATTTTCCATTATGTAAAAAAAATCAATTTCAAACCCATCTTAATGTTTTTGTCACTTAGTTTATCTTAGGAATTAAATAAAAGGGTTTTCAAGAGAATACGACTCGAGTTGTGCCCTTCACTGCATAATTTGATTTATTTTGATTTAACCCGAGGTGACTAAAGGCTTTAAATCAATTCTATGTATGTATGAATGTATGAAGTTAATAAGTAATTTATTACCTGGGTATATAGACGGTGTTGTGTTCTTCGTATTTGAAGACTTGACTTTCTAATATAAACTTGCGTAGCTGCTACAGGTTTATGTTGCAAAACATGCGCTTTGTCTTTTCAGTTTGAATAACCTTGGTTCTTGGCCAAAAAGATGGGATATTAACAAGAAAGATAAAAGAGACTAAGAGAGAGAATTTAAACTTACACATGCAGTAGCACTTCCTAAATCTTCCGTCAATTCTATTGCGTAGTTCTGTTGAGATGAAGAAGTTTAGTTTTGTTGATAGTCGGTTGTACGTAGAAGAAAATTGCAATGTTATATATTTAGATTCAGCATTTTACAGTGGGTTTAGCGAGTCGACATAACCACAAAACAGAGTTATTTTCATATCTTGTGGTGTACGTTTGTCCCAAAAGGGAAAGCCTTTTCACATCAAAGGAACTTAAGTTCTAACAACTAGTTTATTATATTATTAGAAATGTTGTAGAAACGGATTAGTTTAACACCATCAATATGCCTTTCAATGCCCTTAAGTTTAACACCATTTAGTAATTAATTTAACATCGTTAATTTAAACTAGTTGGGTATTCTCAAATCATAAATTGTATCATCTAAGCAGGAGAGGCCTATTACAAACTCTCTATTTCATTCCTCTAGCAAGTAAGCTTTGCAAGTGGCGGTGTATTATTATTTTTCATACTCCTCCTATGTATAAGCTCTAGGGGTGAGCATGGTGACCAGGAGCCTGGTATGCCCACCCGAGCCCGGTCAAAAATTGCCCTGCCCAGCCTAAAAAAAATGGCCCGATAAAAATTTGGGCATCTTTGGGCAGGGCGAACTATCGGGCAGGGCCGGGCATCGGGCAAGGGATACTGCCCTGCCCATTTGGCCCTGCCCTGAAAATTATATACAATTTATTTAAAATATATATTATTTTATATAAAATAAATAGTATTTTATACATATTATTTTATTTAATATGTGTATATATTATTTCATGTTTATGAAATATTTTATTATTATTTAATATCCATCCACCACAGTTTACATATAACTCATTGCTTTTTTTATGGACGTGGTTTTTTGATCTGGATAAATAATACAAAGCATTAAAAAGTTGAAATCTAAGACAAAAAAATTTAGTTTCTTTGAAGTCTCTATTGCAATTACACTTATTCATATCAATCAATATTCATATACAAACACATATTACTTTATAATTTGTCATGTAATTATTAAGACGTGTTAGTTTTTTTTTTAATTTCAAAACTTAAGTTATAGATTTATTTTGAGATATCTCAATATGTGAAATTATGGAATGTATTTGAAGTTTTTAATAGTATTTATTAAGTGTAATTAGAGGTTTTATACAGTGGTATTGGTTAGGAAGTTACCATTTGGACAGGAAAGCCCGCCCTACCTAGCCCACCCTTGCCCTGCCCAAAATAGTTAGGGCTTCTATCGGGCGAGGCCGGGCATCGGGCTACAAAATGTAGCTCGTTCATCTTTTGGGCTGGGCATCGGGCAAGGGTCTCTCTACTGCGCCTCCACTAAATTAAAATGGCGTTGTTTGGGATTTTGCCTGAATCTCAGACATTAATTTCAAAGTGCAATCTTGGCCGTTGCTTGAGTATCCTGGGCAGAAAAAAGCATAAACTATACCCACGCTAGCGTAGCATCCTTCCATTCAACGCCACCGACTTTCCGTTCGCGGTCGCCACCTCCGATGCTTCTCGGCCTCCGCCACCGCCTCTGTTCCTCTATTGTCTTCCAGCATCAATGGCAAGTTCTTAAAAACATTGGGCTCTATTTTCGATTTATCAATAGTATCCTTTTTGTCTTTGTTGGGCTTCTTCTTTTCAACTAGAAAATTGTTAAGAGTCATTTTACTTAAATGATCTGAACAAGTAAAGTGAAGCTTGTTTATTTTTGTAATATCTTTGATGGACCCTCCTACACAGCAAAGAGTTTTGTGCTTCGAGTGTGAATAAAACAAAAGGCAACCGCCCTTGTGCTGAAATTTAGATTCAAGATGCTGCAAGGTGACAGAGATTGAACTAAATACTTTAGTGACAAGAAACTAATACTAACGTGTCATCTTTAACTCATTTTCTTAAGAAAACTTGTTACCTCTACCAATAGTTGTTTTGAAAGTATGACAGATTAAGTTTTTTTAAACATCAATGGCAGAGATTAGAAACAAAATTGAATGGCTAAGACTGTATGTTTAATGCAAAACGACATCACTTTATCTAGGTGGAGGCAAAATGGAGAGAAGAGTGTAGTAGAGGCCCCCGACCTTCTCTTTCACTCAATGATCTCTCAATAAATAAAGGTATACGTAGTTTTGTATAATTATGATTGAGTGTCTCTTGGAGTTAGCGTTCAAAAAATACATTCATATAAGTCGGGACAAAACTCCTCTCATATACTTATCTTATACACCGTAAATCACGTTGGAAAAGCAGCTTCTACTGCTAACCCAAACAGGCACTGAATAGATTATATCTTTTATTTTCTGCTGTCAACATATATTATATCTTTTCTGGATATGATATATACCAGAACTATTTTTTAAGATTATATTGTTATTTTTAAAACTTAAAGTTATTGAGATATTTAGAAAAACATTGAAGAAATAAAAAAAAATTAACCAGGCCTAAAAAGATATGAAAAGAAAAACTACAGAAAAATGGGGGAGAAATGACGGTTTGGTTCTAAAATACCAGTCTAATTTTTAGTAGTTTCCGAAACAATCTATATTTACAAATCATAACGGAATTGTTGTAAAATATGCTCTACAGAAAATTACACTTCAATTGGTATCAAAGGTAGGTTCTCATTTCTCTTCTACCTGACAAACCTTTCAAAATAGCTCTCAAAAATGAAATTGCATTGCATTCCTAGCATCTCTCCCTGAATCTAGCTCACAACAGTGAAAAAAGTGGAAAATATACTTTATAATAATAATCTAAAAATTTATTTATATAGACAAGAACAATGATTTAAACTCTAATAAGGATTTAATCAATTATATTTTTTTTGAAAAAAATAATTATAATGTTTTCAAAATATAGAAATTGAGAAGAAATTAAACACAAATAATAGGGACTAACTAGATATCGAAGAATCTTACGCCTTGATAGAATTATTATATGCTAGCCTGTGAATAGAACGAAGAGTTGATGACCCTTTATGTGGCCTTCAGGTCTTATTTAAGTTTGTTAGAGAGTTGTTAGAGATATATTAGATGTGCGAGTATGCTCACTACTATTTTGAGGAATGGATTGCGTAATCTATTTAAGCCGTATATCTTATTAGTGCATCCAAGTCCACAACAATAATAATGAAATACTTTTCTTCCTTTGTTTTTGATCTTATAGTTACATGTAATCCATACACCAACAACCATATAACTCCTCATCCTAAATATAAAACATAATTGGGGATCGAGTTAATATTTTTCTTAAATGTAAGACCCATGTTTATCAATTTTTTCTCAAAGTAACCCTATTAATATTGTCTCAGCATTAATCAAATAGGCAAGGGAGGAAAGGAATTAAGAAATATGATTAGAGTGTTTTAGAAAAAAATATCGTACCAATTAATTTAACTAACATCATTAATCTATTCAAATTAGTTAATTAGGTGCTAACTTACGGATAAGAGGAGTATTATATATTCATATGTGAAAGGAAACACATTATATACAGGTAAAATAAAGCCTCAAATAATATTTGGTAGTCTAATATGAGGACATAATAATGATCTTTCATTTCCACCAAAATGCTTAGCAAAGTAGATATGCAGCATATATAATATTTTAAGATGTTGGCTCTTCACGGTCAATGTTGAAGATTGGTACAAGACTTTCTACATAAAGAAAAGTATAATCAGAACCTTTGACTTTGCACCTAAATGCCTCATTATCTATCTTTGTCCAATTCCATTCCTTAGCACCAAATGCATCCACTCCCTCTTCCATCACCCAAAGAGCAGCGAAATGTGTTATCCAGTTCTCACAAAATAAAGCAAGTTTGTTTTCATACTTCAAAATATTGATAGCAATTGTTATATTAATGTCGAAAGGAGGCCATGGAATCCATGTAAACACTTCCTTTGCCAAGTCAAATGAAAGTATTTGAACCCGATTCTCACCTTCGCACCACACTTTCCAATAGACAGATCCATTAGCATAGATGTTTCTATAAAATATCTGCACGTCCTTTATGTTCCCAGAGAAAAAGTCATAACTGACGTCGTCATCAATAACTCCGTAGTCATCAATAACTCCGTAGTCATCAATAACTCTGTCGTCATCAATAACTCCAGGCACCCGTCGCACCTCTCTAGTAGCTGGATTCCATAAGAAAAGAGAGGAGTGGAATCGAACACATATGAGGCCGTTGCAGGTACCAATGAATGAAGCATCACAATATATAGAATAACTCATAATCTTACAATCGGCCACAAATAAGTTCATAGGATTTGCATCAGCTCCCCGATGTTGGAAAACAAGACTAGGGTTTTGATTACTGGGGTCGATGAGACTTTTCCAATGTTTACAGACACATTGAAACCGGATTAGGGATTTTACCTGGAGTCGCTTGAGAATGTATGTGATGATTTCATCAGGCAGGAATGGAGTGTCGCTGTGCACTACCTTATTCTTCTTCTTCTTCTTTTTGCCGAGGCCATGCGGTACCATCTTCTTCTTCATGGTGGCTGAGCGGGGAAAACAAATGTCTCAGGTAAAGCCTTGGCAAATCAAGGAAGCGATTAGGGTTTGCAACTTGCAGGAGTCGATTTTATATGACGGAAGCTACGCGCACTTATATGGCCTCCGCACTGGGGAAAAAAACGACGTTTTCAGAGAAAAATTGAGTTTAGGTTTAAATTTGGTTATTCGGTGCCCCACACATAATACGATACGATAAGATTAGGAAGATTATAGCTAAAATCTTGTTTTAACAAAATAATTAACAGCTTTAGATTCTTTTTTTGATTTGATGATTGAGGCAAAGATACTAGCTTTTGAAATTATTTTTTATTTTTATTTTTTTGGCCTAAACCTGATCTTAAGAGAATTTTGGCTTGAATTAGAAGCATGAGACAAATAAATTAGTTTATACCATTAATGAATTAAATGTCATATTAATGAGGAGATGTGCAAAATCTTAAAAAGATCACTCGTACCTATATACTACCTCCGGCCTAAATATAAGACCTAATTGACTTGTTTGAGAAGATTAAGAAAGCTAATTAAATTATTTTAAAGTATTTATATTTTTTATTTTTTCTCTAAACTAATTTTTCTAACTTATAAACTGATATATAATTTAATCATTCGCAGCATATGATATAATTTAGTAACTTATTTAGCTCCTTTAATCTCTTCAAAAAAAAAAGTCAACTAAGTATTATATTTAGAATCAGAGATAATATTCTCAGTCCAAAAAAAAAAATAGAATCAGAGATAATATTCTTTATTTTGTTTTTGTTGTACATATTGTAGGGTAAAGGTGCGCCCAGCACCCTCGAACTATTTTAAAAGGTGCAATTAGCACCCTAAACCAAAGTATTTAGGGGTGAAATTTTGCCCCTAATGTATTTAAATGGGTGCAATCTCACCCTAACTCTTTTTTAGAAAGATTAAGAAAATAAAATAAGATATTTAATCATATTCATAACTTATATTGTGTATTATTAGATTATATATCAGTTTATAGATAAGGCAAATTAGTTTAGGGAAGAATGATAAATATAAATACTTTAATATAAATTATTTAGCTTCCTTAATCTCTTTAAAAAAAAGTCGCTACTATACAAGAATCGGAGATAATGGGATATTAACAAGAAAGATATATACAAGAGACTAAGATAATTTAAACTCACATGCAGTTTAACGCTTCCTAATTCTATTGAGTAGTTAGTTATGTTGAAATGAATAAGTTTACTTTCGTTAGACAAAGAGGGCCAACAAAGGGAAAAAGGATTCTAATTAATGTTAATTACAAATAAAAAAAGGATCAGGAATATCGACAATCGACTTTGGCCTTTGGGGTCAGTGTGCTGATTTTTGTCACTCGCATTGAATTTGAGAATTTGAGTTTCCTTAGTTTTTGTCTTCGGGTTTATAAGAGGGTCAGCCTTAGAATAGTGGTAAAGTTGCTACAATGTGACCTCACCCATTATAAGGTGATTTTGTGTACTATCTTTAGTCCTAAATATAAGAGTCAATTGAAATTTTTAGAAGAGATTAAAGAAGTTAATTAAGTTACATGAAAGTGTTCACATTTATCATTTTTTTCTAAACTAATTTGCTTGACTAATACACTGATATATAATCAAATGATACCCAATATATATATATATACAATTAAGTAGTTTACTTAACTTTTTTAATCTCACCAGAAAAGTCAATTGACTCTTATATTAAGGACCAGATGGAGTATTATTTATTAAATGAGATGCAAATTGATCATTGGTGACAATATCAAAGCAACAACTAGTACAAGGAAAGAAAGGAAATTTGCGAAAAGAAATATGTTGAAATAGTTTTTCTGTATGATACAGTCCAGTTATACTAGTGGACCAAGAGAGCCATGGCATGACTTGCATTGCAAAGTTGAGGACCCAGCTGCATATGATATATTAACTAATTTTGAGCAAAGATATGGAGGAAAGCCAAAAAAAATGGCGTAACTTAAGGCTAAACAAGGTTACAAATTGGCATGATGATGCTTTGCTAAGCAAACATTTGGTCTTGATGAAGATACAAGTGTCTGTGTAACTCAAGAAAACGATCCTGAGACTTGGAATGTGCAGGTATGAAGAAAATATGGGGATAGAAATCAATGAATTGCATCATATCATATCATCATCCTTTATAAAATCCTATAATTAAAAGCTAGCATTAATTACAGGTACTTTGGTCAATAGATTCAGGATCTGTCAAGGGTTTTCCAAAGGATGCTATGGAAGCTAAGGCTTAGATGGGAACAAGGTTGCAAAAAATAATTTTACCTCATTAGTTAAATTATTCCTTCTGTCCTTCGATTTTTAATCAGTTTTTAATGATAGAATTTTGACATAAAAATGGGTGTGTCAAATGGAATAAGTGCCATTTTGCTTGGTAGAGAAAGAATACAAGTGAATATATTATACCTTATGAATTTGGGTTAGTAAATGAGCCAAAAGAAAGAGTGAGCTAGCGCATACAACAACAGGCCATCAAGAGGCAAATGCAGGCGATTTCCCCCTGCACGCGAGTTAAATATTTTTATGGCCTTCAACATTCAGAAACCTCTGGTATAATCGTGTGATTTTTGTCTACAAGAGGTTCAGGCACTTCATTTAGAAATCTCAAACACTCTTCCTCTCTGGCTTTTCTCTTCATCTCATTTTCTCTCTGCCTTCTAGCTGCTTTATGTTTTGCTGTTCTGTTCTTCCTGTATCTGCAGGAAGGATCCGTTTTATCCTAGAAAGTTCGGCTTCCAATCAGCTAGTGGTTGCGAAATAGTTCTTAAGGACAGTGTCCTTAAATGTGACTCAGATTACACTGTGTAGTTGTAAGAACTTCGAACATTTAATATGTCATGCAAATTGTTTAAAAAAATTCCCTATTGGCCAAAGTTTAACAATAGGACCTAAGTTTTAAAAATAAAAAAAATTAAAACTCTCAGAAGTCAGATATAAATTGAATCCGGGCCTATGGATTTAAAAATTTAATAATATGGATAGATATAGTTTCCAACCTTAGTATTATAATGCTATCTTCATTTTCTGTTCGAAAATAGGTAATCCGGCTACGATTAGACACCCTATTCAGCAGCACATTTTCTGATTTCTCCATCACCCTATTCATATATAACAATCTTAATAACTACTTACTATCCTGTGACTTTGGTAATACATCTTTCTCATGGAACTGGTTCTCCTGAGAGCTAGGTAGCTTTGGGCTATCAGATTTGATTAGATGGTCCAAATTTTTTTTTTTTTTAAAGGTTTATATTTTTTTAAAAAAAAAATTTGTTTTAATGGGTATAAAATCTAAAATAAAGATAATCTCTTAATCATTATATTTTTAAAAAATGTTTTTTTATTTAAAAATTCATCATTTTAAGAAAACTTATATTTGGACTGCCTCGATCAAATTTGAATGGCCCAAATCTGCCTAGCTCTCCTTGCTAAGTACTTTTGCTTGGCAGGGAATCCACTCTATATGAATTTAAGTTTGCACGGAAGTATTTTTTTTAGTTATATATTAGTAATGATGGGTTGCGTGACCTCTCTCGTTTGCATCAATGTGATTTATGGCTAGCCCTCAGCCTCCTTCTAATCTTATATTATGTTTTTATTGTTTCTTAGAGTGTATGTCTAATTGTTGGTTTTGTACCTTTCAGGTCTAATTTTCACGGAGTTTCTTAATTTAATAACTCTAGATAAATGCCATGATTATATATAGCAGTCAAATATAATGGCCACTCTGCCATCATCTTCTGTATGACTATCGTTTTCTATGTTCTACCAATATTTGATTAATAAGCATTCTGCCAATATTTATATATATATATATATATATATATATATAATAAGACGGCCAAGAATAACTTGGAGATTACAAAAGAGGTTCAAATGATGCAATCAGGGCAGTGGATTAAGATCCTGGACCATAAAAGTACTACATGGAGGGGGTGGAGCGTGCAAAATAGCAAAGTGGTCCTGTAAATTATGGGCATCCTTGGCCAGGAAGTCGGCACATCGGATGTGATCTCTGGGTGCATAACGAAGCTCGATATCCCACTCAAAGTATAGCAAATCTCTGACCGCATCAACTTCCGATCTCAACGGGTGAGTGTGGCTAGCATGTCTCATGATGAGATGGTAGGTCTCCAGGGAATCTGTATAGGCAATGACCCTGGGAAAGTTCTGTTGCTTACAGAGTTGGAGCCCAGTCAATAGCGCTAGTAGCTCTGCTGTGGAAGGAGGAGCAAAGCCCAATCGACGCTGAAAGCCTAGAATCCAGTGACCCTGTGAATCCCGTACAATACCCCCGCAGGCCGCAAGGTTCTGGTGGGTAACCGAGCCATCTGTGTCTAACTGAACAGCTCCTTCTGGTGGCGGGTGCCATGCCTCCTCGCTCCCACCATGGAGGTGGAATATCTGATGCCTGAAAGTATCATACATGCCAGACTCCAACGATATATACATAACTCCATGAATGACGTCAGTCGGCTGGGCATGTGTACCTTCCATAAGTCTCCGACACCTAGTCTTCCATAAGAACCAGCATTCTACCAATATTTTAGAACGCGTCAAATGACTTAGGTCATATATCCTTAGGTCTTATCTCATCTTATAATTAATTTCTTTGGTGCAATGATATTTTTTTATGTTTTTATATTATTTTGTGTCTTTTTCCATCTCAAATTTTGTTTGAACTTCTTTCTTTGATCAATCGTTCCTTCTTTTGTTTTTTATTTTTAGCGATTAATAATTGCTTTTAATTTTGGATGTGTTTTGAACTTCTAATCAATATAGACTTTTTCTATCTCTGTCTTATCACATTTGAATTCTACTTAGTCGACTTATTATATCCTATAAGTTTTATGCCCTCATCAGCTTTCATTTTTCTTTCATTTTTTCCTAAACAAGCCTGTGTGTTTATTTACTCGATGAGAATTTTTTATATTGCTGTTTGGACTTAGATACCGAAAATATTGGATGTGTGGCATTATTTTTTATAAAATGTTGGTTATATATTATAGCTATGTTCTTCCTCTTTTGAGTCATAAGTTTTTCATTTCACAATTTTCACTCCAATTTTCTTTACTTCTTTTCTGGATCAGTAATAACATTTGTGCACCTGATGGAATGTAAGATTTTAAAGTCAGGCTATAATACTACATTCAAATATAGCTAGTCATTAATTCAGTAAAAAGAAAAATTTAGGGTTCCTATGCGATGTGGTAGTAGGTTTTCAGTGTTGTGAGTTTGATGATTAGTTATTTTCTTAATTAATTAATTGCTCTTCTAAGTGATATTATACAGTTGTTCTTAAGTGAAGGAAAAATATTTAGATCAAGTTCCTTATATCTATTTCATCATAGCAAAAATAAAGTGTATATATATATATATATATATATCCATTTCATCAAGTTTTCTAATCACATATGACCATGTGTCCTATTTTTGAATAATTGTTATTTAACTATAAACTCATACAAAAAAATACGACACATTAATAGATATAAGAAATTTGATGTAAGTATAGCCCGAGGTGAAATAACTTTGCCTTGGTTTCACACTCTTACTCCATTTTTTTTTAGAGAAACTCTATATTATTTCTTACAATGAAGTTTTTAAATTATAGCCTCATGAAACCCTGAGATGAACGGAGGCCACCAGAGCTAGGGATGGGCAACAGATAACAGAGGCCATTTTTGCGAATAAGAAAAAGAGAGAAGGTGGAGAAATAGTGAGTGAGAGAGAAGATAAATTGCCAAAGAAAAATGGAGGTGCAAGAAAGGACCTACATTTAACGTTTATGGGCCTGTTTGGGTTAGCATAGTGAAGTACATTCACACAAATCGAGACAAACATCTTTCACATATTTAGAATTGGCTATGGTCCTCTGCTTTTACCGTTATCTTCCCATCCACTACTCATCTCAGCCTTTAAATTGAAATATGAACAATTCAGATTTAATGTTTAGTTAATGTTTAAAAATATCAAATTATTAAAAAATAATAAAATAAATTAAAAAATGCAAAATTTTAGTTATGATAATTTAAACATGTAATAAAAAAATTTTTAAAAATATTTTTATGAGATTTTAAATCTGAACTACTCAGATTTCAATTTAAAGACTTAGATAAGTAGTGGAAGGGAAGAGGATGGGAAGAAAACGGTAAGATCAAAGGACTATAGCCAATTTTACCTTGTACACCGTAAATCACGTTAGTAAAATAGCTTCTATCGCTAACCCAAATAGACACGATTGTTGGGGAGTGACAAGGAGCAAGGACGAGAATGCATAGCGAGACCAAGGTGTAAGGTGTGCGGTGCGAGACCCACACATCTAGAAAGAAAACGATTGGCAGTGTTTTGGGTACAAAGAAACAAGTGAACGATTTATTGCAAAATTTTATAGTAAAAATAATCATGCCAAAAAATATTTATTAAGTACTATATATTTTTTAATTATAATGATTGTGGTGCTTATAAAAGAATTATAATTTAATATATATCTATATATATAATAACAACTTCCACAAAGCTAGCAACAATTGGTATCAAAGGCTAGTTCCCACTTCAATTGGTACGAACCAAAGCTAATTTCTCACTTCAATTGGTATTAGAGCTAGGTTCTCACTTCTCTTCTACTCATACAACCTTCCAAAAAATGCTCTCGAACATCTCTTTTGTACATTATATTACATCCATTGGTATAAAAGGCTAGCTTCAACTTCAATTGGTATTAGAACTAATTTGTTCCCCGATTCAATTAGTATCAGATCTAGGTTCTCACTACTCTTTTACTTATACAAACCTTGTAAAATAGCTCTCAAACATCTCATTTGTACTTAAACTTAGGATGCATTTATCTGATAGTTGTTATTCTCCATTGGTAGGATTCCATCCGAATGTTATAGCTTTGGAGGAGAATTTTAAGAGAATTGTCATGAAATCTAGACTTCTGGAATTTCTTATTGATGACATTGACCCCAAAGATAGGCTACAAGAAATGATCACTGAAACATTTTACAAGAAATCATTATAGCTAAGGATGACAACGGAGAGTGGAGGCCATTTTTTGGGAGCAAGAAAAAGAGAGAAGGTGGAGAATGAGAAAGCAAGAGAGAAGATAAATTGCCAAACCAAAATAGAAGCGCAAGAAAGGACCTACGTTCAATGTTTATATAGAGTGTTGGGGGGCGAGAGTGATAGGGAGCAAGGGCGAGAACGCAGAGCGAGTGCACGGTATGCAATGTGGATTGCGAGACCCTCACATCCAGAAAGAAACAAATTGGCAGTATATTAGGAACAAAGAAACAGGTTAACGATTTATTGCAAAATTTTATAATAAAAATAATTATTAAATACTATATATTTTTTTAATTATAATGATTGTGGTGAGTATAAACGAATTATAATTATATATATATATATATATATATATATATTAATATATAAAAACCTCCATAAGGCTAGCATCAAATTGGTATCAAAGGCGATTCCCACTTCAATTGGTCCCATTTCAATTGGTATCAGATTTAGATTCCCACTTCTCTTCTACTTGTACAAATTTTTCAAAATAGTTCTCAAACATCTCATTTGTAAGTTGTCTTACCTCAATTGGTATGCAAGGATGGCTCCCACTTCAACTAGTATTAGAGCTAATTCCCACTTTAATTAGTATCAAAGCTATATTCTCATCTCTCTTTCACTCGTATAAACCTTCTAAAATAGCTCTCAAACATCTCATCTGTAATTGAACCTATGATATTGAATGAAATTGCTTTCTCATCTTATTGTCTCTCTCTCAATCTCTGTCTCTCTCTTCTCTTTTCTCTCTTCTTTCTCTCTCCCCCATCCCTGTTCTGCATGAATCAGGTAATCAAGAAGTATTAACGGTAAAATACAAATGATTAATCGACTCCAGAAATATCCAAAAATCAAGGGACAACATATCAAGCAAAAGCAGAAGATGGTAAGCCTAAAAAATATCTGTTGGCTACTACAGATTTTGGTTACCTCGTATCTCAAAACAACAAAGCTCCCTAAGCCTTAGTTTTAATTTTGTCAGTGAAACAAGTTAAAGTGAGCCTCTGTGCATATATGATTCTAGCTAAGCTGAGATAGATTAAGCTTGCTTTCTTCTTCCTCCAAATTAAACCTCTATATCATCTTTATACCTAAGAAATTTAAAAAATTTTAGTTTTATTTTCCCTCTTTATGTTTTTAGAACAATTTTGTAGAGTGATTTTTAAAATAAAACTTTAAGAAAATCTGTTTGAATTATTATTTTTAGGCTGAAGTATACATTTAGCATGTTATATTTGCATCAAATTTTCTTTTAATCCTTTAAGTTTATAAAATGTTTGTTTAGTCTTCAAACTGAACCCCGATTATTTTATTTGACTGAAAATTGTAATACTCCAAATTAATGAAGGTTAAAAATTTTCTAAAAAGAAAATTTAAATGATAATTTGATAATAAGTCAAATTATGGAACCTAAAAAATTTAAAGAATCTTAAATTAGATAATGGAAAAAATTAGGGCCTAGTGTGTGTATCCAATAGGATAAAAATATACATATACATATACATATATATATATATATATATATTAAATCACACCGACACACACACATATCCCACATCTGCACTTTTATTTTGAGAGCACCGAAAGATAACACTCCACTCCTCTCTCATTATTAACTAGACAATGGAAAACCCACCCACTTTACACACTTCTCATATTTAGTCGGACAACAAACAAACTCATCATCACACACCTATGCAATTAACATCCCATACACAATGTCACTTATTAATTCCTCCAACTCCCATTTACGTCTGCAGCCAAAATAAAATAAATTGAGAGTGAAAGAAAGAGAGAAAACAGAATAGAAAAGAGAGGGAGAGACGTGAGTGAACTGGAGAAAGTTATGTTGGAGTAGAGGAAGAAGAAAGCTCTAAACCTTACATAAAACCATTGATCCTTGTATAGGTGAGTCTCCTACGCATTTATCCTCGTTTTCCCATTGAATTTGAGGTTGTTTTCTGGGTTGTTTAGATGCTATAATTGATAATTTACTAGAAAATTCTGTAACCGAAAAGTTGTTAAACTAGTGATTGTGTGACCATTTTGGGGTTCTTTGGTTCTGAAATTTGATCATTAACCTCAAGACATATGTGTAGGAGAGTATAAATTAAAATTCGTGAGGTTTAGAGTACAAATTCATGTATACATGTTAGTTTTCTCGATTCTGTTTTGCTATCCAAAAAACAGAGTACATACCTGAAACTTGGAAAATCTTAAACAGAGGCTATAGATGGAATTTTCGAGTGGGTCTTTTTTTATAGATAGTTTAGGATGTGTAGTTGATGATAGAATCCAGAAAAATACAATTTGGAGTGAAAATGGATGAGTTCTTGATTTTTGAAGTTAGACTGTCAAAACTGATGTTTTTGGGAGTCAGTCAATATCATGTTGCGTTTTGACCAGACAAACCTTAGTGAAAAATTATGAACTTTTACAGGAATATAGTAGACATTCATAGCTTTCCAATGAGTCCAAGAACTCATTATTTTGATATCTATAGAGAGAGTTATGATTTTTGAAAGTTAAGTCAGTAACAGAGAACATTCTGGCCGTTCATGTTTAGCAATTATGATTTTCGATAATTTTGGGAAATATCATATAACATCTAGTACTTTTGGGTATTTTTCCATAAAACTACACTTAAATATCTTTTCATAGAATTTTAGAACACTCCATTTCGATTTTTGTAGAATTAGTTATGATTTTTGGAAGTTGAGCTCTGTTTCTCAAATGCAATCTGGAATAGTAGTAGTTGACCGAATTTCTAGGTAATATATGTAATCAGTAATCATATTTGGATATTTTTCCATGAAAGTAAATTTAAAGAGCTTCATTTAGGCTTTGGAATAAGTCAATTTGAAATTTTCTGAAATTAGTTATAAATTTTTAAAGTTGATTGAAAATTTGTCAGTTTCTGGAAAATTGTGAAACTGTTGTTTGGCAGTGATTTTGCAAAAACCGAGGTTAAAAATGGATTCCTTGGGCGAAAATATATTAAAATAGCCTGGGTCTAATTTTCTAAAAAAGTATAGTCGGACCGGGTACAGTAGGGCTGGGACCGAGTCCCAGGGGCATTTTGGTAAATTTTCAGTATAGACTAATATAACCACAAAAATATTATGGGAGTCTCTGAAGAGGTACTTGAATGAGTTTAAACATAATTCTTGTACATTAGAAATTTTAGGACCGAATTAATCGCCTGAGCCGTTAGCACGTAGTTCGAGGAACTATTCTTGTGTAGCAAAAATGGACATAAGGTAGTAACTCTATCTCTCATATACTATGTGAATGTTGGTATGATATATGTTACTATATTCTGTGATATGAACACGTGCCTGGGGCACATTACCTAGCTGTGGTATGGGACTCAGCTGAAATACACGGACATGCAGGGGATCCAAACACTCATTTGGCCCTGAGTAATGTGTACACACATGTTATAATATGAATTTTCATTTACATTATATGGTGCATTACATATTTAATTTTCGCATTTTATATTATGGATCATGTGTTACTACTGAGATTCCTTGGAATCTCACCCTTTTTCATAAATAATAAATGTTCCAACGGGAACCAATGGCTCCAAAGGCAAAGTGGAAGACACGGGCAATTGCGATGTGTAGGTCCTAAGATTAGAGTTATTTGGTTATATTAGTTTAATTTTAATATGTTAGATATTTTGGACAAAATTTGTACATATTATCAAACCCTGCGGGGAAGACTCCCGTATGTAAGCTTGCACTTAATATCAGTATATTTGTGCTATTTCTATATGCCTATGAAACTATGCTATTATTACTCTACGAATATCGAAATATAAATGGGTGTTGACATTTTTGGTATCAGAGCATGCGGTTTTGGCATTATCAGAATAGTATACTGATATATGACTGTGTGAAATTTTATAGTGAAACTTAAAGATGGTGATACTAAGAGGTGGACCAAGAGGTAGAGGCCAAGGTCGAGGAAGAGGCAGAACTATGGGTTAGCATGGTAACAACGAGGAAGACCCGAGGGTCATACCAGATCCATTCCAGCAGTAAATTCTTGATATGTTAGCACAACGGCAAGCTACTATGAATGGAATTAGAGAAGAACTGTAGGAAGTACAACAAAGGCAAGACTGTATGGAAGATCGCATGGATGAATACATGAGGGGTAATGATGAAGTACTAGAGGAACCTCAACCAGAGGATATACCACTAGAGCCAGAAGTCGACATTCAAACCTGGTTGAGCAGGTTCAGTAAACAACAACCACCTATGTTTCGAGGAAAGTTTGATCCACAACTGGCTGAAGAATGGTTGGCACATCTGGATAAAATTTTCGACATGTTGCAATGCCCAGGAGAGATGAAAGCTCGCCTAACCATTTACAAGTTGGAAGGCGATGCTAATCGTTGGTGGAAGGGCACAGATCTCACCTTGAGGGGAAGGAATATTCCCATGGGAATCATTCCAGGAAAAGTCCAACGAGAAACACTTTCCCACAACTGTCAGAAGAGAAAAAGAAAGAGTTCCTGTGTATTAAACAACAAAACCAGGAGAGTTTTGACGATTATTTAGCACAATACATTCAACTGTTACGATACTCGTCATACCACAAACTGTAAGATAATGAAAAATGGAATGCAGATATGATGATTGAAGGGTTAAGACCCGAATTCAAAGAAAATTTGATTTCTCAACATTTTACCGAATTCAGCAAAGCAGCGGAAGAATGTCGTTACATCGAGAAACGTATGTTGAGTTTGGCTATTAGAGACAGTAACAAGGGTGTTTCTGGCAGTGGTGGTGCATCACAGAAGCGAAAAGATCAGGGTGGACCTTCCAGGGTGGTAACAAAAGGCCTAATCAGACTGGAGGTCGTGGGAAGCAAGGATTCTCTGGAAGCAGAACATGTTGGCATTACCGTAAACCTTTCCATCCTGGCTAAACTTGCAATGGAGTCCCATTGAGTACAGATCCTAACAGACCCCCTACTTGTTTTATATGCGGTAAGCCGAGGCATATTTCTAGAGATTGTCCACAGAAGCGTCAACCGAATGAGACAAGGCCTAAGGTTTCAGGCAGGTTCTACACGTTGACTCAAAAGGAAGCTAAGAAGTCTTTAGAGCTGATTCAAGGTACGATTTCTCTTAATGGCAATCTAGTGCATGTTATGTATGTTCGAGCGCTAGCCACTCATTTATTACATATGACTATGTGAGGCGGTTAAGTTTGAATATGCACCAATTTTCGTATGATTTGATTGTATCGACGCCCATGGGTACTAAGATTGTCACAACAGATATGTGTCTAAATTGTGTGGTAAATGTCGAGGGTCATGAATCGACCATAGATCTAATCTATTTGCCACTACAAGGGTTAGAGGTGATTATGGGGATTGACTGGTTGACAGCAAATGTCGTATTGCTGGATTGTAAAGAAAAGAGAGTTATATACCCTAATTCGCAATTTCAAGCCAACACAGTAACCAACCTTAACTTTCTTTCGGCCGCTAAAGCTGAGATATATTTACAAAAAGGTTGCAAGAATACATGGTATTCTTCTCTATGCAATCAGAGGTCAGAGTACCTTTAGAAAGTATCACTGTAGCGAACAATTTTCCTGATGTGTTTCCGGAGGATATCGATGGATTGCCTCTAGATAGGGAAGTGGAATTTTCTATTGATCTTAAGCCTGGAGCATGTCCAATATCTAAAGCCCCATACCGAATAGCTCCAAGCGAAATGGCAGAGCTGAAAAAGCATATTGAAGAGCTACTTGAAAAAGGGTTCATTCGGCCTAGTGTTTCACCATGGGGTGCTCCAGTGCTCTTTGTCAGAAAGAAAGACGGAAGCTTACGTCTTTATATAGATTACCGGGAATTAAATAAGGTGACTGTCAAGAACAAATATCCACTCTCTAGAATCGACGATCTACTCGATCAGTTGTCTGGTTCCTATGTATTCTCAAAGATCGATTTACGATTGGGATACCACCAGTTGAAAGTCAAAGCAGAAAATGTGTTAAAAACTGATTTTAAAACCAGATATAGCCATTACGAGTTTCTTGTGATGCCATTCGAGTTAACCAATGCAACTGCCGTGTTCATGGATTCCATGAATCGAATCTTTCGTTCGTATCTGGACCGGTTCGTAGTAGTTTTCATTAATGATATTCTAGTATACTCGCGAAGTAGAGCTAAACATAAGCAGCATCTAAGAATTGTGTTGAACATATTTTGGGCTAGGCAACTCTACGCCAAGCTGAGCAAGTGTGAATTCTGGCTTTCAAAGGTAAAGTTTCTGGGCCACGTAGTGTCTCAACAAGGGGTTTCTGTTGATCCTAGCAAAGTAAAAGCAGTACTAAACTGGAAGAGGCCAGAGACTGTATTTGAAGTACGCATTTTTCTGGGTCTTGCTGGGTATTACAGAAGGTTTATACAAAATTTCTCTAGAATAGTTTTGCCTTTGACAAAGTTGACGCGAAAAACTCAACATTTTGTGTGGGACAACAATTGTGAAAAGAGCTTCATTGAGTTGAAGCAGAGGTTAACATCAGCCCCAGTGCTGACGATCCCAGATCCACAGTTTACGTATGTTGTGTATACAGATGCCAGTGGGCATAGATTGGGATGTGTGTTGATGCAGCATGGCCAAGTGGTGGCATATGCATCTCGTCAGCTGAAACCTCATGAACTGAACTATCCCACTCACGATCTTGAGTTGGCGGCAATTGTATTTACTCTAAAAATCTAGAGACACTATCTTTATGGTGCGACCGTAGAATTGTATTCCGACCACAAGAGCTTAAAATACCTGTATGATCAGAAAGAGCTCAATATGAGACAACATAGGTGGATGAAATTGTTAAAAGATTACAATCTTGAAATCAAATATTATCCTGGAAAGGCCATTGTTGCTGCTGACGCATTGAGCCGTAAATCAGTACAGGTGGCAACCATGATGATCTATGAGTAGAAACTAATTGAGGATTTTAGAAATCTAAATCAGTCTAGTTAGATTCTGTTAAGCAGTGGTGTTAGCTAAGTATACAACGATCTGAGGGCAACGATTGAAGAAGCCCAACTGCATGATGAAGAAGCACTATCTATCAGAGGTATGATTGATAAGGGCGAAACTCAGGATTACAACTTGTCACCCAGTGGATTAGTCAGATACAAGAAGCGAATTTATATTCCACCACAACCGAAATTGAAACGACAAATCCTGGAAGAGGCACATAAGAGCAGGTATACTCTACATCCAGGGGCTACAAAGATGTACCATGACATGAAGGCTCAATACTATTGGCCAAGAATGAAAAGGGAGGTGACTGAGTTCGTCGCTCGTTGTCTAACATGTCAAAAAGTGAAAATTGAACATCAATGACCATCAAGACTTTTGCAAAACCCAGAGATTCCTGAGTGGAAGTGGGAAAGCATTACCATAGATTTCGTGACGGGGTTACCTAGGGTTAGAAATCATGATGCAATTTGGGTGATAGTTGATAGATTTACAAAAATAGTCCACTTTCTATCTATCAGTATCCACTATTCTCCTGACAAACTGGCGGAGATTTACATCAAGGAGATTGTGAGATTACATGGTACTCCAAAGAACATCATTTCATATCGTGATCCTCAATTTACTTCCAAGTTTTGGAAGGCAGTTCACGAGGCTTTGGGTACTAAATTGAGATTCAGCATAGCATATCATCCTCAAACATATGGGCAGACAGAGCGAACCATACAGACGCTTGAGGATATGCTAAGGGTATGCACTCTGGATTTTAAAGGTAGTTGGAACAAATTCCTTCCATTGGCAGAATTTGCCTACAACAACAGCTATCATTCAAGCATCCAGATGGCTCCATATGAGGCACTCCGCACTCTATGGGAGGAAGTGTCAATCGCCAATATGCTGGACTGAGTTGTCAAAAAGGGAATTGCTGGGGCCAGATCTTGTTGATCAGACAACGGAGCAAATAAAGTTGATTAAGCAAAGGTTGCTAGCTGCTCAAAGCCGACAGAAAAGTTATGCAAATAAGAGGCGAAAACCTCTAGAATTTGAAGTCGGTGACCATGTGTTTATGAAAGTTTCACCAGTTACAAGTATTGGCAAAGCACTAAGAGTAAAGAAATTGCAACCGAGGTACATTGGTCCATTTGAGATCTTGGCAAGAATTGGGCCAGTGGCGTACCGCATTGCTTTGCCATCGAACCTGAGCAGGTTACACAATGTTTTTCATGTTTCCCAATTGAAAAAGTATCAACCCAATTTAGAGCATGTAATTGAATATGAAAATATGGAAATGCGGGACGATTTGACTTATAAAGTCACACCTGACCGATGTCATCGATCGACAGGAGAAGAAGCTCAGAAGCAAGAGCATCTCGTTTGTAAAAGTTGTTTGGAAAGGGTTATCTCCTAGAGAGGCAACATGGGAAACAAACGCAGATATGAGAAAGCGTTACCCGGAGTTTATGGCTATGTATATGTAGCAAATTTCGGGGATGAAATTTATTTTACAGGGAGAGAAATGTAATATCCCAAATTTAATGAAGGTTGAAAATTTATTAAAAAGAAAATTTAAATAGTAATTTGATAATAAGTCAAATTATGGAATCTACAAAATTTAAGGAATCTTAAATGAGACAATGGGAAAAATTAGGGCCTAGTGTGTATATCTAATAGGATAAAAATATACCTATATATATATATATATATATATTAAATCACACCGACACACACACATATCCTACATCGGCACTTTTATTTTGGGAGCACCGAAAGATAAAACTTCACTCCTCTCTCATTATTAGCTAGACAATGGATAATCCACCCAATTTACACACTTCTCATTTTCATTCGGAAAACAAACACGCTCATCATCACACACCTATGTAAGCTTGATTGCATAGGTGTGTGATAATGAGTGTATTTGTAGTCCAAATGAAAATGAGAAGTGTGTAAAGTGGGTGGGTTATCCATTGTTTAGCTAATAATGAGAGGAGTGGAGTGTTATCTTTCGGTGCTCCCAAAATAAAAGTGCAGATGTGGGATATGTGTGTGTGTCGGTGTGATTTAATATATATATATATATATATATATATAAAGGTATATTTTTATCCTATTAGATACACACATTAGACCCTAATTTTTCCAATTGTCTAATTTAAAATTCCTTAAATTTTGTAGGTTCCATAATTTGACTTATTATCAAATTATCATTTAAATTTTCTTTTTAAAAAATTTTTAACCTTCATTAAATTTGGGATATTACAAAAATTTTGACTCATCAAATTAAGTAATTAATGATTATGCAATCAAAAGCTAAAATTATCTAATTTTAATCATACTTGATTGATGAGTCATATGAAATATTTTAAATTTTTTTTAAAAATAAACCTCTTTACTTGGAAAAACAAAAACACTTATCACTAAAAATAAACCTCCCACCAGGCGGAGAAGTGTGAAAATTAAGAACAGAGTGTACAGATCAGAAACTAGGCACAAGAGAAATACTTGTAGATCAAAGTTTTAACATCAAGTGCTGCAACTGTTTTATGATACACTTAAGGCCTTTCATTTCATAGTACATGAAATTAAGCTCATCTGTTATAGCTCTCACCATAGGAGTTTCCTTCATGTATTACATAGACTTTTGGCAGCATCGAAACCATAGCAACCGCATCAGATCAAGATACATTGTAGTCATCGAAAAATGTAACATGCAAAATTACTACTTGAAAGGGAAAAATGCAACAGAAAGAAACTGAACTGATCCACTTATTATGCTTCCTAGAAAGTTAACTGAGTGAGTAAATAAGATTGATATCTGTCCTTATCAACCGACGTTTGATTTTTCTATAGAGCACAATAATCCTAAATGTGCATTCTCAAGAAAAAAATTAAATTGTGGTCACACCCTTTGTACACCCTTGGCTGTAATATTAAAATCAAACTGTAGAAAAAATCTAGGATACTTCAAACCACAAGACTACTTAATTTGCAAGTCAAGCTAGTATCACACAAATTAAATGACTTTAAAGCTTGAATCACATGATATCTAACAAGTTTATTTTTTCTTTTATCTTTTTCCTCAGTAAATTCATTTCAGATATTGCATGCATTAATGTTCCTCTATGCAAGCATGAGTCCCAAAATGACAGATATTGCATTAAACAAATGAAATCTCTAAATCAGTAAATTCATCTCAGATATTGCATGCATTAAATTAAAATACCTCTTGACATCAATGTTCCTCTTTGCAAGCATGAGTGCCAAAATGACTGGAATCATGAAAGTAGACAAGTGCTTGATTGTGTGGCCGCTTACGGTATGAAAAGTCAATTTGAGAGTCACTCTGTCAGTAGCCTCTCCCACCCTAGCTAGAAGATAAAATCCTGCAATGGCATCTAATGATTTTAAGCATGACCGGTACTTCAAATGAAGCGGAATCGAAGGATGAGCATGTGAGTGTAACCCGAACATGCAACCTAGAGCCAGTATGTTGAATGTGTGCATTTTGGAGGCACCAAAATACCAATGAGAGCAATGGCAATACATGGCACAAATTGGACCAGACCATAAAGACGAAGGTCTTGATATAACCTACAATAAGAAAAGAAATGGAGGACAATTAAAAGAAAACTATTTGCAAGTGGTAAATCTCAAAATCATGCATGTTCAAGCACACTTGAAAATGCAATGCTTGACCTTAAATGGAAATCACTTTAAAGGACTTATTGCAACATTAAAATTACTGGTTTAACTTTTGGCATTGTTCAAACTTCCAAACCACTCCTTGATTTCATGACTCAATGAATGTTCCACATATCTCTGACATCTAAATCTACAGAAATAGCAAATAGTTTTATACGACTGAACAACAACTAGCTTCACTTATAGAAGGAATTCATTGAACAATTCTACAGTGAATCGCCAAAAGCTGTTTGTGAATAGAAAAAGAAAAGAAAGAAACAAGAAGCTTGCCTCCAATACACAACACTGAATATGCCCACCATATTCAAAGGTATGATTGACATTGTCCCCTTCTTCTCATCAATCCTTTCAATGGTGAATATTGCAAGGATTGATACAGCACCAACAGTCATCTTCAATGGTAGAAGACAGCTAAGGGGTAAAAGGTGAAAATTTCAAATACGAAAAAGGGATAAAGGGAATGAACTTCTATAATGACTAAATCAACTTTTTAATTTGAAAAAGAAAAGGTAAAAAGAAAACCCACTAGTAATCTATCCCACACGAGGCGATCATCGTTTGGCTTGAGATGATAGTATGAAGAACCCAATGCAACAGAAGTCATGCCAACATAAACGGACGTCCAACCCCATCTTTTGCCTTGTGAGCTTTTGGCAAGTACGTGTTCACAAGTCACAACAATCATATGCAAAAGCATATAGTCTTTAGAAAGAAATTGGCAGTGACAAAATAAAATACCTGATCTTAAAATAATTCCCATGATTTCAAAGTCTAAGCCCAATGAGTCTAATAACCAGGAACTGGAATTTGGCATCACATCAGGTGCATTAGGAATGCCTACCAAACAAAGCAATCCCTTCACTTACTGCAAACAAAGTGGAATAAAAAAGAATACTCCACCAATTTGATTGCTGGTTGTCCTATCAATTAACTCCTGAATATTACTGACGCAACAGATCCACTTCATCTCATATTATCTAGAAGTGGGCCCTCGCAATAATTGCGAGAAAAATTCAAAATTAAGCTAGCACACAACCTAAAGAGGGAGGAACACTGACTACAACTTCTTAATGGTATAACTCTCTGTAACTTGTATAGATACATTGATAATGATTCTTTTGGTGAGTGATTAGGATATTGAAATAACATGTTTGCTGTTTTCAAGTTTTTTTTCCTTGACAAAATTTCAATCGGCAGTTCAGATAAATATCTTAAAAAAAAGTCTACTTCGGCCAAGTTAACATTTTCTTACTTAAACCACAACAGTTTTGTTGTCAAGTGGTAGGATATTCAAAGAAGTAACATGTTCGTTATTTTCAAGTTTTAAAAAGCAGAGAAAAATCTTCCACCGGGCTCGCATAAGGCATAAAAATATAAGGTTTAAAAAAAACATACACCTACTTCACCGGTTCACACAATATCACATATGCTAATCAATTAATTCAACAAATACAAAGGGAAACATATAGTAATAGTCCAATAAAGAATTTCCCCAATGAGATGATGAATATTTAAAGTTTAGCTCAATCAGAGAAGAGCTAACCGAAGAATTTGTGTTTGTCAGCGAAATCATGGTAGTTTTGGGGCTGAGGAATTCTTGGGTTAGCCATCATGCATAATAGGAATGAGCAAGTAAGTCCTGCTACCCATCCGTACACGACGCGACTATCCATCTTTCACGAACAACGGATCTGGAACTAGAGAGGAAGATCGGGGAATTAGTGATACGGAAGAGAATGGCGGTGGTGGTGGCGGCGGCGGCGGCCATCCGCTTATCCCCATCTCAAAGCGGTGCCGCGGTGCATTTGTCCGTTATCGGCCGAAACTAAGGGCATACTTGATTACGGGGGAAAGAAAAAAAAAGTCATTTTTCCAACTTAAAAAGTTGTTTTGGACTTAAGGCGGTATTTAGATTCACATTAAAAGTTATTGGGCTTTTAACCCAAAAATAGTTTCTAAGCAGAAACCCGAAATGCCAGCTTTTTCAGGAAAACAGTTATTTTTGTCATTGTTAATCCAAACATAAATCACATCTATAATCTAATTTTTTTTTCTATCTGACTTTACTAAAAGCTCATTTGCAAAAAAAAAACTCATTCTCCACCGTTAATCCAAGCAGGCACTAAGTGGGCCCATTTGAAAACAATTAAAATAGAAGTTTAAGTGATTGCATCAATCGGTCAGGCTTTGTTTAATGTCTGTTTGGGAAAGTGTTTGACAGGAAAAAAAGCTCATTTGAATGATAAAAGCCCAGTTGACAGGATTATGAAACTGTTTGGATTGACGTTTGAAGGAGATAGGCCTAAGGTGAAAAAGCAGCTTCTAACTTGAAGCTCATTCAGGTGCTTCTCACGGTTAGTGGTGGGAATGTGGGCTGGCCCGCGGGTTGTGGGCTAGCCCGTGTGGGCCGCAAGTTGTGACAGGGTGAGATGTTGTAGCCCGCCCCCCCTTGCAGGCTTGCATTTATTAGCCCGAGCCCGTGCTCGCCAAAATTTTTTTTTATTTCACTTTTTTAAAAAAAATTTTTACTCTCTTTCTTTTTCATTCTCTTATATCACACTTCTTTTTTTATATATATTTATATTATGAAGTCAATTTCATTCTTACTTTCCTTTTTTTTCATCTATTTACATCATAAAAATATATAAATATATCTCTTTTAAATTTAATAATAGTTGAATAAATGAATATAATATAAAAATAAGTGTTAAATAAAAAATATGAGGAATTAATTAAACACATTATCAAAGGAAAGAAGATGCGGGAGAGACACTAAGTGCATGTGATAAAAAAACTAAAAAAAAAAATTAATTACGCAGGCCAGAGGGCCAGCCCACAGCCCGTTTTTAAACGGGCCGCCGAACCCGTTTATATTTGGCGGGCTGGCGAGTTGCCTGAATTACCAGCTCTACTCACGGCGAAGAAGCTGCTTCTCTATGAGCAAAAGGTGATAATTGTATATAATTTTATGTGTTATATCAACAAAAGCTTATGTGGCTTCTTTCCTCCGGTTTTCTTTTTGTCCGCCTTTTATTTTATCTCCATTCATAGTTTTCTTTTCATTTGCTCAAATATGTTGATTCCCCAAATTTTTTGACCCTCATGTATTATTGTCTTATTGTCGTTGCTCTTATCTTGTATTATATATATGTATGTAGTATTCAATAAGATTCATGCCTTTTTTAGTCATTTTTCATTTTAACAGGCTTTTTAAATACTAATATAAACATATTTAAGTTAGAAAAAAAATCACTCATGTCACCGTCAATCCAAATACAAATCGCATTTACAATCTAACATTTATCCTGTCTGACTTTTGCAAAAGTCATATTACAAAAAAAGTTACTTCACCACCGTTAATCCAAACGGGCACAAAGATTTTGGTAGGGCTTAACCAATGGTCTTATGTTAGAGGTATACAAATGGATTAATCCAAAAAATTAGAAGTTTGTAAATTGAGCAAAATTACTCATGCTTTAGAAAAAAAGAAAAGTTACTTTTTTAAGTACTTTCTTATAAAATGAGACAAAACTCATCTCATACATTTATACAAACACGATAAAAGCACCTCTAAAAAGTTAAAATCATAAGCAGAGTAGTGCATGCAACATCCCAACTCGACAAGAAAAGGTTTTCCCACTAAATTTTTTTCTTCCTTGATACTTCTATGGGTCTGTTTGGTATGAGGGGAGGGGAGGGAAATAGAGCGATTTTGCTCCCCTCCCCTTATTTGGATAACTAAAATTTTTAGGAGGGGAGGGAAAATAATTTTCCCTTCTCTCCCAACCCTCCCCTCCAAATTTTCTTACCAAAATTTTTATATTCCTTTATTAAATTAATCTTACCAAAGAAATCATTAAAATGGTACTACTCCTTATTTTTAGTATAAGACATACTTACCTAATTTAATTATATTAAGGAAGTTAGTTGAGTTAGTTGACATGACATATATTTTTTAATATATTATAGTCATCTTTCTTAATTCCCTCATTCTTTCTCCTCCTTAATTATTATTGAAATAGTATTACTAAAAATAAATTAGGAAAATATTGATGAATATGAAAAATAAGTCTTATTAGAGCTTCATTATCTTATGTTCATCGTTCCATAGGAGAAAAACTTTTCAATACTAGTGCATGCTTGGGAAACAATAAAGCTATGGTTTTAGAAGTCCTTTTCCTCAAATCGAAACAAAATTTTCCTCATATACTTATCTTGTAAATCGTAAAAACTATTCTTCAAAAGCTAATTCAAATATGCTCTAGTAGATAAAATGAAAGCTCTTATTCCTAGTATAGGGATAGCTAGAAAATTCTTTATTAATTCATCTGAATCAAAATATTCATTTTTATCATATAATAATACAGGTTTTAGTTTTCATTAATTTCAATCGTAAATTGATAAAGATATGGGTTTTAGTTATTGTTTGTTAGGATCAAGATCTGCTCTCTAAATATATCTTAATATGGATACAAGGGAGGGTCTCTATTCCTCATAAACCATACTAAATGATTATGTCTCTTCTTTATGCTGATCGTCTCTTCTCTATTTTTGAACAATGAGGTTTTATCTTGTGTTTCCCTGTGCTTGTGTTTCCAAGAACATTGTGGCAACATCTATTGTGATTAGGCTATATACTTTCAATGACATTATGTGCTTTCATTGCGCCTCGTACTCGAGTGGCCAACAACTTTGACGAGACTAAAGTTGATTAGCTCAAAAGTTGCAACTAAAGTAGTAATTTGTTGCTAACATAGAATGACATAATGTTTGTCTTAATGCAAAAATTGACTGTTGGTAGGGGTAATAGCAAATCGGGACAGGAAAATCCCGTCTCGAAAATTTCAGGACAGGAAAAATATATTCGGGATAAAATGGAACTTTCTTATCACAACTTTTTCCCGATCTCAAAAAAAAATATATATATATATATATATATATATTATCTAAAATATTTAAGTGAAGTGAAGCACCTCCAAAATAAAAACAATGGTTAGTTTGTTTGAATTTTTTTAATCAAATTGTGTTTTCTAATCAAAGGAAGCTACTATTTAATCAAGTTTTTGTCATATGTTGAGACATTTTAATAAGAGATTTAGGCATCTCTATGGTGCAAAAGGAAGACCAATTTCAAGCTGTTATGCACATGATTATATTTTATTTTTTTCTTTTCATTGCAAGAGCTTTTGTTGCTTCCAATATTCACAAATAGAAATAGTTATTACCTTCTTCCCCATTTGCGAGCCTTTTCTTAGAATGAATTGCCTCTGCCACCTTTTTCACTCGTACTACACAGACTATCATCTAAATACTTTTCTTGTTCTTTCATTTAGTTTGATTTAATCTTAGGGATTAACATTCAATCTTGCCATACAATGACCCTAATACTCTTGTTGCCAACTTTTAATTATGGTGCAAGCGGGCATACCCTTGAGAAAATGGCAGTCATAAGTGCATATATGGTCTATGTTAAAGGAAGCAAAACATTGAAGAATTGGGAATATTAAATTATTGATGAATTTGTAATTTTAATTCACTGTAATGAATCAATGGATAAATTGGTTAAAAGGTTATCATCAATACGATTTATCTCAGAATGGATGGTCTAGATTAGTATCTCCAAAATGATGAAATAGAATGAATGAACGCTATGTGGCTCAAAATAAAGATTTAACCAAATATCATGCATATGAAAAAAAAACGGATTAATTCTTGACAAAAAACAAGAAATAGACTCATTAACAAATCAAAAAAAAAATATTTGTATGGGACTAATTAGTACATTATGATATTGGACAAATTATATATTTGTGCTATACTAAAAGAAACATAGGAAAAGTTTCAATACATGGAAAAATTAAAAGAAAGAAATAAAGAAAGGGAACATTTTTAGGAAGTTCCTAATCACTATCCCAGGAATTTCCTATCCTGTCAGAATCGGGAATGAAAAGCTTTTCCAAGTCCTCTTTGGGATTGGGATCGGCAATAGGATTTTCTAATCCTATTCCATCCCGTCCTATCCCAAGAACACCCCTAACTGTTGGACATGTTAGTTCAAATTGTAACACGGGCCACAAGTTTTACAAAATGTTTCACACACCTAACCCCATTACACATTTAGTACATGTGTATTTTACCATTGAATGTAATTCTAATTCAAGCACTATCGAGTACTAAACATAAACTTTAAACCTTAGTTTGTTACATTACGGTTAGTTTTTTGCAGATGATACAAAGTTTTTTTTAACATATAACATACAATCCTCATGAGTTGCTTGATGCTCTATAATATTTCATGGGCTCTCTTTTTTAGCCGACCTAAATGGGCCTTTGTTTTTTGTCTTCATAGCTTTTAGTAGAGGCCATGGTTAGGTTGAATTTTTTCTTAGATTTAATTGAATACTTCTTAGTATAAAAAAAATAAAATAAAATTGAATACTTCTCAAGAGGATTATCTCCATTAAAGGACAGTTGTGGGCTTATAAAAAATTTGATTGCATCCAAAAGAATTAGGAATTAATCCTCTTATAAAGTTGAAACTTTAGTTTATTTTTGGTTCCAAACTACATTATTTATTAGCAACAAATCCAATTTTTTTAAGACAACTATCCAAACGGTTTTTTTTAAACTTGTTTTAAGAAATAACTATTCAAACTTTTTTTTTGTTTTTTAAAATTTGTTTTAAGAAATAACTATCCAAACAATTTTTTTCCTTGTTCTTTTATTTGCAAAACTTATTTTCAAAAAAAAATTTATAAAATTTTTTTGAGGGAAAAAACATCAAACAAAAGAACCAAACAGGCCTAAGATGTTTTCCTAACTTGATTTTTGGTTACAGAGTATTTTATTTTTTGGTGATAGAGTATATTTATTTGTTTTGACAACACAGAGTGAACCAAACCATATTATTAATCTAACAAATTGATAATTTATTTTTACTGAGTAATTTTATAAGTTGCCAAATTTGGATAATATTTCTGTTGAAAGACACACACACAATTATTATATAATTTAAATTTTCATAAATGTCTTTTGAAAATATAGATCTCTTAAAAATAATATATATAATTATACTATTTTACCCAAAAAAAATTAGGATTAATATAATCTTTGGTCCTTTAAGTTTCAAATAATAGGTTTTGGTTCTGCAAGGGATAAAATGGTCTAGATTTTTATTTACTGATAGAGACCAATGTTTTAAGTTGAATGAAACTTGAGAGATCAAAATCTCTTATTTAAAACTTAAGGGACTAAAGTTAAAATAAGGGTAAACTTAAAGAACCAAATATTGTATTACCCTACGAAAAATATGCTCCCTAAAAGGACCTCAATAATCAAATTACACAATTTAAAAAAGTTATTAAAGTTAGTTAAAAATAATAAGTATGTATGAAATAAACTTTATTTTTTAAGTATGCCCTTATTTATTAGGGGCAAATAAAAGAAAGAAATAAAGTAAATATGAGTATAGTTAACATGTTAATGAATGCAATACATATAGTTAACGAAAAATATAAATAAAAAAAACTCATTAAATATTCAGAAAAAAATTATAGAGCTCTTATAAAAATGATTAAAGTGATTTAAAGTTTTAGTTGTATCCAGCAAGTATACAATTTGATTTACGCAAATGGTGCAAGTTTAACAATTGGGTGTGTTTGGTTTGAGGGGAGGGGAGGGGAGGGAGGGAAAGAGAGGGTAGGTAAATTACCTTTTTGGGTTGAAAGAATTTAAATTTTAGGCGGGAACTCAAAATTTAAAAAGAATGAGAAAGTAAATTTTGGGTGGGAAACTAAAATTTAAAAAAATGAGAGGGTAAATTTTAAGTTTCTTTTGTCCAAAATGATAATTTCTCCACCCGCCCCTCCCCTCCCTCCCCTACCCTCCCCTCAAACCAAACACACCCTAAACTGTTGAAGTTAAAAACAAAACATTCTCACAAGACCGAAGCAGGTCCTTTTCACTTTTAAATTTATGTTTTTGGTGACAAATACCGCAGCTCCCTTAAATACAAAGCAAAACCCAAAACCCTCTTTTTAATACTCTCCTCCGCCTTTGGTAGCCTCCTCCAGTTCTCGTTCTCTGTAGTCAACAGCTCAGAGAAATTGAGTCATGGCGCAGTCTCTGGAGCTATTGCTTATACAATTCTTGATGCCCGACAATGATGCTCGGCGTCAGGCTGAGGATCAAATCAAGCGACTTGCTAAAGACCCTCAAGTGGTTCCGGCTTTGGTTCAGCATCTGCGCACTGCCAAGACCCCCAATGTCCGCCAACTAGCCGCCGTGCTGCTTCGCAAGAAGATCACCGGTCATTGGGCCAAGCTCTCTCCCCAGCTTAAACAGCTTGTTAAGCAGTCCCTCATTGAGAGTATTACAATGGAGCACAGGTATTCATTGGCCTGATCACCACTTTCTGTTCCTTGTTTGATTGGAATTTTTTCCTTTTGGCTGTATCTCAATGAAACTAGGATTAGTTCCCCATTCTTTTTCCTTTTGGCTGTATCTTCTTAACGTTCTTATAATTTAATGTAACTATCATTATTTCTTGTGATTCATTACAACCATGAATTATACTTAAATTCTTTAATCACAGTGCTGTCTGTGTTTCATATGTTCTGGTACTTCTGAATGATCCCTGGTCACCATAAGATAATCTTATTATGATCTCATATTATAATATGCAGTCCTCCTGTAAGGAAAGCAAGTGCCAATGTAGTGAGTATTGTAGCGAAGTATGCTGTTCCAGCTGGTGAGTGGCCTGATTTATTGCCCTTTCTGTTCCAGTGTAGTCAGAGTGCACAGGAAGACCATAGAGAAGTAAGTTTATAGCACTAAACAATCATACAGTTTCGTTTTTATTGTGTGATCATGGCGTTTTCTTGCTGTTGGTTGTTACCACCCTCTACTTCTGCTTCAAGTCTAGACACAACTTTTTCTTCAGACAGTCTTTTATATGGCATATAGACATTTTTAATGTTTGAATATGTAGAAAGATGGCAATCATGGCCTAACATGTCATTATACTAACCTCATTGATTGGATATTATATCTTTGTATTCACTTAGCCAAGACATTTTGTGTTTTGGTATTATAGACTCAAAGTCATAACCATTAGAAACTTGTAATGAAATGCGAATGCCAGTGGAACCTTAGAAAAGATGATTTTACATGTTACAGGTATATGAGAAGTTTACAAGGTTTCCCCCTTGCAACTTGCTGGGTTGATGTCATGTAAAATTAAGGCTAGACCCATGTTGCATTTCTTTGATCTTATATGAGAAGTCTACAAGGTTTCCCCTTGCAACTTGCTGAGTTTATGTCATGTGAAATTAAGGCTAGACCCATGTTGCATTTCTTTGATCTTCTCAATGATACTTTTTAGCTCATTATCAGTGTTTACGATTAACATGAGATCATGTGGTAAGTCTGGTGACTTAGTTGAATGAACTCAACTGAAGTATGTTTCTTATTAAATGGAGGCATGTGTTTTGTATGTAGAATTATAAAATTTTTTAAGTGGCATGCACATGATTCCTCACAAGCTAACAGATTCCCATTAGACTCTATATCTATAAAAATTAATTTTTACTCCTTTGGGAATGGCATCAATTGCCATTTGATCGCATATTTAAGTACAGACTATAAAGTCAAGAAAAAGGGTCAGGGTGTCTATTTCATTTCCTTTTTTTTAAAAAGTCCTCTAACTGTTTGTTAGTAGCCTGAAAGTTGCCTTATATGCACATATTTCTGTTTGTTGAACTAATTTCTAACAAAATGTTATGCTTTTGGAATATAAGGTGGCATTGATTCTCTTCAGTTCTTTAACTGAAACAATTGGGAACACATTTCGGCCACATTTTGCAGATCTGCAAGCACTTTTACTCAAGTGCTTGCAAGATGAGACTAGCAACCGTGTTCGAGTTGCTGCACTCAAGTAAGTTAATAGTCATGTTTGGTGATTTTATGGTTTCTCAAAATAGTTACGGTAATTTCCCATTGTTCCTTACCAAGATCTGTGTTGGCTTTATTAGGGCGGTGGGATCTTTTCTAGAATTCACTCATGATGGGGATGAAGTGGTGAGTATGTACTGTTCATTTCACTGTGGAAATCTTCTGTAAAATTAATTATAAAAAGATAAAAAATGTAAGTGAGATTTATAATGCTACAAGTGTTACTTGTTGACAGCTGACAAACTCTGTATTTGATCATCTGCGGCTTGATATTGCATACTTTTCATTTTTGCTGACTTAAACTTTGGATGGTACAGGTTAAGTTCCGTGAGTTTATACCCAGCATCCTGAATGTATCACGGCAGTGCCTGGCCTCAGGAGAAGAAGATGTTGCTATAATTGCTTTTGAAATTTTTGATGAGCTGATAGAATCTCCCGCACCTCTTCTTGGAGAATCAGTCAAATCCATAGTGCAGTTCTCCCTTGAGGTTTGCTCAAGTCAGAATTTGGAATCTAACACACGTCATCAGGTGGGACGGGATTATAAACTCTATTGCTATGACTTTTGCACTCTTGCCATTGAATCATGATCCTCACTTATTCATTCCATGTAACAGGCCATCCAGATTATTTCTTGGCTGGCAAAATACAAGTCTAATACTTTGAAAAAGCATAAGCTTGTCATCCCAATTCTACAAGTTTTATGCCCTTTGCTTGCTGAATCATCAAATGAGAGTCTAGATGATGATCTTGCACCAGATCGAGCTGCCGCTGAAGTTATTGATACTATGGCTTTGAACCTCTCAAAGTATGTTTTTCCACCAGTTTTTGAATTTGCTTCTGTAAGCTGTCAAAATGCAAACCCAAAGTTTCGGGAAGCTTCTGTTACTGCTTTAGGGGTCATCTCAGAAGGTTGTTTGGAGCATATGAAAAGTAAGCTCGAGCCTGTTCTCCATATTGTCCTGGGAGCTCTGAGGGATCCTGAACAGATGGTGAGAGGGGCAGCTTCATTTGCTTTGGGTCAGTTTGCTGAGCACTTGCAGCCTGAAATTGTATCCCATTATGAAAGTGTTCTTCCTTGCATCTTGAACGCCCTTGAGGATGCATCTGATGAAGTAAAGGTACATATTGGAAATAATAATGATTCATTCTTAGGCCATCTCTATGTTGTTTGAGTATCCTATTTCCATTTCAAACAGGAGAAATCATATTATGCTTTGGCTGCATTTTGTGAGAACATGGGTGAGGAAATCCTTCCTTTTCTAGATCCTTTGATGGGAAGACTGTTGGCTGCTCTCCAAAATAGTTCTCGAAATTTGCAAGAGACATGCATGGTATGGCAGAGTTTTGGTAATGATTTAGCTATTGGTTTATTGATTTTGTATTAATTTTATTTTTCTGTCGGATTCCTTTTGCAGTCTGCAATTGGTTCTATTGCATCTGCTGCTGAACAAGCATTCATTCCTTTTGCTGAAAGGGTTTTAGAGTTGATGAAAAACTTCATGGTTTTAACTAACGATGAAGATCTCTGCGCACGTGCAAGAGCTACTGAACTAGTTGGAATTGTTGCAATGTCTGTAGGAAAAATGAGAATGGAACCAATATTACCCCCTTATATAGAAGCTGCAATATCTGTAATTGCCTCAAATACTCAACATTTAACTCTCCTCACTTTCCATGTCCCTGGAGTTATTGATATGTTTCTATTTCTTTCAGGGTTTTGGACTTGAGTTCAGTGAGCTTAGGGAATACACCCATGGGTTTTTCAGTAATGTTGCAGAGATTTTGGATGACAATTTTGCACAGGTATGATAGATTCATTCTTTTACATATTTGTTATCTCCGACCTTAATCTTATGACCAATATTTGCAATGGGTATACAGTATCTTCCTCACGTTGTGCCTCTTGCATTCTCTTCGTGCAACTTGGATGATGGATCCGCAGTGGACATTGATGATTCTGACGATGAGAATGGCAATGGATTTGGAGGAGTTTCATCTGATGATGAAGCTCATGATGAGCCAAGAGTTCGAAATATAAGTATTAGAACTGGTGTTTTGGATGAAAAGGCAGCCGCAACTCAAGCCCTTGGCCTATTTGCACAGCATTCAAAGAGTGCTTATGCTCCGTATCCTTTAAATATCTTACCTTTTCATAATTGCATATTTCACCCCACAATCAATGTTAAATCGGATAATCATGAATTCTTTAATTAACTGAAGTTACTTGGAGGAGACACTAAGAATCTTGAAGAAACACTCTGGTTATTTTCATGAAGACGTTAGACTCCAAGCAATCATTGCTTTAAAACGTAAGTAGATATGTTTTCTGAAAGCTGTTTTGTTTCAAATAGCATGTATGCATTCTACCCATATTCTCTTCTGCTCAATAATGTGTTTTTAATACTTGGCACAATCCTGGTGCTTACGTTAAGTAATTATTTCTTGTTGATTTAACTCGATGCATTTCACCATGGGCAATACTTCCTCAATGATGAAGAATCTCATTCCCTAGAGGCCTAGAGTATGTTGCCCTTTCTCGTTTGAACATGAAAACCTTGCATGTTTTTCTATGTCAATTTGTAGATAACTTGATGGTTTCTTCTATGTAACTTTTTTCTAAAATTTCTCACTTTTTTCTTATAATTTATGAATAACATGAAATGAAATGCTAATGCAAATTAAATTTTTATGCAGATATTTTGACTGCTGCACATGCAATCTTCCAAAGTCAAAACGTAAGTCTGCATTGTTACCTCCATTAGTTTTATTTTTCACCTTTCCTTCCATAAGTATGATAATTTGTACCGTTAATCTATGTTTCCCGCCCCTTCTATCCTCTCCATATCCGTAATTCTAGGATTGTAACACTATTTGAGTCATATTTTGATTTTAAAGTCAATATTTTTGTTTGTCTATACGTGTAATTACTGAATAATGTACAAAAATATAATTATTTTCATTATGCTCCAATGTTTCTTCTATTATAAGAAAACTTGCTTTCAGTTTTATAGCGATAAACACTTCTGTTTGATTTTCAGGAAGGAGCAGCAAAAGCAAAAGATATTCTCGGTAAAAGCCTGAATTGGAGTTTTTGTATTTTTGCCTTTTCATTTATCATGATTCCTTCATTAATGTAATTATTTTAACTTTTTTAATTCTACAGATACAGTGATGAATATTTACATCAAGGCTATGATTGAAGACGATGATAAAGAAGTGGTTGCTCAAGCTTGCACAAGCATAGCTGATATCATTAGAGATTATGGTTATTCAACTCTCGAGCCTTGTAAGCACACATTTAACTGGCTATTCCCAAACCACCTTTTTTTTTTGTTAAAAAAAAAAGAAGAAGAACTGTCTTTTTGAATCCATATGCTGATACTGACAACATTTGTATTTGTTTTTCACTTTTGCTCTTTTTAGACTTGTCCCAACTTGTTGAAGCAACTTCATTGTTGCTTCGGGAGGAATCTGCTTGTCAGCTAGTAGAATCAGACAGTGAAATTGATGAAGATGATAGTGAGCATGATGAAGTGCTTATGGATGCAGTTTCTGATCTCCTGCCTGCATTTGCGAAGGCCATGGGTTCTCAATTTGCTCCTATCTTTGCTCAGCTCTTTGAACCTTTAATGAAATTTGCCGTGAGTTAGAGATGTTGAAACTTTCATTCCCTCCTTCCGTCCCTTGTGTGTTTAAAATTTATCTGTTATAAACCTTGTTCTCACTGTAAAATGCAGAAAGCTTCCCGTCCGCCCCAAGATAGAACCATGGTAGTTGCTTGCCTTGCTGAGGTGGCTCAAAACATGGGTTCTCCTATCGCAGGATACGTGGATGTAATTTTTTTCATTCCTTTTTGACTGTATAATCTTTAATGCTAGTATTGATTTAGAGACATTTAATTGATTTGTAAAATTTTATATCCTTTTAATCAGAGAGTGATGTCCTTGGTACTCAAAGAACTAGCATCATCTGAGGCAACAAACAGAAGAAATGCTGCCTTCTGTGTTGGAGAGTTATGCAAAAATGGTGGTGATTTAGCTGTGAAGTATCCTTTTCCTTGTCATCTATCGGGTTGAAGTAGGTTTATTTTTTCCCCATTCCCTATTGTACTAGGGCTCTAGTTTAGTTAGTTTATCAAAGCACATGTATGCGATTAACTGCATCAACTAGTGTTTGTAAAATACTGTTGAGTGTTGACTGCTTTTTGGTTCGAACCTTTTGTTTTGGTAGATCATTCATTAATCTTGGTCTAGCATTTCCTTTATCCAAGACTAGATACTATGACAATATATTGCGTGGCCTTCATCCCTTGTTTGGTGAATCTGAGCCGGATGATGCAGTAAGGGATAATGCTGCTGGTGCTGTGGCCAGGATGGTTATGGTTCACCCTGAATCTATTCCATTACATCAGGTAACTCCTAGCTTTCTTTATGTGCCTAAGTATCACCCCTCAAACAGGAAAAAAAAGGGTTGACATGTGCTTTCACTTTTCATGTCTTTTATGCTTTGGGAATCGTATTCTGCTAAAAGCACCTGATGGCCAAATCTTTCAATTGGTTTTTATTTAAAATGTCTTTTGGTCACATTTGACAGGTTCTTCCTGTTTTCTTGAGAGTGCTTCCTTTAAAGGAAGATCATGAAGAGTCTATGGCTGTTTATAGTTGTGTCTCTACTCTAGTATTATCATCCAATCCTCAGGTAATTGTTTCTTTCAAGAACTTTTCCCAAAAGTTGTGCAATGTTTGGTATTGGTGCACAGAAAATGGAAAATACACCTAATCCCACTTTCTATCTGGGAAAGCATTGCCTTGGTATTTTCCTACATCTTATCTAACTCTTTTTTATCCTAAATGTAATTCAGATCCTCTCTCTAGCACCTGAGTTGGTTAGGCTTTTTGCTCAAGTAGTGGCTTCACCAGTTGAGACTTCTGAAGTCAAAACTTTAATAGGCAGAGCATTTTCTCATCTGATTTCTCTCTATGGGCATCAAATGCAATCCCTACTCAGCAATCTCCCACCCGCACAAGCCAATGCCTTGTCAGATTTCTTCCCGAGGAGTTGACATGGCAAGACAGTGACTTTTTAAAGGAATGTTTTTTTATTTACACGCATACTTTATAGTGTGAAGCTGTTCAGCCGTGTCAGAATATCATTATTTTTACCAGGTATGAATATGATTCTGTTGGGAATGTTACTTTCTTATTGTCATGAAGCAGTAATACATACAAGTGCCTATAAAACATCATTAGCTGATTTTTTTATGGGTCAAGGGGTGAATTTTCCCTGGAAGCTTCCACTCAGGAGTGATGTCGTCTTAGAAGTTTTTTTGGATTTAATATTGCCCCAAGAAGTTTCAAAACTGAGCAATATTACCCCTTACCATTAAAAATATTCACAATCAATGTTAGTTTTTCAATGGGGTGGGGCAACATTGATACATTTTGAAACTTCTAGAGCAACATTGATTCTTGGTAAATTTTCTGGGCAAATTGCATCTTGACCCGTTTTTAATTATGTGGGTTTTGCAAATTCACAATTTGACTATTGGGTCTTTTTATAAATCAATGTTTTAAGGGAGAATGACAGAAAAATGCTCCAAAGATTTGAAAATGACAGATAGGTGATTTCGCAAATCCAGAAGTTGGGAATTCTTTATCACGTTTTGACATTTCCTAATCATCTTTTGTTAAAAAAACCCATATGTCATTTTCAAATCTTTAGAGCATTTTTCTGTCATTCTCCCATGTTTTAAACTATTTGAAGTATACTTTTCCTCAAATTCCAATATAGTTGGTGGTTTTGTGGTGCCTGCTTGTTTCCTATTAATCAAATATAGCAATCAGTTGACTGATGATGTTATTATTGCTTGTTCTGCAGGTTATCGTTGCGCCTTCTAGCACCTTCTCGATTTTTATTTAGAGAAGCCTTTTTGTGTCCCCTTTGGTTTAAATTTTCCTTGTTATATTTATTAATTGATATTTCATTATTTATATTTTGCTTTTCCTGTTACGGTCTTTTTGAATGGTTTGAAGTGGGGTGAGAGTTGTGTCATCGAGGTTCATGTATCATTGATTTAAACGTTGATCGTGACACAATGCCCAATTTGGTGCCTACAATTTCTTACTTTTTCTTTCTTTCGTGTTTTAAAATATACGAGTATTCTATGTATGAAAAAGGAAAAAAAATATTATTGTTTACCATGTCCGTTATCTGTGGGATATGCACGCAGATATTAAACAACCGGCTTTTAAGCTGGCCCGATTACCTTTTTTTTTTGTTTTAATTTTTAAATAAAAATGAGACTATTAATAAAATAATGTCACAAGTTTTGCACGAATTAGAGTTCAATGCAAGTTTCATAACCCTCCAATAACCGAGAATTACTATGAAGTCTCAAGAGAAAGATTCAACTGTCAAAAAATAGAGCTATCAAAACGGGCTTGCCTGACCGTAAAGGGTTAGCCTGGCCCCTTGATGGATCAGGATTTATAAAGGCCGGTCATAAAATAATCATATTATTAAAACCCAGTTTTTGGATGTAAGGGTTTAGGGTTAGCTTGTAGGCTTTCATGTAATTTTAATAAATTTCAAATTTTAGAGTGTCAAACTTTTTTTCCCAAAAAAGTAAATTGTCAAATTATAGATTGTCTAATCTCCAAAAAAAAAAAACAAATACAAACCAAGCTTCAAATACTAATAAACAATTGGCCAAACTCAAAAATAATCAAAACTAAATAATTTACCTCCTTTTAATAGCCACATATAAAAATTTTAATAGTTGAAAAGACAAGAAAATCTTATAGTTATTATATATAAAAAATTTATGTGTGCCTATTAAACCTTCCTTGTTATAATACTACCTCCGCTCTTAATTATAAGACAAAGTTGACTTTTTTTGGAGAAATTAAGGAAGCTAAATAGGTTACTTAATCATATCATATGTTATGTATCATTATATTATATATTAGTTTATTACTCAAACTAATTAGTTTGAAGAAAAAATAAAAAATATAAATACTCTAAAGTAATTTAATTAACTTCATTAATTTCTCTAAAAAAGTCAACTTTATCTTATAATTAGGATCGGAGGGAGTGACATTTATTTTAATTTGAGAAAGTTTTGAAGAGAAAGAAAAGTTAGACTAAAATTATATTGTTTTAAGAAAAATCTTATGCCCATTTACTTTCGAAAGTTGGTTATTCTATGTGAAGTTGATGCATGAATTAGAGTAAAACATGTATGTATGTATATATATAACATCATTAAATGTATGGGAAGTGGCTAGAGCTAAACCAATTAACCTCAACTTGAAACTTTAAAATTTGATTAGGGCACAAATGTGTGAACTAGAACACCTAAGTGTTGTTCTCAAAGAAAAAAATAAATACTCCCTCTGGTCCTAATTATAAGACAAAGTTGACTTTTTTGGAGAAATTAAGAAAGCTAATTAAATTACTTTAGAGTGTTTATATTTTTATTATCCTTACATTATATATTAGTTTAGTAGTCAAATTAATTAGTTTGGAGAAAAAAATAAAAATATAAAAACTCTAAAATAATTTAATTGGCTTCCTTAATTTCTCCAAAAAAGTCAACTTTGTCTTATAATTAGGACCGGAGGGAGTATTATATAAGAAGAGTGAGTACTTTTATTTTAATTAAAAAAATAGGCTAGTTTGTTTAAGCTTGCCTATTTTTTTTAATTAAAAAAAACAATTTCAAGCAGGTTAATAATGAAAGGTATATATAAATAGATAATAAATAAGCACTCTTATTGGAAGCTGTTAATCCTCCATGACATGTTTTAATGCCCATAATGTCTCTGACATGGGAGCTTTCTTTTGCACCGTAGAGGGAAAAAAAAAGAATAATGCCATTGTTAGTTATTTTAGTTTAATCCAATTTTAGTTATAGTGCTTGTTTAGGATAGTTTATTTTTTATTTATAGGTGCTTATAAATCGTGATTTATAATATATGAGAGAAGTTTTATCTTGATTTACGTAATAAGTATTTATTATCTAAAAATAAGTTATTTCAAACTCCCCCGTAGTCTCCTTAATTTTGATTTTTATATATCAAGTCCTCCTGAAACATTAAATTCAACTATTGCAAATTATATGGATAAGTTCATTCGATAATAATCAACAATGATATTACTTTTAGGGTGTGTTTGGTTTGAGGGGAGGGGAGGGAGGGGGAATTACAATTTTAGATAAAAGAAACCCAAAATTTACCTTCTCATTTTTTTAAATTTTAGATTTCCGCCCAAAATTTACTCTCTCATTCCTTTTAAATTTTGGGTTTCTGCCCCACCCAAAATTTAAATTTTTTCAACCAAAAAAATAATTTATCCCTTCCCTCCCTCCCCTCAAACCAAACACACCTTAGGGGGGAAAATCAGACTGTTTAATCAGCTTTTTTGTTAAGATTAATCCCAAAATTCATCTGACAGGCTGGCTTGCATAGACTTATCCAGAGATCAATGGAAAGTATGGAACACACTAAACACACAAGTACCAGTAACAAAACAGAAAGACAAAAAATCACTGTTTTTCTTTTTCTTTTTCCCGATACCTCCTTACCTTCTTTCTATTCAATATCTCGTCTTCACCTCGTTTAAAGCGTGCCGGTGGAAAATCCAGCTGATCATCGTGTATAGAGCACAAAAACCTATTTCCCAAATAGACGCCGGATTGAAGAGTTTGAAATTCCGCAACTTTCTCAGCATTATTCTTTTTTTTTTTGGGTTCTTTAGCTGCGTCATGGATCCAGAACACACGTTTATCCGCGTGCAAGAAAGGTTTTCGCAGATGCTGACTCCGAAAGTTAGAGCTGCTATGGAGTATTTGAGCCTGTTCGGAGCCATCACCTTATTCTGTATTCTTGTAGTTATGCACGCCAATTATGTTCAGCAGGTACCCAATCGTGCCTTCTTACTCTCAATTTGAGTTTTATGTTGTTATTTTAGGGCTCTTGAATTTCTAATCTTTGGCCATGATTCCATATGTTTTGATAGTGAATTAATTACTGTTGGGCCTTGAATGACCGAGTTACTTGAAAGGTTTCGTCATCTTGAAAGCTCTTTCCTTCATTTTCGTGTGTCTATGAATGCTTAGGACGAGTGCAGGAAAGAAGAGAAACAATAGATGACTTTGTTTTAGTTTTGAACACCATATATTACTCTGTGTAGGCGTTCACTCCAAATGGTATAGCTTCCATAGACTGAATGAATGTCTGTTTGTTTTTGTTTTAAATGTACTGCAAGAGTGTTGGATCATAGATTTCTTTTTCTACACATCTTTGAGGGAGAGTTATTTTTATATCCTCTTGTAGGTTTCCATTATGTTTTGCTTAGGGAGTGTCCCTTGTGGATTGCCTATGCGATTTGAAGACCCTTTTGAACTAGTTTACGAGAGGTCTTGTTTTAGTTGAGGACGATCAATTGTGCTCAGTCTTTATACCTTTTTGTATTATGCTCTCTACTCATGAACAAATTCTTTTTCCATCTAAAAGGATGACAAATATAAAGATTTTATGACAATAATGAGATTCTTTAAATTAAATGCATTTTATGGATTGAGGGTAAGTTTTAAAATCTCTACTGAGGGGGAGCGTTTTCTCATGCGAATGTTTTGAGTTTTGGGTAAACTTAATTTTCTTGAAATCTATTTGTGATAGTAATTTCAGCTATGGTCTACAAAGAACTTTGTTGAACTTGAGATCTGAGAAGTTACTTACAATTCTCTCTATTATTTGGAAAAGAACCATATTATTATAATGATTTTGGAAAAGTCCATGTTTGACACTCTTCTGAATTATAAAAGCAATCTTTTTCACTATCTATCTAAACTTGTTATCAGTGGTTCTAATGGATATAAATAAAGCATGATATTAAAACTATTTAATTTGGTAATGGAAGATTCACATTGGACAATTGCCATGTTTTGATTTGATGCTTATTTGTGAGTGTGTTAGGAGGAAGAAATAAGAAAGAGGTAGTGAAAGCGCCTTCCTTGTTATTAATATGTTTACTTGTGGTTATTGTGGCTTCTTGGGAGAATCGATTACCACATCATAGATGCACTTGTTAGTACTAGTAATTGCTTAGTTTACTTAGCCTTGGACTATGCAACAAAGGAGTATCTAGGACCTACACTGAGGTGTTGATGGGAATTCTCAAATATTGCATAACTGAATGAGATACTATGAGATATAATGTAATAGAAACATAGACATTAGGTATGAGTTACCTTTTATTACTGGTCAAAGTGAACCTTTCATTCTGAACTAAAGAATTCATTAAATCTCCCCAAGTAAGATTCAAACCTTTGACTAGTCAATTAACTACCAACCACTCTACCACTGAACTATTGAGGCACAGCAGGAAATTAGATCTGACAGATCAATTCCCATTATTGACCTGTGACTAACATGAGCTTGAAGTTTCCATCATAACTAACTCAACCTCTTTGTAGTGGCTCTGTTCCATGCCTCTTTGATAGTTATTTCCGAGTAGACATAGATAGCAAAGTAGCAGCTGAAAGAAGTATGGTATAATCTGACTGATTTCACTTTTCTCTCATGCTTCTTGCTCCACTTCTCTCTTATTCTCTTTCTCTTACCAATGTGTTGAATAAGTAAATAACCAAGCAATTACCTGCTTTCAATGCTGCCTAGGGCTATGCTTTTCCTTTAATTTGATCTTCTAACGATCCTGTTTGTCTCAATCTTGTCCTCTTTCATATTAGTGCTTAATTCCTCACTTTCATATACCATACTTTGTAATTTAATTATGCTTTCTTATTTAACTTTAATTTTGGTTTGTTATAAGGCTAATACTTATTCTTTTCTGTATCAAGCCGGGCTGTTCAAGTGAGTTCACAGGAGTTGTGACATCAAATGCCCAACTTATTCAAATTAAGGTATAGGTTGCCTTTCTTTTTTCTTTTTCTTTTTATTTATCATTGTGAATTAAAATTTTCGTAAATAAACAGATGATAGTTAAAAGAATCAAGAGAAATTTTGTATCCTTTAGGAGTGAGGCTTAAAGAATACTACAAAAGCAAAACAGTAATTGTGTATGTTGGAACTTGCTGAAATTTGTGATTTTTTTAATCTGTTGTTTCATTCCCTGCTGTTTATATTTTATTATATTTTATAAACTGTAAACTAGTGGCTTACATTTCTGTTTAGATTAGATTAGATTTTAGGAATGTTTCCCCTGCATTTTGGTTACACTAAGCATGCTTATTGCTTAGAGTTTTTATTTAACCCTAGTGAGGAATGAATAAAGTATGACCAATGGTTCTTTGGGATGGCTAACTTCAGTTTGAGTGAAGATTGCATGGCTATCAATATTATCAGATTGCAGTATTTTGGATATTAATATGTAATAGGGACTTCTCACCCAACAACTCGGAAAGCTGTATTGTTTTTTGAGTAGGGAATCTTTTTCGTGGGGTGTATATTACAACACTTAGACACAATTACTGGTATACATGTCAAAACAGTTGTCAAAGTGGTGACACTAGTCATGGAACGAAAAATACATTCACAAAAGCAAAACAGGAAGAAAAGATAAACACTAATTTTCAAGATTCTTTCTTTCCAACGACTGTCCCCCTTCTTTCCTCTTCCTTACCTCTTATAAGTTTCTGGAAGCTTTTTTAAACATTGTTATTTCTGCTATGTATCAGAGTTTATGCAGACTTGTGTCCATTTGATTCTTTTGTGATCTTTGTTAAGATTTACCTATCTAAAAGACATATCTAAGCTTATAGGTTACAAGCACTATAAGGTTTGAAATGTGATATATAACAAATCTAAGCATAAAGTGTTTTTATTATCTAGCATTTGGGAGATAATTCTAGCTTGTTTATTTTGTTTGACTGGACTGCTACACTTTATACTTCCAAAAATCTTTCTTGTAGATAACTAGTGTGGGCTTGTGGTCGCATAATGAATCTGATTCAACCAGAACAGATGCTCCTGACACAAAAACTGTAGCAGATAAAATAGAGGTTTCTGATGTGGATGGAGAAGGAATGGCATTTTTGGCTGCAAAGTTTTGGTTGAATTGGGTTGGTTCAGGCCCTTGGAGGGGAAAATCAGTGTTCAAGTTTTGGAAGACTGATACAGAGTTTCTTGATCATCAAGCTGAAATTTCTATCAGTAGTCAAAATCCTAAGGCAGTGGTTGGAGATACTGTGGTCAAAGTTGATAAAGAGGAGTCACGAAATAGTTTTTCTTTATCAGCCAAAGAGACATTGAAAGCAGCAATTATGCACTTTGGTAAGAAGTGGCATAAGCGCATCTCATTTGTATGGAGACTCTCGAAAAAGATGTTAGGAAGTTTCCAGAAACTTTGGGTAAGGATACAGTGAAAATATAGTTTTCCTTGTAGATAGATTGGATTTGGACCATATCCATATATATGATTCTTTCTAGCTAGAGTTGATGATCAAATTTACTTCAATTTCTGCTGAAGTCTGATTTTTGAGTGCAGAATATTGCTGGTATACACTTAGATCTTGATATCCCTAAATGGATGCATATCCTTCACTTGGACAAGCTTAGCTCTAGTGCAGGTAAATACATTTGTATAGTGATATGCTTGTCTTGCATATCTTTATTAAACAAAATTTACCATATCTTTTACGAGAAAAACTTACGGGAAAAGAATGACAAAACATGAAGGTTCTTTTGGACACTTTAGCTAGGGGACTTGTGAATTGATATTTATATCAGATAATCACTTCTAGTCTTTGCATTATGTATTTGTCCCTAAAGAATGACTCTCTGCTCCTTTTCCCCTGTTCTACATAGTTCAATTGGTTCTTTTTTTTTTCCAGTGCAATGGCTTGAAAAGTGGAGCAAGGCATTTGAACCAGCATATTTATATACTATGGAGAAGGTATATTATTTTTCACTTGATAATTCAAGTTGAAGTTAAAAAAGTCTCTAAATTGCAGCTTCTGATCATCTATTATTCTGTAGGGATATTTCTTGTTACCTGAAAGTGCTAAGTCTCGTCATAACATACATACTATGAACATTAGCATATCAGCTCGGCACCCCTGCTTTGGAAACAGGTTCATCTCTCTTAATATTCTTATATATTATAGCATGATATTCTGGTTCTTGTATAAAGGGCGACTGCTTATCTTCATTGACAATTACAATACTGCGGGCTTGTCACTGAGATTTGCAAATTGTTTGCTGATAAGAAAAATAGTCCTATCTTTTTTGGTCTTTATAGTATTTATTGTTTCTAAATCTTTGCCATGCATTCAAGTTGGTTTTTTTTTTTTCATTTTCCAGGTGGCAGCAGCTACTCATAAACAGAGTTGTTGGATATGATACCATTTTAATGAACAGTCTGTTAACTTCTTCAGGTCAAGGTAACCACTTTTTTCTGAATAAACCTATTATGTTTAGAATATAATTGTGAGTGTGTTAATTAATTCAGTTTAGAAATATGAAGTGAATAATCTGGTAGTTGAGATTTTATTTTAAAAAAACTCTGGTTTTCCTAGAGAAAAAGGTGGAGAGTGAAGAAAGAAACGGGAGAAAAAATATAGAGAAACAAGGGTGTAATAGTGTGAAATCATGCTACTTCGTTTTTCTGCCTCTTCTTATTATTTATTGGTATTGTTCTTATGTCCTATTTAATTACTTATAATATCATTTACCAAATTTGCAAATAATATAAACAACAACAACAACAAAGCTTTTATCCCACTAGGTGGGGTCGGCTACATGGATCGCACGACGCCATTGTGCTCTGTTGAAAACCAAATTTTTTGGTATATTATTAATCAAAAGGTCTCTCTCTATTACTTCATTAAGCGTACATTTCGGCCTTCCGCGACCTCGTTTTACAGGACTCCATACGGCTTAATCCACCCTCCTCACCGGTGCATTCAACGGCCTTCGTTGAACATGTTCAAACCACCTCAAACGACTTTCTACCATTTTTCCTTCAATAGAGGCCGCTCCAACTCGTTTACGTATATGATTATTACGAATCTTGGCTTTTCTTGTATGACCACACATCCATCTCAACATCCTCATCTTGGCCACCCCCATTTTATGCTCATGTAAATAATATAAGTGTTCATAATTTTTTCTTGCAAATAATATAAGTGTTCATAATTTCATTAACAAAATATGCCAATATCAAACAATTCATAGTTCTCTTTGCCACCGTGTCACAAGTTTGAAGATTCATTTGGTAATTATGCCTAAATTGGTTTTGGAATTTTTTTACAGGTTATCTTTATAATTATCAGACAAAGGAATTTTATAATCTTAGTTATGCACAAGCACCTCCAGAAGGCCCTGCTAGATTTGGAGGTATGTTGACATATCTTTCTGCTACTTCATGGAGCATTTCCCGTAGAGAGGGATTGCATTAGTTAGTCAAAACTTCAATTCTGATGTTTTCCCTTTTTTACATGGTGAAATCCTTTAGTCTATTAGTAAGTTAAAGTAGAGATGGATACCTAATTTTTGCTATCATTTTGCCATAATTATAATGTTTGATATCTCTACACTGCTAAGTTTAGGTTTTGGATGGTATGAATAAATTTACTGAAAACTTCTGTGGCTATCAATATTGCAGCAATAATTTATTGTTGGACACATATTAAAACACAAGATATGAATGCTGCACTGCTGCATATTTTGGAGTAGATATAATTTAATTAGTATAATATGTTAGGATTGCCATAACAATGCTTTTCACAATATGATATATTCATGCAAGGTTATCAAGTTTATTACTCTAAAACTTAAGTCAGTTATTTTATATGGGTGTGTTAAAGTGGTATTGAGAATTCAGGGAATGGAACTGTGAGAAACAAATGGATGAGTAGATTTCTTTTCCTTTTTTGGCTGAAGAGATGATTAGATCAAAGGATGCATTTATTGAGTTATAGATGAATGCGGATTAGACATACAATGGTGTTAAGTACTGACAAAAAAGTCTGAAATTCTTATTCTTTTAGTGACTGAGGCAAAGTACATGGATAGATAGATAAGGGAGGCTACTCTTGTAGACAAAACTGCTATAAGGGACGTTAGAGACTAATAAATAACTAACGTGTTTAAATTCTAAAAGTAATTACATTATTTACATTTTCTACTCCCTTATTTAGGCATCAAGGGGTCAGGCCAAATTGGCTATGATATGATACTAAGTCATTAATGCCAAAATTTTGGTCAGGATGCAAGAATGTTATAGCTACCTAAATAGAACTCTATAAACGGAGGCTCTGGGCAGAGGCTCCAAAAAAGGAAAGAAAGGCACACTAATTACAGGGAATGAAGGTAGCAACAGATGGTTGACCGAAAAATAAGACATAAAGGTGCCATTAGATCTAAATAGGAACCAACCCTTGGTGATTAAACCACCATTTCTGAAGAGCGAGCCACTAGATCTAATCCACTCAGGATCAGATCTGACATACTCAGCATTGATCATGCACATTGCCAGCACAAACAAATACCATTCAAGTCATAACATATGTAGGGCAATCCATGTTTAGGTTCTGGTATAAAATATCTTGTAGATCAAGATTTACCCCTAGAAACTCCAGTTATGCAGGGTCTTTGGAAAGACCATCATCAATACTCAGTAACTTGGGAGGAAAAAAAAAATCTGTTTTTGTTTCTTTGTTTTCTTTCATCATGCATTATGTTGTATCTTGTGGAAAAACTACATGTACTTTGATTGTTAGCTTTAGAGTTCAGGAATCTTCTTTTATATCAAGAGACTCTTGCTCATTGTTTTGGAACTCATGTTGTGATGTGCGTGATTTTCTCTTTCTCAAAGCAGACTACCTAGTAACCAAGTGTGGGGTGCTTATGATGTCGTTATTTGTATTTTTCACTACCACAATGTCTGTATCATTTACATTGAGAGAGACACAGACTCGCATGCTGAAGTTTACAGGTATGCGCTGTTTTTTCTGTGAAGAGATTTATTTTCATCTGTGAATACTAATTAAAAATTCCTGCTTGCATCTATTATTTTATTCAACCTATGGCCATGTCGATCAATTGCTTGGTTTCAATCCGAAACGTTTTCCCTAAAAAAAAATTAGATGCATGATTAGATGGTCTGGGTTCTCAATGATTGTTGCCTATATGATCAAAAGATCTATATTTAAGGCAATTCATTTATATTTAAAAAAATCTGAAGATCCTTCATTAACTAAAATTTCTGGATCTAGTATTCTAACTGAAAGAAGAGTCTCCTGTGACATTCAACCTATGGTGTTTAGTTTTTTATGGTCTGTGCCATTCTTTTCTGCGCGTTAGACTGGGGGTTTACTTTTAAAAATCTTTGCAGTCCAGCTTCAACACCATGCTCAGCATCGCCTCCCAACATTTCAGCTGATCTTTGTACATGTGATTGAATCACTAGTCTTTGTACCTGTAAGCGTTCACCCTTGTTGACTTTTCTCAACATCATCTATAATAACTGCTTCAATATCGTGTTATTTCTCTTTATACTATCGTTACTGATAAGTTACTTGTTGAACTCTGCAGATTATGATTGGTGTTTTGTTTTTCCTTTTTGAGTTTTATGATGATCAGCTAATTGCTTTCACAGTCTTGATTCTTGTTTGGTTGTGTGAACTATTTACTCTCATTAGGTACAAAGTTTCTATTCTGCCTGTCTTCCGTGCATATCTGTATGGCTTGTGCCAAGATTTTATGTTCTACTATTACTGACATTGTCATTACTTGCAGTGCCCGGACACCAATATCAATGAAGTTCTTTCCTCGCTTCTTTTTGATGTATTTTCTGGTCTTTCACATTTATTTCTTCTCTTATGCTTCTGGTACGATCATTCTACTTTTTCTTATCTTATGGTTTGGTTGAAATTAATGTTGGTTGGAAATAATTTTTTTTTCTAAAATTTTCCAGGTTTTTCATATTTGGCTCTGTCTACAACCGCATGTTTTATGCTACACCTTATTTCATACTTTTGGAATCGTTTCGAGGTGACATTTAATGGCCTTATTTATATTGAAATCAAAAGCTCTATTATAATATTATAACTTCTTAGAAGCTTTCGTTCTGCCCATTATACTAAATGCTCTTGCTTGCATAATTGAATTGTATTGTATGTTCCAAGCTACCTGCATTGCAAAGGTTTATGCTAAATCGAAGGTCACAACCCCAACACCACCCAGATTTCCACATCACCTCCTCTACGATCCTTGCATCAACATTGCACATCACGAGATTTAACACAAGGAACCAGGGAATAGTTAATGCAGATTTGGCCTCTGGGGCAGGGTTCAGGCCTGTATTGGACCCATTAATACCTCAGAGTAGAGCGGCAGTTACTGAACCTCAGGGAAGGTCAGAAAATAATCCAGACAGGACAGCCAACACCGAACCATTTCCCAGCCAACCAGACCTTCAACAACCAGAAGCCGGTCCCCGTCCCAGTCCTGGTCCCGATCCCGGGTCCATGAATTCATTCAGTTCTTTGTTGCTATGGATATTGGGAGGCTCTTCTGAGGGCCTCAACTCATTTTTTTCCATGTTCAGAGATGCGAGAGACCAAGGACAGGTTTTTGTTGAACCCGCGCGTGAAAATCACTAGACTTGGATTGGTACGTAAGCGGCTAGACATCTGAGATCCTGAGGTGAAGAACTTCTTTGTACAGGAGTGATGTAAGTGATATAGGTGGCTGGACCAAAGAAAACAGAAGACCCCCTGACCCTTAATATAAGATTTAGTTTGTAATGCAAACTAGATCTTACCATGCTGTCAGAAGTACTACCTCAGGTCCTTAATACAAGGACAGGAGGTTGTCTAAAAAACAAGTGTATATAATATATGGTCTCTCTCTCTCTCTCTCTCTCTATATATATATATATAAATATTTATATTGCTGAACAATGGCTGATCTTACCATGCTGAATCTCTGGGAACTACATGTTCAAGTTCTTTGGTTGTCATTTTCTCATGTCCCCTTCAACTCTACCCTCAGAGGTACTCACAGCTACAAAATGAAGCAAAGGAGTTGCACCTAATGGATTCCATTGGAGTTGTATGTATAATTAGAGTGAATCATATTACAGGAGCTTTCTTCAATTTATCTGTTTCATGTCACTTTCTAATAAATCTTTATTTGCTTGGAGGGTGGCTGTATGCCATTACTAATATAAAATTCTTCTGTTAGTAATATGACAATTTTTTCTTGTAATTGACATATCAGTCCTAGTCTAAGGAGTTTAGCTACCAATTTGATTCATTTATTCATGTATTCATTTTAATTTAATCTTTAATTTTTCTTTGGTTTCAACTTGCACCAGGTTTGCCTTTCTTTTTTAACTGTTGTCATTAATTGTTTTGATGCCCACGAAAAGTGAGATAAAATCAAACAAAAACATGGAGAATGGGTAGATTGAAAACAATACAATGTCAAGGGACCAAAGATAGTTGGTGCATTGAGGGGCCCCCCCCCCCCCCAAAAAAAAACCAAAAACAGGGGTTCGACCTATAGCTAGAAATATGGGTTAGCCCGTGGGTTGCGGGCCGGCCCGCGGCCTGCGCTGTGCGGGCTGGCAAAATGCCAACCCTAACCTGCAATGTGCGGGTTGCGGGCCAGCCCGTGAGCCCGCATTTTTTTATAAAAAAAATTCATATTTTTTAAAGAGGATTGAAAATATGAGACACATATATGTGAGTAATTAAATTTACGTTCCTAATATCAGTCATTTCTCTTATAAAAATTTAAAAACATAATCTACAATTTAAGAGATAAAGTTATCAAATTTGTTAAAGTTTATAAACAAAACATAAACTCATCCTCAAACAATCAAGATATAATAATTTTGTTTAAAGAAGAAGGGAAGAAGCTAAGATTTTTTCTCTTTGGATTGGGAGGTACCAAGATAGAAGTGGAAAACTTATAAGTTTTGTAAAATTATTATATGTAAATAAAAAATAAAAAATTTTACGGGCCAACCTGCGGGTTATGCGGTGCGGGCCTGTGCGGCCCACATTTTTGCAAGTTGGGATTTTCCCAACCCTAACCCGTTAAAACTCGCGGGTTCATGGGCTGAGCCCACAGGTTGGACCCATATTATTGACTCTAGTTCGACCTGTTCCACGTTGTAATAAAAAAAAAAGTATGAAAATCTATACAGGAAAGGTACATTTTTTAGTAGGGAAAGTCTTATTTAGGTCCCAAAGACCAAAAAAATTATCAAAATAGTCCTGGTGTAGATTTTTTTGTTAAAAATGTATCAGTGTAGAAGTATCTATCAAAAAAGTCTGTAGGGATCTTAGTAGGATAGATTGTAAACGTGAACTTACCTTATTGACAAGTGTATATGTTTATATTGATAGGCTATAGAGTGATGATTGACAAGCTCATATATATTAACTAAAGCAGCTCCCGTTGACAAGTGTATGTACCTATATTGACAAATCATAGAGTAATCATTGACAAGCTTATCTATATTAACTAAATCACCTCATATAGACAAGTATATGCTACTATATTGACGAGTCATAGAATGACCATTGGCAAGCCTATCTATGTTAATTAAATAGTTTATGTTAACAAGTGTATGTGACTTTGACAAATCATAAAGTAGTCATTAACAAGCTCATCTATGTTACTGAAGTCCCTACGAACTTCCTTTATAGAAGATTCTATACTGAGACTCTTTTGATACAAGAATCAACACTGAGACCTTTTGGATATTTGTTCTAGTCCTCAAGACCTTTCCCTTTTTAATAACATCTGAAGTAAATGTACCGGTACAGTAATTAAGTGGTCCACACAAGAAGGAATCGTAAAAAAAAATGAATTAGGTGTCGATTTGAGATAATTTATCATAAAGTATATGTTTAGCAAAGTAAGCATGTTTCAACGTAGGGCAAAAATACAAAAATGCTCATGATCTTTTTTCAAAAGGGCATATAGCATTATAAACAATTTTCAGATTTAAAAATATCCATGAATTTTTCCCAACAGAACAAAAATACCATCTCTATTAAATATCACAAATACTATTACTTTTCTTTTTTGTCGATCCCACTTATAGTATCCAAATATCCATTATATACCAACTCACTTCACGACCAAATGGAAAAACAACTCATACCACTTTATCAAGAGTGATCAGAAACAAAACGGGAAAAAAAAAAAAAGCATACGCATACCAGCTAGCAATCAAATCAGAAGAAATTGCCGAGAAACGAAGGTATTAATTTACTCTTTCTAAAGCCACTAGTTATAGTTAAGCATTAAATTTTGTCACAGTAGAGAGTTCATTAAGAACTGACCTGAGATGCTTTCGACAAATTCTCCTTGTTCGTCGCACTTTCCTACAAACTCCACAAAAAAGAAGCTTATAGATGAGAGTGAAAACGATCGAGCAGTTGCGGTTGGGGCCAACCGGTGTAAAGAAGGAAACAATGAACGAAACTCATCGGCACATGTTTTATTAAATATATTGAAAAAATAAAACTCTCAAATGAATAGATGAATTTCGTGATTAAAAGCACAATTTAATAATCAGTTCATGCTCCTCACAAGGAAGAGAGAATCCTTTTGGGCTAAAGAGGTATAACAAGATTCTGCGGAAAATGGAAGGGAATATTGTAAAACAAGACTTCACTGATAAATTAATTGTCAAATGGGACCTGAGAAGATTGTCTGCATATAGGAGGAAGATTTTCTGCACATAAAGGAAGATGTTCTGCACACGCATAAAAAAGAATATTGTACACGAGAAAGATCGGCTGCACACAGGAAAAGATATTCTGCACACCTGGAAGATCCTTTACGCATCGAGGTCCCATTTGGCAACTAAGTTCCCACTGAGATATTTTTTCACAATTCTCCCAAAATGGAAAAATGACCGATCAACGGAAATTAGGGAACGAAATATGTTTTTGGAGGATCGAGCCATAAATAATAATGAGAAACGGCATTTTCAGTTGTGTTTAGATTTAAAGAAGCTGAAGTGAGGCAGGGTTTTACAGAAGAAGAGTGACCATTGTATGTGTTGTTTTTTCATTAGTGAGGGGTGAAGTAAGTTGGCATGTAATGGACACTTTAATATTATATGTGAGACCCATAAAAAGAGAAGTAACAGTATTTATGATATTTAACGGAGATGATAATTTTATTTTGTTTGGAAAAGTTCATAGATATTTTTAAACCAACAAATTATTTATGGTGTCAGATGATGTTTTAAAAAAAGATCATGTGCATTTTTATATTTTCGCCCTTGAATATAGTATCACCACACGTTTTAAATTTAATTAATGAGTCACATAGGACAAGGATTTTTTAGGGATGTTTTCTGTTTTGTCTAGATCTTTTAAAGATGCATGAACTAATTCACTTTTGTCAAATATGATATAATGAAATATCTTGTGATCATCTTTTTTTGTCAAAAATCTTGTGAGTATCATGATCATATGAAATTGTCACTATTTAAAAACGTGTGGTGATAATATATTTCTAAAAAGAAGCCGTGGACTAATTGCATGTTTAGATTAGTGATGGATGTTTGGATTAGTGATGGTAGAAGTGACTTTTTTTTTTTCAATTTAACTTTTAAAAACTTAAGTTAGGATAAAAGTTAGATAGAAGAACGTAATTTATGTTTGGATTGCGGTGGCAGAAATGGCATTTTTCAAAACTGAAATGATTATTTGAAAAGCAAGTGTAGATGGAAAATGACTGAAAATGACATAAATCTTATTAAATAATACATATATATTATATGTATATATTGTGATAATTTAAGAGAAAAATTAAAATTATAAAAATAATAACAGTTAATTTATTATTTAAAAAAACTTAAAAATACTAACGTATACCATCTAATAATATGATTTTTTTTTGTAAAGTTGGTTCTTTTAAAGTAATTTTATATTAAAAAAAGGGCACCTGGGTCTATAATATTTTCCTTTTAACAATATTTCTTCTCTCCCCACGTTCAGCAGTAGAAAAGCAACTTCAAGTTGCTTCAGCATAAACATCCAATTGGGGACCCAGCACGATGCAAAAACAAATAATCCAAACATCATGTACAGTGCTATACCGTGATTTTCATTTAAAAAGTAGCTTTTGACATGGATAAACGCTATCCAAACATGCTCTTAAATGGCTAGAGTTGTATGAGGTGTAATAAGATCCTCTCTCCTGTTCTAAATATAAAACTTATTTATCTAATTTGAGAAGATTAAAGAAAATAAACAAGGTACTTAATTATAACATATGTAGTATAAATTTATTTATCTAATTTAGAGAAATTAAAGCAAGGTAATTAAACCCGGTCCGGTCATTGAATCGGTTAGAGTACTGGGTCAAGAGTCAGTGGGTCAGACCGAAGTCAAACCGGAGATAAACCGAATCCAAACCGGTGAGAAATGAACTTGAACGATGATACTTTTTAGAATAGTTTTGGAATTTGATAATTTTTTATGATCAAATGATCATATTTTTAAGTGCTTCTTTTTCTATGAGAAAGTAGACATCTCAAACTTTCTATAGAGTCTTAATTTGTTATATTTGGAAATATATAGAATTAAATATAAATTTTTAAAATTAGAAAAATCTGAATAAAGATCAAACCGGTCGGACCGAACCGGTTAGATGACCGGTTCAATGGTTCCCATGGTTGAAATTGCTGGTCCGGTTCAATTTTAATTACACTGAATTAAAGAAGATAAACAAATTACTTAATTATAACATATGTAACATAATCTCTTAGAAATATTTCTATTTATTATTAGATTATATATCAGCTTATAATTCAAGTAAATTAGTTTAGAAAAAATAATAAAAATAAGAGAGATAAAATTTTATATATATATATATATATATATATATATTTAGGAACAAAATTTACATATAAATTAAATCTTATATTAAAAATCAGAGAGAATAATATATAATTGTCACTATTTTAAGAGTGTTATCATAACAAATACAATTAATACTTTACAAAAATTGACAACTAAAAATGTGACTTGAAATTCCTGTAACATTTTTTGGAAAAATAAGTTAATGATGCCATTTTATTAATTAAGTGGTTTTCCATGCATTACAGAAAATTAAATAAATGAATGCATTGTTCACAACTTGTGACTTGTGAGCATAAAAACTTTTCATATATTTTTCATTAATATGTAATTCATATTGACATTTTAGATCATATTCCACATCATGATATGCCAAACAAAGCTTATTGTACAGTTGAGTGTTGACAAATTTATGCAGCTAAAGGCCTAATTCTAAGAAAAATAAGATCAAGAGCCAACTTATATATAATTTTTGGGGGGGGGAAATATCGTCATTCATAACTACAATCCTTTAGATAACTAACAGCTTCTTCCTGTTGTTCATGACTTAATTCTGTGGGGAAGATGATGAGAAACTTAATGAGAAGATCACCTCTTCTTCCATCTTGTTGTTTGGGATTAGGCATTCCTTTCCCTTCAATGACCTCTTGAAATCCAGGGAATATAACAGTATCCTCAAATGACACAGTCATGGTTTCTCCTCCTTCTATCAAAGGAACTTGAATGGAGCAACCTGTGAGTGCACTCACCAGAGGAATCTCAACTCTTACTTCCAAGTTGTCACCATCTCTGGTGAACAAAGGATGGTCTTGTTCATCAATCAAGAACACTATATCAGCAGGAAGGTATCCAGGTTTCTCATCTCCTTTTCCCTCAAATGTGATCTTTGTTCCTTTTCTCCATCCTGGTTTTACTTCAATCTTTAGTGTTTCCTCCTCTTGCACAATGATCCTGTCACAAAAATCAAGTTAAGGTGTCATTCTTCTAAGCATCTGCATGAACTTAATTGCAGTTTTTCCTTTCCTTTCTCTCAGAAAAATTGCATTTTTATATCCTTTTACCCATTGTCATTGCTCAATTATTCATAATACTCCCTTTGACCCTCTATTATAGGACCCCTTCTAAAATGTGTTCTTGATCCTTTTTATAATACATTTGCTAGGTTCAAGGAGTATTAAATGTTTTTTTTTCTATGCCCATATTTAATAATAGTGAGAGAGAGCAAAAATTAATGTGATATTAGCGTAATTAATAAAGGTAACATTAGAAATAACTTAATTTTATGATAAATTTAATGTCTTTAACATTTTCTATTAGTTTGTGTGAATTAGTTAAAATTGACTTATATTTGGGACAAAAGGGAGTATCCTATATTCTTGTCTCACCTGAATTTTTAGATTATCATTTTTGGAAATTTCAAGCTATACATGGCAGTTTCTAAGCAGCTACCAATTGCAATTCCACCTAAATTGCCATAGCTCATAATTGCAAAACTGAAATCCTCAATACTCCAAGTCTACCTAGATTTCCATTGTGTTTATGATTGTGAATGTCAAATTACAGCATTTGTTTCAGCAACCTTAGAAATTTCTCTTCTTAACATTACATATAATGGAATCTTGTCCTAAAAAGCATGCACACAAACATAACAGGACACCACACATACATAACAAAACATCACTTGTTCCCCATTCCAAATTGTCACTGCCCATCATTGCAACTCTGAAATCTGTTAAAACCTAACCTAGACAAGACAAAATAGAAGTTCAAGGATCAATTTATAATAATTTTAAATTTTAATTGTCATCTTATATCTAATATAAGTCTAAGATAAACACGAATCCTTCTACTAAATGTCCAAGAAAATCACAATAACAGAAACATACCCGGGATGCTTGATAACATCTTTAGTAATTTTGATCTTTTTGACTGATCCAAAGCACAAGTCCTCAAGGGAGCACTCAAGTTTCATCTCAACTGGTGAGGGTTTTCGCCTCACCATTGATTGTGAGAATATGATTGGCGTTGTGGACCTTCCATTACTGGTGCTTCTAAGCTTTGGAGTTTGAGGCTCAGAGATGCACTTGCTGCTCATCATTTTTCCTGATGGAGAAGCCGAATCGCTCATCGATGTGGTCGTAGAGCCAGAGGCCCTCCTTCTGCTCATAATTCTTGATAGTGTAGAAGCTTCTATGTCAGAATTAGAGCTTGTTCTAAAGCTTGCATTTCTTGAGAAAGGTGTTGGTGTTATGCATTTCCTGCTTGGATGTCTAGACAAGTGATTTATACTTGGTGTTGGCGTTTTGGATCTTTTACTTGCAGTTTTGTTTAAGAATCTATTTTCATCTACTCCTTTATGTTGATCATTGACCTCATGACTTGGAACTGTCGTTGGCTACATATAATTATATCAAACACAATGAGAGAAAATCACATGGAGAGTTAAAACACTATACAGAAAGTGAAATGACCTTGTGATGAAAATAACGCCATCAACTCAACTGGGTGAAATTGTTCCATCCAAATCATTTCTAGCCGCTAAAGTAATCACATATACTACCCTCGTTCCTAAATATAAGATCTACTAAATAAATTTGGGAAGATTAAGAAAATTAGTTATTTGTCAAAAATGTGTGTCAATTCCCCTAAATTACCCTCTTAAATCATTTGTATTGAAATTATCCCTTCCTACAAACTCACATGATAGGGATAGTTTACGAAAACCATGATAAATACAAAGGACAAAGTGGATTGAGTCCTGGAGGTGTTATATCTATGACCAAATTCAAACCCCCATCTAGCTGCTATATTAAGGACCGGAAGTAGTATTACATATACAATCAGAATTATTTGAATTACACTCTTTTTTTCCATGTACATGTTGGGAATCATTGGTTTAAGAAGCACGAATACGCAATGCAACCAAAATACACAACGATATTTAGTGTTTTAACAGAATAAGCAGTAGTGAATCACAATTTGCCAAAACATACTACTGTTCGATCATATACAACTTGAAATATTGCGTTATGACTTAATACAAACACGTAGCAGACACAATGCAGCGTGCAAAAACATGAAAATGCCCTGAATTAAGAATGTTTTTGCAGCGACAATAATGCAGGTGATTCAGATGTCATTTCCCGAATGTCCAACGGGAAGAACGCCTCAAAATGCAGAAATAGAAGAGGTTAATTAATTACTTACATCGGAGGTTTTGTGTTTGCCGAAACTCTTATCGCGACGCTTTTTTCGAAGAAGCGATTTGCAAATCTCTTTGAATGATGGTTTTTTACGGGCCCCATCACCCATTGTATTAGAGATCAGATGGAGAAAGAACAATGGAAGGTGACTCCAAAACCCAGAAAAAGGCTCGTTTGCCGGTTCGAGAAATTGCCAATGGGGATCAAATAGGAAGGGAATCGAGCTGTGATGATGTGAGTTCTGTGCACCTATGGAATTTGTTAGTTTTTTTTTTTTTTTTTACCCAGTGCCTGCTTGAAAAACCTTGTCACGAAGTTCTTTATTAAAAATTGGGATAAAATTTCTCTTATATATTTATTATGTAAATCATAAAAACATTTTTACAAAATTAAAACAAATATGCAACAAAATGGAATTTATTAGTTTATTTAAGGCAAAATTCCATCACAACGAGTATGTTACTATGTTCAAAAAAAAAAATTTAATGTGTTAGTACATATAATTTACATAGTTTTTAAATATAACCTCACAACATAAAAAAATTGCAAAATTATCCTTACAACAAAGCCAAATCAACCTTAGATGGGATCAAAATGTTGAGATGGATGCTTTGTCACAAATGAAAAGATAATATTATAATAAACATATACAAAGAAGAGTTGATGTGGCATATTTATTGAAGAGTAGAAGTAGAAAATAATTTGAGGTGATCCAAACCTATAAAAATAAAGTTGTTGAAAACATGATGTGAGAAGGATCGATCAAATAATATAGAATTTTCTTAAAAGATAGGGGAAGATAAAAAAAATACTCAATAAAATCATTTAATAGAGCTTTTTGGTTAATAATATATCAAAAATTAGATTGTTAAAATTGTACAATTACACCATATTGATGTTGTTATGGTATTATTGTTGTAAATATTGTGTGTGAGTGTGCCAAAGAAAGAAGTTTCGTATTAATTAATATTGAGAACGCCCTAATATATAATTAAATATGAGATTGAGTTAGTAAAAAGGTTGATAAAAGGAATCCTCTGATCGTTGGAGTTTTAATTGATCGGGTTTAATGGCACTTAAAAGGTTTTATTACATTGAATTATCATTAACACTTGTTTTGTAACTGTTGTTAATGGTCATTATAACCCCCAACAGTCAGATGTTTCTACCTATAAAAGGTAATGTTTGGTGCATAGTCAGTAGACGCTGAAGTCCTTGAACTCCTCTCTCTCTCTCTCTCTCTCTCTTCTTCTGAGTTACACTAATAGCTTTCTACAGTTCTGTCACTCTACTTTCTGCAAAAAGGGTTCGTTTTATCTGGGGAGTGCCTCTTCCTAATCTACTAAAGGGGATGCGCAATATCTCCTAAGGATAGTGCCCACTAACGCATCTTGAACCATTTGTTTATTATGTTTCAATAGGTGTTATCACTAATAATCAGTATGGTATGAGGTGCTGACACTGACAATCTTAGGAGATATTACTTGCTGATATTGTAAGTGCATCATGATGAAGTCTTCTTCAATCTGTTTAGTTGCATTGTCACATAAAAAGAGATAATATTTGTAATAAACATATACAGTTGATGTGGCATACTTATTGAAAATAAGATGGAAAAAATAGGTGACAAGGATGGATCAAATAATATATAATTCTCTTAAAAGATAGAGGAAGATTAAAAAAAAAAAATTACTCAATAAAATCATTCAACAAGACTTCTTAATTAATAATATATCAAAAATTGAATTATTGAAATTGTACAATCACACCAGATTGATGTTGTAATGGTATTATATAAATAGATTAAGCCTAATTTAATTTATTAATTAATTAAGATTTAAATGAACAAATTAACTAGAATGAAATGTACAGCTTTTTTTTTTTTTTTTGCTAGAAAATGAAATGTTCAGCTTGGAATAATAAAATAATTATTACATGGACGCATAGCGTCAAATCGAAGTTACCATTTGTAAACCACGCAACACAACTGCTCCCACTTTGTTTTGTTCGGCACATCTACACATACAAGTCCATTTTGCCATAATTCTTCTAATTCTCTGCTATATAATATACGTTTTTAATTATAAGATTAAATTAATTTTTTTAAAAAAAATAAAAAAATTAATTAAATTACTTTAGAGTATTTTTATTTTTATTTTTAAGGGGATATTTTTCCTCATTTTCAAATATTTTCCCATATAATAATAAAGACATCCATATAATTTTATTTTCCGGAAAATCAAACATTACATGAAAATGACAACTTCATTAATGAATAAGACCTTTTATAATACATATCAATTTTTTTAAATAAATGAAACATAAATTGCACAAAAAAATATATATAGAACTATATATAAATAATTTATTTTAATAAAAAATAATGAGTATAATATATATTTAAGACAGTTTTAGTAATAAATTGAAAAATATATCCAATGTTAGAAAAAATAAAGTAGAATCTTAATAAAAAAATAAAACATACGAAGTGTGTGTTTGGATTAACTTTTAAGAATAATTTTTATGATTTATAAAATAAGTGTATGAGAGGAATTTTATCTTGAATTACGTAAATCTAGGTTTAAAACATAGATTTAGGATCTTAAATATATGATATAGTTTATAGTGTAATTTATACTATAAATTATATCTTATATTTAGGATAATAGAAAAATTCTACGGTGGTTGGAAGCAATGGAATTTTGGGGTCGATCTCATAATTGCAGAGACCGCACTCAGTCGCCCCCCTCTACTCATTGACTTTTTTTATTTGACACTGACTCTCTCTCTCTATATATATATATATCCGAATATTTTAAAAAAAAACTCGTATATTTAAAGTAATAGGTAATTTAAATTTGGGAGAATTGCCCAAAAATACCTTGAAGGCAAATTAATTGCTTATTGCTACCAAACGTGTAAGCGATCTTCCGTGTGTGCAAGCGATCTTCCGTTTTGTGCAAATCATCTTCCATGTGTGTAAAAATCTTTCATATAAATGTGTAAACAATCTTCCGTTGTATACAAAATATCTTCCGTTATGTGCAACAGATCTTCCATGATAACAATCAGCAATTAATTTGCTTCTAAGATATTTTTAGGCAATTTTCCCTTTAAATTTTGGCCCATGTCATGCTCCCTTTGATTTTATTAAAAGAATAAATGTAGAGGACTATTTTTTGATCTGAATGTAAAGGACTATTCATGATTTATTGTTATAAATGCAAGCGTAGACTTGTGATTTATTTACTTAAAACATGAATCAAGCATTAAATTGAATAATGATTTTAAAAAGTAAGGGCCGACAAACGAAAAGAAACGCAATCACATTTTTAGTATGAGAAACTAAGGCGTAAATAAAAAGGAGGAAATAAGAAAAACATGGGATAAAAACAAGAATGGGTGGGACAATAATAATATTCGCAGTTAATTATTAATTTTGAATGGGACATGAAAAATATGTTTTTAGGCGATTTCTGCTTGGTTTCGTTTGTCGCTATTAGTAATACTATTACCATTCCAATATGTGGAGTGAGAAAGTCAGAGCATCATACGTCAGCAAGGATTCACGTTTGTAGCCGCCCCCACGCATGTGCCCCCCACAGCCAAAGCGCGTGGATGATACTCCATCCAATCTTATTTATAAGAGCTTGATAGTTTTAAGTCTGATTAAAAATAATAAGTATGTATTTCCTCCGGTCTTAATTATAAGATAAAATTGATTTTTTTTAGAAATTAAGGAATCCAATTAAATTACTTTAAAGTATTTTTATTTTTATTTTTTTCTCCAAAATAATTAATTTGACTAATAAACTAATACTCCCTCCGGTCCTAATTATAGGACATATTTACCTAACTTTGGAGAAATTAAGGATAGTAGTTAAATTAGTTAATTTTATTTATTTTCTAAAAATGCCCTTATTTAATAGGGATGATTTAGGAATATTACATGAGTCTATCATGAGGCAATCCAACCATTATCTAAAGCAATGGGGGTATTTTGGGAACAAATTGACAAAAATTAAAATTTTGTCCTATAATTAGGACCGGAGGGAGTATATAGTATAAGGATACTAAAAATATAAACGCTCTAAAGTAATTTAATTAGCTTCTTTAATTTCTCCAAGAAAGTCAACTTTATCCTATAATTAGGACCGGATGGAGTATAAAATATACTTTCTTTTTCAAATATGCCTTATTTATAAGAGGACAAGTAAGAGAAGGAAATAGATTGACTATAAATATAATCAACATTTTAATTAATACAATACATATAATTAATGAAAGGCAAAAATGAAAAAAAAAAATCATCAACGGTTCAAACAATTCTCATCGAACGATGAAAAAGATCAAGACAATTCAAATTTTAGGTATTTCCTCTGTGTGCTTTTTATAAAATATTAATAATCAAATTACTTAGGTAAAAAAGCTCGTTAAAATTGATTAAAAACAATAAATATGTAAAAAGTGCAACTCTTTTTCAAAAACACCCTTATTTATAAGGAAGGTGGATGGGAGAGAAAATGAGTTAAAAAAGTGATAAGAGAGAATGAGTGAAAAAAAGTGTGGAGAAAGACATATAATTAATTGAAATTAAAAAATAAAAAAAAATACATTAAATAGTTAGACTTAGACATCTCCAAATAATGGCTTATAAAAAGGAACACATTTATTCAAATAATAGTATCTTATAACGGTTGACAACATCATAAATAAACGAAATTGATGGCACTAGTACCAAAAGCTTGTGTTTCCCCCTTTGAGCAAATCATATTCATATATTCTACGTACAGTAGATTCAAATGCCTTCTAAATATGTACTTATGATTTACTCCCTCCCTCCATCTTTATATATAAGAACTTTTTTTTAAATTAATTTATCCTCAAATATAATATCTTTTTTAAGTTTGTCTCCACAATAAATATACTTTTCTTCCATTTTTACCTTCAATTAATTATTATACTATATACGTTTTTTTTCATCTTTTTTTCGTTATTGCTCTCTCTCTCTCCCATTCATAAATAGGAGCATTGTTTAAAAAAAAAATTAAATTTCCTACATAATTATTATATTTAACAATTTTTAACTGTTTTCAAAATCTCGTGATTTGGTTGAAAGGCTCTTAGTGCATTATTGGATTAGCTTAGGAAAAATATTTTCTATGATTTACGAAGTAGATATGTGAAATGCGTTTTATCTCAACTTACAAAAAAAAATTTCTAAAACCATGATTTTGTTGTTTTTCAAACATGCATTTGTATATACGGATTGAGGACGTATAAAGCTACTCTTCCCATTTTGTTTACCTTTTATAGAATCCCATATATTTTCTCTGGCCAAACAAAAAAATCCCATATATTATTTTGGGCTAAAGGGCATTTTTGTCTTGAAAGTTTTTACCAAAGGGGTAATTTTTTTCTGGAAATTTTTCATGGGGCAATTTTACCCTTACCATTATTCTAATTAATTTTAACCTTTAATTGACCAAATACACTAAAATAACAATCCACATATCGTCTACGTCATTTTTGTTAAGGTATAAATTTACCTCAGAAGTTTTAAATCTAATTTTAAAAAAAGATTAAGCAAATGACACATGGACTTCTAGCACAAATCTATACCTTAACAAAAATGACATATAGGACATGTGGACTGTCAGTTCATCATATTTAATCAATTAATGATTAAAATTAATTAAGATAACGATTATGATAAAATTTCTCTATTTTAAAATATTTCAGGACAAAATCGCTCCACGTATAACTTCCAAACAAAATTACTCCTAAGTAAAAAAAAAATGTACCCTTGGCCCTGTTATTTTCCGGATTAAAAAGTTTCGGTTGTTTTTTTCTCCCTCTTCCTATTATCATTATGATCGCTCATCGCTGTCTATTACGAACCGCGCGTGGTTGCACGCATCGTGTCTTTACCGCCTGATTACACCTAACCCATTCAGCCGCCAGAAAATGAGAGAGAGAAATGAAAATAAGAGTTATTAGAGTTTTGACCATCCATTCATTCATGGTGATCGTCTCCTTCTTTCTTCCTTCTTCTTCCTTCTTCTTCATTTCGTCTTCCTCACTCCACTCTGCTTCTCATCTCTCTTCCCTCTTATCTTCTCTTCTCCGGAAAACCCTAATGCATAGCCAGAAGCTTTAACACACAACAGGGCGTGCCAAAAAAAAACACAAAAGACATGAAGATTTCTGTGATTCTTCTCTTTCTGTTCTTCTCCGTGTTTCTTACTCTCAGCTCTGCAGGTCCTTCGTCTGCTTCTCCCACCGTTAACAATTCCACTTGCCCTATGAATCTGAACTATGTGCTGAGAATTCCATGGAACTCTTCCGTATGCCAAAACTTTCACCCTTTGGATTCCGTAGACGACACTCGAAGAAGCCATTGTTGCGTTTCTTTAGTATCCCTAATTGGTATAGGGCTTGCTCGGTATCTCAATGAAACCTCCAGGTTCAACCTCCCAGATCTTCGAACCTCCAATTCTTGCCTCCATGACTTCCAATCCAAGCTCTCTTCCCTCTCCCTCCCCGATTACCTAACATCGGCTTGCTTCGACCCGCTTCAACTTGTGGGTAGCCCTGACGTCTGCGCGAAAATTCAAACGATTCCTGATTGGATCGCGAAGGTCGGAGAAACGACGCCGCTTAATCAGGGATGCAAACCGGACCTGACTGATCTTACCCTATGTGGTGCGTGCGTGACGGCGGGGTATCGGGTTCAGCAGGAGCTTACAAAAATTGATGGTAACTTTTCCCACAGTACAAATTGTTGGAACTATACTATTTTGTATGCTGCTGGTATTGTGAATGAACTTGGTCCAGAGAGTAATGGTGCTATGACATGCATTTTTGGCATGTCGCTTTATCCAACTGTGGGTTCCGGTGGAAATGGTCGCCATCAAGCTCTTGTGTTTGGGTTAACCGGAGCTGCGGTTGGGTTGTTAGCCATGTTTGCTTTGTTGGGTCTGTATCTTTGGTATGATAGGAGGTGGAGGGTGGGAAAACATGAGAGTTTTGGGTTTGATATTGATCCTGAAGAGCAAGGATCTAGGCGTAAAATGAGGCCGAATACGGGATCAATCTGGTTTAAGATTGAGGAGCTTGAGAAGGCTACTAATGGTTTTTCATCTAAGAACTTCGTAGGAAGAGGTGGATTTGGCATGGTTTACAAGGGGACTTTGGCTGATGGATCTGTGGTCGGAGTTAAAAGGATTTTGGAATCTGATTATCAAGGGGATGCTGAGTTCTGCAATGAAGTTGAGATTATTAGTAATCTGAAGCACCGTAATCTGGTACCACTTAGAGGGTGTTGTGTGGTGGAGGAGGGTGAGAATTATGAGGAAAGAGGTCAAAGATATCTTGTTTATGATTACATGCCAAATGGTAACCTCGAAGACCATCTCTTCTTATCGTCGGTGGGCAATCAAAATGAGAAGAGATCATTGACTTGGCCACAGAGAAAAAGCATAATCTTGGATGTGGCAAATGGGTTGGCTTACTTGCATTATGGAGTTAAGCCTTCAATCTATCACAGAGACATCAAGGCCACCAATATACTACTCGATGCAGATATGAGGGCAAGAGTCGCGGATTTTGGGCTTGCTAAGCAGAGCAGGGAAGGTCAGTCTCATCTCACTACCAGAGTTGCTGGAACTCATGGATATCTTGCCCCAGAGTATGCGCTATATGGTCAGCTTACTGAGAAGAGTGATGTCTATAGTTTCGGTGTGGTTGTTCTGGAGATAATGTGTGGGAGAAAAGCTCTTGACTTGTCTTCGTCAGGATCTCCAAAGGCGTTCTTGATCACAGATTGGGCATGGTCCTTGGTTAAATCTGGGAACATAGACGAGGCTTTAGACGCTTCCCTTTTAAAAGATGGTGATTGTCCTTTTTCAAATCCTAAGAGCATAATGGAAAGGTTTTTGCTTGTGGGGATTCTGTGTTCTCATGTGATGGTTGCTTTGAGGCCAACGATATCTGAAGCTTTGAAGATGTTGGAAGGCGATGTCGAAGTCCCAGAAATCCCCGACCGGCCTTTGCCTCTTGGGCATCCTTCATTTTACAATGATGGTAACAATACTTTTAGCATATCTCCAGCATTAAGCGGCCCAAAATTGCATAGTGGAGACATGCTCAGGTAATGAACAGGTCAACTTAATAATTCCTTACACTGCATACGAAGCTGGGAGCTTTTTTCACTATAGGGCTTGCCTCAAGTTTAACTGAATCTGCTGTTTAAAAAGAGAGAGAGAGACTTAATTCGAAGTTCATAGCCTGATGAGTATTATGGGATATTTGAATTTCATATCACCAATTGCTGTCAACATGTCAAGAACTGAAGCCTGCAATGCCAATAGTTATATTCTGAAGTGTGGAAAAACTTAGCAAGCAGGGCATGATTTGAACTGTTGTCTCATCACATCAACTATCAAAGAAACTATAATTCAATAGAGTTGTTGAGAATAAGTATGGGATAATAGGTCTTAGATTGGCTAGTTATTTGGTACAGAGTTATGCAATTTTCATGTATTTCTTGGTTTTACTTTAGGCTGTTGTATATAAAGGGAAATGTAAATCCGAGTGCTATTGAAGTGCTAGTGTTGTTTTTAAAAGATGAATAGAGTGGACTTTTTTTTGTTTTCTGTTTACCTGTTCCTTGTTCCTCAGCAAACTGTCATGTTCAATATCTCTTCTTTCTTATGTCATATTGGATATCAGTAGCTATTTCAGCATTTGATAAGTTTGCAAGGCTGATGACTATGCTCAAAACAGGTTCATGGCTCATGGGAGATAGTTGATCACTTCAGAAGGATCTGAGGCCCAAGATCTAATTACCAAAATTATTTTTTCTCTCTTCTTTTGTCCTTTTCATGCGTCAGCCATAAACAAAAAGGTCAAGGCATTTTTTTTTTTTGGTCTCAGGTGCTTTTGATCCATTCTAACCTCCCCCTCGAGAGTAGTTTAGAGTCTTTAGATAGCTTTCTGCCGGCTTGTAAATACTTGTCATGGAGCATATAGAAGACTTTGGTTATATATATATGCTCTTTAAATCATTAGATTTGAGGGTTTTTTCTTTAGGAAATCATTGCAAGTTTTCTTTAAGTTGTTTGGTTGCGTTCTTCTTTTTGCCTTAAGAAACATCTGAAGGAAACAATTTTTTATTGGGAAAAGTTATATATTCTTTTATCCATACGGTCTACCCAGAAAAGTACCAAACCAAAAAATGTTATTATGTGTAGCAATAGGATAATAAAAAAATGAAGGGATGTTGATATAATGATTAACAAAATTACATAAAAACAATGCTAATCCAAAATGATAAACGTATGATGTCACAAATTAATACAATATGTAACATGTAATAATATCATACAAATACACAAAAGATTGCTCCAACACATATCTTTAAGCTTTTATTTTTTACATTTAATTTTCTATTTAGTAATAATACATATTATATTAACTAATAAGGGTTGGGTCTAGCGGAGGGGGCTAGTCCCTTACAACATGGCGAATAGAGGTTTGAATTCTTATTAGGAGATGTGCAGATATTTAGTATCTGATAGTTATTCGAATATGATTGTCTCTAATAGAAGGATACTTGTGCCAAGGAAAACAAAAACAAAAGAATGCCACATTTCAGTGTGTGATTGGTTTTCAGATTTCAAAAACCCAATTTCCGTTTGCAAAGCCAAGTTTTTTAAAGGCAACTTTTGTTCCCGTTTACAAAAGTCTTTTGTAGGTTAATATTCTATTTTACAAAATTTGAAGTCATGCTGCTTGTTGTAGGGAACAGGTCTTACGATATGCAAATTTTGCTGAGGAGGGATCTTCTAATCCCTCCTAGTTTATTACAGGTTCTAGGCTGTATTATCAAGCTATGAACTTGCCGTTTTGCACACAAAATATATATATATATATATATATATATATATATATATATATATATATATATATATATATATATATATATATATATATATATATATATATATATATATATATATATATATTTTAAGTCATGCAAATAAACAAATATCAACAGTCAATACGAATTTTTCAGAGAGACGGTTTGGACATTCTAATTGGTGGTTAATTACAAACTAACTCGCCAAGTGTTGACTCAGATTAGAGTTAACTTTGATAAGACACCTGACCTTAATTAAAACAGTTTATTAAATGGGCTGGGACAGCGATTCAAGAGTCTCTACAATATTCTCATTGGATAAATATACTTAAAATACTTAAATCAGTTAAGAGAATGATTCAAGGGTCATCAGTCTCTAATTATGGTGGAATCAAAGTTAACTCAATTACTATGGAAATAATATAATTTAATTAAAAATTATAAAAATATTCATACATAACCACAAAAAGAGTATTTCTTTTGGTCTTAAGTATAAGACCTAGTTGACTTTTTTTTAAGAGATTAAGGAAGTTAAATAAATTAGTTATTCATAATGTATGTTGTATATCATTAGATGATATACCATTTTATAAATTAGGTAAATTAGTTTGAAGAAAAAATGATAAAAATAAATACTTTAAAGTAATTTATTTAGTTTCTTTAATCTCTTCTGAAAAAAAAAAGTGAGCAGGGTCTTATATTTAAGATCGAAGGTAATATTATTTAAATAAAAAGGTATCAATTCACATATAAATGGAGCATTTATGTATAAGTCATACGTAATCCCACAAACCAGAGGTACTAAAGCACAAACTTAACGAACTACTATTTTTATTTACTCAAAATAATGTTACGTTTCTGTTTTTTTGATGGTGTGTAATTTTTTTAATTAAAGATGTACAGTAGGCATTAACAACCTATTAAGGGGTTATAAGTAAGATAATCAAACCCAGACCGGTCACTGAATCGGTTGAGGTATTAGGTTAATGGTTAGTAGGTCAGATCGGAGCTAAATCAAGATTAAATGAAAGATTTCAGGATTATTGATATGAAATTTTTTTAAAAAAAATAAGAAAAAAACTCAGACCGAACCAAACCGGTCTATTGACTAGTCCGCGATTTCCAGTCTGGTCTAGTCTGATTACTCTGATTATAACTGAATTGAACCCCCGACGGCTCACGAGTTACCAAGTCATGTGAGCATATAAAATTATTAGTATGACGTGAGCAGATTCAATGAATTAAAGAACGAAATAAGGCAGCTCTTAAAGTCTACAAAAAGCCACGTAGACAGCACCAATTATCCCGTGCCTTTACTTCACGTAAGATGAAAGATGACAAAATATCCCACCGGTGTGAATTGTGAAAGATCCATAATTATTACTCCACTTTTAATAATGCAACTTTCTCAACGACCAAACCATTATCCTGCTTAAATAATTGGACCAACCTCCACCACCTCCCAACAAAAAATAGGGTCTTAATTATAAGATAAAGTTAATTTTTTTAAAGAAATTAAGAAAGCCAATTAAATTATTTTAGAGTGTTTATATTTTTAGTATCCTTACATTATATATTAGTTTATTAGTCAAATTAGTTAGTTTGGAGAAAAAAATATAAATATAAATACTCTAAAATAATTTAATTAGCTTCCTTAATTTCTCCAAAAAAAGTCAACTTTATCTTATAATTAGGACCGGAGAGAGTACTATTTATGGCTATATATATTATATTTGGTAATTATATAATCAGATCGCATCCATATTTGTTAAGGTTAAAGTCGGTAATTTTATCCCGAAAATATAAAAAAGTGAGCAGTTTTGCTCTTACTGTCATCCCAGTTAATTTTTACAGTTAGTTGACCAAATATATTGAATTGGTAGTTTACATGTTGTTCACGTTATTTTTATTAAGGTGTAAATTTACACAAAAAATCTATATGTCATCTACTTTATTTTTTTTTAAGTTAGATCTAGAACTTCCAGAGCAAATTTACGTTTTAACAAAAATGACTTGGTCAACATGTAGACTACCAAGTCAACGTATTTAATCAACTAATGGTTAAAATTAATTGAAAAAAATGCAGGGAAAAATTGATCATTTTTTATACTTCTAGAATAAAATTAAACCCCAAAAAACTTTCGAGACAAAATACTCTCTTTATGAAAACTTCTAAGATAAAAATGTCCTTTATCCTTATTTTTTATACAAGCCAATCAACTGTACCTTAACTTGATTTTGTTAGATGTGTGAAAAGGAAGAGTTGTGATAGAGTAGAGAAAGAAATAGTGTAAAGAAGACAGGAAGAATAAATTCACTAGAATATTACAAAAGTCAAAGTTTGGTGACTTACGTGTATGATTTTTCTTATCATAAGTGCAATATTCTTCAAAAGCAATCGTACCCTTTTTATAGTTTCTCAAGTGTGAACATGTAAATTTGGCGGACGGCAAAAAAAAAAAAGAAAAAAAAAACAAGAACTTGTAAATTTGGAACAATACGTGCATGATGAATTCATTCTTTATGTGAAATGACAAAAGAAATTCACACACACATATCCTGTTTATATATATATATATATATATATATATATAGGTCAAATTTAGGGTGATTAATGAATTAAAGCTAAGTGAGATAAAAAAATCTGTTGATTGATATAGAATATCGGCATACGAGAGATATAGGATTAAATTTTTTTTTTCCCGCTGTATGTTTTGCTTTTGCCGATGTCTTTTTTTTGCGTATATATTTTAAAGTCTTTGTGAATTTAAGTTTTCCACTTTCCTTGAAAAAATGCTTTTATTCTAAGTGTATATCTTTATCATTAAAAGTATACGAACTTTTGCTAAAAGTATTAGAAGCGTATACCTCAGGTTTTATGTTTGGATGGAGAGAAAAGTGAGGAAAAAATAGGAGGGAGATACTAAAAAGAAAAACTCCCAAAAATAGTAAAAAAAGTTCATTATTTTTAGGAGTTTTCTCTCCAAGTTTTCTTTCTCTCCTAATTTTCCTTTTATCCAAATATCGGTTTAGAGTTTACTCGAGAAGAATGGGGGAAGAAAAAAATAAAGAGAAAGAAAGACCAAACTCAAACAATCTTCAATTAATTTTTGGTATATTATATTCCTTTGCTGTCACACTATTTTTTTATACTCCCTCCGGTCCTAAATATAGGACATAGTATATTTAGAACCGAAGGTAGTATATGATTAACTCAATAATTCCTTTTGAGGTTTAGAAGCCTAAGGGTTTTCACCTCTTTCAACAAATATATTTCTTAGGATTTAAACTTATATTCTTTTCTTTATAGAGGTGAGACTACATACCACCTTAACCACAATAGCTTGTTGGTTCCTAGAGGTGATAATATGGGTTGGGACCATGGGTCGAGCTTAACTAACCAGACAAAATGGGCTATTTGGATTCTACAAAACTGGAATTATATTGATGCGGTCCTTTTAGGCCTGAACTCATATGGTTCCAACTCGTGACGGGTTAGCCCATTTTTTTTAAAAAAAACCAAGATGGAAGAGCCATTAGCCAATGCCCAACCCCCAACAGTTCAAGACCGTCACTCCAGAGTCCAGCCCAATACTCTCACTCCTCAGTCGTTACTCCTCATCTTGGTCAACTCTCTTTTGTTTTTGCTTGAAATAGTCTCTCGCTCATGGCCAAAAAAAAAAAGAAAAAGAAACAGTCTCTCACTCCCTGTCTCTCTCATGGCTCACGCTCTTAGTCTCAGAAATCAGTTTCAACTCTATTTAATTTGCAATGTATTTTAAATTTTGTTATATTTAGGTGTGTAAAAAAAACAATCTTATTGTGTAAAAAAACAATATTAGTATATTATTAAAAAAAATTGAAAAAAAATATCGGTGGGCCTGCTCAAACCGCCAACCCAGTGGTTATTTAACCAACCCATATTGATGCGATCCTTTTGGGCCCAAACTCATATGGTCCCAACCCGTGATAGGTTAGTCCGAACCCACCGGACCAGACCATATTACCACCTTGGTTCCTATCAGCTGTTACGCCATCTACGTTAACTCTGTCTGAGCTTAACACTGGGCTTCAGAGGGGTTGGGCTCGATGGTCACATATGAGAGCCCAAGAACCATCCAGAGAAGTTGGGCTCCATAGACACACACAAACCCAAATTTCAGAGGAATTGGGTCCTCTCCATTATACCGAACACACTGTTAAAAGGATATATGTATTTAATAAAATTTTTTGGCCATCTATTTAATATATTATAATTAATATCAATATATATAATAAAATTATAAATAATGTAACTTATCTCAATCTCCGTGTAATTCATGAGAAAATATATCTAGTTAGGTTACAAAATAGTATGGAAGATCAATAATATAATTTACATGTTTTCAGAGTTTGCAATAAAAATATAGTTTAAAAAAAATGAATTTATAACATATTAAATTTTTATTTGAATAAATAAAAATTAAATAGTAATTGAATAATGATGAAAGGATACGTTTTTTATCTTTTTTTTTTTCTGATTACTAATGCCAAATTAAGAAACTTAAGTTAACACTCACAGTAGCGATCCAACTTAGCCTGAGGGTAGCTAGTACTTATCCTCTCGCATGAGGGAGAGACATGCAGGGTGGGGCTTAGCAAATCAAAGTAGGGAGAATTGCTGAAAAAATTTTTGGAAGTAAATTAATTGCTGATTGCTATCAAGCGTGCAAAGGATCTTCCGTGTGTGTAAGCGATCTTCCGTTTTGTGCAAATCATCTTCCGTGTGTGCAAAAGTCTTCCGTATAAATGTGCAAGCAATCTTCCGTTATGTGCAAAACATCTTCCATTATGTGCAATGGTAGCATTCAGCAATTAATTTGCCAAAAAGGTATTTATCAGCAATTCTCCCATCAAAGTATCCTCACTCAAGTTATGAGCATCTTTAATAAGGTATTGTTTTCGTTTTTAAATATAAGATAAAGTTGATTTTTTTTAGAGATTAAAGAAATTAAATAAATTACTTAATCATATAATATGTTATGTATCTTTAGATCATATATTAATTTATTAGTCAAACTAATTAGTTTAGAGAAAAAATATAAATATAAATATTCTAAAGTAATTTAATTAGTTTCCTTAATTTATCCAAAAAAATCAATTTTATCTTATAATTAGGAACGAAGGGAGTAATATGCATATCTAACTGTTTCACACGGCTCATATTGAAGTTTGATATCCCATTCCGAGAAGAGTAGTTCTTTGATCTCATTGATTTCTGCCCTTATGTTTTTTGGCTTATGTTAATTGATTTTTTTTGTTTGGCCAACGATCTTATGTTAATTGATTACATATCAAAAAATAATAATAATGAATGGGCAAAAAGCAAACTCATAACTGTCAACCACCGGTAAAACCTAATTCTAAATATGACTGGGTGAGAGCATTTAATTTAGAGTTGGGCAAATGTGATTTTCAATAATCAAGATTTTCAAAAAGTATTTTGATTTCAAGTAATTAAAATAACTCATAATTTCCGTTTAGAGTTTTTTTTAATGTGATCTTGAGAAAAATTGAATATATTTGGATGTCATTTATCAAAATAATTATTTATGCATAATTACTAAAATGGGTATGATTTCATAAAGTTGTCTAAATTTTCATAATTATTATTTAATTTGATAATTTTTAAATATAATTTAATTCATCACATATTCAGGTGAAGTACATATATTAAGTAAATGACCCCATATTTTTTTGGGAGAATTACATTCAGGTCTCGCATAAGAGAAAAAATGAAAAAATTGTCTCATTAACAAGTTTAGGGGATCATTTTTTCTCTAGTACTGGATCAAAACGTAATTCTCCCTATTTATCTTCGATGAATAAAGCCACCTTATTTTGTTGTCGCCATTTGGATAGATATCGCATTAAAATTTATTTTTATTCTCCTGTACTTCATTTTCATATTTTTATTTTTATAAAAATAATTAAAAATTATGAGAGCCGACAGAGTTATAATATAAGGCACAATATAAATACGTATATATTGTAATTATATCTCTAAAAGTGATTGAAAGTAATTATCCCCTGCCTCCACCTTTTGAGCTAGAGATTGATCTCAAATAGCTGCATTATTTTTTTTTTTTTTTGATCAAATAGCTGCATTATTCAATCATAGGTGTTATTACTTTTTGAGGAATCAGAAAGAAAGGAAAAAAGAAAAAGGGGGGCCGGTGGGAATTACTGAAAGACGCTCCTTGCAAACTTTATTGGGCAAAGGTATTTAAGGATCCAAGTCTCGGGCTGCAACATATTATCAAGGGAAAATTGTGAAAAAATCCCTCATTGGTAACTTATTTGCTAAATGAGACCTTTGCGTGCAGATTATCTTCCACGTGTGCAGAATATCTTCCCTGGTGTGCAGATGATCTTCCCTGTGTGTAAAATTCTTCCCTATACATGTGCAGAAATCTTCCCTACGTGTGCAGAAATGTTCCCTCCGTGTGCAGATATCTTCCCAGGTCCCATTTAGCAAATAAGTTGTCCATGAGGTCTTTTTTAGCAATTCTCCCTATTATCAACTAAGCGCAAATATCTTATTTTTTACATATAATTAAATATAAGTTATATACAGTTGAAGAAGAGATATGTCAAGACAGCACCGGGAAAGGTTTTTTTCTCTCTATTGAAAAGCGTGCAAACTTCACTTCTGATATGGGCGATCAACTCCAATAGAAACTTCCACCGGACCGGCCATCGGATCTTCTCGTTTGTGGGAGTAATAAGAAAAAAAAGAATGAAGTCCTCCCTCTAATGGCAGCGGATACAGAAATGGGAGAAGAAGATCCTACAGCGAAGGAATTAGATGCTCACGATTGTATGGATCATGATAGCATTGATGCAAAAACTTCACCCAGCGTTGAGAAAAAATAGCTCTCTTACAAAGCCTCATTAATGGGTTTCAATGGTATTGACAATGGGGGTGATTGTGCTGAAGATGATGCAATTCTTTCAGATGTTCTAAATAGAGAATGGGAGCTACCTGAGCTTACGGACGAGATCAAAGCTCTCATGCAGCAACACCCTGTGGTCCCTGTTTCAGCAGAAGAATATAGTGAATGGTGCAAACCATGGAATGCTGGACTAATTATTACGGTGTTAGGTCGTAAGTATAATGTCTATACTTTGAAGTCTCACCTATCCCGATTGTGGAAGACACATGAGTTTAATCTAATAGATTTGCCAAATAACTATTTTTTAGTTAGATTTCTTCCAAAAGAAGGGCGGGCTCAGATTTACCACAGAGTGTTATATGACGGTCCGTGGGTGATTCAACACCATACTATCCTTGTTCAGCGTTGGTCTCCAAATTTTGACCCTTTCACTAATTCTTTGGCGAGGGTAGCAATTTGGGTCAGGATTCCTAATATCCCTATGCAGTGCTACAATAAGACTTTCATTACTAGATTAGGGAATAGGATAGGGAAGACTATGAAGGTGGACTTGTTTAATCCTTCAGACTTAATATCCAACACGGCCCGAGTTGAAAGGGGCAAATATGCTAGAATTTGTGTAGAAGTTGATTTGAGGAAAAAATTGGTACCTCGAGTGATTGTTGCGCATCTGGCGTTCCAAGTTGAGTATGAGGGGCTCAATCTCATTTGTTTTGCGTGTGGGCGATATGGACACAGTAAGGAAAATTGCCAATGGACATTTGATGCTTCACACAAGTCAGGCAACGGACCAAATGAACAGCAGCAGCGCTTTGGGTTAAGCACGCCGGCGGCGAAGCCAACTCCAAAAACCGATGACGAGTTTGGGCCGTGGATGATAGTCGGTCGTTCAAACAAGACCCAACCACCTAGAAGGACTCAATCTCGGGAAGCCAAGCCAGACCAGAACAGCGGATCTCGGGTTAGCAAAAACTCTGAGAAGAGCGGCGCTAGATCGCGATTTGGCATCCTAGCTGGGTTGGAGGAAGAAGACGAGATAATAGGGGATGGGGAGGCTACCTCGGTTCAGAACCGCAGCTCAGAAAGGGAAGTGCTTGTTCAGGTGTCGCAGGCGGCGGGTGACAGGGATGGCATGGGTTTGTCGGCAACTCTGACAGGGAAGAAGGCCGAAGTGACAAGAGAAGGGAAACGAAGCAATATGAAGGAGAAGGCAGTGGTGAGATCGACACAGGGCAATGAGATTGAAAAGCCTATTGGGCTTTGGATTGAGAGGAAATCGCATAGGAAGAAAGAGGCCACCATTGATGGGTCAGCCAATAGCAAGGCATCAAATGGGTTTAAGGCCCAAAGTCATAAAAACCCTCCTTTGGGCCGAAGGGAACATGTTATGGTGGGAGGCAATGTTACACAATCAATTTCAAAGCCCATACAAGCACAAAATGAAGATGGGGCCAATAGCATAAATGGAAGGTTACTTCTTGAAGGGCCCATAGCTAATTCTGAAAAGGCATGTGATGCCTACATGAAGGCAAAATGTGAACATAGTGTGCAAGCTATAATATCTCATCCTATATCCGTCCAAGTCCCTTCTCAGTTTGAAGATGATGTTGGAGACGACTTCATGAATGCTGATTTTGAGAAGCAGGAAATGCAGGACTCAGAGGAGGGAAGGAACATGCATGATCCCAAACATCCGGACATGTAAGTGTCCGCTCCTTTAAATTTTATTTTATTGTTATCATGATAGTCGCGTCCTGGAATTGTCGAGGTACTGGGAGTCGTACTCTCCCTACCACCATTAAAGAAATTGTGAAGCATTATAATATTGATGTTTTGTGCCTTCTGGAGACCAGAATTAGTGGCTCTCGTGCGGATGCTGTCTCTCATAAATTAGGATTTAGTCATTGGATTAGATTGGAAGCTTCTGGGTTTGCTGGTGGTATTTGGGTGCTATGGGATAATAATAATGTCCAAGTTGATTATTTATTTTCTAGTACCCAATTTATCCATTGTAAGCTGACAAATAGGAAAACCCAGGTCTATTTTTATACCACTTTTGTGTATGGTGAACCTGCAATATCTAGACGGGGTAGTTTGTGGGATGGTTTGAAGGACATTGCATCTTCCATGCAAGAAGCTTGGATGGTGATTGGTGATTTTAATTCCTTCCTTAATCCTACTGATAAAATAGGCAGTTCTAACTTATCCCTTAGAGCTATGAAGCAGTTTTCTGACTGTATTAGAGATTCTAATCTTCTTGAAATTCCTTTTGTGGGGGAGCGTTTTACTTGGGAAAAGCAGGGCATAAAAGAGGGACTTGACTGGGCGTTTGGGAACTTAGCGTAGGAGCTTAAGTTTTCTAGAAGCAAGGTTTTTCATCAGCTTCGTTATAAGTCTGACCATAGAGTCCTTGTTGTTGCGGAAGGAGTTGAAGCACCTAATCACCGGACAAGGTCTCAGTTTCATTATCACCCAGCATGGTCATTGGAGGAGAGCTTTAGGGAAGTGGTTCACAAAGCGTGGGATAATTTAGATTGGAGTAGTGGGGCCTTGAAATTTGAAAAAGATGCTACGGAGTGGAACCTCAAGGTTCTAGGAAGTATCCCCAAGAAAAAACGTCAGATTTTGAGGAGACTGGAAGGAATTGATAAAGTAAGGTCTAATAACACCTCTAATGGTCTTTACAAGCTTGAACAGAGGCTCTGGCAAGATTATAGCAGATTGAGCGCATAAGAGGAGCTTCTCTGGTTTCAAAAGTCTAGGTGCAAATGGTTGAAATGGGGAGATAAAAATACCAGATTTTTTCATGCATCCACTGTGATTAAGAGAAAAAAGCAACATGTCGATGCTTTACAAGATGAAAATGGAAATTGGATAACGGACCAGGACACACTGAGACAGATGGCTTGTCAATTCTTGAAGGATCTATATACTAAAGATGACCAAGTTATGGATTCCTCGAATTGGATAGCGACATTCCCTCCTTTAAAGCGACAGGATTTTGAGCTCATCCATAAAGAAGTTCATGATATTGAGATCAAGAATGTGGCCTTCATGATGGGAGCTTTTAAAGCGCCGGGACCTGATGGCCTTCAAGCACATTTTTTCCAGACTCAATGGGACCAAATCGGTGGTAAGGTATGTGATATGGTTCGTGGTGTCTAGCAAGATCCTGAGCGTGTTAAGGGAATCAATCATACTAATATAGTTTTGATCCCTAAGGTGGATAATCCTCACAAAGTGCAAGATTTCCGTCCTATCTCGCTATGCAATGTGATATTCAAGATAATAACAAAAATTATTGCTAGCAGATTAAAGGAGGCTATGTCTTATCTAATACAACCCCAGCAGTGTAGTTTTATTACTGGCAGACAAGGCAGTGATAATATTATTATTGCTCAGGAGGCCATGCACTCTATGCGGAATAAAAAAAGAAAGAAAGGATACGTGGCCATTAAAGTAGATATGGAAAAAGCTTATGACCGGCTTGATTGGGATTTTCTGAGATCCACGCTTATTACCTTAGGCTTATCCAGTCAAATGATTAAGCTCATTATGGCCTGTACCTCGTTTGTGTCCATGAAAGTTTTGTGGAATGGCACGGCATCTACCCCATTTTGTCCCACAAGAGGCCTTAGACAAGGAGATCCTCTTAGCCCTTACCTATTTGTTCTGTGTATGGAACGGCTGGGTCATAGTATTAGTCGGGAAGTGACTAATGGGAATTGGAAGGGATTTACTTTTAACCCTCGCTCTCCTGTGATTTCGCATCTCTTCTTTGCTGATGATCTGCTTCTGTTTGGGGAAGCATCATTTGAGCAGATAGAGAAAATGAAAGAGATTATGCAAGCTTTTTGTGAGGTCTCGGGGCATAGAGTTAATCTTGGCAAATCCAAGGTCTTTTTCTCTAAAAATGTTCATATTACTAGAGCCTTAGATTTGGCTCAACAATTGGGGATTAGTCTTACAGGGGATCTAGGAAAATATCTGGGAGTTCCGCTGTTACACAAGAGAGCCATTAAGCTTCATTTTTTCCCCATTATTCAGAAGGCTCGAAAGAGACTGGCGAATTGGAAAGGTAGGTTTCTTACTATTGCTGGGAGAACAATTTTGATTAAGACTGTGTTGGGCGCCTTACCTAGCTATCAAATGCAAACTACTCTTTTTCCCAAAGGTGTATTAAAGGAACTTGAGCAGATCAGTCGTTCCTTCCTCTGGAACCAAAGCCAGGAAGGGAGGAAGATGCATCTTGTTGCATGGGATCAAGTTAAACAAGATAAAGAGAATGGTGGCTTAGGTATTAAAGATCTTCAACACCAAAACAAGGCTTATATAATGAAGCTTTGTTGGGGTTTTCTTACTAAACTAGAAGCCTTATGGGTGAAATGTTTAAAGGGGAAATATGGATGTGGGGATGGATTATATCCCATGGTAAAAAAGAAGCAAAACCAATCTGATGTCTGGAGAAGCATCACCAAGGTGTGGGAACAATTCTATAAAGGAGTTGGCAGATTATTGAACGATGGTACGACTAGTCATGCCTGGTGGGATTTATGGTTGCCACTTGATGAGCCGCTCATATTCTACGTGGACCATAACATACATCTACTTGACCCTTCTGCTAAAGTAAGGAATTTTGTATTTGGAAGATGGAATATAGAAAAGTGGAGAGAGTTTCTTCCACACTGGGTGATCAACATTATTGCTAATGTGATTCCTCCACATGGAAGTAAGGCTGATAAATTCTCTTGGAGGAATGCTTCTGATAACTGTTTTAGTATCCGCAATGCTTACAAGTTTTTATCTTCAACGAGATTCCAGAGCTCGCCGATCCCTTGGAAGAAAATGTGGAAGATACCGGTACCAGAAAAAGTAAAATTTTTTCTTTGGCAAGCTTTTCATGAGAGACTTCCTACAAACCTTCTCAGAGCTAAGAGAGGATTAACTCAAAGTGAGGAGTGTCCCTTTGAGTGTCAGAGAGTGGAAACAGTTCTGCATATTCTTAGAGATTGTGAGGATGCTAGAACAGTGTGGTTAAATTTTGTTAAGCCTAATTGTCGTATTAGCTTTTTTTGTTCTAACTTGCAGGTTTGGCTTAAGGAGAATCTATCAAGCAATATGGGATTTGCCAGATTTTGTAGATGGCCTTGGGCAAAGGTCTTCAGTCTTATTTGCTGGCTACTGTGGAAAAATCGATGCAGAGGTGTGATGGAGGGAACTCGGGCCCAACCGAAGGAAGTTGTTCATGAAACTTGTTTCCAACTCTTGGAGACCAGTGTATTTGGGAATTTCACAGCCCAAGATACGTACTTTGCACAAGATGAAGAGAGCTTATGGAGACGGCCACCGGATGGATTCGTCAGACTTGATACAGATGGATCAGTTAATGCGCAACGGTCAGCTGCATGTGGTGGGGTAGTTCGTGACAAGAATGGTAATTGGATCCTTGGGTTCCAACGCACACTTGGAGTTCATTCTCCCACCTCGGCAGAATTATTGGGTCTTCTGTCAGGTCTTCAATTGTGTAAGCAACACCGTTTTCAATGTGTGAAAGCTTATACTGATTCAATGGAGGTCCTGAATCTGGTACTGCGAGATGGTGGACATGATCACCCGTTAAGAGAGGTCATATGTGAGGTTAGAGATCTTCTTTTCTCGGATTGGCAAATCAAGACTTGTTATGCGCCCCGAGAAGCAATCCGATGTGCTGATTTTCTGACTCGAGATGCACAACACTTGTTGGGGGGCCTGGCTATTTTACCAGCTCCTCATCCAGGATGCTTACAGATTCTGAGAGGGGACCTTGCTCCTATAGGGGGCCTTTATGGTTACCCTAGTGTGATGTAATTTCCATTTTATGGCCTTGTAATCGAAAAACAAAGAGAGAGATATGTCGGCTATATATTGCACCTCCTTAAACAAATTTGAAATACCTTTTAGCAATAAATTGAACAACAAAAAGGCAAAAAAAAAAAAAAAAGAACAACGGAGACCAACACTGAGTTTGTCTAATAATATAAGGTCCCGCTAGATTTTTTTGAGTCTTGAGTTTGAGTTTCATAAGAGTCACTTGTATTGGGAGGGGGCAACCATGAATCCCGAATCGGATACAACATGATAATATAAAAAAGAATAAATTGAACTGCCGAGAATTTTTCATCAATTTTCCGAAAAGAAAGAACAAAGTAATCAATCAAAGGTGAATTAAAGACTATGAATCTCCATAGACACACACAAGCCCAAGAACCATACAGAGAAGTTGGGCTCCATAGTCACACACAAGCCCAAATTTCAAAGGAGTTGGGTCCTCTCCATTATGCCGAAAACACTGTTAACAGGATATGTATTTACGAAATTATAATTATAATTAATATCAATATATATATAATAAAATTATAAATAATGTAACTTATCTCAATCTTCGTGTAATTCATGAGGAAATATATCTATTTAGGTTACAAAATATGGAAGATCAATAATATAATTTACACGTTTTCAGAGTTTGCAATAAAAATATTGTTTAAAAAAACTGAATTTATCACATCTAAAATATTTATTTGAATAAATAAAAATTAAATAGTAATTGAATAATGATGAAAGGATATGTTTTTATCTTATGTTAATTTATTACATATCATAAATGAATGGACTGGGTCGTTGCTTAAAAAAAAAATAATGAATGGGCAAAAAGCAAACCCATAACTGTCAACCACCAGTCAAGCCAAGTTCTAAACATGACTGGTTGAGAGCATTTAATAAGAGTTGGGCACATGTGATTTTCAATAATCAAGATTTTTAAAAAGGATTTTGATTTTTTTTTTGCCTGAAAAAGGATTTTGATTTAAAGTGCTTAAACTTACTCATAATTTCTGTTTAGATTTTTTTTTTAAAAAAATGTGATCTTGAGAAAAATTGAATATACTTGGGTGTCATTTATCAAAATCATTATTTATGTATGATTACTAAAATGGGTATGATTCTCATAAAGCTGTCTAAATTTTGATAATTATTATTTAATTTCAATAATTATTAGATATAATTTAATTCATAACATAATAATCATTTCAAAAGTTTTATAGAATAAAAGTTAAGTACATATATTAAATAAAAGACACCATATTCTTTTGGATCAATACAGACACCATATTTTGTTGTTATCGCATTAAAATTTATTTTTAATTCTCATCTCCTTCATTTTCATATTTTATTTTTATAAAAATCACTAAAAATTATGAGAGACGACAGAGTTATAATATAAGGCACAATATAAATATGTATATAGTGTAATTATATCCCTAAAAGTGATTGAAAATAATTATCATTGTCCCCACCTTTTGATCTAGAGATTGATCTGATCTCAAATAGTAGCATTATTCAACCAGATAAGAATCGGAAAGAAAGAAGGGAAAATTGTGAAAAAATCCCCCATTGTCAACTTATTTGTCAAATGGGACATTCGCGTGTAGATTATCTTCCACATGTGCAGAATATCTTCCCTGATGTGCAGATGATCTTCCCTGTGTGCAAAATTCTTCCCTATACGTGTGCAGAAATCTTCCCTACGTATGCAGAAACCTTCCCTACGTGTGCAGATATCTTCCCTCCATGTGCAAGATATCTTCCCAAGTCCCATTTAGCAAATAAGTTATCCATGAGGTCTTTTTTAGCAATTCTCCCAATAAAGAAAGTACAAAGGAAAAGGGGAAAAAAACGAGGGAAAATTACTGAAAAACCCTTGAAAATTTTATTCACTAAAGGTACTTAAGGGTTTAGGTCCTTGAGTAGAGTGCAACATATCATCAATTATGTGTAAATATCTTCTTTTTTACATATAGTTAAAGATAAGTTACACACACTTGAAGGAGATATGCATCGGCTATATATTGCACATGAGGCGATATGCATCGGATCGGCTACATGTTGCACATGAGTTCTTAAACAAATTTTAAATATTACCTCCAATCTTAAATATAAGACATAATTGATTTTTTTTAGATAGATTAAGAAAGCTAAATAAGTTACTTAATCATATCATACATTATATATCAGTTTATAAGTTAAACGAAATAGTTTGGATAAAAATTGGCAAATATAAATACTTTAAAGTAATTTAATTAGCGTCCTTAATCTCTCCAAAAAAAATAAACTTTATCTTATATTTAGGACAGGAGGGAGTACCTTTTAGCAATAAATTGAACAGCGGAGAATTTTTCATCAATTTTCCAAAAAGGAAAAAGAAAAAAAGAAAAAATCAATCAAAGGAGAATTAAAGGTGTTAACTTGTGTTGTCAATGTGCCACCTAATTTTTACGTGTCCCCATCACTGAGCAGGACAAGTGAGAGGCCCAGCATCTTCCTTACCCTCAAGAATATGCAAAGTTTTTGTAATTTTCTTCCCTCTCAGAAGACCAATTTGATCTCATTTTCTTGCTTTCTTTCCCTCTTTGTTGGGTACTCATATTTTCCTGCTCATCAGAAATCTCTATGGAAAACAAGGATTCAGGGTCCAGCTTGAAGAATGAAAATGAAGAGAAGAAGAAAGAGAGAGATTTGGAAGAAGAGCAGCCTCATCTGGAAGAAGACTATGAATCTCCAACTTTCAATCTTCAAAATGTTTCAAAAGTCATTCTTCCTCCTTTGGGTGCTTCCAGTTATAATGATCATAACTCATCACCTCACTCCAAAACATGGATCATATCCCCAATGGATACCAGATACAGGTACATCTCTGTAATATTCTCAATAATTATTCAAGTTTCTAGGTACAGTTTTTATGATTTTTTTTTTTTGATTAACATCAATTTGAGTTTTTTTTTTTAAATTGAATCTAGTGCTTTTTAACAAGATTTTGGAATGATCAAAAAAATTAATGGGGTAGCTAGCTAATCTTGTTTGAAGAGGGATCCTTGGGAAATAAAACAAGATAATTGCAATTTTTTCTGAATGTAATAAACATAAATTAGGATTTGGATTTTCTTTGATAAGAACTGGAATTCATATGCAGAGAGAGAGAGAGAGAGAGATTTGTGGGTCCCAAAACTCATTCCCTTGAATCTCCTCGTAGAATCTTGTAGATGAAGAGAAACTTCTCCATATAAAATACTAGTATATCGTTATATTAGGTAGAACAATATTCACATGTTCACATGCTGTAATGAATATTATACTCCTTCCCATTCTAAATGTATTAGCTAATCAAAGATTTTCTTTAATTTTAAATATAGGATATCAATCCACTTTATTTTTAAAATTTATTATTTTTTTTCTAAACTATCCATATTGATGGCACATATTAAGAAGATTTCTATAACGCTGTGATTTTAGTGCGAATGACGAAAATATAGTATTTTAGAAAAACTCACAAATTTTTTGATAAATAACTAACTTAACTAATTTTTTTAATCTTTATAAATTAGTTACTTGGAGCAGTTATAAAATATGTGGAAGTGCAGGTGTTGGGAGAGTTTGATGGTGGTGCTGGTGGGATATTCAGCATGGGTGTATCCCTTTGAAATAGGGTTTCTGATGTCTTCTCCAACACATAAACTCTACATAGTGGATAATATCATTGATCTCTTCTTTGGCATTGACATTGTTCTCACTTTCTTCCTTGCTTACATTGATCATTCCACTCAACTTCTTGTTCAAGATTCCAAACAAATTGCTCTCAGGTTAGTTCACTTATTTTCTTGCCACTACCAAAAAAGCTTAGGGCTTGTTTGAATTAACATTTGTAAATTATTGATTTGACATAAACTTGTTTGATCGATATATTGAAAAATCAGTTTTAGAAAGTTCAAACATGAAAAAAATTCAAAAGCTCTAAGACAAAAAAATTGCTTCAATTTTAACATTTATTTTTTGGCTCCAACTACTCCCTCCGGTCATTAATACAAAATATATTTAGAGAGTTGATATTAGTCTTAAAGATAAGACATAATTTTCATATTTATTAATATTTTTCTAATTTACCCATATTTATACTTTCTCAATAATAATCAAGGAAGAAATGAAATGAAGGAATTAAGAAAGATAATAAGGATGTTTTAGAAAATACATGTTATATTAACTAACTTAACCAACTTTCTTGATATAATCAAATTAGGTAAACATGTCTTATATTAAGGACATAAAGGAGTAACTTCTAAGGGTCCAAAAGTCGGTGTTACAAGCTTCCTAACTGCATCCCAAACAAGGACTACAGTGAATTTTTAAATTAAATCTTTCATGCTAATGTATTGATAATTGTTTTTTTTTAATCATATACTTCTCTTTGAATGAAACATATGCCTTGACTCTTTACTTTCATGATAGTCTAATCCAGTTTATCTTTTTCTACTGAATTAAATTTTTTATTAATTATTGATTTTATATTAGGGAATAAAAAGATGTCTGGTGGACTCTGTAAGCTTTAGAATGTTTTTGTCAAAATAAATAGTATAATTGTTTTGTAAAAAAAAAGAAAAAGACCCGCACGTTGCAAAAGAGATAAGAGATTTGGTATTTAAAGTCACAAATGGGCCCAGCCTATTAAAGAAACGGCCCCATGATTTATCCTCCCACCGACACCACACGATTTATTAGAAGATAAATCAATGTCAAAAGTTTAAATAATTTTATATGCACAATATGAACATCGCAATCATTCATTCAATTTGGGATGGTAGTTCAGATATATGGCATTTTTTAATACCAGACAAAATTCAATATAAATAGTAAAATACTAATAAAAATTTGAAACATTTTAATACCAAAATATATAGAAATTATTTGATTTTTAAATCACCACATTATACTCCATTTCCGGAATACAGAAGTTAGCTGGAAGATTTGTTTTGATCATGAATTATATGTGTTTGGATTAGCTTTTTTTAATAGCTTTTATGACTTACAAGGTAAGTGTGTGAGAGGAGTTTTATCTCGGGTTACGCAAACCATGGTTTGAAACCATAGTTTGGAGGTTTGCCAAACATACACCAACATATTGTAGGTCTTATTTTTTGTACTTTTCCTAAATATCCTTATTAATCGTATATGTCAAAAAAGTTTACATATTTTTCAATGTAAATGATTAAATGAGGCATTTTAAGCAAACCAACATATTTTTTTATATAAATAATTAAATTAACTAACTTTTTAATATATATAAATTAATTATCTAGTTCTTATATTTAAAAAAAATTATATAACTTATATGGATTGATGTGATGGTGATATATAGGTACGTATCAACATGGTTTCTGATGGATGTGGCATCAAGCATACCATATGAGGGATTGGGTTATTTGTTCACAGGCAAACACAAAGTGGGCCTTACCTTCTTCCTCTTGGGTATGCTTAGACTTTGGAGGCTTCGAAGAGTCAAGCAATACTTCACCAGGTCCTGTTAATCAATGATTCCCTGGATATTTAATATAAGACTCAGTTTTCAATTTTTATAGAAAGATTAAGAAAGTTAAATAAATAATTTAATTATAGCATACATTATATATTATCATATTTTGTATTAGTTTATAAGTTATAAGTCAGACAAACAAGTTTAATATAAAAATGATAAATATAAATATTTTAAAGTAATTTATTCAGCTTTCTTAATCTTTCTATAAAAGTCAAATTAATCTTTCTAGTCCTTAATATGAGATATATATGGGGAGTTGAACTTGATCCTAAACATAAGACATAGTTTTATTATTTGTTAATCTTTTTCTAATTTACCCCTTATTGATCCTCCATCGACAATAATCAAGGAGGTGAGGGAATTAAGGAAGATGAATCGGATGTTTTACAAAATATATGTTATATTAACTAACTCAACCACCTTCTTTAATCTAATCAAATTATGTAAATATGTCTTCTATTAAGGACCGAAGGAATAAGACATACTTAAGGAGTTAATCTTAGTCCTAAATATAAGATATAGTTTTCCTATTTGTCAATTTTTTCCTAATTTGACCCTATTGATACTCCCTCAACAATAATTAAGGAGGAGGGAACTAAGGAAGATCACTAGGGTGTTTTAGAAATTACATATCATATTAACTAATTCAACTAACTTTCTTAATTTAATCGAATCATGTAAATATGTTTTATATTAAGGATTAAGGAGTAGTATTTCACATTCATATAATTTATAACATGTGTTTATTATTTTATTATTGACTATGATTTTATTATCCAGGCTTGAGAAAGACATCAGATTCAGCTATTTTTGCATCAGATGTGCTAGACTTCTTTGTGTATGTTATATACTTCCCTCCTTTATTTTTTTACTTATTCAATAACTCCTTATGTGATCTTTCTTTTTTTTCACTTCACTTGTACCCAAAATTGTTTTTAAAATAATTAAAAATGATGCTATTGACATGCTTCATTTGGTCTAAAACCCCTTTCTTTTCTTTGCACAAAGATGAATTATTTTTAATATTTTAAAGTTATACTCTCTCAAGTGCTAAATATAGGAACCAGGGGGGGTTTACTTTGATCCCAAACATAAGATTATCATCCACTTTACGCCCCAAATTTATAATTTTTCCTTGATGTATCCTATTAATCGCACATATTAAGAGTCAGGTATCAATTAAATATGGTATTTTAGATTAACCGATATACATTTGTTACAAATAGCTAACTTAACTAATTTCTTTAAAACCGCAAAAAAAGAGTAGTTATAAGTTATATTATGCGAATGTGACTTATCATCATAGTATACTGATAATGAAGATTTGAGTGAGTGCAGGTAACATTTTTTATAGCACACTGTGGTGGGTGTCTGTACTACCTACTAGCTGACGTGTACCCTCACTTAGGGAGGACATGGATTGGGACAATAAATCCAAGTTTCAAAGAGACAAGCATTTGGATTAGATACATATCAGCCATGTATTGGTCTCTCACCACCATGACCACTGTAGGCTATGGTGACTTCCATGCTGTGAATCCCATGGAGATGGCCTTCACCATTTGTTACATGTTCTTCAATCTTGGCCTCACTGCTTACTTGATTGGAAATATGACCAATCTTGTTGTCCAAGGAACTTGTCGTACCATGGAATTCGTAAGCATCATTTCTTATTTACTACTCCCTTTTAGTTCTGACTGTAAGAACTAGATAACTAACTTCCTTTTAGTTCTAACTATAAGAATTAGATAACTAATTTATAAAAAATAAGGAAATTAGTTATATCGTTATTTGTAATGAAAAAGAAATTGCTGAAAAATCCTTCATTGCAAATTTTATTACCTAGAAGTACCTAAGGGCCTTTGTCTTTGAACTGGTGCAACTCTCGTTCAGTTGTATGCAAATGTCTTTTGTTTTGTACATAGTTGAAGATAGATTGTATGCCACTGAAAAAGAGTTGCACTCGTTGAAGATAGGTTGCACTTAGGTTCTTAAATAAATTTTCAAGTCCCGTTTGGTGATGACTTTTGCAATGGGTGATTTTTCAGCAATTTTCCCAGTAATAATTTTTTGTTCTTTTTCCCTAAAATACCCCACTAATCATTTGCATCCAAAAAAAAAATCATCAGTGATGAAAACCCCCTTTAGAATGTGTAATTAATAGGATTGTTTGGGAAAAGTATCAAGGTTTTACATTTAAAACCGAAGCAAATCCCTCAATTAGCTCATATTTTATATTGGATTTGAAACATGTGACTGCATATATTGAAAATTTTGACGTGTTAGCTATGCATGTGATGCAGAGAAACAACATTGAAGCAGCAACAAATTTTGTGAGCAGAAATAGAGTATCTGCGAGGCTAAAAGAGCAAATCATTGCTTATATGTGCTTAAGATACAAGGCAGAGAGTTTAAACCACCATCAGCTTATGGAACAACTGCCCAAATCAATACGCAAAAACATTTGTCAACGCTTGTTCCTTCCTGCTGCACAAAAAGTTTATCTTTTTAAAGGGCTCTCCAGAGAAATCTTGTCGTCCTTGGTATATACATCTCAAACTACACCTTATTTCTTTGTCTATTAACAACAGCTCTTTCAAATCAAGGTTTACATATATACCTTTTTTTTTTTCAAACTATTAGAGTTTGTTGTCATGCCAAAATTGAGTTTTTCAACTAAAAAAACCAATTAAGGTCTAAAATAATGTTTGACATGATTTTGGAGACAACTGACTTTTTGCTCAAAAGCCACTTTAAAGCTGAACTAACTTTTTTTGGCTTTTGGCTTTTGATTTTTAGCTTTTCTTTATTTTTTAACCTTTTAAAACTGAATTTCTAATATATCATCCAAATTAAATAAGTTTATATCGAACTGACTTTTTTTTTAAAAAAAGAAACATATCCAAACATAAATCATATTACATTACTTGACTTTTACCCCTAACTTAGTTTACTTTTGTCAACATAATCCAAACAAGCCATAGGTCTTTGAATATTGATTATTATGGAACAAAATATAAGCATATAATGTGGCTGTTAGGTGATATTTATTATCATTGTGTAGGCTACAAAAATGAAGGCTGAGTATATGCCTCCAAAAGAAGAAGTGATCATGCAAGGTGAAGCAGCAGAGGATGTTTACATAATAGTGTCAGGAGAAGTGGAGATCATTGATTGTGTGATGAACAAAGATAAAGTTTTAGGGATTTTACAAAGATGGGACATGTTTGGAGAAGTTGGTGCACTTTGCTGTAAGCCTCAAAGCTTTACTTACAGAACCAAGACCCTCACACAGCTCTTGAGGCTCAAAACCAGTGATTTTACTCAGACTATGCAGATTAAAAAGGATGACAATATACAAATGCTCAAAAATTTCCTTCAGGTATGAACACTAATTTGACTCACTTGTAGATACTCCCTCCAATCTTAATGTAGGAACTGGTTGGGGAGTTGATGTTGGTCCTAAATTCAATATCCATTTCACCTTTTTATTCATTTTTTCTCAAATTAACCCTATTGATATTCCCCTAATGATAATCAAGTAAGAAAGGGAGGGCAAGAATTAAGAAAGATGATTAGAGTGTTTTAGAAAAAAAACATATATTATTTAACTTAACTAACATACATAATATACTCAAATTAGTTATATAGGTCTTAAATTAAGGACTAGAGAAGTACTCCACTGGTCCTTAATATAAAACATATTTTGGGAGTTGATCTTGGTCCTAAATATAAGATATGATTTTCATATTTGTCAGTGTTTTCCTAATATACCTCTATTGATGCTCCCTGAATAACAATTAAGGAGAGAAGGAAATGAGGAATTGCAGAAAGTAACTAGGGTGTTTTAGAAAATACTTGTCATATGAACTAACTTAACCGACTTCCTTGATCTATTCAAATTAGGTAAATATATCTTATATTAAGGACCGGAGGAGTATAAAATTGCATCAAAAAATCTTATTGATTACCATAACTGATCTAAATGTAGCACTTGAAGAAGCTACATGATCTAAATGCCAGAGAGTTGGAGATTGATTGGAGCAGAGAAGATGACCCAAACATGGCTGTGAACTTGTTACATGTGGCCTCAATTGGCAATTCTGCTTTTCTTGAAGAGCTTTTGAAGGCAGGCTTGGATTCTAGTGTTGCAGACTCCAAAGGCAAAACCCCATTGGTATGTGTATATATATATGTTCATATTTTCATATTCATGCAATTCAAAATTGATCTCTTGCAGCTTAGTATAATATCTAGCTAGTAAGATTTATTATTCATGAGCCTTTACTATGTATTTTGGCTACAGTTATTTTGTGGTTAAGCTCAAAATCAGTATGCTTCCCTGTGGTTTAAAAGTGTACTGACTCAACCATCTTGGTTCATTATATATATAATCAATTTAATAATCACACTAATAGCCGCAACTATTTTTGTCAAAAACTGACAATTTATTGTGATATATATATATATATACAGCACATATCAGCATTAAATGGCCACGAAGAGTGTGTAAAAGTGTTACTTAAGCATGCATGCAACATACATGCAAGAGGTATACTATGCTCCTGTACCCTTCTCTTTTACATCTAATTCCCTTTGCATCTTCTTCAATATATATCGGTTAAATTACACAAAATTTCCCAGAATTTTGAACCATCTACAAATAACTCCCTCAACCATTAAAACTTGATACGGAATCTACCGTAACTTTCAACTTTGCATATGGATAAACCCCATACATCAATTATGTACCACCTTAAGTTATATTTTTATGTCTATATAACCCCCTCAATCTTTGAGTTATATGAATATAAGCGCCTAAACTTTAAATTAAATAAGTAATGGACAAAACTACTACTGGTAGGGGAGTTTTATACAAAATGTAACGGTCTAGGGGGGACTAATTGCAAAATTTCAATATCTGTACATAACAGAATTAGGTTAAGGGGGTAGTTATGTATAATTTCGCCATACACATGTGTTGAAAAATAGCCTGATTTACCCTTGGTGGATTAAGTCCTAGCCCAAAGTATTGGGGCCAGAGTATAAATAATATAAGAGCCTGGGTCAATATATGTGATATTTTTCAATTACTGAGTCATATTATTTAATCAATACAATATGTCTCTACCAGTTATATTATTTTACTGATACAATATATCTATCTAAGATAAGGATATGTTGGTAGAGGAAGGGTGTACATAGAACACTATAAATAGATATAGGGAGTTCAGTTGTGATAACTTGAATAGAAACATTCTGACTCGCTGATTCCTTTTCTGCCTACTATAACTATAACCCTCTCTTCTTCTTGTCTGTGTGGTGTATCTGTTGTGCGTCATAATAACTTTTGTAACTATGATTCGATTTGGGTGAGTATTAGATATAAACGGGCGCACGCCAGATACGCCCAATATTCTTACAACACACATTTACTTGCCACTCTTGAATTCTGTTGTGAATTTTGGCAGACATGAATGGGGACACAGCACTATGGGATGCCATAGTTTCAAGGCATTACTCAATATTCAGAATCCTGTACCAACTTTGTGTGCAGTCTAATCCACACACAGCAGGTGATCTTCTTTGTAAAGCAGCAAAGAGGAATGAGCTAACAGTGATGAGTGAGCTTTTAAAGCAAGGCTTGAACATAGAGTCCAAAGATCACCATGGTCGTACGGCAATGCAAGTTGCCTTGCAACACAATCATGTGGACATGATTCAATTGCTTTTCGTGAACGGCTCAGACGTTGTTGGTGCTGATCTTAATTATAATAATAATAACCATCAAGAAGGAGGGCAACACAACAATACTTGGGGAACATGTAATAATAATAATAGTAATAATCATAGGCAAATTGCTTCAAGAGTTAGCATATTTAGAGGTCATCCTATATTGAGAAGACAACAAGGTTGCATTGAAGCTGGCAAGATGATAAGGTTCCCTAACTCAATAGAGGAGCTCAAGACCATTGCAGGTAAAAAAACTGTGGATACACACACACACACACACACTTCCTCTTGTTCTTGATATAGGAGCTTGATAACTAATCTGTATAGGTTAAGGAAATTAGTCGAATTAGATATTTGTAAAAAAATGTATTGTTTTTCCCAAAATACCCTTTTTAATCATCATTTTCATTAAAACTATCAAAATCCTCTTACCATGTGCACTTGATAGGAGTGGTTTGGGGAAAAAGTTATAAATTTAGGAATTAAAGTGGATTGAGACAGTTAGTGGCTTTATAGCCTAGTGACATGAGAGCTTTTTTATAAGAGGGAAATTGCCAGTTCAATACCGTTTGTCATGTCAAGCAGTCAGTGCCTAACCCTTTAATTCAAATAAAAGGTGAATTGAGTTTTAATATTTATGATCAAGGTAAACTTTCTAACTAGCTGTTATATTTAGGATTAGAAGGAGTATATATATTAAGTTGAGGTGTTAACATTTAATTTGATTAGATTTGAGCAGCTTGTCTTGTTTGATATGTAGGTGAAAGATTTGGGTTTGATGCAAAAGATGCAATGGTGACTGATGAAGGAGGAGCAGAAATAGATTCTATTGATTTGATCAGAGATAGTGATAAACTATTTATTGTTGAATAGTTATAGCATATTAATATATTATTGTATATAGTGGGAAATGGGAATTGTCACATATTGAGGAATGTTCAGAGATTTTCCCTATCCATTTCCAAACATGAGCCGTATGTTTCTCCTCTTGAAAACACAAAAAGAAAAAAAAATGAAGAACTGTAAATATATCGTAATATTAATTAATTGACTTTATGCCATCTCTTTTTTCATTGAGATAGGAGTATACTTTATCAATATCAGAATGTTTTTTAAGTAATGATGAAGGGGGATACTTTTGTTTGTTTGTTTTGTACGTATTTTATTATAGCCTCTGTACAAAGGCTGGGTTTCAATAATGTCCCTAATTTAATTATGTGAGCTCATTTATTTGTAAATAAAGAAAAGAATCTGGTATTTTTACTTTGTAAAAGGTATTAAAAAAAATTAAAATAATACATTGCTAAGAATTGAAGAAACCCTTGCCAGTTGCCACACTAAACGAGCCTTTAGTTACAAGATAAAAGTTTCTGAATTCTTGAAAGATAAAGGTTTTCACTTTAACAGGTGTGATTTTTTTTTTTAATAACCAGACAGAATACTCCAGGAACATAACAGTTTTATTTATTTGTTTTCCCCAAAAAACCGCTCAACTTACAGGCTTCAGCTAGCAGATCTGGCAATGAGTCAGTAACATAAATGGAACTATAAGGGATTAGATTGTTACTTTTTGACAATGTTTTCAGTAAAACTCAAAGGTTTTGGAACCTAGACTGACCACTGAATCGGTTAGGATACTGAATCAAGGGTCAGCTGGTTAGAACGGAGTCAAACCAGAGCTAAACCGGGGTCAAACCAATGAGAAATTGAAGATTTCAGGGTTATTAATATGAAATTCTAAAGAAAATTTAAAAAATCGATTTTTAAAAAAATGAACCGGGTTGATGCTCGAACCGATTTGCTAGTTTTTAGCCAGAACCGGCAGGTCCGGTTCGGGTTTTAAAACCCTAATAAAACTAATAAATGTGTAAACCGGCTTGCTCTTCAAGCACATCAATAGAGTGTATGTTGGTAATGGCAATGAGAAATTTCAAAGGAACTTTTCAATCGTAATTTATGGTGCACAAAGTGAATATGTTAAGGAAGTTTTATCTCGACTTACATAAATATGTTTCTAAATCATGATTCCAAAGATGCATAGAATCTGAATCTTAAAATTCTTAATGAGCCAATATGGGGAGTTTAGATTTTATGACTGCTAATTTTATCTAATATTGTTTGATTTGTAGTGTTAACCATAATATTATATTTAAAAATACAAACCAAATACTATTTTTAATCCTTCATATAACATCTCGTTCATAGTACAATGTTTACTAAAGATCTTTTATTAGGAACTGGAGGTGTTATAATTGCATCAGTGAAGCTTTTTAATTTAATTAAATTAACTAACTTTCTTAATTTAATTAAATTAGGTTAATAGGTTATATATATATATATATATATTTTGATACATAAATTTTAGGCAGGGGTTCGAGCTTAACCCAAGCCAAGGGCAGGGCACTTAAATGGTCCTTCCCAGCAATACCAATATCAGGCAGGGCAACACCTTATACCCTCAAGCGTAAACTGGTATCTCCCGTTAGAGGATGCCTCCCCAGGCACCGTAATGGGGAATCGAACCCTCTCCCTAAAGGTGAGAAGGAACAATTCTTACTATTGAACCCACGGATGATGGGTTAATAGGTTATATATTTTAAATATCATAGTAGTAGTAGTTAAGTTTTTATGTGTGTGGACTCTGGATTGGAAGTATGGTCCATACCAGAATGACCCTTATCTAGAGAATCATTGAGAACATGTCTAGGCAATATATATATAACATTGCATGCAAATGAAGGCCCTTTAGTTTTAATACTCAGAATAGAATGTTGGGTCCTAAAGGAGAAATCAGAATCTAAATTTGCAATATGTAAAATAATTCCACTAAACAGAACAGAACCCTTATCAATCACTTCTTATATCATTCAAAGAACCAAAATAGACTCTGTACGTATAACTTTCTTTTAGGACTAAAAAACCACAAAAAGTGAGCACTGTGAGGGATGTTGCTTAAAACAAGGGGAGAAGATAGAAATGATTAAAAAAAAACAAATTAAAAAAAACACTCTCAAATCAGAATGAGAGAGAACCAAATCAAAATTGAAGAATGAGAAGGAGAATCTTGGTCAAAGTTTTCGAACTTTTATACCCCGAAAACACAATCTAACGTATCATTAGCTTCCACATTGTTCATGATTTCCCTCTCTACCATATTATTAAACCAAGCCCTCCAACTTATGAAGAGTAATGAACAAGCTAAAATTATAATAAATAAATAAATAAAGTCAGGGAGATTGCAAAAGATCTTATTACTATGTATCACTCGTCATGCTGATCTATGCTGTGGCATTTTATTATATCTCCCTAAAAAGACTTCCATTTTCTTTTCATTTTTCCTTATGTTTTCTCCAACTATAAGGTTGCTATCATGTGATTTGGAGTCATAGGCCTCTCCGATTGTGAGGGTAAAGCTGCGTATAAATATTCCTGACAACATATTTAAGAGACTCAACTACTCTCTCCAGAAGGTATAATATAAGATATATTTAAGAAGTTGATCTTGATCCTAAATATAAAATTTATTTCTCATACTTGTCAATATTTTCCCAATTTACCCTTATTGACGCTTCCTCAATAATAATCAAGGAAGAGAGGGAAGCAGAGAATGACAAAAAAATGATTAGAATGGTTTAGAAAACTTATATCATATTAACAAATTTAACTAACTTAGGATGTGTTTGGTATGAGAGATTTAGAGGAAAAGGGAGGGGAGGGAATAATTTTATGAGTTAAATTTAAGAAAATTAGAAAAGACGGGTTATAAAATTTTAATAAAGCAAAGATGTAAAATAAAAATAGTAAGAAAAATGAATTAAAATTTTTTAACTCTACTTCACTATTTTATTTTTTAAATTTAACTTAAAAAAATTTTCTCTCTGCTCATTCCCCCTACACCAACAAGCCCTTAGTCTAATCAAATTTTGTAACTATGTCTTATGCATTTAAGAGCTGATGCATGACCGATGGCAGGTGGCTCAAGTGGTTCGGCACTTGAGTCCCTTCCACAAGGTCTCGGGTTCGAGACCGGTGGATGGAGTTTCTATTGGAGGGAAAGTTTTACACCCAAAGGGTCTGACCCGACTCGAATCTGGACTAATCGGTTGCTCGGGTTTACTTGATCCAAAGAAGACCAGGACCCAGAAAAAACGCGGGATACCGGATGCTCTAACCAAAAAAAAAAAAAAAAAGAGCTGATGCATGGAGTATTTGCTCACTGTGTGAAACAAATGTTATTGGTCCTCCTTCTATATCTTTATTACCAGCCCGTTTCACAATAAAAACAGCAGATTCCCAATCATCCCCTCCACTCTATTGGAAACACCCATGATTGCACCCAACAGGACCTTTCACCTTAGAAACCTGAGCTCCTAAGCTACCCAACTTTTTCTTTGTTTGCTTCAAACTCTCTTTCTTTGATCTCATAATTATATATATACCCTTCACTCTCCATCACCTTTCCCTCAAACCACACAGCCTTTTCTTTCCTTCATACTCTTCAACAATGGGTTCTTCATGCACCAACTCTTCTGTTGATGGCTTCTACAACTTTCTTAACCAGGGACTTGTTGAGCTTCACCAATCCTTCATCTCAAATAACTTCATGTCAGTTCAATTTCTTTCTGGGGTTCTCTCATACCTTCAATCATTTCATTCCCAATTGACCATTTTGGTCCAAAAGCTTCGCTTACCTGTTGGAGGGAAATGGTTGGATGAATACATGGACGAAAGCTCGAGGCTCTGGGATGCTTGTCATGTTCTCAAGTCTGCCATATCTGGAATGGAAAACTTTCATTCTTCTGGCTCTAACATAGCTTCCTCCATTGATGGCCACCATCATTTGACTCCAGAACTTGCACGCCAGGTTGGTACTTATCTATATGTTTACACAAACACACGTCTCAACTAGGGATTGGGTGTGTCACCCGGGCCTTCTCAACTGCGCCTCATGTTGTACGTCAATTTTGGAGTCTTTCTCAAATATTTTTCTGTTATTGTTTTTATTATTAGATTTTACATAAAAAATATGTGATATTTTGATATCTTATGAAAAAATAATAGAACTGTTTTTTTTTATTTTTTTAACGATTTTTTAAAAATTTAAAACATCAAAATTATGTAGCTTCTTTTTTATTTTAGAGTGTTGGATCTATAAAAAAAAATCATAAAAGAAAAATAGTGTTATATTTTATCCATAAAATATCAAAATACTGCTCGTTTTGTGTAAAAACCCAATGGTAAAAAGAACCACGAGGAAACATTTGCAAAGTGCGCAAAATTGAAAACAAATCATTTTGTGGTTCTATATTTCAGTTCAGTCTTGGCTTTTTCGTTGTGCCATATCTACGAACAGGTTATCCGCGAAATAAACATTTGCCAGAGGGAGATTGTGGGGTTGGAAGAGGAAAACAAAAGCTTAACAGAAACAAGAATCCAGGCATTGTCCCAAAGTCTGAACCAGAACATCTCCATGGAATCAAAGCTGAATGGGTTCAATGGCTTCCGAGGAGTTCTATACGCAATGAGAAGTGTGAGCTCATTGCTTCTCATGATTCTGCTCTCTGGGCTGGCGTATTGTTGGTCATCCTCATGCTTCCACCATCGAGAGCAAATGGTTTTCTCATCTGGGTTTGTGGTTTCAATGGCGAATCTGCAGCAGAAAGTTGCAGAGGAGATCGATCAGATTGATGGGCAAGCAGGGATTTTGATGTTCGAGTTTCAGCAAGTGAAGATTGCAATGGGGGAATTGAAAGTGGGGTTGGAGAGAACAATGGGTTTTGAAGAAGAAGAAGAAGAAGCGAAGATTCTAGAAAAAGTTCAGAACTTGAAGAGTTGTTTTGGGTTGTTGAGATTTGGGGTAGAGACCATAACACGGCAGCTCGATGATTTCTTTGATGAGATGGTGGAAGGAAGGAAGAAGCTTTTTGGACATGTGTAGTAGCCAGAGATAGAACATAACAAATTTGGAATCTTTGCTGTGTTGAGAAAAAAAACAAGAGGATTAAGTTGCAAGTATGTCCTCTTCAAAGTTTTTTTTTGGTTAAGAAATAATGTTCTAGGTTTTTTCAGGTTTAATACCACTTCGAAAGTTTCAAAACATTACTTTATTTTGTTAAAAAATTAACATTGATTTTTAACTTATTAACTGATATGGATAATGTTATTTCATTTTAACACTTTCGAGATAACATTAAATCTAATTAAAACTTTCAGAATAATATTGCTTCTCTATAAAAACTTTTAAAATAAATTTACAACTTAACCCAAACAAAAAAAAGTACATGAGCACAAAATGAAATAAAAATTTTGTTGAAAATAAAATTATGTTAAAATCAAAAGCAACTATATCTTACATTTCTCCCTTTTTCTTCTTCCGTTTATTTTTTTTTTCTTTTTTAAGTTTCATGCTGAATATGAATTGATTTGCAAGCTACGCAACATGGTATAGCCTTGAGGAAGCTTTTATGTGAAAACCAAACAAATCGTTGGAAATATTTATTCGGAAAAGTAAATTTATTGAGGTAAAGATATGTATTTTAAATTCACTATTATAAATATCTGAACTATTTAAGAATTTTTGGGCCAAAAGAAAAAAGAAGAAAACGATTTATAAATTTTAAGATATACTAGTCCCACCCTTTTTTATCGTAAAAAAATCACACACATTATTTCTTGTATGACTTTTCCCCCTTAAATATATAGTATACTGTAGGAAAAGATGCATAAGAAATAATTATTTTGGCCAAATATTCAAACCATTAGCTGAGCTCTTGCAAAAAAAAAAAAAAAGATGATAATATCCAAATATATTAAAAAGAATAGATACTAATAAAGGTTGGTCCTAATAGAAGTTTGACACCTTAAACACAAGGTCTCTCGAGTTTGAATAGATATTTTGGTTGATCAATAAAATTTTTAGCTTTTTCATAAAAATTAATAATTAAAATATTTGCACTTATAACTTACCAAAAGATAATTGCACTATGAAAAAATTATTATAAAAAGTCTCATTTAAATTTAAATTTAAGGAATGAGATTCTAGCTTTGAGGGAAAGCAAAATGAGAATACATATATAGATAAGAAACAAGAATATTGAGCAACTTCTAGAGAAAGAAACATCTTTCAATAAATCCAAAGGACAGTATTCTCTTGCTGTTTTATAGAGAATATTTAATTATTTATATATATATTCTGAAGATGATCAAGATAATATATGATAATGATTTTGTTTATCCTACTAGATCATGATATATCTAAGTTTGTTTTATTAAAATTTTTATTTCTGAAGTCAATGAGAATATTTCCGTGAAGCAGTGTGATAACCTGAAATCAATACTATTCTATTCTCTTCTGTGAGAGAATTTTCACTCATCAACGTCACAATTTTGTATTTCAATTTGTATGTCCACATAAGAAAGTATTATTTCATAGTTTTGTTTATTTTTGGTTATTTTTCAAAGTCAGACTGTACTTATTTGGAATAGCTGCTCGTTTGTAATAGTTTATTTTTGGCAATAAGTGTTTATAATTCGTGATTCACGGTATACGAGATAAGTATGTGAGAGGAGTTTTGTCTCGACTTATGTAATAAGTGCTTATTTTCTAAAATTAAGTCATTCCAAACACTCACATATTTTTGGGCAATAAGTGCTTATAAATCGTGATTCACGGTATACGAGGTAAGTATGTGAGAGGAGTTTAATCTCAGTTTGCGTAATAAGGACTTATTGTCCAAAAATAAGCCCAACCAAACACAATGAATGGCTCATCTTGACTAAAATAAATTATGACTTTCGTTTTTTTGTGTCAACTAAATGAGATGTTATGGAATGACGAAAATTAATTCGTAAGTTTTTATAATTTCATTTGATTTTTCAATCAAGTCCCTATGATTTTTTACTAGGTTCTTATAATTTCTTCAATTATAAGTATTAGTTTCTATGCTCATAATCTATTAATTAAAACTTATATAGATGCTTAAGTAAAACAATAGAAGAAAATTATATTTATTATTAAAATAAAAATGAAAAAAACAGTGTTAATAATCTCGTGCATCTATGTATAATATAGGTAATTTAGTTTATCTTAATTTCATTTAGATCTATATATCAAAATTAATCTAGGTGTATAGTAAGTGAGAGTTGCACCACCAACCACAAAAATCATTTCTCTTAAAAATTAATAAATTATGAATATAGAAACTAATGTTTATGATGGAAGAAAATGTAAGGACTCAATTAAAAAAAAAAAAAGTAAAAGACAATGGAGACCAAATTAAATATTAGATAAAATTATAAGCTCAGGGATTATCTTTTCCTTTAAATAAAAATAAGAGATGATAATTTGATATGCGTGGAAACTAAGTGAGTGTTTGGGTTTCTTTCAAATCTAAGTTTGCGCAATCCAAGATAAAACTCCTCCCATACCCTTACTTTGTAAATCGAAAAAACTATTCCAAACACAGGCTAATTTAATACACTTATCATTTATTTTATTCTATCTCATGTAGCAAAACCGACCCTTCGAAAACAAATCATCTCGAATCTATAATTGTAAATAATACAAGCAAAATCCTTACTTGACACGTGTTTCGTTTTTAAGAAAAAGTAAACATATTCATTGTTAAAATTAACATTTTAATCATGATATAAAATATTTTAAATAAGAGTAAAAGTTTTTTTAAAAAAGTATTTTTAGTTGCTGCATGTTTTTGAATGATTACCTGCAAACACAAAGTGGCAAAATGATTATATTGATGATAATTTGACTTTAAATGAGGGCTTTGTGACTTGAAAACTACAAGAGAGAGAGACCAAACTGGTACGGCAAACACAAGTCAGGTCACAATTCTCATGTCCTGCCTTTTGTTGAAAGGTAACACTGTCCAACGTTGCTAGATCATATAGGCAGAAATCATTCTTTTTAGATGCAAATCATTTCTTCAAGCAACGTTGCTACTGCTTTATCTGTTGACCTACTTTAAACAGTATTTGGGAAACACTCAAATTGTATTTTCAGAAATTATTTTTTATAAGTCAAGATAAAACTTCTCTCACATACTTATCTCATAAATCGTAAAAGTTATTCTTAAAAGATAATCTAAACACCATTAGTATTATATTGTCTCAAGGAAAATTGTCAGGAATCTTTTTTATAGATGAATTCTCATAGAAGCAAATTAGGTGACCGTGTGGACTATCAAAGCTTATCAGAATGGGCTTGCCCTTTATGTTGGTTACCTTGACATTTGTAGTGGATGATTAGTTTGATTATGTTTTATGTTCTTAATACATTGTGGAATCTTTATTGACTTATGTGCTTAGATTATGTGCCTGTATATTTTAATTTTTACCTTGCGTTTAGGTTGTTCCTTTTGTTTTCTATGTTGTTGTAACTTTTAGTTTATTTCAATACATTTTGTTTTCTTGGCAAAAAACAAAGTAAAGCTATCCAATCCTAACACAGTTGGTACTTAGATGAGATCCTTAAATATTTAGTTATGGATTTAAATCCTGACATCGAGTGATGTGTATAAAGAGGGTCTTATGACCAACACTAAGGGCCCGTTTGGTACGTTGGAATTGAGGTGGGTGGAAATGGAAATGGAATTCATTTCCATGCTGAAGTATGTTTGGTATGATGGAATTGGCCTCCATGGAAGAGCCAATTCCATCAAATTAATGGAATTAAGCTTCCATCATATACCCCATGGAATTGTAACAAATTCCATGGAATTCTCATTTTACCCTTAAGATTTATAATTTCATATGATCATTTCCATCTATTACCCTCCACTACTTTTAAAAAAAAATAAAAAATAAAAAATTGAAGGACATTTTGGTATTTTTATACAAAAATTAGATCTCATTTCCATGACATACCAAACATACTTTTAGTTCCCATTTCCATTTCCATTTCCATATCCATATCCATATCCATTTCCATCAAAATCAATTCCAGCATACCAAACGGGCCCTAAGTGTTTATTTGGGATAGCTTATTTTTAGGTAATAATTGTTTATAAATCTTGATTTACGGTATACAAAGTAAGTATGTGCGAAGATTTTTATCTCAATTTACATAATAAGTGCTCATTCTTAAAAAATAAACTAATCCAAATATATATTAAAGCCTTTTAAGAAGTCTACGGTGGGGATTAATTACCGTTATATGTGGTGGATACCCTTGGCCCACCAAAACAAAGTTACTCTTATCCATTAATTTAACTATACAAGACATTTTACTTGATCATTTAACGAAGTATTTATAAAATTGTTTTGGAAGATATCCATATATCTGATTGATTCATTTATGTGATAAGTTTGATTTTTTAAACTTTTAAGGCACAAGCTAATAATCAAAACTTTTAAAATTTTTAAACTTTCTCTCAACATAGTTATTTATATTTTAAACTTTGATTGAAAAAAAAAATAATTATTATAGCTTATTAATTAAAGGTATTATAAAGATTAGATTATTCAAAATAAAAAATTTTATAGATTGAGTTGTTTCAAGCTAAGAATCTATAGTGATTGTCCGATTGGTATGTTTTGAACCCAAAGTTTATGATTGAATTGATAATTTAGAAAAATTTGGGGTTAAATGTTACAATTTTCCATAATTTTAATTAAATACAATTTGGGAATACAAGAGTAATTTTTAAGAAATGAAGACTTTTAACTATTTTGTATAACCTTTCTTAATTTGTGTAAGTTGGTTAAAAATATCTTATGAGTAGGTCAAGAGAAGTACACTTTTTGCTATCAAAAAAAGAAGAAAAAGAAGTGGAAGAAGAAGAAGTACACTTTTAAATTATTTGAAAAGTATTAAAATTAAATATTTTAAATTGAATTCATAGATTGGAAAATTTTCTGCTGATGATCGTTGCTAAAGTTTTCAATCAAATAGATACTTCTTATAATTCGTAGATTGTAAATTGAAGATGTTTTTTTAAAAATTGATTTTTTCTGAAAAGGAATCATTCTTCTTTTTTTGTTAAGATTGACATCTATTCAAGGGAAAAAAAATAATGATTGCTACCTCTTAAGTAAAAGCAGATTTTGCATTGGCAAAGAAAAGAAAGATTGGAGAAAGGGCTTTATACATAAGAATAAAAAAGTTAAAAAGAAAAAAGATAATGATTAAAACTTGGAAAAATAGCATGATACAATATACATAACTTGGTGCCATCTAGACAATTATATGGTGTAAAAAAGAAAAAAGAAAAAAAGAAAAACTTCAGCAGTTACCATTTGAGGGGGAAAAAAGAACTTAGGCAGTTACCTCACTTTTGAGGGATTGGTTACAATAATAATTGATTGAGTTCATCTTTGCATCTTGGTTAAGGGGCAATTTTGCCTTTAAAGTTTTTATCGAGGGCCAACTTTGCTTTGGAAATTTTAAAAAAGAGAATAATTTTGCTCTAGTTGTTATCCCAGTTAATTTTTAATCGTTAGTTGACCAAATATATTGAACCGGTAGTTTATATGTCATTCACGTTATTTTTGTTAATGTGTAAATTTTACTGAAAGTCTATGTGTCATTTACTTCATCTTTTTTCAAAATTAAATTTTAAACTTTTAGAACAAATTCTCACCTTAATAAAAATAATGTAGATGACGTATGAACTATCAACCTAGCATATTTAGCCAACTAACGGTCAAAATTAACTAAGAAAATGATTCGGAAAAAATTACTCCATTTTTTACACTTCCAAGGCAAAATTGCCACCGAAAAACTTTCCAGGCAAAATTTGGTAAAAACTTTTAGGACAAAAATGCCCATTAACTCTGTTATCCGAAGAAAATGAAGCTTCATCATAAAACTTGAAATGGGCAAAACTGAACTTGATTTCATTAAGCGAAAATCTTATTAATCAAATATCTCTTTAAATTTTTTTTTTTATGCAAATAATCACACTCAAACTTTGAGTTACGTATAAATAATCTTGAAACTTTAAATCATGTACAAATAAATCACATGCTACGTTATATCATTTTAACAAAATAAAGGACAAAGCAACACTTACTTGCGTTAATATATCAATTGAAGAGATTTATCATGAAGTTTGAAGGTTTAGAGGATATTTAACAAATTTAAATGAGACATCCCCCCCCCCCAAATATATTACCCAAAAATTGAAGTTAATCATATCATTCATATTTCATAACTTATAAATAATATTACATTGATCATATTAACAACACAATCATCTTCATTGAGAAATATATTCGCTCACTTACTTTGAATTGGCATTTCATATTTGGGATCGAGCATAGATGATAGAACTAAACAATTTCTCATTTGGTACGAGAATTTTTCCATTCGCAGATTAAGGTCACAAAATGAAATCAAAGGGCTGATGTGGATGAGGATGAGATTGGCAGAACAGTGTAAAAATGTAGAGAGAGCATTAATTCCTAAGGGGTATCTATCTCCATTATTGAAGTAGAAGCTGACATTACTGAAGAGACAACATTATGCATTCTGAAAATGGCCGTCTTTGTCAGCAGCATGGCTCAACAGTACAGTTAGAATCCAGAAACCAAAAATGAAACGCAGAGAGAGAGAGAGAGAGAATCATAAAAAGCCTCTGCCTCGCACAGAAACTATCGTACTCTGGAAATGGCCAAATGGCCTTCTTTATGGTACTGATGTTACATGTCCAATCATATTCATGAGAAAATTACATTCAGAATAAGAGAGAATATAAAAAAAAAAAACTGATCCTTTAAAATTTTACAACTGCATTTAAATTCCATAAAATCATTTTGTAAAAAATTTTAACCATGGACTTATCAACGTATATTTATGGACTTACTCATAGACACCCTTAAACTTTTCAATAGATGCTCCTAGATTTATTCATAACGTATCTTTAAACTTGTCAGCAGACATCTATGCAGAATTAGAATTTATTGTAAAAGAGTCACACAAAACTTAAATATAATTTTAATATTTTAAAGCACTATTTTTTTATATTTTAGAAAAGCCGGAGACCAGGATGTAACTTTTTCTATATTCATTCATCCTTGCTGTCAAACAATGATGGGCATAAACGTGCTGATAAGACTGGTCCAGAGAGCAAGAATCCCCCCCTTTAATTGTGTGTTTGGGAACTTTCCAATCCTAGTTTTCAAATTTAGGTTTACATAACCCAAGACAAAACTCTTCTAACACACTTACCTTGTAAATCATAAAAATTATTCTCAAAAGCTAATCCAAACATACGCTAATTCCACAAAGCACCCTTCTTGTTTTCTGGCATGGGACCCCCCCTCCATATATATTTCAGAAGGGTATGAAAATCCCATACAAAAGCAGCACTAAACCTGTTTGCGCAGATTATATTAACCCCACACAATTGAAGGAGAATCAGGAAAATGGAAAATGCAGACTTCACAAGCAAGCTAATTAGCATTATTCATTGACACAAGTTTCTTTTTCACAACAAGAAGATATTATTAGATATGACTCCTACTCATGCTACTTGCATTGAGTGCCAAGAATCATAATCGATTACTGCTAAAATTCACTTGGTACAGCTTGCATCTTGGCATATCATGGGGAGGGCAGAGTAGGCCTGGTACACCTTTGAGAGCTAGCGCCTCTCAGTTATGGATTTAGCTCTAGCTATATCTCACAGATTGATTAATTAGTGCATAACAATAGAACGAGAATACGAATGAAATGAACAGAAATAACCACTGTCATCTTAATTTTATTTCTTTTTGAAAACATAATACAAAAATGATAGACATTTCACTGTACCATAATATTACTTTTCCTTTTTTTTTTTCAATAGTTCCATTCAGCAACCAGAGTATGAATCTTGTTGCTGTGATATTTCCTTGTGATGACAAAGTGGCAACGATCCTACTGTCACCATATCGCCATCACAGACTAAGCTGCAACAAGTAAAGGTAGCTTTTCATTAGATAGTCTCACAGCATTCAGTACAAATGAACCTACAAAGCCTCGTGGAAGGCTACAATGAACACCTCTAAACAGGTTTCATTCTAAGATTATAACTTGTACAGGCATTAGCAAGTCCAGACAAACTCAGCTCCAAATTATCTGACCATCTCGTGTAACTTTAATAAATAATGTTAACCACTTGATGAGTGATTTTCATCACATTCAAACTTACCATAACCCCATTATTCAACACACACACACAGTAACCCCATTAAGCCACTTGATGTTATTTCTGTCCCGTTCAAACTTATCCCACTGTATGATTTTCCCAGCATGCATCAATGGCAATTTAGTTTATGCCAAGGATTCACCAAATAGAACAAACTACCTACAATCCTGTGACCATTTCCTCATTCCCACTATACAACGAGATTTGGATGGTAAACAGATAAGTTATTCACTTCCCAAGATGAGAAACTTAATGTTCTTCACTCAACAAGGTATTCAAAATTTTCAAGCAAACTACGCATAATTCCCTTAATCTAGACTAGCACATATTTGCTGAAAAAATGGCCCTTGTTAACTTCAATGAATTCTTTCCATAAATATGCCAATATGGTATCAAAGTAGAATACAAGAAATTCTTTCAAATTATTTTTAACAAGCTTTCAGGTCACACAGACGAAAAGCACATGAACACTTCAGATATTAGAGGCTTGACTTAAGCAAGGACAGCAAACCTTGCTAATTAGATAATAACTAGTTAATAACAATAACGAATAGTACCAACAGCACTAACAAAAACAACGATTGAGTATTGAACAAACTATACACAAAAAATTATGCGTGTGAACAAGATATGGTATACATAGTTAAACTATGCTTTCAGCATTAAACAGGCAAAGGCATATAACCTTACTATAGGAATTTAGTTCTGCTAAGCAGCTTACCAAAAAACAATTCTTGAACCATGCGGATTGATCGTATACCCAGGTAACCCAAAGTCCAACCTCTATAGTGGCTAGAATGCTGCAATTAGCAGGCAAACAATGTCTCACTGTAGCAAAATATATTGTGAATAAAAACAACCCCAACAACAGCACCGCACTGTACTTTCAGTACGGCAATGTGACACATTGTATCATGCAAAATCCTGCTAACGGCATGAGGGTGCAGAGCTCTGTAAGTTATATGCAGATCATGCAAGCTTGTTTTTGCAACAAGCAAGCAAGGGAAAAAGCCAGTGAAGCAGAAATTATCAACAATGGCCATACACCATATTGATCTTGTTCAATTGTCAAAACCTGGCATCGCAAATTGAGTTGCAAATGCTTCAACCCGGGCACGGAGCTCCATAATATCCTTATTATTCTCAAGATGATTCAACACAGCCTGCATCTTCCCATGCTCTCTCTGCAACATGCTTGCAACTTGTGCAGCTCTAAAAAGAAATTCAGCCATCGTCTCAAAATCAGCCTCCAGGCACCCTCTTGATGTCATGGCTGGGGTACCTGAGAAACCACCACATTGGAAACAGCCATCAGAGTGTCGAGCTCATAAAAAATGCATGCAGATTCAGACATTTCAAACTATCACATACCAATCCTTACACCTCCAGGAGTAATGGCTCCATTATCATCAAAAACAAAAATTTTGTTCAAAGTAATATGACATTCCTCACAGATCTTCTCATAGTATTTACCTGTGAACACAAATAAAAGAAACTTAGCGCTTGTCAGAATTTACAAACACAAAACAATCCAAATTTTTGTAGTTGTCCCGTTAAAAAGCAGATACATATCAAATGACACAAGCAACAAAGTGTTTAAATTATAAACCAACTTAAGAAAAACCAAGAAAACATTAATGCATGGAGCAAAAGCCTACTAGTTTAGGGATCTAAAGTAGCACTCACCCACCTCTATCTATTTAGCAGGTTCATCCACTTTACCCCTTCAAATTACTATTTTCCGGTAATTAAGCATGGAAATTAAAGGTGTTTAGCCATTTCTGACACTCGTCCATGCATTTCTGCAGGCATTTCAAGTTTCTCCATGTTTTCTGATTTCAGACAAAACAGGCCAGCTGCTATCTTTTTCTAGTCAATTTTAAGCCAAATTCTGCATTGTAATTACTATGAACACTGATTTGATAACTTATGTGAACTTTCAAGCCCTCCATTTAGTTTGATGTCACAAAAAGAATTAGTTCCTTGCTTAGCGAATATGACAATATCCATTCTCTGTTACAGACTCAAACTTCATTCTAATGTATATTCCAATTTAATTTTCACTATAAATCTCAAATTCCATTTCATATCAGGAAATATGCCCTTCAGCCCCTCCAACCGTATTTTTTCAACATCATGATTGAATTCACGAGTTAATTTGCATTGAATTATTATTTATTATTGATGGCCACACCAATTGCTCAACATTTTTTCAACTTTATTAAAATGGCCACTTCAGTTTAGTAAGGCGCTCAATCCACCTCACTGCCTCTGCCTTTTGCGGGTTTGGCAATTCAAGTAAGCTCATGCTTTCAAGTCTTGACAGCCCTTATTATTATATAACTAGCCAAAAACAGAATGTATTATATACTACTTTGATCCTATTTATAAATCCTTTTTAACTAATTCTTACATACCAAAAAGAGAGTTAGTTAGCTCATTAACTATGGGCTAAATTTCCAATTTCGCCTTTATCTATAATTGGTTTCAAAAATCAACATGAATAAATTCTTTTTATTTATTGCAGCCAATAGGGGTAAAAAAGTACAAAACGCATTTACTACCCTGAAACTGGACTTATAAATAGGACCAATTTTTTTGATAAAAAAGGACTTATAAATAGGACCAGAGTGCTATGTCGGGAGAATTACTAAAGTTTCCAAAATGAATACCCATGGCATGATACATTTTAGATTGGGTCATGGCCCCCAGAATTGAACGGAATGTAAGCCATTTGTAATATAGAAGGCCAACCAGGGATCTATTCAAAATCGTTGATCCCATTAATGTATGGAACAAAAAGCCAGAGAACCTTAGTTCAAGAAAGGGTCCTAACATAGCTAGGTTTCATCCCTTCCTCGCTCCTTTCTCCATTTCCAACTCTCAAGTCCTTTTGCTTCTTTTATAATCCCAATAGCAGAAGGCAGAACAAACTTAAGCCCTCACTGCAGACTCCTACATTTAAGCTGGAGGCAAGACCATTTGAAGATATGCATTTTTTAGGATACTTTCTATAACTGCATGCACTAAAGTTCATAAAGACGTGTAACATCAAAGAATCTAACTCAAGTGAATTTAACCAAACCTGCGTGCAAACCCACAACCAGTATAAAATTCAAAAACTAAACACCAAATACATAGTTTTAAAACAGCTTCAGCATAAAATAATATGCCAACAATGCATTACATTAAGATGTGTACCATGGCAGAATTTGACCCTACCAGTGAACTAAAACAAAACTGATGCCAAGTGCAGACAAATTGGCCGAGAAAGGAGTTTGAAGAACATGCACATATCATCAAACAAAGAAAGAAGCCACTTGACAAGGCCATCTAAAGATGCACGTGCCAATTTTATAATACCTGTCAAGCCCAAAGGCCTTAAATCCCAAAGTAATAGATGGCTGTCTGTACCCCCAGTCACAAGACGACAATTTCTTCTCAGTAAAGCACAGGCTAAAGCTTGGGCATTCTTCTTCACCTGCTGCATGTATGCCTTATACTCAGGTGTAGCCACTTGTTTTAAAGCTATGGCAAGAGCTGCAATATGATTATTGTGTGGTCCCCCTTGCAATGATGGAAAGACAGCAAAATTTATCTTGTCCTCAAAGTCATATTGATCACTTTCATGTCCCTGGCTCCCTCTCTTCCTTGGTTTGATACCTTTCCTATAAAAAATTATGCCTCCCCTAGGACCACGAAGGCTTTTGTGAGTTGTTGAAGTAACAATATCACAAAAATCAAAAGGATTCGCACATTCCTGGAAATACAACAAAACCAAACAGATAAAACAGAAAATTAGTTCAAAGATGACTGAAGTGCATCAATTACTACTTAATGATGCAAGAGATAATAACTGATTCAAACCAGACCTATATGTAATTAACAGTCAGGGGAATTTAATTCAAATAGATGATCGTATTCCTGTTTGTTTCAAAGGGAGGGGATGGAAGGGGAGGGGCTCATTTTTCATCCCCTCGAAAACCCCCAATTTGGAGGGAACAAAAATGAGGGGATAGAAGGGATTTGGAGCCCCTTCTTTGGGGCCGCTCCCCTCCAATTTTTCACACCAAACAAGGGAGGGGCTCATTTTTCATCCCCTCCCCTCCCCTCCAACCAAACAGGCCTAAAAGCTGAAAGATACTTCAACAAAGTAACAATATAAAGGGCCAGGAATACCGTGAAATGAAGAGAAGTATTGCAAATGTCATAACTCACAAGTCCAAACCATACAAAAGAAAATTGTTCATATGGTAGGCAACCATATACAACGCACAGCAAAATTTCCATAACTAAACTACGCAAAAGTTATTTCGAACCTTGGCTGCAATTAGCCCACTGATCTGAGCCATGTCACACATTAAAATAGCTCCACATTTGTCAGCGATATGCCTAAACCTTGCATAATCCCATTCTCGAGGATATGAGCATCCACCACAAATTAGAATCTTGGGACGAAAATCAAGGGCCCTTTCCTCAAGCTTATCAAAATCAATATATCCCGTTTGTGGATTCACCTTGTACGGCAAGCTCTCAAAGAATATTGACGCCCCTGAAACTTTCTTCCCACTTGGAGTATAGTACCCATGGCTAGTATTTCCTCCGGATGGCGTATCCAGCCCCATGATACGATCACCAGGCAACAGCAGTCCCGTGTATACAGCAAAATTAGCAGAGGTACATGAATAAGGTTGGACATTGACACCCCAACTTTCGGGGTCAAGATGGAATGCGGCCAGTGCACGATCACAACAGAGCATTTCAATTTCGTCAATATATTGATTCCCTCCATAATATCGCGCCCCTGGCATTCCCTCGGAGTATTTATTCGTCAAGTGGCTTCCAAGAGCTTCGATCACAGCCCGACACACAAAATTTTCAGAAGCTATCAACTCGATCCCTTTATATTGCCTTTGCTTCTCCTTCTCCATTATCGCATAGATATCAGGGTCCGCCACTTGTAGGGGTTGGTTACCCCATGATCGAACAGCAGCTCTCCGCGTCTCAATATCTGGTTCGACCGAAACCCTCCTGCAATTCGAAGATGATGATGATGATTCGCTATCTCTTCGCCTTTTCAAGCACATTGAATGGCCAAGAATCCGAAACTCCTCGACTGAGTTATCATCGTCTTCATCAGATTCTGTTCCCAAGTTCCCATTCTCCGGCCTATGATTCTCCGTATGCGGCTCCAACAATTGGAGCGGAACCGGAGGAACATGGTGCATAGGATCACGGAGGCTCGAGTCGAGCTGGAGCGAAATGGAGTCATCAGCCATACGGACCGGATGAGATGTCGAAGCATGAGAAGAAACCCCAAGAGACGAATTTGATTGAGGGTGGGGTAGGTCCATTAAGATTGGCAACACAAAACAAATCCTTGACAAACAATCGGTGAAATCTGAAGTCGATGCCACAGATGATTGGACGATAAGCACTAGGAACAGTAGTGACCAAATCAAGAATGACGACAAGAGGAAGTGCAGTGATAGTACTGGAAAATGGTTTCTAAGCAAGCACGAAAAATGAATGCGTCATGGAATTTCGCAGGACAGGGAAAAGAGGGAAAAGCCCTAGCCCTAATCCAATCAGTTGTGCAATTCGATGAAAGACCCCTCCCTCTACCGGAACTTGTTCTTTTTTTTTTTTTTGGGAAAATGACCCCTGGGTCCAAAATACAAAAAAAATATTAAAAAAATCTCTTTAAAAAGTCAATTGTCAAGAATCTATAGGACTTTTCTGATATAAATTCTCAATGTCCATTTATCAAAATACACTCCAAGCAATTTAATCATTGTCATTGGTTACAACATGTTATGCTATGTTTACAACATCATAAGTCATATTAACAACATAACCAGTTATGTTTACAACATGTATATAAAATGCGTGATTGTGTTGCATTTACAACCTCTTTAGTTACGTTTACAACTCATTAAATATATCATAACATGTTGTAAACGTAACTGACTATGTTGTTAATATGACTTACGATGTTATAAATATAGCATAATATGTTGTAACCAATGATAGTGGTTAAATTGCTTGGGGAGTATTTTGATAAATAGACATTGGGAATTCATGTCAGAAAAGTCCTTAGGAATTTTTCTAACCATTGACTTTTTAAAGGATCTAACTGTCATTTTCCCTTTTTTTTTTTTTTTTTTTTGCCGAGGGACGCTTGTTCATTTATTTATATGTTATTCCTTTTGAATGTCGGAGGACCACGTTTTTATTTAAAAATATATATATAATCATTATTCACAATTCATAACCAAAGACTAATTTCTCCTAAGCCGCCATATTTACTTTGAGCGACGAAAAAATAGGTCTAAAAATCTAAAACAAACAGACACTTATTTCAAGTGAATTTATGTTGTATAAACATGTTTAGGAAATTGTGTGTTTTTGTAAAAGTATTTTTTTAAGTCAACCCCATAAATAATGGATGGCTGTAGTATAAACGAATGAATTGGAGACTAAACTTTAAATGAGAGAAACGCATTTTGTGAGAAAAGCTTTGCAGAAATATGGGAGAATTTAAAAAATGGGAATTAGAATTAATGGTTGGTGGGTATGAGTTCTTCTTCCTTTTAATAAGATTTTTTTAGGGTTGGTGATTGAGAATCTAAGCTGAGTGTTTAAATAAATGATCTTCCTCACAATATTTCTTCGGTTGAATAATCTTCTAATGTAGGTAGGTACATTACCAAAAATGGTACCCATTTTTATATTTTTAGTTTTCAATTTTTTAATTTATTTAAGGATTAATATACTTTTGGGTCCATTAAATATTCTCTCATTTTAACTTTAGTCCTTGAAATTTCTAACTACGGGCTTTAGTCTCTTAAAAAACAAAACAGTCCGTGTTTTTATCAAGTTATCAAGACAATAATTTTTAATGAAATTAAATTTGAGGGATCAAAATTTATATTTTGAAGCTTGATGTATCAGAACTAAAATCAGAATAAATTTAAAAGAACAAAAATTATAATGACCCTTTATTTTAATTAAAGAGAACAACGCTAATATAGGTAGGATCCAATTTCTCATTTATGTTAACCCCAAAATATATATGTCTCTCTCTATATATATATATATATATCAATATATCTTTGTGTGTGTATGTTGTGGTGGTAGTTGGGTTAGGTGGGAAAATATAGGACCAACATTGGGCGGAAGTGGGTATGGTACAATAGGGAAAAATGGAGGGAAGATGTGGGGTAGTTGCGTTTAAAATTAAAAAAGGGAAAATTGTTGAAATATTTTAAAATAAAGAAATGTGTTGTATTATAAAGACATGTTCATTATAGTAAGGGATTTATATAAAAAATTGTGTGAGGAGTTATAACACTAAAAACCATCAAGGTTATGTTTCTTTGATTCATAGAAACACATATGAAAGGTTATAACAAAATGTTCTTGGTGAAAGGTTTTGTTGGATTTTAAAAAAACCCTACATATGATATAAGTATAACTCTTCTTGGAAAGGTTATTTTAAATAACTATTAGTTATCTAGGTTATATTAGTTCATGAGGGTTCATGAATCTAACATATGGTTATAATTTTTAATTGAAAAGGTATTACTTCAATAGGCACCACTTTAAGACATCACTTCATGGTCTATAAAGACCCTGTATCGTCACTTAGTTTGTTACATATAAATCATATTAGAAATCACACAACAATAAGAAATCAAACCTTCCTATTGCCTTTATCCTTGAGTGCACACAAAGATAAAGTTAAATTATCACTTTATAAAAGTCATTGTTGTCTTGACTTGAGTGTTAGCAGTGCAATCTATACTTAAGAATCTTTATTGTATCCTACAGGAAATTCATTGATTTAAAACCTTTATTCATCTCAGGTTAAATCAAAATGAATCAAATTATGCAGTGAAGGGCACAACTCGTGTCGTGTTCTCTTGAAGAGCATTTTATTTAATTTCTAAGCAAAACTAAGTGACAAAAACATGAAGATGGGTTTTAAGTTGATTTTTTTTTCTTTTAATAATGGAAAATAACCCAAACTACTATTTTTTTTGTGTTTTTGAGAATTTGTTGAGATAATGAATGAAATTTGATTTAAACAAATTGATGATAAATGCTTCTTGGAAAAATGGAATATAGGTTATCCTTGCTCAAAATGATTTGGGAGTTAAACTACTCACTAAGTCAAAAATTAAACCTTAGAAACTCGCTAAGTCTAGTGATATTAATTAGTGATTACCCTTAGAACTCTAGCTAAATAATTACCTCTTAATACACTATTAAATACCACTTAGTGTGTAATTTAGGATTTGATTTATGCAACTTGTTTCTCTATATAATGAACACTCAACTGAGATATTCAAACAATATTAAAGCAGTCATAATACTCATTCAAACTATGAAAGAATAACACAACCACATTAATCGACAAAGGAAATATAGACATTTAAATCTCAAACCACATAATCCAATCTAAATCACAATTGTTCAATCCAAACTAAGATAAACAACTCGCAATCTCAATAAATTAACCACATAACATAAAATCCTAACTCAGGAAATCCATATATAGTTAAATCAAAAAATTAAAACAAATAACTCCCCTGAATGTACTCTGGAGTTCAAACCAATTTTCTATCTCCAAGAAGCACAAAAGAATTTAGCCTCTCATCAAGAAATTCATCACAGCTACTACTCTTTCAAAGCACCAAGAACCCATAAATTAAGATGAAAGCACAAGACAAGATTAGAGATGGAGGGAGACGCTGTTGGTCCTTGAAAGTGGAACGAAGATGACAGTGCGATTCCAATGATGGTGGTGATGGAAAGTCGATGATAGTGGTGGTATAGGCAGCTATTCTAGTTCTCTCTCTCATCTGCGGCTGCTCCTCTCAATCTCCTCCCTTTTCTTTTTCCAGATCTCCTTTTAAAGTAACGATGCTTTTCTTTCAAAGGCTCTCAATCTTTTTTTCATTTATTTATTATTTTCCTTCAATATGAAATCTCATTAAAATCCCTCCATTTGCGGCAGAATCCTTATGGGAATATATTCAAATCAGATCTCCCATGAATTAGCTACCAAAAGAATTAGTTACAGTGGTGTTTTGCGACATTGTGGACCAAACTGGCATTTGTACAATTCGGGGTTGTATTCTGTAATTTCTGCTGATATGTTTTTCACTGATAGTAGGGGCTAATATTACAGAAAATTTCTGTCACAATTCCCCTCAGCCACGTGCAGAATTTCATTTTCTTCTTTAGTCCTTGTGCATCTTTACTTTTTGGTCCTTTATTTCCAACTTTCCAAAATGACCTACAATTCAAATCAATATCTTGTAATATCTTCATTCAAAATTCAAATTTTAAAGAGCAATCACAAGATTATAACAAATATATCATTTTAAGATTTATTTTCACATAATCATCTTTAATTCAATTTAATCATAATAAATGCTATTTAGCCCAAAAATAGTGTTAAAATCCCTAAATAAGATATTAAATATTATGATAAAACCGGGATATATCATTCACCTGTCAATCCAAATTATACCCTATTAGATAGGAATAGATGGGGTGAATTAAGACCAAAGGAAAGTACTGCTCATGCATTGAGGACATTGTTCACTACTTTCTTCTTCATCTCTTCTTCTTGTACTCCTTAGAGATCTAACCCATCCATTAATCTTTAGGGTTATTTCTATAAATATAAATGACATCTTTGAAGGAGTTGGCTACAAACTTTATGAAGCTGGAAGCATTTGAAGGAGGCAACTCTAAGATGGTATTTTCTACATCAAGTTGTAACGCTTGGGCAATATGCATCATTTTTTGTCACTCAAAGGATTTTCCATGAAATAGAAGAGGAAAATAGATGGTTTCATTGGGAACTTTGTGAAGGAGTCATCAAGAATTCAATGGCAAAGGAGAGATATAAGTATATATTTTCCTCTCTTTATTTAATTAAAATGGTCTATTGATTCATGAGGTTTATTCATCATCGGTTTGATGCAATTATTTTGCTTAATTATGTTGCTTGTTGGCATATAGAATTATGGAATATTTTGATCATGATTAGAAAGTGATAAGAAGCATAATAGATTTGGAATTTATTGAATTGATAATTACCGTGAGAATTTTTATTTTCAATTAGGTAAGTTGATAACTATCATGTCGTGCTCTAATTTTAATTAGAATGATTGATAAAAATTAATTATGAAATAGATGCATAAATTGAACATGGTTGGAACGATTTCAAACAAATAACATACATGTAGATGAATTTATTATTATCTCATCATTTATATATGAAGCTTCCTCCTTCACGAGAAAGACTTAGCAGGAGTCTTAAATATAAAAAGCAAATCTCTCTTGAGCAAGTGAGGGACTATCTTTGCTTAGAAGATGATTAGATTATGGTTAATAATCTATGATATAAAAGGTACCGATGTTCATGAAAAGGTACATATGGTGGATGAAGGACAACTTCATAAGACCTCAAAGAAAGAGGGAAGGATATAATTATGAATTTTATTTACATGTTTGGTTATGATAATTTTAATAATAGAAAATGAGTCATGAGTTGTTATTGACATACTTATAATTTTGACTGTTGTTATGGTTCTTTATTGTTTGATTCTAGTATGAAGTTGATACTAATATTCATTCATTGGGATAGTCAATATATTATTGCAAGGGCTTATAGCCAAGTTTATAATGGAAAGTCATGATATATTGGCCTAAGACATAACTATGTGAAAGATTTAATTTTGAATGGAGTAATTTTCATTAGTTATATAAGGTCTAAATTAAATCTTGTAGATCCTTTGACGAAAGGTCTGACAAAGGATTTGTTGTTAAAAACATCAAAAGGAATGAGATTAAAGCCCTAAAACTTTGATAATCAATAGTGGAAACTTAAACTCACACTTGACCATTGTATCAAGTTGAGTTTAATGGTGAAATTATGCTATCAGAGTAATTGCAGGTACTTGACTTTTTAATACATCATAGGTTAGAAAAGTACTTGGTAACCATGAGACTAAAAGGGGGTAGGTTGACTCTAATTTGGCTCTTAATAGACCTATAAGCATATATTTCTTGGAGCATCTGTTATAGTGATGCTATTAATGGAGTCTACCTTTTTGAGAATGAAATGAGGCCGCTCTTAAAAGTCTAAGGGTTTGACTCTGAAAATTCTCATGAAAAAGATATGGATACAAGGCCACAAACAAACGTGTCATTTAAAGTGGCATACAATGGCCCAAGATCTCACGCGTAATTCATGGACACTTGTTCATATGAGATAATTGGTTTAAAGCTTAGTCTACCATATTATTTTAGATGGATGAAACCATGTCTTACTGAGGTAAAGGTTCAAATACTCGATATACCTTTACTAACAACAAGAGATTTTCGACGTGATAAGAGTTTGTGATCATTTTAAAATGGTGGGGGATTATTGTAATATTTTAAAATGAAGAAATGTGTTTTGTTGTAAAGTTATGTTCATTCAATTAAGGGATTTCTATGAAAAGTTGTGTAAAAAGTTGTAACACTAAAGGTCACCAAGGTTATGTCTCTTTGGTTCCTAGAGACACATATGAAAGATTACAATTAAAGGTTTTTGGTAAAAGGTTTTGTTGGATTTTAAAAAAACCCTGCATACTATAAAGGTGTAACTCTTCATAGAAATGTTATTTTAAATAACTATTGGTTATATAAGTTATGTTGGTTCATGAATTTAACATATGGTTATGGTTTTTTAATTGAAGAAGTGTTGCCTCAAGAAGCACAACTTCAAGACATTACTTTAGGGTCTATAAATACACTGCATCATCACTTCACTAGTTACATACAAATTATATCAAAAATCACACAATAAGAGATGTAACTCATTGCCTTTGTCTTTAAATGCACACAAAGATAAAGTCAAATTATCACTTTGTAAAAGCTATTGTTGTCTTGACTTGATGTAGGGAGTGCAATCCATACTCAAGGGTCTTCATTATATCCTACAGGAAATTCACTCGTCAATTCAAATTGCACTGTATTAGATAGGAATAGGTGGGGGTGAATCAAGCTTAAAGGAAAGTGCTCCCCATGCTGTAAAGACACTGTACAATACTTGAAATATTCTGAATTTTGGGATTGGAGGCTTGGGAATAAGCCTGAATTAAGTAGACTGCTAAGCCCCAGTTTAGCAGGTGCCCCAAATCTATTCCCTAATGTTTCTTATATCTTTGGCTTATTAAAGAAAGTAAAATGGTGAATTTTGGAGAATGTGATTATGCTTCCAGTGCAATTTCCTACGAGGCAGTAAGATTGTCTTGGGATTTTGGATGATCAAATGATATCCAAAAATTATGATATTTTACAAGGTGAAAGTAGACATCTAGGGCTTAATAGGTATTATAAGTCATTTTGACTAGTGTATTGAGAGTAATGAATTTTTGAAATTAGCCTAGAAAGACTGGAAAGTTTCTGGAACAGCTTCTAAAGATTAAAAATCTGGGAATGATTTGCTTCTAACCGACAAAAGACTATATTTTTTTTAAACTAGACTCAATAAGGGTTCTATAGCCTTTGGAATTGCTCTGAAACGATGTCCACAAATTTAGTTACGATTTTTCAAAGTTTGGACAAAAAATCTGCCAAAATTGGCACTATTCCGAAAATGGAAAATAAAATGTGTTGGCAATTATGTAATTTATGGAATAAAGTAAAAGCCCATATTTTCCCTTTATTGGTGGATATTTGGGAGAAGGAAAATATTTACTTGGAAGATAAACATGCCAAGTGTCATCAATCCAAGCCAAGAGATTAAATTATAATTGTTGGAGTATGTGCACATGTGGAATTAGATTAAAATATGATTATCTTGTACATGTAATTGGATGAAGCCCAAATTTGGTGTAACTAGGGGCTTGGGGCGTCACTTTATGGGCCAAGGAAAAGAAGGAAGTTGGTTCAATTATAATGGGAATGGTTATGACAATTAAGAACTGATAAGCGCAAGTAAAAAGCATATGTCATAAACCTAATAAACTAATGTATTTCTTAAAGGGTGTAAGAGATATTTTAAGCTTCATCATCTCTTTACCTTCTTCATTTCATGTCATACACAAAAAAGAGAGGGAGTGAAGAGAGCTTTGAAGAACTTAGAACAAGAAAGCTCAAGGAGGCAAAATCAAAGGTAAGTACTCATGATTTCAAGTGCTTTTGCTTTCTAACTTGTGTAAAACCTCTTTTAATCTCTTCTCCTTCATGAATATCATGGTTAGCAAGAAAGATTCTAAGGGAGAAGATAAAGGGAAAAACGTTCTAGACAGAGAAAGCTTGAGAATTCAAAGGTAACTTCAAGAACCTTGATTCTTTTGATGTATTGTTGTAGTTATTGTGGTTATTGTCATGATTTGTGGTTTGATTGTGGATTTTGTAAACTTGGGATGTTGAAACCCTAATGGGTTATGCTGCCGAAATTGAGATTAATCATGTGGGAAGTGTAATTAAGTGGTTAAACAAGTGATTAAAGGTTATAAGAAGGTGTTTTATGGGTTGAAATTATAAAACTCAATTTTCTCCAATTTTTAGGGAATTTCGTCCAAATATGTTTTGGGCTATGTTTGGACTAGATTTTTTTGGGTGTTTTTGATGATTCTATTGTGTTTAAAATGGAAAATTGTGTAGGGTTCATGTTGGGTGCGAAATAAGAAAAGCCTTATAAAGTGAAATGACAAAAATAGCCTTAAAACTCTCACATGGGGGCTGTCAGGGGTAAATTCGTAATTGGGGCTAGAATTTGAGAAAACCAAGGTCAAAAATGGATTCCTTGCATGACAATATGTCAGAATAACTGGGGTCAAAATTTCAGGAACAGTGCGGTCGGATTGGGTACGGTGAAGCCAGGCAGGGGTCTTGGGGGTATTTTAGTAAATTTGCATAGTAGACTCATATAACTACTAAAAGCATATTGGAAGTGCCTAAAATTATACATTTGACATTTTAGGACTGATTTGAGAACCCGAGTTGTTGCACGTATATCGAGGAGCTGTTTTCAAGTGGCAAAAAGGGTTAAGGTAGGGAACTTACCTCTCCTGCACGTATTTAATATTTGTCCTAGTGTATTGATGCATGTTATTGCTTTATTTGATTATGTGAAACATAAATGAGTAATTAAAGCTCTGTTTCTATTTATGCTATGACCATACATAAGTATGTTGTTTGAACATTGAGCACGCAGATATGTCATTGTGTTAGCATGAGTTGTGTAATGTAAGCATGTCATGCATTAGCACTTATCTTGTATGCATATTGGTACTGTTTTCCTAGTAAGATTCTTTCGAATCTCACCCTCCCCTACCAATAATTTAGATAGGTGAATACGGAAGGTACGCAGAGATCAGAGAATAGAACTATACGAGAAGATTGCAGTGGTGGAACGAAGACAGGAAGATGTCTCCGTTTCATTAGGATGGGTTTGGACACCCTAATAGCCCTGTGCGGCTACGTTATTTGGAATTATTATGTATAAACCACTATTGGGAATTTCTATAATAATGCACATATTATCAGTATATTTATGCTATTCCTATGTTGCCCATCGAACCACGTGTTAATATTCCGCTACAAGTCAAAATAAGATAAGGGTGTGACAATACTTTCTTCTTCATCTCTTCGTCTTATACTTCTTAGAGATCCAGCCCATCCAACAAAAATTGCCCTAAAAAATCCCTTATGAATTCCAGAATCCTCGAAGTCACTTGTAAATACAAAACGACAAATAAAGAAGAGAGTAAGAATATGAGATTTTAAAGTGCTAGTATTTTCATGAAATTGCCCCTCATGTTATTTTAAAAAAGGAAATAGAAAAGTCACTCTCGTCGAAGCACTACCGTCAGCCAGTCAGCACCTTTCAACTGCTGGTGCTCTAACACTGGTATTTGTTTTGGGGTGCCATTATTTTTTTTTATTTGTAGCAAAGTGGTAAAGGTGGGATTTGATCCCAACCCAACATTGATTCCTAAAAGGGCCACCAAGCCTCTTTGTTAATATAGAGTAATACATACCATTATATAGTACAATTAAAAAAATGTAATGTTTTACTTACTAACTACACTTGTAATGCCAATACCAATATAGAGTTAGTCTAGCGGTGTAAGGCCCCGCTAAATCCGTCTGGGTCTTGAGTTCGAGTATCGGAGAAGACACTTATGTTGAGAGGGACAATCATGAACCCTGGACCGGATACCGAATAATAATATAAAAAAATAGTTGTAACCTAAATGACAATATTTGTAAAGATATTATCATTTCAGTAACGGCATTTACTATTATATTTAACAAGTTTCACATTTGAGGAAACTCAGTTTGGTGAGGAAGTGAGAAACTAACTATACTTGTTAATTTTTACAAGTAAATATATAATGATCTAATCACTAACTACACTTGTAATGGGAATAACATTTATGAACATATTTACCATTCAATAATATCATTTACTATTACTTTTAACAAGCTTCACATTGGGGAAAATTATCTAATTGGCCTAGGGTCTGAGAAATTTTTTAGTCCTATTTATGAGTTATATCATTAAATTTTTCATATGAATGTATACTCTTACTCTTTTATTTATTATTATGTTGTTTTATTCTCATGGCATATAATATATATATTAAATAAAGATAATATTGAAAAGTTGTTAAATTTTAGAGCATAGTTAATTTCACCAACTCGGTGCACACTATCCACACACTATAGACAAAGAACATATGACTGCTGATGAACCATAATATGAGATCTAATCCAAAACCTTTTGTTTATTACCAAAACCTTTTGTATGATTAATCCAATCTTTGTTATCATCAAAACATATGAGATCTAACATATTTTGTGTTTTTCCCATCCACAATTGTAATTTGCCACCCTCCCCTCCCCCTCTCAAACCAAACACACCCTAAATGATTTTTTTGTGTGAGCCCATAATATCCCAAGCCAGAAGCATTAGCTCAGAGCATCCCCTTCGGACAGTTTTTGTGTGTAAGCCCATAATATCCCAAGTCAGGAGTACAAGCCTAGAGTGTCCCCTTTGAACGTTTTTTTGTGTGAGCCCAAAGAATCCCAAGTTAGGGTAAAACCGTTTACCATATCAACTACTTCCTCTGGTCCTAATTATAGGACAACATTTAAGAGTTGAACTTGATCTTAATTATAAGACAAAGTTCTAATTTTTGTCAATTTCTTCCCAAAATACCCTTTATGGATACTTTCTCAATAATAATTAAACATAACAACAATTTAATAAGAGTAGATCGGCAGTTGTTGAGGGAGATTGACAACGCCGGATTGTGTGAGAGCTTGGAGAAGTCGTATGTGAGGCAGGAGAGGTACAAGAAAAAATAGAGAATTAACGTAATTGGATGCCATTTTAAATTTTAAATAAGGATATTTTAAGAAAATAAATATGATTAATTAATTTAATCATGATCCTTAATTTCTCTAAAATTAAGTAAATATGTCCTATAATTAGGACCGGAGAAGTAATTGTTATTATACTTTGGTGTACTTATAAAAAGTGGCTATAAGCAAGTATCATAGGAAAACCCTCCAGTTTACATAATTAGGACCGGAGAATTAACGTGTTTGTTTTGACGATTGGATAAGTAACTTATTTTTACTTAAACTTATGGAATCTTAAGATTGGAAAAAAGTTAGACTGGGTAAAATTATGAGTGTTTGGATTAGCGATTGGATAAGTAACTTAAAGTAACTTATGTAAAAGTTAGGATATTTGGTTTGACTTTTGCATAAGTGACTTTTGTATTAATTAAGAGAGAAAAATTGAAAAAAATTATGAAAAATGAAAAAATGAAAGGATAATTGTGAAAAAAGTCATCATTAGCAACTTAATTGCCAATGGGGCCTGGGAAGATATCTACATACGGAGGGATTTTTTTACAATTTTCTCAAAAATTAACTTTGAAAATTTGGTAATGGTACAATTTTAATAAAATCATAGGGTTAATATAAGTTTTAGTCCTTGAAGTTTGGGTTTTGGTCCCTGAGGTTTCAAAGTTTGGGTTTTGGTCCTTGTAGTTTAGGCCGTTTGGGGGGTTGGTCCCTGAAGATGTAAAAGGACTTGCTCATGGTTTTAACGGTGTTAAATCGTCCTACGTGGCTCTAACACCGTTAAAAAAGCTGATGTGTCATGCCTTGTAGATAGGTGATGTAGCAATTATAATATATTATAATATATTGCTTTATTAAAAAAGAAAACATCACAGCAGCTCCCCAAACGCTGAAACGAAACGCATCTGGTCCAACTGAGACGAGTTGCTGGACACGGTGAAAGGAGAAATCGAGAAAGGAAAGGGGGAAGGGCTAGGGCAAGCTTCCAAGAGGCCGGCTGTCTGTTGCGAGACCAAAGAAAAGGGGGAACGGGTCGGGCGAGGTTGGAGGAAGTTGAACAAAGGTGGTTGTCTGTTGCGGTGCGAGGGAGTGTGCGATTGTGTGTGGCAGTGATGCCTTCTTCTAGTCGGTCGTCTGGTTCAAACAGGAAGGGAAGAACAGCGGGTGAAACGTGCAGATGTGGGGATGAAGTTGTGGTTCTCACTTCATGGACAGAGCAAAACTATGGTAGGAGGTTTGTTAAGTGTCCAAATTTTAAGGTTAGTGGATGAGGTGTGAACTCCTAATTCGAATCTACTCTTGATTGGCTGAAATGTTTGGTCTTGCATAAAAATCAATATGTTAGACCTCTCTGTATTTATTTCTCATACTTATTATGAGTAATTTTTCTTTGAAAAATTTGATTACCAAAGTTGATATATCTTACATTGAAATGTTTGTTGTCATCCGACCCATTTACCATAGGGAGGGCATAATCTGGTGAAAGGATTGTAAGAATTTTGTCAACAAGTATTCAACTTATAGATTTTCCTTGTTTCCAAAAAATGGCTGTGACTATGCCCTTGGCTTTTGGCTTGTTTTGGTGGCTGTTGTCATTTACCTTATAAGAAGTTCTGATATTCTGATGCTTTTGGCTTCTTTTGGTGCCTGCTTGCATTTACCTTGTAGGAAGTTCTGATATTCTGGTGCTTTTGGCTTGTTTTCGTGCCTGCTGTCATTTACCTTGTAAGAAGTTCTGAGATACTGGTGCTTTTGGATGGTTTTCGTGCCTGCTGTCAGTTTTTTTGTCTCAAGTGATAATGGCAACTTTGTTTATTTCACATGCTTTGTTTATGTCATATAGTATAGTCATTGCAAGTTTGTTTATTTCACATGCAACTTTGTTTATTTCACATGCTTTGTTTATTTCACGTGCACAATGGTCATTGCAAGTTTTCAATTGTTAGATGAGGCACACTAATATTTGCTGATGAGCATGATGGCATTTAGTATAGTATTAAATATTCCAGTAAATCATGTTTGGTTCTTAAGTTTGCAATGGCACAGTCTATGAATTTATTATGAGTCCTCTAATTTTTTTGTGCTTCACAGACACGTTGGGGATGCAACTACTTTGATTGGATTGATGGACCAATCCAGAATCCAATTGTAGAGGAGCTAAAGAAGATGAAGAAAGACAATATTGAATTGAGAAGGAGGTTGAAGTTTGTGAAAGGGATCTTATTTGTAGTGGCCTTTGTGAATGTTTGTTTGATATGGAAAGTTATAATTTTGAATGTATGAAGTTTGTTTATGTAATGGCCTTTGTAGAAAACCACTTCTTTTTGCTGATTGGCTGAAGGCTATGTATGTTTGACATTGTAAACCTTAATAACAGCTAATCAATATTTTCACCTCTAATATTCTGCACATCTATCAGATGTGTGTTGCAAGAATGTTGCATATATGTAATATCAGCAATCGTGACTTCTGTGCAAGAAATTAATGTGTGTTGCATATTTTCGGTTGCTTGCAATTGCACATCTATCAGCAATCGTGACTTCTGTGCAGTTACAAGTAATAATTAGAGACAAAGAGCATAGTCGAAATAATAATTAAGCAAGTAATAATTAGACCGAAAGCTTTGCTCTTATAACTACAAGTAATAATTAGACCAAAAGCTTTGCTCTTATAAATACAAGTAATAATTATACCAAAATCTATTGCTTCTATGATTACAAGCAAAATGTGAAATTTGAGTCAAGAACAAAATGTCAAGTTTGTCTAAACTATTACAACAAACATTTTGTCACCAAAACGAAGTGTCATTTTGTTACTAACTAAACCATAAATGTCAAATTTGACTGCCTCCAGGAGGAGTTGCATTGATTGACTCTTGTGTGCAAGAATGTTGAATGACTTTTGTTCCCAAACGTCCTGAGTTGCCCTTTGGTTGCTTGCTTGAAGTAGCATTACTAGTCAATGGTTCCTTGCAAGACCTTCGGTTGTGACCTTGATTATGACAGTTGGAACATGTGACAAGTGTGTTTGCTCGTTTCTCCTTCAAAGTTCCCTTTATGTTCTCATCTAATCCTCTTTTCCTTTTCTTTTGCGGTCGTCCTGGACGTTTGTGATATGGTGGAGGATCAAGTGGTTGACCATCAACTTTCTCCCACATGTTGTCTCCATTGATAGGCTCAATTACCGGGGAGTAAGAAGCCACAAAAGATTGCAAAGTCAAGTATTTGTCAACGTACTCATGTGGATCCTCCCTCTTAACATATATGCAAGCAAGTGCATGTCTTAAAAAAAAAATTTATCAGTCAACAATTAAAACAGATTTATCAGCAATTATCAGCATATCAGCAAGTGCATAATAAATAAGACACATTAAAACAGATGCTGATTTGAATGAGTCAACGAACAAGCATAAAAGAGGATTAAATGACTGCTCATGACATATAGGATATCCAACGAAGGATGGCTCTGAAGCAGACTAATGATACAATAACTAAATTTCCTAAAGAGCATAAGTATCAAGATGATACGGCTGATCATGCAAGACATTATCTTCTTGCTCTCTTAGTTTCAGGTTTAAAGTTATTTCAATTAATGCAGCATTTTTTTCCATTGTAATTTAAAAATGCAGTTTGGAAGCCTTGCATTGCAATCTCAAGTTAGTGGTGAGCCTTCACTGATTTCTGTGCTCTCTCATTTTGTCATATCAGATCTTTCTAAGGGTAAAACTATGGAAAAAAATCTGAAAAATTCTGATGCTAGTGAAATGTCAACTATATATCCTGAATATTTTTCTGGATATATTTCTTAATTCCAGAACAGCAGAATTTCAGAACAGCAGCATATGAATATTTTTCTGGAAGAATTTCAGGACTGAACCGCAGAATTTCCAGAACAGCAGCAGAATTTCAGAACAGCAGCAGCATATGAATATTTTTCTGAACTGCAGAATTTCCAGAACAGCAGCAGAATTTCAGAACAACAGAATTCCAGGACTGAAATATTTTTCTGGATATATTTCAGAACAGCAGCATATGAATATTTTTCTAAGCAACCAAATTTCAGTAACCAAATTCAGTTAGAGGACTGCAATGCAACAATTCACATACAAATTCAAATATGCAATAATCACAGCAGACAACGATCTCAATTACAGCAGAGAAATGTTACCAACAAACATAAGTCTATACTGAAATATAAGTGAAATGAAAACAAATATAACTTTGTTACCTGCATGGGATACCATTCAATTGCCACCAATAACATGAGCACCTTCTAGCGGTAAGATCAACTTGATACTTATGCCTATTAAGTGAAACCTCATAGCGATTATCACCCGCATATCTTACTTCCCACTTTCGACATTCTTGAATTTCCTTTTCTAATCTCTTAAGAGGTCGTGGGCAAACTATCCCCTTGTCACGGTACTTCTCTGCCTTCACGCGGTTTTCAGCAAATCTCGTCATTAGGTACGTTCGGATCCAATCAAGCATGCTCACAATGGGAAGCTCTCTTGCCTCTAACAATCTTCCATTAAATGACTCTGTCATGTTATTGGTCACTATATCGCATTTGGAAGTCTCATAGAAGTGTGACTTTGTCCAACATGTTGGAGGAATTGCTAATAGATACTCATATGCTCCAGTTGAAACAACCTTCAACTCATTCATTCCTTCTTTCCATTCAGTCTTAACAGTTGCCTTTGAAGCACGAAGAATTAAGTCACGAACCACAACCCCTCCGCCATATTTGGCTTTAATATTTGCATACAAATGCCGAATGCAAAATCTATGTTCAGCACCTTCAAGTAGCTCTTCAAATGTAGGAACAAGACCCTACATGTAATTGTCATTCATAAATTAAACACATGCTATTGATTCATAATTAAGCAAAACTGAAAGTAACATCAACCAACGGGAAATAAGGAATTGTTTAAATATAGTATATTATACCTTTTGCCGGTCAGATATAAACACCCATCTTCTTTCTCTCATTGTGCCAATATCAGTAAATAAATTTAGCAAAAACCATGTCCAAGAGTCTCTGTTCTCTCCCTCAACAACAGCCCAAGCCAATGGGAAGTATTGGTCATTAGCATCACGGCCCACTGCCACTAGTAGAATTCCCCCATACGGCCCCTTCAGAAAACGCCCATCCAACCCAATGATAGGTCTGCATCCAGCTAAGAAACCTCGCTTCACTGCACCAATACACTCATACAGTCTTCTAAATACAGGAGGACGATCTATATATGGTTGATCGGTAACTAATACAAAGCTTGTGTCAGGGTTATACTTTTTCACTTCATTACAATAATCTCTCAACTTATGATATTGCTCCTTATAATCACCCTCAATCATTGACTTCGCCCTTTTCCTTGCCTTGTATGCCTTCCACACAGAGACATCAACCATGTAGTGCGCCCTTACTGCTGCAATTACATCTGCCAACTTCAAGTTCTTGTTGATCCTCATTATGTTAACTATTTTCTCAGAAATCCACTTGTACGAAGCATTCTTCCCCTTTATCGACACCCCACATGTGTGTTTTGAGTGAAGTGTCTTCAACCTATATGTTAGGTCACCACCGCTTCCTTTACTTACAAATGCTAACCATTTGCATTTCTTATGTACACACTTTACTCTACATCTAACCTTATCATTCTTTATGAACTTTATTTCATATCCATTTAGCAATGCATGCTCTCTGACTGCACTTTTAAATTGCTGAATTGAAGTGAACTCCATCCCCAACTCAAATTTAAACTCTTTGCACATCTCTGAGGGGTTATATCTTGGGTGTTTTTCTGCAACCACTATTTCATCCTCATCATCACACATTCCATCAACTTCCTCAATCTCCTCAGATTCATAATTAGACAACATTGCTAACATATCCTCCTCTCTCACCTCAACCACCGCTGTTTGCTCTTCTTGCTCAGGCTGCACTCTCATTAATTGTGAACTACCAACAACTTCATCTAAAACATCACCTACTCCAACATCAACATACTGCCTAAAACTGTCATCATCTATATTTTCTTCATCACTATCCTCAAAATTTGATAGCCAATCCGCTGATCCATTATCACTCTCATCCACCGCACTACTATCACTGCTATCTTTTTCTAAATCCATAGTTCACCTATGCAACACCAGAGACATCAACATCACCAGCTCAATCATAGCCATACCAGAGACATCAATATTACTCAAATGAAATTATACAGAGCACTAAACTAAACAGAGGATATATAACTATATATATATATGACTAAACAGAGGACACTCAACAGTAGCAATCAGCTATGGCACATTATGATACGATGAAACCAGAGGTGTTGGGAACAATGTTACCGACCATTGAACAATCAAGTAATGAAAAACAGAGCACGAATTTCGCAAACCATACAAAACGAAGAAGAAGCTTTACTTGTATTTCACTAAGATGTATCAAAACGAAGAAGAAGCTTTACTTGTATTTCACTAAGATGTATCAAAACGAAGAAGAAGCTTCAAACCAAACAACAAAACGAAGAAGAAGCTTCAAACCAAACAACAACTCATACACAAATTTTCCCTTCCCATTCATCTATTTCACCACTCTAATGCTTTAGACTATCAGACCAACTTGTATTTCACTAAGATGCAGCGACATCGATACAAGAACAACAACCTCCTTACCTCAGAAAAATGAGAATGACGCAGCACTCAACCTCTGATATTCACTCCACCGTCGACGACAGTGATCACCCCTCCGGCGATGGCCACGTCGGACTTCACTGGTTGTGGGTCCGGTTTGACCTAAAACTTCCCCTTTTCCTTTCGATTTTACGTTGACCCTCTTGCTCGTGCGTTTCAACGTTTCTGTTGGCTGCTGTGATGTTTTCTTTTTTAATAAAGCAATATATTATAATATATTATAATTGCCACATCACCTATCTACAAGGCATGACACATCAGCTTTTTTAACGGTGTTAGAGCCACGTAGGACAATTTAACAGCGTTAAAACCATGAGCAAGTCCTTTTAAATCTTCAGGGACTAACCCCCCAAACGGCCCAAACTACAGGGACCAAAACCCAAACTGACCCAAACTTCAAGGACTAAAACTTATATTAACCCAAAATCATATCAAACTCTAATTTAAATTGGTACACTCCAAAAGTCTTTTCTATTGTGCACTTTAAGCTTAAATCTTATAAATTATATCAAACTCTAATTTAAATATTAAATCATAACTTATATTTTCACATAGCTCAAAATCTAACAAAATAAACCTATTAAAATCTCAATAATATCTCCAATAATCCAAATAAATTATTTAAACTAAATTTAATGGGTAAAAACACTATATAGAAACTAATTTATGACATGTTTATAAAAAAAATTGATTATAAAATCATAAAACAACTAAATAATAAATCTAAAATGATTAAAATTAATTATTAATTATTCTCTACATTTTTACAGTCATATATTAACAAAACTTAAAACTTGTTTAAACTCTTATCCCAAAGTATTCTCTAATTAGCAGAAGATTATTATCTAAAGAAAGAGCAAATTATTTAGAACATTTTTCATAAAAAAAGTTTTGTGATTAGAAGCGATTTTGAGTACCTCATTGATCCCCAAAAATATGAAAATACTCATATCAATATTTTTTTATACACATACAGGCACATAAGCTCCAATAAGTTTCATTTTGAGATTTATGACTTTTTCCAACTTATGATTTTTTTCACCTTAAATTCAATCGCTAAAACAAATACCCATTTTTTATCAAAATACTATTCAAATTCAATTAAGCACCGTTCAAGTCCAATCATCCTTCCAAAATGCTGAAACAAACACGCACATATTCAAATGCTTTGAATTTTTGAAGTCTCATTTCAACGTATAACTTCTTGAATCCTTGATGGCCATTCTCACTTTCAGATTTCAAGTAGAGGACCGTTGAGGCCCATGCTGACGTGGCCAACACCTTCCCAAAAGCCGAAACAACGTCTTCGTTAAGCATATCATTTTAGAACTTCGCTCGATCTCGTATGATTCGAATCTTCACCTCCCTGTTCCTCGCCCATTCCCCCATTTTTCTTTCACTCCTCTTCTTTAACAATCACACGCTCCCTTACATTCTCTATACTCAACAAAGGAGCTCCCAAAACTGAATCGAATCTCTGTAAACCTTTCCATCTGCTGATCTGAATTGTACAAAATCCGTCGTATATACACATTTTGTTCGGGCAATTTTAATTCGCCGTGTTCGGAATTTTTTCTTGATTTACATATATTCTTTATCTAATTGCTCACACGACGTCGTAACTTCAACGGATGGCTGCCGGAGTGGATCTGCCGGTGAGTAGAGCCGGTGGTGGTGGGATTGCAATGGAGTTTCCGGCGGGAGATGAGGAGGTGGTGCAGTCGCCGTCAAGGTTGCCCAAGAGGCTCAGTCGAAGGCTTCTTGACGTGGACTGTAAGTCCCCTAGTACAGTTGAGGAAATCGAAGCCAAGCTGCGCGATGCCGATCTGCGAAGACAGGTGAGAAAGTTTAGGAAATTCAGAGAGTCTTAAAACTGTGATTTTAACCTTGAAGTCTGTCGATTTATGATTTGTTTCCGGTCAATTACTTTTTTCACTTAGATATGCATCAAATTCTTCTGGAAAAAGATTGGATATTTGTGATATCTTCTATTTTTGGAAAATTTATCGACTTCAAGTACTAAGATTCTTATAACTTTTCTTTTCGTTTCATCGGTTGCCAATAAAGTGTGGCTGGCGACTAGTTTATTTGTTAGCAGTGAGAATTTTTATTGACATTGAACATTATAATGTGTTCTGTCATGATTTTCTTTTCCTATCTTTATTGCTTTATTCCCAAGTTATTTCGATGTTAGGTAGGATACAATGTATTCTGTCGGTAATTTGATCTGAACTTCTGGGTGATACTTCTCACGTGCTTCTCTCTTACAATTTGTCATTGTCTCTGTTTCTGTTTAATTTTATGGCTAAGCTTTTAACCTTTTGTTCTCCAATTGAAATTCAAACTTACTTCAGTGTTGGTGTGGTATGTCTTGGTTTCTTCACTCAACAATAATGCTTTTATTGCTTCCCTTTTTAATAAACATTGCCTCTCTGTTATACTTTATTCTTCATATTATTTTTGCTTTTTACTCTGCAGTCATTTTTATAAATTCAGTCTAAAATCATAATTTGAATTTATATGCATGTTTGAGTGTTTAGAAGATTCAATATTTTTATTGTTTTTATTCCTTCCGTCTTTTTTTTTACTTTTTTTTCAAAAAAAAAATATTAGCCTTCAATAGTAACCGTGTAATTCTTCATGTTCATGAGTTTCTTAAACTCTTCTTTTTTCATTTTTCTCTTTCAAGAAATATTATGAGAAGCTCTCAGACAAGGCGCGTTCAAAGCCAAGAAGCTCCCTGAGCTCTTCCTTCCAAGAGAAAGACCGTGGCTTACGCCTAGAAGCAAAGTTGCAAGCTGCTGAAAAAAAGAGGTGGGTTCATAATGTTGGACACTTGATTTTTTTTAATTCTTTTTATGAATGGTTTATTATTTGTATACACATGTGCAGCTAACATTCTTCACTAACAAGCTGTGGCAGCGGTCTTATTGTCCAATTGTATTTTCTTAATTCTTAGTCTCTGGGCTGGGAATTTTGAGATTACAATGTTTTTAATCTTTGTTAGACTTTTGAAGTAGTAACAGACACAAACAAAGTACATTTTACAAACGATATCTTGGTTCAGTAATATTTTTAGTTTTTTCTGGATCTGAACCGTCAGAGCAGTATAATCCTATGTTGCTTTTGAATCTATTTATAATAAGTTTTCTTCCATTCATAAATAAGTCGACTAATCATCATCATCTCATTCTTTATTATCTGATTTATGGTTTATTTGTATGATTGAGTCTCAATTCAATGCCTTACTGGCAGGTTGAGCATTTTGGCAAAGGCTCAAATGCGCTTGGCAAGGTTGGATGAATTAAGGCAAGCTGCCAAAATTCGTTATGAGGATGAGCGCATGAAGCGTAGGGCAAAGGTAGAATCACGTGTTCAGCAAGCTGAGGCAAATAGGATGCTTATGTTTAAGGCTTGCAAACAAAGAAGGGCAAGCCTTAGAGAAAGGTATTCTCAATCATTGTTGCGAAGGATGGTTCAGGAGGAGCACGTACGGGCTGCAATCCGCCAGAAGCGAGCTGCTGCTGAACTCAAACACCTTGGATTGCTGGAAGCTGAGAAGAAGAGGGCACATGCTCGATTATTGCAGGTGAGACATATTGTCAAATCTGTATCACAGCAACGTGAGATGGAGAGAAGGAAAAAGAATGACCAATTGGAAGACCGAATACAAAAGGTATGCTGATTGTTTGAGGTTATTTGTGTATTTCTCTTTCTTGTGCCTTTGTGACATAACAAATGTCTCATTGATATCAATTCATATTTTGATCAGGCAAGAAGACAGAGAGCAGAATACCTCAGGCAGAGGGGCAGGTTGCATGGTAATGCACAGGAAAATTGGAATAGATTGCCCAAAGAAGCCAAACTTCTTTTTGAAAAAGTATCAAGGTTAGTTGAAATTTAAGAAATTAGGTTTTAGTTGTTGCTTTGTTTGGAACCTCTGCCAGCAATTACAGTTTTGGTAATCAATAAAACACATATGCTCAATCTACTGTTTGAAAAAAAAGAAAACCTCTGTTAACATCCACTGGTTTAGTCACTTTGTCTTGGTTCAGTCTGAAAGAGGGCTTATTTAAGCTATAAATTTGCATATAATAGCTTTACTATTTGAAGAAACTTTGATCCCTTGCAGAAAAGAGATGTATTCTATGAAACAGAACCTGTGGTTGGGTTGGATTTTTTCTTGGTTGTATCTATGCATGGGATGCTATGGTGCTATTTTTATTTTGTTTTTTCAATTTGTAAATATTATAGTAAACAATTTGCTAAGCTAGTCTCTTTTAGGTGCTGGAGGAAGTTTGTAATGTTGCAGAGAACAACTCGTACTTTGGCAAAGGCTTTCATTGCATTGGGGATTAATGAGAAATCTGTCAAGTCAATGTCTTTTGAGCAAATTGCTCTTCTTATTGAATCTCCTTCTACTCTTCAAGTCGTGAAAGCTGTACTTGACCGGATTGAGAGCCGCCTAACAGTGTCCAGAGCTGTTGCTCCTGCTAATTGTTTGTCTAGTTTGGATAACATTGATCACCTTCTTAAACAGGTTGCGACCCCCAAGAAAAGTGTTACTCCAAGAAGTTCTCTGAAAAGCTGGGAGGATAAGAAAGTCGGTTCAGTCAGGGAGTCAAACAGGAGCCTTGACAGGTTACCGAGGTATTTGGTGAGAGTTGTTCTTTGTGCTTATCTAATATTGGGTCACCCAGATGCCATTTTCAGTGGAATGGGAGAACGTGAAATTGCTCTGTCCAAATCTGCTGAAGAATTTGTGCAAATGTTTGAGTTATTGATAAAAATTATTTTGGAGGGGCCAATACAGTGTTCTGATATTCAGCCTGACTCAGTAGCGTCAAAATGCTACACATTCAAGTCTCAGCTCGCTGCTTTTGATAAAGCATGGTGCTTATACTTAAGTTGTTTTGTGATTTGGAAGGTTAAGGATGCTCAATTATTGGAGGAGGATTTGGTTAAAGCAGTTTGCCAGCTTGAGGCTTCTATGATCCAAACTTGCAAGTTAACTCCAGATGGAGACAGTGATCAGCTCAGCCATGATGATATGAATTCTATTCAACATCAGGTGAATTCTACTGGCCCAAGAGCTTTGAAGTCTTTTTTATAATGTTTTTTGTTATAATATCACTAGACCTAAATGACTGGGAGGACTTTGTGTGGTATATTGCAGAATGTTAAATATTTAAAGAATTTGATTTGTTGATTGAACAAATTTTCTAACCCCCACCCCCAAAGAGCCTTGCACCAGTCAATTTGGATGTTTTTGCCTTGAACTGCTTGCTTATTATTGCATCCAAGATCTTGGGAAAGTGGTCAATCACTTTTATATCTCTATTGAGTGGATCATTTTGTAAGCAGTTGACGCATTCTTTGAGTAACTTTTAAATTTTTATGAAGGTCACTGAAAGTCAAAGGCTTTTGAAAGAAATGGTACAGCAACTAAGTGGCAATACTGGGATCGAGCATATGGAAGGTGCACTGTCTGAAACAAGGTCTAGATACCTTAAAGTGAAGGATAATGGAAGCCCATCGGGGTCCCTAATGACTCAGTCTTTTGCTCCAAGTCAAATCAAAACCAACTTCTCTCCTGTGCTTTCCATGGTTTCTAGCTCAAATGAGAATGGCCTCCCAGTTGAGAGTAGCCAAATTAGAAGCCATGCAGTTCGCTCCCTATTCAAGAATGCCACTACTTCCTCTCCTGGGGGCTCCACCATCTCTGAACTTAGTACCAGTTCTGATGATCAACTGGGTTCTTCCATTAAAAAGTTGGCTACAGAGAATGAAGTCCTTGTAAATGAATTTCTCCATCAGCGTCACTGTAGTTTCTCTGATGGTTGGGGTGATGCTGCTTTCAATCAAAGCAGCATTGAGGTTAGTTCAATTTTGTACAATAGTTACAGTCTTGTTGATGGCTGATTTGAGATGAACTAATGATTCTGGCCCTTGATTGACTTGCTAACTTATATAAATTTAGGGGAAAATAAAAGAGACAATGGAGAAGGCTTTTTGGGATAGCATCATGGAATCTGTTAAGCGGGACCAGCCTAACTTTGATCAAGTTGTTCAACTCATGAGGGAGGTTAGGGATGAACTTTGTGAGATAGCTCCACAAAGCTGGAAGGAGGGCATTTCTGCAGCGATTGATGTAGAATTTTTTTCTCAGGTAACACTGCATTCCTTTTCAGCCTGCTATGATGTTAGATACTCCCTCCGGTCCTTAATATAATACTTATTTGAAGAGTTGATTTTGGTCCTAAATATAAGACTTATTTTTCATATTTATCAATCTTTTCCTAATTTGCCCTTATTCATACTCCCTCAATAATAATTAAGGAGGAGAAGAGAATGAGAGAATTAAGGAAGATGACTCGGATATTTTTAAAAACATATGTCATATTAACTTATTTAGATAACTTCCTTAATCTAATCAAATTAGGTAAATATGTTTTATATTAATGACTGAAAGGAGTACAACTTTGGCATATTCCTAATAACTTCCTTTGCTGATATATTTTTATTCTGCCAATCTGAAGGTGCTGAAATCAGGCAACATGGATGTTGATTACCTTGGAAAGATCCTAGAATTTTCTCTGGTCACTTTGCAGAAGCTCTCAGCTCCAGCCAATGAGGAGAAAATGAAGGACACACACCATAAATTATGTTCGGATTTGACTGAAATATGTCAGTCTAGAGATGAGTCAAACTATCCATGTGTGATAGCCTTGATTAAGGGTTTACAATTCGTCCTTGAACAGATTCAGGTGAGTTTGCATACCTGTACTTCTCTTACAAGACTCCTTTGTTTTTGAATTTTGAATCAAGTCTTTTGCCTGATACTAATATTTATGCAAATAGAAGTATGGTTTGTTTTTTTATCCTCTTGCTTTGTGGATCTGGATTATATGCAAAAGTTTTAAGAATTACTTTCAAATGTAGGTTCTGTTTGACCTTTGGGCTCCTGAATATGGATAACATACGAGGGTTGCCTCTGATCTAACAAATTTTCTTAAATTATTTAAATATTTGTTTTCTGGTATGAATACTTTAGATGTATTGTATCACTAAACTGTTTTCTGGTTTGAATACTTTTAAGAGAGATGCACAGGCATAAACACATTCTAGCTTATATTTGTGGCTTTGTGCCTAATTGGTTTACAATAGACAACCACGTGACGTATCATTCCCTCCCTTATCCTCAAACTTTTTCATGGAAGTGAGATTATTAAACCTCAAAGAATAAAGTGCTAACCATTGTGTCAAAAGCTTAAATTAGTCACCAACAGCTTTGTGATTCACCAAGATAAACCCGATTCACAACCCTTCCTAGAACCGGAACGTACAGATAATCTTTTTGGTTTAAGATTAAACTGAGTTGCATATGGAGAGGAGCATTGAGAGAGTATAAAGAGGATTCAATTCTGTTTACAGCTTAGGAAGTCTTGACTTGTAAGATTTAATTTATTGGTTTTACGTTGTGTGATACAATGAACTGTTGGTGCAGACTCTTAAGAAAGAGATTAGCAAAGCACGCATAAAGCTACTGGAGCCTTTGATAAAGGGACCTGCGGGTCTGGATTACCTTAGGAATGCCTTTGCTGACCGTTATGGATCTCCATCTGATGCTAATACTTCTTTGCCTTCAACGTTAAGATGGGTTTCATCTCTTTGGACTTGCAAAGATCAGGAGTGGAAAGAACACTCAATTTTAACATCAGCTTTGGAAGGCTCTGATAGTCCATCTGAAGGGTGTCTTCCTTCCACCACTCTACAAACTGGGGGAAATATTCTGGTCAGAACATCTGGCGCTCAAACACCCAGTTCTACTAATGGTTATAATACTACAGGTATAAATTAATATAACTGTCAGTCTAAATTGCTTCAATTAAGTTAAGCAATGATATTTGCGGCTAAAAAGTATTGAGGCAAACACACCTTGTCTGTTTAATCAGGTAATCAGCAGCCGGAATGCAAAGGAGAAACAGTTGATCTAGTTGTGAGGGTTGGTTTACTAAAGTTGGTTAGTCGTATATCTGGTCTGAGACAAGAAGAATTACCAGAAACGCTGCTTCTTAATTTCCAAAGGCTGAGATCTGTTCAAGCTCAGATTCAGAAGATTATTGTGATTTCTACAAGGTAGAGGCTGCATGATATGTTTTTCATAAGATCATCTAATGGAGACTTGGTAGAATGCGGCACTAAATCCCACATTAAGTAGAATGTGATGCTTAATGAGTTATTTAAGTGGATTGGTTCTCCTGACTCTACAACTAGCTTTTGGAGTCGGGTTCCCTAGCCCACTCAGATACCTCATAGTCACAGTTTTATTTGCGAGAGAGTGCTGTTTTAAGGCGATGTATTGTTTACTGATATGTAAATTATTTTATTTGGAAATTGCAGTATTCTTATATGCCGCCAGATCCTGATGAGTGAAAAAGCTGTAGCCAGTTCTATGGATATGGAAAACATAATATCAAAGCGTGCTGAACAACTCTTGAATCTATTGGACCGTGCTGCAGACGCTGATATAAAAGATATTGTAGAAGTGATTTGTGAATTGGACAAAGTTGGGGATGAAGATGAAGTCAGTAATAGTAATGCTGGGCAACTTCAAGCAAGGAAGCTAGTTGCTGCCAGGATGATATCAAAGAGCTTGCAAGCCGGGGATGCTGTGTTTGAAAGAGTGTTCAACGCTGTCTATTCAGCTACTCGAGGAGTTGTGCTCGGCGGAAGTGGGGCCCGTGGGAGACAATTGGCGGAAATGGCTCTCCGGAGAGTCGGAGCCGCTGTCCTGTCGGAGAAGGTGGTGGAAGCGGCAGAAGTTTTGATGGTGGCAGCCACCATATCAGTTACAGTTCATGGGCAATGGTATAAATACCTGACTGATAGCATGTAATGTGTAGGTTGAAGCACATAAACAATATAGCATTTCGTCTGTAAAGTTGTCTACTCTGTAACTTACGATATGAATATCCTTTGGCGTTCTTTTGGGAAAACGCACACAATGGCCTCTATTTCAGTGAATCAGAGGGTTTGTAGTGAATCAAAATGGCCTCCGTTTCATCATCTAAACTCTAAATGGATGCTTTTGAATTCAAAATACATTCGTTTTTGCAGATTTCAAACCAAGTAGAGTCTTTGGGATGGATGGCATGTGGGCAAGTTTTAACATTTTTTTTTATTTTGGCCAAAAAAATAATAATAATAATGAACTCGCCAATGTAACCCAAAACAATTGTAGATTACTCAATTAAAATTACAACCCTCGGCCTCTCTAGAATGAATGAAGTCAAAATGTCAAATAAACAATTGACCATTATTTGTTTTCAAAACAAAAAGAAAAAAATTATCGGACAAAAAAATTATCATGAGGATTATAATGAGGTCTCAAGCATTTTTAAATGAAATAAAATTAATTTTATAAAATTTTAATTTTAATTTTTGAGATTAAAATCTTGGGAAAATTTCATTGCACTCAAGGACTAAATTAAAATTTGTGGGTGAAAAGATAATTGTACCATTAACAAAAAAAGAAAAGAAAAGACAATTGTATAATTACTTTACAAGTTAAATATGATTATTTGCAAAAAAACATGTGAGAATTTATAAGTTAAATATGTTTATTTATAAAACAAATAAATGAAATTATAAGACTATCTCAGCCCTATACAAAACAACGAGCATGTTCACAAGAATACATGTTATTTGTAAGACATATATGAAATTTTATAAGTCAAATATGCGTATTTATAAGACACATATGAGAACTTATAAGACCACCTTGACCATGTAAAAGATAAGGGCATATATGTCTTTTCATCCAAAAAAATAATTTCAATTTAGTTCTAAGGTGTGGTAACGTTTCAAAAAGTTGAGGACTCTTTGAAATTAAATGTCTATCGTGGGGCTGCCAGTGAAATTTTCTCAAAAATCTTAGAGCTATATATGGATAGAGTTGGGAATCAGGATCGGCCCTTGATGGGCCAAGGCCTAAAAGGGCCGGCTCTAAAGGGTCCGGGGTCAAAAAAATTGTAGTTTTTCAAAGCCCGCCCCGAGAGCATCAGGGCCGGTTCACAGGATCGGGAAGTCCATTTCACAATATTTAATTATTTTTCATACGTATTTTCTTTTAGAGGGATATACAAAGTTTTAATTTAACACATAAATGTTGTCAACATTAAAGTTTAAACATGTCTCACGCAAGAAACAAACACATTTATTAATGTATAATTAAAAATAAAATCATGTCCATAAATAACTCACATAAAGACCAAAGCATAAGAAGACAAGAAACTAAACACTCTAACTTCTACACAATATTAGTATGACGACTATCATTTTCATCTTCTTTATCACTATCATCAATTTTAAGGACATTTGATTGTGCTTCACTTTATGTAGTAGGCTCTACCTGAAGAGTAAAAATATCAAAAAAATTTGGATAAGGGGCGACTAGACAGGGGTAAGGAGGGGATAGGGGCAAAAAAAATTAAAAGGGCCTAACGGGCCGACTCTCGACCCTACAAGACAATTCTTTTAGGCTCGATTTCCTTTAAAAAGTTTAATTTATAAGTCCAATCCAAAACTTAATAGGATTTAAATGGACGAACCCGATGAGTCGGCCCCGATTTATTAATATTGGATATTGTCACGTCATCTTGTTTATTAGCTCACTCGCCGTAGCACACAGAAGGGAAGAACCGAAGAAGCGCCGCTCAATCGGTGAAGAGAAACTCACAAAATAGTTTACCTTTCATCGTCAGCTTATTTGACTTCACTCTCTCATTTCTTGCTTCATTTCCATTATTGAGTTTCAGTTGTCAATTTTTCGTTTTGTCTATAGGTCTCAACTTTTCCACCTGAATTCTGAATGCACTAAGAGCAACAACTCGCATTTCTTCATGGGTTCTATCAGCTTTAACCCTTTCGATAATTGGTTCAGAAAGCCACCAAACCCCATTCCTCCCCTAAATCTTTTGAATTTCTCGGACTCGTTTTCTCTAAGAACACCTCATTCAAGTTCTGCAAATTTTGCTGCCATTAGCGTCCCAAATTTCTCCAATGGAAAGCCTCAAAAACCTAAGGATGAGCCAGGGTATTACAGGAAAATGGCTGACCAGTTCTTCTGGGAGTGTGAGAATTTACCTGATTATAGGCATACCCCTGAAGTTGAGAAGATCTTGAATGATGACCCTGTATTTGAAAAGAGAGAAAATCCTACTGAAGAGGAAATTAGAGACAATAAAAGGGTCCTGCAAGAGATAAGAAACAGCCCTGTCATGCAGTTCTTGGTCAGAGCAGAGGAAGTTGCAGATAAGATGAACGAATTGGAGCTCAAAGAGAATGAAAACCCTTATCACAAAGAGGATCGAAAGCTCTGGAAGGCGATTCCACATGTGCCTGGATTGGATGGACGACCCATGCCAAGGAAGTCTCTGAAGACAAAGGAAGAGGCAGATGATAAATTCTGGGATTTCGCAAGACAGTTCTTCTTCGGCCTCTGGGGGTTTAAGCAGAGGCCTTATCCGTCGGGTCGGCCAATCGATGTTGCTCAATCAATTGGGTATAAGCGGCTTGAGAAGCGATACTCTGATTGTAAGTCTGGGTACTTGAAACGTGGTTCATTTCGTAACCAGGGTTGATAGTGTGCATCTAGACGTTTGTTGAAGAATGAACTAATAGATTAGTGAGTGAAAATAATAAATTTGTAGTGCACTGGACCCCTGGTCAATTGACTGAGAAGGCCTGAAACTCTGAAAGAACAAAATCTGCTATGTTTGTGAACTAACTAATGCATTTTTCAATTTTTCAAACCGAAAGCTAAATAGTCCTAATGATAATTCGTCAGTTTATGCTGTTGTAATGTGTAAAGCTACTATGACCACTATATAGTAAATTACAGTGAGAGATATAATGTTTTTATTTGTTTGTTTATATTTTGGGATGAGAGTTGAATGTGGGATATCTACCCTGCCGTAATTATTGGTTGAAGGCTTTATGATATCATTCATAGCAATGGATGCGAATAGTCTCTCAATTTTTTTCATTATATTTATGCATGAGTTAGTTGCAAATGATGTTTTCATTTATTTTGTTACAGTTATTTTGAGGGGTGGAGGATTGTGGTATAAGGATCGGTTGGGACGTTCACGGGGACCATGTGAGCTGATTAATCTTAAAACAGCATGGGGTGCTGGGATAATTGATAAGAATACTTTCATTTGGGGTGAGGATATGGATGAATGGGCGCCTATCCACATGGTTTATGGCTTGGAACCTGCTATTGCTACATGGGAAGGTCTATTAACTTTCAATTGATTGTTCCTTCTTATTTACCATCTAAAGATTTGGTTGTTGGTAGAACACAATGGCGTCGTGCAATCCTTATAGCCAACCTCAGTTAGTGAGATAAGGCTTGTTGTTGTTGTACTTCCTTCTTACTTTTGTTTTCATCTATGTCTTGCTGGGGAAGGGTGTTATTACAAAAAAAGAAAATGATCATAAACAGACTTCCATATTTTTTATTGATGAATATTGTGGTAGAAGTATACCAATCCAAGTGGTCAAGGCTCACCTATTGTGTTGGAGAAATTTGATTCTTGGTTTTGGCATTTTTCAGTTAGACTAGGTGCTGCAGCAACAGCTTTTCTTCACAAACTGCAGAAAGGTATACCACCATGGGTTCCTCTTAAGGGGCATGAAAAGAAGACTTATAAGCAGCTCCAGGAAGAGGCTATAGAAAGCAAAAAACGTGATTTAGCAGTACTGGAAGCTAACAACGGTGTTTGGCCTGGAGTTAGAATTCCAAGTCATGCTCTATTTCTTTGGGCTAGTGGTTCTGAACTGACCACTATTTTGGACCAGGATCACATGCCCAACAAATACATTCCCAAAGATCTTAGGTATGTACATGCTCAATGTATTGCAATTGCAAATACTCCTCCGCTCTTTAATATAAGACACATGTACCTAATTTGATTAGATTAAGGAAGTTAGTTAATATGAAATGTATTTTCTAAAATACCCTAGCCATCTTCCTTAATTCCATCATTCCCTCTCTTCCTTGATTATTGTTGAAGAAGTATCAATAAGGGATAAATCAGGGAAACATTGACAAATATATAAACTATGTCTTATATTTAGGATCAAGATCAACTCCCAAATTGTTAGAATATTAGAGGAACTAGTGGGTTGTTAGAGTGGGTCATCTGAATTCTTTTCTTTATTGAGTCATGAATGTGAATCCCTTGATTTCCTCCACCAACTCCCTTAATTTCCTCCACTAATGTCTCCTCATGAGAGTGTAAATAGGATCTTCTCATATGAATAAATCAAAAGAGTGTTTAATTATAAGAGTTTGTTTTGCACATGGCATCAGAGCCAGTGCCAGGGAGTCCTACCTGGGCTTGTTCAACACACTGAGAGAGAGAGAGCGAGTGAGTGGCAGGAGAGTGAGTTGAACCTCACCGCCGCCACCAGAGGGACCGACAGACGCCGATTGGCTAAACCCTGGTGGTCCGACATCATTTCAGGCTGCACGTGCTCTTCATGCGGCTCCTGTTGATGCGCGAGTTGAGCTTCACCACCACCATTGTAGGGACCGACGAACGACAACAGGCAAAACCCCGGTGGTCTTACTCAATTCCAGGCTGCGCGTGGTTCTCACGTGCCACCTCTTTCTCCGCGTGTGAGTTCACGCGCCACCATCGTTCCCACATGATGCCACTGTTCCTCCACGCGCCGTCGTCATTTTTTCATCCAGAACATGGATCCACATGATATTCCTCTTATTTTTGGATCTATTCCTCAATTCCCAACAAATTCTCAAATTCTAGAGCCATTCCTATGGTCTTTATGTCTGGTACTAGTGCTTCAACACAAGATAGCACTATTCCTTCTTCATCTACCACCACTGTGCCTTCTAAAATTTCTGAGGTAGCATTAGAATTTGCACATCGTACCGACACTCAAGGAATGATTATCAATCATAAACTTAATGGGAAAAATTACCTTCAATGATCCCAATGTGTTTTGTGATATTTGTGTGGCAAGAGGAAGGAAAAG